>CM033650.1:58295978-59742088 GCA_019512145.1 Engystomops pustulosus
GGGGGGGGGGGGGAAACAAGAGGTATAAGATCTTGTATAATGGTCCAGTCATTCTTTATAAGGGAACAGAATAAAATAATTTAACCCCTTAACGCCCTACGCCGTAGCTCTACGGCGCAGAGGTATAGGGGATGTATGAAGAGGGCTCACGGGCTGAGTCCTCTTCATACAAAGGTGGGGGTTGTTGCATATCACTTACATGTGATGTAGCTCTGTACGCAGAAATATGAAAAAGTTATGGTTGTCAGATAATGACAAAACAGGGAGAAGGTATTTTTTTTAATTTAATGACGACCACCCACTCACTTTAGACTTCAGGCGGTGAAAAGCCATAGTCTGCAATTATGTGTTTCGGCATCGCTACAGCTATGATCGCAGGTGCAGAAACAAATCTCCCGATGTCACAGACAGCCTTAGGAAGAAGATAGAGGCATGTTTTTTATAGCTCTATGCAATGAATAGAAAAGCTTGATGAACCTGCCGATCACATGATCATGTTACCAGTACAGCTCTGATCAGACATTTGTCCTAGTTACAGTGGAAATCTAGGAAAGAATTATTTTTTTTTAAACCCTGTGAAATTATCCCCAGGGGGCTTTTATGACCTTGTGGGGGTAAATATAAAGTAAAAAAACAACAACACACACACAAAAATGATAAATAAATATATAAAAATGCATAAAAATCTTCCCTAATTAAATTGTAAAAAATCCCCGCTAGACTATGACAAACATCACTGTTGTCACCCTATTTGCCCGAGACTGTACACATTGGGGCAGATTTACTTACCTGGTCCATTCGCGATCCAGCGGCGCGTTCTCTGCGCTGGATTCGGGTCCGGCCGGGATTTATTAAGGTAGTTCCTCCGCCGTCCACCAGGTGGCGCTGCTGCGCTGAAAAGCATCGGAACGCACTGGAGTTCACCGGCTCGGGCTGAGTGAAGGTAAGTACAATCTCCGCAACAGATTTTTTGTTTTAAATGCGGCGGGTTTTCAGAATCCGTCGGGTTTCCGTTCGGCCACGCCCCCTGATTTCCGTCACGTGAATGCCAGCGCCGATGCGCCACAATCCGATCGTGTGCGCCAAAATCCCGGGGCAATTCAGGGAGAATCGGCGCAAATCGGAAATATTCAGGTAACACGTTGGGAAAACGCGAATCGGGCCCTTAGTAAATGACCATCACTCACTTAGGAATTACATTTTTTAAATTTAAACATGTATAATGTTAATTTTGAGTTCATTTTAAAAAATGTACAATACATTACCAAAAAAACATTTTTCCACTTTTTAACCTGAAATAAAACTAATTTTTGCTACCAACAAGTGTCATGTAAAAAAGTAGTGTATCACGCACAAAAAGTATGTTATGGTCTTTAAAGCAAATCTTCTGACTGCACAAATGCTGAGGGAGCAGGGGGTAACAGCATATAACGCTACAGCACGGTGGAGCGCTAGTTACATCCCTACCAGAGCCCTTCAGGCTCATTAGCATGATTTCAAAAGTTGATTTTACGAGGGATGACCCCATAACAAGTATAAGGTAACAAGTATAAGAGGATGACCCTGGTTTATCTAGATTTTGATGGTAACCACTTTTGATGGTAACCACTATGTTTGAAAAATTGCTAAAAATGCTGGTCATTAACCCCTTACCAACAATGGACATAGTAGTATGTCACGGACGGCAGTGACTTCCCGAATTGTGGCATACTACTACGTCCAGAACGGAGCCGGCACCAGAAGCTGAGTTGTCAGCTATATGTTACAGCCGACACCTGCCTCTAACACCAACGATCAGAGATATAGCCATATGTGTGGTGGCACTCAGAGATCTCCCTGTGGGCACGTGGGCTGTTTACCATGCACAGAGTTTGCCAAATATGGCATCTTCCTGCAGAGTCAGACAGAGTGCGTTATTTTAAAGAGACCCATCTTCGGCTGCCTGGGACTGCAGGAATAGTGAGAAGGAGTGATTAGGGACTGTTTAGAGCTATTAGAGAACTTGTTCCAGGCCACCACGATTCTTCCTGTTTAGGGGGTATTTAGGGGCCCTACCGCCTTTGAATGGTAATGGTAAATGTCAACATGGCAGTAACATGTTGACATTTTAGGAAAAGTTTGCGGGTTTTGGGTCATATTTTGGGCACTTGATATTAAAAAGGTTCACCATCACTGGCCTAGGGGGGGGTCTAAAAAAAATAGTCAAAATTAAAAAAACAACAACCTAAAAGCTCCCCCTTCCCGAGAACTGATATAAAAATAAACAATAAAAATGTTAGGTATTGCTGTATCCCAAAAATGTAATGTATAGAAAGTCGAACAGTCCCACAATATGAATCAATGCAAACATCATCAAGTCCTGCAAAAAATGACCCCTCACACAGCTCCGAACGCCAAAGAATGAAAAGGTTATTAGTGGCAGAATGTGGCAAAAAGAAATTTCTTTTGGTACAAAGGGTAAGACCTGCATAAATTTGGTATCTCTGTAATTGCGCCGAGCCAAATAATAATGGTGAGGTGACATTTGGAGTGCAGAGAAATCCATCAAAACGGAGGCCAGAAGAAAATGGCGCAGAAGCTTTTTTTTCAAGTTGACTGAATTTGGATTTTTTTCCCGCTTCCCAGTACATGGTATAGAATATTAAATACCACCAATAGAAAGTACGATTTGTCAGACAGAAAACAAGCCCTTATAAAGCTCTGTACACGCAAAAAAAAAAATGTATGAATTTTTTAAAGAAGGGGAGCAAAAAATGGAAACGCAAAAACAAAAATAGTTAATGGCAGGAAGGGGTTAAATCTACGGTGAAGAAGGACCTATATGTCAAATCCCATTCAAGGCAAAAAAAGGAAGGCACCACATGGGATCCATCCAAATTATGAGTAAACAAGCAAAAACCAATGTATGTTTACAATTTTTATTTTTCCAGAACAATTTCACTGACAACTACGTAAGAGACATCTGTCAAGGAGGCCTCAGGTAACATCCGGGCTATTTCTGCTAGTGATCCCGCTGTGTACAGTCCTCCAGGACCAGTAAGCGCCGCCGGCTTGTCTCGGCTCTAGCTAGTACTCTCTATCCATCGGAGCGCTCTATGGTGGCCGGCTGTACGCTTATGACTGAACTTCCGTTTCCTGTCCTTTCCTCTTTTCGCCGTCAGCCAAGATGGTGAGTGGATTCAGCCAGCGCTTACTGTGTAATCAATCCCCGCGCATCCTCCGTGTGTGATGGCGCTGCCAACCCGGCAATTGTCTGTTTAGTGCCGCTTCATTCAGTGGGTGACAGCCGGGATGTTATTGCTGCATGTTGTTTCGGTGTCTCCAAGTAATTCCTGCTTTACGGCAGCGGGCCCTCCCGTGAACTGAGCGGGGCTGGGCCTGCGGCTTTTTTAATGTGCGGTTTTCTAGTACTAGACCATGTGAATGTAGAAATGCAGCTCTCGTCTTATCCGTGCGTCTTCTCTTCAGGTGAACGTCCCTAAGACCCGGAGAACCTACTGCAAGAAATGTGGGAAGCACCAGCCCCACAAAGTGACGCAGTACAAGAAGGGTAAAGACTCTCTGTATGCCCAAGGTAAGACCACACCGGCAGCGATAGGCTGCACCATGTTCACACCTATGGTTAGATATTACCAGTCTGTGCTGCCAGATCTTCAGGGAGGGTTTTATTTAAAGGGCCTTTACTTTAGCTTTGGTGTTAGACTCCATGTATGACTACCAGGCAGCAGCTTGGCCTGCTGTAATGCGGCCTCTGTTTACATCAGACTGTGACGCTTTGTAGTCAGTGGCTGTACTAGGATGCTGGGTGTTGTAGTACGGGTGCTCTAGTCTTGACTTTCTGTCATTTAATATAACATAACCTGTTTCATCTGCATAAATGGGTAATGAAATAGAATATCCCTCAAGTTGCACTACTGATCAGTCTTACTGATGCACACCAGGGAGGCCAGGGTAGGGGGAAAAAACCTACCTTCCTTCCCCTTATAAAGGGTGCTTTAGGTTATTTTAAGGGAAGTTTTTATTTGCCCCCATACAAGCTGTCCCCACACAGGCCAGTTAGATAGATGGGGGACAAATTCTCTGGTAATAAAGATGTTTTGTTTTTATATTTATTATAGCTGTACATGGTAAACATTCTATGAGCTGTTATACAACAGACAAGTGTTTTTTTTTTTTTCCTCTTAATTCTGGAAATTAACAACTTTTTTTTTACCTTTTTAGGAAAGAGGCGTTATGACCGCAAGCAAAGTGGTTATGGTGGACAGACCAAGCCTATTTTCCGTAAAAAAGTAAGTTTTGTAATGACTCATGAAATTATTAGCAGTAATTAGAGATAAGCGGATCTGATGTCTCCATACCAGCCCAGCAAAACTCTACTCATAGCTACTAGAAAGAATGGGTCTGCTACTCATGTTTAGAGATGAGTGTACCTGAACTTTTAGGTTCGGTGTCCTGTTTGGCAGCTGCGCCTAACCTGGACACTACGTTTGGGCTACAGGTCATTAGGTTTGGCTTTGATTGACCAGGCGGATGCTAACCCTAAATCTTGGGTATGCACATTTCTAGTCCATGACCTGTAAGCCCCCACATTAATACTTCATCATGTTGGGGGGTCACTTTTCACTGGGGGTTTTTTAAAATCCTATCTGCCATGGTGCTGTGGATCTCAGTGAATTTGTAGGTCTTGCCATCTGCTGACAATACTTTCTGCCTTTAAAGGTTAAAGGGGATGGGAATAATTTCCATCAATGTAGCCATGTTGTCTTTTAGAAACAAGATGGCTTCATTGACTGTGACCACAGCTTTACCTTGACAGCAGTGGCCAGACATGTGCTATTCAGCTCTACCTGACCACATGGAATCGGCGTTCATCACAGGATGACCGGGACTTGCAGTCCATTTCATATGCACAAACAATTTATTTTCTTTGTGCTATCGCTCCGCCAGAGGTTGTTTCTGAGGGTGATGTCAGACGTGACACTTTGTCTGCGTTTGCAAGCGCAGACAAAGCCGCACCCACCGGGGTGGCCCGCGGCCTGATCGCATCGCAGAGAAAGCGGTACGTCTGATATCGCCCTTGGGGACAACATGTTTAGTTTATGGAAACTTATCCTCACACGGGTACATTTATTTAATAATTGAATTGAAGAAATGTATGTATATAGCAAATGTTATTAAAATGAATGATGAGAATACCACTTTAATACTGGGGTCAGTAATAGATTAGTGTTCATCTGCTAAAGGGGATGTCGGTGATAAGGGAGTTCTGTCTGTTTTAGGGTGCTGTCACACATTCTTTTTAAACGGACTGAAAGCACATACGTTTTTGTAAGCTAACCATGCGTTTGGCTGCGTTTAATCTTTCACAGCTGCCTACCCTTCTAGAAATGAAGATAAATGAGTTCAAACCAGCCAAACGCATAGTAAACATACAAAAATGTTTTAAACGAACTGAAACGCATGCTTTTTAACGGTCAAAAAACGTGACATGTGGCAGCGCCCTTATCCTACAGCTTTAATAGTTGTTTATTTGGTGTAAGGTGATACAGGACTGCATGGTACTCTTACCATGAGTCTGCACTGCTAAGCCTTTATGCACTTTATGTGGATTTACATGCAGCCTACTTGTTACAAATCAGAAGTTTTGTACTTGCTGCCAGAACATCCCCATTCACTTATGAGGATCAAACTTTAAGTTGTAGAAAAGTTGGTGATGAAACTGCTTTGAGGTCACTTTTTATATACAGTTTAATGGGTTGAGTATAGGCTTGTAACTGCAACAGGTTAAATTTTCAATGTCACTAGAATTGAGCGGATAGTCTGTAAAATGAAAGTGACAGGTTCTAGGTGTGAGCCCATTGTTGCGTGTTCTGTTCGTTCTGAAGCAGATGTCTGTACAATGCTGAGAAATTGGTTATGTGAAATAGCCCTTTCCTCTGTGGTTTATAGTAGGGATGATTTGTGTTTTGGGTAAGAGTGCAGAGCTAGACTAGACAGAAGGACACATGAATCCAGTGCAGAATAAGACTATGACAGAATTCTCCTCCAGCAAGACTGTCTAGTTTCACCTCCTATTAGTTGGCTTACTTTACGCCAGAAAACTAGGGCAAAATTATGTTGAGTCAGCAGTATTTTTGGTGAGACCAAGCTTATTAATCCACACTTTTGTTGAAGGAATTATAGAAGTGCCAGAAAACTGTCTAAAACCTTTTTATGAATGTGCACTAAAATGTCTGGACCAAATTACAACAGAACTCCCCCAATGTGTTCAGTATCATAGAAGCTTGTTGTGAATTGGTCCTACACTGCCTTTTATAAATGGGCTGACTGCCCACAGCAATTTGGCTCTGCAGGCCCCGTAGTGGCTGCAATGGCTGCTGCCCCTGTTGCTATGAAATGCTGTGTTCTAACATCAGGGCTTATATTATCCTGGTAAAGGGTTTAATTTTTATTTGGCTTCTGAATATTTTACTAGTATCTGACACATGGAAAAAACGAGATGTATATAAAACACAATGGCACTGAGCTCTGCTAACTCTGACATGCAGTTTGCTCTGCTATGCCTCCCCTGGATAAAGACCTTATGTCTGTAGCATGTAGAGCAAGTCTCTGCATGCTGCTTCTTGCCAGCAGCAAGTGTCTTGTAATGCAGGGGGGGGGGGGGCAGGAGGCAAAGAGCACTGCAGTGTGCAGACAAGAGAAGCTATTCATTAACAGAATCCAACCATAGTCAGAAAATTCAGTCTGATCTTGGGGCAACCAGATTGTAAATAGCTGGACTGATAGTTTGGAATTGTATCTGTGAAATGGGAATGTATTTTATAGTTCTGAGTACATTTAAGAATCTTGTATTTGTGAGAATACCCCTCTAAATAAAGGAAATAAAAATTCTTGATTTTGTTCTTTTCTGTAGGCAAAGACCACCAAAAAGATTGTGCTCAGATTGGAGTGCGTCGATTCAAACTGTCGTTCCAAGAGGATGTTGGCCATAAAGAGATGTAAGCACTTTGAGCTTGGTGGAGACAAGAAGAGAAAGGTAGGTGGTACATGACTATCCCTATATAATGTGCTCAAACTATTTTGTGTAATGTTAGAACAGAAGGGGCTGAGCAGATTCTTTCATTGAATCAGTATGAATAGTTTCAATCCTCGAACTCCATGACTTGGCAGGGCGAGCAGCAATTAAGTATAAAATGGGTATACAAAATCTTTCCTTTCAATTACTTGCTCTAATATTAGATACTCGCATATTAGATTAAACTGCACATTTGGTACAGGCAATAGTAGATTGGTCTTTCTTTAAATGTTGAATGGAGTCTCCTGTAACCTTAGGCTGTTTGTTAAATCACTACTCTACACCATTTGCAAAGTCCCATGCACACTGTGACAACTTGCAGGAGGTTACATGTGTACTGCAGGAATAAATCTTTGCAATGCATATGTTGAGTTCCCCTCCTCCTGCCACAGCAAAACCATAGCCAAAATCTGCCAGGTTTGTTTGGTTTGTTGCTTTTGTACTGTGGATTCACTGCTGTGTATGTTCTGCAGTCATTTTGGTCATGTACAGATAGACTTTCCATACTTTACATTTAAAGGTAGTGTTATCTAAAACTGCGTTTAGTGTGCACAGTGTAGCCATGGTGAATGAAGTATAAAAAGTACTTTGTCAACTGACTGTTTTTTCTCTTTCTTTTTCAGGGACAAGTCATCCAGTTTTAAGCTGTTCCTACAAATATTGTCTTGAAATAAAAGGAATTATTCCAAAGAAGTGTCAATTGGTTTTTTTGAGCTTGAGCATTAGCTGCTTTTTGGGAACAACTTCTGTTTAGTACAGTAAGCGCACTACTAGTATAAAATGCTAGATTAACTGGTCACTTGCTATTAACTCCTTACTGAGGCGTGACATAATAGTACGAGTGTTCTGCAGCAAACACCCACCTCTAGCATCAATTGTGTTAATCCATAGTTTGCCGCTGGCGACACACGGACGCAGCCATGTTGGCTGAAATCATCGTTCCCTGTGACCTTATTGGGGAGCAGCAATCTGTTGCTGTGGCAGCCTTGGGTCACACTATGTGAGATTTACATGTGGCGGTATATGGTAGGATGAGTCAGACAATTTAGACCCTAGGGGGTCTAAAAATTAAATGCCTAAAAATTGCTTCTTTTCCCTAGAACTGATATACATTTTTAATGATGGGGCATTTTGGGATGCGGCAATAAAAAAACCCAAACATTTTGATAAACATTTTGGCTATTTCACCTTTAACCCTGTAATAAATAATGCCCAAAATCAAATGCCAATTTTTGTCATATTGCTAAATATAACGAAATCAATAAGTGATCAAAAAGCCATAGTGCTAAAAATTGTAGCATTAAACTCCATGTCGCATAATTGATATCACCCACAGCTCCGTACACCGAATTATGAAAGTTATTAGCACCAGATGGCAAAATGAAGATTTTTGTGAATATAAAACCTCAGAATGTGGTATCCCTGTGATCATACAGACCCAAAGAATAAAGCAGACATGTTATTTGGGGTGCACAGTGAAAGCCGTAAAATACAAGCCTACAAGAAAACGGCGCAAATGCATTTTTTTCCACTGCCATTTGGATTTTTTTTTTTTCCTGCTTCCCAGTACACGGCATGGAATATTAAATACCGTCACTATGAAGTGCAATTGGTTACACAGAAAACAAGCAGTCACACAGCTCTTTATGTGGAAAACGTAGTTTTGGACTTATTATGGTGGGTGAAGTGAAAAATAAAAATACAAAAACCAAAAAGCCTGGTTAAGGGGTTAAAGCAATTCTACAATTAAAGGGAAATTCCCACAGACAAATTTCTTAAATGTACTTTATAAAACAGTGACACATTTTCTGAAATGCTGTCTTTTTAATTCGGCGTATAAGACGACCCCCCTAATTTCCTGTTTAAAATATAGAGCTTAAGATATATTCGCCGTATAAGACTACCCCTTTTCCAACGCATACAAAACACAGGTAAAAATTTTAAAAAAAGATTTGAATTTAACATGGTCTTTTTTTTTTTTATTTAAATTCTTATGACATGCAGGTATATAGCAGGAAAACTGTCGCTCATAAACATAAGGCATACAACAACATTACCATCGTCAATTTTACTGTAAATGTTACCATACTGTACCTTAAATTTTTATTTTATTAAATATTCCATTCCATGTACTCAGAAGCGGGAAAAAAATTCCAAATGCAATGAAAATGGTGAAAAAACGCATTTTCTTGTGGGCTTGGATATAACGTCTTTCACTGAGCGCCCCAAATGACATGTCTACCTTATTCTTTGGGTCGATACGATTAAGAGGATACCAAATTTGTATAGGTTTTATGTTTTCATACATTTACAAAAATGAAAACCTGTACAAAAATTATTTTTTTGATTTTGCCAACTTCTGGCGCTAATAACTTTTTTATACTTTGGTGTACGGAGCTGTGGGTGGTGTCCATTTTTTTGCAAAATTTGATATTTTCAATGATATCATTTTTAGGACTGTACGACCTTTTGATCACTTTTTATAGATTTTTTTTAAAAATATTTTTCAAAATGGCAAAGTGCCATTTTCGACTTTGGGCACTATTTTCAGTATGGCAGTATATGGGGATTTTACTCCTCATTCATTACAATGTGCTAAAAAGAAATAGCCTCGGGTCTTTGAAAGACCCGAGGCTACCATGGATGACGTCACAGGGAGCGGCGATCCCAGGTAAGATGGCGGCGCCCATGCGCCGCTATCTTTTTGAGGCTGCTAGCACCGATCGCGGGTGTTACCGGTAAGCCTTTGCCGCAATATGCAGTCCTGGTGGACATAATTTCAGTCGCCCCTGTATCTTCTGACTTGTGGTTGGGGACGCCATCTTGGATTCCTATGTGAAAGTCATGGAGCGACGTTTCTCTCCCTTCCCCCTGCACTCAGAGTTCCTGTTGGCAGGAGCAGTCTAAGAACTACAAGCTGTAGACTATATCTGGGAGGAAGGCACAGCAGATCTAGTGTTGTGGAATAGTAATGATGTAGGAGAGCTGAGTCATTGTGTGTAGTAGGCATCTAATGGATCTCCCCACTGTCAGATACTAGTACAATGTTGGGTAAGTAAATGAAAGTGTATATAACCCTGTACCCTGATAATCTAACCACACTGTCTGCTCACCGCTCTAGAGGGATCATAATGTGTCTGCTTAGAGTCCCCGCCCACACCCTGGAATATTACACTTGAGTGATAGCAGCTGATATGGCACTGAGTAAATTTTTAACCCTTTACTTCACAAGTTATCTTGATGTGTTAACATTACCATGGGGTTAATATTTGAGAATTTTAAAGCTATTCTGCACATGCCTCAGTACTGTAGGGTCTGTCACATCCCACTTGCAGCTGGAGCACAATATCCTCAGCATAACCTAGTTATCCAGGATCACTGCTTCTGTGTGAGGTAGACACTTCCACTGCAGGACTGTTTGTAGCCTAGGAGCAGGTATATTTTATATTTTGGCGTCTTAATATTTCTTCACAGTAACAAATCATCTTTGACCTTATAATTTAACCCCTCTGGGCTTCATCCTATTTTGGCTTCTAGGACGGGGCGCCATCTTAGTGACACAGGCCAGATTTGAAAGTGCTTATACCTTTGGAACGCTATAAGATATCCAGGGGATTTTTAGATTGTTTTCTTGTGACACATTATACTTCAAATTAATAAAACAATTTGGATGATCCCTTTTGTGTTCAGTTATGAAAAAAAAATGAAATTTGGCAAAAATTCTTTAATTTCAAAGTTCTACATTCTCTAATTTTGATGCAGATAGTCATAGCACCCAAATAAATTCATAACTTACATTTCCCAAATGTCTGCTTTATGTTGGCATGGTGTTTTAAGATTCCACATATTTTACTAGAATGTTGTGAGGCTCAGAATTGGGGCCAGTTTTCACATTTTTTTTATTGGAGACCACCAAAACCCGTATGTAGAGGGACCTGCTCAACTTTTAATTGACTGAGAGGCCTAAATAATATCAAGACTCGTAAATTACCCCATCATGGAAACTACACCCCGCAGTGCATGAAAAAGCACAGAAGTTTAACCCTTTAGGGGTTAAAACAAAATGGAGGTGCGGTCTACAAATTGTAATATTTGACAATACACTAATTGGGTGGAAAATGATACATATGCAATGGATTAAATGATAAGAGGCTCCACAAAGTTTGATACCCAATTTCTCCCGAGTACTGATGCAGCAGTTTACCCCCCACATATGGGGTATGGGCGCACAGCCGGGCATAGAATGGAAGGAGGCGCAATCCAGAGCAGATTTCCATTGTCACATTGTACAGGATATCATTTTTTTTTTTTGCCACATGAGATGCACTTTTCTGGTACCAAATGTGTGGTGGGTTTGTGCTTATTCAATTTTACTGAATAAAAACAAATTTTAGAAAATCTTGTTCATTTTAGCATCACCATCTTTTCATATACATAACCACATTAATCAGCCAAAAAATTAAAAAAAAGTTAAGGGCTTATTTTTTGCGAGAAGCGTTGTTCTTTTTAGTGGTCTTATTTTAGAGTGCGTAACTTTTTTTTTTTTTTTTACTCATACAAGCATGAACCAGCGATCAAGCAGAGTTCAATGCATTGTCGAGCAGTATAAACTGTCTGGCATACAGACAGTTTTACAGTCAGACCCAGAAGGGGTCTGACTGCTGTGAAGATCGGGCAGTCCTGGGGCCTTTACAGACCTCAGGGCTGCCCAGAAGTGGAAGTCCTCCAGTAAGCGGCACGGGGGATCAGATCCATAGGGGAAGATCCCACACGCTGCGGTCATGCTTGACAGCCGCTGATTCTGTTGCCGAATCCATTTGTGAGCCGGTGCCAGAAGTGGGATGTTAGAACGTCCCCGTGTGGAGTCTTTTCCCCCCAGGGACGTTCTGTAACGTCCAGGTGCGCATAGGGAGTGAAGAAACGGTAATCAAACACTCCAATTCTCAAGCTTGTCAATTCCAGTGATTGGTTCTGTTGTCATTGTCTTTATTATTTCTGACTGGTTAGTCCACCCTTAACAATACGGTGCTGGAGGGGTTGACTGATAGCGGTAAGCAGAATGATGCATTGAAGCTGCCGTACTCGTAGCGTGTAGGAAGCAGCTGTGTCAGGTAACACTTCTCTTTACACGCTAATCCCTTCCAGAGATCGCTGCGTGACAGAAGGAACTCTCGAGCTCCACCTATTTCCTGGCGATTTGTCACTGAAACGGCAAGGGACCCTCCAGCCAGGGGCTTTTCCCACAATTCAAAGCTATTTGCCTGAAAAACAAATCACATCTTCGCCACCAACAGAACATAATTTCAATGGCTCTTACAGAATCTAGAAGAAGCTTAGGAGTCCTGTAGCATGTGTCTATTGATCTATACATAGGATGGGGTCATAAATATTGTGATGCTGCGGATCGGATATGAGAGCTTACAAAAAACAGTTCTGCTCCTCGTTCCCATTACATGGACAAAGATGAAGCTCTGTCTATTCTAGGTAGAATCTACTTATTGGGGTGCCAGGAACCCACCAATCTGCTGGAAAGACCCTTTTAGAAATTGGTCATTGAAGGGGTTGGCTGGAAAAATCTGGGGGCTTTCTTCCAAAAACGGCTCCTCTCTCCTGACCATGGGTAGTGGTTGTATTGCAGCTAAACTCCATTTTTTATAGAGCTGAGCTGCAAAACCAGCCCAAACCATGGTCAGGTGTGGTGCTGTTTTTGGAAGTTAGCAGCCATGTTTTTCGGCCTCCGGACAACCCCTTTAATAAATATGGAAGACGATCAATACTAGTAACAGCGTGAGTGGGCAACATGTGATTATTTTTAGTAACAATACCAGAAATTTCAGTTTTGTTGCTGCCTGGAAAGAGACTCTTCAAGGCTGGGGTTGAGCTTCAACACTCAAATTTTAGCTTCCGAAATGTTAATTATTAATTTGGGCAAACATTAAATGTTCTATTGAAGTCTTGATAATAGTGGAGGTGAAAGGATATCACTGCTTGTTATTACCTTGAGCACCCGGTACCCCTGAGCACCGAGGGAGTCTTGGTTGATGGCAATGACCTCTTGGTTTTGCAGAAGAGCTTGGGATCTTGGATTGATGTTTCGTAAATCGTTAGACATCAGCAGTGGCGCCGCCATGATGGACCACAGAGCCATTTGTGTGACCTCTTGCGCCCAACTCAAACCAAAGTTACCGATCACAAGCTGGTAAATGGGAGACACAATAGTAACACAAAGATAAAGCAGGAACATCATCCAGGAATATAAACTGGTAGTGATGTGGATATTGTTCCAACAAGCAGAGCATCATAGGTTGTCCTCAGCAACTGAGGGTAAACTGGGGTTTCTTAAAAGCCAATTCAGTAATAAAAAAAAAAATAAATAAAAAAAAATGTTTGAGACATATGAAGGATTGATTTATTTAACTCCTTAACCCCTACAGGACTCAACCTCTTTTGGCCTTAAGGACGCGGCCCCATTCTTCAAATCAATTCAATTTCCCAAATGTCTGCTTTATGTTGGCATGGTTTTTTAAGATTCCACATATTTTACTAGAATGTTATGAGGCTCAGAATTTGGGTGCCATTTTTCACATTTTTTGTAAAATCACCAAAACCCTTATTTAGATGGACCTGCTCAACTTCTAATTGACACTGAGAGGCCTAAATAATAGCGAGACTCATAAATTACCCCATTGTGGAAACTACACCACTCAACATATGAAAAAACACTTTTAAGAAGTTTGTTAACCCTTTACGTGTTTTATAGGGGTTAAAACAAAATGGAGGTGCAGTCTGCAAATTGTAATATTTTTTCACAGTACACTCATTTTGGGTGGAAAATTAAACATTTACAATGAATTAAATGAATAAAGGCTCCACAAAGTTTGATACCCAATCTCTCCCGAGTACACGGATACCCCATATGTGGTGGTAACCTGCTGTATGGGCGCACGGCCGGGCATAGGAGGGAAGGAGGCGCCATCCAGATCAGATTTGCTATGTCACATTGTACAGGCTATAATTTTTTTCTTTTTTTTAATGTGGACCTATAGGGGCTTATTTCTTTTGCCACATGAGATGCACTTTTCTGGTACGTAATTTGGAGGAATCTATAGGCTAATTGGTGAGATTTTATTAACTCTTTGTTGGTGGAGGAAATGAAAATCATCACTTTTCAGGAAGATTTTTATGGGTTTTTTTTTGGCCGTTTACCATACCATAAAAATAGTATATTATTTTTATTCTATGGGTCGCCACGATTACAAAAAGACCTCATTTATATAGATTTTTTATTTTTTCCCATTTTTACTGAATAAAAAGTAATTTGGCAAAAATGTTGTTAATTTTAGCATCACCGTCTTTCATATGCATAACTTTTTTAGTTTTCGCCTCACAAATCTGTTTAATGGCTTGTTTAAAGGATTGTTCTTTTCAGTGGTCTTATTTTAGAGTGCATAACATTTTTAAAATCACTTTTTAGAGCATTTTTATAGGGTATTAATTGAAAATGATCTTTTTTCTGGAGCTTTTTTTTTGTTTTTTTTTTACGGGGTTCACTTTGCGGATCTAATAACGATTCTGTTTTATTATGCAGATTGTTAAGGACGCAGAGATACCAAATATGTGGGGGTTTTGTGTATTTTATTCAATTGTACTGAATAAAAACCAATTTGGAGAAAATCTTATTCATTTTAGCATCACCATCTTTTCATATGCAGAACTTTTTTATTTTTCGGCTGACAAATCTGGTTAGGGGCTTATTTTTTGCGAGAAGAGTTGTTCTTTTTAGTGGGCTTATTTTGGAGTGCATAACATTTTTTAAATAACTTTTTAGAGCATTTTTTTATAGGGTATTAATTAAAAATGATCTTTTTTTGGATCGTTTTTGCGTTTTTTTTTCTACGGCGTGTACCGTGCGGGTCCAGTAACAATTCTGTTTTATTATACAGATTGTTACGGACGTGGCAATACCAAATATGCGGGGGGTTTTTGTGTTTTTTATACTTTATTAAGGTATAAATATTATAGGAAAGTGACAATTTAGGGGCTTATATTTTAATGCATTTATTTTTTATTTATTCTAATGTATTAACTTTAGTGTTTTTGACTTTTTTTTAATTATACATACTTTAACTTGAACCAGTGATGCTCTGATCACTGGTTTAAGTTCAATACACTGCTCTACAATACTATTTTATTGTAGAGCAGTGTAAACTGTCTGAGCAAGCTTGCGCATGCTCAGACAGTTTACAGTCAGACCCGGAAGGGGTCTGACTGCCATGGAGACTGGGCAGCTCCGGGGCACATGCCAGTCCTCGGAGCTGCCCAGAAGAGGATCGGATCCTCCGGTAAGCGGCACGGGGGATCCGATCCACAGCGCAAACACCCTTACACGCCTCGGTCATGCTTGACCGCGGCTTGTAAGGGGTTAACACCCGCGATCGGAGCCGGCTCCGATCGTGGGTGTTAGCGCAGGCTGTCAGCTGTACTAGACAGCTGACAGCCACTGCTTCTGGTACCGGCTCCGTTCGTGAGCCGGTGCCAGAAGCAGGACGTTATAGAACGTCCCCGTGCGCTAAGTCTCTAGCCCCGGCGACGTACTATAACGTCCTGGTGCGCCTAGGGGTTAAAGGACCAGCAGTTTTGACAGAACAAAGCAGTGTTAAAGGGCACCTACTACAGAATGAAGGACGCCTCCTTAGGTGTTAACGGAGCCTGGAGCCCCTCAGGCTCATTGGCATACAATCTTTCATCCTGGTGTTAGATGTCCAGTGTAACCATATCTTTTGTGTATGCTGTTATTAGCAGCAGGACTGTGAAATGAATTCATGTAACGTTTACGCTACAAGCGAGTATAAGTGGTAATACAAGGACTTACCATGTCAGGATCGTTCCATGCTCCTCGACCTGCTGCAGGGACCAGCTGATCTTGGAAAGCTGCGGTGAAATCTATCACATACTTTAGACTTGTCCAAGAGTCTTGAATGTCATCAAAATTTCTCCAGGAGTTACAGTACTCGGCAACCTCTGTATAATTCACCTGAAGAGGAGACATAACTGTGATAAGGTGCGGTATAGCAGAGGGGGACACAGACAGCAGTATAATAACCACACTGGGTGAATGGGGGGACATTGGGAAAGGTGAATTCGGCCAGTTCTGCCTTATTACACTGCTGTCATTATTCCTGTGTTTTAGATCAGTTTTGTTAAAGTTTTTTTATTTAGAATTTATTTACAGATTTTATTTAGATTTTTTTACATTATTTATTCTTACCTTTGATAAATGACGAGCGTACAGTGGCCACTCGCAAGAATACAAGATGTGTCTACCTGTGTGGTTCAGTGCTATGGACATACGGCGGTAACCTGCAGAAATGTAACGCAAACTAAATTGGTCCAGCTACAATCCGGTAATATAAATCAATTGTTCACGTCCTGATGCTAATTAGAACATAAGCAAATGTATAATTCTTTGCAACTACTGTGTTATATCATCTTAAAAGGGTTTTCCCACGAAGGCAAGTTCGCCATATCCATAGGCTAGGGCTTAACTTGCTGATCAGTGGGGGTCTCAGTACTGAGACCCTGCGCCGCTCCTCAGACTAACGGAGAAGACGGCCATGCATGACCGTTCTGCTCCATTAATCTCTATGGAGGTGACAGAGATCGGTGAGCGCAGTGCTCGGCAATTTCATGCGTGGCCTTCTGCTCCATGAGTCTGAGGAGCAGCAAGGGGTCGGTCAGCGCCGAGACCCCCACTGATCAGCAAGTTAGGCCCTATCCCGTGGATAGGGTCTAACTTGCCACCGTGGGAAAACCCCTTTAACATCCGGTTTCCTCCCAGGATCCAAAACACACTGGTAGGTTGATTAGATTGTGAGCCTCATGGGGGACAGGGACCGGTTTGGCAAAGTTTGTGCATCACTGCAGAATCTGTGTGCGCTATATAAATTAAAGGAATAATTACCTTATATACCCGAGTATAAGCAGAGACCCCTAATTTTACCACCAAAAACTGGGAAAACCTATTGATTCGAGTATAAGCCGAGGGTGGGAAATGCATTGATCACAGACCCCCCCCCCCCCCGTATATAGCCAGCAAAGTCCCAGTAGTAGACGATCACAGCCCAGCCTGCCCCTGTAGTATACAGAAAAGCCCAGCCTGCCCCCTGTAGTATACAGCACAGCCCAGCCTGCCCCCTGTAGTATACAGCACAGCCCAGCCTGCCCCCTGTAGTATACAGCACAGCCCAGCCTGCCCCCTGTAGTATACAGCACAGCCCAGCCTGCCCCCTGTAGTATACAGCACAGCCCAGCCTGCCTGTGTATACAGCACAGCCAGCCTGCCCCCTGTATACAGCACAGCCCAGCTGCCCCCTGTGTATACAGCACAGCCCAGCCGACCCCTGTAGTATACAGCACAGCCCAGCCTGCCCCCTGTAGTATACAGCACAGCCAGCCTGCCCTGTAGTATACAGCACGCCGACCTGCCCCCTTAGATACAGCACAGCCCGCTGCCCCTTAGTATCCACACGCGCCATACAGCCAGCCAGCCGCCCCTGTAGTATACAGCACAGCCCAGCCTGCCCCCTGTAGTATACAGCACAGCCCAGCTGCCCCCTGTAGTTACAGCACAGCACCAGCCTGCCCCCTGTAGTTACAGCACAGCCCAGGCTGCCCCCTGTAGTATACAGCACAGCCCGCCTGCCCTGTAGTATACAGCAACAGCCGGCCTGCCCCTGTAGTACACTCAGCCGCCTGCCCCGTAGTATACAGCACAAGCCCGGCCTGCCCCCTGTAGTATACAGCACAGCCCGGCTGCCCCTGGATACAGCACAGCCCGGCCTGCCCCCTGTAGTATACAGCACAGCCCGGCCTGCCCCCTGTAGTATACAGCACAGCCCGGCCTGCCCCCTGTAGTATACAGCACAGCCCGGCCTGCCCCCTGTAGTATACAGCCAGCCCAGATGATGAGAACAGGGGGTCCGAGGTACCTTTGTCGGACGCCTGGTCACTTCCCGAGATAAGCAGAGCAGATGATCGTCATGTCAGTTCTGCTCCATTCATCTCTATGGAGATGACAGAGATTTCCCAGAGCGCCGCACACATTACAAAAAGCATGAGGTAAAGTGACCAACCCCTTTAAGTTTTAAATGGTTTATATTGGGAGAGAACTTGAATATGGGGTTGTCCAATTATAAATAAAATGCTTTATAGCAGAATTAAACTAAATAACAAAACCAGCTGACCCCTCCATTCCATGAACAAGTGGTCCTTCCCCACATAGTATCACTGGGGGACATTTACCACTGCATGCACTCCAGTATTATAACGTACAAGCCTTGAAATCAGGGCCGGCGCCAGCACAGGGCATAACTGGGCAAGTGCCAGGGCCCAGAGCTGCTGGGGGGGGACACCACATAAGGCTGTACATAAGGAATCCATGGGGTGAAGGGGCTGTTTGGTATGATAAACTAGGGACTGTTTTATTTTCTGAATTTTGAATGCTGCCATGTGAGTTCACTGCAAAGGGGCCCACTGAGGCTCTGTCACTCAGGGGCCTACAGAAACCTGGAGCAGACCCTGCTTAAAATAATTGAAATTTCTAGTGAACAACCAGGAATTGTGATTATTTCGCCCTTTACTCAATCTTGGTTTGAAGGGAGGAGCACTAGATACCCCCCTCTCCCAAAACTCTCCACACACTGCTCACAGGGAGCCAGGTAATGTGAAATATAGTTTTATAAAGTAGTAATAGTATTCAGAATACTGACAAAGGCATATTTAAAATAAGCATCGCATAAGCTATTGGAACCTTTCACCAGCTAAAAAATCACATTCCTGGGGACAGGTCTGATTTAGGCCTATGTGACCCTTAGGGCGCTGTCCCATGTTGCGTTCGCAAACGCAGACGCAGACCAAACCGCGCCCACTGGGGCGGTCCGCGGTCCGATCGCATCGGTGTTTTTCTATGGAAACGCCATTAATATCGACTGCTCTTGAGCCGGTGAGCCTTCTGACTCTGATGGACGTACCATGCTAGGCACCTCTATCTAGCTGTGCGGACGATGGGCGGCCATGCTACACATTTCTAGCTGACCGGAGATGGGGCCGTGCCTATGAGTCGTACAGCAGTTAATCTAGTTCTTGCTGAGGCGAGATGGAGGCAGGCCATGCATACAAGCATTATCTAGCTGGCCAGGAATGGGGCGACCATGCTACGACATTATCGATCGCTGGCGACCCCCCCCCCCCCCGCCATCGCTCACACCCCCCCTATCAGCTGCTGAGATGGGCGGACCATGCTACACATTATCTAGACTGATCATTGAGTGTGCGGCCATGCTCACACATTAATCTAGCTGACACGGGCGATTGAGAGTGGGCTGAGACCATGCTACACATTGATCTAGCTGCCTGAGATGGCGGCATGCTACACATATTCTAGCGGCCGGAGATGGGCGGACATGCTACACATTATTAGCTGGACCGGGATGGGCGGGCCATGACTACACACTTATCTAGCTGGACGGAGTGGGCGGCCATGCTACACATATCTCGCTGACCGGATGGCGGGGGCCATGCTAACACCATTATCTACCTGGCGGAGATGGGCGGCCATGCTACACATTAATCAGGTGACCGGGGATGGGCGGTGCCATGCTACAAACCTTACTAGCTGGACGGAGGAGATGTGCGGACCATGTCACATTATCCTAGCTGGACCGGGGATGGGGCGGCCATGCTACAGCTTATCTAGCTGACCAGGAGATGGGGGCCATCTACAACATTATCTATCTGAGCCGAGATGGGCGGCATGCTCACATAGATGCGATCGAATATACGTCAGCTCACAGACCTGCGGAGGGGCGTCCATGCTACACACATTATTCTAGCTGGCCGGGAATGAGTGGGCGTCCATGCAAACATTATCATGCTGCACCGGATATGGGCGGCATGCTCCTATCTAAGCTGACGAGCTGACACATCTAATCTAGACATCGGCAGCCCCTACACGACGAGATGGGCGGCCATGCTACACATTATCTAGCTGACCGGAGATGGGCGGCCATGCTACCACTATTGCTATGACCGGAGAATGTGGCGTCCCATCCGCTACACATTATCTAGCTGGCCGGAGATTGGCGTCCAGCTACACTTATTCAGCTGAGCCGGGAGATGGGCGGCCGGGCTCAACACATTATCTAGCTGCGGAAATGGCGTCCGCCACATGTATCAGCATGACCAGCAGGACTAGCCACCTACTAGCTCGCCGAGATGGGCGGCTCGTGCTGTTCTCGACTCTGTAGAAATGAGTTGTCCATTCTCAACATAACCAATATATCTAGTGGCGAGTCATGGACGGCCATCGCTTCGAATAGCCATGTAGCTCTCAGCTGGTCCGAGATACTGGGCGTGCACAGCCTAAGAGGCGATTATACAAGCGTATTCTGTCGAGACATGGCGGCTTCCATGCCTACAGATTATCTAGCTGAACCGAGTTGTGGGAAACCCTGCTGCAGACACTTAAGGTCCTCAGTCGCTTGCGTGAACTGGCTCTCATGTCTGATGAACAATATATTAGCTCGGCGCGAAGATGGGCCATGACCTTATCAGCGGCAGAGGACATCTCCGATCATAGTGCGAGGCCATGCTCACACATTTAGACCGAATGGGGCATGTCATAGCTGGCAATTGGCATGCTCCAATCTACTACAATGGGCGTGATCTTTATAGCTCCGGAGCGGCATCTCATTATTGAGTCGGAGGGTGCAGCTAACAACTCGCTGTGAGTGGGCAGGTAGTTTTGAAGTTAGAACGATTGTCTTTCTCCATAACGTGATGTCCGTGTGCGATAATGAAGGTCTCTCCGAAGCCAATGCAGCTAGCCTGTTCAGTCAAGCATGTGCCTCAAGACCAGAGGTATTACGGATCATTCGGACGCGCTATATGCTCAGTGGTCAGAGTCTGTTATCAGAACTGTTGAATAGCCACCGCTGCAGAAAGCGAAGTCTTAGAAGAAATGACAAGTACCGTGAAAAGTGACCTTCATATGGAGAAGGATGCAACAATCAATCCAGTAGCTGCGATGAGGACCATAAAGACGGCAAGACCATCAGTGTACGTAACAGGTCTGAGAACGACTATCTATCCCTGGAGATCCATAGCATCAGGCCGGCAGTATGTGGAGAATGGATCAGTTCCATGTCTTAATGAGAAGATGAACCATCAGTAGAGTAGGAGACCAATAACAGAATGGACATGGAGAATCAATTGTAGTGTAGAGCACCATCTGAAGACAACACAAAGCGACGATCTCGCAATAAGTGCCCTAGAAGAATACAAGGTAGAGATAAGAAGGCAACCTATCAATGGAAGGAAACCGATGAGGTGACCCATAAGATGGCAGAGACCCAAGGACAATGAGACAAAGTGGACATGAACCATCAGTGAGATAAATACAGCATCTGTAGAAGACGCACAAGAGACATCAGCAAAACAAGCCCCACCAGTCCAAAAGGGACAGGACTCCATCAATGGAGAAGTAAACCTACCAGTGAGCGAATAAAGGAGCACTTGCACGGATTGAAGATCCATCAGTAGATAAGACACATCTGTTAGAAGAACACAAAGACATCAGCACACAGCAGGCCACGCCGAGTAAGAAGTGATCATCAATGGAGAAGGAAGCCTACCATTAGATGAGAGACCAATAAAAGTGGTACATGCAAAGACCATCAGTAGATCGAGCACCAATATAAAGATGGGAATGAAGACCATCAGAGATAATAACAGCATCTGCTAGAAGCCAATCGCACAGAGACATCAGCAAACAAGGCCCAGCCAGTAAAGAAGGACTCCATCAATGGAGGAAGGAACCACCAGGTAGATGAGGAGACCAATAAAAGATGGACATGAAGACCATCAGTAGATAAGAACACATCTGTAGAAGACCACAAGAGACTCAGCCAAACAAGGCCCGCAGTCCACTTAAGAGATGACATCCATCAATTGGAGAAGGAACCTACGTCAGTGAGGGAGACCAATAAAAGATATGCAGACACTGCAGTAAGACCGATTCGATAGACTCAGAATAAAACATCTGTAAAGACCCACAAGAGAATCAGAAAAAGAGGCCCCAGCAGTAAGAAAGAAGACTCCATCAATGGAGAAAGTAACCTACCATAATGAGTGAGGAACCAATAAAGATGGCCTGAAGCCATCAGTAGATAAGAACACATCACAAAGTACGGCACAAGAGACATCAGCAAACGAGATGAGAGCCATGTAAAAGAGTGACCATAATGAGAAGGACCATACCAGTAGATGCCAGACTCATATATAAGAGTGGCATGAAGACCATCAGTAGATAGAAACATCTGTAGAAGACCGACAAGAGACATTCAGGCAAACAAGGCCACGCCAGTAAAAGGACATCCATCAATGAGAGGACCTCAAATTAGAGCATAACCATGAGGCCATCAGTAGATGAGACTATAAGACGGAACCATAGTAAGCATGAAAGATATGGAATCATGGAGACCATCAGTAGATGGACTCAAATAAAGACGGACATGAAGACCTCAGTAGATAAGAACACTCTAATTAGAAGACGCAAAGAGACATCGCTGCAAACAAGGCTCAAGCAGTATAAGAGACTCCATCAATGAGAGAGGATACCTAACAGTCAGATTGAGGAGACCATAAAAAGATGGACATGAAGACATCATAGATAATGAACACAATAAGCGTCAGGAAGACCACAAGATAAGCCACCTTAAACCCAAGCACAAACAGCACAGCCACCGTACAAGAAGGTACTCCATCAATGGAGAAAGCGAACCCTACCAGTAGAGTGAGGGAGACCAATAAAAATGGATGAGCACAGAATGAAAGCATAGTACCCAAGAGTCCCAGCCCCGAAAGCAGTGACGATCCGAAGACCTCCAATAATGAGGAAACTCTAATGGACCATGAAGACCAGCAGTAGATGAGGGCCATATACAAGACGGAATGGAACACAGTAGATGAGACCAATAAAGACGGACATGGAGACATAGTAGCAGAGATGAGACCATAAAACGACCCTGGAGACATCAGTAGATGAGACGAGACCAATAAATAGAAGACGGACATGAAAGACCATCATAGATGAGAGACCATATAGTAAGACGGCATGGAGACACATAATATAGCCAGTGGATGATACCGCATGTAGGAGACAATAAAAGACGGACATGAACCATCATAGATAAGAAGACTCACTGTAGAAAGACCACAAGTAACAATCGCAAGACAAGGCCCAGACCGTAAGGATTCCTCAATGGTAGGAAGGAGCCTAGGGGGCCTCATGTCACAGCACATTGTTCCAAGGACATTTTGTGGATTCATTTACAAGTTTAACCAATTCTGTTTTAAACCTGAATCATGAAGTGAATGGAAAGTGATTGACACTCCCGTTGTTTACCTGCGGTGAGTCACTACTGTGATCCGCCAGCGTAAAGACCATGGATTGGTAATCTAACAATCCTTTCAGATCCCAGCAATGAGTTGCCCTGGGAGGGATAGGCGGTAGGCGCAGGCCGTTGATCCCTGCAGCACCGGAGTGATCCTCCCACCCTCACGCTGAGCGCACATCCCTGGTGATCGGGCGCTGAACGCCAATGGTGACCTGCTGCCGCAAGAGTAGTGAAGGAGCGGTCAAGGGGGGTCCCTTCCATATGGGTGTGCCTGGATCGGCTGGTGCGGGTAAGTCATACAGGACTATGGCTATGAGAAGGACAACCACAGTGAAGAAATGACAATGAAGTAGAGTCCCTGGAATCTGGATGAGGATCGTCCCCGGACCGAGTGAACCCGGATATCCACCAACATTGGGATCAGTCGAGACATTTGTATCTAATGAAGAGCGCGGATCCAGCGTGAGCGCCATTTTATTACCTAATAAGAGATGGAGAACACACAATTACCTAGGAAGACCGGAACCAATCACAACGATAACAATTAGCGACAGGTCCCAATTATGTCTGGAGCAAGTCGATCTGGTGTGCACGTATGGGACCACTCACAAGTGTTCCAAACATGTTTCCTCCTCCTTCCCATAAGTTTAACTACAAGCCCCCAGCAGTCCTTCCGTGCAGAAGTCAAGCGTCAACATGGGGATCGCGGGCAGGGATCCCCCTTACTTTTCTCAATATGAGGAGTAGTTGTGTATCCCAGTGCTCCATGTTCTCTGCAAGTAACTGTGCATGGCTGGAAATCATCTGAAAGCAGCGGAGGGGTATACCCGGGGTCAGGATGCGCCCGCCCTGTGAGGAGGATTCTACTACACAAGGGCCAGCGGGCCAGAGCACAGGACATGAAGTGATTAGGATATCTGGAGCAGTAGCTCCAGAACCCGGACGAGGTCCTAGCAACGCGAGTTTCCATCCCGTATATATAACAAAGGCACAGATGGTTTTTTTAATATCGACGTGAGAACAGAATAACTTCCCGTTCTATGATCAATTAGGAAAAAATATGTATAATTTGAGAAATTTAAGGCTGTGGATAGCGTTCTTGTTTACATGGCCACATCTGAGTTAATTACGCAGATAATCAACACCTGTGGTATCAATTGAAGGCCTCAACACCTGAGATCCAATGACTCTCTTTGTGTACATCATGGGGAAAGTATAAGAGTATCAGCAAAGAAATTGTGAATGCACAATTCTGTTCGTCCTTGCGGTGAAAAATTTCCAGAAACCCAAAGGCTGCCTCGTTCATCTGTACAAACAAGATGGACAGATCCAGCATTCAACCTCTCCGGAAGGATGACGGGTTCTGTGTCCCCTGAGATGAAATGTGCAGAGATAAACCCAAGAACCAAAGACCTTGCTGGAAGATGCTGACGTCTCGCTGGTGAGCCTGGAGCCACATCGGAGAAGAAAACCATCACTACCATACGTACTACAGGAACAAAGACCGTGAATTTACTTGCGAGGAACGAAAGCGATCCATCAGCCACTAGTACTGGGTCCAGCACCGCCCACACAGCTCTGCACCTGAGAGCCTGCACCCGCCCTCCCCTGCACATGTCTGTATGTCATGCGATGGCGAGAAAAAAAACGTCATCTGACCCCCAAGATATGTGGCTATCATGTGTCCCCCTCACTGTTTCCCCATCATTAACATCTTCTCCTGCCTATGGCTGTGATTGAATGAAAGCAGCCTTCACCAGGAACACGATTGCGGCGTTGAGCCGGCGAGTGCAATGCCAAGCCGATACCCGACAGCGTATGAGAGCGCACAAGCTACAGTGGTCGACGTTTAAAGTGGTATACCGAGCGCAGACCGAGCTCTCTACCCAACACCCTGACACAGCGACACGTATTGATAACGGCAGCGCTCAGTGCGCCACCAACCGACTTGGTTGTACCCAAACAATGCAATAGCACATGGGCTCTACCATACCGAGAGTGAAACCTGGTTGCCGCCCAGTGAGGTGCATTTGGAATGGCGCGTCAATCCGGTAGCCGGAGGTGTCCCCCTGCTTTCACCCACTTCTGTAATAATATATAATAACTCTGTAATATCTGTAATATAGTAATAAAACAAAATATTTAGAAAACTTTTAGAAAATTTTAATTCAATAGTCTCCCCCCTTTCCCTGGAACAATATATATTAAAGAATGCCAATTAAAATCACTGAACATGGTTAGGATTTATTTCAGCAAATTGGAACAATCAAAAAGTTCTTTTTCCACTCATTAAAGGAAATCCTACCACTTGTGCGGTGTACTAGGCGCGAGTCTCTCTCCTGTGCAGGTTGTCTAGGGTGTAGGTCGGTCTCTCTCCGTGCAGGTGTACTAAGGCGCAGTTCTCTCTCTGTCAGGGGTATACTATGCGCGTCTCTCTCCTGTGAAGGGGTCTAGGCGCAGTCTCTCTCCTGTGCAGGGTGTCATAGGCGCAGTCTCTCTCCTCTTGGCGGGGGGTTTGTACTACGGCCTCCCGGCATGAATACTCATGTCTCGCGGGGCGGAGTGTACCCAGGTGCAGTCTCCTCTCCCTGACAGGGTGTACCGGACGCAAGCCCCTCTCTGTGCAGGGGTGTATAGGCGCAGTCTCTCTCCTTGTCAGTGTACTGGCGCAGTCCTCTCTCCTGTTGCGGTGTAGCTAGGCGCACTCTCTCTCGGGTGGCAGGTGTGTACTAAGCGCATGTCTCTCTCCTAGTTAGCAGGAGTGTACTAGCGCGCAGTCTCTGTCTCCTGTCGCCAGGGTACTAGGCCAGTCTCTCTCCTTGCGAGGTTTGTGTGTAGCTGACGGCGCAGTCTCTTGTCCTGTGGCAGGGTTGTACTAAGTCGCAGTCTCCTCATCCTGGCAGGGGTTGTACTGAGTGTCAGATCCTCTTCCTCATGCAGGTGCACTAGTGCAGCAGAGTCTCTCACTCCTGTGCAGGGTGTGACTAGGCGCAGTCCGATCTCTCCTTCAGGGTTGTACAGGTCGGGTATCTCTCCTGTGCATGGTGTACTAGGAGCGGCAGTCTCTCTCCTGTGTCAGGGTGTATAGAGCGACTCAATCCTGTCTCTACTGGCGCATGCCTCAGGTAGTTCAGGTGTAGCTAGGCGCAGTACTCTCTCCTGTGCGGTGTGTAACTAGGCGCAGTCCAGGCTTCTCACTGGGAGTGTTGGTTGGTACAGGCGCAGTCTCTCTCCTGGGCAGGGCAGTGAACTAGGCGGTCATCTCTCTCGCGTGCAGGTGTAACTAGGTGCATCTCGTATCTCTCCTATGCAGGGTGTACGCAGGCCGTCTCTCTCCTGTGCGGGGTGTACTAGGGCGCAGAGTCTCTCTCCTGTGCAGAGGTGTACAGGCAGTCCTCTCACTGTGAGTGGTCTGATGCTAGGCGCAGGTCTCTCTCCTGTCAGCGTGGAGGTGTTGTATAGGCGCTCTCTCTTACGGGCGGACAGTGGGTTTGTTGGTGACTAGGCCAAGTCTCTCTCCTGTGCAGGTTGTATGGCGCAGTCTCTCTCCGCTGTGCAGCGGTGTGTTTGCTAGGATGCAGTCTCTCTCCGGGGCAGGGGTGACACTAGCGCAGTTCTCTACTCCTGTGCAGGGTGTACAGGCGCAGTCTCATCTCCGGGGCGGGTTGGTTGTGGCGGTCTCTCTGTTGTATTGTACTAGGCGCAGTCTCCTCTCCTGGCAGTGTTGTACTAGGCGCATCTCTCTCCTGTGCAGGTGTAACAGCGACAGTCCTCTCCTCGGCTTTCTGGTCAATGTACTAGGTGCAGTCTCCTCCTGGGTCAGCGGTTGACTTAGTGTTGTCTACGTACTCTCTCCCTGGGCAGGGTTACTAGGCGCAGTCTCTCTCCCCTGGGCAGGGTATACTGGCGCGATCTCTCTCGCTGTGCAGGGTGTACCTAGGCGTCTTCCCTGTCGGTATCCTAGGAGCTCTCTCCGGTGCCAGGGGGTCAGGCTTCGCGTTGTGTACTAGGCGCAGTCTCTGCTCTCTGTGGCAGGTGGTTGTAACAGGCGCAGTTCTCTCTCCTTGCCAGGGTGTAATAGGCGTCGAGTCTCTACTCACTTGCACCCGGGGGTGTAACTAGGACGCAGTCTCGCTCTCTGTCGGTGTACGGCTCTCTGCAGGTGTACTAGGGAGCATCTCTCTGCGCTGTGGCAGTGGTTACTAGCGCAAGTCTCTATCGCCTAGTGCAAGGAGTGTACTAGGGTGCAGTGCTCTCTGGCGGTTTGGTGTTATAGGGCAGTCGCCGTGACTAGGGTGTATCTCTACGTGAGATCTTACTGTGCACTCATCCTGGAGGTTGTACTAGGTGCAGTCCTATCTCGCTGGCAGGGTGTACTAGGCGCAGTCTCTCTCCTGTGCGGGGGGTGTACTAGGTAGCAGGTCTCTTCTCTGGGCAGGGTGCTAGCTAAGGCGCAGTCTCTCTCCATGGCAGGGTGTACTGAGGGCGCGCTCTGCTGTCATGGCGCTGTGGTCATAGTGTGCTGGCAGTCTCATCTACGCCAGGCTCGCAGTTCTCTGTCAGGGCATGGGTGCATTTCTTCAGGGTGACTAGGTCATCCTCTCCTGATGCTAGTGTTTGGTGTACTAGGCGCAGTCTCTCTCTGTGCAAGGATGTGTACTAGGCGCGTCTCTCCTGGTGCAGGGTGTACTAGGCGCAGTCTCTTCTCTCGGGATGGGCAGTCCGCTGTGTAGGATGGCGCAGTCTCTCTCCATGTGCAGGGTGTACTAGGCGCTAGTCTCTCTCACGTGCCAGTATGTACTGGAGGCGCAGTCTCTCTTCTGCAGTGGATTGTACTAGGCCGTTCTCTCTCCTGGCCGTGTAGCTAGTGTGACTAGGCGCAGTACTCTCTCTCTGGGCAGGGTGTACTAGGCGCAGTCTCCTCTCACTGGCGGTATCGGTGTAACTAGGCGCAGGCTCTCTCTCTCGGGCAGGGTGTACTAGGCGCAGTCTCTCTCTCCTGGGCGGGTGGTACTAGGCGCAGTCGCCTCCTGGGCGGAGTACACAGTCCTTGTGCTGGTGTACTAGGCGCAGTCTTCTCTTGGGCAGGGTGCAACGTGCTGCAGTCTCTCATCCGGTGCGGTGTGGCTAAGGACGCAGTCTCATCCGTCCTATGCAGGTTGTACTAGGCGCAGCTCTCTCTCCTGTCGCTGGGTGTACTAGGCGCATCTCTTCGTTGGGCAAGGGTGCACTGGGTGCAGTCTCTCCTGTGGCAGAGAGTGTGTGCTAGCGCAGAGTCTCTCTACTCATGGGACAGGGTGTACTAGGCGCCAGTCACTCTCCTGTGCAGTGTGGTAGTGCTAGCGCGCGCATGCTACGTCTCCTGTTGCAGGGTTAGTACGAGATCGCAAGTCTCTCTCTGTGCGGTGTGCTAACTAGGCGCATCGTACTCTTCCTGTGCAGGGTGTACAAGGCGCCAGTCTCTCGCCTAGTGCTGGGTGAGCTAGCTGCAGTCTCTCTCCTGGGCAGTTTGTTACTAGGCGCAGTCACTCTCCCCTGGGCCATGCGTTGTAGCGATCCTTGCCGTCAGCCGTGATGTGCCAAATGGTGCTAGCCAGTCCTCTCTCCTGTTGGGTCAGGTGTACTAGGCGCATCTCTCCTGGGCGAAGGTGTTTTGTACTAGGCGCAGTGCACTAGTCCCTGATGCAGGTGTGCTGAGCGACAGTCTATCTATCTGTGGCGGGTTGTAGTCTAGGCGCAAGTCTCTCTCACTGTGCGGTGTGCTAGTAGCGCACGTCTCTCATCTGGCAGGGTGCAGCTATGGCGCGTACTCTCTCACCGGGCCGGTTTGACTCAGGCGCAGTCTCTATCCTGTGACAGGTTGTACTGGGTAGCGTTCTTCTCTCTCCTGTGCAGGTGTTGTTACTGGCGCAGTCTCTTCCTGGCATGGGTGACTGGTGTGACAGCAGTCTCCTCTCTTTGCAGGGTGTGGAACTCTGTACTTGTGCGCAGGTTCTCAGTCCCATCTACTCTGCGCAGGATTGTACTAGGGCAGTCTCTCTCCTGTTAGGTCTGTTGTTGATAGCCTAGGTGCCAGTCCTACTCCCTGTGCAGGGAGTGCATTAGGGCTCGGGCCAGGTGGCATGCCGGCTACTCTCCTGTGCAGGTTGATACGGGTGCACAGTCTCTCAGTTGCAGCCTTGATATGTCGGGCCGCATTAATTAACCCCCAAAATAAAAGTGTAATGTGATTTTAATTTAATAAAGCTGTTAGCGCCTCCACAAAACTTACATATGTTATTTGTTCTTTCTTTGGTTTCATTCGGATGGTTTTGGGGGGCCACAGAGCTGGTTGATCTGCTATAGGGCTGTCATGATCTTGATTAAATGACTGCTCCACAATGTAATATTATCAATTCTGCAGAGTTATGAACAACAGTTCTACAAAAAGAAAAGGTGCCACTACCTGAAGCGGGGGCAAGGGGGACGCCAGCATTAAGGAAGAATGTGCCGCCTTCGATCAAAAGGGAACAACACGCGCTGGCGTTTCCATAGAAACAACCACACGATGTGATCGAACCGCGGGACCGCCCCAGTGGGCGGCGTTTTGTACTGCGTTGGCAACGCAACGTGGGACAGCGCCCTAGCTAATGTTGGATACCGGTATTGGGCCTCAAACAATTTACACCAACTCCTCCTAAAGTACATATGTACCAGAAAGGGGAAATGGAAAGGGCACCAAATAAAACATGTGTGCCATTGTAGCGAATGGCTCATATGATGGGATGTACAGTATTTTTCGGACTATAAGGCGCACCGGATTATAAAGATGATGACCGGCAGGTGGCGAACGCTGGCACAGGTTAAGGCAGCTGTGGTCTGTAAGTATGGTTCATATATAAGGCGCACTGGAGCTATAAGCGCACTTAGTATTTTTTGTGTGCATATAGTCTGAAAAATACGGTAACTTATTCTGTTTAGATGGGAGAGATTTTACCTGATTAGCTACTTTCTTGATTACTTACACTACGGGTAGTTCTTACCTCTTCCAGCTGCTCAGCTTCATAATTACACACCATCAAACTTGAGCAGATCTACGCCCCACATCGGCAAAAGGTGTGTGGTCCAACTCATAGAAGCCCAGGCTTCCGGATATCCGGCACAAGTTGCTTACCCCATCCTGTATATTCCAAGCAGTAATCCAGAGCATGAAACCTAGGAACATCATGACAAACACGCAGAGTCTTGAACTTGTCTCTTACAGGTATATTCCTATTTTACATTCATCCAGCAAAACCGTCTTATTGGAGCTGTAAGGAGAACAGGCTAAGTGCACCAATTGTTTGGATCTTGGTGCAGGGGACCATGGACTCACATGATGCGCGGCCATGGTGCATTGAGAAGGGGGTATCCTTGTAGTGGCTGTGGGGACCCTCCATTTAATTTCTACATGATGGTATATGGACGTGTATATGTAGTGTAAATCCATATCCAGAGCATTTCTTGATTCCTCCAGGAAATCTTTGCGGATCGGCTGCAGTCTGTGTTGTCGTCGCCTCGTAGCCACCACAGTCCATCAATGCACAGTACTTGTACAGCTTTAAACCATCATTAGACACGCATCATGTCCGCCAATCTGCATGAAGAGCTGCTCCCTGGAAAACAAGGATCATAGCAACTGGAAGTTAATCTTTCTGATGGTGACCTGAGCACAACTAAGTATGACTGATATCCAACGGTGTGTAGGAGCTCTCATGTAAAGGTGGCCGGTTTTGATTTCCGCAGCTCTTCTTTACAGCATGAGAGTCCCTTTTAGGCGTCTATTGGCGTGAGCTAGCGCCTCTGGCCTGATCACCATATGCGCTTTCCTCAGGCTGGTATAGATCCACAGCGGTTTCCTGGAAACGTATAATGCGTCCGGCAAGGACCACAACCCTGTGCGCTAGCATCCTATTATGAATGCAAGCAAGCGGAATGTGTTATGCGGCCATGGACACATGCCGGGTTTTGTCGTCCGTTTTGTGAGTTTTACCATGCGTTTGGCTGGCTTACACCTTGTTATAAAACGACCAAAAACGCCAGTGTGGTATCACCACATCACCTCCTGCCTACACCTGACCAACTCGCGCTGAAGCACCTGAGGCCGCGGTCACACGTTCCCTGAAACACATGTGCGTCGGCGAGGCCGCTGCCTGTGCGCTAACGTAGTGTTAAGAACGGATGCTACGTGGAACGTGTGCACCGCGGCCTGACCCTTGGCCCTGCTACCCTGCATATGCTGAATCTTAATTGACCTACGGAAACAGCCGTTTAATCTAACTAAAGGAGACAGCCGTAAACAGCACACAAGTGAAAACGCGGTGAGGGGTGGTGTTGAATTTGTTGTACTGCAATGGAATTTATTTCCTCTTTTTTGGTGCACATCCTTGGAATATTAAATGCTGCCGCCTACCAAGTACTATTGTACTGCAGATAAGGGCTGTGTTCACACTGCATTTGGACGCTCTGTTGTTAATGATATGGGAGAGGATTCACAATGTATCCCACTCCATACGTCACGGGGGTAAGGGGGGGGGAGGTTGGCAAGTTTGGCAACCCCTGCCCAAACCTACTACACTTGGATTGAAGAATAAAGTTTGGACTTTAGAAAGTGTGAGGATGAGCTTAATGGACTGGTGATGAGGCATTGCCCACGATAGGAGGCTGGGACATTGGAAGGTGATACAACGGTAGACACATATGGACCTCCCCCTGATTCTGTACAGTGAACGGGGTTAGTAACTGGGGGATAAGAAATTGCCGCCCACCACCCGGGTGTGGACATCCTCCTGGTGCCTCACCTGATCAGCTGCTCGGGTTCTTCTCCAGTCGTTCACACATGAACTCTCCAGTGTACCAGTCAATAGGAGGACTGCGCGCAAGCCATTGTTCAGGCCGGGCGCTCCGGGCAGACACAGGATGGCACCCGCTAGCCAGGCTCCACCAAAACACACAAAGCGCCTCCCTTCTGCCACACCTGGGTAGATGCTATTTCTAGTGGTTAAAGTACCTATGATGACGCATGACCATGTGGACCCAGGCTCTTGTGTGGGGAGAGTGCAACTCTATGGTCACAGGAAGCCGGCAGAGCCGTGTGCTGCCAGGTAGGAAAAGGTAAAGGAAGGGGCAGCGTTGTGAACCAGGTGATGTGGGTGGGGACTGTTTGTGATGGTGGGTGATGGGGTCGGCCTGTTGGTGACATGATGGGGGGTATGGGTTTTGCTTTTTGGGGGGGGTTGCTGTCTGTGGGTGACAATGAGGGGGGATGTGGGGGTGCGTCGGGTGTGAATATGGAGGGGCGTGTGGGGGTTGACGGGCTGTGTGTGACACATGGGGGTGGATGTGGGGGTGCGGCTGTGTGTGAAATGTGGGGATGGGAGGGTGCGGGCTGTGTGGACTGGGGGGATGTGTTGGGTGCGGGCTGTGTGTGACTGGTGGGGATGTGGGGGGCGAGGCTGTGTTACATGGGGGGATGTGGGGTGCGGGCTGTGCTGGTAATTGGGGGGGGGGTGCGGGCTGTGTAATTGGGGATGGTGGTAAACGGGCTGTTGTGACAATGGGGGAGGTGGGTGCGGGCTTGTGTTGTGACAGGGGGGATGTGGGGTGCGGAGGTGTGTGTACATGGGGGGATGTGGGGGTAAGCGGGCTGTGTGTGCAACATGGGGGGCGATTGGGGGGTCGGAGGGGTGTGACGTGGGGGGGATGTGGGGGTGGGGGGCTGTGGTGTGACATGGGATGGGAGTGGTGGCTGGGTGCATGGGGAGGGTTGGGCTGTGTGGGACAGGTATGGCGCTTTGGAGAGGGGATGGTCGCTTGGACATGGTGGGGGTGCGGGCTGTGTGTGACTGGGGGGGATGTGGGGGTGAGGGCTGTGTGACATGGGGGGATGTGGGGGTGCGGGCTGGTGTGTGACATGGGGGATGTGGGGGGGTTCGGGCTGTGTACATGGATAGGGGGGGATGTGGGGGTGCGGGCTTGTGGACATGAAGCACTTGTGATCTGTCGCCCCCTGCTGGCTCCACAGGGAACTGCACGAGTTTTGGTCCAGTGGTTTTCACTGCCTTTATTTTCGGTTCTGTAGCTCACAGAACCTCACTCCTATGTTTAATATCACACCAGAGCCATGGTTCCAGATGCTATAGAGCCATCTCCTCCAGACTCTTAGCATGACACTTCTTTACTTATTGTTACATGAATTTGGAGACAAATTATTATAGGTAAATGGTTAAAATTTTACATCAAAAGATCAAGGCTAAAAATCATATTTCATACTTCACCTTTGGAAAAGTTTAATAGCTGGTGACAGGTTCCCTATACTCCTGCAGATGAGGGCACCTTCAGATATACAGTCTACTGGCGATCAGATTAAAGATCATAACTCCAGACAAGGAAAGACTACAAGTCACATAATGCCCAGGAGCAGGGTCACTCCTCATGTACATACACTGGACTGCAGGGATGGGAGCTGCTGGATAATGAGGAGGACTACAAGTCACATAATGCCCAGGAGCAGGGTCACTCCTCATGTACATACACTGGACTGCAGGGATGGGGGCTGCTGGATAATGAGGAGGACTACCGCTTCCTGGCATTAAGGTGACTTGTAGTCCTCCTCTTATCCAGCAGCTTCCATCCCTGCATTCCAGTGTCTGTACATAGGAGTGACCCCGGCTCCTGGCATTATTCTTACTTGTAGTCCCTCCTCATTAGATCAGCAGCTGCTCCCATCCGCTGCAGTCCTGTATGTACATGAGGATTGCCCTGCTCCTGGGCTTATGTGACTTGTAGTCGTCCTCATATCCCGCAGCTCCTCCCTGGCTAAGTTCCTGTATGTAACATAGGAGGTGACCCATGCTCCTGGGCATTATGTGACTATGTAGTCCTCCGCATTATCCAGCAGCCTCCCATCCCTGCAGTCCAGTGTAAGTACATGATGAGTGAACCCGCTCCTGGGCAATTATGTACCTTGTAGTCCTCCTCATTATCCAGCCAGCTCCCATCCCTGCAGTTCCAGTGTATGTACATGAGGAGTGACCCTGCTGCCTGGGCATTATGTGACTTGTAGTCCTCTCTTATCCATCAGCTCCCATCCCTTCAGTCCACTGTATGTACATGAGGAGTGACCCTGCTTCCTGGCATTAAGTGACTTGTAGCCTCCATCATTATCCAGCAGCTCCATCCGCTGCAGTCACACTGTACTGTACATGAGGAGTGACCCTGCTCCTGTGGGCATTATGTGACTTGTAGTTCCTCCTCATTATCCCCAGCACTCCTCCCTGCAGTCCACTGTTGTACTGAGGAGTGACCCTGCTTCCTGAGGCATTATGTGAACATTGTAGTCCTCTCCTCATTAGATCGCAGTCAGCTCCAATCCTGCAGATCCACTGTATGGTACATGATGGTGACCCTGCTCCTGGGCATTATGTGATTGTAGTCTCCTCTTATCCAGGAAGCCTCCATCCCCTGCAGTCCACTGTATAGTACGATGAGAGTGATCCTGCTCCTGGGCATTTGTGACTGTGGATCCATACCTCCTTATCCAGCAGCTCCATCCTGTCAGTCCAGTGTATGTACATGAGAGTGACAACCTGCCCTGGTGCATTATGTGACTGGGTAGTCCTCCTATTATCATCCAGCAGTCCATCCCTGCAGTCCATGAATGACATGAGGATGTACCTGATACCTCCTGGGCATTATGTGACTTGGTAGTCCTCCCTCATTATCCAGCAGGCTCCATCTCCTGCAGATCCAGGTATGTACATTTGAGGCAGTGACCCTCTTCCATGGGCATTATGGTGACTTGTAGTCGTCCTCATTATCCAATCAGCTCCCATCCCGCTGCAGTCCAGTGTATGTACATGAGGGATGTGACCTGCCTCCTGGCATTATGCGCACTTGTAGACCTCCTCATTCATCCAGCAGTCCCATCTCTGAGATACAGTGAATGTACATGAGAGTGACCCTGCTCCGGGCTATTATGTGATGGTAGTCCTCCTCATTATCCCAGCAGCCCCACATCCCTGAAGTCCAGTGTATTACATGAGGAGTGACCCCTGCTCACTGGGCATTATGTGACTTTTGAGTCCTCCTATATCCAGCAGCGCCATCCCTGTAGTCTCAGTGTATACATGCAGGCATGTGACCTGCTCTGCGAGATTATGTAGACTTTAGTCCTCCTCATATCCAGCCGCTCGCCATCCCTGCATCCAGTGGTACGACATGAGGAGTGACGCCTGCTCTGGGACATTTATGTGACTTTGTAGTATTTCCTTGTCTGGAGTATATGATCTGCAATCTGATCGCCCAGTAGACCTAGTGATATACTGAATGGTCCTCTCTAGCAGGATTTAAGGCGAACCGTAGTCACCAGCTATTAAACTTTCCAAATGGTGAAGTATGATAATAAATGAATTTTTAGCCTGAGTCTTTGAGTAAATATTTTAACATTTACCTACAGATAAGTTGTCTCCGAAATTCATATACCAATAAGTAAAGAAGTGTCATGCTAAGAGTCTGGAGGAGATGGTCTTAATAGTCTGGAACCATGGCTCTGGTGCTGATATTAAACATAGGAGGTGAGTGTTCTTCTGGGAGCGTACAGAACCGAAAATAAAGGGCAGGTGAAGAACCCCTGGACCACAACTCGTCGCAGTTCCCTGTGGAGCCAGCATGGGGGGACAGACGTCACAAGTGTGCACATTCTCCTTTAAACTCGGGCGTCCCCCTTGCCCCCGCGTCAGGTAATGTGGGCACCTTTTCTTTTTGGAGGAACTTTGTTCATACTCTGCAGAATGATAATATATTGTGGAGCAGTCAGTATTAAGGTCAAGATCATGACAGCACCTATAGCAAGTATCAACCAGCTCTGTTGGCCCCCAACAACATCGAATGAAACCAGAAGAAAGACAACATAACATGATGTAAGTGTCTGTGGAGGCGAGCGGCTAACAGCTTTATAAATTAAAATCACATTACTACTGTTATATTTGGTGGGTTATTAATGCGGCCGACAGTTTATCAGGCCGCAACGAGAGACTGTGCACCCAGTACACACCTGCACAGGAAGAGCCTGCCAGCAATGCCAGAGGCGCGCTAATGCACGCCTGCCCAGGGAGTAGGACTGGCCCTAGCTATCAACAACAACCTACACAGGAGAGAGACTGCAGCTAGTACACTCTGCGACAGATAGAGATGGAAGACACCCTGCGCCAAGTGAGCAAGTGCCCAACCCTGCAACAGAGGAGACTGCCTAGACCCCAGTACACCCTGCACAGGAAGAGACTGCGCCAGTACACCCCTGCACAGGAGAGAGGAGGGACTGCACCCGTAATCCTGCAAGGAAGAGACTGCGCCTAGTACACACCCGGCCGGTGAGAGAGATACGCGCCCTAGCGCACCCTGCCCAGATAGAGACGTGCGCACTAGCACACCAGCAGCAGTGAGAGAGACTGGCCTAGGCATACAGCCCTGCCACAGGGTAGAGTGACTGCGACTCAGCACACCTGCACAGGAGTGTGACTGCGCCTAGTACAAAAACCCTTGCCGCAGAGAGAGATTGCGCCTAGTACACCTGACCAACAGGAGAGAGGACGGCCTAGCACCATGTTGCCACAGCTCACTGACAGGCAGGACTGCGTACAAAACGCATGGCCCAGGAGAGTGACTGGCGCCTAGTACAACCTGCCCAGGAGAGAGATGCCGCCTAGCTCAACCCAGCACTAGGGAGAGACTGCGCCTATAGTACACCCTCGCACAGGAGTAGAGTCGCTGCGCCTAGTTAGCACTACCTGCACAGGAGAGAGACTGCGATCCTACAACCCGCAACAGGAGACGATACGATCGCGCGCTAGCACACCACTGCCACAGGAGAAGTGACTGGCGCCTAGTACAACCCTGCCCATGATGAGAGACTCGCGCTAGCACACACTTTGCACAGGAGAGAACGCACCCAGTGCAAACCCTTGCCCAAGAAGAGATGCGCCTAGTACACCCAGCGACAGGAGAGAGAGCTGCGCCTAGTGACAACCGGTCATCAGGACGGAGAGACTGCGTCCTTAGCTCCACCTGCACCAGGAGAGAGACTGCACCACCCGTGCACCCTGCCCAAGAGAGAGACTGCGCCTAGTACACCAGCAAGAAGGACTGGCTGTACCTGCCAGGAAGACTGCGCCTAGTACCACCCTGCCCAGAGAGAGAGACTGCGCCTAGTACACCCTGCCCGAGGAGAGATGCCGCGCCTAGTTACACGGACTAACGCCAGGAGAGAGACGTGCGCCTAGTACACCCTGCCCAGGAGAAGAGTATGCGCCTAGTACACTATGTACAGGCCGGAGAGATGTAACGGCCTAGTACAATCACCCTGCAGGAGAGAGAGACTGCGCCTCAGTACATACCTGCACGCTGAGAGAGACTTAGCGCCTAGTACACCCGCACAGGAGAGAGACTGCGCGCTAGTACCCTACACGACAGAGATCTGCGGCCAAACGAAGGAGAAGAGACTGCGATATACAACCTGCACCGGAGAGACGACGCCTAGTACACATCACTTGCACAGGAGAGAGACTGCGCCTAGTACACACACACCACTGCACAGGAGAGACTGACCTAGACACCCTACAGGACTGCACCAGTCCCCTGCCAGAGAGCTCCTGTACAGCGCGTAGATGAGACTGACGCAGGCACACTTATACCAACAGCCGCCATGACAGGAGACTGCGCCCTAGTAACACCCTGCGACATGGAGAGAGACTGGCGCCTTAGTACACCCTGCCAGAGAGAGAGACGTGCACCATAGTACACTCCCCACCTGCACAGGAGAGAGAGCTGCGCCTAGTACACCCTGCTCCAGGCAGATAGGACTGCACCTAGTACACCCCAGGATGGTGGCACTAGAACTGATCCACGCTAAGAGATGACACCTAGTCACAGGCCTGCCTATAACACACACACAAGAGGAGAGCGACTGCACCTAGTACACCCTGCCACTAGGACGAAGAGACTTGCGCTAGTAACCATGTCCAGGGAGAGATGCCCCTAGTACACCTGCAAGAATCTTACCACCCTGCACAGAGAGCGGACTGCGCCTAGTTAACCCCCTGGTGCACAGTGAGTAGAGACTCGCGCCTAGTACACCCTGACAAGGAGAGAGACTGCGCCTGATACAAACCACCTGCACAGGTGCACGAGACTGCGCCTAGTAACCTGAACGCGGAATCCACCCGCTGCCACACGGAGAGAGACCGCTGACTGACAGGAAACGCTAGAGTACACCCTGCCAGCGAGAGAGACGCCCATATCACCCTGCCACAGGGAGACGGCACTGCGCCCAGTACACCCTGTCCAGGGAGAGAGACTACTAGTCGACACTAAGTAACCGCTGACCAGGAGGAGACTTGCAGCCTAGTACCACCTTGACAACAGAGAGAGCGCAGGAGAGGACTGCGCTGTTACACCTGCACAGGAGGAGACTGCGCCTAGTACAACACCCTGCACCAGGAGAGGAGACTGCGCCTAGTACACATGACAAGGAAACACACCACAACAACCAACCCTGCCCCGGAGAGAGAACTGCGCCTAGTACACCCTGCACAGGAAGAGAACTGCGCCTATGTCACTGCCCCGGAGAGAGACTGCATCCTAGCACAGACACACCGCTGCACAGGAGAGAGAGACTGCGCCTATACAACCCTGCACAGAGAGAGACTTTGCCTAGTCACCAACTCACCACTGTCCCCCCGGTGAGAGAGAGCTGCTCCTATTACAAACCCCCAACACGCCTGCACGAGAGAGAGACCTGCGCCTAGCACAGACCACTCACATGTGAGATGAGACTGACCTGTACACCTCGCACAGGAAGAGACTCTGCCGCCACTAGTACACCCCGCACAGGAGAGAGAGCTGTGCGCCTGGTATCAACCTGCAAGGAGAGATACATCTGCACCTAGTAACACCTGCACACAGAGAGAGACTGACCCGCCTAGTATCTACCATCCTCGCCCAGGATGAGAGACTGCGCTCTAGTACCAACCAACCTCCCAGAGAAGCCTATGCGCCTAGTTACAACAACCTGCAAGAGAGAGAGTACTGCGCCTACACACTCACAGCGACCCTGCAGGCATGGCTAGTAAGTCGAGACAGTGGCGCTCTAGCTACATTCCCTTGACACAGGAGAAGAGACTGCCGCACCTAGTGACACCACTGCACAGGAGAGAACCGCGACCTCTACAACCCTGAAGGAGAGATCACTGCGCCTAGTGACCACCTGCACAGGAGTGAAGATATGCGCACTAGATCACCTGTCCAGAGTGAAGAGGCTGACTCAGTACACACCCTGCACAGAGATGAGTGAGACTGCCACTTAGTACACCCTGCCACAGGACAAGAGACGCGCCGTAGTACAAAACAAACCTGCAGAGGAGAGAGACTGCGCTAGTACACATGGCCACAGGAGAGAGACTGTCGCGCTAGTACAACTCCTGCTCACTGGAGAGAGGACTGCGCTTAGTACACAACCTGCCACCCGAGAGAGACTGCCGCCTAGTACCCTGCACAGGAGACGAGGACTGCGCAGTACACCTGCAAGGAGAGAGACTGCGCCTATTACACCCCTGCACAGAGAGGGGACTTGCGCTCGTAGACACCCCTATCAGGGAGAGAGGATTGCCCTAGGTACACACGCCCCGCAAGAGAGGATGCCCTATTCCCTGCCCAGGGAACTCGCTAGTACAACCCCCCTGCCGAAGGAGAGAGACTTGCGCCTATGTACACCCTGCACAGGAGAGAGACTGCGCTAGATACCCCGTCACAGGAGAGAGACGGCGCACTAGTAACCCCTGACAGAGAGAGAACTGCGCCTATGTACACCATGCAGGAGAGAGACCGCACCGACCTGACAACCCTGCACAGGAGAGAGACTCGCGCCTAGTAACACGCACAAGTGGTAGGTTTCCTTTAATGAGTGAGAAAAAGAACTTTTTGATGTTCCATTTGCGAAATGTAATCCTAACCAGTTCAGGATTTTTATTGCATTCTTTAATATATTTGTTCCAGGGAAAGGGGGGAGACTGATTGAATTATAAATTTTCTAAAAGTTTTCTAAATATTTTGGGGTTTTTTATTATATTATTACAGATATACAGAAGTTATTATATATATATTACAGAAAGTGGTGTGAAAGCCAGGGGACACCTTCCGGCTACCGGATTGCGCGCCATTCCAAATGACCTCACTGGGGGCACCAGGTTCCCTCCAGATGGTAGAGCCATCGTGCTATTGCATGTTGGGACCAATCCCACGTCAGGTTGTGGCCGCACTGAGCGCATGCCGTTACTCAATCGGCGCTGTGTCAGGTGTGGGTGAGAGCTCGGTCTGCGCTCGGTCATACACACTTTAACGTCGACCACGTAGCTTGTGCGCTCTCATACGCTGCGGGTATCGGCTTGCATTGCTACTGCGCTCGGACTCACGCACGCAATACGGTTCCTGGTGAAAGGTGCTTCATTCTAATCACAGCAAGGAGGAGAAGTGTTAATGATGGGGAAACAGGTGAGGGGGACACATGATAGCGCACATATCTTGGGGGTCAGATGACTTTTTTTTCTCCCATCGCATGGACTACAGACAGGCAGTGGCGGAGGGTCGGTCGGCTCTCAGGTGCAGGAGCTGTGTGGGCGGTGGCTGGACCAGTACAGTGTCTGATCGATCGCTTGTCGTTCCATCCAGTAAATTCAAGGTCTTTGTTTCCTGTATACGTCTGGAGGTGAGGGGTTTTCTTCCCCGATGTGGCTTCCAGGCTCACTCATGCTCAGCAGTCAGCATCTTCCAGACAAGGCTTCTTTGGTCTTGCGGTTATCTCTGCACATTTCATCATCAGGGGACACTGAAACCCGTCTCCTTCCTGAGAGGTTGAATGCGGATCTGTCCCATCTTGTTTGTACAGATGAACGAGGCAGCCTTTGGGTTTCTGGAAATTTTTCACCGCAAGGACGAACTAGACTTGGTGCATGATTCACAATTGTTTCTTTTTGCTGATACTCTTATACTTTCCCCATGATGTCACATAAGAGAGTATTGGAGTCTCAGGTGTTGAGCCTCAATTGATACCACTAGGTGTTTGCATTATGCTAATTAACCAGATGTTGGCCAGACTAAACAAGAACCTGCCAGCCTTAAATTTCTCAAATTATACATATTGTTTTCCTAATTGATCTAAACGGGGGGAAGGTTTTATTCTGTTTCTCAACGGTCAGATATTAAAAAAACCATTGTCCTTTTATATATACGCGGATGGAAACTACTGCGTTCTCGGGACCTCTGTCCGCGTCTGGAGCTTCTGCCCAGATATCATCATCATGTCCTGTGCTCTGGCCCGCTGGCCTTGTAGTAGTAGGAATCCTCCTCTACAGGGCGGCGACCTCCTGACCCCGGGTATACCCTCCGCTGTTTCAGATGATCTTCCAGCCATATGAAGTTACTTGCTAGCGAAGCATGGCGATGGCCGATACACAACTACTCCACATCATTGAGAAATAGTAACTGGGGATCCCTGCTCCCGACCCCCATGTGACGCATCTGACTTCTGCACGGAAGACTGCTGGGGGCTTGTAGTTAAACTTTATGGGAAGGAGGAGTGAAACCACTGGTTTGGAACTTACTTGTGAGTGGTCCCATATACGTGCACATCCAGCATCGACTGCTCAGACATATTGGGACCTGTCGCTAATTCGGTTATCTTGTGATTGGTTCCGGTCTTCCTAGGTAATTTTGTTCCCATCTCTATTAGTGTAATAAAGGCGCTCACGTGCACTGGATCCGCGTCTTCTTAGATACACAAATGTCTCGACTGATCCCAATGTTGGTGGATATCCGGGTTCACTCGGTCCGGGGACGATCCTCAGTCCAGACTGTCACGGGACTCTACTTACATTGTCCATTCCTTCACGTGGTTGTCCTTCTCATAGCCATAGTCCTGTATGACTACAGCACCAGCGATCCAGTGCACCCCCATATGGCAGGGACCCCCCTCTGACCGCTCCTTCACTCTCTGCGGGCAGCAGGTCACCACATTGCGTCAGTCGCCCGAACCCGAGAGATGTGCCGGCTCACAGCACGTGAGGCGTGGAGGACACTCCCGGTGCTGCAGGGATCAACGGCCAGCGCACCGCCTTATCCTCCCGGGCAACATCAATTGCTGGGATCTGAAGGATTGTAGATTACCAGATCATGGGCGATTACTGCTGGCGGATCCATAGTGACATCACAGCAGGTAGACAACGGGATGTCAATCACTTTCCATTCACATTCATGATTACATGTGTTTAAACAGAATGGTTAAACTCTGTAAATGAATCCACAAATGTCCTTGGAACAATGTCTGTGACATGAGGGCCCCTAGGCTCCTTCCTCATTGAGGCATCCTTACTGGTCTGGGCCTTGTCTTGCGATTGTTTTTGTGGTCTTTCTACAGTGAGTCTTCTTATCTACTGATGGTCTCATGTCCGTCTTTTATTGTCTCCTACACTGACGGATCTTCGCTTACTGTCATTTATGGTCTCCATTGCCGTCTTTTATGGTCTCTCATCTACTATGGTCTTCATGTCCGCTTCTTTTATTGGTCTCGTCTCATCTACTGATGGTTCCAGTCAGTCTTTATGGTCTCACTCTCTGCACTAGTCTCATGTCCGTCTTATATTGGTCTCTATCTACTGTGTGCTCCATGTGCCGTCTTTATATTGCCACTCATCCTACTGCTGGTCTTCATGGTCCACTATGATTGCCTTCTACTAGGTTCCGTGTGCAGTCCCTCTACGGGGCTTTTGATGTCTCTGTCGAATTGTTCTTACTGATGCCATTCTCTTTTATTGGGTCTCCCTGCACTCTACTGGTAGGGCCTTCCTTCTCCATTGATGGAGTACCTCTCTTACTGGTGGGCTGTGCTTTGTGTGCTGGCTTAATGGCTTTCTATGATGGTCTTCCTGTACGCTATGTGTTCATTACTATGATGTTTCATGTCCATCTTTTATTTGGTCTCCTAATCGACTCGTAGGTGATTCCTCCATTCTCATTGATGGAGTCTCTTTACTGGTCTTGAGCCTTGTTTCCGATGTCTCTTGTTGGCGTCTTCTAATTCAGAGTGTTCTTATCTACTGAGGTCCTTCCATGTCCGTCTTTGATATAGTCCACTCTACTGATGGTCTTCCATGTTCCATTTATCTCTTCAGCTTACTTGGTTAATCTCTTTATGCCTCATCTACTGAGGCCTCAGTTCTGTTATACACTATCTATATCTCCATTGATGAGGTATTCTTCTTACTGGCGTGGCCTTTGTTTGCCTGATGTCTCTTGTGGTCTTCTACAGATGTTCTATCTACTGATGGTCTTCATGTCCACATCTTATATCTAGTCTGGCTATCTACTGGTATGGTTCCTTCTCATTGTGGACTTCTTTTATTGGTCTCCTGGCATCTACGTGCTGATGTCTTCATGTCCGTAGCTTTCTGATTGTTCTGTATCTACTGATGGCCTCAGGGCCATCTTTCTGGTTCCTCAACTCTTACTGGTAGGTTCTTGTCTCGCATTGATGGAGTCTTCTTTTATGGCTGGGCCTGTTTGCTCTGATTCATCTTGTGGGTCTTCTACAGATGGTTCTTTATCTGAGTCTCATCGGAATCTTAGGGTCTATTCCAGTGTCTTGTCATTCTTTTATTGGTCTCCCTCTATCTGAGTTAGGTTTCCTTCTCCATTGATGGAGTCCTTCTTTACTGGCTGGGCCTTGTTTGCTGATGTCTCTTGTGGTCTTCTACAATGTTGTTCTTATCTACTGATGGTCTTCATGTCCATCTTTTATTGGCTCTCCTCATCTACCTGGTCAGGTTCCTATTCTCCCATTGTGGAGTCCTTCTTACTGGCCGATGCCTTGTTTTGTGATGTCTCTTGGTTGTCTTCTACACAGATGCTGTTATTATCTCTGATGGGTTCTTCATTTCCATCTTTATATGGTCTCGATCTACTGATGGTCTTGCATGTACCAGTCTTTTATTGCGTCTCCTCATCAATGGTTAGGTTCCTTCTCCATTGATGGATCACTTACTTTACTGGCGGTGGCCTGCTTGTGCTGATGTCTATTGTGGTCTTCTAACAGATGTGGTCTTATCTACTGATGGTCTTCAGATGTGCGAAGTTCTTCTTATTCGCCTACTACGGTAGGTTCTTCTCCATTGATGGAGTCCTGTCCCCCCTTTATGTGGGGCCTTGTTTGACTGATTCTCTTGTGCGTCTTCTACAGATGTGTATCTTATCTACTGATGGTTTCATGTCCCTTTGTCTGCTTGTCCTACTGATGGTCTCTGATCTTTACTGTGGTACTCTCGGTTCCTTCTCATTGATGATGGTTCAGCCTTTTTCGCTACGCTTGCTATGCTCAGGGCGACTTGTTGCCGATGATCGCGCTTTTGTCTTCTTCAGATGTGGACTCTTAACTACATATGCTTCCTGTCCTTCTGTTGATTGGCTCCTCCTACTGATCGGTTCTACTTCTCATTTGTAAGGACGAAGGTCCCATTCATCCGTACATACTGGCCGGCCTTGACTTGCTATGGATCTCTAGATGATGTCTTGCCAGGACTTGTTATCGTATCACGATGTCTTTGTCCGTCTTTATGTCCTATCGCAGCAACTGGCTTGAGTTGCTCCTTCACCATGTATGAGTTCTGTTTCACGGTCTTGTCCTCATTGTCTTCAAGCTTCGCTTGTCTGCAGCCGGTGGCTTTCTCAGTCTTCGATACAGGACTCTGACCACTGACTAAATATGCAGCGTCCGAGTGATCCGTATCTCTGTTTGGCAGCGAAGTCTTGACTGAGGCAGGCTAGTGCATGGTCTGGAGACGTTCGTTATCTGCTACACGGACACACTTTGGAAAAGCACAACACGTCTAGGCTTCAAAACTCTGCCCACTCCACACGAGATTGGCATGGCGACCCATGGTACTCGATAATGTGATGGCCGCATTGGGCTAGATTATGTACGACGCATTCCGCCAGTGAATGTGGAGTGCGCCATCAGTCAGTAAAGGCATCCCCCTTCGGTCTAATAGTTGCATGCGCATTCCGGACTATGACGTGAGATGGTCCATGCCGCTAGTAGTACATGGCCCATTCTCTGCGCACGAGCTAAAATGCTGTCATTCTTGCCAGAGAAGCCGTTCACGACGCTCAGTGACCTTAAGCTGATCTGCACAGGGGGCTGTATCCCTCAACGTTCTATAACAGCTACATAATCTGGCAATAAGCCGCCTGTCTCGAGATACGCTGATAATCCCTCTAGGTCGAGCACGCAGAGTATCTCGGGACCAGCTAGACGTGACGAGGATGATTACGAAGCATGGGCCATGACTCCGGCCACATGACTATCATTGGTTTGGGAGAATGCAACATCCATTTCTCGGTTCGCAGATACAGGCAGAGCCGCCCATCTCGCGAGCTAAGTTTGTCGAGCCTCCGCCTAGTCAATGCTGATACATGGGCGCGACGCCATTCTCGCAGCTAGATAATGTGTTGACCTAGGCCGGCCCATCTCCGGCAGCTGATAAGTGTAGGCATGGCCGCCCATCTCCGGCCAGCTAGATAATGTGTAGCGATGGACGCCACATTCTCTCGGTCGTAGTAATGTGGTAGCATGGCCGCCCATCTCCGTGTCAGTAGATAATGTGTAGCATGGCCGCCCATCTCTTCAGTAGTAATGGGCATGCCCAGTCATAGATTTTAGCATGTGTCGCATGCTCGGCACTTGGGTCTGCCGCCCATATCCGGTGCAGCTAGATAATGTTAGCCATGGCGCCCACTAGTTCCGCCGGAGCTAGATTAATGTGTGTAGCAATGGACCGCCCCTCCGCCAGAGAGTCTTAGCTGAGATATATTCCGGATCACAGCTATGTTAAGCTGGCCTGCACCATCTCGGCTCAACTAGGATAATGTTGTGATGGCCGCCCATCTCCGTCAGCTAGATAAGCTGTAGCAGGCCGCCGCATCCCGGTCCAGCTAGATAATGTGTAGTCACTGGCCGCCTCTCCTCCGTCCACTAGTATAGGTTGTAGCATGGCCGCCCATCCCCGGTCAGCCTAGATAATGTGTAGCATGGCCGCCCATCTCCGGCCAGGTAGAAAATGTGTTGCATGGCCCGCCCATCTCCGGTCAGCTAGATAATGTGTAGCATGGCCGCCCACTCCGGCCAGCTAGATAATGTGTAGCATGGCCGCCCATCTCCGGCCAGCTAGATAATGTGTAGCATGCCGCCCATCTCCGGCCAGCTAGAATATGTGTGCAAGCCGCCCATCTCATGCAGCTAGATCAATGGTGTAGCATGGTCCGCCCACCTCACTCCGGTCAGCTAGAAATGTGTGAGCATGGCCGCACCACTCATGATCAGCTAGATAATGTGTATGCATGGCCGCCCATCTCGGACGCTGATGGGGGTTGGTGCGGAGGCCGCCGGGGGGGGGGGGGGGGGGTCGACGCGATCGATAATGTGTTCAGCATGGCGCCCCATTCTCTGTCAGCTAGATAATGATTGTATGCATGGCTGCTCCATCTCGCCAGTCAAGGTAGATAATGTGTACCTCATGTGACGGCCCATCTCCGGTCAGCTAGAGTAATGTGTAGCATGGCCGCCCATCGTCCGCACAGCTAGATAGAGGTGCCTAGCATGGTACGTCCATCAGAGTCAGAAGGCTCACCGGCTCAAGAGCAGTCGATATTAATGCCCAGGAGCAGGTCACTCCTCATGTACATACACTGGACTGCAGGGATGGAGTTGCTGGATAATGAGGAGGACTACAAGTCACATAATGCCCAGGAGCAGGGTCACTCCTCATGTACATACACTGGACTGCAGGGATGGGAGCTGCTGGATAATGAGGAGGACTACAAGTCACAGAATGCCCAGGAGCAGGGTCACTCCTCATGTACATACACTGGACTGCAGGGATGGAGCTGCTGGATAATGAGGAGGACTACAAGTCACATAATGCCCAGGAGCAGGTCACTCCTCATGTACATACACTGGACTGCAGGGATGGGAGCTGCTGGATAATGAGGAGGACTACAAGTCACATAATGCCCAGGAGCAGGGTGTAATGCTGAGCACAGCTGGGAGAGGATCCTTTGCCTTATCCTATCCCCACATACAACCCAGACACATCTCTCTGCGCCGGTCTGTTACTGGGAAAGCTGGGTGTCAATGAATACGACTCCGAGTACATCCCATTCAGCTACACCCATTAGTCATTAACAAGCCGTGCTGCCTGTAGCCTCCAGCTGCCTGTACTGTGCATGTGCTGCCTGTAGCCTCCAGCTGCTTGTACTGTGCATGTGCTGTCTGTAGCGTCCAGCTGCTTGTACTGTGCATGTGCTGCCTGTAGCGTCCAGCTGCTTGTACTGTGCATGTGCTGTCTGTAGCCTCCAGCTGCTTGTACTGTGCATGTGCTGCCTGTAGCCTCCAGCTGCTTGTATTCAGTAGGTGATGGAGTGATTTATGGTCAAAGTCCAGGATATCCGTTCTTGTGGTTTTGTATTGTATTCCCCAAATTTCAAGTGTTTTTTGTTGCTAAAGTAGATATCAAAAAATCCATGTCAAATCAGTTGGTGGAGTGAGTTTTTTCTCAAAGTCCAGAGTTTTTGGGGTTCTGTATTCCCCAAATTGTCATTGTGCCACTCTCTGAACTCCTGCTGCCACCACCCCCACACTCTGTCATTGTGCCACTCTGCAGCTACTCATGCTGCTGCCAACTGACCGCTGTCTCCCTGGAACACCCTGTGATTTCCATAATGCTGTTTTCACCCTCCATCGCTCTATGACGTTGCCACTATGTTTGGTTTTCCCCTTTGTTTCATGTGTTAGAAGGAAGGAAAAGCCTCAGGATTTAGCCAAAAGCAAGAGCGGATACAGAACACAGAGGACATGCAAGTATCCCATTTACTGCTCATCTCTGTTCTGGATCCACTCCGGTTTGTTTTTGGCTTTAGCAATACTGATGGATTATTGACCGATTGAAAGCGGACACTGACAGATGAAAAGGTGGGCAAAATGATCAGTGACCTCAATGCAGAATTACTGCCGACACCCTCTCCACTCTTTAGGGGGGTTTCTACATGTATCCGCGTGTAACAGAACAGGTTCTGTCGTCATCTATGGAATCATCTGATGTCAGTGTAAAAAGAGTGCACTCTGTGATGTTATAGTGGGATCTTGGCCCTCAGCTCGGTCCTTTCGAGCTGGCACAGACGTTACCTTGTCAGGCTGCGTTCCCGCTTCGCTTATTTGGGGAAGTTGGCCTATGTAAGTGCACATGGAAGTGAAGAATGAAGCGATTCTAAGAGCGGCGGCTGTCATGTGCGTGTCATACTAAAACACGGACCAAACCGCGCTCCCTATGCATATCTGAGCATGGCACAACGTTCTACAACACCCTACAGGCCCTCTGCAGCCAGGAAATACCTGGTTTTAACGTGATTCGTCATGATGCCATTTGGGGTTGAATTTTGTTGGATAACTCGGCGAATTGAATTTTTGAAAAATTCACCCATCTCTATTCATGACCTCAACACAATCGACTAAGATCTGACCCCAGGAGATTTTGTGGCTGTAGACTCACCTGCAATGGAGCTCTCTACAGGCGGGGTCGTGTCCATGACGGTCACCGCCTCCTCTGTAGGCACAAGGAGAAACAAATCAACAAGAGGAACCTCCTCTGACTTACCCAACAGGGGAGACTTACAAGACTGGACAGGGACCCTCAAAATGAAGCACCCCGTCTGTGGCCACATGTAGGAGAGATCCAGAGGATCCAGTGACGGCTATTGGGATGGTCCTCCAGCCACACAGAACATGTATCGGCCCAAGAAACCATAAATGTGGTCCCTGACATCTCACATGGGATTGTGCTGGACCTCATCATTGAGAGCCGGGGCCACTGGAGGCCCCACCGCTATCTGATCCGACCCTACAGCTGCCATAACATTTATTAACATGAAAACAACCCCAACTCCCAATTACCCAAAAATATTAAGGAGCCAAAAGGACCAGCAGACACCCAGAACCTAAACGAGAGTCACTCACCCACCAACCAGAGACAACACGAGGGTCCCCAACCCAACACCTACCATCCAGAGACAACACAAGGGTCCCCAACCCAAGACCTACCATCCAGAGACAACACAAGGGTCCCCAACCCAACACCTACCACCCAGAGACAACACGAGGGTCCCCTACCCAACATTATCACCCCGGACAACACGAGGGTCCCACACCCAACATCTATCACCCCGGACAACACTAGGGTCACTCACCCACCACCCAGAGACAACACAAGGGTCCCACACCTAACATCTATCACCCACAGACAACATAAGGGTCACCAACCTGCCACCCACCACCAAGAGACAACATGTGAGTCACCAACCCAACATCCACCACCCACAGACAACTCTATGGTCACCAAACTACCAGCCACAGACACCACTAGGATCAACCACCCACCACCCACAGACAACACTAGGATCAACCCACCACACAGAGACAACACAAGGGTCACCAACCTACCAGCCACATAAAACACTAAGGCCACCCACAACCCAGAGACATCACGAGGCTCCCCAACGCAACATCCACCACCCACAGACAACACTGGGATCAACCACCCACCACTCAGAGACATAGGGGCAGATTTATCAAGCAGTCTGAAAGTCAGAATATTTCCAGTTGCCCATGGCAACCAATCACAGCTCAGCTTTCATTTCACCAGTGCTCATGAATATTTTAAAGGGGTGCTGTGATTGGTTGCCATGGGCAATTGGAAATATTCTGACTTTCAGACACTTGATAAATCTGCCCCATAATGTTCCCCAACCCAACATCCATCACCCAAAGACAAAACAAGGGTCAGCAACCTACCAAACACAGACACCACTAGGATCAACCACCCAGAGACAACACGAGGGGCACCAACATACCACCCACAGAAAACACTAGGGCCACCCACCACCAAAAGACAACATGAGGGTCACCAACCCAACATCCACCACCCACAGACAACACTAGGATCAATCCCCCACCCAGAGACAACACGAGGGTCCCCAACCCAAAATCCATCACCCACAAACAACACAAGGCTCACCAACCTACAACCCACAGACACCAATAGGATCAACCACCAAGAGACAACATGAGGATCACCAACCCAACACCTACAACCCAGAGACAACACTAGGGTCACCAACATACAACCCACAGACACCACTAGGGCCACCAAACACCAAGAGACAACATGAGGGTCACCAACCCAACATCCACCACCCACAGACAACACTAGAGTCACCAACATACAACCCACAGACACCACTAGGATCAACCACCCAGAGACAACACAAGGGTTCCCAAGCCAACATCCATCACCCACAGAAAACACAAGGGTCACCAACCTACCACCCACAGAAAAAACTAGGGCCACCCACCACCAAGTGACAACATGAGGGTCACCAACCCAACATCCATCACCCACAGACAACACAAGGGTCACCAAACTCCCACCCACAGACATCATTAGGATCAACCACCCACCACCAACAGACAACACTTGGTTCAACCACAACTCAGAGACAACACGAGGGTCCCCAACCTACCACCCACAAAAAACACTAGGGCCCCCCACACCAAAAGAAAATATGATGGTCACCACCCTAACATCCACCACCCACAGAAAACACTACGGTTACCAACCTACCACCAACAAGCACCATTAGGATCAACCACCCAAAGACAACATGAGGGTCACCAACCTAACATTCATCACCCACAGACAACACAAGGATCACTAATACCACCCACAGACACCACTAGGATCAACCACCCACAGACAACACAAGGGTCCCCAACTTACAACCCACAGACAACACAAGGGTCACCAACCTACCAGCCACAGAAAACACTAGGTCGACCCACCACCAAGAGACAACATGAGGGTCACCAACCCAACATCCACCAACCACAGACAACACTAGGATCACCAACCTACCACCCACAGACACCACTAGGATCAACCACCCAGAGACAACGCGAGGGGCACCAACCTACAACCCTCAGACAACACAAGGGTCACCGACCTACCAGCCACAGAAAACACTAGGTCCACCCACCACTCAGAGACAACACGAGGGTCCCTAACCTCCCACCCACAAAAAACACTAGGGCCACCCACCACCAAAAGAAAATATGATGGTCACCACCCTAACATCCCACCACCCATAACAACACTAGGGTCACCAACCTGACCACTCACAGACAACCACTAGGATCAAACCACCCACCGAACAAACATGAGGTCGCCAACCTACCACCCACAGAAAACATTAGGACCACCCACCACCAAAAGACAAAATGAGGGTCACCAACCCAACATCTACCACCCACAGACAACACTAGGATCAACCACCCACCACGCAGAGACAAGATGGATATCACCAGCCCAACACCTACCACCCAGAGACAACACTTGGATTAACCCACCACCCAGAGACAACTCGAGGGTCCCCAACCAACCATCCTCCACCCACAGACAACAATAAAATCAACCACCCGCCACTCAGAGACAACACTAGGGTCCCCAACCCAAAATCCACTACCCACAGACAACACAAGGGTCACCAACCTACCACCCACAGAAAACACTAGGGCCACCCAACTCCAAGAGATAACATGAGGGTCACAAACTCAACATCCACCACCACAGACAACACAAGGGTCACCAAACTACCACCCACAGACAACACTAGGATCAACCACCCAGAGACAACACAAGGGTCACCAACCTACCAGCCACAGACAACACTAAGATCAACCCAAAACTCAGAGACAACACAAGGGTCCCCAACCTACCACCCACAGACAACACAAGGGTCACCGACCTACCAGCCACAGAAAACAATAGGGCCAACCACCACCAAGAGACAACATGATGGTCACCAACCCAACATCCACCACCCACAGACAACAATAGCGTCACCAACCTACCACCCACAGACACCACTAGGATCAACCACCCACAGAGCACTTGTGATCTGTCGCCCCCTGCTGGCTCCACAGGGAACTGCACAAGTTTTGGTCCACTGCCTTTATTTTCGGTTCTGTAGCTCACAGAACCTCACTCCTATGTTTAATATCACACCAGAACCATGGTTCCAGATGCTATAGAGCCATCTCCTCCAGACTCTTAGCATGACACTTCTTTACTTATTGTTACATGAATTTGGAGACAAATTATTATAGGTAAATGGTTAAAATTTTACATCAAAAGATCAAGGCTAAAAATCATATTTCATACATCACCTTTGGAAAAGTTTAATAGCTGGTGACAGGTTCCCTATACTCCTGCAGATGAGGGCACCTTCAGATATACAGTCTACTGGCGATCAGATTAAAGATCATAACTCCAGACAAGGAAATACTACAAGTCACATAATGCCCAGGAGCAGGGTCACTCCTCATGTACATACACTGGACTGCAGGGATGGGGGCTGCTGGATAATGAGGAGGACTCATGTACTTACACTGGACTGCAGGGATGGGGGCTGCTGGATAATGAGGAGGACTACAAGTCACATAATGCCCAGGAGCAGGGTCACTCCTCATGTACATACACTGGACTACATTACTGGGGGCTGTGAGGACATTATATGCTGGGGGCTGTGAGGACATTATATGCTGGGGTTTGTGAGGATATTATATGCTGGGGGTTGTGAGTACATTACTAGGGGTTATGAGGACATTACTGGGAGCTGTGAGGAATTATATGCCGGGGGCTGTGAGGACATTACTGGGGGCTGTGAGGACATTACTAGGGGCTGTGGGGACATTACTTATTTAATGTAGGGGCACTATTCAGTTATTTTTTATTGTGGGTGAATTAGACAATGGGAGGGTATTATTTAGCGTGGGGGTTCCTTTCAGTGGGCAGGATTCGAAAGCGGCCACTAGAGGGGGCATTAAGTATATGGGTGTAGAGGCGGCATTATTCAGTGCAGGTCACAATGAATGGGAATTAGTAAAGTCCACAGTTATAAGTGTAGGTTTAATTATTTTAATGCTCAGGGAATTTACCAACAAACAGATCATTTTCAAAACTATAGTCTGTTGCCCATAATAACTAGACACTCATATTTGTTGTGACTTGAGATGAGCGGACTTTAAACTTTAGGTTTGGGTCCGGGCTTTGGATTTGTCCTGCTCGACCAAGACATATTGCATGGCAACCCCATGTCCAATCATAGCCATTTCTAGATGCTAGGGGCGTCAATTTGCCTGGTTGGCCGCACGGCCTCCAATCCAAAAGTATGTCTGGGTCGTGCATGACACAGCATGATAAGTAGTAAGGGGTTATATTATGTAGGAGCACAGTGTGAGTGTAATTACTGCAATTTGCTGATGGAGAAGAATTGTCAACCGTGAGGAGCCAACCAGGATGAAGACAGGGCAATACCAGGCTATCACAGGGAGAGAATGCAGAAAGTTATACATGTGCCTCCCTTATGGCAGCCCTGGTATGCTGTACACTTATTTCTGTCTTTATTTACATGTGGTATATTCACTACTGGTATATATAAATAAGTGCAGTATATTCATTATTGGTATTTATTTAAGTGTGGCATATATTTATATATATACAGTGGGTATGGAAAGTATTCAAGACCCCTTTAAAATTTTCACTCTTTTTTTCATTGCAGTCAACTGTTAAAAAATTGTTTTTGCTTATTTATTAAACAAGAAAAATGGAAATATCAAATGGTTATAAGTATTCCAACTCTTTGCTGTGATACGCATATTTAACTCACATTTCTATATAATGCCTAATGCCTCTCTTTGTATATCTGCCTCTCACTTATTATTAAAACCAAATAAAAAAGAAGGTTAAAAAAAAAGCTCACATGCCCATTTCCTTCTGATCCTCCTTCAGATGGTTCTACTTCTTCATTGGAGTACAGCTGTGTTTAATTAAACTGACTGGACTTGATTAGGAAAGGCACACACATATCTATATAAGACCTCACAGCTCACAGTGCATGTCAGAGCACATAAGAGTCATGAGGTCTAAGGAAATGCCCAAGAAGCTCAGAGACATAATTGTAGTAAGGCACAGATCTGGCCAAGGTTACAAAAGAAATTCTGCAGCACTCAAGGTTCCTAAGAGCACAGTGGCCTCCATAATACTTAAATGGAAGAAGTTTGGGACGGCCATACCTCTTCCTTGACATGGCTGTCCAGTCAAACTAAGCAATCGTGGGAAAAGAACTTTGGTGAGAACCCCAAGATCACTGTGGCTGAGCTCCAGAGATGCAGTAAGGAGATGGGAGAAAGTTCTACAAAGTCAAATATCACTGCAGCCGACAGAAGCCTCTCATCAAAATACACATGAAGGACTTCCGGGCTATGAGAAATAAGATTCTCTGGTCTGATGAAGATTGAACTTTTTGGTGTTGATTCTAAGCGGCATGTGTGGAGAAAACCAGGCACTGCTCATCACCTGCCAAATACAATCCCAGCAGTGACACATGGTGGTGGCAGCATCATGCTATGGGGGCAGAGACAGGACCACTGGCAATTGAAGGAAAGATGAATTTTGGCCAAGTACAGAGATATCCTGGATAAAACCTCTTCCAGAGTGCTCTGGACCTCAGACTTGGCTAAAGGTTCACCATCAAACAAGACAATGACCCTAAGCCAACAGCTAAAATAACAAAGCAGAGGCTTCAGAACATCTCTGTGACCATTCCTGACTGGTGCAGCCAGAGCCCGGACCTAAACCCAACTAAGCATCTCTGGAGAGACTAGAAAATGGCTTCCATCAACGTTCACCATCCAACCGGAGGGAACTGGAGAGGATCTGCAAGGAAGAGGCAGAGGATTCCCAAATCCAGGTGTGAAATACTGAGCAAAGGGTCTGAATACTTATAACCATGTGATATTTACTCATAGATCCAGGCACTTTGACTGTGGTAATCTTCATGTATTTGTTATCCATGACCTCCTTCCTTCTAAAATAAACTTTTATTATTATTCTAATGATCCTGAAGGGCTATGGACATGTTACAGAAGCCTCTCTCGGGGGCACCGGAGGGTGAGTATATAAGTTTATTTTTTTTAATGCTGGAGGCAAGCTGTATACCACTGGGGGCAAGCTGTATACTACTGGGGGCAGGCTGTATACCACTGGGGGCAAGCTGTATACTACTGGGGGCAGGCTGTACAGTACTGGGAGCAAGCTGTATACTACTGGGGGCAAGCTGTATACTACTGGGGGCAGGCTGTATACTACTGGGGGCAGGCTGTATACTACTGGGGGCAAGCTGTATACTACTGGGGGCAGGCTGTATACTACTGGGGGGCAGGCTGTATACTACTGGGGTAAGGCTGTATACTACTGGGTGCAAGCTATATACTGCTGGGTGCAAGCTATATACTGCTGGGGGCAGGCTGGGCTGGCTGTATACTACTGGGGGCAGGCTGTATACTGCTGGGGGCAGGCTGGGCTGGCTGTATACTACTGGGGGCAAGCTGGGCTGGCTGTATACTATAGGGGGCTGGTTGGCTACATACTGGGGGGTCTGTGACCAATGCATTTCCCACCCTCTGCTTATACTCGAGTCAATAGGTTTTCCCAGTTTTTGGTGGTAAAATTAGGGGTCTCGGCTTATACTCGGGTCGACTTATACTCGAGTATATACGGTACTTTTGAAAAACCCATTCACTGCAGCATTGTTAATTCTATTGTCTGTATTAGATACAATACAGCAGTTCTTAAAATAAAAACCCTACAAACGGAAAGCTATTCTCTGAAAAAAAATAAGTGTTAAAAAAATAAGGATCTTTGCAGTTTGTGTCTCTTCCTTGGCTATGTGACAATGTGAAGGAATAACATCCCTGGCACTGTCGGCTCCCGACACCAGTTGGCACCCAGAACTGAAGTCAGCTGTAACTAAAAGAGAGACGGCCAGTGAGAGAGAATACATTAGAAATATTTAGACCTAAACCAAAGGGAAAACTGAAGGAAGGGATGAGTTCATTTTCTGTACAAAGACACTCAGGGTCTGGGAAAAATTAGGAACATCTTATGCAAGCAATTATTCATTTAATCCAATCAAATTTTGTCTTTTGATTCCATTTGTGGATCTATAAGCAAGATACAAACATGATAAATATATATATATATGTATATATACAGGCAGTCCCCTACTTAAGAACACTCGACTTTGGATGTTGGTAATTTATTGTACTTTAGTCCTAGGCTACAATAAACAGCTTTAACAGTTATCACAGGTGTCTGTAATGAAGCTTTAGTGTCAATCTTAATTCTGAGATTGTTTTTTCCCCACATGTTGTTCTTCATTTTAGTGGTAAATGTTGGCTGATAAGTTTTGCGTTTATTTTCCAAAAAAAGAAAAAATGTAGAATTTTTTGAAAAATTTCACTTTTTTGAAATTCGAAATCATTACATTTTCAGGCAGATAGATTTACCACCTAAATAAGTTGCTGCATAACATTTCCCATGTGTCTACTTTACATTTTCATAATTTTTGAAATGTCTGGATAATATATTTTGACGTCACGCGGCCTACAAATCGAATATCGATTTTCCGTATTTTCAGAATTTACTCTTTTGCGGATAAATACTGTTTTGAATGAAATTTTACAAATTTAGCATCACAACCCCCGTATATAATCAACCCATTTTCAAATCTGCACCCCTCAAGCTATCAGAAACAGCTTTTAGGAAGATCGTTAACCCCTTGAGATCTTCATAGCAATTGAATCAAAATGGAGGTGAAATTTAGAATTGTGCCGGTTATACGTTCATTTAGCCCTAAAACTTACACATATCCAAAAGATAAAAATAGAAAACCCACCATACAATTTGTTCTACAATTTCTCCTGAGTACAGAGAGCCCCCACATGTGGTCGTTACTTGTTTTATGGACGCACAGCGAGGTGCAGAAGGGAAGGAGTGACCTGCAGCTGCCAGGATTTTAGTTTCCTCATTGGCCCTTTTTGTAGGCTATAAAATTTTAGCTTTTCCGTTATTGGGGCCATGTGACGGCATTTTTTTTGCGGGATGAGATGCTTTTTCCAGTGTTGCCATTTTGGGGTTGTTATCCCCTATTGTTGAAAATTTAGGAACTCGTTTTTGAGGGCAGGAGTAGAAAAGCATCAATTCTGTACTGGATTTTTGACCTTTTTTTTTTTTCGTGTTCACCGTATAGACTAATAATCATGTTATCTTTATTCTATGGGTCGATACGATTAAGGGGATACCAGATTTGAATATATTTTCTTACATTTTACTAAATTTGTCAAATAAAAACGTAATGTGGGGAAAAAATCGATCATTTTTGCATTGCCGTTTTCCAAGTGGCACAACATTTTTACTTTTTTGGCTACGGAGCTGGTTGATGGCTTGTTTTTTTGCGGGACATATTGTACTTTGCACCAGTATCATTTTGGAGTGTATATGATTTTTAAATCACTTTTTATTGCATTTTTTGTAAGATTGAATAGGTAAAAATGATAATTTTTGGTGGTTTTTTTTTCTTAACGGCGTTCATCGTATGGGTTCAATAATGATTTTGTTATGATTTAGACTATTTTTGGGTTATATGTCTCTTTATATATTATGGAGCTTATGGGCATTTTTATTAATTTATTACTTTATTTTTTATTGAATAACATTTTTTTTTACTGTTCCACCATGGCACATGAACGAGCAAGCATCTGATTTCTTGTTCATGATAATACTCTGCAATACTCATGTATTGCAGGGTATTATCAGTGTCAGCCAGATCGGACCACAGCACTTCCATAGCAACGATCGGCGCCCCCCCGGAAAAGGTTCGGGGGGGGGGGGGGGGGGGCGATCGTGGGGGAGAGACCCCCCCAGAGGCAAGTTAGATGCCGCAGTCGCGCTGACCGCGGCATTTAACGGGTTACACACCCGCGATCGGAGCCGACTCCGATCGCGGGTGTTACACTGGGGTGCCGGCTATTAGTTACAGCCGACACCCCGTGTTTCCCAATGCCGGTTCAGCTTTCGATCCAGAGCGGAGCCGGCATCAGCTCGGTGGTGGATATATCCGCCACAGAGCGCTAAGGGGTTAAGTAGAACAACAACTCTAAACATACAGCCAAAGCTACAATGGAATGGTTTGAATCAAAGTATATTCATTGTTTAATATGGCCCAATGTCCAGACCTAAATACGATTGAGAATTCAAAAGCAAGTATAATTTTCTTTATATTTCGCAAACACTTCATAATTTTCCCTGTGGCATCAATCATTAGAAAAAAACAAGAAAACCTAGAAATATTCATCTCTGCTCCCCCTCATCTTAATCATGGTGCTGTCCGCTAAGCTTGAGACACCGGGATCACCTAGAAAAGAAACTTATACACTACCTTGCAAAAGTATTTGCCCCCCTGAACTTTTACCTTTTGACACATTTCAGTTTTAAACATAAAGATATAAAATTGTGATTTTTTTGGGGGGTGAAGAATCAACAAGTGGGACACAATTGTTAAGTGGATCGAAATGTGTTGGATATTTAATATATTTTAAATATTGGATATTATATTATTTGGTCCCTTTACTTTCAGTGCAGAAAACTCACTCCAGAAGAATGGTGTCCTAAATAGAATAATCAAGGAATCAGGAAATAAACATCAAGCATGATAAATCAGGGACACTTACTCAATGACTGCGGTAATCTTCTTATACTTATAATGAGCCAAAAGGGCTCTTGGTAGTGTTAACAGAGCCCCACTATGCTGCAGACTCACAGGCTGTTACAGTGTGTAAAAACCACCTCCTCCCTCCGACTGTGTACTTAAACTTCCTCTGCTGCAGTGAAATAACTTCAGGAAGAAAGATGAGTCAAGTGCTGAGGGAGCAGAGGAGGACAGGGAGACAGTGTAACAGCCTGTGATGCTGCAGTATAGAAGGGCTCTGGTAACATCCCTCAGAGCCCTTCTGGTTCACTAACACAATTTTAAAAGTTGATTTTAGAAGGAAGGAGGCCATGGATAACAAATATAAGAAGATTACCACAGTCATAGTGCCTGGATCTATGAGTAAGTTTATCTCTTGCTATCTATCTAAAAATTGGAAAAAAACAGCACAGTAATGGGAATAGTGGGTGCTATCACAGGACATGATCCAGCAGGTCCACTTGTAATAAAACAAAAAGTAGGCAGCACTCCAACTTGGAAAAAGTGAAAATCAAATGTTTATGCATCTTTCGTTCTAACATCACCATACATGGCTGAGAAAGGTTATATTGCTCAACCGAAACGTTATTATAGGGGTGGATAAACCTTCACATTTTCACTTTCGCAGAGTTGGAACGCTGCCTACTCTATCTATCCATCCATCTATCTAAGTATATTCTATCTATCCATCTATATATCAGGGCGGTACGGTGGCTGAGTGAGTAGCACTTCTGCCTTGCAGCACTGGGGTCCTGGGTTCGAATCCCAGCCAAGAGCAAAGAGTTTGTATGTTCTCTCTGTGTTTGTGTGGGTTTCCTCCAGTTTCCTCCCACACTCCAAAACATACTGTTAGATTGTGAGCCCCATTGGGGACAGGGACTGATGTGACAAGCTTTGTGCAGCTCTGTGTGCACTATATAAATAAATAAAGAATCATCATCTATATATCCATCCATCTAATTATATTTTATCTATCCATCCGTCCATCCATTAATCCATGCATGTCCTAGCTACTTCACTGAATCATCTTTGAATAAATGTAATGTAAAAGCTCAATCTCTTGTGTTTCTTTTATATCACACTACACTTTATAAAGTAACTGTTCCCTGTAAGAAGATGATAAGAAGAGTTATATTTGGGGCCGTACATGTATTACTTCCAGCATAAACAATGAAACCCATTCATCACAACCTACCATACAAGTAATAAACACGACTCTTAGCTGAACGTATCTTATTCATTGTGTGTAAAATGCTCTGCCTTTCATTGTAGCTGCAGCTGGTCCTGCAATGGTGCTGGGTGCTAAGCGGTGATAGGATCTGCCTCTCCCTTCCACGACCCAACCAATACTTGCCGAAGAAACAAACATTAACCCTTTCCTTTGGTCGGTTTGCTTTTTTGCTGACCATTAAGGCAAATGGATAGTAAATGTGATAGACATACAGCTGATGAGCAATTTACTGTTTCATAGCAGATGCTTTGTCATAAACCGACTAAATTCCATCAATATTCTAGGGTTAACAGTTTACATAATTCCTGGATTATACTCCTCTCCTTTCAGTAACAATAAACCTTTATATTTCTGATAAGAGGGTGACGTGGGGGGAGCTGGCATCTGCTGGATTACACCCACCATGAGTATATTTTAACCAATGTTTTGCCACTTTGGGATTAGGTTGCCACCCTGTTGTGTTATCCATCTGACCACCACCCTGACCATTGGAGTAAGGAATGAGTTAAGGGGCTTGGCAAACATATACACACAACTCAAATGACACTGTGCGGACTCAGACTCTGGTGACAGTAACAGAGAGGAACAGGTAACGGACTGACCAAGGCTCTTCTGCAGTATCCGATACCATGGGTAAGTCAGAGAATGGACAGCCATCCATATACATCTATACTAAGGCCGAATAATTTGTATATGCAACAATATTTACAGCAGATGTGTATTATAATATGTTATGTTACTATATGTGAGGCACAATATGAACAAAGTGCTACTTTTTTGTATATCAGAATATTTTGTAGGCATTATATTTATTTTTGCTGACTTACTTAAACTTTTCCGCTACAAGATATTCTCACCTCATCTCACCAGCACAGAGATTTGTGTAAACCTTATCAAAATGAATTCCAATTTTCTAAATGGCCTCAACATATAATTTAACACACCATGATTTATATTTATATGGGATTGATAGGTCTTAGACAACAGTAAGCAAGCAGCCGCTCCAACAAGAACAGCTACTTACTACTCCAATGGAAATGGGGTTGTATTTGAAATATATAAATATACTGTATATACATATGTATATATATATATATATATATATATATATATATATATATGTATATATATATATATATATGTACATATTTTTTTTTTCTAAAATTAGTATATTGAGATCCGTCTTACTGTATAAACAGCTGGGCAAATGATCAAGTGTCTGAAAGTCAGAATATTTCCAGTTGCCCATGGCAACCAATCACAGCTCCTCTTTAAAATATTCATGAGCACTGGTAAAATGAAAGCTGAACTGTGATTGGTTGCCATGGGCAACTGGAAATATTCTGACTTTCAGACACTTGATAAATCTGCCCCACTGTGTCTGGCAGAGGAAGAGCCAATGGTTGCTTTGCACATAATACAGTATTTGGAAAAGAGTGGAAAAGATGAATAACCAGTTTGAGTATATATAGCTTAACCACTTTCCGACAGATTACACCTGCATAAGAAAAAATAACTATATGGTAGTCCAAATATAAATAGATGTGTCACTAGTAAATAGATGAAAAAGGTCTAAAAAGTACAGACAGCCCCCGATTTAAGAACACACAATTTACAGATGACCCCTAGTTTCAGATGGACCAATGTGCCCAACTGGGACCTCTGGTGAAGCTCTCTGGATACTGGTAATTTACTGGACTTTAGTCCCAGGCTGCAATGATCAACAGTATGATCATCCGATTTTACCGGCATTGTTACCATCAGGATGGGTTCTATAGATTTGTTCTTAAGTTGAAAGCATTATTGTTAGTCCTTGTTCCCTTGTCAACCAAAAATGTTAAAATCCAATTGTCACAGGAACAAAAAGTCATTTGGCTGGAGATACACTTGTAAAATATACCTGTTCCGACTTAAATACAAATTCAACTTAAGAACAAACCTATACTCATGGTAACAATACCTGCAAAATCTGTAACTGAAAATACTCTTTTGCTGGAAAATGCTGTCCACAAGTACCTGTAGGTTCATCTGCTAAAAATGTCTTCATTGCTTTTTTGTTAGACCATGAATTGGCACACAGTAGCTAGTAGCAGACACGAATAACAATGTTCGGAGGTAGCCCTGGCCGGTGGCACAACTCAACTACTGTGGAGTACGGAAAGTGTATTTTTGTTTGTTCTCTTCCCAACGGATAATTGTTCAAGACTAATGGTGGGATAGAGTATATAACTAAAAACATTCCTTGACCTGGTTTAAATTTAGGAAAGTGTATTTTTTCAGAAATACACTATTTCAGTGGCCAATAGTGGGAAAAGTCCCCCCACCCCCTCACAATGGGTCAGTTGTAATAAGTCTTCCTCTAGATCAGCTCAGTCCAATCATGGGTTAGAATCGATGGATCTGCTTGATTGTTCAACCTTATCCCCCCTATGGTGCTATAAGTATCTTGTGCCCAATGTCTGTAAAACAATAATGCATATTCCAAAAACTGTTGTAACCGTATAACCTGCTAAACTGGGCTCAACCATTAGCGATTTTCACTTAGTGTCACCTGCTGTACATTTAGATAAGTTATCCTGTACCTTTTTAGTGCTAAATGAACAAATCATTTCCAGATTCTTATAGTTCCGTATTCTATACTTTATCTACTCTAAGGTACAGGGCACACTACTGTTTACACCTCTGTTCCTTACTTTATTAAAAAGTACATTGACATCAGTGTAAACTTTCTGTCATCCGTTATGCTCAGTAAGGTATCCATTTGTTTTTATGACTGAACATCTTCATTGTGGCGGCGGTACTTTTTATCCGTAGGGAAAAAACGCATGCATGACAGATGTTGTCATTTTTACATTAAAGTGACTGGGAGACTGATAATTAGTAACAGTGTCAGTTTTTTGAGTTTGATCGGTTATTACATTTGTTTTTTTTTAAGCTAGATATATAGATACAGATAGCCAGAGATTGTTAATCTATACAGATATAGAGATAAATAGACCATAAAGATAGAAGACAAAGTGGCACTCACCAAACGTGAAAGAATAAGCTTCTTTATTCAAAAGTCCATAGGAAAGGTACACAGGGGGGACACACAGAGCCGCAAAGCCGACGGGCCGTTTCGCGCCAGCCGGCGCTTTCTCAAGGCGTTCACTGCCTTGAGAAAGGCCGGCTGGCGCGAACCGGCCCGTCGGCTTTGCGGCTTGTGTGTCCCCCTGTGTACCTTTCTATGGACTTTTGAATAAAGAAGCTTATTCTTCACGTTTGGTGAGTGCCACTTTGTCTTCTATCTTTATGGACTATGTTTATCTACTTTTGAAAGTACGTGCACAACCATAGTGATTTAAGCGACTACCTCCGTTTATGCCCATCTCTGCTCCTTCTGACTGACAGCGACCTGCTTACTTCCAGCTGGCTGTGCCCGTAATGCTCCTTCTCTATATGAGACTATAGAGATAAATAGAGGATGGATTATAGATAAATCTGAGATACATAGAGATAGATAAATAGATGAAATTTAGATGTAAGTGTGGGTTGCGTGTGCCAGAAACATCTGGGGGTGCTAGCATACACTCTTCTTATAGATAGATAGATAGATAGATAGATAGATATGAGAGATAGATATGAGAGATAGATAGATAGATAATAGACAGATAGATACATAGATGAAAGATAGATCATAGACAGATAAATGATAGATAGATGGATAAATAGAGGATAGATAGATAAAAGACAGCTAGATAAATACATAGATGATAGATATGATATAATAGAAATATAGATAGATATGGGATAGATAGGTATATAGATAGATGATAGATAGATAGGCATGAGATACAGATCAAAGATTTGTCATAATAAATGGTAAAAAGGACAATTACTGACATATATTCAGTTATGTTCAGTTTTTCATCCTTTTTAAATTTTTTGCAGAGATAAATAAATGGAAATGACGACAGTAGTGTGACCTTATTGTAAAGAACTCAGGTCTTTCTCTTGCTCTATAGTCCCTACTTGTGTTCCCTATAGTGTATATCTGGTGCCCAGGTCTTTCTGTAACAAGATTTATCATTTATAATATCTACATATCAATCTAAGTCCTGTGTCCCTGTCAGAGAGATACAGACATCCTTCTACTAGTCAGAGTGACAGAAGTGACAGTCTCCTTATGTTCTGCTCCGGTTCCAAACCAGATGAGTTTAACAAGAGCTTGTAATCTGTATTCACATTGTGTTGTATAGTAAATGTATGATGCACACATACTGTATGTACTGTATCTCTCTTCTATCAGCAGATTACAGATGATGTAATGAATCACCCATATGCTAATACACAACTTTAGCGTTACAACTCTCCGTACACACTTGTCTTTTATACACAACATTACATGTTTATCAACACCATTGCACAATCTTCTTTGTGTTCCCTAAAATGAGTAGGAGAAATGGGAGGCAGCCAGTGTCAGGGCATGTCAGGCCCCCTCACCATAGTCACTTGTTTGTAGCACAGAGGCGAATTGTCTATTCTTGTGATCACTTGTGGGAGTGTTATGTATTGTATACAGGTCATGAATATATTTTCTGTATACTAATACTGTATGTTGAAAAACAAAACAATAGGATCACAGTCTTGTTACATAATTCAAATACATCAGCTTTCTTGGCACCGATAAGGAAGATACTCCAGATAGAAATCAGAAGAGTGACTGGGGTCCATTGTTTCATCACTTCTTCTTACTTATTTATAGTTTATAGAGAACAATAGAAAATACTATACCGCATTGGTCTACATTATTGTATTGCTAACATCCAATTTTTATTGTTAGTTAATGTATTGATTTATTATGGATAAGAGTACAGGCGGTCCCGACTTAAGAACACCCGACTTACAGACGATCCCTAGTTATAAACGGCCCTCTGGATGTTGGTATTTTACTGTACTTTAGCCTTAGGCTACAATAATCAGCTGCAACAGTTATCCCAGGTGTCTGCTATTAAGATTTATTGTTAATCCTGGTTTTTATGACAATCCAAAAGTTTTAAAATCCAATTGTCACAGAGACCAAAAATTATTAATATTTTATATTATGATAGACATAGGCCCAAACCTATAGTGTACTGAATATTTAAATAAGTGATTCTTGTTTATAACACTAAGGGGCTTATTTACTAAAGGTCCGTAGACGCTTTTTCATCAGCGTTTTCGGGTTTTGCACGGCTGTGACAGGTATTTAACAAGAGATTGTGATGCACGTGATGCACGTATGCGAAGCTGCGCTGGCTTTCGGAGGGGATTTGCCGTCGGATGATTCAACAGATTCGGACTGAGCGCGGGATTTAACTTTCAAATTGTGTCGTAAGATCAAGCACTTACATGCATCGGGAAGAAGATGGTGAACTCTGGCAGACCTGAGTGGGGAAGCGACACATGCAGGATATCGGGCGCAAGATCTTAGTGAATCGCTGCACAGTGCATTATCGTCGGACAATGCACTTTCTGTGAACTCCTCCGGATGGGTAAGTAAATGAGCCCCTAATAGTCAGGCAGCCAAATAAATCTTGCTATTAACCTTTAAATCTAAGGGGCCCTATGAGCTCCATATTAAACTCATCCACCCCTCCTTTCTACTAAGTATAAAAGCTTAAAGAAACCCTGTCACCAGCTAAAAATGACACAGGCACACACAGGGTGCAGCTACTCCAACCCTTCACCCAGGAGTCACCACATGCTGCTGTCAATTAAATGTGATTTAAACTCACATAAAGTAGTGTAATAATTCAGAATGGTGACAAAGGCATTTTTAAAATCAGCATAGCATAGACTATTGGAACCTGTCACCAGCTTATGACATTCCTGGTGGCAGGTCCCTTGAAGTTTAAGCTTAATATACATGTTTTAGTTTAACTTTAATCTTAAATTTAAGATGGAATATAGGGCCTAGCAGATAGAGGAGCATGAGAACATTACATAGTGCAAAAGAGATCAACTAGATATAGCAGTGGTGGCGAACCTATGGCACAGGTGCCAGAGGTGGCACTCAGAGCCATTTCTGTGGGCACTTGGGCCATGACCCCAGGACAGAGTTCACCAAATAGGATCACATTCACCAAATCTTCTTGCAGTCCCAGGCAACTTAAGAAATGATGCTCTCAGCGCTATTTTACAGCAACACTTGATTGGCTGTTTGCAACGCTGCAGGAAAAGTGAGAACTGTTAAAAGAACTGCAATATCTTTGGAGGTCCTCCTGCTGGATCAACCATTCTTCTTCTACAGAGAGGAAAGGCTAATACAATTGAAATATGTGGAAGAACAGGTAGCAATAAGTTTCTAATTAAAATGCCATGTTGGCACTTCACGGTAAATATGTGGAATTTGGCTGTAGTTTGGGCACTCGGTCTCAAAAAGGTTCGCCATCACTGAGATATAGGAAGAAAATAGAAAGAAGCTGGGGGAGAGCCTACAGGGTCTAAAGAAAAGAGGTTGGCCTTGAGAACTGGGGCCAGAGGCTAGGGTTTACCTTAGCAGATATTGGTAAAAGGACAACCATGGACTGATAAAAAAGGTGGCATACACAGAAAACTCACCTCCACCCAGCTCTGTTGGAAGAGTCTTGGCTGTAGAATGACAATATCTGCAATACACATATGGAGAAGCTGACAGAAGGCCCAAGTCTGTGGACTGGTGGCCTAATGAATAGGGTATTTGTCAACTTCTTTTCAGCTTCAATCATTGAAATCAATTACCTTTGAGCTAATCGATATCTTCATTGCAGGCTGGCACGCTGGTTGCATTCGTTGTATGGTTGGGGTACCAGTTGCTTCGGTCATTGCTACCGTTCTTTGTTTCGCTGGGGTTGCCCTGTTTTGTGGATGTGGCCATGAAGCACTCAGTGGGACTGAAAAACTGATTGAGACCTACTTCTCCAAAAACTACCAGGAATATGAATATCTAATTCATGTGTAAGTTACTTACTTTACAACGTTATAACTGTATATATATATATATGGTATAGTATCATGATGATTTATATGGTTCTCCTGCTTTTTGTTTGAGTCTTTAGCTTCTAAGTGGCTTCATGATGTCTCTGTGCCCCTCCATAGTCTTGTTCTTCTATACTTAATTTTATTTCAATTCTCCACTTTTATTATTCCCGTTACTCCCAATTTGATTTAAATTGTGTGTTAAGTGTATTGCACTTCAATCCTAGCGAATAACTGAGGAATGTTATTATAAGTATAGGATTGTACATTAAATAGCAAATTACTTCATAAGATATAAATTATTATTAGAAGTTCAGGCATACATATCCTGTTTCCAAACAATCTATTCTTGTAAAGAAATATCATTTTTCCACAGAAAAGTTTTTATCTTTATGTTCATCGCATGAACAAACCAGTTTTATCCACAGTTAGTGTTAGAGGTTGCTATTAAAAGGAAAACTACCATCAAAATCCATCATGATACTGTAAATCCATAGCCTCCTTCTTTCTAAAATCGACATTAAAATCAAAATTATGCTAATGAGTTAAAAGGGTTCAGTTCTGGTTGCCAGAGCTCCTCAGTTCTGTAGCTTCACAGGCTGTTACAATGAGCAGAGGAGTTCTCCCCACAGACAGAGGGAGGAGGGAGAAAGCAAGGGGTTGGGTGAGACATGTTCTACTCATTGTAACAGTCTGGGAAACTGCAGAACAGAGCACTTATGGCTCATTAGTATCATTTTAAAAGTTGATTTTAGAAGGAATAACAAAAATAAGAGGATTACTACTACAGTTGCAGTGCCTGGATCTAAGAGTAAGTATGATCAAGTACGAATCCCGAAAACCGAATGTCATCAATATAACTGCTATCTTCTCTTCTATACAGGGTCAATGCCTTCCAGTATGCAATTTATGGAATTGCCGTCTTCTTTTTCCTTTTTGGAATTCTACTCCTGGCTGAGGGATTTTACACCACGACTGCAATCAAACACATCCTGGGAGAGTTTAAGCCACAAGCTATAAAAGGGGGTCTTATTTCTACTGTCACAGGCGGACCACCCAAAAGTAGAGGACCCCGATCAAGGTATCCAGTTCACACCTTAGAATTGCTTTGCCGATGCTTAGGGAGATGGCTGGGACACCCTGACAAGGTAAGGAATTGTATACATACCTGGTTTCTATATACTTGGTTATTCAGTAATTGTCACAGTCTATTGCATTGATGTCCATCTGTCCTGTGCAGTAATATGGACCTATGTTGGTATTTTTCATGTAGTTTGTTGGTGTTACATATGCTGTCACCATCTTGTGGATCCTAATCTTTGCCTGCTCGGCTGTTCCAGTCTACATTTATTTCAACACTTGGGTCACCTGCCAGTCTATTGCAGCTCCAGCAAAGACCTCAGCAGGGATTAGTAACCTTTGTGCTGATGCTCGCATGTATGGTAAGTGTAAAAACCTTGATGTGCTTATGGGAAGACCAACACCAGCACTGGGTGTACCTTGGCAAGGCCCAGGGCTCCTGGGGGGGCCCACACAAGGCTGTACATAAGGAGAGGGGAGCTGTATCAAAAGAATCAGGGGATGAGGGGGCTTTAAATAAAATATACATAAGGGAGGAGGCTGTTTGCTATGAAAAACTAGGGAATATTTTAGGGAACAAGAGACTGTTTTAGTTTCTGAATTTTTAATGCCACCATGTGAGTTCACTGCAAAGGGGCCTACAGTGGCTATATCCCCAGGGGCCTACTGAAACCTGGAGCCGACCCTGGCTTATGGTTACATCAAAGGTCCTTGAATATGATTTATAATAGGTCATAGGGTAGAAGCTTTTATAGGAGAGGTGAGAAGGATTAAACCCCTACAGCAAAAGTGCAGAAGTGAAGGCAAATAGAGGAATGGCCACAAACCCTTGTGTAATATGTACCAATAAAAACTGTGATTGGGGCGTGGCTAAGTCACATGTCTCCCGGTAACCTGATCTTGTGGCATAGAGAAAACATAAATAGCGGTTTCTAAAATGGTCATATATAAAAGGTCATATCATATGTCATATATATATGACCTTCATTAATAAGTTATAGAAATCACTGTTTATGTTTTCTCTATGCAATGGGATCAAATTTCGGGAGACAGCTTTTCTGGATATATAAATCCATTTATTGTACTGTGTGCCTGGTGAAGACCAGGATTCCAGGCTAAAATGTGTTGCATTGCCAATAAAACCCATATGATTTCTCCACCTACATCTTGACTGATCATTCCTCACTCAGCTACGCATACCTGCCTTCGAAGTTGTAGTTTTTTCTTATAGGTTATCCTCTAAATAAATTACAAATGCTAGATAAGTCAGTGACCACAGGGATGCACATCATTGGCCAGAATGGCTACAGTCCAGATCCTTTGTTCAAGTGAATATTAAAGTCCCAGTATTTGGACCACCCACCTATCTAGCATTTATCACTTATCTATAGGAAACGTTAACATTAGTACGACAATGCAATGTCCTTCTTTGAAAATGTCATCTCAATTTGAATCTTTGATAAATACCTGTGTTGCAGAGGGGTTTATTGGTATCTAGGTCATACAAATAGTGGGAAGTCCAAAAAAAAAAAAATCAAGCCCTTTCTTTCTGGATGGTAAAGCCTGGCATCGCTAGGGAGATTTTAATTTTATTACTATGAGGCACAGACTCATTTATGTACAATACTGGTTTGACTGGTTTGCCAAAAGTGCAATGGCAATGACATATGTATTAACTATGGGACAACACCTTTAAGCCTTAGGCTACATTCAGACTATGGTACGGCGGGGATACATCGGCGCTGCGGAGAGGAGCAGAGGATGAGCGCAGCTCACCCCCGCCCCTCTCCACGGGCATATAAAGCGCAAGGCGTCATATCACGGGCTATCGTGTGCTGCACCGTACCGCTCCCGTACAGGGCCGTGAGCCCATAGAAGTGTATGGGGGACGTATATCGGCCGTATATGCGTCAGCCATATATACAACCCCCATACATGTGTGTGAATGCAGCCTTACACTTGTCAAAATCTGGTTGATTAATTGATAACCTAATGAGGTGCCAACATTTGCTTGCTTAAAATGATAGATTTTATTGTAAACTTTTCTGTCTTCCTCCCAGGAGTTCTTCCATGGAATTCATTCCCAGGAAAAGTATGTGGAACCAGTTTACTTGCAATCTGCAAAACCAGTGAGGTTAGTTTCCTGATTATTGTGCTCTAATTATTTCAGTGAGGCATAACTTGTGTGAAGACGGTTCACATAGTTTTTATTATGAGCCTAACTCTACGCATTTAAATGATTGTATTGCAGTTTCAGATGACCTTCCACCTTTTCATTGCCGCCTTCGTGGGTGCTGGTGCAACTCTTGTGGCCCTGGTAAGTTAAAGCGCTGATAGAAATTACAGAGTAACTGTTAATATGAAAGTGAAATGTTGTCTTCACTGTAATCTTGTAGATATTAATACACAAGGAATAACAGGACAAATCATCTGAGATATGCTGTGGCAGAGCACTGTCACTCAGCTCCATTTAGGCTACATACTCACCTACATCATGCAGAAATGGGGTGAAGTTTGCAGCCCATTTCCGCCGGGTGGAGATTGGAGGGGTGAGTGCTCCTCACCCTTCCTATCTCCAAAGGAAGCCGAGTGACTGTGCTGCAAATTCTGGCGGGTATAGGACCTGTTCTGTCTTTTGCAAATCGGCTGCTCAACTCGGTCAGGGTGCGGTGAGACACGGTGTGCTCACCAAAACCGTGACTGTAAATAATAGACCTAGCTAATAGAGCTAGCTGACGTTTTTCGGTTAGCTCACGGTTGTATGATTGAGGCCTAAATATTAGGAATTTTTCTTAAAAAGCTGAAATTTTCAGATCCTTTTCCAGTGCAATAAGGGTGTTTTAAACGAAAAGAGAATCCTAAATAACAAGCAAAGCAAGACCAGACCTGGTTCACCATTTATAGACAACTTTTCTGATTACAATATCCACGCTGGTCTACAGTGCACCCCTAGAGCCACTGATCAAGAAAATAGGAGATAGGGTTGGGGAGCATTCATTATATTTCGCCATGTAAGGAAATGCCCCGGGAGACTGTGGATTACAATGGTAGTCAGAGTAATATTTTCTCTTGGTAACCAAATATTAGGGCAATTAAGGTACAATACACCTCACCTATATAGCACTGTCAGCAGTTTACTCAAAGAAATATCCTGATATTGTAATACAAGGGAAGAGAGCCCAAACTACAACCAAAACCAACCTTTTTACTGCAATGTGCCAAAACGGCAATTTAAGCAGGAACTTTTTTCTTTCTTTCAAACATATTGCTGTCTTGAGGTCGCCAATACAGTTGAAAGAAGGAAAGGAGATTTGGATGATCATTGTAGCTTTCCTCTAGGGCTCCCAGAAAAGGAAGAATCGCTGGGGCTAGAACAGGAGCTCCAATGATAGTCTATCCCTATCTGTGCCCTCTCATTTTCCAGCAGACCCAGGCGGCCCAGGATGTGTCTCTTTAAAATAGCTCTGAGTGCTGCACGTCCTGGGCTTCTTTGCACTATGGGAGGAGGCCTTGAGTCCTGTCTGGCAAATTCTATGTGGGGGGCTCTAAGTGCCATCTCCGGCACTTGTGCCATAGGTTCACCATCCCTGCCCTAGAATATGGGTTCAACTGTCAAGTCTGACAACCCTAGCTCTTTAGTGTAATCTGTATTGTAGCACTTCAGTACTGTAAGACAAGTTATCATATACAGAATTATTCATTTCATGTTCATACAATGCATGTTCTTTCTTCTGTATGTTCCTTTGCAGCTCACATATATGATAGGTGCATCTTTCAACTATGCTGTGCTTCGAGTTACTGGCCGAAGCGATCGAAAGTTTTAGACTCCGAGATGAGGACTGAGTAAAAAAAAAAAAAATGTCTTCACCATTTTATGTTTATAACCTATTTTTTTATCCTGTTTATTTTATTTTAATGTTGGCGTTTTAATAACGTATCTGGTAGCTTGTATAGTTGGTCTGCCCTTTGTATCCAATTTTTAGTCTTTATCTTGCAGTAAACATGGCAATACATCATTATGGCCTGATGTCATAGTATGACTGTCCACACAAAGGATCTCTGCCATCATTATAAATGAATGCATTTCTCACATCCCAGTAATCTCCCCTTAGACTGACTGACGGTCATATCTGGTCTGTATGTTCTGATCAGATATAGGACAAAATCAACTTTGTGCATAAAGAATTGTGCAGTTAATGGGCTTTAAAATGGTCTATTTACCCATTAATATTGTACTTTGATACATAACTCAGGAAATGGTGCTACTCTATTGTGTGTTATCCTAAGTATAGCTAGTATGAATCCAAAGTAAAAACTAAGCATATAAAGCTACAAAGATACAAATCATAACATTTTACATATGCAACCAATTGGGCTTTGTCTATAATTTTCTTAAGTCTACAGTTAGCATGATCTATTAATTTATGTATAAGCAGCTTATATTTATTAGTTTACACTTTGCAATGTGTGTATCACACCAACTGACAGCAAAGGGTTATTCCCGGCCCATAATATATATCCCAACTTCCTTGTCAACCTAACAAGCTATGCCAAGCTCAATGATACTACCAGTGCCAAGCAAATTAATCGGCATGACCTCTTCAGACACATACTATGCAGTGCTTGCAGTCTATGCTTGATCCAATAGCTACCAGCATAACCTATAAATAGTATCTATTTATTCAAATATAACAAATACATCCATTCGATTCCCTTTGCTATTTGTGGGTATACGGCCAAAGTTGGCAGTGATTCATTTGTTTGCCAGTCATACTCTATCACCAGACCTCAGTGTGCAGCCACAAGCATTACTTTATACAAGATAAGACTCATTTTTGTTGCCTATTTTATTTAGTACTTAATACATTCAGACTTTTATGCCTGAAATTTAATGGAAAGCTATTAATCTATAGAAATACATATGTGAACTTTTCAACACATGATGTTTGATAGTGGCTGTAGATGGAGACACTTACAATTAGGATACTACAAAAATACTACAACGATTATAAATCTAGTGGTCCTTTAGTATATTATAATATTTAAGCCTCTGTTCACACCGGTGAACATTGCAACATTTAAAAAACAAAGCAGAGAATAGAGGGCGGTTTTGCTATGAAACAAATCCAAATTTCAACAGAACTCTGGTGGACCTGTGTCTTTGGCAGGGGTTCCATCAAGATTCGTTTCAAACTAAGTCCATCACATATGACATTAGACTGTAAGTCATGACGTCGAAGTGAACAGCAAGTGAATACAATGATTACAAAAATACAAAAGGAAACAAATAAAAAGCAAGAAACTATGAGCACTAAATAAGAAACAGCTGTTTTTATTATAATAGGCGAAGCTTGATCAGTCTTTAATAATAAACATGTATATATTTATACACTTTATTCCAAAATTTAGAGGCCATATAGCAGTTTCCTCTCCAAAAAATATAAAGAATTGTGTTGTGGCAGCTGTTCTCCTCTGAATCAGAATATAATTTTGGTTTATAATTCACACAGAAATTTGATAATTTTACATATAAAATTTCAAATGTATTTATTTTGGGGGTGGAGGGGTGGATAAAAAAAATTGACAGCTAGATTGTCAATATGTGTATATTTTAATCCCAGATTACAGATACATTGTAAAATTAAGATAAAAGAAACATAGGGCAGACACATACCTATAATTTTAGTGCAGTCGAGAAATTTCGTATAGGAGGTTTACCGATTTTGGGCCAGGAATCTATATGTAGATGAGCCCTGAATCTCCTCACATCTATCCTGTTCCACTAATGTTGTGCTAATATATAGGAGCCATTAGGTGCTTTAGTTACTGAAGACAAGTGCAGAACCTATAAACAGTATAAGCAAGGTATAGAGACTTTCTGCATAAGTATAATAAGATAAAAACCGATAGTAAAGTCTATATGTACAGAATATATCAGCGACAACCAATGATTTAATCTTGAGACTCAGCTGCATGTATAATAGCTCCACCAAAATGGCACCAAAGAACCTTGTCAACTGTTTATGAATAGCAGATGAGAAAAGAACAAGCAATGTCTTCTGATTGGCTTCTAAACACGGTTCTTCCTGAATCGAAGTGTAGAATACATAAATACACAGCCTCACACAAATCAAGTGGTTTTGATCCAGCAAACAAAGGGTGTTATTTTGGTTTTTATTTTTTTTTTCAATATAAAATTTTCATCTTCTTTTCGTATTGCTGTGAATCACTAATTATGGAATGTAAGAGCTTAAAAAGCAATTAAATGTTTCTTTATCAAATTTCAGACGTGTCTGTCTGGGTGAATTTTTTTGACGTGTCAGCAGTACATGCGTTGATTTGCAGGTGTATAGATTGCATGAGATGAAATTGTCACAAGTGGACAATGCAATAATACAAAATAAATGATATCATAAAAATACTGAGTAAAATCCTAAATGGTGAACACCTGTCCTTACAAATATGCTGCATTACAATTAAAGTTAATTTTTAGGGTTGTAATGAAATATTATATAAAATATGTAAGTATTAGATCTGAAACAATATTAGATCTGAAATGAAACAATACTGCTCCTAAAGTTGATTTGAATGGATTAGCACACAGCTCTTTACTTTTCAAAGGAAACTTACCATTTCAAAATGGTCTTTCTGACCTAAACATACCTTTACCTTGGGGTAGGTACGCTTAAGGCACATAAATCCACAGCTTTACCCAAAAATCTATTTTTACACTAAGCAAATGACCCCATTCGCCTGGCCCCTGATACAGGGCGCTCAGTGCTTGCTCATGATCGTAACAATGCACGCGCCTTGCGTGCTTCAAACCCCCCCCCCCCTCTCATCACCGTCTCTCTCGAGGGAGGGAGAAGTTTCAAGCATGCAAGGTACGTGCATTGTTATGATTGTGACACCCTGTATCAGGGGGCCAGGAGCGCCGAATGGGGTCATTTGCTTAGTGTGAAAATAGATTTTTTGGGCAAAACTGCGGATTTATGTGCTTTATTTATGTGCTGCATCAGCTTACCTACCCCAAGGTAAAGGTATGTTTAGGTCAGAAAGACCATTTTGAAATAGTAGGTTTCCTTTAAGGGAAAATCACCTGAAAAACATTTAAAAAATCTATTAAATACTCACCTACGCTCCTCTTCATCTTGATCTCGCCACTGTCTGTCGCTAGTCGTGACATGCCAGGATCACCTAGAAAGTTATAATTAGCAGCACGGAGGAGACGTGATGTCTGACGCTCCGGGCTGCTAATTATGCGCGCCCCCACACTTCCCTGGGATCAAGGTGAAGTGGAGCGGAGGTGAGTATTAATAGTTTTTTTTAAAATGTTTTTCAGGTGATAGGTTTCCTTTAAGGATTCTTCTTAAATCTGTGAGCAAAAAATGATTTGCACATTTTTTTGTGCCTTTTTTTAAGTCGCACAAAAGTCGCCAATTCTTATACAACCCTCTACTAAACTTTTGGCTTTGCCTGCTTGGGACTGGAGTTTATTTGCAGTAAAGTTTCGTACAGTGATCTACACCAATACTGTGCCATTTTATATTTCACCAAAGAAAGGTGAATATGGATAAAGACATAGCTTTGAAAAAATCTAGCCCTAAATTTTCACACAAATATGTAAATGTTCCAAAAGAGGTTGCAATAAAAGAAACAAAAAAAAGAGAAGCCTAAGATAAATGACCTCCCATGTGTCACTGTGAAGGGCTATTAATTGACTACATGTTGCACAAGCCCTGACATTATTTGCCCCCTGAGGGTCGTTCCACACTTGCGAGTGTGATGCGATGAACTCGCATTACACTCGCAAAGCATTTTGCGCGAATCGCACGGCCCGAACGCTGCAAACTAGAACTGAACTGACATGCTGAGTTCACTCCCGGTGTGCAGCGTTCGGGCCATGCGATCCGAGCAGCATGCGTTGCGAATGTGATGCGAGTTCATCGCATCACACTCGCAAGTGTGGAACGGCCCTAAGATAACCTCCCCTCCAAGTGGGTGTGGAGGGGGATGTGCATGGTGGCGGTGTCACACTAGCTATAGCCGGTGGCCTAAAAGCACACAGGTTAAAGCCCAATTATACACCAGGCGAGGGCTGGAGTAAAATTGTTCACCAGCGCAGCCGGCCGCCATATAAATTGGTCGGAGTCTCCTAATATATCAGGTGTGGCAGGGGAGCAGAGTTTTCATCATATGGTGGTCCACCTAGTGCCAGCGTATGACTGAAGGTTCATCACCCAATGAGTGAAGGTTCTCCCATAGTCTCCCAAGTTGTGAACTTAGGGGGCAACCAGAGTACGTACTGTAACTATGTGCTCTTTCTAGAACCAACCTGGACAACAATGGGTACAGCTTTCCTCTCAATAAACATATTGTGAATCATACCAAAAAAATTACTTTTTTTAAACAATTGTGGCTGAGAAAGGAAACCATTTAATGCAAAATGATCATAGTTGTAAAAAACAAACAAACCTATATTTATGCCATGCAACTCCAAAGGTGTAACTAGGAAATTAGAAAAATGTTCATTTTCTGTGAACTCTATGGGTAAGTGACTAAAATAGGGGACATTTTTAATAGGAGATTTTGAACCCTAAGGCAGACACTAGTCTCCCTTTTCTTTCAGATAAACGCCCTCATGTGTCTGTCAGCCAACAGGGTATATCACCAGCAAGCCCTAGAGACTGGGAAAAGCCAGCAGACTCCACAGGCTGAGGGCTCAGAACTCACTGAGATTCTTCCGGAGCTCCCACAAAGAAGCGCAGAAAACCTGGTATAAAACGCCTGTTAAGTTTGGGGTGTCCCAGGTTGGAAGCATGCATTTTTATTACAGTTTGCCGAGTAGGGATGTTTTCTCATGTAGCAATTTTCTTGAGGGTTACAACGATGCTGTTATTTTTTTTTGTTGATGATTTTTAATAATGCTTTTATTTATTCCTCTTAGTTTTCATTGTGAATAATCTGTTTTCTATAGAAAATAATACCTCCAAATTTGATCACATCATTATTAATGTATATTTATTGATTGTGATTATTTAACCCATTTTTTATATTTATTTTGATAAAGGACTTTAGCTGTAGTAGTAAGTTATTGCAAGAGCAAAGATCCCAGTGTAATATGAGAATACATGGAGGATTGAATACTGCCTCTTATACATGAGTATTGGTAGATTGATATCACGGCTTTACAAAGAGACCCTAAATAAAAGGTCATCCACACACTGACCTACATACAGATGTATGACAAAGAGAAATAAAAACTTCCTCCCATATCCTTCCTGTTGTTCCTGCATCAGTTATTTTGTCTTCTATCTTTAGTGATTTACCTGTGATTTTACACTTAGAAAAAGTTTGACACATACAATTTCCAATAAGGGAACATAATTACAGCTTATTCATTGTACTATAAAAAGTTATGCAACTTTCTAAAATTCTGTGTTTTTCAATTCCTCACTTTTTGAAGACCTCTATTTGTTGTCCCTCTTAAATGTATCAACAGTAGGTTTGGACTGGTACACCAGAATAAGGCTACCTACACACAAACATTTTTCTCCTTTGCCTAGCAGCAGATTGCGGTGTGAGCCATAAGCCGAGTGGAGAGTGGAGGGGTGAGGGGTGAGCACTCCTCACCCATCCCCTCTCAACACAGGGAGCTGAGCCCAAAGCCGCCAGAAATAGGACCATCTCAACTATTAGCAGGGGAGCCTCACGGCTTGGACACAGTCAGACACAATGTGCTCCCGGGAATGTCTATGGCAGCTGTGAGCCAGCTGCTGTCTTTGCGGCTAGCTCATGGCCAGTATGTGAACATGTACCACTTCACAATCATATTTTACACTAGATAAGTCATTCTGGATGAAGTAGCTTGAGTAGTTTGGGACTTTAGATCAGCTATTAGTTGGTCTAGTTTACGTCACAATTTTTTGGTGCCCAGCCAAGGACACACCCCTTTTTTGGACAAGTTAGAAAACTGCCTAAAAATGGGCTTGGCATGTCAGGTGCACATTACACCACAAATCTGGCAATTTAAGACAATTTGTAGAATCTCTCCAAGTTTCTAGTCTTCATGTCATCAGTTCTTTTTGGATCTCCTAAATATGGACGGCACACAGATGACATCATACAACTGTATTTTTGGCATTCCAATACTTCTATGGGAACTCTATGGTAGTGCAGAGGCTGCAAACAGGACATGCTCTGGGTTTTTTCTTAGGAGCATTAGGCTCAGACATGGGGCTGTGAAATTTTCAGCTGCGTGTATCATAACCAAGATAAAAAATGTGATTTAATACGGTTAACATGAGTTGTATAGATCAAGATATTAATTTCACCGTGCTCCTATATTTCTCAATTGTTCTTGTGGAAATCATTGCCTGCCATGTAACAAATATCAAATTGTTAGTTCCCAAATTTCTCCTACGATCATACAAACATCATGCCTATTCCTTTTTGGGTAAGATATTCAAGTTATTTCTATTATTTCTTATTTCTCTACAGATTAAAATTAATATACAGTATAATTTAATTGAATTAAAAATGTTGAATTGACCCGATCCATAAATAAATTGAGCATGTCCTTTTTCCGTCAACACAACTCACATTTCTGGATGTAAATTATACTAGTCCCGGACATCGAATAGAGATACTGAAAATAAAATGCATGTAATAATCCAGAAATCTGGTATTTGTATCTAGAGATGGTTTCTGATGGTCATCTTCAATCTGTGACCTGTATGTAAGCTGTATTTCCAGCCCAAGCACTGTACAGAGATCATATACAATGTTGTGAGTCACTGCTTGCCCAGAGGACTGCTATCCTATACTGTAATTATGCTTTTAGTAGGAGACAGCAGTTTCAAAAGGTATGAAACATGACCTAAAACTACATCCGAAAACTAAAGGGTAGATTTCCGTGTGCTCGCCCGGACCAGATCATATCATCAGATAACGTCCCCATAACAGCTGTGTGAATGCACCCTAAAAGTTATATACTTTTCATTTTGGTTTTCCTTCAAGAGAATTCAGTACTTTTCAATAACAAGATATCTGTAAAAAAAATATATATATATATATAAACACCACCTACCAAAGAAATTGTGATGAAGCAGCTAAACTGGAAGCAATGAGAATGGGTTTCATAAAAAAACATACATTAAAAGTGTTACCTACATTTTTCTTAAAATCAAATGAAAAAAATTATAAATTATTTCCTCTTTCCCCAAGTGATCCATTGGGTCTTGTTACCTGTGGGTGATGTTCTATACACTGAATAAGGTAACACATTACAAAATGGCAATGAGTACAAAATCAGGTCACAAGGAATAGCTAGAAAACAGAGCAGATGTCAGGTAACTAGAATCCAGGTCAAGGAGAATCCACACACAGAAAGGTTAACCAAATAACTGGCAGTGAACTCCAGACTCAAGAAGGATTTGTAGTTGCCAATGCCAAACAAAGGTTATAACTAGTGATGAGCGAGTATACTCGTCCGAGCTTGATGCTCGGTCGAGTATTAGCATACTCGGATCGGCTCGTTGCTCGGACGAGTATTTGCCCTGCTCGATAACGAGCATTTAATTTAAAAAAAAAAAAGTGAAGAACAGTAAAAAGATACAATTAAAACATTTAATTTAATTGTTTAATTGAAGAAAACAGTGAAAGAACACAGTGCAGAACAGATTGCAGATGTTCGGGAACATCTGCAATCTGTTCCGGAGACACGCGTGCAGAACGGTGTTCTCCGCAATAGTATTTGAAGAACAATATGTGTGAAGAACAATTACAGATTTTAGTTGGCAACAGCTGCAAGTTGTTCCTCCTACAATATTGTTCTTAACATACTATTGCGGAGAACACCGTCTGCACGCGGTCTCCGGAAGCAGATCGCCAGATGGCCCGGAGACACCCGTGCAGAACGGTGTTCTCCGCATAGTATTTGAAGAACAATATTGTGTGAGAACAACTTGCAGATGTTTCCAAACATCTGTAATGTGTTCTTCACCACATATGTTTCTTCAATACTATTGCGGAAACACCGTTCTGCACTCGTGCCTCCGGAACAGATTGCGATGTTCCCGAACATCTGCAATCTTTTCTGCACTGTTAGTTTCACTGTGCTCGTTAAGTTTATAATTTTACTGAAAAATGCTCGGGTCCCCATTGGATTGCATGGCTCTGTCTCAGACACAGCACTCGAGCATCTGGAAATGTTCGGCTCGAGTAACGAGCACCCGAGCATTTTAGTGCTCGCTCATCTCTAGTTATAACCTCTGTCAACCTCTCAGCCAATCACTGCCGTATATACATTCGTATATACGGCACAATATAGTCTTAGAGCAAAATTGTTCTAGTTGATTGCAGCAAAAAAAAAAAAAAATCAGAGCTCAGCTTTCGTTTTATAAACTGCTGCGGGAAAATGAAAGCTGAGCTCTGATTGGTTTCTGTGAGCAACAGGAACAGTTGTGCTATAAAACACTTCTGATAAATCTCCCCCGTTTCTTTATTCTTCTACATCTGAACCTTTATATATTTAAGAAGTTGTCTGCAACTAAGTCACAAAACCCATTTAACCTTGGGATAATACCCAGGGCTTTATCAAAGTAGGTTTTTATCATTTAACCCCCATGTAGGGATCAGGGCAGAATGCAGGGAGCAAAACATACTAAGCATAACATGTGACATCTGGCACTTTTGTCCCAAATTAATCTTCGTCACAAAGAAGAGACCATCATTTTCTTATAGGCCTGTGAGGGGCCCTTGCAGATTGTACATTGGAGCCCAGGAGCTTGCAGTTACACCTCTTACCACGGATCACTAATCTTATAACAGGGCTGTATCTCAAGGAATAACAGGTATATGTTACTCTGTATGGAATCTGGACTAAACACCTGGGACTTCGGCGCAGCGCCGAAGCTACTTCGGAGAGGTAAATCAAAATGAAGTGGTAGGTTTCCTTTAAGTGCAGTTCTGGAATAGCCCACTGCTGTAAATGTGGCATTCTGCATGTGTTCTAGGTCACTGGCATCTGCTGAGACCATTGGCTGGGCTAGAAGGGTCTGTGAGGGGGTCGCATAGGCGACCCTGGCACTGAGGATGGGTAAAAACCCCTCCATTACCTATTAATATTCATGATTTTTTCTAATGATAGTTAACATCTATACAAGATTGTGGGGGAAATTTGAGGAATTTGATGGGACTATATTAAGATTTTTTAGTATTATTAAATTTAACATACCTTGTCTGACAGATTTTCCTGACATTTTGTTGGTTCGCCACTCCAGAGACTATAGCGGAAAGCTCCACCTGGTCAAACTTGGCAAGAGATCACTTACGCTGGAGCACAAACATGGCTGGAGCCTCTTAGGCCCCTTTCACACGAATATATGAGTTCTGTGCCGTATACATCCATATGTACATGTCACTGTATCCATGCCGTACACGTATAAAATACGGTGGGCTAGCTGTTGGATGGCTAACAGAATGCACCTCCCACTGGTTCTGGTCTCCCAGGATACTGCACGAAAATACGGCTGTATACGGTGCACATAAATGTACGCATAGACTTCTATGGGGAGTATGGAACAGAAATACATGAGAAATACATAGAGTATGTACTCTATATCTTGTTACGTGTCGCTCACGGTATGGTACACTGTACAATATGGCCATATAAATGCATGGCTGTATCGCCCATTGAAATGAATGTGGCCATATGCTACCCGGATGAAAGCGATATGATAGAACTACCATATTATTAATGCCACAATTATCTTACAAGTTGGAGGCAGAAGAACAATATTGCTATTTGTGTAGTTGTTGAGCTGTGCTTCTGCAGATCAGCTTCCACACATGTGAATGGGAGTTGCAGTTACCGGACCCTTCTACTGTACTCAATACAGTGGTTCATTGGGTCCTTTCTCTACTTTTACTCCAGCAATGGACAGCTGATTGCTGGAGTTATGTTACAAACTTGATGGTTTATATAAATTATTTGGAAGTCCCCTTTAAGGGTAATACAGTGTATAAAGACAATTGTTAAAGTTATTTCCCATGACCTTACATGGTTGAGTTACTGTGCATATTCATACTCCATAAAAACAAGGATAGTGAGGAGAAACCTGAATGTTGTACATGGTTCTAGGCTGGACTGTACTGAACAATTTTGGGCGGATTGGAGTGAGCCAGAAAATAGCCTGTTCTACAAAGTATTTAACCCCACTATATATAGAGCAATATTAATTATAAAAAAAATTATATATATAGTTTTGGCAGCATCAAGCTGGGCTAAGAGTGCACATACATCAAGAGGTTGAAAAACAAGGCCACTTTCTTCTGAAAACAGTACCAGGCTTGATCATGGACAGATCTACCAATTAAAGGAGATCCAGGGGCAGGTTCCTGTATTTAGTGGCTGCCCAATGCATTTTTAGTGGCCAAGATAAATATAAAAAGTCTATCTTAACAATATGCAAATTTTCTTTGGAGGCTACTAGGGCGTGAAGTAGTCGCACCATGGAGCAGTCTTCAGTGCACCGCTCGCTGTAGCTGTGCACACTTGCCCAAATCGAAAGAAGCCAAATCTCCCACTCCACAGTGAGCCTACTTCATGCCCCAGTAGCCTCCAAGGATAGAGTTTTTACATAGATCTTGGGCACTAATTATGGTAGGTTCCTTTAAAGGAGTTGTCTGGAGGTTGAGAAAAATGGCTGATTGCTTCCAAAAACAGCACCACACATGGGTAGTACATGGTACTGCAGTAAAGCAGCATTTATCTCTGTAAAGTTAGATTTCATTTAAGAAAACTTCTTTAAAATTGCAATAAATAGCAGTTTATATTCCTTTTAACATACCTTGTCTGACAGTTTTTCCTGACAATCATTGGACAACTCCCCCCCCCCCCCCCCCCGACTTCTCTACTGATCACTCATCATAGGTGCTAGTCTCTAGCTCATTTTTCTCCATTGATACATCTTTGTATGGCCTCTTCTATTCTGGACAAGTTCGGCAACCATTTTGGAAGAACATATTTGCAATCATTTCATTTTTATTAAGGAGAAAATACAATACAAACTTAAATTTTTATATGCAGATGATCAGTACCTGGTATACCATATTTTGTATACGTTGTTACATTGACGGATAAACCAAATAATGTTGTTTCATGTTACGTGTGGTTTATAAACTGTGTTGTACTTTCTTATACAGAAGTTTGCAGTTATTACGATATTTTATTTTTACACTTCATTTTATTTACCGCTATTTTACATGATAGTTCTATAGTTACCGGCTAAGACAACTGCACTGTTACCACAACAACTTCTCGGCCGCAAATTATGAATACTGAAAGGTAGAAGACGAGAGACTTTCTGTATTTGCCTCAAACGACTGGATGTAGCCATGCACTTCAAATACCATAAAATGTACAAGTGGATAGCAAGGACATTTACACAGAAATAACTAGTTGTGATAGAACTTGAGAACCCGATACATTTGTATGTGGTTATCCAACAATAAGAATTCCTCAATAAGAAGATGTGACAATGTATCGCGGGATATAACGTCACTATGGACTCCAATGCCCAAGTCATTTTGGACAAAGCAGAATCTAAACCAAGGACCTGCATGGACCGATAAATTCCAGCATTGGGAAAAACTGGAAGCGGAGCAGGATTTCAAATGAAAGTCCATTATTTTTATAATATGGTGCTCTCCATAGGGTTTTTATACTGTCCAAAATCCCTTATATCCAATAAATAATTATATCTAGATCCCTAATTGCCATTAGCTATGAGAAATTACTAAAAATATTACTAAGTAGTAGTCCTCCTAGCTACCTATGCCTCATTGTACTTTACAATGTGCTCATCCCAACAGATGAAGAACTTTACGCATTCTACCTCTAGTAACCTTACACTGAGATCATCCCCCATTCTGTACCGTATTTCTTACCAAAGCCTCTAGGAACCTCTGCTCTTATTTTCCAAGCCGCACACTAACTTCCTAATATCAATTTCAGTTCTCCCTTCTGACTCCTAAGAAGGAACGCTTTACGGTTAGCAACACAGTGACCTTGTGCGGTCACTGCTATGAAGGTCTATGGTATTACCAAACACTGTATGTTCCATGTGTTCCTCCATGGCCAGAACCTGTCTCACAGCTTCTTCAAAGGCCCCGGTGACATTAGTGTCATCCTTGGCGCTTGTTTCTAGGTAGGGGTAGCCCCCGTTTTCGCTGCACCAGGCTTGTGCTTCAGCCGTACTGATTTCTCTTTCACTCTTGTCAAGTTTGTTGCCTAAAACAACAAAAGGAAAACGTTCCGGTTCTTTAACATCGGCATAAAATATGAATTCCTTTCTCCAGCTGCTCAGATTGTGAAAGCTCTGTCTGTCGTCCACGCTGAATGTAAGTAGACAGCAGTCGGCTCCTCTGTAGAAGGGGGTGCGGAGACTCTTGAAACGTTCTTGACCGGCCGTGTCCCATATCTGCAGCGTCACCAACCTGCCATCCACTTCAAGGTCCCGGTTAAGAAACTCAACTCCAATAGTGTGGAACGCTTGCGAGTCAAACTTGTTTGTTACATATCGATTCATAAGGGAGCTTTTTCCCACACCACCATCCCCCAGTAAGATGACTTTGAGCAGTAAAGATTTTCCACTCATTTCTGCTGATTTTAAAGAAAATCTATAATTTCCTGAACGATTTCACAGCAACATCACTGAAAAGACAGGTATATCCTATAGAAAGAAAAAAAAAGAAAAAAACTACATACAGTTACTCATTTATTATACATACTTGTTCCAGTTATTGCTGTCTGTCACACCGGGTGACGTCTTATCTATAAACTGCATAATATGTATAAAAAAAAAAAAAAAAAAAAAATTTTTATTGCGACACATATTTGAGGAACAAAACCATTCACTTCCCAGATAGACCTAATAAATAATGATGGATACGATCAATAGGACTTTCCTCACAAGGGGGAAGAAACATTAGGCTGTTGGATTTCAGCGTGTTCATATGAGATGCAACCTAAAATGTTAGTGTTCTCTATATATGTACAAGGCTACATTCACACTGCCGTATGGGGGATGTATATATCGCCGACATATATACGGCTGATATACGTCCCCCATAGACGGCAATGGGCGCGCGGCGCCCTATGGGAGCGTACGGTTCAGCACACGTGCGGCACCGTACCGCTCCGTACCCCAGAAAAAGATAGTACATGTCCTATCTTTGTCCGTAGTACGGCACCGCACCGTGCACCATAACTTCCTTCCTCTCCCGTGCACTGCCGTTGCCCGCTTCGGTACGGGCAACGGCAGTGTGAATGTAGCCTAAGAGTGAGGTCAAGTGTATGAAGAGGTCAGGAGTAATGCTGTGGGTGGCTTAAAGGGAACCTGTCAGTAGAAACTGACCTAATAAACCACTACCAGTTTGTGGGTAAACACCTTCCAGCTCCGGTTTCTTTTTCACGGCATCAACAGAAAAATAATCTTTGGTGTAAGATGTAAATTGTTTGTATAAAGGAAAGTTTAGCACTGAAGTCAAGCTCTCCCCAACTCAGAATGCGCCCTTTGCTCTCCCGAAATCTGGTTAATGGGGGATAAAGAGGGGGAAGTCTGTGGCAGGGAGAGCACTAAACTCTCATCCTCCATGACTATACAACCAATATCTTCCCTTCAAAGCTGAATTTCTGGATGATGCCATGAAAGAAAGATGACCTGGAAGCGGGTAATCTGCTTGACAACATACTGGTTAGTGGTCTAATTTCTCCAGACAGGGTCCCTTTAAGATATTGATAGCTTATACTTATAACTTTTCAGTGGTCATGGTTGCCTGATCTGCACAGTGTACAAAGATGGAGGCTGCAGCTTCATAATGGTTGACATTCAGCTTCTATTTAAAGAAAAATTACCATCAAAATCTCATAAATCTTACTCATAGAACCAGGCACCGCGACTGTGGTTATCCTCTTATATTTGTCATCCATGGCCTCCTTCCTTCTAAAAGAAACTTTTAAATTATGGTGATAAGCAAGAAGGGCTCTGGGTGGCGTTATCAGTGGTGTAGTTTTACAGACTGTTACACTGTGCAAAGAACACTTTCCCTCCCACTATGCGAGATTACATCAGGCAGATGGAGGGTGTCTGACAGTGTAACAGCAGAAGAGAAGGGCTTTGGTAACGCCGCCCCAGACACCCTTCAGACTCATTTGCAGATTGTTTTAAAAGTTGATAGTAGGAAGGAGGACATGGATAAAAAGTGTAAGAAGATTACCTGGAGCTATCAGTAAGTGGGGCACTTACTGATAGCTCCAGGTAATCTTCTTACACTCAAGATGGATTTTGATGGTAGATTTCCTTTAAGTAAATGGGACACACTCTGTAATAGCATAGCATGGCCACTGCCTAGTGTAGGAGCTATCTACTTCTAGCTCTGTACATTGTGCAGTGTACAGCACAGCATGCACTACCCGATAGAGAGGACTTATACCAACTATAGGCCATTGATATCTATTTTTAGACAACGCATTTTAATCTACTAAATATAAAACTTATCTTACACAGGACCTTGCACCACCATCGGCTCTTTGAATATATTAATAGGTGCCGATTCTAGTAGAGCTGAACTTTTCTCTCTAGTCCATACAGTTCCTGAATAATCACTGTCATTATTACCTGATCTCTTCTGTCAGACCCTCTAGGATACCTTATTAAAATTTTGGCCACTAAGAATATGCTAATCAGGCTATATTCTGTCCTGAGCCGTAGACAATCCGGCATCTGACAGTAGAGATCTGAAAAATTGGAGAATTGATAGCTCAGGAATGGTGGGGGATGGAGAAAAATGGCAGCGATACCGCAATCTGGGAAACAATACTCATTAATAAATACATTGGTTGTGAAAACATCACTTCTGATAAACAATTAGCAAATTTCCACAGCATCTACAATAACGGGGCTTTGCAAAAAATTATGAGAAACACAGGGTAAGAACAAATCATAATGGGGGGGATTTATGACTGACGCTCTCACTGATTACTTATTGATGTCGTGCCCCCCACCTGCCCTTACGGTCCTGCCCAAATATATAAAGAGCCTCAGAGTGCGTTCACACAATGCAGTTTTCAAAGCCAAATGAAGGTTCTGGTTTGGACATAAAAAACTGTGTCTAAAGAACTAAACGTGCGAATGCGCCCTCAAACCTGACCGGGCGTAGAATTACGCTATAACCAGTTATTCAGGTAAGAAGAGGGTATGAAGCGGGCATCGTGTTACTATTACTGGTGGGCACACATGCAGTCTGCCATCAGTGCTGGATATTATATGACATGTTATATATAATGTAATGTGCACACAGCAGCTCACATTCATCTAATCCCCCTGCCTCCCATCCGATCAGCTACGCCCCTGTACACACACACTACTCACCTTCCATGGACGGACACAGGTCCTGCTGCTGGAGGGTGCACGAGTCATGTGCCAGGCGCGGGTCACGTGATCGCTGTGTTTTGCCCTGAGTCACTGGCTGCGGTCTCGGGTAGGTCGGTGCTGTAGGTAGGTAGTGGGTGAGGTTGTGAGCGCCACCTGTAGGTAGATGACTAATGTCTCGTCGGACTGTACGGACAGGTCTCTGGTAGACTAAAATGCTCGGGAAGGGACGCTGGGTACGAATTGGTAAAGGACCTTTGATGATGTCACGACCATGTGATCAGGGACGTGGGCGGAGTCTCGGGGTTATGTTGTGAAGTGCTATAAGGGTTGTGACCTGGTCCTCCCCAGTCATGGGATTAGCTGTACAGGAGATGGGAAGGAGCTATGCGCCACCTAGTGGTCAGGTCCTGAATACTTATAGTATTTAGCCATCCACAGGCCTTTCGGGTTGAGGAGCTATTCTACCGGACAGGAATCTAAAAGGTGTCTTGAACAACGAGATAAAATTAAATCCCTCAAATTAAAGGGAGTTTTCTGCCATGTGCGAGTCTCTGACAAGAGTCCATCTACTTCCTGCAAAAGACCCATATCAAAATGATGTCCAACAATACCACCACAGTGGGCTTTCTCTGAAGGCAAGGAGGAACAAAATCTCAGGACCTCTGTTTTTTACCCCAGAAGATATTCAGATGGGCCTGTATTCAGAATGTCCTATGTACCGCTATATATCTGAAAAGCTTGGAAAACACGGAAGTGGAATATCTAAGTTGGGTAAAATTAGACCCCAGCAAGTGGTCTCTGAATCACAAGGTGTTTTACTTCCTGACACAGAAGTGGGGAACCCCGCAACTTTTTTTGACCCAGAAGAACAACAAGCTATCAGATTTCTTCTTTTATAACCTTAAAGACTGGCCTAGACCTTCCCTCCATTTCTGGTATTAGCAAGATTCCTGCAGAAACTACGTCAAGAGACAACAAAACTCATTTTAATAACCCCTCTTTGGCCCAAGAAAAGCTAGTTTTCGGTTGCCATGAAGATGGCATTGTTAGAACCATTTCTCCTGCCTCTATGTCCAGATCTATTGTCACAAGGTCCAGTTCCTTATCTCGATGTACAACATCTAAAATTGGCGGCCTAGATCCTGAAAGGGTCCTTCTAAATACTAAAGGTCTCTCGGACAGCGTCATAGATACCCTAGGGCAGTGGTGGCGAACCTATGGCACGGGTGCCAGAGGTGGCACTCAGAGCCCTCTCTATGGGCACCCTGCATCATCACCCCACCGCAGAGCTTGCCAGACAGGACTCAAGGCCTCTTGCAGTCCCAGGCAGGCGAGGATCCTAAAAGGAAGCTACAATAATAACCCAAAGCTTTTTCTCCTTCTTTCTACTGTATTGGTGTCCTCAGGTGCCTAAACAATTTAAACATGTGACAGAGCAGGGAGTAATAAGCTACTGTTTAAATTGTCCGCTGGCACTTAGAGAAAAATATGTGGGTTTTGGATGTAGTTTGGGCACTCAGCGTCTAAAAGGTTTGCTATCAGTGCCCTAGGGGCTAGTAGAAAACTGGTCACAAACTCCAAAAAGTTCTGTTCATGGTGTGAGGATAATCCACCAAATCAAACGGGCCTTTCTAAAGGTTTAAAGCCAAATATGTTTAAGCTTTCTGCTTTAAGTATTTTCTTTGAATGTTCTCTTGCAGAACACTCTTTGGTTAAAAGGTTCATAAAAAGTTGTAGTAGACTAAGACCTACAATTAGGGTCCTCGTCCCTAGCTTTCAACTCCCTGACTAAACCTCCCTTTGAGCCTATTCACATAGATATATAAATTAAAGACCTCACATTTTAAGGTAGACTTTCTTGTAGCAATTACTTGAGCATATAGACTATGTGCTCTATCCTGCAAACAGCGCTTCTGTGTTTTAGAAGATAGGATTGTCCTAAAATAAGACCCCTTTTTTTTATCTAAGGCAGTCTCTGAGGCAGATAGCATTACCATCATTTTGTGCCAGTCCAAAAAATACCAAAGAAAAGGAAAGAAACTCACTTGATGTACGTTGAGCAGTCATTCAATACCTGACAGTGACGGAAAACTGGAGAAAAGATTCTAACTTACCGTACTACTTCAGTTTTCAGGACAAGGATGTCAAGTCCTCTATAGCAAGGGGGAATTAAATCTGCAATAAAGGAATTATATCAGAATAGAGAGTTACCTTCTCTAGTCAGTAGGGCAGTAGCCACCTCCTGGGCAGAAGAAAGGAGCTTCTCTTGAGTAAATCTGCCATGCTACTTGGACTAGCCATATGATGTTTGCCTGTCTATATAGAACCTTCTGGAGATCTTAGCTTTTGGAGGAAGATTTTTCAAGCGGTGCTCTCTACCTAAAAGAGCTATCCGTAATTCTTGTGGTGGGGTTGTCATGGGGGATACAGTGGAAAAAAGGAATTAGACTTACCGGTAATTCGGTTTCCAGTAATCCACCATGACAGCCCCAGGTTATTCCCTCCCTCTTCGTGCTTGGTGTTGGGCATCATTTCAAGCCTTCTTGGTGGTACTATGGTAGACACTGGTGATGGGCTGATAGGGAGGACTATTTAAACTTGACTTCCTGTCCCTACAGAGAATAGGAGCAACCTCCAGGTGGGATTGTCATGGTAGAGTAATGGAAACTGAATTACTGGTAAGTCTAATTCCTTTTTCCATTTGATACTGGATCAGATGGACTTGCTAAAGGATGATTTGGGACACAAAATCGATGGTGATTGGACAAATCGCCCTGACTGATCCTCTTTAAGTAACATGTTGTATTTGTAGGGAGGGCTTCTCTCCTTTGGATGGGTTCTCCTTTAGTGTTCGTTGGTTTGTCTTCTCTGCTCCTGGTGATGGGCTGGTTATACACTTTTTAGATTTTTGTTTTGAGCTGTGGATATATAGAGATTTAGGGCTTGCAGGCGCCGAACCTGGGCTTTATGGTATTGATTGATGTTGTTCAGTTTTTGCTTTGTATTATGTTTTCTTTATGTTTATGTTGTAAATAGTGTATATATTATATGTAGTGTGGTTTTGGGGGTATAGTGTTAGACTGTGAGGGGAGTGATAGTGGTGGGATTAATTTCTTTATGAACTCTTCTTGGACATTGCTCTGGGCTACTTAAAGGAAACCTACCATTTGATTTGATGCATTATGTAGCAAACATACCTTGAGAATGCTGTAGCTACACTGATGCAGGATCACATCTTGGTTAATCCCTGTGCTGAGTGGTTTTGCTGATAAAACGGATATAACATTATGATAATGAGCCTCTGTCCCTTCTATGGCTCATTGAGCGCTTGGTTCCGCTTCTCCTAGCATGTGAGTTATTTTCTGCAGGAGAGGATGATGCAATCACTTTTCTCCCCACCAGACAGAATAATCAATTGCTGCACCATCCCCCAGCTGCTGTGTTTGAGTGATCCAGCTCAGGTTGATTAGTCATGCTTGACTAACTGCCATTTGCAATTCCAAGCTCCCTTGTGTAATGTGTTGATCGAGGCCGCCATGCTGAAGTAGCTTTCCCAAGGTCCTGTATGTTATAATAGTTTCAGTTGTTGATGGGTTTGGTTTATGCTGTGATTATTAGTTGGGTGGGGGGGGGGGGGGTAGTAGGTGTTATTTAATATAATAATTCCTTGATTTATATAGCGCACACATATTACGCAGCACTGCGCTGAACTTGCCAAATCCGTCCCTGTCCTCAATTGAACTTACAATCTAATCAACCTACCTGTATGTTTTGGCATGTGGGAGGAAACTGGAGGACCTGGAGGAAACCCATGCAAACATGAAGAGAACATACAAAATCCTTGTGGATGTTGACCCTGGGACTTGAACCCAGGTCCCCAGCGCTGCAAGGCTGTAATATTAATCATTAGGCCACTGTGCTGCTCTAATTATTTTGGTATCACATTATTGGTATTTCTAAAACGGGAAATGTGCTAGGCGTGAATGGGGCTGTATATATTGTATATAATCTTTGGTTTACGTAATGTATTGTTGTAATGTTTTATACTTTATATTTTAATAAAATATGTACAGGATTTAACTCAGGATCAGTGCAGGATAAGTAATGTCACCTAAAGGAAATCACCCATCAGAATCCATCATGATAAACTAGGGACACCTACTCATAGATTCAGGCACTGTGACTCTGACTGTAATCTTCTTATATTTTTCTAAGGCTGCCTTTCTTCTAAAATAGACTTTTAAAATTATTCTAGGATGCTGGGTGGTGTTATACAGGATTCACAGGCTGTTACATTAAGCAAAGCAGATCTCCTCTCATCCTGCATTTCCCGCTGTTTCTAGATTACACATACAGAGGAAGAAGAAAGAGAGCAGAGAGACGGGGAGACATGTTGTGCTCATTGTAACAGCCTGTGAATCTGCAGCACAGAGGGACTTTGGTAATGCCCCTAGAGCCCTTCTGGCTCATCAACATAATGTTAAAAGTTTGTTTTAGAAGGAAGGTGGCCATGGATAAGAAGATTACCACAGTCACGGTGCCTGGATCTAGGAGTAAGTGTCTCTTGTTTATCATGAATGATTTTCTTGGTAGATTTTCTTTAAATAAGCCATGTGTGTGTGGGAGTCGGAGTTGGGGAAATTAAGTAGTTGGTGGTTTGGCTCGCTGACTCCACAGCCCGTTTTTTTGGAACCTGGCCATTCCATTACATAAGAAAAACTGGGTCATTGTTCTTTGTTTTGTCATGTTCTGACGCTAATAACTTTCATACTTTGTCATATGGGGGTGTGTAATGTGTCACTTTTTGTGGGCCGTGATGACATTTACATTGCTACCATTTGTGGGACTGTGCAACCTTTTGATAACTTTTTATTACATTTTGGGAGGTGACCTAACATGTTTATGCTTTTTACTGTTTTTACAATATTTCTCCATTGAAGTCATCCTGTATAAGCTGTGCCCGTATCAGAGTCCATTCCCTGACAGAATCCCAAAAGAGTATGAGCAGTCCTCGAACATACATCAGCCTACACAGACTCCCTCACTCCACACACTGTCAGCGTCCTAGAAGGCCTTCTCTGCAAAAATCAATTCAAGTGCCTTGGAGTGAAGAAGAACATCACAACCCACCAGTTTTTTGCTGATATTGGAAAGAGGTTGAAGCCAGAACAAGAGCGCTGCCAGCCATCCTGACTAGAGCTGCCGTAGACCTGAAAGAGGAGAAGACCCTGTAGTACAGAGTCACCATCGCAGCACATCGAGTCCGAATACCAGACAATGTTTGATGAATTCAGTTTCATGTGTCTTGAATGTTGATCTCTGGATGATAATCCTGAAACCACAGTCCCCAAGCACAAGAGCTGGATAGCCAGGATCTTCTCTAGGTGGTCATGTTGGAAGTAGGATCCCGCTCTGTCACACTCTCAAGTCTCCTGCAGATCATCCACAGTGCCGCCTCCCTGTGCCTCCGCTCACAGAATTTACTTACTGCAAATGGCTCTCCTGAAGTGTAGCATCTTGCACCTTCAGGTAGCAGCCATAGAACTTGCGCCTTCAGGTATCAGGTGCCTTCTGTAACCGGACATGACTTATTGAAGGCTGCTCCTCACACCTTTATATCCCGAAAATGGCCTGTTGCTGGTTGCTTCATGCACCACACAGCCAGAGACCTCATGAAGGCTGCTTCCAGCACCCCCCTAAACCCTCAAATAACTCACTTGACGGCTGCTCCGCACCACCCCGCAGTCACCGATCTTATGAAGGCCACCCCGCACATTCTTTTACCGCAAATGGCCTGAAGTTGGTTGCCTCATGCACCGCACGGCCATAGACCTCATGAAGGTATCTTCCTGCACCTTCCCATAAACGCAATTACATGCGTGACGGCTGCTCTGCACTTTGCGGTCATAGACCCTTTACCGGACTTGACATAAAAAAATAAATACAATTTAAAAACTAGTAAAAGTCTTTATTTATTTTCTTATTATGACAAGATACCTATATAATTAGGGGAAGGGGTAGAGTTCTCACATATCTAAGGTAAAGGGGTGTCCAGCTCTGCATATAATATCATGTTACATTGGCGAGTTCCAGGCAGAGCTGCACAACTAGGTGACATTGTATTGTAGATGTTCTTGGAGGTCCAACAGATTGGTGACACCACATAGATGAGAAATACCAGATCTGTAATACCACACACGACCCATGGGTGGAGGGGGGGGGGGGGCTTCTTTTAGTGTAAAGTGGACATATTTCCTGGTCCTGGACAAACCCCTTTAAAGATATACTTTCATTTCATATCTTAGGTGGAAGGTGTGTGTGTGTGTGTGGGGGGAGTTGTTTGTGAACATTTTTCTAATATTCAGGAATTCTGCTTAGTTTGATAAAGGATGCTGGTGTGATAGTGAGTGGTGCAAAACCATTAAAGGCTAGTGAATGAAGGAGGTTGGACAGGTGGTGTGGCATGGAGGTGGTAAATGTGGTGGGTACAGGGGTTGGTCTGGATTCTCCCCCAGTGGCATTCCCTGTTAAGAGCTATGTCAGTGTCACTGCTGGGGGGAAGTGGGGTTCCATAATCCTCATCTCTGTGCTTTGTGGATGGCTTAGAGAATAGTAAAAGAATGATCAATGTAACGGGGCAATATATAAAAGATGGGTTGGCTAGATTCTACGGGCGCTGACCACCGACTGAGAGTATCAGCGAATGTATCACTGGTTACAACTCCAAATTGGTAGAAATAATTTATTGATAAAACCAGAATGGTAAAACAAAAGTACAGGAATGTATAGTATATCCTCCTAACGCGTTTCGGGTCGGACAACCCTTTCTCAGAGATAGGAATACTGTAATGGTAAGTATACAGGTATTTTAACAGGAAATCACATGTCTAAGACAGCTGGACAATTAGTGACATCACTTACAGGCAACCAATCAATGGTGTACTGGGCATAATTAGCATATGTAAACAGGAAATCACATGTCTATGACTATGGCCCCCGCTGCGGTGCACGCATGCGCCAACACCAATACAATCAACACAGGCGCACTAGCGATCATGGCCCTCGCTGGGGATGAAGCACCAGAATTGGCATAGGGGCCAACAGGTGGTGCCAAAACTTCCCCTTTGGAGTTAGGGTCCTTAGGAGGCGAGACTGGCCAAGAGTCTGGAGACGAGGATGAGGAGGCAGGTCCTGGATCTGCCTCTGTAACATCAGAGGTGAGGGAAAATGGACATCACAATGGGGGTCATTTACTAAGGGCCCGATTTGCGATTTCCCGACGTGTTACCCGAATAATTCTGATTTGCGATGATTTTTCCTGAATTGCCCCGGGATTGCTGACAGATTCAGAGAAACCTCCGCATTAAAAAAAAAAAAAATTGTCACTGGACACGCACTTACCTTTACCAGGAATAGGATCGTGAACTTTGGCGGACCTCGGCGGACTTCAGCGCAGCAGCGACACCTGGTGGACGTCGGAGGAACTGCCTTAGTGAATCGCCGGGTCGCTGGATCGCGAATGGACCGGGTAAGTAAATCTGCCCCAATATGTCTATAAAGGGGGTGTTCATTTCCTCATGGTGAAGGTAAGAATGGACAAAACTAAAGTCTAACTCATTCAGGTTGGCGGCACCCACTCCGTTGACGCTGGTTTCCATTAATGGCGACAGCATTATGCCTGATGCAGCTGGATTTCCGGCCTTTGATTTTCTTGGCCTTGTTGAAGCTGACATTTTATTTTTGCAGGAGATCAGGCTGCCATGAACTTTGTTTAATTAAAATCTATGGTTCTCAGTCCAGGTGGGACAGGAAATGTCATTTTATGAGGATCAAGCCCTAAATTTTTACAAGTCGGCAGGTTGTCTTTGGAAGGGACTTCAGTGCTGTCCCAGATCCTAAAATAGAGGAGGTTCCAGAGACAAGCTGACTTATGATAGTATCCAGTAGTGGATTATATTGGTTGATAGCCCAGGGTCCATGGCCACCAACAAAATTTTATTTTGACCTTCACCCATGAAATCTTCGTACATCTGTTTCTGCTCTCAATACACATGTAAACAAGAGCCATTTCAGGACCTTTGAAGGTCCTCCTAAGGTCCCGAAACCACTCATTGAAGGCAGGCAGAAGGAACGCATCCTCCATTCTCTAAGAAGTTTGATTGTAGTACCATGTGTAGGAAGTGATTCCAGAATTGTATGGGCTATAATATTCTTACAGCCTAGGGCCCATGGTAGTCTTAATCTGACCCTTATAGTGTCACCCTTAAAAGCATAGCTAGTCAGGCTTGCCTGGTGGATGTCCACATCTGGCACACCCACAGACTATGCGGGGTTCACTTATTATAGGGGTAGCTGTAGGTCTAGAATAGACAGGTTTTATTTAAAGCCATTTCTTCAGCTGTGTTTGTGTTGTGGAGGAGGAGTTCCCCGACCATTGTCTAATTTTGTTTCCCCTCTAGATAGGAAGAGGCTATTGGAAGCTCAGTTCGTCTTTTTTTTCAGGACCAGGTACAGTTGCTGAGCCTTTATAGCATCAGAAGTCAGAGTGCTGAATAGAGTGGCAAGATTCAGCTCTCAAGCTTCAGAAGTCTGGACAGTAACCACCTATATCAGGGCCTGAGGAGGAAACTTGAGCATCTAATGTCGACTGGAGGTAGTCACAAGGACATCTCCATAGTGAAAGCTTTGCTTAAGAGGTATCAGTACGACACATCTTTGGTTTTTGAGAGGGGTTGTACGAGGTTCCTGAAAAGGTCCCGACCACGCGCGCTGGCTCTCCAAGACTTAAAGGGCCATCGTCCTCCTGATTGGTGCTGGTTAATCTGGCTCAGCCTTATAATTCTGTACCTCCCTTCCTTCCTCACCGGATCTCCAGCATTCTCCATGGAACTTCCAAAGTTTCCACACCTCGCTTTCCTAAGCGGTTCCTGTTGAAGTGAAAGCCCTTCCAGCGTTCCCAGACGCTCCTGTTGTCTCCAATGTTCCCAGACGCTCCTGTGTCTCCTGCGTTCCCTGACGCTCCTGGTGTCTCTGACGTTCCTATATGCTCCTTGTTTCTCCTGCATCTCTACGCTTCCTAGTCACCAGCATCCCTCCGTGGGCCTGTCCGTTCCTGTCTGCCTGTGTCATGTGCCAGCTCCTGCTTGCCTGCCATGAGTTCCACCTCTTCCTTCCAGGCCATTCTCCTGCTGTCACCCCAGGCTCAGACTGTGGCTTGCATCTCCTCCTTCTATCCCTGCAACCTTGGCTGCCACTGCAGGCCTAGTCGCACCCGTGGAACGACCTGGTGACACCCCGCTGCAGTAAGACCATCCCGTTTTGCGGCGGGCTCTGGTGAAGACCAGGTGCCACTTAGACTCCGGTCCCAGGTGTCTGCTAGTATCATCACCTCCCGTGGTGGTCCAGATGGTCCACAGACTCCTCCATAGACTCTTCCCAAAAAGACTCTTCCCGGTACTTCCCAGTACTTCCCAGTAGTACACTCCTGCGTGACAGTCGTCCCTACAAACTGTTGTACCCGAAGTCTCCCTTGGTGACAGTAAGATCTGCCATGGAGCCCTCCAAGATCAGGGACTCAGCCAAGGATTCTCATCGGTTGCTGGCTGATCTTTCCGGAGTGGTCGCCCAGCAGTCCCGCCTGGTCACTTTTCGGAAAGAACAACTAGGCAGCATTGCCTCCACGTTTCAACGTCTGCTTGTCCCCCAGCAACTTCCATATTCGCCTCGCTTGGCTCCACCTTTCCAAGAGCCGCTCCAGTCTCTGGCTTTCCAAGAGCCGCTCCAGTCTCCGGCTTTCCAAGAGCCGCTCCAGTCTCCAGCTTTCCAAGAGCCGCTCCAGTCTCCGGCTTTCCAAGATCCACTCCTGCCCGTATCTCCATGTCTGATGGTCCCTGTCCTCCTCCAGAGGTGTCTCATCACCATGAAGAGGTGGATGAGACAGAAGAAGAGGTGGAAGAAAAAGAGGGCCCCTGAGGGGGGTACTGTCACGGATGCACCAACGATCCTTGTCACGGATCACGGGGTGTCCGTCCACGGGGTGCCCACCGGCCTGTACTCACGTCTCCACGCTCCTGCTTCCCGACCGACTAGGCCGCGCGTACCCGCTCTCTATGGCGCACGTGCGTCAGCTCTCCAAGACTTAAAGGGCCAGCGTCCTCCTTATTGGCGCTGGTTAATCCAGCTCAGCCTTATAACCCGGCACCTTCCCTCCCTTCCTTGCCAGATCTTCAGCATTCTCCATGGAACTTCCAAGGTTTAGAAAACTCGCTTTCCTAAGCGGTTCCTGTTGAAGTGGAAGCCCTTCCAGTGTTTCCAGATGCTCCTGTGTCTACAGCGTTCCCAAACGCTCCTGTCTCTCCTGTTGTCTCCAGCATTTCCAAATGCTCCCGTGTCTCTGGGGTTCCCATAGGCTCCTGGTGTCTGCTGCATCCCTACGCTCCCAAGTCATCAGCATTCTTCTGTGGGCCTGTCTATTCCTGTCTGCCTGTGTCGTGTGCCAGCTCCTGCTTGCTTGCCGTGAGTTCCACCTCTTCCTTCCAAGCTATTCTCCTGCTGTCACTCCAGGATCGGACTGAGGCCTGCATCTCCTCCTTCTATCCCTGCAACCTTGGCTGCCACAGCGGGCCTAGTCGCAACCGTGGAACAACATGGTGGCACCCCGCCTTGCGGCGGGCTCTGGTGAAGTCCAGTTGCCTCTTAGACTCCGGTCCTGGGTGTCGGCTAGTAACACCACCTCCTGCGGGTCCCGAGGGTCCACAGACTCTTTCCAAAAAGACTTTCCTCCCAGTACTTCCCAGTAGTACCCTCTCTTGGTGACAGCATCCAGTATGGCCATTGTTTTGGTGATGGCAGTTACACATCATTACTAAGGTAACAGAGCAAGAAAACCTGTTAGATCATCACTGAGAGCAGAGCATCAGAGGTAGGAGGAGTTACTGAGAACATGGGTCTTGTAGTTTCCAGTGGTGGCCATCTTCATACTTTAGGGAGGCTGTAAAATTTTGTGAATCATAAAATCAAACTATTGACATTGTGACTAATGACATTGAGTATTGACATTCATTTATTTATAGAATCATGAGTTTTTATATCAGACATTCATATTCCCGGAATACCCCTTTAGGGCTCAGGCCCAATTTATGTATTCTGACTTGCGTCGCTTTATATGGTTATAACTTTTGAACACTTTTACTTGTAAAAGCGATTTTAGGAAAGTTTTTTCGTCACATGTTGTACTTCATTTTAGTGGTAAATTTTGGATGATACGTTTGGCGTTTATTTATAAAAAAAATTAAAAACGGATGCATTTTTTTAAAAATTTGCCATTTTCAAAATGATCTTGTTTTCAGGCAGATGGTTTTACCACCCAAATAAGTTGATGAAAAATATAATTTCCCATATGTCTGCTTTACATTTTCATAATTTTTGAAATGTCTGGAAAATTTATTTTGATGTCACACGACTTACAAATCAAACATCAGTTTTCCGTATTTTCAAGGAATTTTCTGAATTTACTTTTTTGGGGATCATTATTGTTTGTAATGAAATTTGAAAAATATAATATTAGAAACCCCCTATATATCAACCCATTTTCAAATCTGCACCCCTCAAACTATCACAAGCAGCTTTTAGGAAGATTGTTAACCCCTTGAGATATTCATAGTCATTAACCCCTTAACAACAAACGCTTTTATTAGTACGGCATTCGTCGGGTCCGGGTACATGGAGAGGGCTCACGGGCTGAACCCTCTCCATAGCTGGTAATTCTATGCTGCATTTTGCAGCAAAGACTCACCGGTAACACTAGCGCCAGTGGCTTCACAAAATGGTGGCGGATGGGCATCACCATCTTGGTGATGATCGTTGCTCCCCATGACGTCTCTAGTTTTAACAATTTCATTACAATGTGCGATTTGCATAATAAATGAGAATCCCCATACTCTAGTATGGCAGTATATGGGTAGTAGGATCAATGAGACAACCTAGGGTTAAAGTACCCTAGGGAGTCTGAAAAACAGAAATAGTAAAACAGATAATAAAAAATTCAAATCACCCCCCTTTCCCTAAAATTGATATAAATAAACAGTAAAAATCATAAACACATTAGGTATCCCCACGTCCGAAAATGTCAGATCTATCAAAATATAATAACGGTTTTTCACTGTGTGTAACCCCGTATTGCAAAATAGCGCCCAAAGTCGAAGATGGCATCTTTTTGCCATTTTGAAAAATATAAAAAATTCTATAAAAAGAGATCAAAAGGTCGTACAGTCCTTAAAATGGTAGCATTGAAAAAGTCATTGAAAGTCGCAAAAAATGACACCACCCACAGCTCCGTACACCAAAGTTTAAAAAAAGTTATTAGCGCCAGAAGATTGCAAAATAAAAAAATTAAAAATGTACAGGAGGTTTTAATTTTTATAAATGTATTAAAACATTATAAAACCTACACAAAATTTGTTATCACCGTGATCGTACCGACCCAAAGAATAAAGCAGACATATCATTTAGGGCGCACAGCGAAAGCCGTAAAATCCAAGCCAACAAGAAAACGGCGCAAATGCGTTTTTTTAACCATTTTCATTGCATTTGGAATTTTTCCATGCTTCCCAGGACATGACATATTAAATACCGTCACTATGAAGTGCAGTTTGTTACACAGAAAACAGGCCCTCACAAAGCTCTTTACGTGTAAAAATTAAAAAAAAGTTATAGATTTTTGAAGGTGGGGAGCGAAAAATGGAATCGGAAAAACAAAAAAAAACAAAAAAAGGGCTAGGTCATTAAGGGGTTAAATGTTTAGATTTTATTTTTTTGGTAGAAAAAGACGCTTTTTACTATAGGATGCACCCCAGATTTAGGCTTCCAAAATAGGAAAAATATATTTTACACCAATTAAAATATCCTGGTTGGTCGCACTAAAGCACAGCCCACACAGATGTGCTCCATCCATACATTTACACACACAGCTCTGCATCATCCATACAGTTACACACACAGCCCTGCATCATCCATACAGTTACACACACAGCTCTGCATCATCCATACAGTTACACACACAGCTCTACATCATCCATACAGTCACACACACAGCACTGCATCATCCATACATTTACACACACAGCTGTGCATCATCCATACAGTTACACACACAGCTGTGCATCATCCATACAGTTACACACACAGCTCAGCTATACACAAAGAACCCCCCATTCCCCCCGTCCCAGGGCAGCATGTCCCCATTCTCGGCAGTATGTGGTGATGTAAGAAGCATGTGATCAGTCACATGATTCTGACATCACCGCAGGTCCTGTAGGACACCGGGAGAGGAGAGAGTAGTGCGGAGGCTCTCCTCTCTGGGAGATCAGGTGCAGCTCTATATCAGGGCATCACCCGATCTCCATTACAGCGGTCAGGAGGGTCTGGCAGTGCTGGATCCTCTTGACCTTCAGTCTATAAGACGCAGGCACTTTTTAGCAAGATTTTTTCTAGCTAAAAAGTTTATAGTCCAAAAAATACGGTACTTCCTGCCATACCCTTTTAGTTGCTAAGCAACATTCAAGATGTCATGAATGTGCTTTCTGTTATCTTTGCTGATCCATTGACTTCTACAAAGGTCCAAGGTCCATATGTGAGAACAAAAATAGTGCATGCTGAAATTTCTCATGGTCTGCACAGCCATGTGCAACATCCCCCACTGGGGCCTAGCCTTTTCTTGGGGCCTGGAGGCAGCCGGGGCCCAGAATACCAGAGTGGCTGGTGATTGTGGCCTAGGGCACGCTGATGTAACAGTGCTTGGAATGGGGACCCGAGGGCTGTCCCACAGCCTGGCAGGTCTCCAGCTGGTGGTGTGTGCAAGAAATATGGAGGGAGAGGCTGATGTACTGGTTCTCCCTGGAGCAACCCCTGAGTATCTGTTGGATGAGTCTCTGTGTAATGGATGGGGAGCCCGTGGTGGTAAGCAGCCATATCCAGGGATCAGACGGAGGCAACGTTGTGCAAATCAACTTGCAGTTCTTTATTGAACAGCCAGAATGGGTAACAGCAGATTCTTAAGCTGGAAAGGTCATGGAGAGCCGGCCCACAGGAAGGTTACATGCGGTATGAGGGTAGATGCAGGCTGGGTTGGTGCAGGTGGAACTGAGCCCAGATGGTGGAACTGCAGTTCTAGGCTTAAGTCTCTGGACTTGCCCTGTGTGGCAGGCAGTAGGCCTGAAGCACTTGAATTTCCTGGGATTAGGATCCTGGCTGCGGCAGACAGACCTTGAGTCTTGGTTCTGTCTGCAGCAACTAGCTCTAGCTATAGTGACTGACTGTAAAGTCTAAACCTAAGGCAGACACCTGGGCTTTATATACTCCCCTAGTCAGGTGGTAGCACCTTTCCAATCACCTTCCAGCTTGTGTAACAGAAACACCATTGGCAGCAGCAGCTACAGCTGCAATTACACAACATTCCAGGTTCTAGAACCTTCCTAGAGAGGTGATCAGTCTACCCATCAGCTCCTGACCTGGAGAGGGCGCTATCGAAACTACCAGCATGCCTGTGCCTTGGCAGGGGTGCTGCACATGCAATAAAACAAACGGGAACAGACCCAAAAAAACAATGGGTCAGTATCATATCTGCAAAAAAAAAAAAGACAGATATTATAGGGATGAACAAATGAGCCCTTAGGCCGGACGGCACACTTGGTGTTTTGAACCTGTTTTTGGGCCATATTTATTTTTTTGAAAATGTATCAGTTTTTGACCCGTTTTAAGATAATTGGTAAAACCGGTAAAAAACGGATGCGGTTTCAAAAACCGCATGCGTTTTTTTAAACGGCCTGCTTAAAAAGGACCCAAAAACGGGTTCAAAACGCCACATGTGCTGCCGGTCCTAGGGTGGTGGCACACATGGTGTTTTTAGGCCATTTTTAATTGTGCGTTTTCAGATTGGAAAAAAATGAGTTTTTTGAAAAGCATGTGTTTTTGACCAGTTTGAATTAAGATAATTGGTCAAACTAGACAAAAAGCCATGCGTTTTTTACGATCTGAAAAGCACACTAAAAATGGCGCCAGAAACGGCCTAAAAACGCCATGTGTGGCACCACCCTGAGGCCGCGGTCACACAATCCGCTAGGCGTCCGTTCATAACGCGACGCTAGCGCACAGGGGCAGTCCTCGGCCGAACGCACCTGCGGAAAAGGGAAAGCATGCGATCGGCTTATAAAGCACTTCATGCGTTTCCTCGGAAGAATGCCGAGGTAGGCCAACCGAGATCGCAACGGTACCTCCGTAGCGTCGCGTGAGAACTGGAGCCTAGAGGACGTGTGACGCGGCCTTAGTGTGCAGGCAGCAAAGTTGTGTGGTGTGTTGTAGCAGGAATAGTGCATGTATCAGGAAATGGAGCAGAGTTGTGTTTTTTCTGGGCACGTGTATAGGTGCAGTGTAGCAGGGCTGTGTGTTGTGTTCTTGGCAGGTGTAATAGGTGTAGCAGAGCTGTGCTTGTTCAGGTGCAATGCAGCAGGGGTGTGTGCAGTTGTTGGCGTTCTTCGGCATGTGTTGAGGTGCAGTTGCAGCGAGCGTGTTTGTTCTGGCATGTGTTTAGGTATAGTGCAGCAGAGCTGTGTGTTGTTCTGGGCATGTGTTTTATGGTATATGTGCAGCAGGTGCTGTGTTTGTTCTGGGATGTGTCTTAGTATAGTGCAGCAGCAGTTGTGTGTGTTCTGGGGCAGTGTTAGGTATAGTGCAGCAGGAGCGTGTGGTTTCTGGGCATGTGTTTTATGGTTAGTGCAGCAGCAGCTGTGTGTGTTTTGGGCATGTGTCTTAGGGGCATCAGAGGGCTTCTCTGTGTGTGTGTTCTGGGTAGGTGGTCTAGTTGCATTCAGCAGGATGTGTGGTGTTCTGGGGCATGTGTCTGAGGTGCAGAAGGGCTGTGTGTGTCTGGGCATGTGTCTTAGAGGTATAGGCAGCAGAGCTGGTGTGTGTTCTGGGTATGTGTCTTAGGGATATCGCAGGCTGTGTGGTGTTCTGGGCATGTGTCTGGGTGCAGAGAAGGGCGGTGTGTGGTTCTGGGCATGTGTCAGTATAGTGCAGCAGAAGCTGTGTGTGTTCTGGGCATGTGTCTGAGGTGCAGAAGGGCTGTGTGTGTTCTGGGCATGTGTCAGGTTCATTCAGCAGGCTGTGTGTGTTCTGGGCATGTGTCTGAGGTGCAGAAGGGCTGTGTGTGTTCTGGGCATGTGTCAGGTTCATTCAGCAGGCTGTGTGTGTTTGGGCATTGTCTGAGGTTGCCAGAAGGGCTGTGTGTGTTTCGGGCATGTGTCATAGGGTAATTCAGCAGAGCTGTTGTGTGTTCTGGGATGTGTTTAGGTGCAGTGCAGCAGAGCTGTGTTTGTTCTGGGCATGTGTTTTAGGTATAGTGCAGCAGAGCTGTGTGTGTTCTGGGCATGTGTCTGAGGTGCAGTGCAGCAGAGCTGTGTGTGTTCTGGGCATGTGTCTGAGGTGCAGTGCAGCAGAGCTGTGTTTGTTCTGGGCATGTGTTTTAGGTATAGTGCAGCAGAGCTGTGTGTGTTCTGGGCATGTGTCTTAGGTATAGTGCAGCAGAGCTGTGTGTGTTCTGGGCATGTGTCTTAGGTGCATTCAGCAGGCTGTGTGTGTTCTGGGCATGTGTCTTAGGTGCATTCAGCAGGCTGTGTGTGTTCTGGGCATGTGTCTGAGGTGCAGAAGGGCTGTGTGTGTTCTGGGCATGTGTCAGGTTCATTCAGCAGGCTGTGTGTGTTCTGGGCATGTGTCTGAGGTGCAGAAGGGCTGTGTGTGTTCTGGGCATGTGTCATAGGTTAATTCAGCAGAGCTGTGTGTGTTCTGGGCATTGTCTTAGGTGCAGTGCAGCAGAGCTGTGTTTGTTCTGGGGGCATGTGTCTTAGGTATAGTGCAGCAGAGCTGTGTGTGTTCTGGGCATGTGTCTTAGGTGCATTCAGCAGAGCTGTGTGTGTTCTGGGGCCTCCATGTCCCGCCTCCGTCTGTGTTCCGCCCCCCCGACACCTACTTCCTTCTCTGAATGGCTGCAGTGAAGCCAGGAGGCGTGGTAGGCATCTTCCCGCTGCTGTGACAGATCTGGTCTTCGGCAGAGTCACACCTCCCCCTCATCATGATGCCTGCCCCTATCCCGAGTTTGGCCCCGCCCCCCGTGTTACGATGTGCCTGCTGTGATGGGGCTCTGTGTGTGAGCACAGCCCAGCACCTCCCCTCAGTCCGAATTTGGCCCCGCCCCCTCCTCTGAGGATATGCAGGCTCTGTGATGGGGCTGTGTGTGAGCACAGCCCAGCACCTCCCCTCAGTCCTAGTTCGGTCCCGCCCCCCTGAAAAAGCATGTGTCTGCATACAGAAGAAGATGTGGGCACAGAGCCAGACAGACTGAGGACTGCGGGCAGCCAGCCAAAGAAGGTAGGCACATTTTAAAAAAGTTTCTCTGAATAATTAGTTTGGTCAACTTAACCCCTTACCGCTCTGCGCCGTAGCTGTACTGCGCAGCTTCCCGCGAATAGCGCTCAGTGCAGTACAGCTACTGCGCAGAGACGATGCCGATTCAGCTCTGCACAGGAGCCGAATCGGCATCGCTAGCCGCAGGATTTCAGCGGTAATCTACCGCTGACATTCCCGGCTAACACCCACGGTCGGAGTGGGCTCCGATCGCGGGCGTTTGACCTGTTAAATGCCGCAGTCAACGCGACCGCGGCAGTTAACCTGCCTTCTGGGGTCTTTACCCCACGATCGGCCCCCCCCGCGCCCCAGAGAAGTTTGAAGGCACTGCCTTTAAGATGGCGTCTGTGATGTCATCTTAAAGGCAAAGTGTCAGCCTATGCATCTGCATAGGCTGGCACTGCTAATACCCTGCAATACATCAGTATTGAAGAGTATTATCATGAACAAGCAATCAGATGATTGCTTGTTCATATCCCATGGTGGATCAAGTAAAAAAATGTAAAAAAAATGTTTTTCAATAAAAAATAACTTTAGAAATCACTAAAAATGCCCATAAGCCCCAAAACATATAAAGAGACATTTAACGCTCAAAAAAGTCTAAATCATAACACAAACCCCACATATATAGTATCACCGCATCCGTAACAATCCATAGAATAAAACTAAATAACTATTGAACCCATATGATGAACGCCGTAAAATAAAACGTTAAAAACCTGCCAAAAATTAGGATTTTTACCTATTATATCCCACTAAAAATGCAATAAAAAGTGATCAACAAAACATATGTACTCCAGAATGATACTGTTGCAAAGTACAACATGTCCCGCAAAAAACAAGCCATCAACCAGCTCTGTAGCCTAAAACGTAACAATGTTATGCCACTTGGAAGACGGCGATGCAAAAAAGATAGATTTTTCCCCACATTTATTTGGCAAATTTAGTAAATTTGTCTGGTATCCCCGTAATCGTATCGACCCATAGAATAAAGATAACATGATTATTAGGATATACGGTGAACACGAAAAAAAAAAGTAAAAAATCCAGTACAGAATTGATGCTTTTCTACTCATGACCTCAAAAAAAGTTCCTAAATTTTCAACAATAGGTGATACCAACCCCAAAATGGTAACACTGGAAAAAGCATCTCATCGCGCAAAAAAAATGCCGTCACATGACCCAAATAACGGAAAAGCGAAAATTTTATAGCCTTCAAAAGGGGGCAACAAGAAAACTAAAATCCTGGCAGCTGCAGTGTGCTCCTTCCCTTGTGCGCCTCGCTGTGCCCCCATAACACAAGTAATGTCCACATGTGGGGGGTCGCTGCACTCAGGAGAAATTGTAGAACAAATTGTATGGTGGGTTTTCTCTTTTTATCTTTTGGAAATGTGTAAATTTTAGGGCTAAATGATCGTATAACCGACAAAATTTGACCATTTTAAATTTCACCGCCATTTTGATTCAATTACTATGAAGATCTCAAGGGGTTAACAATCTTTGTAAATGCTGTTTCTGATAGTTTGTGGGGTGCAGATTTGAAAATGGGTTGGTTATATACGGGGGTTTTTGATGCTAAATATGTAAAATTAAATTTCAAACAGTATTTATCCCCAAAATAGTCAATTCTGAAAATACGGAAAATCGCTATTCGATTTGTAGGCCGCGTGACGTCAAAATAAATTATCCAAACATTTCAAAAATGATGAAAATGTAAAGTAGACAAATGGGAAATGTTATTCAGCAAGTTATTTAGGTGGTAAATCGATCTGCCTGAAAACGCGGTGATTTAAAATTTCGAAAATGGCAAATTTTTCTAAAAATTCATCATTTTTTTCTTTTTTTTGTAAATAAACGCAAAACTTATCAGCCAAAATTTACCACTAAAATGAAGTACAACATGTGGGAAAAAAACTGTCTCAGAATCACTTTGATAAGTAACAGTGTTCAAAAGTTAGAACCATATAAAGAGACGCAGGTCAGAATCCAAAAAATGGGACTGAGCCTTAAGCTGTAAAGTGGCTGCGTCCTTAAGGGGTTAAAGATGCATTCAGTCGCGCGCACTGGTGCACGGGAGAGGAGAAGTGGCTCGCTCCTGCCCCTCTCCATAGAGATACAACCGTAAACATACGGTCAGTGATTCCAAAATTATGTTATTTACCAACGTAATATATAAATATGAAGGAAAAGATTATTTGTGAATTTCTGTAATTGATAAGGGGCGTGGCAAGGGGCGTGGCAAGTGGGTGTGGCTTACATGGGAAAAATCGCCGCGGCGCGCGCGTGTGTGTTCTGGGCAGTGCAGGTGCAGTGCAGTGCAGCAGGGCTGTGTTTGTTCTGGGCATGTGTCTTAGGTATAGTGCAGCAGGGCTGTGTTTGTTCTGGGCATGTGTCTTAGGTATAGTGCAGCAGTGCTGTGTGTGTTCTGGGCATGTGTCTTAGGTGCAGTGCAGCAGAGCTGTATTTGTTCTGGGCATGTGTCTAAAGTTCAGTGCAGCAGGGATGTGTGTAGTTCTGGGCACGTGTCATAGGTGCATTCAGCAGAGCTGTGTTTGTTCTGGGCATGTGTCTTAGGTATAGTGCAGCAGAACTGTCTTTGTTCTGGGCATGAGTCATGAATGGTGCAAGGTGCAGTGCAGCAATGAACTAGTAGCATCCTGGCAGCACGCTGATGTCTCTGATAACCCCGCCCCTTTAGCACTTGCCCTGCCCCTGAAAGGAGACTCCTTATAATATATTTAATATGGAGCCATTCAGTACCCAGAAGAGTCGTCTCTTTTTAGTAGGGCCGGTGTATTCTCCAATACGGCACGTAGTGGCTTGCATTAGGAGACCCTTGGCATGTATTTATCAGACTGCCTTTGAAGCAATAGATGTGGCTACACCCTCAAGAAGTAAACACAAGGATTTTTTGCTTTTTCATCTGATGACCTATGATAGTATAACAAACATATAAAACCATTTACAATCCGACATTATAATTGTTTGGTAGTTTATTGAGTTATTGTGGTTTTTCTGCCGTATTTCAATAATGTAGCAAAATTGTAAAAAAAAATCCACATCATCTACAGAACATCATATGATTTGAGTACATACAATATTCTTATCAGTATTCCTAGTAATAACGGGCTTCTTTTTTTGTGTAAGGGTCTCATTTCTGGCAGGCGACTTCCACACAGGTTTGCTATAGGTGAGCATTCATAAGCCAAATCTACAATTGAGATGAAAACACGAAGGTGTAGAAATTTTTCCATTATACTTTTTATCTGTGACGCTCGCACTCCTGATTTTGGCTCATACTAAATGTTGTCATGTGAAAGTAACATTGTGCAAGCGGGCCAGACGTGGCCGCACCTTTAGAAAACAATACACCAAGATTTGTCAACTCAGAGAGGGAACAGTAATTAAGAACACAAAGCTCTCAGCAATGGAATAAGTAATATATTACTACATGGCTGCCAAGTGTCCTGAATCTATAGAGACCATCCACACAGACTTGGGTGGGCTGCGGTTGTCCAAAGGTTGAGGTTTTTGCGTAGAACTATAGACTATATAGACTATAGCCCACGTTTATTTAGGTGTTTGTGCCAGTTCTGTCGGGTTTTTCACTGAACAGAACATGAACTGCTTGCACATGTATTTAAGAAGAGTCTGCGCCAGTATCGTGTTGTGGCTGCACTAGGTCCGACGCACCATAAAATTCTAAACTCGACTGAATTGTTTTGCATGTTCTATGTTATAGGTGCACAGAAAAAAGTTGCCAAAAATTTTTCCACTTTTAACCCAAAATAAAAATGAAAAAAAGTTTTCAACTTTTATTACCTTTTGTAACTACTGTAGCTCTATGTGTTCCAAAAAAACACTGCAAAAAAATTTGTTTTATTTATTTCTTCTGATTTGGAGCAGACATCAGTACATTCAGAGAGGCGCACAGGTTTTAGTGTGGAATACAAAACAACTTTCCAAAGCATGAATTAAGACGCAACACACAAAAGATTTCAAGATTTTTAGCTAGGGGGGCGACAGTGAAGCAAACAGTGGCTGGATATTTAGCTGATGTGATGGTCTTTATTTTAACTGCTCCAGGGCCCTAATACAGTTCTGTGGGATGCGTTATTGCTCAGCTATTATTGCGACCTCTTCATACATCAGTGACGCGCTATATTGTACAGCAGAATAATAACCCACTACTCAAGTTGAAGCTTTCCAAGTGGCTTTCACATACATTGCCAGGCAGATTCTAGAACTCAAGGTTTATCCATTGTACAGACACTGATAGGAAACAGTAATAACGAGGGAACCTGATGAATCATGAATAAAAAAAAAACATAGCATGAATACTGGTTCCAGGCTTTCAGTACAGACGTGTACAGATCTGTTCATAATTATTAGAAGCATTTTCTATATTACACAGTTACGTATCAGATTTTGTGATAAGAAATTTTATGTTTTATGGGTAAAGTGTTTAGGCCCGAAGCCCCTCAGGCTCATTTGTATAATTTTGAAAGCATTTTTTGCAAACACAAGGGCATAAGAAGCTAAAAGAAGAGCAGGACCTGCCCGAGGGGGGACATACCAGTATTTCAGTGTGTTGGTTTACAATCCTTCATCCTGGTGGTAGATTTCCTTTAAGACTTAACATATTTGATTCAAGAGGGAAACTTTGGATTATCATTGTAGGTCTCCCCAAGGTCACTCCAAGGTCTCCCTTGACAGGAAGAGTCAATGGTGCTGCATTAGGTGTTACAATGAGAATCTAGCAATGTCCACATCTGCAGTCTTAGGCAACCAAGAAATTGTTGCTTTAAAATATCATTGGACATGTAATGTCCTGTGCTTCCTAGGGCTGCTGAAGGATACGTTGGGGCACATTTACTAAGAGCTTTGCGCCCTTTGCAACACACTTTTTTCAGACTGTGCCCGTTCTTCAATGTTAAAATGACTTGCACATGTATTTAAGTAATTTGTGGCGCAGCTGCGCTGGCTTCCACGAGACAATTTAGGGACGTGCCGTTGAACAGTCCGACTGATTCGGACTGAGTGCTGGATTTATCTTTCAAATTGTGTCGCAAGCCCTGGCACTTAGATGCACCACTAAAAAGATGCTGAGCTCTGTTGGACCTGAGTAGGGGGTTCATGATATCGGGCGCACAAGCATAGTGCATCGCAGCACAGTGCCTTATAGGTGGACAGTTCTGTGAACTCTGGTGACCGGGTAAGTAAATGTGCCCTGTTTAGTAATGTTTGGAAATCACTGTGTTGGGGAACTGCTTGAGTGCTGAACCTATGCCATGGGTTCACCTCCACTGATCTAGAGCACAGTTCTCCAAGCAGACCCTTCCAGTGCAAATAAAAGACAGGACTCTGTAAAACGGGGAGATCAAGGTACATAAATGTACATAGAATCAGTGGCGTAACAACCGCCGTAGCAGCCATAGCGGTTGCTACAGGGCCCGGGCATCTCAGGGGCCCGGGATGGACGGCGGAGAATTTATCAGTGAGTGCCGTTATCCCGGGCACTGTTATGCTGTTACCTGTTACCGATACAGCACTATAACAGGCGCCCGCTCCCCATACTGCTGTGCTGATCATGCCCGCCCACCTGCACGGACCGCCGCTCACTCTCTCGCCCGCCCACAAACTTCTCCCGCCGCTGGAACAGAATCCTGCCCTCCCTCGCGGTCGACGGTGCAGCCAGCGATCTTCAGAAATTCCGACCGCCCGCGGCCCGCCCTCTCTTCAGCCTGACGAAAGAACTACCCGGAATCCTCGCTACTCCAACTCAGCTGTCGATGGTCTCTACGGATCCCCAAACTCCCGCCCGTCCAAGCCAGCCATCTATCCCCTGCCCGGCCAATCAAAACACCAAGTAACTTTTTGTAAATCTGTATTTTGTGTGATCTATATGTATATATATGACTGTATGTATGTGTATGTGTGTATATATGCCTGTATGTATGTATATATGCCTGTATGTATGTATATAGGCCTGTATGTATGTGTATGTGGGTATACAGGCCTGTATGTATGTGTATGTGGGTATATGTGCCTGTATGGATGTATATATGCCTGTATGTATGTATATATGCCTGTATGTATGTATATATGCCTGTATGTATGTGTGTATATATGCCTGTATGTATGTATATATGCCTGTATGGTATGTGTATGGGGTATATATTCCGTGTAAATGTATTTATAATAGGCCTGTGTGGTTATATAGCATTTATTAGTATAGTGCCTGTGTTATTGGTAATATATGCTTGTTATGTATGTGTACTAGTTGTGTATATATGCCTGTATGTATGTTGTGTATATATGCCTGTATGTATGTGTATTGTGTGTATATATGCCTGTATGTATGTGTCTTGGTGTATATAGGCAACGTATGTATGTGTATGTGTGTGATATATGCACGTAATGTATGTGTATATGCCTGTATGGTCTGTCATGTGGGGTATACTTGCCGTATTAACTGTATATAGGCCTGTGGTGTAATATAATAGCTTGGTTATGTAGGTGTAATGTGTTGTAATATATGCCTGTATGTCCTTTTCCCCTTCAAAAATATATACCTTTGGTACAGACATGGATTATAAAATCACCTCATTTTTATTATATATTAACACCCCTGGGGCACATTTTACTAAAACTTGCAGTGCGCCCCTTTTCTGTCGGACTTGGCACAATTCTTGTCAGTGCAAACTGTGTTTCAGTATTTAAAAGTGTCTGCACCACATTTTGAGTTGCATTGAGACCTTTTTTGTGGGCATGGTGCACTAGTCTTCATGACATCCAAATTGGTGCTCAGTCATACAGAGTTCAAAAAGAATTGTGTTTGCAACTCCCATGTTAAAAAAAGCCGCCCAAGAAACAAAAAAGTGGTTCATTCTATCGGGCATGCAGTGGGCCTCCAATTCATGGAAGACTGCGCCAGAATCCTGAATCTGACGCCCCTGCACACTACACAGTACACTGCACATAGTACAAACACTGTACTGTTGCTTATTTAAAAAAAATGTGCACCAGTGTGTGTTATAATATAGAAATGTGTGTATATAGACTGTGTAAATGCATTGATTTTATAATCATGTTGGTTACAGAATATGTATATATTTTTGAAGTGCGAAGGGTCCCTGCACGAAATCCTGCTATGGTGGCCCAAGCTCTCCTAGGTACGCTACAGCGCCTCCTTGCATAGAAGAGTTAAGTGTGACATAATCCGGGTACAGAAAAGCCGCGTTATGTGGTGGCAAAGTGGGCATCTGTCCAATGCCACCTGAAGAGGAGAACTCTTCTTTCAAATTATCTATAATTGTGTTTTGTAGGTGAGAAGGAAACCAGAATATTCTTGTTTAAAGTGAGAATTTTGGAGTGCGATTTTTTATATATAAAATCACTCCCAATGCAATTAACAGTTAAATATCTCTGTTTTCCGACACCTACCGACAACACAATTCTAGATTCATATAAAAATTAGACTCTTTCTATTTAGGAACAAGAAGTGTATTTCAGGTGTCACAGACCCAAATATAGCCCCTTGGTATGCAACCCCCCTCCAGATTAACTTTTTTGAAACCCTGTTTTATCACTACATATGGGTTTGCTGTTTGTACGTCTTAATTGTCTAGCTGAAAAGTCAGATATCCTTATTATCTATTGTATATATAATCTCCCTCTCAGTCATATATATTTATACATATATATATATATTCTCTTTCTCTTCTATCATCCTTTACCTATCATCTGTCCATTCTTATAGATTCTCCTACAGTCCCATATTACAGTCTTAACTTCTACTTGTGTAACTACAACGTTGTTAGTATTGTGGCCTGGAGCTCTTATTGACTGTGACTTTTAGTTTGCCCAGGGCCCCCCCCACTTGTCTTAAATTTGGCCCTGCAGGTAATGAGATCAGGACTGATAAACATATGTTGCACCAGTTTTACTGAGGCCACCAAAAAAAAAAATAAAAATTCTGTGAAACCTTTGGTTAATCTGTATGTAGCCGCTCATGAAGACTCACATTACCATGTCACAGATGGAGTGCAAGTAGTGAAGGAAAATAAGAAAACTGACAAAGAAAGGTTGGAACTGTCTGGTTTGTGGTAACCGTAGCCCGCAAAGACGTCCTAAGCAGAACCGACGTATACAGGACACATTTTTGGTGATGATGTTATTTTAAACCCTCAGGCATTCTCTTGTAGGAGCAGGGAAAAATGTCAAGGTTGGGTATTTCCTGCCATGACTTACATTCCTCCAAAGGTGGGAAGATGAAGGAGAAAACAGAAGGTCAAGATATATGAAAGAATGTCTACTACTAGTGGTGGCCTGGAAAGGTAAAACTGTAAGTAATTAAGAAACAAGAAATAAGATACAGTGTATGACAAGGAACCAAGCTCCACTTTTTATGGTTATTACCTTAGTAAATAAAGGTGTGCCGCACTTGGCAATATTATATACCTCCGCTTCAAATAACATTTGGGAAAACTTTCATTTATGCCTTTAGCTTCAACTTTAGAAACACAAAACTACTTTTTCACTCTCATGTACCAAAGTATAATATATTCACACCCTATTCTTGGTGATTTAGCAACTTCAAGACCCAGAAGATTTGATATACAACCGTACTTGACAAGTATGTGACCATTACATAATGTATAAACAATACAAGCTCACCCATGAGAAAAAGAAATAAGTAATCTCATTTCACAGTGCGGATGCAAAATGTAACCATTTATGGTGTTCGGCGGGTTTTCTTCTCCATATTAGGACTCATTACAGCCCTTCCTTTTTATATGGGATTAAATTGTGGGGCCTTAAGTTTATTGTAAGTCATTGAATTATGCCTCAGAATTCCTATACAATGACATACGTATATATTCCCACTTACACACAAACACGGGCCTTTGGGTATAGCCAGGGGAAGGTATGTAGGTTACGAGTATTAAAGTGAACCTGTTTATTAATTTTTTTTTGACCTAGGAAACCTGATGACGATGTTGCAATAACAGCTTAAATCAGGCAGAAATTAAACTTTTCTCTCCCAAAATATCCCCAGGGCTTACTAAAACGTTAAAATGTACCTGGCTCATTGGTCAACAAAACCTGAGACATAGAAGAGTTCATGAGTAGAGATGGGGGGCTCATTGATTCAATTAAGTGAATTCGCCAAATTTCAAACAATGTTTTTTCTCTCTCTCCTGTTATTACCACAATCGTTGCGGCGACACAACGTGGAACATGGGCAGAGATACTGTTCTGTACTATCTGGTGTGATTGTGCTCTCCTATCTCCAGGGTGTCATTTGTGGGATCTGTATACCCAAATAGCAGTTCTTTTTTGTTCTGAAGGAATAGGAAGAAATCATTGTAAATCCCACTATTTTCTATAGTTCTTTCTGCTCCTAATTCCAGGTGTCCAGTTCTTGTGCATCTGTAGACCCCAAATTCAAGTTTGATTTTTTGTTAGATAAAGTAGATCCATGTCAATCACAATATTTGATTAACCAATATGTCGGACAGAGCGTGGCAGTGGAGCAGGCACAGGCGCAGCACAGGCAAAGGGGACATCGTGGCAGGGGTATCTCTTTGAGGCCGAACTGCCGGGGTTATCTAGCGGCATGTGTTGATAAACAACGCCAGTGGTCACAGGGCCACGTAAGCCGTGGTACAGGGCTCGTGGAGGCGCAGTTGTTAGGTAGTCCCTCAGTGCAGAGTGTTGGCAGTAAAGTCAACCAACGTGGCGGTTGTGGCAGTTATTTTGTTTAAACCACCAGCTGATCTGAGCGGGTGTTATGTAGATCGGCATGCAGAAAGTGAAGCCTGGCTCGAAGCTAACGTTGGCAACCACGGCCCTTTGTCACACATTCAAGCGTCAGCAACAATGACCCTTGGAGAAATGTGTCTCAGATGTGGAGATCCATCCTAACCGCTGCAGCACATCACAAGCAGCAGAACCAGTGGCACGACATGCCATTTCCCATTTACCGGTTCCATCACCCTCTCCGAATTGGACCTGTTTGTCTTTGACATCACCCGGGCCCGACGCTCCTGCTCGCTTGCTACGGCATTGGCACAGGGGCAGGGTCTTGAAGGAGGGTTACACAGAGACACTTTATGCGGAAGCCATCCTAAGGTGTCAGAAACTGACCATACCCGGTCCAAGTCCTGGACCTGCACCCTTCTAGAACAATGGCTTGGGTTGCAATTTTTAGTTGCCCAAATGGCAGTGCCAGCCCTTCCCATTTGCATGGCAGCACGGACCGGTATGTGAGGCTGTAACTACTGTCAGGGCTAGTACATGTCCTTTACGCCACTGGTAAATGTGCTTTCCCCGCCCAACCACACCAACAACTTGAACAGAGAGCGGCGCTTTCGTTTCCCTTTGACGTTGTCAACGCGCTCCCGCTCCAGTGTCTGCCGCCTCCTCCTCTTTTCTCCCACTCCACCACCATCAGCCCCACAAGTGCTGCTAAGGAAAGGAGAAGGAAAAGTGGAGGGAAGGACCATCATACCACATGTCAGGCACAGTGGTGTCACGCAGTTTCTACAACCTGTTTGCCTGGCGACGAGTCAACACGGGGAGGGAACTGCACTGCCTCTTGCCAGAAAAATCTGTGTGGCTTTGCTCTCCGTGACAGCTGAAATCTGACCATGGTGACCGACAATTGGAGACGTGTTTCGCACTTGCCACCAAGGACGGGACGATGGCGCACGGTGAATCTAGGTTCTGTCAACAGAACCTCAAAGTCTTGCACCCCATCTGCAAGAATCTAGCCAGGAAACTGTGCACGAACTTCAGCCATTCTTACAAGCCACGCCAACACACCTCCTCGTGTTTTGCAGTGTCAGAAAGGCCTTACCCCAACATAGACTGCTATGGCATGTTTACCACCCGTTGGAATTCCGCCTTCATATGTCCCCAGTGTAACTGTGATGTCAGACACTGGCAGCTCATGAGTCACATGCAGTTTGCTCAGGCCCTTTCAAGAGGTCCGTATGGGGGGGTCAGTCGCCAGGGACAGGACTGCGGGATAACGTCGTCCACTGCGTCATGTCCTGGAACTAATGCTGCAAAATCTGTCTGGTCGGGCAATGCAGAAGTGGGAGACTACACTTCATGGCCCCCCAGTGGTGGCTGAATGGAGGAAGGAGACATTGGAGCACAAGCAGGAGTCTGGGTGAAATCAGTGGTTTTTCCACTCCAAGTGACAAGAGAGGAGGAGCAGGAAGCCATCGGGAGGAGGGTAGAAAGAATAGTAGAAGACAGGCAGATGACCCGAATCACGTGGCAGTAACAGGGGAGACGAACCGGCCGAGAAGTCTCAGAGTCACTGTGCGCAGTGGCACTGCAGCAGCTGGCTTTGCCTAACTAGTGACCGCCGATAGTCAAACATCAGGCATAGGGATTTGGTCTCCACCCTCTTGACCTTGTGTACCAGTAAAAAGGGGGTGACTTTTTCCTGCTGCAGAGAGGGAGGAACAACTGGCGTACTATAGAGAAATACTTAAAACGATCAGTGGACGGGCTATGTGCGGCCATGGTCCATCCTCGGTCAGGTCGATGACCGGGGGATCCTGGCGTCACAGATACATTAAAATACTGCCACGGCTGCTGTGGGGAAAATGGGGGGGGGGGGGGGTGGTAGGTAGGAGCAGTAGTAGCAGTAGCAGATTCCATTGGCGCAGCTTAAGTCTGAATTCCTTAATGAGCAGCTTCACTTCACCCGCCTTAGTGATGGAGGGCAGCCGCACCAGCAGCAGATTTTAGCTCGCAGCAGGACATGGAGCAGACCTGCACCAGCAGGTGGTGGGCCCTACTTGAACAGCACTTTACACCCCAGGTAGAAGGATCCCTGGACTAATGGCAGCCAAAATTGATACGTGGCCGCAACTTACTGAGTTGGCTAGATCTAGAGAAGCTGTCCTGCCGGCCAGTAGTGTGGAACCAGAGCGGGTGTATTCAGTGCGGCGGGGGGGGGCCAAGTTACCCCAGGAGAACGGGTTACACCCGTATGGGGGAGACTGGTCTTTTGCAATCAGATGATCAGGTGTGGATCGGCCGGATTTCAACACACCAAACGCCTTCAGCCTCAGATTAGATCAGCCATGAGCTTTCCAACCATTTGTTGAGAAATGTTCTGGATTATATTACCTGCCTCATGCCACTTTTCTGATGCGTGCACCTGCCCTGATGCCCACAAATCTGATGCCAGTTGCTCATCTGCCTCCACAATCTTTCCAGGGGACGGACGAAATTGTCACACAACTCCACATCGGTCATAGTGCAACTCTATGGCCTACCATGTTGCGGCCAGCTAAAGAATTTGTCATTGGGCCACACTTGACTACTGCTGCTTGCTTTGCCAGCTCCAAAATGTCATTTGTGCCCTCTGGGCTACAATGTTTGCCGCCACCTACACCTGTGGGCTCCTGCTGCTGGCCACCTCCACAATCTGTCATTGTGAACTCTGTGGCTTAACAGTTGCTGGCAAGCCCATAATTTGTCATTGTGCCACTCTCTGACCTCATGCTGCTGCTGGTGCCACCTTTGCAGGTTTTTTTGCAAAAGAAAAGAATTGATCGTTTCAGGAAAAACGTAATGAAGAATGCATTGTAGTGTCTTAATCTTCAAAATTAAATGGAAAAAAATCCAATTAAATTAAATTTCAAATTCGTCATTGTGCACCAAGTGGCCTCCACTGCTGTGGGGCTCCTGTGCTGACGCCACCTCCACTCTTTATTGTCTGTGCCACTTGTGGATTTCCCTGTTTATGCCACCAGTTTGACTGCCACAACAGTGGGCTCCTGCTGCTTTGCCGCCACACCTTACACTATGTCATTGTGCCATCTGTGGCCTACCAGTTTCCGCCACCTCCATTAATTGTCATTGTGCCAAGGTGATTGTGCCACCCTGTGATTTCACCATAATGCTGTTTTCACCCTCCATCGCTCTATGATGTTTGCCACTATGTTGGTTTTCCCCTCATTCATCTGTCAGAAAGAAATGACAAAGCCTCAGGATGGAGTGGATACAGAACGCAGAGGACATGCCAATATATCCATTGACTGGTCATTTCTGTTTGGATCCACTCCGTTTTGTTTGTGGCTTAGCAATACTGATGGATATTGACCGATTGAAGCACAAGACGGATGAAATAAAGGGCAAAAATGATCAGTGATGTCACTGCAAAAGACTGCCGGACACCTCATCCACTCTTTTGGGGGGTTCTACATGTATCCGGTCATTTAACAGAACAGGTTCTGTCGTAATCTATGGAATACTCTGATTCCAGTTGTTGTAAAAAGAGTGCACTCTTTGATGTTTATACTGGGATCTGGCACTCAGCTCGGTCCTTTCGAGAGCTGGCACAGATGTACTTGTCGGCAGGTCTGCTTCAGATTTTGGGGTGAAGTTGGCACGTAAGTGCACATGGAAGTGAAGAGTGAAGCCGATTCTAAGAGTGGCGGCGTGTCATTGTGTGTTCATACTAAACACAGGCATTGTTTGAAGACCAAACCCACGCTCCCATGCATATTTAAGCATGGACAACGTTCTACAACACCTACAGCAGTGATGGAAAACCTTTAGACACCGAGTGCCCAAACACAACCAAAACCTGCCATATTTTCGCAAAGTGCCAATGCCACAATTTAAGCAGTAACTTATTACTCCTGCTCTGTCACAGGTTTAAATTGTATAGGCACCTGAGGACACCAATACAGTAGAAAGAAGGAGAAGAAGTTTGGATATAATTGTAGCTTCTTCTAGGGTCCTGGCGCCTGGGACTGCAAGAGGCCTTGAGTTGTTTGGCAAACTCTACCCTGGGGTGATGGCGCAGGTGCCCATATAGAGGGTCTGAGTGCCACCTCTGGCACCCGTGCCATAGGTTCGCCACCACTGCCCTACAGGTTCTCTCGCAGCCAGAAAACTGTTTTTAACGTGATCGTTCTGATTCGATTTGCGTCGATTCAATTTTTTTAAAAAATTCGGAGGAAGAATCGGGTTCGAACTGAATTGCAACAACTTCACTCATCTCTAATCCACACCTTTGATAACTGTTAGAGTGTTTACTGTAGCCTAGGTTAAAGTACAGTAAATTTCCATTACCAGAGGTAAATAGGGGTCGTCTGTAAGATCGGGTGGTTTAAGTAGGGGACGGCCTGTGTTGGTGTGTGTATGTGCAGGGCCAGATATAGGCGGGGCTCCCGGGGCGAGAGCCCCGGGGCCCCCACCATCTGCCCCCCCCTAAGGGCCCCCACCAGATCGCACCCCTGCGATCGCGCGTCCCGCTCTGAGCATGCCGCTGCAGCGCTGGCTGCATCGCTCCCCTGGCACAAGTGACACTGCTCCGCCTCTCCGCACGCCCACCCGGCACAGATGACTCCCCCCCCCCTGGTACAGATGATACTGCGTCCACCCCACACGCCCCCCTCGGCACCGATGACACTGCAGTCCGCCTCTACAGCCGTTCCGCCTCCAGCGCGACCATACCCTGACATGCCTGGCCGAGCTACCAAACAACAGCCGGCCCCGCGCGAACAAAGCAGCCCGCGACCACCCAGCCCCCCGCTGGAACAAGCAACCCCCGCTCCGAACGCCTGCCTGAAGCCACAGCCGGTCACCCAAAATGTAAGTATATACATAGTATTTATCTGTGTGTATATATGTATATACGTGTATATGTGTATATTATGTATATACAGTGTATATGTGTATATATGTATATACAAGTGATATATGCATCTACTGTGTATATATGAGATTTACTGGTATATGGGTTATACCCTATACACAGGCCCAAAGTAGCTGCATACATACAAATATACCTGTATATACCCATATACACAGTTATACACTATACACAGGTGTTGTATATATAATATATATATATATATATACACTGTGTATAGGTGTATATATGTGATATGGGTTATATATGGCATCTACTATGTTATAGATGCATATACTGTATTTATAAATGCATATATGTGTGTACATTTAAATATATATATATATACTAATGCTGGGATATGGTATGTTGTTTATGCTCTAATATACTAAATGTGCGTGTGTATTTCCCGTATGTGTGTGTATATGCTGATATTACTGAATGTGTGTGTATTTGCTGATGGTGTATATACTTTATGAGTTTGGTATACTCTGTGTATTAGTGTATAAATGTATTTGAGTGCATAAATGTGGTGTGTATAAGTGTTATACTGGTGTATGTATGGGTGCAAGGCATACGAGTGTGTAGAACTTTATGTGTGTATATAAGGGGTGTATATATTAGTGTATAAATGTGTGTAATGTATTAAAACATGTCTGTATAAGGGTACATCAACAAGAAAGTATGGGGGACGTAATCTGGCCGCAAATTTGCTACCGGATATACTTCCCCCCTAGGCTCTATAACGCCTCGGCTCGCGGTACGGTGAGCACAACGAGTACATCACCTGTTTTGTGCTGCGCCCGCAAAGAGAGCGTAGCGTGACAGTAAGCAACGACATGCAGCTCTATTCTCTATGGAGAGGGGAGAGTGGTGAGCCGCGATCACCTCTTCTCTCTTCAGCACGCACTAACGTGTGCCTGCCAGGGCTGTAGTCAGCTGTGTTACTGGGGGTGAGGTGGGCGTATGTAGCTGTGTTACTGGGGGAGAGGCAGCTGTATGTAGCTGTGTTACTGGAGAGCGAGGGCGGCTGTAGTAGATGTTACTGGGTTATGAGGCGGCTGTATGTAGCTGTGTTAATGGGGGTGAGGCGGCTGTGGTGTAGCGTGTACTGGGGAGTGAGGCGGCTGTATGTAGCTGTTACTGGGGATGAGGCGGGTGTATGTAGCTGTGTTACTGGGGTGAGGCGGATTGGGTTGTAGTCGTGTTGACTGGGGGGAAGATAAGGCCGGCTGGATGTAGCTATGTTACTGGGGGCGAGGAGGCTGTATGTAGCTGTGTTACTGGGGGGGTGAGGCGGATGTAGTAGCGTGTTAATGGGTTGAGGCGACTGTATGTAGCGTGTTACTCGGGATGAGGTGGCTGTTTGTAGCTGTGGTTACTGGGGGACGAGGGCGCTGTATGTAGATGTGTTACTGGGGGGTGAGGCGGGGGTGTATGTAGCTGTGTTACTGGGGGGGTGAGGCGGCTGTATGTGAGGTGTTTTTACGGGGGGCGAGGCGGCTGTATGTAGCTGCTGTTACATGGGGATGAGGGGGCGGTGTCTGTATGTAGCCTGTGTACTGGGGATGAGGCGGCTGTTTGTAGCATGTGTGTTACGGGGGCGAGGCGGCTGTATGTACTGTGTTACTGTGGGATAGTGGGGAAAAGGCACAGGAGAGGACAGTACACTCGGGGGGGCTCACCAGATTTTGCGCCCAGGGGCCCCCACCAACCTTAATCCGGCCCTGTGTATGTGTGTATGTATGTATGTATGTATATATATATGACTGTTTATCTACCATTTGACATGTCATGTTATGAAACATTTTTGAGTAAAAATGTATACAAAAAAAAGGAAAAAGCTAGTTGGATATAAAACATTTTAATCACAAATAATCATGTTGAAACTTTACAAAGTAAGTAATCCTGGCAGAAGTCAGGAGTAGACAATCATGTTGCTCAGCAGCTTTTTCTACAGCCAGCCTGGTTAGTAGAGAAGCGATCATAAGCGGTCGGAAGTCAAGTCATTTTAGTTCTTCTTACATGCTTCTTTTTCCTGTTGAATAGCTGTAAATATATGAAACAATGTATTAAAGATTACTAAAATATTAATAGGACATGATCCATGTCTATTTTATGTGGTGGTGGATTGGCTGAAGCAGGTCCCATAACCCCTAGAAACTTGCAGCTGGGCGCATTGCCGAAAACTGGATATAGCATGTTTTTTTTCAACCATTGCCCCATAAAAAGTTTTCCAGGTTCAAGAACACTTTCAGAGGGGTGCGGTTATATCTCCAGGCACAATTATATACCAACAACATCAAGCATGATCAACCTTATTCATAGATACAGGCACAGTGACTATGTTAATCTACTTAAATTTGTTATCCATGGCCTCCATCTTTCTGAAATCAACTTTTATAATTATGCTAATGAGCCAGAAGGGCTCTGGGGGCATTACCAGAAGCCCTCAATGCTGCAGCTTTACTGGCTGTTACACTGTCTCATCCTCCCCCATGCTTCCTCAGAATTTCTCCTCTCACTCTGCTGCTGTCAAAGCAGTAGGGGGTCTGGGCACACAGTGGAAGGTAACACTCCTCATAGCCCTTCAGGCTCGTTAGCACCATAATAAAAGTTGATGTTAGAAGGAAGGAGGCCATGGATTACAAATATAAGAATATTACCACAGTCACTGTGTCTGGATCTATGAGTAAGCGTCACTCGTTTATCATGATGGATTTTAATGGTAGATTTCCTTCAAGCTACATATATGGTCCTGTAAGCAAGTACGCCTTTTTAGATAAAATGTGTGACCCAAATGCTTCTTTTTATTATATTTGCAAATAAAATAGGTTTTAAAGAGGACCTTTCAACAGCTCAAACATGTGTAGATTCATATATCATCCTCTAGGGGCTGCTTCACGGATTCGGGGGCACTTTATATTTTCTTTCTAGCACCCACGGTTGAACTGAAATATCAGTCTCAGTATCTGATTATTATAATTGTCTCCACTGTCAGAAAGGAGGAACTGGGAGGCGTGTGTTATATTAATCTTTCAGTGTCTCAGACTTGGAGATTAGCATAACACACGCCCCCTCCTCTGCTCCAGCACCTCGTCTCTGACAGTGGAGAGAATTATAATGGTCAGGTCCTTGGACTGATATCTCCATAACTGTGGGGGATAGAAAGTGCCCCTGAATCTGTGTAGAAGCCCCTACATAATGGTAGGTTCATGTTCACATGTATAAGGTGGTGAAATGTCCTCTTTACCATGTTGCAATGGCTGTGAAGTCCAGTGTACCCTTTCCTCCCCAGTTTCATTACATGGGCATATTTTAAAAAAGATGTTTGGGCAAGGTCTTTCTTAAGATGCAACAAATGATGTCTGGGTCTTTATTGTTGGTCGTTCCATAATTTAATCTACCTCTTGTATTACTGTAACAAAACCAATGTCTTCCACCGAGTCTTGAGGAATAGTGCCCTTTCACCCTGTGATACTGTAAGAAAGAAGGGGCACAAGATCCCAAGACTTTGTCCATGGTACACCCAAGATGCTAATTTGCATCTAAATAGAATAAAAAATTTTCTCGAGAAATTCATGACTAGGATGCATGACATTTTACATAAAAAATGAAATATTTTTTTAGTACAATGTGTAGATGACTAAAATAGGATAAATCGATCTGTATTTAGTCCTGGTGAACAGAAATTGCGTACAAATATACTTACTCTCTTTGGAAGGAAGAGTATTCTTTTCCTCCGTGTTAGTTTTACGAAGTTTCTTGATATCGAAATTCTCCACCTCTGACAGATCAGGTTTATCAGCCATTATAACTAACAAAAGACAAAAAAAACAATAAGAAAAAAATTTAAGGAATGCTGTTTACCCTTTGCACTCATAGGCAGAATTTACTTTGCAACACAGTTAATAGACAATAGACAAGAGTAAAATGTTTTGGTCCCATATATTTCATGTAAAGGTAAATGCACTAAATACAGTAATAATGGAAGCACTAGAACAGATGAAATCAAATCTAGCAGAAATTAAATAATACTGTTTAATTACAGTTTAGTTAGTAGTCTAAATTTGCACCAATTTTTTTAAAGAGACGAGGGGGGCATATTTATCAGGACCTCTGCGCAGAGGCCCTGAAATAATCGCAAATACTAGCTTATTGCTAGCTATTTGCCCCGATCTGCCACCTTCACGCCAGTGGGGCGTGAAGGAGGGGCGCAGCAAGCCGAGCGCAGGACTTTTCACATATGGCTGTGTTTTTTTCTACGCCAGGAACTACGGAAGCCTCTAGATGTATCGGGCTGTGAACTTGCAGCGGTGGGGCTATCATACGCTGGCGCACAAGCCCACACCCTCAAAGTGCTGGTGCTGTTTAAAGGAAATCTACCATCAAAATTTATCATGATAACCCAGGGACACTTACAGATCCAGGCAGTGTGACTATGGTAATTTTTCTCTTATATTTGTTATCCATGGCCTCCATACTTCTAAAATTAACTTTTACAATTATGCTAATGAGCTAGGCTGTTACACTATACAGGAGAAATTCCCCCTCCCACTGTGTGACATTACATCAGGCAGAGGGGGGCATTGCCACAGATGCATGTGTGCTCTTTATAGGTAGTCTATGCAGAGCATACACACTTGTTTTCATGAACATGGCAACGGGACATGGATCTACAGCTCTCAACAGGGCTCCCGAAGATGCCGGTGGTGAGCCTGCATTTGCTGTGCATGCGCTGCACAGGAGAAGAGCAACGCGGACACATAGGGGTTGCAGCAGTAGGCAGAGAAAGAGAGGCTACTGGGGCATGGAGTAGACACGCCCCAGTGGCCTCTAAAGTTAATTTGCATATAACAAAGATAAAGATATTAGTTAGACTAGGTAAAAGGATTAGCTAAATATAGTGTAGGGATAACAATAGAAGTAGTAGCAGTAAATAAATCCCTAATGGTGAGTTTCCTTTAAGCTACACCCTCTTTCTAGCTAAACCATGCTACATCCCCTCTTTGATGCACATAAAAAATAGAAATAAAAATAGTAGTAGTTTTTTTTTTGGCTGCAAATTTAGACCCAATACTTTCAACTTAATAAAACATCAATGTCAATGATTTGGTCAATGCTCATATCAACTTCTCTACTTAAAGGGAAAACAGAATTTCCAAAAAAAAGTTACACCTTAAAGAGTAAGAGACTCTTCACAAATCACTTCCAAAGTAAAAACACTATTGTATTGTAGTCTTATAAGCTGATCAGACAGAGCTTTGTGGTTTCCCATCAATCTAGTCATTTTAGAAACTATTCAATTTCTGCCCTTAATTCTAATGTGGCCACTCCTAAGGGTGCAAGGTGCCTCAGTGTATCCCTTTTACACAGTGATTGACATCCCCCATAGAAAGAAGAAAGTAAGAAAATGGCTGCACTTGCAAGCACCGCCACACCCCTGCTGCATGAGACTCTGATTTTCAGCAAAGTTTTCTCTACAATGACACCCCAAATTGAACCCCCCCCCCCCTCCAAATTTTATTTATAATTATGAGTAATTTATTATTAGGTGAAATAAAGATTAGAATTTTAAAGCATTTTTTAAACTCCTTTTCATTCCGTGGTAAAGTAGACGCTGCTATTCAATATAATCTACATATATATATATGTCTAAAGATAAACAAGTTGAGACAAACATACCATATGTTCAGATTTGGCAAATCTGCTAGAAGCTTTCATGGTGCATACATCAATGTCCAGTTTCGTGACTACATCATATAGGTGCATTACAGCCACATATCTTACCCTGGCTGCAGCTATGATCTACTGAACTAAAGACACCATATGGTAATATTTGTTCTGAACCTTGTTCATGCTCCGATAGGTATCCCATAATAGCCTTAGGCTGCTCTTACAAGGGCGACGTGTTGTAACTGGCACAGGATTGTGTCCTACAAGAATGGAAGAGGGGAACCTTTCTAAAAGTAAAATATTCTATACTAAAAACATCCCATTTCTGTAGCCAATTCTGTGCTACTGCTATCCAACAGAATACAACAGTAGGAATCGAAAAAAATGTCAAATATATCCATGTGAAAAAAATTCATATGGATAACATTAACATATGAATAAATGATTCTCCAGATGATTCTCCAGATGAGTCCCCAGAACATGTAATTCTGTAGTCAGCACCTACAAATCGCAGCTGTAGATGAATGATGTAATATCTAGGCAGAATTATTCATTCCGGTGTAAGTACCTATGTGGCCTCCTCATTGTATTCGGATAACTGAATGCGACCAGGATCATGTGGCGGCCGCGCCCTGCTCCAGCGCACATCTCCCGAGTCTTCCAAGTCACTGCAGACAGGATTTGTGTAATGCAGATGCAGGGACGCTCTATGTTACACTATAGAGCCAGCATATTACTAATGCTATAGTCACAGACATAACACACAGAAAACACCACTGGCGACCAAAATGCAGATTCAATAAAATGAGAAATCTGACATGTGAATACTATAATCCTCCACACTACAATCATAACCAGAAAAACAACTTACCTAGCGTTGCCTTCACTGCCTTGCACTAAATGCACTCCGAAGACTGGGTGTCAGTTTTATATCCAGTGCCTAATACACACCTTCTAGAGCTCATTGGGTCCAGGTTACACACCCAGGTAAAGCCCGCCTTGATACAGGTAGAACATTCTGCCTCCAGCCACTGCTTGTAACTGCTTACAATTCATACAAACTCAGAGATCCAGACAAGATCTGCTTAAAACCACCCTTGTTATACATATATATCTTATACCCATCAGTGGTTACATGAATGATGTATGTGACGTCAGCCGTACAGGACTGGGAAACAGAAACAGTAAAATATTTAAGTAATGTTATCTCCCAATATCTGAAATTCCTGAAAAACTTTTCAAATGGTTCAGTAACTTTTCTGTGGGATCACTCCAGATGACATTGTCTTCACTGCCTGTGCACATGAGAAAATGAAAAGCCTGAAATGATTTGATACACGAATGCTAAGGTGTTACCACATTACAGGGATCCCACAATGCACAAGGAAGCATCACCGTAGAAGAATAAAGCACACTGTCACATCACAATGGGGGGAATTTTTAGCACAAAATTGACAAAAACTGATGCATTCGGGGTTGGTTTCTTTAAGATGGGCACTCACCCCTCCCCTGTTGCTTACCTCATGATGTCCTCCCGTCCTACACGACGTGGGGTTTATATAACTGATCACTCATTTTTCTCTCCCTCTTGAAGAAACTCAATTGTATTTTATAGTTAATTTCAAGTCACAGCAGGCATGGAATTGTGGAAGATTTGAGATGGTGGTTGCTCGGTTGGCCGACTTGCCAGATGGGAGTCAAGCTGGGCAGGGTTCAAAAAAGTTTTATTCTATCCCAAATGCCTATTACGGTTTGATACATAAAAAAATTAAGTTGTGACCTAATTTTCCACCCAGCAAGAAGTCTGGTAACGTGTCATATTATGGAGGCTAACTTATACTGTTAAAGTTTACTGCTATTTGTGTTAAGGGTAATTTATTATTGTGTTCTGACAGGTGGTTAAATGTAGTGTTTTCTGTTGGATGCCCTCCAGTCCTGTTGGTATGCAGTGAGGATCCTTGTGAATGATGTGGAACGAGCACTGGAATGCTGTGGGAGGAGACAAATGATGAACACATTTGGTGCCTTCCAAAATACCTGATCTAGCAGGCACTTTCTTCGGATGCAATGCCTTCCTATGGCTCTGTATTAGAAGAAATTTGCAGGAGATCACATCCTGCATCTGGTGCTGGGCTATGGCAACACACAGGGATCTAAATAGCTCTGTCACCCCCCCCCCCCCCAGCACTCAGCAGTTGCAATCGTGGGTTCCGATGACATCACTCGGCAGCTGAGGGTCCTTTGAAGGACCCTGTAGCTACCTGTACTGACTTTCTATTAATACATGCTTCTGGCAGTATTTGACAGTATAATACTCTTCACTAAGGAAAATATTTGAGGGGTATAATATCCTGGAGTATGTCACTGTACATAACCTTATAACTCAGCATCAGCATAGGTTTATGAGGGATCCATCTGATTGGCTACTAAGAGAAGGTAAGTTCCAGACTGGACCTGGGAGAGGCTTTGGTTGTTGTATATCTGGACTTTTCCAAGGCATTTGATACAGTGCCACATAAAAGGTTGGGACTAGGTGAAAATATATGTATTTGGGGAGGGACCAGTGGAGTGCCACAGGAGGTCGAGACAGGCAGCACAGGATCAGAGTCGGGGACATAGCAGAAGATCAGGACGGGCAGCACAGGAGCGAGGTCAGGAACTGAATCGAGGTCACAACGGGAAATCAGGATGATCGCACGGGGCATCAGGAAAGCTTTCTCTAAGGCTAAGAGGCCCAAAGATCTGGCAGGGAAGACAGGAAGAGGCTGAGACTTTATCAGAATTGGCAGTCAGCCAGCGCCAATTATCGGCACGCTGGCCCCTTAGATCTCCGGAAGCCAACGCGCGTGCGCGTGAGCAATTAATACAGAGAAGGATCTTATCACATTACAGAGGGATTTGTGGAAGCTTGAGGAATGGGCTGAGAAATGGTAAATGAGGTTTCATGTAGATAAATGTAAAGTTATTCACTTGGGCCATGGAAACAAATAGTAAAATTATGTTGTAAACAGTCAATTGCTTTGTAAAACTGCAGCTGAAAACGACTTGGGGGTATTGGTGGATGGTAAACTTAATTTTAGTGACCAGAGCCAGGCGGCTGCTGATAAAGCAAATACAATCATGGGATGTATCAAGAGAGGAATAGAGTCTCATGATAAAGACTTAGTGGCTCATTTACTAAGGGTCCGAATCGGGCACTTTCATTGGGTTTCCTGAGGATTTGCCCAGGATTTTAATGCACACAATCAGATTTTGGCGCATCAGCGCCGGCTTTCACACAACAAATCGGGGGCCGTGACCGTCGGCAGCCCGACGGATTCGGAAAAACCGTGGAATTTAAAAAACAAAATGTGTCGCAAGATCAAGCACTCACATGCACCAGGAAGAAGAAGTCCGTGAACTCCGGCGGACCTCGGCGCAGCAGCGACACCTGGTGGATATCGGGCGCATGACCTTAGTGAATCCCGGCAGACCCGAATCCACGTCGAACAACGAGCCCCGGGATCGCGACAGGACCGGCTAAGTAAATGAGCCCCTTAGTTTTGCCCTTATACAAATCACTGGTCAGACCAGACATGGAATACTGTGTATAAAAAGCACATAGTAGAACTGGAACGGGTGCAGAGGAGCAACCAAGCTTATTAGGGGAATGGGGGGGATTAGAATATAATGAGAGATTACAAAATGTGGGGTTATTTAATTTAGAAAAAAACACGTCTGAGGGGAGACCTCATAACAACGTACAAATAGATGAACAGGAAGTATAAGGATCTCTCCAAAGATCTTTTTATACCCCATGGATCGCCCATAGACCACCCATCACATGCTTTCGGGTGAGTGTATTGCTGACATATGGATATTTTGAAGCTGGAAGGTACCTCCAGTTTTCTCTATATTCACTGAGCAACAATTATTATACCCTTGATTATTCTCTTACTGATGATACTTATTTATATATACTGGGTATTTTTGGTCTTGGGCTTACTGGGGGAGGCTTATGTATTTTGTGGTTGCCCTATTCCATCTGAGGCTATATTGCCTCCCATCTACGTGATATACAGTTATGATTTTTTGGTGTATTGGAATTACAATAAAATGAAGATTTTTATCTATAATTTTGCAGCTTTTTTTGTGGTATTTCTTGAGGGGGTTCTACCATCACCATAGACAGGGGGCATCCTCTACATCTAGAGGAGAGGAGGTTCTACCATTTACCATAGGAAAAAAACCCCCCGGGGGCATTCCTCACACTCTAGAGGAGAGGAGGTTCTACCAGATTACCATACGAGCAGCGGGGCCCTCTTACAACCTAGAGAGAGGGGAGGTTCTACCCATTCACCATAGACAGGGGGGCATCCTCTACACCTAGAGGTAGATGGCTACTAAGGTCTCTCCATACACAGGGGGCACCTCTCTACACTCGAAGGAGCCAGGTCTACTAACTTACCCTATTACTGATCCAGAGGGGCATCCGTCTGCACCTAAGAGAGGCAGATGCTTCCATTAACCATGACTCAGCAATGCTGCACCAGTAGTAGATCTCTACTCGCCCCCTGATCAGGCACTGACTTCCTTATAACCCGCCGTCAGCATTTGGTTTATGAGAGATCGTTCCTGTCAGGACTAATCTGATTGGTTTCTTCTCGGGAGGTAAGTTCAAGACTTGGATCGGGGAGAGACGTCTTGTGGCATGTTGTATATCTGGACTTTTCAAGGACATTTTGACCCGGTTTGGCACATTAAAGTTGGTATATGAAAATGAGACTGCGTGGGAATAGGAGAAAATCTGTGTTTATTTGTGGTATAGTCAATATTGTGACTTGAGTGATAGACAACAAGGGCTGCGTCCTCTTAATGTCACTAATTCTCGATGGTTGAGCGTCACAGTGGAGTGCCACAGGGGTCGTATTGGGGCCACTCTTCTTTTTAATATTTTGTATTCATGACCTTGTATGGGTTTTACCCAGTCAGTTTCAATATCTGCCAGTGATACACAGCTGTTTTGTAAGTAAAATACCTGAGGTCATACTGTTTTACCGCATTACAGAGGCGATTTGTGGACAGCTTGAGGAGCTGGTGCACGAGAAACTTGGGTGAGTAGTTTAATGTAGATTAAATGTAAGTTTATTGCACTGGGGCCATGGAAACAAATTACATTATGTCTAGCTAAATCGTGTGTCAATTACTTTATTAAACGACTGGGAGCTGAAACGTACGCGGGGTATTGGTGGGATGGTAAACCTTATTTTAGGACTCAGAGCAGGCTTGCTGCTGCTAAAGCAAATAAGATTATGGAGTATCAAGCTAGAGGAACTAGATTCATATAATAGAATAGTTTTTGCCCTTTACCAATCCCTGGTCCAGACCACACATGGAATATGTGTACAGTTTTGGGCACCAGTGTATAAAAAGGAATATAGTAGCCAGCTGGACGGGTGCATAGGAGAGCAACCAGTGATTGGGGAATGCGGGGAACAGAATACCACTGACGATTAAAAGAATTTTGGGATTGTTCAGTTTTAGAAAAAGGACGGCCGAGGGGGGACCCTTACAATGTACAAATACTGAAACGGACAGACAAGGATCTCTCCAAAGATCTTTTTATACCTAGTTGCCACGCGATCGCACCCATGACAGGGGGCATCCTCTACACCTAAGGAGAGGCGATTTACCATCAACATAGACAAAGGTTCTTTACTGTAAAAGCAGTGAGACTATGGAATCTCTCATGCAGGAGGTTGTTATGGGGACTCATGTACATGTTCAAGAGAGGCCTGGATCCTTTCTGGAGAGAGAAAAAATATCACGGGTTATGGATGGATAAAACATTTATTTAATTCTTAAAGGTTGGACTTGATGGACTTGCGTCTTTTCCAGCCTTATATCTATGATATGACCTAGTAGGGGAATCTCTACACCTCAAAGAGGAGGTTCTACCATCACACAGACAGGGGGATCTCTTACACCTAGAAGAGAGGAGGTTCTACATCACATAGACAGGGGTATCCTCTACACCTAGAAGAGAGGAGGGTTACCTCACCATTAGACATTGAACTCCTCTACACCTAGAGGAGAGGTGGTTCTCCCATCATCAATAGACAGGGGGCATCCTCTACACCAGAAGAGAGAGGTTCACCATCACCATAGACGGGGCATCCTCTACACCTAGAAGAGAGGAGGGTTTTCTACCATCACCATAGAACGGGGTAATCCTCGTACACCCTAGTAGAGAGGAGGGTTCTAACATCACCAAGACAGGGGGCATCCTCTACACCTAGAGGAGAAGGGGTTCTCCCACACCCTATAGACAGGGGATGCCTCTACCCTAGACGAGAGGAGTTCTACCATCACCATAGACAGGGGGCATCCTCTACACCTAGAGAAGAGAAGGTTCTACCATCACCATAGACAGGGGGCATCCTTTACACCTAGAGGAGAGGTGGTTCTACCATCACCATAGACAGGGGGCATCCTCTGCACCTAGAGGAGAGGAGGTTCTACCATCACCATAGACAGGGGGCATCCTCGGAGGTTCTACCATCACCATAGACAGGGGGCATCCTCTACACCTAGAGAAGAGAAGGTTCTACCATCACCATAGACAGGGGGCATCCTTTACACCTAGAGGAGAGGTGGTTCTACCATCACCATAGACAGGGGGCATCCTCTGCACCTAGAGGAGAGGAGGTTCTACCATCACCATAGACAGGGGGCATCCTCTACACCTAAGAGAGACGGGTTTTCTACCATCGACTATAGACAGGGATATCCTCTACACCTATGGGAGAGGCGTCGTTCTACCATTACATACGACAGGGGCATTCTAACACCTAAAGGAGAGGCGATTCTACCACACATAGATAGGGGGCATCCTCTACACCACAGAGGAGAGGGGGTTCTTTTTTTTTTTTAATACCACAGTTTTTTTCCGATCCGTCGGTTTCCACTCGGCCATGCCCACCAATTTCCGTTGCATGCAACCCGGCGCTGATGCGCCACAATCGATCGCTTGAGCCAAACCTGGGAGCATCGGGAGCAAAACGGAAAATTCGTTGAAACCGACTATAGTGCCGGCGTTCGGACCCTTAGTAAAATGAGCCCCAAAGTATCAGAGTGTACCACTAAAAGAAAAAGTGAAGTCAACAGTTAGTGAAATATACGAGTACAGGGATGACCCCTCTCATCATAGCAGACTCAAGGCAAGTTTTGACACCTGGATTCAATGACCCCGAGGGGGGCCTAAATGGCCGAAGTGGAATAATTTGTTTATTGTAAATAATGTAGTTCTTCTTTTCAGATAATCCAGATTTTCAAAGTGTTTGTGATAATCATTTTCACGTCCATTTTGGATCAGTTGGAATGGTTCAGCATGGGGCACAACCACATATCATCAGGCTGTATCAGCCCAGCTTTCCCTCGGGTCTTTACAAAACCACTTCTATACTGTTGAGAAATCTGAGACACCTAATACCGCTCAAACTGTCTTATAGTGTGTAACAAGTGAGTCATATCTATACGTTTTGTGATTCTTTTAAAACTTTGTTCAAAAAGTTGTAACAATAACAAAAGGTATGCAAAACAAAAGCCATGATTGAGGAGTCCTTATATTGTGCGAAACACAAAGTGCCGTCAATACGACACCATAGGAAACGTTCCCAATACGAACCTTAGGTTGTGAATACAATAAGAACATTGCTAACCTTCCCTTAGTTTGTACCTATAGTGATGGGGATAGGCACGGGCCAACCTATGACTGGTATAAGCCGAGTTTTTCAACACAAAAATGTGACTGAAAAATCTTACATCGGGTTATACACGAGTCCAATTAAAAAAATAATAATACTCACCTTCCGGCACACGGAATCCCTGGCGGCGGTCCCTGTCATCAGGTAGGCTTCCGATCTACTCTGAATTCTTCACTAGCGCGCAGTCGCGTCATGGAGATGCGGCCGGGGCGCACCATGATTGCCGCGGTGTCGCCGTGATGACGTTAATCGACGGCGACACGCTTACTAGTGCCGGGGCCCGGGGCAGGCCGCATGGACGCGACTTGTCGGTCTAGTGAAGAAAGAGAAAGAGAGCCGCCGCCGAGGACACGGGAGCCGCGCGAGGACCGGGAGCCGTGCTGGGTATTAAAGGTGAGTATCCTCGGAGGGTGAGTATTAAGTTTATTTTTTTTTATTAGCTTGGCATACTGGGGCCGCTGTATACTACAGGGGCAGGGCAGGTCGTTATACTACTTGGGGCAGGGCAGCGCCTGTATATACCACTTGGGGCAGGGCAGGCTGTATACCACTGGGGCAGGGCAGGTGTATACCATTGGGGCACCGGGCAGGCTGTATACACTTGGGCGGGCAGGCTGTATACCCCACACATTGGGGCAAGCACGGGGCCACTACGGCTGCACGCCGCCCTGTTTATTACATTGAGGCGTATCACTTGGGGCAGGCCTTCGTTTTTTATACATTGGGGTCCCAGGCGGCTGGATACCATAGCGTGGCATGGGTAAGGCTCGTATATCACTTTGGGCAGGGCAGGATGTGATACTACAGGGGCTGGGCAGGCTTGTAACTACAGGGGCTGGGCAGGCTGTATACTACTTGGGCAGGCTGTATACCACTTGGGGCAGGCTGTATACCACTTGGGACAGGCTGTATACTACTTAGGGCAGGCTGTATACTACTTAGGGTAGACTGTATACTACTTGGGGCAGGGCAGGCTGTATACTACATGGGGGCTGGCTGGCTGTATACTACACTCTCGGCCTATACTCGAGTCAATAGGTTTTCCCAGTTTTTGGTGGTAAAATTAGGGGTCTCGGCTTATACTCAGGTCGGCTTATACTCGAGTATATACGGTATATTGAAATCCATAAAATTAGACCACCGTCCAGCCAAAATTATCAGCTTCACATAACTTTATGCGGTAAATCACCAGTGACAATTCATAAAAACGTTGACGTTTTTATGAATTGTCACTGGTGAATTACTGAATAAAGTTAAGTGAAGCTAGGAATTTTGGATGGACCATGACCTCATTTTATGGCTTAAGGTAGTGAATACGGACAAACTATTCATAAATATGAGATACTAATAGGCTATATGTATTCATTGTGATTACTATTTAACTGAGTTTATATTTTTTATATGTTCTATTAATATTAAGTGTGTTTTAGATATATGAAGACTGATAACAGTCATTTTTATGCATTTATATCTGAGTTTATATATTTTTCAGAGGGTTATTGACCCATTTGCAAGTATAAAATTTTTCAAATCTACCAAGTTTATTGGTGCCAGTCTCTTTTACATTTGTCTTAAAAAAAGTGTAGCCTTAGTACCAGTTACATTTGCCTTTAGGCTGTGCTTTTGTATGTGTGCCATCCTTTTTAGAGAATTTCAATCATTTGGTACTTGGTTGAAGCACCAACAAAGGTACACCTCTGTACAGACTAAATTATCGTATATACTCGAGTATAAGCCGACCCGAGTATAAGCCGAGATACCTATATTCAACACAAAAACTGGGAAAACCTATTGACTTGAGTATAAGCCGAGGGTGGGAAATGCATTGGTCACAGCCCCCCAGTATGTAGCCTTCCAGCCTTCTGGAGTATATAGCCAGCCAGCCCCATCAAGTATATAGCCTGCCAGCCCCCTCATGTATATAGCCTGCCAGCCCCCTCATGTATATAGCCTGCCAGCCCCCTCATGTATATAGCCTGCCTGCCTGCCCCCCTGGAGTATATAGCCTGCCTGCCCCCCTGGAGTATATAGCTTGCCCGCCTGCCCCCCTGGAGTATATAGCCTGCCTGCTCCCCTAGAGTATATAGCCTTCCAGCCCCCCTGGAGTATATAGCCTGCCTGTCCCCTTGAATATATAGCCTGCCTGCCCCCCTGGAGTATATAGCCTGCCAGCCCCCCTCAAATATATAGCCTGCCTGTCCCCTCAAATATATAGCCTGTCTGCCTGCCCCCCCTGGAGTATATAACCTGCCTGCCGCCCTGGAGTATATTGCCTGCCTGCCCCCCTGGAGTATATAGCCTGCCAGCCCCCTGGAGTATATAGCCTGCCTGCCTGCCCACCTGGAGTATATAGTCTGCCAGCCTCTCCTGGTCAGTCGTAGGTACCATGACGTCAGCCGCAAGATGACATCATAGTGTGTGCCGATGCGGCTGGCATCACAAAGACTGTGACGGACCAGGACCCGATGTCGGAGCCGCGATGGATGCCGGGGAGTGTCAGAAGGTGAGTTCACTTTTTGTTTTTTTCCTTGACTCGAGTATAAGCCGAGTTAGGGTTTTTTCAGCACATTTTTTGTGCTGAAAAACTAGGCTTATACTCGAGTGTATATGGTACATTATTATTTTTGAATTATTTATTCATTGTGTTATCTGAAGAAAGACATATTGTGGGCATTTAAAACCCCCAAAAACTACTGACAAAGTATGTACAGTATGCCATAAGTTGTCTGAAAAACATAGACATAGAAAAATAGAAACAAGCTATCTTTTGACAATTAGAAGATCAAATCAAACAAAAGTGGGAAGTGACGATCCAACTCCAACATTGCATAATTAGTAAAATAATCCCAAAAGGTTTGTGCTTACCAAAGATACCAGTAGCTGACCTAAACAATAACATATTTGATGAAAAGTGAAGTATGATCCTTAGAACTGATAAACTGGATTGTAGGAAGATGAATGAGATGAACTAAGAAGAGATATAGATATACAAATTTTGGAGGAAAAAAAATTATAGACAAATTTGATAACGAAAACATTTTTTACAATGTCATGAACGGATTTGTAAATGTCTAGTAAAGAAAGAGATTAAAGACATAAAATAGAAGCAATTTGTATGGAACCAAAATAAAGTAAATCGCACTGCAGACCCGACTATACAAACACAAGATAGTAAAAAAAAAAAAAGAGACCATGGGGGATATTTATCATACGCTGGCGCTCGTGCGTATGATAGCCCCGCCGCTGCAAATTCGCAGCCCGATTCATGATGAGGCTTCTGCCTCTTGATGTATCGGGCTGCCAGCTGCGCAGCAACCGGCGACTTTTCACGTATGAAAAGTCGCCGGCAGCAGCGAGTGCGCAGGCGCGGGGACAGTAACGCCCCGCGCCGGCCCACTCCTGTCCGACCGCGCCCCCCGCTCCCCACTGGCGTGAAGGTGGCGGATAGTGAAAAATAATCGCAAAAGCTAGCAATAAGCTAGCATTTGCGATTATTTCAGGGCCTCTGCGCCACTGGCGGTGCGCAGAGGTCCTGATAAATATGCCCCTATAACTCCACTAGGTTTGGTCATACTAAGTACTGTGTTCCACCATCGAACCGTTTTTGTAGACTAAATAGTGAAATAACATCTTCTTCTCCTCCTTCTTTAGAGCCAAGGAAACACAATTTCAGCTTCAAGCAATCACAACACCCACATCAACAACAATTTCACAGATCTCATTACAGTCATTGCATACAACCGTTCCACTCCAAGAACGAACATTCCAAACAGACACATCCACCTACACATTTCCAGACACCTACACACCTTCAAAAACAAGCACAACCAGATCAACTAGCAACAGTCTTTCAATTTCGGGCATCAACTTCAGACCACAAAGGACATAGTTCAACCAAATGGCTCTTCTCACAACTTCATCACAAATGCAGATACCTACACTCAATTTATCACGAACAACCATCACCCGTTCACGCCCCAACAATCACATCTCTCAGCTATTATCACAACCAATTCCGACAAAAAACCCCAACAACCAAATACTGCAACAACCAATACCTATACATGTGATGCAACCTCTGTCCCAAGAAACAACACACACACAAACCCAACAGCTGGAAGTGTACACAACACAATCCCAACATACAACAGCAACATATTCAGAATCACAAACTCAACAGAAGATTGCAACATCATCCACACAATCGCAAAAAATATTGGATCAACCCTCAAAGACTTATGTGCAAATAACAAAACACCTAATCCCTTTACTCTGTTACAATCAGCAACTCAAGAAAAAGAGAATTAGAAGAGAACACAGAGGTAGATCTCAGCATGAAGCAACAAAAAATGGTCAAAATTAAATAAATCCATCAAATCCAGTTTCTACTGACTTCTATAATCTTAGTAAGATATCTTTAGATCAAACGCGTATAGATCTTCTTAATAAGAGTATGAAGTTTGCAACAAGCCAAAATATTGATAAAGTCAACCCCACATTTTTTTTTTAATGAAAAAACCATTAAATTGATTAGAAACCACAGCAAAAAAATGTATCCATTCCACTTTGAAACCAAATTCGAAAATTCTTTCCTGTACAAGAAGTTAGTAAAGAGATGTTTTCTTTCAAACTAGCAGTTGAAAAATTTCTAAGAAAGCTTAGAGTTAAGAAAATTGAGATCAAACAAATCGACAGAAAGGAAATAAGAGCATTGAAACAACTTCAGATCAGTAACGAAATAACAATAAGGCTAGCGAATAAGGGGGGGGGGGGGAGGAGTGGTCCTAGACACACAGGATTAGGTTGATGAATGTTATTTTCAATTGAATGACCACTCTATCTACCAAAAATTATCTCAAAACCCCATTGATGATTTTCAAATGAATTATCAATATTACTTGAAAAAACATTTGAATGCGGTATCTTAACTGAAAAAGAGCAACCCTTTTTATTACCAAAAAACCCAGATTAGCTATATTCTATACTATCCCCAAAATACTCAAAATTCCCAGTCAACCACCGGTAGACACATAGTTTCGGGGATAGGCTCATTAACAGCGAATCTATCTTAATACATTGATCAATTTTTACAGACACATGTAAAGACTACCCCCGGTTATTTAAAAGACACTACACAAATGTTATAGATCATAGAGGATATAGAATGGCAACCCAATTGGATCATGGCTTCATTAGATGTCAATTCACTATATTATCTATATCAGGAGAATACATTAGATGAAGAACAGGCAAATTTTATTTGGACTGCATTGAATTCATATATACGCATAATTATTTTATGTTTGATGATACATGTTATTTGCAAACATCTGGTACTGCCATGGGCACCAGGTTCATGCCCAGTTATGCCAACTTGTTTATGGCCTACTAGGAATTGACCATCATTTTACCCAGATTGGATGCAGACCTGGTGCTCTGGAGGCGGTGCATAGATGATATTTATGATCTGGAATGAAGGACAACTTTCAGATTTAAATACCAATAATTTAAATCTTAGAGAAAATATTGAATACTTGGATTTATTAGTTCAAAACATTGAAACAAAATAGCGTGTTGTACCTTTATAAAACCAACTGCTAAGAATAGCTTTATCCCGATGGACATTTTCCATCTGCCAAGATGTCCCATTTATACCAAAGCCCCAAAACTTATCTCTAAAAATTGCACCCACAATCAAAAAACCTTAAAAGATAGCAAGCACTTGGTTAAATTTACATGGTTTCCTGCTGCAGGAAATGCATTGGATGCTTAACAACAACATTCAGTAGTAAGGGGTATATACTTTATTGAATGTCCTTGCTTTGAACAATATATCAGAAGTGGAATCAGACCAAACAGAGGGGCTAACTTGTATGTCAATACTGGGAGAGAAAAAGAACTGGACTGCTCATCCACACATAACACAATGATCTATTGCCACTAGGCTACATTAACATAATGAACTTGAGGTTTGTCTAGGCTGCATCCTCACTCCTGCTGCCAAGGGCGCGAGCTCCAGCTGCTAGGGCGCGTGCGCCGGCTCTGTAAGACTTAAAGGGCCAGCGTCCTCCTGATTGGATTTCGCTAATCTGGCCTCGCCCTTATAATCCGGCACCTTCCTTCACTCCCCGCCGGATCTTCTCCTAGGATATCCTTTGGTTTCCATACCAGGCTTCTCTAAACCATTCCTGTGGAAGAGGAAGCCCATTAGCGTTCCCAGACACCTCCGTGTTCCTGTGTGTCTCCACTGGAGCAGCTGCGGGGAGCTGCGGAGCCACTGGAGCAGCAGCGGGGGGGCTGAGGAGCCACTGGAGCAGCTGCGGGGAGCTGCGGAGCCACTGGAGCAACTGCGGGGAGCTGCAGAGCCACTGGAGCAGCTTAGGTACCGCTGGAGCAGCTCTGGGAAGCTGCGGAGACACTGGAGCAGCTCTGGGAAGCTGCGGAGACACTGGTCACCACTATCCAATAGAGGGGTAGCCCAGGCCAGGGCCTCTCCAGAGAGCAGACAGTAGATGAACGCCACCTTAGAGCGTTCGGTGGGGTACTGGGAGGATAACAGTTCAAGGTGCTGCGAGCACTGGGAATTAAATCTCCGGCACAATTTGGGGTCTGCATGGTCTTGCTGCGGTGGGCAGTCACCAGGCCGCTCCGCGGGTGCGACTAGGCCCGCGGTGGCAGCCAAGGTAGGGACACGGGGACCACGGATGGCTGGCAGGACCTCGGATGGCTGGCAGGACCTCGGATGGCAGGCAGGACCACGGATGGCAGGCAGGACCTCGGAAGGCTGGCAGGACCACGGATGGCAGGCAGGACCATGGATGGCAGGCAGGACCTCAGAATGCTGGCAGGACCTCGGAAGGCTGGCAGGACCTCGGAAAGGCTGGCAGGACCTCGGATGGCTGGCAGGACCTCGGAGCGCCTCAGGATACCAGGACCGCCACAGGACACCAGGACCGCCACAGGACACCAGGACCGCTACAGGACAAAACGGAACAAGGGAACACCCCGAAACACAGGAAAACGGGAACACGGGAACACCACGGAGCACGGGAACTCAGAGGTGTCTGGAAACGCTCAGGAAGGCTTTCTCCTCAGAAGAATGAGCTGAAGATCCGGCAGGGGATGCTGGGAGTAGCCAGGCTATATAGCAGAGCCTGGTATGCCAGCACCAATAAGGAGGACACTGGCCCTTTAAATTCTTAGAGAGTAGGCGCGCGCGGCCTACACAGGAGACAGACCTCCAGCCTGGACTGGACGGCGATGGAGCCAACAGGAGCCGTGACAGGTAAGTACTGACCCGAGGGGAACGGGGCAGCGACAAATATCGCAAATATTTCTCCGCTAACATGAAGCACAGTGGCCCATATGTATCACAAGTAGAGCAAAGTGTACTATGTGCAGTTTGTCTGTGGCGTGTGCGACAGATTCAGGATTTCTGGCGCACATTCTTCATGAATCTGGCGCTTTCTGCACTGCCTCGACAGAGTGCACCAGCTTTTTTTTGGTGTACCTTTAACATGGGGCGTGCGACACAATTCTATCAGACTCTGCATGATAAATGTGTGGCAAACTTTGTACTGTGTACAGGAACGCCCCATGTGCAGAAATTGTGTTGTGTCGGGTATAGTGCAGGCGCGACAAAAAGGTGTTGCAGACACTTCTTAAATACATGTGCGAGCAGTTTGCAGGTCCTTCTTAGTAAGAAGTCAGACAGAATACTGGCACAAGCTTCAATAAATGTTGGTCAATGCGTCATGAGAAAACAATCTCAAAACCTGGATATATTAAAGTGTTCTGAAGTTATAACTTATTGCTGCACCTCTCAGCTCACTGCGCATGCGTTCCGTCCCTTGGCAGGGTAACTAGGTAGAGCAGAGGTACGCAAACTGTGTAGTTACACTGCGTAGGAAAGGGGAGCATGCGCAGTGAGCATTACAGGGATACAGGGATAGAAGGGATAAAAGGTTTGCTTGTGCGGTAAACCGACAGACGTCGTGAGGGGTAGGGATGAAGAGGGAGGATGTGGAAGGGGGAGGTCTGGAATACCAGGAAATATGCTAATTAGAAAGCTCATGTTATTTTTATTGAAATGCAGCCTCCCCCGGGACTTCAGTAGGACCTACTGGCAGGGAGCCAGGTAAACTTTGCCTGTGAATATTATAACAACTACAGACCACTAAGATATGATAAGACCATGTCTGCTATCCACGTTAGAGGGTCTATGGGAACCTGTCCCCACTGAAATATAACCTTCTGGTGACAGGTTCCCTTTAAGGGTGATGAGAGTAAAGTATGAAAATGCAGTCTTAGAACATGTGTAGTTTCAGACAGTCTTCAGAGATCTCGTTCAGACTGTACTGGCAACACAAAACGTTTGCTGTAGAAAAGCCAAAAAGTTCACCTTGTTTTCCTATGATTACAAGAAATGTCTGACCTTCAATACGTCAACACAGTTTTTGTTGGAAAATTAGAGCAGCTAAAAGCTGGGCTAGGGAGTTCTGTTTCACCTTCATGAATGGGGAGACAGTTAAAAACCTTTTTGTTTGAGCACTAATTCATTAATCCCTTGCGCCACAAACTTACATCCCACTTAAAAATGTAGCATGCTTCCTGCAACACCCTGCGCCCTAATCAATAAATACCCCCCAACAGGGGAATTCATTATTCCTCCTGCATCAGAAACAAAAAAACGGCCTAAAATGCCTTACAACACATTTATGAAGGCTTTTGGACCCTGTTTTGGAGAAAAGGGGCGTGGCCTGCTTGATGATATTGATTCAGCAGCTTCCCTGAATCTTAAAATTACCACCCCTCCCCCACTCTTCATTGTATGCCTGTGAATTGAGTCAGCTAGGTGTTCCTGAGCTAAGGCTACATTCAGAGGGCTGTTGGGGGATGTATATATACGGCCGCCTTATATATGTCTCCCATAGGCCGGCAATGGGCGCTCGGAGAGGTACCGTTGCCAGGATAAGACATGCCCTATCTTTCCCCGTAATATGGCGCTGTGCGCTGTGTATCTCTATGGGTATGTGTTTACAAGAGAACAGAGAAGGAAGGGGTGTTGCAGCCATTGGGAAACTAGTGTAGTATGTATTAGAATATATTGAGGGGGTCACAGTGCATTATTAGAATATGCAGAGGGGGCACATCAGTTTTCAGCGGTATATATTATTAGTGGAGGGCATGGTTATTATCCAGGGACACTGTGAGTGACTGTGATATTTTTATGGTTGCAGTGTGGACAGCAGAAGTTGTCAAAAAGGGAAAGTTATTTAAAAATTAAGTGATGTCTATGCCTGTATAATGGAAGCCCAGACACATCAGGCAAGAATAGCACCCATTCACTTTCTACACACAAATAGTCATTATTTGCATTTTTTCACCATGATTTTTTGTACATATTTCACCGTTTCCATTTTATTCCTACACATGCAAGTAACTCATCACACTTTTACCTGTTGATTATAACTCTAATTGATTCTCTAATAATTTTATCCATTCCAACTCACTTTCTTCTTTCTCCCACAACCTATTCCATCTACATATAGGTTATCAGGTTCCCTTTCTAAGGCTACCGTAGTACAGCGCGCATACATCGGCGCTGCGGAGAGGAGCAGGGGATGAGCGCCATATCTTTCTACGGGCTACGGAGCGGTACGGTGCCGTGAGCCCATAGAAGTGTATGAGGGACGTATATCGGCCGTATATACGTCGGCTGTATATACGTCCCCCATACATGTGTGTGAATGTAGCCTAACATGTATATTTATACTTACCGAACATACCCAGTCCCGGCACTGACTTCAACCACTCTCAGCCACACCAGACTTCACATGCTTAAACCCGAGCCCTGACATGGTCTCTGACAGGAGCAGTCTGTGTTGGACAAGCTGGGCACCATCTTACTGGTGTCAATCCACAACTGAACCTGCACCATACAACACATAGAATAATGTCCCGGTAGATGCGCCTTTGCTAAATTCTGCACCCAAATAACTTACTGGCTGACTGGAGAAGGTCCGGCAAGACCTCCCCATGCCACCTTCAAGCTCATCAGACACAATCAGGGGTGGAAAGGAAACGACTGGGTCCGTTTCAATACAGAAAAGTTATATACAAAAAAGAACTCATCAGGGGTGGAAAGGAAACGACTGGGTCCGTTTCAATACAGAAAAGTTATATACAAAAAAGGTCCATAAGGGACCTCACTGAGACCCATTTGTCTAAAACGTAACTTTTATTTACAGACTAATGATAAAAAGTTTATATATGGGTATTAGTTGCTATTTGTACAACACTTATGGTGAACTACAACTACATTTAAAAATCTACAGAGTAGTAGAGTGGATCAGATTGTTGTATACGTTCCTTCGCCGGTGACTGTATACAACAATCTGATCCACTCCACTACTCTGTAGATTTTTAAATGTAGTTGTAGTTCACCATAAGTGTTGTGCAAATAGCAACTAATACCCATATATAAACTTTTTATCATTAGTCTGTAAATAAAAGTTACGTTTTAGACAAATGGGTCTCAGTGAGGTCCCTTATGGACCTTTTTTGTATATAACCTTTAAGCTCATAGCACCTTTAAGGCTGGATCACCCCTTTAAAAACCGTTGTCCCCATTGTTTACCTATGCATCTATAATGTATTTATATATGTCTACCTCTACTGTGTGAAGAGAGTGTGTACAAGTATTTTATGCTTTTCTGCTATGTAGGGTTTAATGGTTTTATTTATCCTATGTCTACAACTATTATATATTTCCTGAGGCTTAGCAGGTGGCTCACTCCTTGGCACCACAGAGTGTCCAGACAGAGCAAATGTCGTACCCCATCCCCTTAGGCCAAGGGTACTGATGGGGGAACCAGGGGCCGCCACTATGCTCAATGAAAAGGGGGAAGGACAGGACTGGTAGGGAACTGTTTGTGACGCCAGTTGGTATAATATTCACTGACTTCAGCCCTGGGAGATAGGTGTTGTGGGTCAGCGTGATGTTATGAACCCTTCCCGACTAGGGCTGGATCCCAGGGGATGAATGGAAGAGGAGGTCACTTGCCTTGGGATGATGGTGGCGCCAAATAAACAACTCGCACACTTGCATTTGAACTTGAGCTGTTGGGATGCCGGCCACCTCGGTGAGCTATCCTCCTCAATATGATTCTCAAAATGTTCCCCAATGTGCTCCTCAGCTGCAATGCACTTTGCTTATCACAGGCACAACCTCTGCTTGCTTTGCTGGATCACTCTGCTTCTGTTTCTACCTAGCTTAGCTCCTCTGAGCTTCCAGGCTCTCCTGCCTGTCACCTCCAGGTCATGCTGCTTCAGACTCCTTCAGTCTGCTCAATCCTGAGTCTGCTCAATACTGACTTCTTCTGACCGACTCTGACTCCTCCCTTCTTCTTCTTCCTATAATCCTCTGCTGCTCTCTCACCTTGGTAGTCCGGTCCCTTCTTTATTAAACATGTAAAAATTAAAGGTATATACACAGTACATTTCCATAGCTGTAGGACCCGACATTTTACACAAAGTGTAACAGTCACATTCAGGAAGATTGCTCCCTTTGGCCCTACACAATAATAACACTTTGTAATGCAGGAGAATTTTATAGGAAATAGATGATAGGTAGATTGATGATAGAAGATAAATATGAAAAATGACATAGATTTATAGATAGATGATAGATTTATAGAAGAATAAATATAAAGTAGATTATATATAGATAGCTAGACAGATGATATACCGTATATACTCGAGTATAACCCGACCCGAGTATAAGCCGAGACCCCTAATTTTACCATTGGGAAATGCATTGGTCACAGCCCCCCCCAGTATATAGCCAGCAAGCCCCCAGTAGTATATAGTCAGCCAGCTCCCAGTAGTATACAGCCTGCCAGCCCCCAGTAGTATACTGCCAGCCAGCCCCTAGTAGTATACAGCCAGCACCAGCCTCTTCTAGTATACAGCTAGCCAGCCCCTAGTTGCATACGGCCAGCCAGCCCCCAGTAGTATACAGCCAGCCCCCATGTAGTATACAGCCAGCCTGCCCCCAGCAGTATACAGCCAGCATGCCCCCAGTAGTATAGAGACAGCCTGCCCCCATGTATTATACAGCCTGCCAGCCCCCACATAGTATACAGCCTGCCAGCCCCCAGTAGTATACAGCCTGCCAGCCCCCAGTAGTATACAGCCAGCCAGCCCCTAGTAGTATACAGCCTGCCAGCCCCCAGTAGTATACAGCCTGCCCCCCCAGCACTTATATAAAATATATAAAATAAACTTATATACTCACCCTCCGATGTCGGCGCGGCTCCCCGATGTCCCCAATGTCAGCACGTCCCGTCTTCTTTCTTCCCGCGGCTCCTCTTCTTTCTTCTGTCTTCTGTCATGGATGCGGCTATGTTTTCTTCCAGCAGGCGCGCCCACTGCTGACGTCATAGTATGCGCCAGCTAGGAAGAAAACATGGCCGCGTCCATGACAGAAGAAAGAGGAGCCGCAGGGAAGAAAGAAGACGGGACGCGCCGACATCGGGGACATCGGGGAGCCGTGCCGACATCGGAGGGTGAGTATATAAGTTTATTTCTTTTTAAGTGGGTTATTTTTTTTAAAGTGGGTTTTGTAATAGACTCGTGCATAAGCCGAGGGGACGTTTTTCAGCACATTTTTGTGCTGAAAAACTCGGCTTATACATGAGTATATATGGTGTTATATATGAAAGATAGATTCAGTAGAAAAGAGATAGAAGCTTAATTGATAGATGGATAGATAATAGATAGGAGATACATGGATAGACAAAAAGTTAGATAAATAGTTAGATAGATATATAGATAGATGATAGATATATAGATAGGAAATAGAAAAAATTATAGGAGATAGATAACTAGACAGATAGATGATAGATAGATATATAGACAGGAGATAGATGATAAGCATCTTCACCCGGGCATTCAACCAAGGGGTATTAAAAAAGCAATACATCCTCTGTCCACAAAATTCCACATACAGGTGGCCGCTTTAGGATAGGGGCCCTGAGCAAATGCCCAGCTTGCTGCCCTTTAACGCTGACCATGCCTACCACAGCAGGCCAACTGACAGTAAGTAAGTTTGTTACCAACTGGTTATCTGCTGCTGTTCCATGAGAAATTTTCTGTGTGCATCCCTGGTTAGCCACCACCAATGTGTCACCTACATTACAAGAGTCACTCAGGGAGAACCGTCATTATCATATGACCTCCCCCCTTTCTTGCTTCACCCTGTTGGCCCTGATAGGCATGGATGACTAGGACAAGGCTATCGTGTTTCCTGGTGTTGCTTTGTACATATATGGATTGTTGATAAAAAATATCATATAGCACTCATCCTGCGCAATCCTGTCAGATATGGATATTAATACATTTGCATTTTTGAGAACTGCCTTGCTGTCAGTTTCTTATCATAGTATCCTTCCCAGCTTCCAGGTGCTTTTTCCCCTGTTTGCAGTTGGACATTTTCTTTTTACCCTGTGGTTTTCTATTACATATACTTTGCACTATACTGTACCATACTACTATATTAGTATTATACTTTTTACTATAAGTGAAAAACAAGCCAGCTCACCCTCGTCTTAAAACCAGATTTTTTGGAATACGTTAATGATGTGTCCAACTTTGATGGTAAACACTTTACTGATGCCTCTACAAATTTTTAACAGGCACATGAGTGGAGGGTGGATGGCGTGGTGATCACACTAGTGCACAGGGGGTAGGCCTCGGGCCCGAATGCATATACATTTCCAGTGAAATGCAAGCGATCAGTAACCAGCACTGACGTTAACTGGTGTCTTGTATTGTTTAAGTGCAAGACCCCGGGTGCTGGTTACAGAGAGCATATATCTCCATGGAAACACATATGTTTATTGCCTTTTGACTGAAATATTTTATTGAGTCGTACTTTTTCATGTTACATGTAATTATAAGTATCTGTTCCTTCCTTGTAGATAACATCAGATTTTAATTTACCAATTTCTTGTTTTTTGATCCGGGGATCATTCACTTCATAGACGGTCGGTTCTTCCCTGACATCACATTCCTGTGGACCTTGGCTACACAACAATCATGAACTTATTTCCAGCACACAAAAAGTTTCCCTGGTTACCTTGAGAATGATTGGTCACGGGATTAGCTTGTCACGTGACCCAGGAGGGAGTTTCTTATTGGTGTTTCATATCGTGACCAACGGACAAACCGACTGATTTGGACAAACCGTGGAATTTAATATTCAAATTGTGTCGCAAGATCAGCACTCACATGCACCGCGGACCTGAGCGGGAAAGCGACACATTCAAGAAGTCGGGCGCACGCTGGAAGTGAATCGCGGCAGGTCTGAATCCTCGTCGGACATTCCGGATCGGCAGACACAACGGGAAGGGTAAGTTAATGTGCCCCTACGTGTTAAGTTTAATGGTTTCTATGTCTTTTCTGTGTCATCAGGGTTTCTTTCTGTGAGGACGCCCCATGGTCACACATAGAATGTGATATGGGTCGTCTCCCAGGTATTTAATCCCGATTTCACTTATGAACCTACTGTAATAATTAGGAGTCCTTGCGGTACTCAAAACGTGTAGACTTGTTGCTTTTAGACCACTGGATGTTTTGATAGCCTCAATAAAAGTTTTTTTTTACCATAAAGAGTGGGCTCAATCGTGGTTTAATTGGATTCTGTTGTAATCTGAGTACGAGGCTCATAGGACAGCTATGTTGGTATAGGAATAGGTCCTGCTTTATCTTTTGCACAGTGGACAGTTGGCTCATGCAAAGGGTCATAGAATCCATGGCCGCGGGCATAAGCCCATTTCGTGTCTGAGTGTGTGCATTAGCTCTTAGGGCAGATAACAGAAGACTATATTTCTACTTATTTCAGTGATAAAAACATCATCTTTTTCTAACAGATAAATGTACAGGATGAGGCGTGTGCACATTGATGTCACCATATAACTTGGCTGCTGCTCAATGGAAAGGTGTTAATCCTAACTAAAAATATATTTAATATGTTCTTAAATGTCTTTTCTATCACCCTTCTATAACAGAAAAAAATCTTGAGGTTAAATGGACATTTAGGGGTTACTAAATGTCCATTTAACCTCACGATTTTTTTCTTGAAAAGGGTAATATAAAAGGGTGAGGTGTAATACCTCTATGCAACCACAAGATGTTCCCAAAGTACAAATTATATTGTACTATAATCCACAAGCAGGAGCCAAATGTTATTTACAGATGTCAGATATTATACTGCCCTCTTGATCTCAATTTTAGGCTTAGTCTTCAAAAATCCTAATTTTAAATACCTTATTGGATAACCATTATAAATTGTCCAGTTTTGGACTGGAGTACCTTGGGCAAACCACAGGAAATTATTTTTGGTGCCCTAGATTCAAGTAACTACAAAGAATACCAGATTACTCCTAACTGAATTGTAAAACATGCAACAGGGTGAGTAGCTACCATCCTCTGCGGTCCACAGGATGATGCAGGCATCAAAATATCCACATCTGGTTCACAGGCCATAGTTTCCCGACCCTGCATTAGACTAAATCACTGTAGTTACTAACAATGATTTATCACTCTAGCAAAATTACAGAAATGGGAACCTCTCAATGTGGTCAAAATATTTCACTGTAAAAATTGCTAGGAGGTTTATATCAGGTAAAAAAATAACCTTTATTAGATATGTATTGAAATGTCAGGTTCTTAACAAAAACACAATCAATCTGTCCACCATACAATGCTGCCTCATAGTGTAGTAGAGTGGGTGGCCTCATCAATGAGATCTAAGTATAATTGGATACAGACATTTATTGGCTCTCCCTGATATCTCTACGGACAGCTAGCTCTCCCTATTGATCACAAGATCTGACTGGTTTCCTAACATCAGGGATCATCTAGTGTTAGCTAGACGACTCTTCATTTGTCAGAAACGTGACTTCATTATGGTAGAGAGACAGATTTTATTTTTGCTAAGAACTTGACATTTTAATACATATCCAATAAAGTTGTTTTTTTTACCTGATATAAACCTCCTTGCGCATTCTACAGGGAAATAGTTACTAACATTGACAACCAGAAAAGTTTTAATTAGTGTGAAACAGGGGTGTAACTACAGCGGTAGCAGCCATAGCAGCCGCCATGGGGCCCACAGTGTCAGGGGGCCCCGGCACATGACCTGACACAATAAAGAATGAAAGATGTGCACCATTATGTACATCTTATATTATGTACATCTTATTTGAGTATACAAATGTGTATATTTTCTAAGGGTGTACAGGGCCCCATACAAACATCTGCTATGGGGCCCTGCCTCTCCTAGTTACGCCCTAGTGTGAAATATATATTTTTTATTTTTAGTTGTCTGAATCTGGGGTTTGTTTTAAAGAACGCATGCCTTATAGTCAGAATCACACCAGAACCAACCTCAGTATAAAAATACAGCATAGAGAACAAGCTCAATGTGTAAATAAAGCAATGGAATGAATCTCAGTACATACATGCAGCACCGGAACCAAGCTGCATACATAGGGGATACCATACAATGCTAGAAAGGTGACTTTACTGTATTGCATACCCATGGCAGGGAACATGGGGTTTTATATGCACCAACCTATTAAAATGAGGATAGAGAAGGATATTTAGAGGGAGCTGAAAAATTTCTACTGAGGCATACAGTGAGTACATAGTACCCAGATACGAGGGCTACAGAGAGGCTCTGCCGAGTATTACAATCTTGCAGTCTATACAGGAAGATCAGATATCACTCCTGGCATATAAAATAGATATAATGGGGGAGATTTATCTGTAGTGTCTTTGGTAAAACTGTTCTAGTTGCACATGGAAACCAATGTGGGAAAATGAAAGCTGAGCTCTGATTGGTTGCCACGAGAAACTAGAACAGTTCTACTTTCAGACACTTCTGATAAATCTCATTTTCTATAAAGTAACAATGCAAAATCTTTATATAATATTTTTCAAGAAATTCTACATTGTACTTTTGTTATTCCTTTGTAGATATTTATAAATTGACAAATGTGTATCATAATCTTTCCTGTCCCAGGGCTGTGCTCAGTAGAGGGCATCCTATCATCCGTGGAGGTGGCTGATAAATAGTCCTGGGCTGCACAGAGACTTTTTGTAGTGCTACTGATTCATCTTCATTATTGAGCTGTGATCCACAGAAATCAAGCTGGAATATTAAGTCTCCGTGCAGTTACCCCTCATAGGAGCAATAACAAAAGTACTACACATAGAGGAGAAGCTGCATAATTGTGAGTAATAGGAGGAATATAAATGTGGCGACTCAGAGGTAACATCTATGATCAGTGGAGTTCTCTATCATTTTTTTCTTCCACCTGGCCACCAGGTTAGTTCTTCTAGCCACAACTGGTCTCTGCAAATTGCAGGCTATACACGTTATTATCATCTCCTCCAGCTTCTTAACTCATAGGGGCAGATTTACTTACCTGGTCCATTCGCGATCCAGCGGCGGGTTCTGTGTGGAGGATTCGGGTCTTCCGGCGATTCACTAAGGCAGTTCCTTTGACGTCCACCAGGTGTTTTTTTTTAAATGCGGCGGTTTCTCCGAATATGTCTGGTTTTCGTATGGCCACGCCCCCGATTTCCGTCGCGTGCATGCAGGCGCCGATGCGCCACAATCCAGAACCAACAAAAGCAAGGCTGGCACTGATAGTCCAAAGTGTAATTAGAAATTGGTCATGCATCAAAAATACATCTCAAAAAATATATAAAGAACAAAGGGATGCAGTAGTGACCCAAATATACAAAAATCTTTATTTGAATAGAGACAACATACATGAAATAAAAGCATCTAAAAATGCTACATGAAATAAAAGATGCGCCACAATCCGATCGGGTGCGCCAAAAACCCGGGCCAATTCAGGAAAAATCGTTGCAAAATGGAAAAATTCGGGTAACCCGACGTAAAAATGCGATTCGGGCCCTTAGTAAATGACCCCCATACATTTCTCTATTACTCATGTTTCTCGTGTTTCTCTAGATATCACTACTGTTCCTCTACATAACTACATGTTTCTCCACCAAAATTCATGTTAAACCCACAGATAGGAATAATTTACTCCGTTACGAAAGTGGGCACCCGAGGTCTATGATTAAGAATTTACCTTACAGTCAATTTTTGCGTATAACTAGAATTACGAGTGATGCACCAGATAAAGAAATAGACTTCAATATGATGTCCAAAAAATTTCTGGATCGAGGCTATCCACCAGGGGTGATCGAACAAAATAAATTTAGAGCGTTATCTATCACCAGACAAGAAGCCCTCTCTAGACCCCCTCCTAACAAAAGTATGAATAGAATTCCATTTATTTCTACATATAATAACAAGAGTAACGAAATTGCTGACATCGTACGCAGACTGGTGCATTTTGTCACATACTTTTTCAGATATCCCTGAATTTCAATGTCCACCCCTGTTCTCATATAGACGTGGCAGTAACCTAAAAGATAAAATTGTGAGGGCCGATGTAGGCTCTAAACAACGCACTATACAGCGAGGCATATTTGGATCTGCCAGAAAGGGATGTTTCCCCCGCCTGTCATGCGTAAATTGCTCGTACATGCTTAAGGGCAATTCATTTGAACATAGGGGTAATACTTATGACATTAGACACTTTTTAACCTGCCACAGCGACTTTGTGATTTACCTATTGTCCTGTCCTTGCCAACTAGTATATGTGGGTGAAACCACACTTGACCTTAAGACGAGACTTAATCAACACCGGTATACGATCCGGAAGGGTGTCAAAGATCTGCCGGTGTCCAAACACTCCTCAGAAATGGGACACACTGAGGGACAACTGAGATTTAGGATCATTGATCATGTACCCCCTCTACGGAGAGGTGGTGATCGTGAACGGCTTCTTAAAATTAAAGAATTAAAGTGGATACATAAATTGGGTTCCCTTAAACCTCAAGGTCTTAATGTGGATTTTAAATTAAATGTAATTTGATCTAATATGATTCAAGATAATGTCACCTATGTACTAAATGTGGTCTCCAAACCACACATGGTTTAACACTTTATCGAAAGCTGTTCTCCTTAATGGTATGCATTTCTCTTGATTCCCCTTCTTTCCCAGTATATTAGAGGTATCTTATGAAATTACGTACTGTATCCCTTGACTTATACTTGTCTCTTTTCTTTTACAGAACTCTCCTAGATATGGAAGAAGTTCATGTGATACATATCCGGGACTGGCTGGCGAAACCAACTTTCATATATAAATGTTTTTTTCATATGTACATACTCGCACTATGACAAGGATACAATTACTGTATTTCTTTGTTTGTTATATTTATTTCTTTATTATTTTTTTCTTTGCGTGTAGGTATGTCTTTAAAATTTTCTTATGGAGCAAGGATACCCCTGTTGCGGCAATTCTGGATCAGTGTGGGTGCTGTTGTCCTTCATTGGATCATTATCCCACACATATTCCAGGGAGTGAGGGAATGTCTCCCAGTTATGGGATGACACCTCTACTCTTCGTCCAGGCTGGTTGACCTAGCACTTTATACTTACCTGATACATGCCTTATTAACTGGTTGCCCTTAACCAAAATGGTGCACATAACCAGGCTTCAGCATGTGCGCATGTCTGTATTGGGTGGTTGGTTTCCCACACCCATGATGGAGGTTTAGGCTTCCTGACACGGCAATACGCCTGCGTGACTGAATCATACCCTTGGTCGGATAGTGCGAGCATGGCATGCGCAATACATTTGTTTACAAACCGTGTTTGACGGTTCCATGCTTGGAAGTATGCCTGCCCATGCCCCGGTAATGTTTTTTTAAAATCACCTGCACTTTACACATATTAATTACCCTGTTATAAGGTTTTTGTACTGTTTTACACTTATAATATGCTATATAATGTATTTATATGTCCTCACAATATGCTGTATTGATATACTATTGAATTGTACTGACATGAAGCACTGCACTTTTTTGATTATGCACTTTATATTGAATTTTATATTAATTGCTATGTTGCACTAAGAGAGTATATAAATGTTCACTCATTCTTGTAACCTCACTTGAGAAAGGCTCACGTGTATACGAGCCGAAACGTCGTCTTCTATGGATTAAAACCACCGTTTTTCACCACATTTTTTTGTGCTGCCTTTTTCATCATTTACATGTTTCTCTAGATATCACTACTGTTCCTCTACATCACTAATAATATTAATAATTATTTATATAGCACACACAGATTAGGCAGCGCTGCACAAAGCATGTCAAATTGGTCCATCACTACATGTTGCTCTAGATATCAATATTGTTCCAACAAAGTAACCAATAGAGTAACATCAGCCACATATTAGCCAATATAATAACAGTGTCCGACAGTAACCCGTATAATAACAGCACCAACAGAGTAGAGTTGCCCCCACAGTAGACAGTAAAAAACAGTGGGGCACATTTACTGAAAACAGTGCAAGCTACACTATACGCAGTGTATAGTACAGAGGGTGCCAGATTTAGGATTTGTTCTTTATGAATCTGGCACAACCTGCACTTTTCCAACAGAGTGCACCAACTTTTCATTGGTGCACCTTTCACATGGGGCGTGTGATATACTTCTGTTGGACTTGCCGGTTTAATCTGGCGCACAGTCTGACGGAGCACCGGGCAGTGCAAAAATTGTTGTTGCGTCATACCCGGAAGAAGCCGTGTCGGCGAAACCCAGGGTCGGGCGGTCGTGTGAGGCTGGTGTCCTTTCTATAGATATGCGCATTTTTACTAAATATTTGTGAGTAGTATTTCATTTTATTAAAACATTTTATGAAGACATTCTACACGATTGGAGTGCGTGTTTCTTCTAGTGGTCCGCTGTGGTGAACGGTGGTAACAATAGGAGGAACGAAAACTGCATCCACGTGGGTCTGAACAGTGGGCTACTCTTATCTGGAGAATCTGTGGATTTGTGCTGTGAGCAGAACGGAGGACAAACAAGAACAATTATTGTGAAGGTTTGGAGTGAAAACCTCTGTGAACTTCTGGAGCTCCGGTCAGATAAGAAATCTCTATATATATTTTTTATTTCTATCTCTTTATATCTTAGGGAATAACTTTAAGCGTGAATGTGTAGACTATGCTCACCGTGTTTGGTTGTGCTTTGGATAGGCACAACACTATTGAGGGCTTTGCGGCAAATTGGATCTGGTGCTGCCTCCAGAAGGTGATCTCCTGTGTAAAGTTGACATACTCTACAGGATATGTGGGAATGGTCTGTGGTTGTGGTCCAAAAGGATGGCGCACTCAGGGGCACTCAGGTTTTATTAAAGGTCTTTAAAATACAATGCATCAGGGGCCCCGTCAAGGTCTGGGCGACTGCCGATGGAAAAAGGCTATTTTTTCCAGACCAACTAAACCATAAAGTGCCAAAGGAGCTTTGTAAAGGTAAAAAAAAAAAGAAAGGCCTTTCCTTAGAGTCTTTGTTCACTTGAGAAAGGGGTCCTTTTACCCTTCAACGTGTTGTGTTTTAAAGACGTTTAAATGAGTGCGCCATCCTTTTGGACCACAACCACAGACCATTCCCACATATATGGCGTGGACACTTCTTAAATACTTGTCCAAGCAGTTTGCACATAAAAGAACATGCAAAGTCTAACACTAAAAGGCACACCTACAATACTTAAGTAAATCTGGGCCGGTATCTCCACAATACCCCCCAATAAAATCACTGCCCTCTCCACCATCCCCTTATGCCCCTGTGGAAGAAGGATAAAATAATACTACTAATACCTTTTTCTCCCACATGTCTGCTCTGGCTGTGTGGTTCACATTGGAATGAGGTGGCGATGTCCTCACATCCACCCGCGCCAAACACATTCAAGTCAACATTCAACATATGAATATATAGTCCAATAATACTACTCTTAGGTTACAATCATACTAACGTATGCCCACCCGACTGTAGCTGGGTGGGCATAAGGGACGCACACTGGAGAGGATGAGGGGTGAGTGTTGCATGGCGCATGGGCCAGGGGCCTATTGCTGTCTATGGGGACGTATATAGGGCCGCAAGCTTGCCGTCATGTGAATGTAGCCTTATGTTATATACACTGACACTGCCACAATCACTCAAGTCTGAAATAAATACAACATGTCACATTAATAGCAAGCTGCCAACATGACTGCTTTTATTGTATTAAAATACCAACACAGTGGAAGCACCCTTATATTGCCCCTATTTTCACAAACAGAACTGCAAAGAGTTCCATTTCCCTTCTACAAAATGTATCATCTCATTACCCAGATACCGTAGAGCCATCATGTGAGACGCCCATACTTTTAGTACTGCAGCTCATTGACGTCTGTAGAGCTCATTTGTCATTGGAACATAATATCGTTACTAAGCCCTTGATTGGCTGAAGTGGCACAGAATTTGATACAATGTTTGGATTATTCATTCAAGTTTCACAGTAGGTTGGAAAAAGACTTTGATCCACAAAAATGCAAAGTGTACGGTATTGATCCACAAGAAGGCAGCAAACTCTATAACGCTTACGACAACTGCCCCACTTCTCAATACCAAATATTGCAGTCACAGTAACACCCTGGATCAACATCACATTGACAAAATTTTTGTTTCCATAATTTATGTCAGTAAAGAATCTTCAAATATTAAAAATAAAAGTCTATCACAACCCTCAAAGGAAATCTACAATCAAAATCCATCCTGATAAACCAGGGACACTCACTCATAGGTCCAGGCACTGTGACTGTGGTAATCTTCTTATATTTGTTATCCATGGTCTCCTTCCTTCTAAAATCAACTTTTATAATTATGCTAATTAGCCTGAAGGGCTCCAAAGGGTGTGTGTGGGGGGGGGGGGGGTGCTGTAGCTACACAGCCAGAAGGAAGTGGGGAAAGCAGGGTTTGGGCGAGACATGTTTTGCTCATTGTAAAAGCCTGTTAAAGGAAATCTACCATCTGTTTTTATGCATTATGAGCCAAATATACCTTGAGAATGCTGTAGCTACACTGTTGCAGCAACACATCTTGTTTAATCCCTAGTTAAACCTGGTCTTGCTGAAAAAACAGCAAGCTTTAAGCTACAACACAGCGGGGTTCTGGTAAGAGTAACTAGAGTCTATTAGACTTATTAGCATCTTTTAACAGTTGATTTTAGAAGGAAGGAGGCCATGGATAATAAATATAAGAAGATTACCACTCATGGTGCCTGGCAGCATTGCACTTCTTCCTTGGTAAAAACAGGTGTCATTTGATAGAGGATTTACTTTATTCCTCCTTGTCAGGAACCATGGGTAGTGGATCCTCTGTACCACTGCGGACGATGACGTAAGCCCACACCTGGGACCAGAATCTAAGGCCCGTTCCACACTTGCGAGTGTGATGCGATGAACTCGCATCACACTCGCAACGCATGTTGCAGGGAACGCACGGCCCGAACACTGCACTGCGGGAGTGATCTCAGCATGTCAGTTCACTCCCGTCAGTTCACTCCCAGCAGCATGCGTTGCGAGTGTGATGCGAGTTCAAGTGGTACCCGGTTTTCACCAAAGCTTGCCGCAAGGCGGGTTGGACATGCTGCGGCGTGGTACCACCAGGTCGTTCCACAGGTGCGACTTTGACTGCAATGGCAGCCAAGTCGAGGTACACAGGATCGTAGTCAGGGACAGGCAGGAGGTCAGGACACACAGCACAGGATCAGAGTCGGGAACGGAGCAACAGGTCAAGGCAGGCGGAACAGGATCAGTGGGGGACAGCTGAGTGGCGCGGGCACTGCACTGGCGGGGCACAGGGCACGATATGGGTCGCGGGAGCACCCGTGACACTCATCATGTCTTCCACCATGGAATTTTCCTGGGTAAAGACAGTTGAGAAGTTGACATTTAATAAACTGGCCTTATCTCCATCAGTCACGACCCCCAGGTTATTCCTCACAGGGCCCACACTTTCAGTTCATTATATATTTTTATATTTTATTTTTATTTGACATGCTTTGTGCAGCGCTGCGTAATCTGTGTGCGCTATATAAATAAAGAATTATTATTATTATTATTTATAACTTTGGATTATTTAAAGTAAGAGCCTCCATGGACACTATGAAAACTCTGTTCTGATATGAAGCTTTTCAGGTGCATACTTTAAACTGAATTTAAAAATTGTATGGAAGAAGCCTAGGTGGGTCAATTCTACATTACAGCTTATGTCTTTATAAAAAAGGATCTGCACTAAACCACAAAGTGTTTTGCGCCCTTTCTGTAGATGAAATCTAAAAAAACTGTCTATGCTTCCTCCTATACAGGAAACATTGCTAACTCTAACTAACTACCTAGTGACTAAGATAATTTCAAGCACCTACAAAACCACAAATGAACTTTTTGAAACATTTATGGAATAATAAGTCTTATAAATGTAATCCGTTTCTGAGCGGAATCGCATTACAGTAAATGAGCTGTCCCTACTAGGTGTCAGGGTTGGGGAAGTGGACCCACTAAACCACCACGAGCGATGACGTAAGCCGATACCTGGGAGCAGAATCTAGGTGGTACCCAGTTTTCACCAGAGCCCGTGACTTGCGTGGCACAGAGTCAGCAGGCAAAAACTGAGAAGTTGTCAGGCGGAAGGTCAGGACAGGCAGCACGTGATCAAAGTCAGGGACGTAGCAGAAGGTCAAGATAGGCAGCAAAGAATCTAAGTCAGGAACGTAGCAGGAGGTCACAATGGGTAATACACAGACAGTCTGGGAATGCTTTCTCAATGGCATCAGGGCACAAAGATACGGCAGGGGCCACAGGAAGAGGATGGCTATTTAACAGGTCAGCGGCTGACAAGCGCAATTTATATAGTATATAGTACACTGATGTTTGTGGAGCTCACTTGGGGTTCCGACTTGCATACAAATTCAACTTAAAGGAAATCTACCATTTGCTTTTATCTGTTATGAACCAAACATACCTTGAGAATTCTGTAGCTACACTGATGCAGAAACATATCTTGTTTAATCACTGAACGGAGTAGTTTTGCTCCCCTTCCTACATACCCTGCTGGATCTTTGTGCCTTGTGTCATACAAAAATGGTGTGGTGAATTCCCGTTGTGACCCCGGTTCTGTTCCTGATCTCATTTCTCTCATTCTTTCTGCTCATTTCCCTGACCTTCTGCTCTGTCATTGACTTGATCCTGTGCTGCCTGTCCTGACCTCCTGCCTGTCACCGACCCCGATTCTGCTCATCGTCACTTAAACAGCTCTTAAATGCTGCTGCGCCGAGGTCCGCCGGAGTTCACCTGCTTCTTCCTGGTGCATGTAAGTGCTTGATCTTGCGACACAAATCCTTTTTTAAATTACGCGGTTTGTCCAATGGCCCGCCCCCCGGCTTGTGTCACGTGCAAGCCGACGCCGATACGCCAAAATCTGATCGCGTGCCCAAAAATCCTGGGGGAATTCAGCGCAAAACGGATATATTCAGGAAACCCGAAGAAAGTGCGGCGTTCGGACCCTTAGTAAATGAGCTCCAGTGAGTGCTAAAATTTAGCCACCAGACAGGGAGTCCTTGCATCACATTGTATGATGCAAGGACTCCCATCCTGTGCAATGTGTTCAGTCCCTAGGATCGGACCAACATGCAAGTCTGTTTCCACGGTAAAAAATGTTTATGTGTGGCTGGCCTTACACTGTCTCCGGCATTATTATAGTATAGCGATGTTACAAAACTCACAAAAATTGCAATATATTGACAGAAAATGGAATTTATAAACCAACCAAATGACAAGGCAAATGTAGCAGCAAAATACTTAAAAGTGGTGGTCCAAGGTACATAAGAGAAAGGCCTAGAGGTAGTACATCTAGAATAACAAGAAAGGAATGTCTTGTAGTTTTCGCCCCCCACTTCAAGCACCAGGCTATGGTCCTCCCTGCCAGTGCATAGTTACAGCACTGCACACATCACTATGACAGCCAGTTACTGGCCTCAGCAGCCACCCGTTGTATACAGGTGAGGCCAGTGACTTTCTGCACAATAGCATCATGTATAAAGACTTGTCATCGTAACAGTCAGCAATATGATGTCATTCCTATAGAATCATTGCTAAAAGAGGAGAAAACTGTTAAATATCTTTTTTATGTTTTTACATTAACCAAAGCTGGACCTTGATTTAAAGGGAACCTGTCACCAGGTTGTACCCCACCAAACTACCAGAAACCAAAGGCAAAGTATGGAACATACTTAGTATTCACTATTTTACATGTAAACTCTCCCATGTACCTTTAAAAATCACCACAAAAGCCATATGCAAATTAGCAGTGAAGAGTCACTTTTTCCCTTAGATGAGTCACTTAGGCCCGTTCCACACTTGTGAGTGTGATGCGATGAACTTGCATCACACTCGCAACGCATGCTGACCGTATCGCACAGCGCGAACGCTGCACATCGGGAGTGAACTCAGCATGTCAGTTCACTCCCGCAGTGCAGCGTTCGGGCCGTGCATTCCCGGCAGCATGCGTTGCGAGTGTGATGCAAGTTCATCGCATCACACTCACAAGTGTGGAACGGGCCTTAGAGTTCTAATTCAGACAGGCATATCTTGTGCTGTATAGAAACCACAACCATGCTTTTGGTAATAAATTACATATAAACAAACTTTTTCAGATTGCACCAGGTTTGTGGTTCTGTGAGAACTAGAGATGAGCGAGCACTAAAATGCTCGAGTGCTCGTTATTCGAGACGAACTTTTCCTGATGCTCGAGTGCTCGTCTCGAATAACGAACCCCATTGAAGTCAATGGGAGACCCCAACATTTTTCAAAGGGACCATGGTTCGGGAATAAAATGTGTTATTTAATTGAAAAAGAATGTCTTCTGATAAGTTAGCAGATGTATGCAAACATCTGCAATCTATTCTTCACTGTTCCGCGCGTATATTATCTCCCGACAAGTCAGCAGATGTGAAGAACAGTGAAGAATAGAATAAAAACAGTGAACACAGGATCATTTAAGTGAAAAACGCAGTGAAAAACACAGTGAAGAATAGATTGCATATGTTCGGCACATCTGCTTACTTGTCGGGATCCGTGCTGCTGCTCCCCGGTGTCTCCATGCTGCTGCTCCCCGGTGTCTCCGTGCTGCTGCTCCCCGCTGTCTCCATGCTGCCCCGGTGTCCCGATGCTGCCCCTGCGCCGATGTCTCCGTGCTGCCCCAGTGTCTCCGTTCTGCCCCAGTGTCTCACGTTGCCCCGCACCAATGTATCGTGTGCCCCAGGGTCTAAATGATGCCCCGAGCTACCGTTCTGCCTGAACCCGATGATGTCCGTGTGCCCGTGTCTCCGTGCTTGCCCAGTGTTCCGTGCTGCCCGATGTCTCCGTGCTGCCCCAGTGTCTCCGTGCTGCCCCAGTGTCTCCGTGCTGCCCCAGTGTCTCCGTTCTGCCCCAGTGTCTCCGTTCTGCCCCTGCCCCGATGTCTCCGTGCTGCTGTTCCCCCGATGTCTCTGTGCTGCTCCCCGGTGTCTCTGTGCTGCTCCCCGTGTTCTTCAATGTGTTCTTCACACATATATATTGTTCTTCACATACTATTTTGTTCGCACCGTTTCGCCTGTATCTCCCGACAAGTAAGCAGATGTGCCGAACATCTGTAATCTATTCTGCACTGTGTTTTTCACTGTGTTTTTCACTTAAATGATCCTGTGTTCACTGTGTTCACTGTTTTTATTCTATTCTTCATTGTTCTTCACTGTGTTTTTTTAATTAAATGCTCGATCTCGAGCAGGAGAAATACTCGTCCGAGCAACGAGCCATTTCGAGTACCTTAATACTCGAACGAGCATCAAGCTCGGACGAGTATACTCGCTCATCTCTAGTGAGAACCAAAGATACAGGAAATTAAAAAAAAGGGAACTGGATTAATATCTGCAGCTCACAGTCCCAGCTATGTATATTGCTCACAGAACCACAATTTAAAATATGGGCTTTTTAAAGATGAGACAACAAAAGCATGGTTCATTGTCCTACATAGCCCAAAAAAGTTGAATTTAACTTTGGAAGAGATTTTTATAGGTAAATAAGCAAGATTCAAGGACTAAGGAATTGTAGAAAGAACATTTCCTGCCCTGCCGGAGTGTGCTGGTAGTTTAGAGGGATCACAGCTGATGACGGGTTCCTTTTCAGCAACTGAATACATCATAACTGTCTTGTTGAACGCCATGTTGTCAGACACAGATAAATATCAGATCTCCCTCAAACTCCGGAGAGTCAATTATTACTCTGCCATTCTTTGTTAAAGGGATTTTTTTAATGCTCACTAACTCTTCATGACAAATTGTATAAATGAATTCAGAAAACATTGTAATATATTTTATCTGAAGAAAGTGCTTCTTAATCCATTTCCATTGCTCTCCGCGTGCTCTTTCCCTTCTGATAAGTACCTTTCATTTTCACAATTTTGCTGAACATAGATATAGGGTCACTGATAATTACACAATGGGGCAGATTTATCAAGCTGTCTGAAAGTCAGAATATTTCTAGTTGCCCATAGCAACCAATCACAGCTCAGTTTTCATTTTACCAGTGCTCATGAATATTTTAAAGGGGAGTTGTGATTAGTTGCCATAGGCAAGTAGAAATATTCTGACTTTCAGACAGCTTGATAAATTTGCCCCAATGACTTTTGCAGGCTTCCCCTCCCCCTTAACTGATCATAGAAGCAGAGGCCTTAGTGTCGCCAAACACGCCCTGATCTATTCACATCATAGATCCTTTGGTGTCCACATCAGGAACAGTCATATGGTGCTCCAACTCCCCCCCCCCCCCCCCCCCCCCCGGCTTGAAGGACATGACCCTGGTAAAGGTTACAGCAGCCGGGGAGTTTCAGGAGGGGTTTGGTTGGAACACTAAAGCCCCTTCCACACTAGCGTTGCATTTCACGTCAGGGTGCAATGCGTGAAAAACTGACGTTTTTGGCTGCGTTTTTGTTCCATTTTTCCTTGGAGTCATTAGCGTTTTTGGGTTTTTTCACGCGTGTGTTGTTCACGTTTTTTTGCGTTTTCGGTGCGTTTTTCACACGCGTTTTTTAAGTCAATGGGAGACTCGAGCATTTTTCAAAGGGACCATGGTTCGGGAATAAAATGTTTTATTTAATTGAAAAAGAATGTCTTCTGATAAGTTAGCAGATGTATACTAACATCTGCAATCTATTCTTCACTGTTCCGCGCGTATATAATCTCCCGACAAGTTAGCAGATGTGAAGAACAGTGAAGAATAGAATAAAAACAGTGAACACAGTGAACACAGGATCATTTAAGTGAAAAACACAGTGAAGAACACAGTGAAGAATAGATTACAGATGTTCGGCACATCTGCTTACTTGTCGGGAGATGCGCGCAGAACGGTGCGAACAAAATAGTATGTGAAGAACAATATATATGTGTGAAGAACACATTGCAGATGTATGGAAACATCTTCAATGTGTTCTTTACACACATATACACTCACCGGCTACTTTATTAGGTACACCATGCTAGTAACGGGTTGGACCCCCTTTTGCCTTCAGAACTGCCTCAATTCTTCGTGGCATAGATTCAACAAGGTGCTGGAAGCTTTCCTTAGAGATTTTGGTCCATATTGACATGATGGCATCACACAGTTGCCGCAGATTTGTCATCTGCACATCCATGACGCGAATCTCCCGTTCCACCACATCCCAAAGATGCTCTATTGGATTGAGATCTGGTGACTGTGGAGGCCATTTGAGTACAGTGAACTCATTGTCATGTTCAAGAAACCAGTCTGAGATGATTCCAGCTTTATGACATGGCGCATTATCCTGCTGAAAGTAGCCATCAGATGTTGGGTACATTGTGGTCATAAAGGGATGGACATGGTCAGCAACAATACTCAGGTAGGCTGTGGCGTTGCAACGATGCTCAATTGGTACCAAGGGGCCCAAAGAGTGCCAAGAAAATATTCCCCACACCATGACACCACCACCACCAGCCTGAACCGTTGATACAAGGCAGGATGGATCCATGCTTTCATGTTGTTGACGCCAAATTCTGACCCTACCATCCGAATGTCGCAGCAGAAATCGAGACTCATCAGACCAGGCAACGTTTTTCCAATCTTCTACTGTCCAATTTCGATGAGCTTGTGCAAATTGTAGCCTCAGTTTCCTGTTCTTAGCTGAAAGGAGTGGCACCCGGTGTGGTCTTCTGCTGCTGTAGCCCATCTGCCTCAAAGTTCGACGTACTGTGCGTTCAGAGATGCTCTTCTGCCTACCTTGGTTGTAACGGGTGGCGATTTGAGTCACTGTTGCCTTTCTATCAGCTCGAACCAGTCTGCCCATTCTCCTCTGACCTCTGGCATCAACAAGGCATTTCCGCCCACAGAACTGCCGCTCACTGGATGTTTTTTCTTTTTCGGACCATTCTCTGTAAACTCTAGAGATGGTTGTGCGTGAAAATCCCAGTAGATCAGCAGTTTCTGAAATACTCAGACCAGCCCTTCTGGCACCAACAACCATGCCACGTTCAAAGGCACTCAAATCACCTTTCTTCCCCATACTGATGCAGGAGATTGTCTTGACCATGTCTACATGCCTAAATGCACTGAGTTGCCGCCATGTGATTGGCTGATTAGAAATTAAGTGTTAACGAGCAGTTGGACAGGTGTACCTAATAAAGTGGCCGGTGAGTGTATAGTGTTCTTCACATGCTATTTTGTTCGCACCGTTCCGCGCGTATCTCCCGACAAGTTAGCAGATGTGCCGGACATCTGTAATCTATTCTTCACTGTATTTTTCACTTAAATGATCCTGTGTTCACTGTGTTCACTGTTTTTATTCTATTCTTCACTGTTCTTCACTGTGTTTTTTTAAATTAAATGCTCGATCTCGAGCAGGGGAATTATTCATGTCACCTAGCAACCCATCCATTTAAAACGCATTGCACTCGCATTGCACTTGCAATGCTTGCGAGTGCAATGCGTTTTTGATGCGTCTCCATAAACTTGAATGGGGCGGGAAAAACGTGCGTGAAACGCAAAAGTAGAGCATGCTGCGATTTTGACGTGCGTCAAAACAAACGCAAGCACGCGCGTGAAAAACAACGCAAATGAGGAAAGGCCCATTGGAAACAATGGGACAGAGTGCAATGCAAGTTCTGCGCGTCAAAAGCACACGCAGAACTTGCGCATGAAAAAAAAAATGCAGGGGCCTAAGACTGCATTTACACTAACGTATGCTCGCTCGGCTTTGGCTGGGAGGGCATACGTCACCTGCGATGGAGAGGAGATCCCTCCCCTCTTCATAGATATCCATGCGCACGGCCCGTAACATGGGGAAATATAGGACATGTCCTATCTTTTTCTTGTGTATGGAGCGGTACAGTGCCGGTCTATGGTGGATGTATGTACAGCCACAAGTTTATAGCCGTACATGATAATAACATACAAACTCTTTGCAGATGTTGACCCTTGGACTTGAACACAGGTCCTCAGCACTGCAAGGCTGTAATGCTAACCACTGGTCCTGTGAATGCGGCCTAGGGCAGGAATTTATTAAGGCGTTTTGCACACCAGTCTTAGGCCCCTTCCACACTTGTGTTGCAGATCACGTCAGAGTTTGATCAGGGAGCGATCAGAGTTTGCTCAGTGAAAAACTGACATTTTGCATCAGAGTTCAATCAGTTTTCAGTCAGAGTTTGTTCAGTGTCGCAGTTTTTCACACGCAGATAACGTGGACTCAGGGCTGAGCTCTATATTTTCTATGGCAATTGATGCATGAAAAACGCATTGCACTTGCATTGCACTTGCAAGTGTCTCTGAGTGCAATGCGTTTTTAATGCATCTCCATAGACATGTATGGTTCATTTTTCACAAGCGTGACTTGCAAAAGTAGAGCAGGCTGAGATTTAAACGCTCGTTAAAAAAAACAGGTGTGTGCATGAAAATGCAAGTCCGTAAAGACCCATTGGGGGATATTTATCAGGCCCTGAAATAATCGCAAATGCTAGCTTATTGCTAGCTTTTGCGATTATTTTCCCCAATCCGCCACCTTCACGCTGCTGCCGGCGACTTTTCATACGTGAAAAGTCGCCGGTTGCATTTTTTTCGTCAAAACAAACGCAAGAACGCGCATGAAAAACAACGCAAATGAGGAAAGGCCCATTGGAAACAATGGTCAGAGTGCAATGCAAGTTCTGTGCGTCAAAAGCACGCGCAGAAAACGCGCATGAAAAACGCAAGTGTGAAAGGGGCCTTAGAATTCCCCTCTTCCAGCGCTCGGTGTCTTGGATTTACAAGGAGGCTCAGGCCTCTTACTAGATCTTTAAGGTCAGACCTATTAAGACCAGGTCTGAACCTGCGACGGTTTCAGCTATAGGGAGTTATTTATCATTGGTTTTCCTGGGCTTTTTTGGCCTAAAATAGTCTCAAAGTAGTTGGATTGAGGTCTCACAGGACTATATAAACGTCCTCATTTGTCTGGCATAAACATAGAACTAGTGCCAGAGCAACACTGTGCAAAGCCAGATTCATGTCTTGAGAGTTTTCCAAAAACGTTATAAAAACTTTCTTAGTCACGCCAGTCCCAGGACTTTTTATGTATTTTGAGACTTTTTTGGTACTTTTTGAAAAAAATCCCAGACAGAAAATAGACCATAAGAACATTTATTAAAGGGCCAAAGTCACTTTAATGATTCTGATGGGCACCGGAGAACTGTCATAAGGAGCGGGTCTAATGATAAATAACCCCCACAGTCTCTATAGTAGAGCTATTGTACTCTAAAGTACATACAGCGGGCTGGGGTGTTCACGCCCCCATCTGTATTGTCGCTCCCAAAGTGGTGGCATAATACATCTGCCGCTAACTACGTGACTGTTCCTGGTATGAACACTTGGCAGATGACGCATATATGATGCACTTAGGCTGGACAGTCTCATGCTGCGCCTGGTTTATCAAAGTGTCTGATGCCGGAAGATAAATTTGGTTTTGTATAAGGCCCCTTTCACACGAGCGTTGCTGAGTTTCATCAGAGTCTGATCAGAGTTCGCTCAGTGAAAAACTGTGCATGTTTATCAGTTTTTACTTAGTTTTTTTTTTACACCTATAAAACACACATGAAATAAGACTGTGTCCTTATTTTCGATGGCGATGCATCAGTAAAAATCACATTGCACTTTCATTGGGCACTTTTCACGCACGAGACTTGCAAAAGTAGAGCAAGTTTCATGTCTATTAAAAAAAAATGTGTATGTGTATGTGAAGAAAAATACATTTGTGTCAAAAACCCATTCAATACAAAAGGTGAGCCTTCAATGCAAAGAGCACAAAAAATGACTGACTTTATTCCTCCTATTACTGTAGTTGTCTTAGTTTACCACAGGAAATTGTGGCGACATTCTAGCACATTAACATAATTTTTGCTGCACAAATGTTTTCCTGTAAAGGCCTCTTATTGGAAGCTATACCGTGTCTGAATATTGTCTAAAACACTTGAGACAGAATACGGATGTAAAAATATTGATAGATCTGCCCAAATACATAGCCATTTCACCGGATTTCAGGTCAGGTAATATTGCACGTAAGCATAATACAGCTCACACAATGGTTTTGCCCACTGTTTTGTTGTGAGTAAAAAAATGCTGGAAAGAAACTGATTGTCACATTTGATTAATTGAATCAATTGCAGCATGTCTGTGCGATCCCAGAGGAACAAAATGCTATTGGCAGTGGCTTTTGATCAGACTATATATTGTTTTTGGGTGCCAGATGGGGGTTTACCCTCAGTGTGTTATTTATGTGTAGACATTGCAGATAGTCAGGCAAAAAATCTTCATGAAAATCTGCATCCAATATACACGGTTTTTATGTGCGTTTTTCACTCGGATTTGTCTATTTAGCAAAGCATTTTTGTGTGTTTTTTATGCAAATATTCTACATGTATTATTTTCTTCTTTTTCCCATTTCTTTAGGTTGAGGGAATTCTGCATGAAAAGCGCACATTGATGTATATTTAAAGTAAATTGGGGCCAATTTATTATGCAGTCTGTGCCAGAATTATGGTGTAGACTGCACATCAATAATTGTGCAAACTGGTTGTACATGTATTTATGAAGTGTCTGTGCTAGTATTATGTGGCTCCTGCACTATGCACGTGGCCCCGCATTTGGCGAACACCCCTTCAACTGAGTGCACCAGGAAAAAATCTGGTGCACACGGTTCATCCACTTCGGGCGTGTGCAGCATTCGCCACAATCATGAAGACCGAGATCCGTTCTTCATAAATGTATAGCCCCCTGCGCCATAGTAAGGCTGACTGCACATTACTATTATCTTACTATTAGTAATTGTGGGCCATTGTAGATTTGCACTCTCCCATAGACTTCAATGTAAAAAAAAATGCATGCAAAATCTGTGAGGCCACTCAACGAAGGTAACATGATCATTATTTTATTTTGTCCACTGAGCAACAATTTTACAAATCACATTCTCTTTAATGCTACTGTATTACACTGAGGATTTTCCGCACCAAAATCTGTGGGTAAAATCCAATCTTGTGCAGATCAGTTTTTGAAAACCAGGAGTGAAACCTGCACAAAGAGATATGAGAATGGAATAATCTTCATCTGTTTTGGACCATTCCTGGTTTTGGTTTACAAATACTAATGCAAAATCCTGATCAAATACTGACTGTGTGCACACACCCGAATACATGTATACAGGTGGTCCCCAGATTACGTTCAAGATAGGGTGCATCGGTTTGTTCTTAAGTTGAATTAGTATGTAAGCTGTATACTTTATAATTGTAGATCCTGATAATTTTTTTTTTTGCCCCAGTGAAAATTGTAGTTTCAAAATTTTTTGCTGTGGATGTCTTAAACACAGATGGGGCATTTAAGTATCTGGGGGTGACGGTTGCATCTGACCCTTCCAGATTTATTGATTTGAATATTATCCCAATCATAAATAAAATGCGACACACAATCTCCAACTGGTTAAAATTGCCATTTTCAAGAGCCGATAGAGTTGGATTGCTAAAAAAGATTTTACTGCCACAATTATTATACCCGCTGGCGGCCTGTCCAGTCTGGATTCCGAAAAGGATTTTTAAATTAATAGATTCCCTGTTTACTGAGTTGATCTGGAATAGGAAAAGGGCAAGGTTGAAATTTTCCATCAAGTGCAGAATGGTAGACCAAGGGGGACTGGGGGTCCCGTGGATGTTTGGCTATTATATTGCAGCTCAATTGAAATTTTTAATCACTAGACGGAATTGTAGTGCATTCCATAAGTTAATTAATTTGAGTGTAGGACACAGAGATTCGATTTTCACATTATTAGAGAGTGGTGAATTGGCACAAGCATTGTATAGACACATAAGTATTGCGGTTCAACTGGATAAAGTGTGGCGGGCATTAAAAAAGATATTAAATTTTGAGGGGGTATTATCATTCTCTCCTATTTGGGATAATTTTAATTTTGAGAAGTTTAGGTTTGTCACAGAGAAGGAATATTGGAGAGGGAGGGGATTGTTCTTCCTTTCACAAATCTTTTCAGAAACACGGATGTTAAATTTAGAAGAAATGAGGGCACAGTATGGGGAAGGAGATAGGAGCTTTTACTTTAAATTTCTTCAATTGTATTATGCATATATTAGAACAAGGGATAAGGGTAGATTCATAGTAGGAACAAATGTTTGTATTGAATTTTTAATAAACTCCACCATTAGGAAGAAAGTGACATCACATATATATAATTTAATTCTGCAGGCTTGGGCTGAAAAAGTAGCTATTCCATCTTGCAGTAAATGGGAAAAGGACATTGGGAAAGTATCTAAGGAATTTTGGAAAAACTGTTATAAGGGAGTTTTCTGCTCATCCATGTCCTGGAATCACAGGATGACCCAGTTTAATTTTCTGCATCAGCTATATTATACCCCTAAGATGTTATATAATATGAAGCTAAGAGTAAACTCCGAATATCTTAGATGCTCGGAACCTGGAGCGGACTTTATCCATGTAGCCTGGTCGTGTCCCGAGATAGGCCCTTTTTGGAGGGAAGTTTTTCAACTTATAGACGATCAGTTATCTGTAGCCCTACCCGGGTCCGTACAAGTTGCTATCCTTGGGGTGCTGGAACTGGATAAGCAGGATCTTTGCAAAAAACGAATTATCAACAAAATCTTATTTTTGGCAAGATTGGGAATAGCAAAAAAATGCGGCAGTGCTCAAAGGCCGTCTAGCAAGGAATGGCTGGAGATGATTAGAAAAGTAAAGGCCTGGGAGAGGATTAACTATCATAGAAGTGGTCGCCTACATACATGGGAAAAGATCTGGTTGGTAGGGGGGCAAAGGTGTCAGGATCTTTGAGAGGGACTAGTATTTTGTTTATATATTTATTCTTTTTTCTTTTCATCCTATTTTGTTCTCCCAGCTGGGGGTTTTGGGTAAGGGAGGGAGGGTTAGGGAGGGGGCGGGGATGCTTTCTTTTTCTGTTCTATAGGGGATATTTGTATATCCATGGGAATCAACAACGGATTATAATAACCATCCGCATGGCAATTAAGATTTTTCTATGTCATAGTATGTTTTGATATATATGTGTATGATGTATGAATTTTAAAAAACAACTATAACACCTGTTAAAGTGGGGGTTGGGCAGCGTGTATTTCTGGTTGATGTCGTTGTACTGTAGGTATATACTTTGATATATAAGTAGTTCTATGCACCTTTATGACCTTGCTGCTACACCCTGTTTTTTAGGGCATCTACTATTATTCGTATGCACTTTAGATTTTATCTATATATTAATGTATTGCTGCCCAGACCCCCATTGTGGTGTATTTATCCCCTTTGTCATGTTTTATAATGTTCAAAATGCTCAAAAAAAAAAAAGCAAAAAAAAAAAATGTAATGGGACCAAGGATTATCACTGATCATTGCAGCCTGTGACTATAGTAAAGCATCCAGAGAGTTTCACCAGAGGTTACAGTGGACAGAGGGGTCCGTCTTTAACTATCGGTCGGCTGTAAACCGGGTGTCCTCAGGTAGGGGACTGCCTGTACTTTCTTAGTTTTATCTTAATTATTTGCTCAAAGTATCATGAATGGAATTCGTCACCCCCCAGGTAATGCAGGATCGCAGGATAATGAGTGATGCTCCTCGGTACACCAGTGAGACTTTACCCCCACATTTCTCCCATACTCTCAGTGCTACTTTCTTTACTTGAGGTAAGTTGCTTCCTACTTCTGCCTGCATATTTGCAATTATAACACTAAGCGGATAAAGTGTCAGTGACGTGAAAGCGCCATTGACAGCTCCGGCACCTAGAGAAGGGGCCCAGGCGGGGAGACCTGGATAAGTCAATAAGTCCCTCAAAGGCTCTTTGCAGGAAAGGAATATGGCACTTCCTATCATGTTCCTGACAAGTATAACAGTGAATCCTCTGTACATCCCACACGTTAGCCATTCTCTCTTATTGTACGTCTGGAACTCTTGCATGATTGTACGCGTGTTAGGAAATTTCGCATTATTACGACCATCCTGCAGAATATTCTGAATTCTTTCAAATGGTACTAGCAGGACGGCTTCTATTGCCCCAGACAGACACCCAGAAAAGGCACGAGATTTTGCTCCTGGGGTACCCCCCTTAGAGAAAAAATGTTGAAGGCTTCCTTGGGTTCCAAATAGCAGAGTCCCTTGAACAGTTTTTGCCATAAGTGGTGGCGCCAGGCCACGAAATAGATGCCTAACACCTTCTTTGCCCAACTGACACGTGGCGGCTCGAATGGTCAATGTGTGAAGTTGCTGTCGAAAAATTGTCTTGTAGATGGGAAATGTTAGAACAGTGGACAGAAAGCTTGATGCTGCTCCAACAAAGTAACTACTATTCAGGCTACCCCATCTTGGGGCGTTTCTGCTTTCCATTTTGCTTTCTTTTTAAAAGTTTCAATACTTTTTTCAGTGAGCTCTTTAGAAATCAATCTTGATCATCCTGTGAGAAATCTGAAATATCACAGAAAACTCTGAAAAAAAAATTGTAAAAATATTACATTTAAAAATAAAATGCTAGAATAAATGACTAAAGTAACACAAATATATATATATATATATATATATATATATATATATATAAAAAAAACACACACTATGGGACATCTAAAGTTTGGCTTATCTTATTCACTTATCTTAGTGGATTTTCCATCCTGATACATTCACAGGAATTGCTAAAGTTGTTTTGGGTAACCAGTTTTGAACAAAATCCTTAGCGTGGAGGGAGCGGGTAAAGTATTACACCCAAATTATCGCAAAAACAAAATAAAATCTAAGGTAAATAGGGTGCAGGCAGCTCACCACAGTGCAAGATACATGTGACACAGGGGTGCTGACCAGCTGGTTGGTGAAATGTGGCCAGCCAAATGCCAAACCCAGCCATCTCTACCAGGACATCTACCACCAGGATTGTAAACCAAGCAGACCCCTCTGGCAGGATCTGCTCCTCTTCTAGCTTTGTGTGCCCTGTTTTTTTTAAATAAAAGGCTTTTAAAATTCTGGAAAATTATCCTGACGGGCTCTGAGCTCCATAGGTGTTAATGGAGCCTGGAGCTCCTTGGGCTCATTTGCATAATTTTTAAAGCCTTTTTTTCTTAAAAACAAGGGCATAGGAAGCTTAAAGAAGAGCAGATGCTGCCAGAGGGGGCACACACCAGTGGGCTTGTTTTATAATCCTTCATCCTGGTGGTAGATGTCCTTTAATGGCATTATGAGGTACATGTACATAATGCGTTAAGGGGTTTTACTGGAAAAGGTCAGGGTAGGGATGAGAAAAAAAAGATATACTCCACAATCACACAATGCAGCACCCAGTCCTACCATTATATAGGACAGGACAATGGCTGCAGTGGTCATATGTGGAAATGTAATTTGTAACTGGCAGTACAAAGAGCGGGGCTGCACAACGGTCAGCTAGAGCAGGGTGACCACATCTTCCACCTGTTCAGTCCTAATTTTGTGCAATTGTTGTGTTATTGCTTAGGCGTTCCCAGAATTCTACCACAGTGGTATAAAATGCGTCAGAAAGCATCCGTTACATCTGGTTTGTGATGCTTGCGGAGAAGCTGCGTAATTTCCTCCGGATAAATTCTACAGCCGTTCTGCTACTTGTGCAGACATGCTTTGCACTGCAAATACAGGACTTTTACTTTATGTTATTCACAATCGAAAACTTACTTTTACTGCAATTGAAAGTGGAAGTAATGGAATAGCTACTTCTTACACAACTCGAAAAATATTACGGGTGTCAGAAGCTTACGAAAGATACGGTGCATGGACCATGCAGTAACTGAGCCCAGCAGAAAGCAATTGGGCCGCAAGATAATCACAGATTGTATGGCTAACACATGGAGAAAAGCAAAAGGTACATGAGGCCTATAAGGGTATGGCGATATTTCCCTTATTTTTCAATTCTACCACTTTTGGAAATTTTCTCTGAATTCCCAGTAAATTCCACATAAAATTAAACTGAACAACAAGGATGCCCAATAACCATTTGTTCTGATAATATGAAAAAAATTGCTTTTGGAAGGCAGAGGGTTAAAAAGGGTTAAAATGGAAATGAAATGTGGTGATAAGAAGTTACATTTGTAAATATTGGGGGAGCCCTGTCAGTGGAAAGTGTCTATAATAGGATCATATTATCAGGGTGATTGCAAACTGAAAGTGAGAGATGAAGGGATTTCAGCCGAACACTGAGCACAACATGCAGTAAATGCCAAGTATAGTGAGAGATGGATCAGTACCTACCTATAAGTCGCCCCTGGGTGTGTGTGACCCCAGAGATGCACATGGGCAGCCCCTCTCCTCCATAGGATGTGTCACCTGCGCAGCCCCAGCATCCTCCCGGACAGCTGGACCACTGCTCATTGGAGGAGGACACGCCCCGGCCGCGCGCTGATTGGACAAGACGCGCAGCATCACTTCCTCCGTGCGGTCCTTTGTTATGAGGAGGGTGAGCGGCTCACAGGGAGCAGCCCGGGCGGAGGGGAAGCCGCGACCACATCCTATCCCGCTGCACCGAGCATCAGTGTAGTCCTCTCGTGTCATAGTCTTACCACAGGGTGGATACATGTATTTCCACTCACTGTGGATTCTGCCCGGGTACAGCCTCTATACCTGCCTGAGGCACGGACACCATATTGGGGCACATATGTCCTGAAATCTGGTGTACAGGCCCAGGAATTGACCCCTTGTTATGTCACCTCCATGCCAACTGGTGGTAGTGGGCACTACCTATAGCCTGGCCCTGTGCGGGCACTGGGTATAGCACAATTCTAAGTGCCAGGCTGGAACTGGCATAAAAATGCCCGCCTCTCTCCCAAGCTGTTTATGATATATCCGGGGAAGGGGTGGGTGTTGGGATTTCGGGTATGGGGGTGTCAGATACCTGTCCAGCAAACAACGAAACCACAACCGGAATCTGTCAGATTGGGTTTGCAGTGGAGAACTCAACCTACAATGTCCCTGCAGGCCACAGAACTGCCTAAAGCAGACAAGCCCCCCACCCCGACTTTAGAAGCTGCTGATAACAGACCCTGCAAGGTAACAGGGAAAACTTACTTTGTCTGGCAGCTGCTGGATGGTGGAGGGGACAGGTACAAAGAAGTCGTAGATAGACCAGCATTCACACTAGTACACAGAGGGACAAACAACAGGTATAAACAAACAAGTGGAGTTGGACAGAACTGCGTCAAAACCAAGATGGCGGTGAATTGAATTACTAGAGAGTGGTCGAGTAATGTAGCAGAGGTCAGATGCACAGAAGAGCAAAGAAATAACTTGTAGCAATAGGGAAAGGGATAAGAAGAAGTAGAATAAGTAAGGTGTAATGGAACTGGGCGGGTATATAAAGGAGTTCATTGACCCTGCCTCCACCCGCTGACTGGATCGGCCGTCCATCACTTTAGTAACCCTTGCTGGACAGGGCTGGGAGCAGAGAGCTGGATGTGGCTCAATCAATCCCAACACAGCAGTAACCTAAGCCACAGTTCACACACACACAAAACCCACAGGAAAATAAACACCACCTAAGACACTCTGCGGACAGAGAAGGACTTTGGCATGGATGTTACAAGGGGATATTATCACTTAGCGCCAGTGTATGATAAATGTGCACTATTGTGCGAGTAGGGGCACATTTCGCTCAGGCAAATTATGTGCCCCCCCCCCTCCTCATGCCGGACACATTAGTATCCCATTTTATGTTTATGACTGGGTGAAGTGTAAATTTAAGACTTATCATTGGCCCTGGGCTGTAAAGAGATTTTAATATGATATTTGGTGCATAAAAACAGTAATATAACAAAAATTGTTAAAGAATTATAACATAATGTATTAAATGATCTGAATCACTGAAGCAACCAAGACACTGTGCAATGTATAGTTTAGGTGACTAAAATGTAAAAAAAAGTAATTGATTGGTCAAAGAAACATGTATTCTCATTCTGTCTAAGTTGTGATCACTGTTAGACGGCTACAGTGTTATTCTCACACTATTCCTGAACTGTCTATGACCAGTGTGAAAACCACACTGAAGCGGTCTACAGAAAGTATGACGTGTACAAAAATCAGTTTTGCAATCTATCTCATGTTCAGCATTCCTTGTTCCATATACAATTCAAGCCTGGATAAACCAGGAACACTTACTCATAGATGCAGACACTGCGACTGTGGTAATCTTATTATATTTGTTATCCATGGCCTCTTTCCATCTAATATCAACTTTAAATTATACTAACCAGCTCGAAGGGCTCTGGGGGAGTTAATGTTGCCCTTGCCTCTCCCGGATGTAGTCTCACTGCAGCAAAGGATGTTTCAGCAGACAGTGGGGTGACCCTTGCACAGTGTAACAGCCTGTAAAGTTGCAGCGTAGAGGAACTCTGGTAATGTGCACCAGAACCCTTCTGTCTAATTAGCATAATTTTAAAAGTTGACGTTAGAGGGCAGGAGGCCATGGATAACAAATAAGAAGATTAACACAGTCACGGCGCCTGGATCTATGAGGAAGTGTCCCTGGTTTATCATGATGGTAGATTTATTTTATTTATTGGACATAGGCTGTTGTTGACCTATAACATATAGAATTTTGACTATTCTTTCACTTTTCTTTCTCTGACTTCTCCCTTTTCCCTTACTACTCTAACTTCTGAATATCTTTCTGGGTCATGGGTTCATCAGTTCAATTCATCACTTTAGTTCCCCATTTTGTACCCGTTATCTGTTGCTTGTTCTCTAAAACTGTATACAATATTCAATGTTGTCAAACCGTCTTCCTAAATTCTTTTTGGTGTTGTGGATCTTTTACCCAGTGTTTTCCCACTTTGCATGTACTGTTAACAAGAAATTTACTTTTAATAGCACTTAACCTCATTTGCTACCTGTCTTCCCAAAACTTCAACTTCTCCAGCTCAGTATGTAAGAAAATACTGTCCTGAGTGTTCATCAGTTTTAGGGCAGATGCACACCACAGTAATATCTGTACCAAAACCCAACATGTGAACTAGCACTAAGGCCGGGTTTACACAACCTGTGAATTGTGATTAGAAATGCTATTCAAGTGCAGTGTGGAAAGGGCTTATCACAATTATATGCCTGCAATTGGTTAAGAGCAACAGGTGTTTTGTACTGTCTACATGAAAAACAAAAAAACCATCAGCTTGATGCTGATTGCAAGAACAACAGTGTAAGGGTGCCGTCACATGTGGCATTAACACATGTGGCATTAACACATGTGGGGTTCACAACAGCTGAGAAAAGGAGATTTGCTTGATCACATTGCTGTCAACACTATGTTTACAAAGCGCATGTGTTAACACATGCTTTAACTGTTTCATGCTCTGCGCCACACATGGACAGGTGTGGGGAGTGTATGGGGAGGGGCTCACGGGCTGAGTTTTCTACATACAGAGGTGGGGTTTGCTGCATAATGCAGCAAACTCCCACCGCTAATACCCTATTCCTTTAAAAACTCAGGCAACACTACACCTAAAGCCACGTTCATAACACTATGCTAGAGCACAGGGGGCGGGCCTTGGCTCGATCGCACGCGTTTCCCAGGAAAAGCATATACAATCGGGCAGAGGCCCGCCCCCTGTGCGCTCGCGGAACGCGTGACCGTGGCCCAAGAGTCCCCTGCATATCATCTGTGAGGCCTGCTGTGCTACTGCATGACTTAAGTCATGTGACACCTCCCCATCACCCTGTTCATATTGTGCAATGAATCTCCATAATTTATTGCCAAAGATCCATGTAGTCTCATAGCTCCATACTCTGCAACCACTGGCTGTGAGTAAAGGGCTTTATTATTCGAAACATCAAGCATCGACAACATTGCAACCTCTAACGCACAGCAACTTGGATTTTGGACGTGGACTTTTCATTCCACAGCCGCCTGACGAAAAATGGAAAATATCAAACCGTCTATTATTGTCATCATTACACACTGGTAGCAAACGGTCCACAATATCATTGTTTGAATCCCATGACAAGGTGCTCATCACGTGCAGGTAGCCTAAGGGCCAATTCACTGGGCCATGGTCCGTCTTTGAAACCTTGACCGTGCAGTTCCCTGTATCACAGAACTTATCACAGTGCTGAAAACTAGTCTCCATCAGTTTTTATTTTTTTGTTTATTCAGTTTCACAAATAAAATGCTGCTGAAAAAAAATTGTAAATCATAAGTATAAATAAACTTACAAAATTTATTTCACAGTTTATTCTTCCTAAGAAATGAATACATCAATCAGTCTAATTGCAAAATATGATGATCCTGCTCTCTTACAAGGCCTTGTAACATTGTATGTCCTTTACATCCCCCTTTTGCAAGAGCTGAAGATCATTTATAGGTTAAATGGGTTTTCAGGATTTACTATTGATGGCTTATTCTACGTCCACAACAATCAGCGTTCCATAAAAAAAAAAAAGATAAAAACCTAAATACTTAGGCCAAATTTACACATGTAAACACCATATGCTTCCGGGGTGCTCTGGAGGAGGTGCAAATTCTCCCCTCTGCATAGAGATGCACGGCGAACGATGAAAATCTATCTTTTCCTTGTGTACGGAGAGGTACAGTTCCACACGTGTGGTTATTGCCGTCTTTGGGAGACATGTACAGCCGCAAGCTTGCGTCCATACATACATCCCCCATATGGTCACGTGATTGAGGGCAAGGATGCATTCATAGTAATGTATGCCCACACGGCTAGGGCCGAGTTGGCACACGTCAGCCATGATGGAGAGGAAGAGGGTTGACCCCTCTCAATTGCAATGCATTAGGTACGGCCCGTAACACGGGGAAAGATAGGACATGTCCTGTGTACGGCGCAATACGGTGTCGCACTTGCTTGCGGCCGTACATACGTCCCCCATATGGTCGTGTGAATGTGGCCTTAGGCTACATTCGCACACACGTACGGGGCACGTATATGCGGCGTATATACCTCCTCCCATACATGGCAATGGGTGCACCTCGCCCTACGGGAGTGGTCCATGTCCTATCTTTATCCCGTAATCCGGTGCCACGACCATATATCACTATGGAGAGGGGCACGGGCGAGCCCTCCCTCTCCCCGGTGTTACAGTACTGTACGGTACGGTGGGCACACGTCTGTGTGAATGTGGCCTTAGATTGAGATTTATCAGAAGTGTCCAAGAGCAGAACACTTCCAGTTACCCATGGCACCCAATCAGAGCTCAACTTTCATTTTCCCACAGCTGTTTATGAAATGAAATCTGAGCTCTGATTGGTTTCCATGGGCAACCAGAACAGTTTTACCTCAGACACTCCTGATAAATCTCCCTTAGCCACTGTAGTCACAGTTCAGGCCACTACAGACAACCTAGGGATAAGTTACACGAGTACCATATAGTATCGCACATATAGGACTTAAATTCAGAACCGTTTTTTTTGTTTCAATGTCATCCATTACCACTGGAACTAATGAGAAATTCCTTTTTTTCTTTTTTATTAAAAAAAAACAAAACAAAACAAAAAATAACCAAACACGATGAAGACATCCAGTCATCTTTCCATCTTCTTTCACAAATTTGCAATTTCTAACCAGGTTCATTAAAACACACAACACAAATAAAATTACGGACGGACTCTTTGCGCCTTCCAATGTGCCTACATGGACGTCTTCAGCAGAATGAAAACCATTCCCATTTTTCCTTGTGAATTAGGTACGGAGAGTGATAATAGAATCAGCTGACTACATCGTGCCCCCGATAGGTGTACATAAGGGAACACAGAAAGAGAAAACCTCAGAGGTTAGTGATGGTGCTATAAAGGAACGTGGCTGAACAGGTACGACACAGACTCCCCATTGTGTGTTCGACGAATCGCTTCTGCCAAGATCATAGATATGTCGATGACCTGTTGAGAAAAGTTGGTTCACAGATGATTGCAATATAAAATGGTTCTTAACCAAAAAATGCTATTTTTTTTTTAATGTAGTTTCATAGCTGCAGGTAGAGGTTTCACAAACATTTTTTAAAAACTAATCCATTTCATAATTCATTAAGGGAGTTAGGAGCCTTAAAAGAAATCTACCACCAGGATGAAATATTGTAAACCAAGCACACTGACATACTGGTGTGTGCTCCCCTCTGGCAGAAGATGCTATTCTTGTAGCTTTCTTTGTCTTTTGTTTTTAAGAAAAAGAGGTTTTAAAAATTATGTAGACGAGCCTTCGGGGCTCCAAGCTCCATTGACATCTATGGAGTCTGGAGTCCCTGAGGCTCTTTTGCCAATTTGTGAAACCTTTTTATTGTAAAAACAAGGTCCTAAGAAGCTAAAACAAAGCAGACAACCAATGTGAAAAATGCATATCCCGGAGTGGGATTTGGATCACTCTGGTGCAATGATGTGCAAAATCGCTTCACAAACCCTCCCCACTGAATAACTGCTGTAAGATTCAAACAGAAGCTGCTACAGTAGGGAGATCTCACACACCAGTGCACCAATCCCTGCTGCAATACAAAAATACAACTGCATGTTTCAGTTTGTATGGGTAGAACTGCTGACATATTCCCTTTAATAGCCTGACCGTCTGACTTTTAAAGACCAAGGCAACTTAGCAGTGGTGTTATATGGGCAGTGCAATATTGGCACTTTTTGCTGCCTCCTTTTCTTCCCATATACCTCTTGTGTCACCCCCTTCTTCATCATAGATTGTAGGGTCTTGTGAGCAGGGGCCCAATTGCTATTGTTTCATATGACTTATTACTCTGTCTGTTATATTTATATATGTCCCCCATAATCTGTAAAGCGCTATGGAATTTGAGGGTGCTATATAAAAAAGGATTATTAACGGTTTGTCACATTACAATCTCAATGCAATCTCTTATTAGATCCCCTATATAAAACAAACAAAAAAGACAGTCATCAACAACCTAAAAAAAAAACAAAAAAAAAAAACACACATTTCTCTCAATAGATGTAAACTTTTACTAAATTCTTCTTTTACTATACTGGTTACCCAAGTGCTCCATGAGTTCCCAAAAATTATATATATTTTTTATATTAAAAAAAAAAAAGAAAAAAAAAAGAAATTACTTAATGTGTCAAAAACAAAAAAAAATGACACACTTTATGTAATAAATGTTTAGACACAATAATACAATAAAATACCTCAGAGCAGTAGAATTAATAGGACATGACATTCTACCTTACCTGAATTTTAGGACAATGTCTAATCTTTTCCTCTTGAGGTATAGTATTCGTAACCACCACCGCTTCAAAGCAGGCGTTATTAATCCGAGAAATGGCCGGGCCAGAAAATATACCATGAGTTAGGATTGCATACACTTTGGTGGCTCCAGCAGATAGCAGTCTACAAAAGGGAGAGAAAAAAAAATACATTTTGCTTTTCCCATCAATACAACTGCTCTGCATACAGCAAAGAATAGCAAGTACACATGTATTGGAATGAATTATTCCTCCCCTGAGGTAAGAGAATGAAAGTCCAGCATGTTTAAAGGGGTTTTCTCACAAACATAAGTTAGGCCCTATCCACAGGATAGGACCTAACTTGCTGATGAGACCCCCACAGATCAAGAAAATGAGGGGTCCGATGAGGTCCCACGTCCCTCCGGCGGAGTAATGAAGCAGACGGCTATGCATGACTGTTCTGCTCTATTCATCTCTATGGAGCGAACCTGGTGCTCTGCAATTTCCGTCAGCTCCATAGAGATTAATGGAGAAAACGGTCCATTCGGACCTCCCCCATCAGACCCCTCGTTTTCGTGATCTCTGGGGGTCTCATCACTGAGCCCCCACCGATCAGCAAGTTATCCTGTGCATAGGGCCCAACTTGTGTTCGTGAGATAACCCCTTTAACTATTACTGTGGATTTAGGGAGTCTCCCTATGGCAGAAAGCAGACATTTTAGTTAGTTACTACTTTGTTTGAAATCTCTGCAAACATAAATTTTGGCATAAATATGCCGAAATACAAATGAGACAAATTGTCCCGCAAATAAACTTTTACATAACTGCAATTCCCAGAAACACAATCGACGTTAATGGATGCTTGCCATTAAATCTAAAAAAATCTACCATCAAAATCCATCACAATAAACCAGGGACATGTGCAAAACCGCTTGCACAGGTAGGTCACTACTAGGGAATCTAAATGCTTTGCCACTCACTTATCTGCTGCGTGACAGATGGTTCCACAAGTGTCTGCCATGTCATCAACAAGAATTGCCACTTTATCCTTCACATCCCCCACAAGAACCATACGGTCCACCTCGTTGGCTTTTTTTCTTTCCTTGTGTATTAAGGCAAAGTCAACATTCAGTCGGTCGGCAATAGAAGTGACTCTAGATTACAAAAAACAAAAACTAGTTAAAGTAATTGACACTCCATGGAAATCTTTAGAAAAGTTTGTGTATTTTTGAAAGAGAATCCTCCTGGTTTACAGCCTTTAGGTTGTACAATTACATTTGTGTATAATCTCTTACCTTTTGGCACCCCCAGCATCTGGTGACACTATGGTGCAAGTTTTCCATTCTGCAATGTTTTCTCGAATCCATTTCAGGACTGCAGGTTCAGCATATAAATTATCCACAGGAATATCAAAAAAGCCCTGTAATAGAGAAGAACCTTTGTTTAAAGTCTAAAAGTCTTCACCAAGGCCCCTTCTACACACTAGTGAGTGTGGTGTGTCCAAATCCCATCACTTGCAGCGTGTGCTGGCTGGAACGTCCGGCCCGAATGCTGAGCAATGGGAACTGAACTCCGTGCAATTCTGGTTGGCAGCGTTTGGCCGGACCCATGCAGGTTGCACACACAAGACTCATTTTTGTGTGTCACGTTATTTTTTTTAGTTTGGCCACTGGTCATTTTCATCATCACAGAACCAAGATATTACCAGTGTGTTCTACCTTACATGTAATTGTATACTTTTATTCTGTCCTGCGATGGAATCTATAGTTATACGGTACAACCCTACAATAGTCCCTGCATCTCTCATAGCTAAAATACAGTGAGGAGGTGGAAGGCTTATTCAGCAACCCATTGGCTTGTGAGAATATCTGATAGGCACATCGGAAGATTAGGTTTTTTTCCTCCCAGCATAATAAGAAACAAACTGTTCTATGTGCAACTAAAATTAAATATATATTTAAAGGGAACCTGTCAGCAGAAATAGACCTCAAACTACTTCCAGTAGACTGTCACATAGACTAACACCTTCCTGATCATGTTACTTTCATGGCCTAATCTGGCCTCATCTTAAAAAAACAGAAAAACAACAACTTTGAAGTCAGATGTAAGTTGGTTGTATAAAGTCATGTAGGTGGAGAGTTCAACACTGAAGTCAAGCTCTCGCTTCCCCAAAATGCCCCCTTTTTCTGTAATTAACGGCTCTGTATCCAGAGATATCTCAACTGGGTCTCCACAAGAAACATGGAAGGTGTTAATCAGCTTAAAACATACAGGTTATGATTTATGACAGGTCCTGAAAATTGCTACAAGTCAAACAGATTTTGGCACAGTTTTACAGCAATATTCAAGCAAAGTAGAAGTGAATAAATCCTTCTGTTTGGGTCTCTGTGTATTCTCACCCTGATACCATACATGATTTGTGTACTAAACTGGCTTTAATTTATTAAAAATATTAAAAACTAAACTTGCTCGCCATTCAAGCAAAAAGAAGAGGAGTCCGAAGAGGTTTATCACCTACCTCTAGGCAACCATAAGTATTTTTATGTACATGGGTATTATTTTATGTGCAGTACCCATATTGGGGATTCAGTCCTTGTGCGTGGTTTAGTATCCAAATCCCCCTGTCAACAGCAAAAAAAAAGGAAGATAAAAAGTGAAATACCTGAATCTGGGAGGCATGAAGGTCCATAGTAATGATGTGGTCAGCCCCAGCCACTGACAACATATTGGCAACAAGCTTAGCAGAGATTGGAGCTCGAGACTAAAAGAAAACAGAGGGGGGATGGGAAGTGAATACAATAATTCCTTTATATAGCGCACACAGATAATGCAGCGATGCACAGAACTTGCCAAATCAGTGCCTGTCCCCAGTGGGGTTCACAATCTAATCAACCTACCAGTATGTTAGGGTGTGGGAAGAAACCGGAGGACCCAGATGAAACCCACGCCAACACAGAGAGAACTTACAAACTCTTTGCAGATGCTGACCCTGGGATTTGAACCCAGGCACCCAATGCTGCAAGGCTGTAATGCTAACCACTAAGCCACCGTGCTGCCCTATGATTACTCCAACCATTAGGTGCATCACACACATGGATAAAACATGACATTGCAGTATATACTGAATGAAGAACATATGGTCTTACCTTGTCTTTCTTATCTTGGCGTGCGTAGGGAAAACAGGGAATAACCGCAGTGACACGACAGGCAGAGGCGATCTTGCACGCGTTGATCATGATCAGAAGTTCCATTAAGTTGTCGTTGATCTCCCCGCAGCCGCTCTGCACAATGTAAACATCTTCTCCTCGCACGCTCTCCCCAATCTCCACACTGCAAGTCAGCACATCACAGTATGAGTACAGGAAACATTACAGCTCTGCAGATATTTATCAGAATGACAATGAGATGCTAAGGGTCATTTTGGCTACCGTTGCAAGATCAAAAATTGGCAAACAACACCCCCCGCCCCCCCAACGTCAAGGGGAAATATGCACAATTTTTTAAAACCATTATTTACTAGTTATTTGTAGTTGCACTTTTTGTGTGGAACCCACATGGCAAGTTTTCTTCAGGCTAAGCAATACCCTCTACACGTGCAAGTGATGATGGCACAACAGGAATCACACAGAATATGTTAACCCTTTAATCGCTGTCGTACAGCTATACACATCCTATTTGCAGACACCCCGGGGAGATACCTGTAAATGGGAGGATAGTGTCAAAAGGATTGTATCTTAAGAACCATAGCAAGAGGAGAATCCCCCTTTAATACAATGCGATTTTTAAATATAGCTCTCAATTCCTGACTGTAATGGTGCAAGCTTGCGGCCGTAAATACGTCCCCCATAGATGCCAATAACCGCACGGAGCATCTTGTGCTCACCAGACCGGTCCATAGCAACAAAAAGATAGAGCATGCTATATCTTCGGCAGTGCTGAATTATTTTCAATGGAGACAGGAGAGGTCACCCCTACCCCTCTCCAGCGCAGCTCACTTATGCGGAATATGTATGTGCAAACGCAGCCTAACTTGACAGATTCTGTATCGTCCAGAAAGACAGTATTATATAGATATTATTAAATGGGCGGGGGGAGGAGGGTGATAAAGATTTATATAACCGCTTATTAAAGAAAAAAATGTAATGGTAAAAATTGCAAAAAAAAAGCACAGTACAGCCTCCTCGCTCACCCTCCAAAGGGGGCAGACTGCTGTGATTGTGAGGTCGGCTCAGCCAGACCCAGGCCGTAAAGCCCTTCACCCCCAGACACTGGCCACAACGAAGGGAACCAGCACAGAGGGGATGGCTGCATACACAGCTTGTCAGGATGTACGTTGGCAACACATGAACCATGTAGGTTCTGATCTCTTCTATGGGAGATCCCTTGATACTGGTTACAGAGAGTGTTCAACTGTGTTACATGAACAGCTAGACAATACAGCACTGCTGTATAATGCCCCTCATGCTGCTGCTCCTGCGGGTGTGCAATAAATAGTTGGATGTGTGTGCAGTGTCCATTAAAATCTGAAACAGAATTTTTCTGCAGATTCATTTGTAATGTAAAAGGGGGAAAAAAACACTTCAGTGTGTATGTAACAAAAAAAAAATTAAGTAAGGGAAACCCCTCACGGCCAGAGCAGGGACACTGCCCATGCTCCATCTCACTGCTGTGCTGCTGGCTAGCAACGGACACAAAGGGGCATAAAAGCAGTGAAATAATAAAAAATTATTGTGGATTGCAAAAATTTGTGATTATAACAGCGACTACGCCACCTCCACGCCATGTGGATATGGAGGGGGCTTAGAGGGGCGCTGCGAAACCCTAGGTGACCGCTGAGGTGACGGCTGGTGTAGTTTTGCCCGGCAGCACGGGGCTGTGGAAACCACAGTGAGCCCAGATATTTCTGCGGATTTGTGCATAAGCCCTAACAATTATTTATATTCATCTCCATGGGGTCTTTTCCCAGTAAAAAAACAATTTAACATGGAAAATATTTTTGCAGCAGATAAAAATATGTAACAAATGTCAATTTTTGCATATAAAAAACAAGAAAACACACCTCATGTACATGAGCTTTTGTAAATGTTACACGCTGGGATGTTGCTGTATTAGGGAAATGTATTTACTGCAATAAAATCTGCATGTAATGCACAATGTGTACGAGCGCCAAGTAGTAGATCTGAAATAAATCTCTTTCTTTGTGTAGAACAAATTCTCAGTCCGACATGTCTGCAACAAATCTGCATCGTGTGTACACAGCCCTGGGACAGAGTGCTTACAGCGCTGTAATATGAGGCTGCACTTGTCATATGGACGCGCCGCAGAATTCCAATGTGAATGAAGCCTGAGAGGAGCTGCCAGGGAGGGCAGATATGGGGTTTCGGCTGCACATTTCACACTCAAGGGTGAGAATTCCCATAAAGCAGTGTGTGGGACTCACAGAAATAGACAGCCATCTTTATTATTGTGTATGCGCCCATAATTCTATCTTTCATTAGCAAGTGCTATGCAGACTCTAGGCTAGGACCACGTGATAATGTGTAATATAATTATAATACTTATAATAACCCTGGGGTCACATCACTATTGGGATGCAATGGCGCAGCATAGACGGTGCACTGCCCTCTGTAGGAGCTCCGGGGTAGTGCACCGTCCCCAGCCTTCTGCCTCACGTGGTGTACGTGATATAAACACATATGTACATGAATATTATACACTTCTGCCGGTGACCGGAATCCCCTTCACCACCCAATCATAAGAACACATCATCCGGGGACCTGCAGCCCGGGCCCCGCCTCTCCCTGCTCTTCCCGTCATCACAACGTTTTGGGCGATTTGGTCCCCACGTGTTCCCAGCTTATTCTCCGCTGCCTGCACAGATGCATGCCGGGACTAGTAGTTATCCCCGTCCTCTAAGACTCTTTGACGTAGGTCAATTAAACTACAACTCCCAGCAGCGCCTGCGCCCGGCTTTTCCATTTCAGCTTGTCACCCGTCACAATGTCTCGGCGTGGCGCAGCACTGAGCCCGCACCCGCCGTCCTCGCACTAGCAGCTCACTCACCACGTCTCCTGGTTGCTGAACTTTTTGGTAACCACACGCCCCAATTCGAGCCCCAGCCGGTCCGCGATTTTCTGGGACAGGTCCTGGTGGGAGCTTCCACTGAAGATCTTGATGTTGGGCATGTTCTCTCCGGCGCCCCTCGGGGAGATCCGTCACTGTAGTGGAGGAACCTGCGGGCCAAGGGGGGAGCTGCACGATGTCCTGTTGCTTAACGGAGACGAAACTCTTAGCTCCGCCTACTCGCAGGTTCAACCAATAAAAAACCCCGGACACACCCCCATCGTGCTGCGGAAGGTCGAATTGTATGAGGCAGTAACCGCCATGTTGAGTATTGGCAGAACATAATATCATGTTATAACAATATATCAGATCCTTCATTGTTTCCACATGTTTCACCTATAGGTAGTGCCTATAGGTGTATGTACCCTGCCTCCTTACGTCACAAGATCGGGTGACACTCCGGGGTCACGTGTTTCTGCAGCTGTAGGGTAAATTTAAATGGCAGGTTCTCCTTAACCCCTTTCCAACATGCGCCATACTATTACAGCACACGAAAGGAACGGGTGTATGGAGTGGGCTCATGGGCTGAGCCCTCTCCGTTCAGGTTGGGTGTTTGCTCCATATTACAGCAAACACCCACCGCTTACACACATGGTCTGTGCTGGCACCAATCACGGGTGTTAAAGGAAATCTACCATTTGTTTTCATGCATTGTGAACCACACATACCTTGAGAATGCTGTAGCTACACTGATGCAGAAACATATCTTGTTTAATCCCTGATCTGAGTGGTTTTACTCAAAAAACAATTATACAATTCAGGACTGTGGGAAAACTGGGTTGCATGCTGGCCGCAGTTGCAAAACACATTACATGGAGCTTCCTGAACTGTCCAGACAGGACTAATCAACCTGAGCTGGATGACTCGTATACAGAAGTCGGGGGATGGTGCAGCGATTGATTACTTCTGCCTGTCAGGGACAACACAGTGATTACATCATTCTCTGGAGCAGTGCATAATAAGGGTAAGGGGAGAAGCACGGAGCAGTCACAGGAGTGACAGAGCCTCATTATCATAATTTTATAGTTATTTTTTCAGCAAAACCAATCGGATCATGGATTAACCAAGATATGTTTCTGCATTAGCATAGCTACTGCATTCTCAAGGTATGTTTGGTTAACAATGCATTAAAACAAATGGTAGGTTTCCTGTAACCCCTTAAGGACGCAGCCATTTTACAGCTTAAAGGAAACCTACCACTTTAAAATGACATTTATAAGCCAAAACTACCTTGCAACAGCTCCGGGTGAGCTGATGCCGGAGCATATCTTCACTATTTGCATAAAGCGCCGTAGTCCGTGTAAAACATTTATTGCTTTATATTCAAACCCCCCACTATATAGCCGGGTGCACCATGTTATTACGAGGTGGCGGAGAGCCGGTGACGTCACCAAGCTCCCAGGCACACTCGCGCCTGCACAACTTCGCTTGTGAAAGCCTGAACGAAATAATTTGAGGTTGCCAGCCCGAGTGTGCCCGGGACTGTGGTGGGACGTCACCGGCTCTCCGCCACCTCGTAATAAAGTGCACGCACGGTCGCGCGCATGGTGATAAAACCCTGCAATACATCAGTATTGCAGAGTATTATCATGAACAAGCAATCATATGATTGCTTGTTCATGTCTCATGGTGGAAATAGTAAAAAAGTTAAAAATAAAAAGTTTTTCCATAAAAAATAAAGTAATAAATCAATAAAAATGTCCATAAGCCCCATAACGTCTAAAGAGAAATATAACGCTAAAAAAACCTCTAAATCATAACACAAACCCCATATATATATATATATATATATATATATATATAGATATATATAGATATAGTATCACACCACCGCGTCCGTAACAATCTGTAGAACAAAATTAAATAATTATTGAAACCGTACGATGAACGCTGTAAAAAAGAAAACTTTAAAAACCCTCCAAGAATTATGATTTTTATCTATTGAATGCAAAAATGCAATAAAAAGTGATCAACAAAACATATGTCAACTCCGGAATGATGCTGTTGCAAAGTACAACATGTCCCACAAAAAACAAGCCATTAACCAGCTCTGTAGCCAAAAAATTAAAAATGTTATGCCACTTGGAAGACGCCGATGCAAAAATGATAGATTTTTCCCCACATTAGGGTGGTAGGTGTCCTTAAACTATTTAAATGCCTCCAGCAAAGCATAGATTGTGATGACAGCCTGTAGTCTTATACAGACTCCAGAACCTGTCAGCCTAATCAGTAGCAAAACTGCCATACACTACAATACAGTAGTATTAGTATTAGTGTATGGCTGGAGCAATCAGCCTCGCTAGGGTAGCTGAAAAAGTGTTAAAAAAAATACAAATAAAATCATAAACATGTTAGGTGTCGCCGCATCCTAACATGCCCAATCCATCAAAATATAAAAATTGTTATTACCGGCAGTGATCCCTGTAACGGAAAATAGCACCAAAATGTCCAACACGCCATTTTTGCAATACATATAAAATGCATAAAAAGTGATCAAAAGGTTGAGAAAAAAATTACCGTATATCAGGCTCCCCTACTTAAGGACACCCGGACAACAGACACACCATAGTACAGACAGAACCCCTCTGCCCCTGTGACCTCTGGTGAAGCTCTCTGGATCTTTAAAATAGTCCCACTGCAATAATCAGCTTAAAATTGTCTGCAATGAAGCTTTATTGATAATTCTTGTCCTATGACAGCAAAAAAATGGAAACTCCAATTGTCACTGGCAAAAAATTTTTCGGGATACTACACATGATAAAATATATCAGTTTCGACTTACATACAAATTCAACTTAAGACAAACCTACAGTCCCTATCTTGTATGTAACCCGCGGGACTGCCTGTACTCGTGTATAAGCCGAGATTTTCAGCACAAAAAATGTGCTGAAAACCTCAACCCCTCGCTTTACACGAGTCAACTAGAAAAAAAATAATAATACTCACCCTCCGGTGTCCGGATCCTCGGCGGCAGCTCCCGATTCTTGGCACGGCTCGCTCCCCCCTTCTTCTCACTGGTGGCTCCCGGTCTCTTTTCTTTCTTCACTAGCCAGCAGTCGCGTCCATGCGATCTGCGGGCGGGCGCACACTATGATGCGGCGCTGTCGCCGCTGGTGACGTCATCGGCGGCGACACTGCCGCATCATAGTGTGCGCCTGCCGGCTAGTGAAGAAAGAAAAGAGACCGGGAGCCACCAGTGAAGAAAGAAGAGGGGAGCTGTCACCGAGGTTCGGTAGCCGCCGCCAGGACCGGGAGCCACCACCGAGGACCGGGAGCCGTGCCGAGCATCAAAGGTGAGTATCGTCGGAGGGTGAGTATTAAGTTTGTTTTTTTTATTCACTTGGCATACTGGGGGAAGGCTGTATACTACTATTGGGGCAGGCTGTATACTACTATTGGGGCAGGCTGTATACTACTATTGGGGCAGGCTGTATACTACATGGGGGCAGGCTGTATACTACATGGGGGCAGGCTGTATACTACATGGGGCAGGCTGTACACTACTTGGGGGCAGGCTGTATACTACTTGGGGGCCGGCTGTATACTACTTGGGGGCAGGCTGTATACTACTTGGGGGCAGGCTGTATACTACTTGGGGCAGGCTGTATGCTACAGGGGGCAGGCTGGCTGTATACTACAGGGGGCTGGCTGGCTATATACTACAGCCGAGGGCTACACCCTCGGCTTATACTCGAGTCAATAGGTTTTTCCAGTTTTTGATGGTAAAATTAGGGGTCTCGGCTTATACTCGGGTCGGCTTATACTCGAGTATATACGGTACACTTTACACTGAATTATTAAAAAGTTATTGGCCTCAAAATACTGTATGGTGAAATGAAGAAAACATTTTTTGAACACAAGGTTTTAAGTTTTTGAAATCTGTTAAAACACCTATAATAAAACCTATATAAATTTGGTATCCCTGTGATCGTACCGATCCACAGTACCGATTTCATTGGAGTGCACAATGAAAGGCTTAAAAACAGAGCCCACAAGAAAATAGTGACAATGTTTTTTTTAGTCAATTTCAACGTATTTATTTTTTTTTCTCGCTTCCCATTACATGCCATGCAATATTAAATACTGATACTACGAAGCTTAATTTGTAACGCTGAAAACAACCCCTCATACTGCTCTGTAAATGGAAAAATAAAAAAGTTATAGATTTTTGAAGATGTGGAGCAAAAAACAAACACACAAAAATAAAAAAGGGCCTGGTCGTTTAATCATCACTTTTATTTTGGTATTTATTAAAAAAGCCTATGCTCTAAAGAACCGTTAATTAAAAATATACAGCATAATCATCAAAATAGTTGCCATTTTTTGCATTATGAACATAATGGCAGCAGGTCTGTCAAATAGAAGCTAGTTCTAGTGGACCTTAAAGGGGTTTTCCCGCAAAAGAAAAATTCTCAAATCTCAATCCCCTAGTGATATTTACACAGTAAAGATAATTTTAACCCCTTACTTTAGAATTTTACTCGGTGTTATTGCTGTTTTAGCTCCTATCACTCCCTAGGCTCCACTTGGCCATTTGACTGAGGGTGGTAGGCAGAGGAGAAGTCCAAAGTCACTTGCAACTGATTGCACAAGGATTGCCAGAATTTGGACACAAACTGAACCCTTTTATCCGACACAATGTGTTGAGGAAGACCATGCATCTGGAAGATATGTTGAAAGAACAAGCTGGCAAGACGTGGAGCAGACGGAAGACCCGGAAGGGGAGCAAAATGCGACATCTTAGAAAACTGGTCCATCACCACCCAGATGACGTTATTGCCAGAGGAAGGTGGAAGATCCGTGACAAAGTCCATAAAAAATACGTGCCACCACGGGCGACTGTGTATCGGCAAAGGAAGTAAGAGACCAGTCGGTTTCAGGCGGGAAGGCTTATTACGGGCACAGGAAGTGCAGGAACCCACAAAGTCACGACCAAGTCAGGCCATCAGTAGTAGCGGGAGATGAGGGCCATGGAGTGTTGCACCCCAGGTTGCCCAGCCAGGCACAAAGAATGTCCCCAAGAGAAAATCTTCTTCGCAGTGCAGGTTGGACATACATCTTGCCAGGGGGAAGCTGCCGAAGATCCACCAGTAAGGCAACAACCAACTGTTCTGGACAAATAATAGAGCAATTTCTCTCTGTGAGAGAAAAGGTTTTTGAAAAGAATCTGCATGTGAGTGGCCCTTAGGCCCTTTCTAAATGAGCACCACCCCAGCACCTACAGAAGATGAACCCACCTAAAGATGAAATGGCTTCTCTGTGTCAGGCCTAGTGAGAACAGGAGCCGAGATAAAGGCAGACGTTAACTTTAAGAAGGCCTCTTCAGCCCCCGAGGGCCAGAGACGTGGATTGGCACCCTTCTTGGTGAGCGGCACGATGGGAGACACCAAAGTACAGAAATGTGGAATAAACTGTCAGTAATAGTTTGCGAAGCCTAGGAACCTCTGGATGTCTCGTAAACCTTCTGAACACGGCCACTGCAGACAGTTTAGCAGGATCCATCTGGAGACCTTTGTCGGAGATGATGAAACCGAGGAAAGGAAGGTTTCGTTGGTGGAATTGATGTTAATTGTGAATTGCAGGGATGTTACATCTCTTTAACCACCCACTATGCTAATGTAGTGGTGGCTGGGCCCTAAGCAAGAATCGTTGTGATGCATATACTTCCAACACCGTTTGCAGGGAATCACTTATTGCCTCTGTTTGCCTCCTACTCTGATTCTTATTCTCCTGCCTATTGATCCAATGAGCATTGACTGGCACCACCAGTTTCATCACAGCCACTGGGTAACAGCAGGCCATACTAAAACTTATCTTCCTGGGGCAAAAGACCACACGCTACCCAAAGTAGAGAAAAATTCCCTCCCAACCCCAAGAGTAACTCCCTGGATCAACTGAAACTGGATCAAGCTCCAGCATCTGCTGGTTGAGCTAAATTTCACTTGTGTGACATGTTTTTCTTGCAATGATTTTAATGAAAATGGTGAAACCTATAGGTATATCTATCATTATTTGTTTAAATGGCTTGAGCTAAGTTTGATTGCTATTCCCTATACACTGCTGTGATTAAGGGTGATTGAGAGGCAAGCAGAGGAAAGGGATTGCCATGGCAGCTGGAGGCCTGATCATTGCCTCTGGGGCTACCAAATGTGGAAACCCATTAGGCACAGTCAGAGGTTGGGTCTAATAGGCAGGCGTCAGTTTAAAAAAGCCAGTTATAATACAATACATTACAATGAATTAGAAATGCAATCAAGGTATTGTATGTGTAAATCCCTAAGTGGGACATAAAAAAAAGTGATAGATGATGACAATAAAAACACACAAAACATTATTATTATAAACTTTCACAAATTTGATATTGCCCCATCTCTAGCAAGAGCATATTATTTTATTATACTTCACTTTTATATTGTACTGTGAATGGCATAAAAATAAATTAAAAACTATACCTTTGTAGTGGTTCCTGTGTCCCAAAAAGAGATAAAAATTGATCGAAAAGTCCAATGTCCTATAGAAAAATACCACTCTTACTGCAAAAATCAAGTCCTAATAGCCCTTATATTGTCTTTTGTAAAATAAACATGGAAAATGGGGAAAAATGCTCAGTCCTAAAAGCCCAAACAGACCGTGTCTTTAAAGGAAACTTGTCATCAAGATCATACATTTTCACCTTATTACAGGTTCCCATAGCCTTTTTAATAATATTTCCCTATCTGCTTTTATAATTAAAGGGGTTTTCCTACCAATCAAGTTAGACCATATCAACTGGATAAGGTCTAACTTGCTGATCGGTGGGTGTCTCAGTGATGAGACCCCCAGAGATCATGAGAACAGGGGGTCCAATGGGGTTTGAGGTGATTAAGGACCCCTCGTTTCCCTTGGAGATGAATGAAGCAGACGGCCGCACATGTCTGTGATCACAGAATTCATACTATGGACACAGAATTCAATGTTGTCATCACAAAATCTGTTTTGCACTTACAAAAGTAATATTTATCGACCCAAATTGCCTTTTGTCATTACAAAAATCATTTTTGGGTGCACAAAATCAATTAGACTTTCACAGAATGCACAAAAATAATTTTGTGTGAACAGAATGTATTTTGTGTTACAAAATATAATTGTTTGACTACAAAATGCCATTTTGTTGCACAAAATACGATTTTGTGTCACACACAATGGGGGTCATTTACTAAGGGCCCAATTCGCGATTTCCCAACGTGTTACCCGAATATTTCCGATTTGCGCCGATTTTCCCTGAATTGCCCCGGGATTTTGGCGCACGCGATCGGATTGTGGCGCATCGGCGCTGGCATGCACGCGACATAAATCGGGGGCGTGGCCGTTGGAAAACTCGACGGATTCGGAAAAACCGCCGTATTTAAAAATAAACATTGGTCGCACGGGCCATACTCACATGCACCACGATGAAGACGATGAACTCCGGGGCACCGCGGCAGACTTCGGCGCAGCAGCGACACCTGGTGGACATTGGGCGCAGGACCTTCATGAATCGCCGGAAGACCTGAACGCTCGTCGGAGAAGCTGCCGCTGGAACGCGAATGGACCGGGTAAGTAAATGTGCCCCAATATTATTTTGTCTCACAAAATGCATTTTGTCATACAAAATTCACAAAATGTATTCTGTCACACAGAATTAATTTTGTCTCACAATATGCATTCTGTCACACAAAATGCATTTTGCCATACAAAATGCACAAAATGTATTCTGTAATACAGAATTAATTTTGCCTCACAGATTCTGACTGGCCAATTGCAGCGGCACCATTTTGGTTTGGTAACACTGGAGAGATGAGTAGAGCGTTACTGTGTGCACCAAAACATCCCTATTGATCCCTATCTGTTCCCTCCTGCGTCCTGTGTGTTCCCTGTGTGATCACCTTGCATGATCACACTTCCGTTTTTCCCTGTCTGTCCCTTCTGAACCCAAAGGCACTTTTCAGTGCGCTGTGTTAGCGTTGTTCTGCACTGGAAGCACTTTTCAGTGCGCCGTGTGAATAGCGCTGCACATTATCTTTAGCGGTAGTTAGGTTGTCTTGGGGCAAGCTCGGAGCATCTGTAGCACCTTTTTGTGTGGTGCACATAGGTCTTTTTGGTGCCTGGTGCTATTTTTTTCCGGAGCGCCGTAGGTGTACCCGTAGTAGGGTGCACTTATCTATTTTTTGTGTGTTACATCTGTGCGGCTTGTCTGTGTACTTTCTCTAGTTTTTTTCTGGTGCAAATTCTTATTTATTTGTGTGCAGTATCTCAGAAGATGTCTCCATGTTGGAGACACACAACATGCCGGCCTCTGACACAGAGTCAGCTAGTGGGGATGATGTCCCCTTTTACCGATTATCATCCTCCGGCTCATCTTCCAATGACCTGGAAGGACCCCAGAGAAGGCGCCGCAAGGTTCCTGTGCCTGGGACTTCTGCGATTGATGTGCCTGGGACTTCTGTGATTGATGTGTCTGGGGCTTCCACTAACCCCACATGCGTAGCCCCAGATAATTATACCCCTCAGGTCCCCGACTTTTTGGGTCAAATTAAATTTGACCCGGCAGGGCTCAGAGCTGTAGACTTTTTAAAGTTTTTCTTTTGATTAGGAGCAGTTGAATTTAATTGTAGTCCAAACCAATCTCTACGCTGCACAGCAAATGCCCAAAACCCCACTTCATTTTATCCACAACCCTAGACTTGGACCCCTGTCACTGCAGCAGGGATGGAGAAGTATTGGGGCATAATACTTCTTATGGGGATAGTAAAGAAGCCATCAATCAGGGACTACTAGAGCACAGACATACTGTACCACACCCTGATGCTCCACATGGCAATGAGCAGGATGCGCTTTGAAGCCATCAATAAGTTTATGCACTACACCGACAACACACAGTGCCCACCCAGAGATTACCCCAGTTATGATCGTTTATTTAAGGTTAGGCCCATATTAGATAATTTTAGTGCCAAGTTTGCCCAGGCATTTACCCCTGAGAAACATGTCAGCATAGACGAGTTCCTGGTACAATTCAAAGGGAGATTTCAAATCCCCCAGTACCTGCCCAATAAGAGGTCAAGGTATAGCGTGAAGATGTATTAGCTGTGCGAAAGTACATTATTGTACTTTACCTACAGGTTCAGGGTATATGAAGGGAAGGGGCCACTATCGTGCCCCCATAATGCCCCCCCTTTCCGGGGCGTTACAGGGATCATAGTGTGGGAATTGGTGCACCCACTGCTGGACCAGGGCTACCACCTCTTCCTGGACAATTTCTACACCATCTCTACCCAGATCAAGTGCCTCGCTTCCAGAAATACTGCGGCATGCGGCACTGTACGTAGAAATCAGAGAGGTCTCCCTAAGTCGCTACTTGGGCAAAAACTTGGGCACGATAGCAGGGAACTATGCAGCGACTCTGTACAGGAGAGCCGGGCACTATGCAGTGACTCTGTACAGGAGAGCCGGGCACTATGCAGCGACTCTGTACAGGAGAGCCAGGCACTATTCAGCGACTCTGTACAGGAGAGCAGGGCACTATGCAGCGACTCTGTACAGGAGAGCAGGGCACTATGCAGCGACTCTGTACAGGAGAGCCGGGCACTATGCAGCGACTTTGTACAGGAGAGCCGGGCATTATGCAGCGACTCTGTACAGGAGAGCCGGGCACTATGCAACGACTCTGTACAGGAGAGCCAGGCAGTATGCAGCGACTCTATATTGTGTGTCAAATGCTTTGAGGGGTCTAGTTTCCTAAATGGTGACATATTTGGGAGTTTTCTATTGTACTGTTACTTCAGGGGATCTTCAAGTAAACTGTGGCACCACAAAAACATTTGCAGCCAAATTGGCTGCCAAAAACCCAGTAGCACTAACTCTGTTCTGGAAATCGCTGTTGACATCCAGATGTTGGGTATTGCCATACTCGGAAGAAGCAGGGAAAAAATTTTGGGATGTATATTTACCTCATATTCCGTCAGAATCTTATTCAAAAATTGAAATTTCAAAATTTCCAATCCATTTTTGTTTGCTTCCAGAGAAAGATTTAAAGGGTTGACAGACTTCTCAAATGCTGATTTGAATAGTTTGAGATGTTCGGTTCATTACTTGTGGGGATGTATAGTACATAATCCTTTATAGGGCACTTCCAAACTGAATTGGTCACCAAACATTTAGCATTTTTCAAATCTCTTGAAAATCTGAGAAGTTGCTACTAAAACTTGAAACCTTCTCAGATCCGTAAAAAAATGGAAACATAAAACAAATTATGGAAATAAAAAGATCAATGGCAAAAGGTTTCTACAAAAAAAATTGTGGTTTGACTTTTTGTCTAAAAGGTAGAGCATTTGAAACTTTGAAAATTGTCATTTTTTCAAATTTTTCCTACATTTTTTAATTTTTAAATTAACACAACTAACATTAACTATAACATCTCACTAGAAAACATTCTCAAAATCACAGGGATTTCTTAAAGTGTTGAAAAGTTATTACCACTGGAAGAGACACTTGTCACATTTTTAAAAAAAGGACTAAGCTTTAATGTACAAACAGGCTGCATCCCTAAGGGGTTAAGTGCACATCTGACCAATCACAATCCTTGTAATATAAACAATGTAATCTCCAGGGCAGTGGTGGCGAACCTATGGCACTTGTGCCAGAGAGGACACGCAGAGCCCTCTCGGCTGGCACGCGTACCATCTCCCCAGTCTCATCAAAGTGGGCCCCGACGCCTGCTGGGACCTGCGCTCCGATTCCTGCGCGGCCCTGGTGCACTCCGATGCCGGCCAGGTCCCAGCGCTCTGTTGCCTGCGCCGCCCCGGCGTCCCGCTGCCTGCTCGTTCACGCAGGCCCACTGCCTGCAGAGTCGCGGGGTCCCAGCGCCCGATGCCTGCTCCTGTGGTCCCGCAGTGACGTCACCACATCCTCGCCGACACTTGAGATGCGTGTTTCCGCGGCTCCTGCACTTGGTAAGGCCCTCTGTGTGTGTCTGTCTATACTGGGATGGGGTGAGGCCCTATTTCTATACTGGTGTGGGGGGCGAGGCCCTATTTCTATCCTGGGGTGGGGGTGAGGCCCTGTCTCTATCCTGGGGTGGGGGGTGAGGCCCTGTCTCTATCCTGGGATGGGGGCTGAGGCCCTGTTTCTATACTGAGGTGGGGGGGCCCTGTCTCTATAGTGAGGTGGGGGGGGCCCTGTCTCTATAGTGGAGTGGGGGTGAGGCCCTGTCTCTATAGTGGAGTGGGGGGAGGCCCTGTCTCTATACTGGCTACTGGAGGGACTGGGTATTACTCCAAAAATCACAATGCTGAAGCATTTCTCCTGTGTTGTGTATGTTATTTTTGGAGAAAATAAAAGTTTTACTTAAAGAGCGATCAGAACTGTGCCCCCACATATATCATATATACCCCTCACACCACAAATGACCACACTGTGCCCCCACATATATCATATATACCCCTCACACCACAGCTGACCAAACTGTGCCCCACATATATCATATATACCCCTCACACCACAGCTGACCAAACTGTGCCCCACATTATCATATCTACCCGGTGTCGGACTGGAGTACCTTGGGCCCACCCAAGAAAAAATTTTTTGGGGCCCACCTTTCATGTAAATAGAAAGAATACTATAGAACCCAAAACACACTGGGGCAGAAGCATTCAACATTAGACAGCGTAAATGGAAATGGAACCAGGTATCATCCAGCCTCGCGAAGTATGAATCTGGATGATAAATATGTTGTAGTAATAATAAATAATTCTTTATATAGTGTACACAGATTACACAGTGCTGCATAGAACTAGTCACATCAGTCCCTGTCCCCATGGAGCTCACAATCGAATCAACCTACCAGTATATTTTGGAGTGTGGGAGGAAACCCACAAAAACACAGAGAGAACATACAAACTATTTGCAGATGTTGACCTAGGTGGGACTAGAACCCAGAACTCCAGCGCTGCAACGCAGAAGTGCTACTCACTCAGCCACCGTATACGTCTTTTTAGTATAAATTTTAACCTTCTATTAGTTGGTTTAGATTACATTAAAAAAGCCAGATTTTTGGGCACTTTTGAAACTAGTACTGAGACACAGCCCCTTTAGTCATTTTATTTGCAAAACTGCCAAAAAACTGCACTACAAAGCTCAGTACACAAATACAGTACCAGAACCATATAAAATACAACATTTGTACATTGCCAATGACAACCTTGGTCATAACAACACAGGTGACATTACTGTACTGCAAGCCCCAGGCAGGGAAGATCTGGTTAGCATATCCACCAACCTTTAGATGAGAGAGACCTATGAGCGAAATCTAGAGAGTGCTAAAAAAATGTCTATTGTGACCTATGCTCAATATAAACTACAACAATGTTCAGTCATCGCTGGGGACACATCCTATTTGGCTCCACTTAATGAGACTTTATTTAGTGCTACATAACTATAGAGTGACAGCTGCAACTCTCAAGCTTCAATGGTACTCCATGCTGTGTACTGCGGCTGTAGCTCCATGTATGGCTGTGTACTGCGGCTGCACCCCACGTCACGTGACGAGGCGGCGGCGTCCTTCGCCGTGACAAGCTGTGTAGTAAGTGATGCTTGACAAGTAGATGTTGCTGTTTATTTGTGAGTAGTATTGTAGTAGATTAGTGAATAGTGAGTAGTATTGTAGTAGATTAGTGAATAGTGAGTAGTATTGTAGTAGAATAGTGAGTAGTGATCTGGTCATGGACAAGTGAACTGAAGTGTTGTAGACTAGTGAGTTGTAGTTTTGTATTAGATTAGGGAGTAGTAGTGGTGTGGTACATCAGTGAGTAGTAGTGGCGTTGAAGACTGGTAAGTGATGATACTTTAGAAGAGGAGTCAGCAGGAGCTGAACTGGAAAGGCAGAGCTCTACAACGAATGTTAGGTATTGTAGTAGGTTAGTGAGTAGTATTGGTGTAGTAGATGAGTGACTAGTAGTATTGTAGTAGTTGTATATTAATGAATAGCAGTGTTGTAGTAGAATAGTGAGTAGTAGTTTTGTATTAGATAGTAGTATTGTAGATTATTAGAGAGTAGTGTTCCCTGAGTTATAGCTCTAATACAGATGCCGAATTTGCAACTGGGCAGTGCAGTGGCTCAGTGGTAAGCACTTCTGCCTTGCAGTGCTGGGATCATTGATTCAAGTCCCACCCAGGTCAACATCTGCAAAGAGTTTGTATGTTCTCTCCATGTTTGTGTGGGTTTTCTCCAGATTCTCCGGTTTCCTCCCACACTCCAGGCACACTCCAGCGCCTCATAATCTGTGTGCAGTATATAAATAAAGAATTATTATTTAAGTACAAAAAAGTCACTAATCCATACCTACTCTTGGCAGGTGTAGGGAATAGCTTAAAGGTATTTATTCTACTTTTTGGGAACTGTTGTGCAACACATGAGGGGAGGTTGCTCCTGGTAGTATATATGATAAATGAGTATGGCATTATGTGCATATGTCTGTGTAGCTAATGTGTAGTATCAAGTGTGATGTGCAAGACAGGGGTGACAGAGCGAGTTTCGCTATAGGGGGGGCTCGATCCAAAGTTCACATTGGGGTCCACTGAGGTCTTGTTACTCCACTATTTCCCACATACTATGATGATCCTCTAATGCCCAAAATGTGTCTATAATGTTCCTCTCATAAAATAATAGTAGTAAAACACAAATCCCTGTAGCAGGCGCTATGGACATCAGTGAGTGATAGACTGGTGAGGGGATCTTAGTTTAGTAACTTTTCCTTTGTTAGGGCACCATCTTTATTACTCCATGTAATCCCTCATGTCCTATAGGTAATCTACACACACAGCAAATTACTCTCATGTAATGATATATAAAACCTGATATCACAACATACTATAAATCTGTATACTCCGCGCTCTCCTGACATGTCTCTATGAAGTCTCGGTAATTTACTTCTCCGGTCTGGCCTGGGGCTGAGGATAAGGAGCAGATATCGTGATGAATGTGTGACGGTTCTACAGCTGGAAAGACTGGTTCTGACTTCCATGATACATGTAATACAAAGAGCCCCGGAATGTATCTCCATAATGTACTTGTCCCAAAATCCAAGTCTAGAGGAGAAGGTCCATGTCTGTCCAGAAAGTCTTGTACGATATTATAGATTTATATGTAAGGTGGTTGTGAGTTTTCACACTATAGTTCCAGAATCTATGGCCCAGCACCTCTACATCTCCGGTTATGGATGGAGAGAGACCACAATAACAGAACTGAAATTCTTCTTCATAGTCCCAGAGAAATCTAAGAGATGCTGTAGATTAAGGCCTCTTGCACATGACCATGATCACCCTCACACACGACGGGTCAATAGGAAATGACTGACCGCACCGTGAATGTGCACAATGGAAGGCTACGGGGCGGTGAGTGAATCACAGTTGTGTGTTTGTGTCCATCAGGCCTAAGGGTTGATATTGTATATTGTGACCTTTGTTTAGGATATTTCACTCCCACCACTGATACCAATCCCCTGTCTATACCCCTCCATGCCAGTATTTATGACTGCCATCTATTCACTTCTATAAAGCTGCCAAAGATTGTGGCCCTGGCAGCCCCATTGAAGTAAAAAACACCCCAGGGGTGGCCCACCAACTTATATGTATCCACTAAGCGGTGGAATATGGATGGGGTATGTGGTGGAACAAGCCATTTCAGGTCTATTTTTACAAATTAAAAAGTAAAAACACAAAAACACTTCATATAATCTGCACATTTATTGGCAGTGACATATAAATCTAAGGACTCTTTGTGCCAACATCTGGAGATCAGGAAATGGCAAGTGATGCCCATAGCTGGTATCATGGTGTCACCCTAGAGTACAAAGGTTTGTGTAGATAGATGTTCAAGTCTGTCATATCTTCAGAACATCGTTCATGATCTCCATTGTCATAGACGTCCATCTCTGACACCAGGGGCGGGAGGACACGTCTATAGGGGCGGGAGGACGCGTCTATAGGGGCGGGAGGACACGTCTATTGGCCTAATGAAAGAACAAAGATATATCACTACATACATTCAAGTGGCTGCTACATGTCTACAAGACTGGACTCATCCTGGAATGATCCATATCTAAATGTCTGTAGCAGTGATGATACCACATTGGCCTAGATTGTAATATCTTATGGACATTGTTCACTGGTAGAGATGTGATACATCTATGTGGCAGAGTATAGTCAGGACTTACAGGTTTGGTAGGTTACAGGTCGTCTTGGTTTAAATTCAATAAGAACCTTCGTGAATGAAAGCTGCAAAAAAAAAATCTCTGGATTATCTTCATTGTAAAGTCTCACATTAGGTCATATAATTCAACGCAAAAGCCAAAAATCAGTCGGTGTATGTTGTAAATATATTTTTTGAGCTCCCATAATGCACTTTTCCAAACTAAGAGCAGTAAAAACTTAGCTCTAGACATGTAATAGTAAAATAGTATATTAAATAAGAGAGAAGTAAATTAAATAATTTGCAAAGTCACTGGACAAGTTCTGAAGACTCCGATCTGCAGAATCTCAGATCTCCTTGATGTTGTCCTTGTCACAATGTACTGATGTGCGTTCCACCTACCTCAGAACTCATCCTTATCAACCTGGGTTGAAGCGTCAACCATAAAGGAATGGTCCATGGGTTTCACATGGATCACGGTGACTTTTGGCCCATGTGACATTAGGCTGAGCTCTTCCTCTGTGACTTGGCACCCAAAGTCCTTGGTGTCCGGTCTGCTGAGAGCTGGCGTGAAAGGAGTCACCTTCACTGATTCCCGGCTCTACAGAGGAAACATAAGAGAAAGCTGATGATGATGTGTGTATCACGAGTCCAGTCACTTGTGAATGAGATCCTGAGATACACGACACGTATCACCAGGCTGAGATACATGTCCTAGACGGAGATCTCCTCACCATGCAGAAGAGGCTCCTCAGTCTTTGTCGCCATCTTGATCCAGTAGATCTTCTCTTCTCCCCAGAGGTTTCTGGTTCATCCTGTTGAGAATTTGGATACACAGAAATTTAGAGTGATAGAAAGCAAATGAGTCCTCCATTCAACTATAAACATGGGTCCAGATTTACTATGGGAAAGCACCAAAAATTGTACACACAGCAGACACCACACACTAAATTTGTAAATCATGTACTTGATAACACGCTCTAGTTTATCTTGCACTTTCTTTTAGAGAATATTAGTAAATCTGCCCCAATGTCTATAAGTTGCGTGTGGATCATAGAGGAGAAGAGACATTACCGTGATGATGCAGTGCTCGCTTATCTTGTCCCAGTCTAGCGGCGTTGTTTCTGCACTACACTCTGGAGGTGGATCCGGTGGTAGGAAATTCTCCTGTCAATACATATTAATTGTCAAATTCGAATCATTTTCCCTCAATTCATCATCACCTCCATCATCATCATCATCATCATCATCAATAGCATCAGCAGCAGTTATGGGACATGGTGAGTCCATGACTATATAGTAATGGCCTCCTTACCGATCTAACAATCCAGCAGGGCTCAGGTGACTCCGGCATCAGGTCTCCTGGTCCATCATGTGTCGCAGCAGCCAAATTATAGGAGGCAGGGGAAGGACCTGGCTGTGGGACATAAAAATAGAAACATTACTTTCAGATCAATGACATCTTATTGATAAGATGTCATGGAGGAGGTGAACCCCAGATAACCCCAATATCACATGTTATGTATAATGTGGTGATGGCTGATGACGTCTCTAGAATTATTTACCCCGTCCTCGTATGATTCAATCCAAGTGTGTTCAGCCTCCGGCTCCAGTGCCCTGCGGGTCAGAACTTGGACATGGGTGCGTCCAGTAAGATTATCCTATAGGGGAGAGAGAAGAACAGAATTCCGGGAGTTACTTATATATCAGTATATCAACTTCTGATAGGACAGCCAAAAATATTTTGGCCTATAGTAAAGACATTTGTATAATAGTGTCCAGGTGGTGACCTTATACCTGCCATATACATCCATAGGTCCAAGTTAGTCTGACATATGCCAAACTATGTCCCATTGTTATACATAAGGGAGTTATACATAAGCTGTTTGTAGTAAAGTAGTGTTACCCATATTAACCAATCACATCGCTGCTTTCATTTTATTATCTGCTTGATATGAATGAAAGCTGAGCTATGATTGGCTGCTTCAGTTATAATACATGGCTATATAGATACATATCACCAAGAGACTCTATGTATAGTAAGATCTCAGCTTCACATTCACCAGCTCTGACAAGGAGAGACAGCCAGGAACATGGGAAAAAAATGAAGTAAAAAAATGTGCTAAATTTTGATAACTGAATTGTTGATTTGTTACAAAAATTTGCCCAATTTTATTATACAATAAATTCTACTGATCCTTTTTTTTTAAGACCCGTCCACTTGTCTAGTTGCTGTTCATATTTGACATGTGGCGAAAGGAGTTGCAGTTTTTGATGCTAATTTGTGACACATGAGATTTTAGGACTTTTTGGTTCAATTCAAAACTGAATTAATTAGTGAGATCCTAATATTAAATCTGCCATCAAATTCTATCCTGATAAACCAGGATCAATTACTCATACACATATGTGTTATCCATGGCCTCTTTCCTTCTAAAATCAACCTTTATCATTCTGCTGATGAGCCAGAAGCGATCTGGGGGGAGGGGGGGGGGGGGGTTAATACCAGTGTGCCTCTGTGCTGTAACTTCACAGACCGTTACCCAGTCTCCTCCCCAGAAGAGAATTGCTGGGGGAGAAGGAGGTGGGGAAGACAGTGTAATAGTCTGTGAGGCTGCAGCACAGAGAGTCTCTGGTAAGAACCCCAAGAGTTCTATAGGCTCATTGGCATAATTTTAAAAGTTGAATTTAGAAGGAAGGAGACCATAGATAACAAATATAAGAAGATTACCACAGTCACAGAGCCTGAATCTAAGAAACGTACAGTGGACACCAGATGTAACTATCACATCTAAATTTGTAAATCATGTACTTGATAACACGCTCTAGTTTATCTTGCGTCTATTAGAGAATATTAGTAAATCTGCCCCATTGTCTATAAGTCGTGTGTGGATCATAGAGGAGAAGAGACATTACCGTGATGATGCAGTCCAAGTCCAGCAGCTTTTTTCCTGTACTACACTCAGGTTCCGGATCCAGTGATAGGAAATTCTCCTGTCAATACATATTAATTGTCAAATTTGAATCATTTTCCCTCAATTCATCATCACCTCCATCATCATCATCAATACCATCAGCAGCAGTTATGGGACATGGTGAGTCCATGACTATATAGTAATGGCTCCTTACCGATCTAACAATCCAGCAGGGCTCAGGTGACTCTGGCATCAGGTCTCCTGGTCCATCCTGTGCAGCAGCAGCCAAATTATAGAAGGCTGGAGAAGGACCTAGCTGTGGGACATAAAAATAGAAACATTACTTTCAGATCAATGACATCTTATTGAGGAGGTGAACCCCAGATAACCCCAATATCACATGTTATGTATAATGTGGTGATGGCTGATGGCGTCTCTAGAATTATTTACCCCATCGTTGTATGACTTGATCCATGTGCGCTTAGCCTCCGGCTCCAGTGCCCTGCGGGACAGGACTTGGACACGGGTGCGCCCAGTAAGTTTATCCTATAGGGGAGAGAGAAGAACAGAATTTTGGGTCAGTGAAATTGTTTGTGGCTCCACATGATGGAGACGTCTCCAGAAGGAATCATGCAAAGTAACCATAGACCTTCAGGAGCGGAGATGGTGGAGACCACTAGTGGAGTATAGGAGGACATTGGTGGAAAGAGACATTGATATAACCAGAAATGAGTAAAGATGTAGTAGACGGCTCTAGAACATCTTCAATATCACATAGTCTATCTCTCAGATCATTATGGGTAATACCAGGCCGTATACAGCAGTGATAGTGATGACATCACGCTAGAACCTGGGAAAATGGAGAAAGATTCTATTGCTATGGTAACCAGTACACACATCCGCCATCTTTTTTTAGAGTAAATTATACAATTTTTGCAATTTCTTTACATAAAGTTTATAATTTTAAACTGTTATCAGCAAGAGGAGTGTAAGAATGAGTCTGGGGGTGACATATTATAACTAGTGCACAGTAGATACAGGGTTTAGATCTTCCCCTCACCCTCCCAGACACCTCAATGTCCCCCTAATGACAGATCTAGGACCTCAGTATAACCAGGAATGGGTGGAGGGGACATCAGGACCTGGACATAATGTCACCATGTTTTATATCAAGTCCTCTAGGGACAGGGGTCTGAGGGTAAATCTTCTTCCTGCTCCTCTGGACACACAGCGCTATCAATAATATCCCAAATGTAGAACAGAAACCAAAAAATGAGAGCAGATATTCCCCAGGATCCGTGTCGGACTGTCCCACCAGAGGATCGGAGGCTCCAACCTTATACTGGATTACAAAGATACAGCAGAAGATAACTAAATTTGGAAGCTGGAAGGGTCTTTTTTTGAGTTGAATGTGAAGAGGGTCCTCCAGAATAATGTTATCTGGTGGACCTAAGTAGCCCCAGTACGACACCGCCCAGGATTCCCCTTATCTACGTTACAATCCGACCGTCTATTTCCTGATGTCTAAATTTCACCACTAACAATAATCCTGATATCCGTCAGTAAATAAAGTCTACTTACAAAAAATCTTTCCATCATTCGTCAGTAAAACAGCAACAAAATCTCCTCTTCACTCTCCACTCCTCTACTATACAACCCTCAGAGAATTATAGGTACAGAGCGGGAGTTATATAGCAGTGATGACATCACAGCGGGTATGACATCATGTTTAGAACTCAGTTGAATGGGGAGGATTCTGATTCCATGGCAACCCAGTACAGGGAGCGGCCATCTTGTATAATAAATGATGGAGTCATGATAAATGTATATTAAATATGGCAAATTTAACCCTTTTGACTCTCTTCTATTCCGGGAGTTACTCATATATCAGTATATTAATTTCTGATAGGACAGCCAAAAATATTTTTGCTTAAACCCAAAGACATTTGTATAATAGTGTCCAGGTGGTGACCTCATACCTGCCATATACATCCATAGGTCCAAATTAGCCCAACATATGCCAAAACTATGTCCCATTGTTATACATAAGGGAGTTATACATGAGATGTTAGTAATAATTGTAATTAATTAGTGTTACCCATATTAACCAATCATAGAGCTGCTTTCATTTTATTAGCTGCTCTGTATGAATGAAAGTTGAGCTGTGATTGGCTGCTACAGTTATATTACATGGCTATATAGATAGATATCACCGGGAGACTCTATGTATAGTAAGATCTCAGCTTCACATTCACCAGCTCTGACAAGGAGAGACAGCCACGAACATGGGAAAAAAAATTAAGTAAAAAAATTTGCTAAATTTTGATAACTGAATTTTTGATTTGTTACAAAAAAATTGGCGCCATTTTACTATAAAATAATTTCTACTGATCTTTTTTTTTTTTAAGACCCTGTCCACTTGTCTAGTTGCTGTTCAGATTTGACATGTGATGAGAGGAGTTGCAGTTTTTGATGCTAATTTGTGACACATGAGATTTTAGGACTTTTCGATTCAATTCATAGAAAACTGAATTAATTAGTGAGATCCTAATATTAAATCTGCCATCAAATTCCATTCTGATAAACCAGGATCAGTTACTCATACACATATGTGTTATCCATGGCCTCCTTCCTTCTAAAATCAACCTTTATAATTCTGCTGATGAGCCAGAAGCGATCTAGGGGGTATTACCAGTGTCCCTCTGTGCTGTAACTTCACAGACCGTTACCCAGTCTCCCCCCCCCAGGAGATCCCAATCGGAAAGACAGGAGTGGATCCGGCGCTTGGGGAGACAGATGTAAAAACCTCTAGGGACCAAAGTGCGTTCCAAAAACTTGAGGTTTATTATATCATAAAAATTTTAAAAAGTTACAGATACAACGCGTTTCGGCTCAGTACATGAGCCGAAACGCGTTGTATCTGTAACTTTTTAAAATGACCTGTAAATTATAGATTTCTTACTGGGACCTGACAGCTTTAAGTTTCTTCTCTGCGGTCACCTATGGTATTTAGGTTTTCCACTTTTCCACTATAGGAGAAGTCACAAGCTCAGATGTAATCCTTATAGTGATCCTAAATGTCGGCATCTAAATGACTAATAGAGAATCTTTCTTGGTTGAACAAAAGATTGTGAAACCTCCATCTATATTACATCATGTGTAAGATCCATATTATCACCAGGCCACGTTCACTGGATTATGGTTGTAGGATTTCCCATACAGACCTGTCATGTCCTCCTCACACCTGTGACGTCCTGACATCTCTATGACTAATGGCCAAAATATCCGTCAGATCTGTAATAGATATAATACCGTAATTAGAGGGAGGGGGGAGAAGAAGAGACGTCATCATTCCTATACACTTACATATAAACCTCCAGTGATCAGCCATATCCAATCAGGCAATCAGCAGAGCAGCAATTTTTGGGATAATATTTTATTCAAGAATTATTACAGCTACCCCCTGTATTGCTCTTAGAGGGTCCCATAGGTCCTATTAAGCCTAATGCACACGTGCAGTGGTCATGATCTGGATGCCCATTTTGGGGCCAGATATCGCCCACCATTGAGGTCTATTACTCCAGGTCACGGTGTGTTGAGTATATCATCTCTCACGGCACTGTGACTGAGCTGGGTAGCCTCCTCTCTATGGAGGACTCGCCCCTCCCATCTCCAACCAACCCAAAACATCCCCTGGTGTGCAGCCCATTACATGTATGTAGCCTTACATGGATCAAGCTGTAGATTCTACTTACCATCATCATTAGACAAGGAGTCATTGGCAGGGAAGCTAAAGGCCCATCTATAGATATTGCCATGGAAGGGCCAACCTACATCTCTGAAGTCTCCAAATATAGATCCATGATGTCAGCTCTCAGACAGATCTGCCACAAACTTAAAGGGGTATTCTCGTCTTTTCATTTACATTTAATTTTATTAATCTGCCATTAATATACATTTCTTCAATTAGATCTTATTAAAAAAAACTGTGTGAAGATAATCATAAATGTTGCCATATGGTCCCTTAGAAACAAGTCTGTGTCCTTGGATACGGCCACCTCTGCTGGAGTGATTTCACAAAGTAACAAAAAGTTTTTGTATATGAAATGTTACTTCATGTCCCACAGCCATCCTGTGGTAATGATCGCTGAATCCAGGTGGTTAGGCAGGGCTCAGTAGCGCATGTCTGGCCACCGCTGCCAAAATGTGAGGTGGTCGTATCCAAGGAAGCCATCTCGTTTCTAAGGGACAACATGGCAACATTTATGAGAAATTATCCTCACACAGGAACATTTTTTTTAATAACATCCAATCAGAATGTTTACAGAAATGTTTACATATGGAAAATGAATTAAAATAAATGTAAGTGCCCAGATGGGAAAACCCCTTAAACTCTTCCCTAAAGAAAAAAGGATATTTTTTATCATAAACATGAACATGCCTTAAATATCATATTGGGGGTCATTTACTAAGGGCCCAATTCGCGGTTTCCCGACGTGTTACCCGAATATTTCCGATTTCCCCTGAATTGCCCCGGGATTTTGGCGCACGCGATCGGATTGTGGCGCATCGGCGCTGGCATGCACGACGGATTCGGAAAAAACGCCGCATTTAAAACAAAAAAAGTGTTGCGGAGCTTGCACTTACTTCACTAGGAATAGGCTGGTGAACTTTAGCGCGTTCCGATGCTCTTCAGCGCAGCAGCGCCACCTGGTGGACGTCGGAGGAACTGCCTTAATGAATCCCGGCCGGACCCGAATCCACCGCAGAGAACACGCCGCTGGATTGCGAATGGACCGGGTAAGTAAATCTTCCCCATTGTGTTGTGTCCCAATGTATTAGGAAGACTCATTCCTCCTGGAAATGTAAGAATACATCCACAACGTGACACTACCATTTACTGTGCCTTCAGTCTTTTACAAAGAGATTGGTACAAAGGGGCTCCCAAGGATCGACCATCAATAGTTGAAGAGTTGGAACTAGACATCTGTGGTCATCTGGACAACCACAAGGACATAGAGCTAGAAGCAGTTGACTCCTTGCCAGCTGCTTCCAGCTCCTAGACTTTATGTATATGGGGCATCAAACAGTTGATCATATGGGTGTTGTGTGTCATTGCTCCAACAATCAACTACCGAAAATAGTCCGTCAATAAAAATTCCTGACCAAACCCATTTTCCAGGAGTAAAATCCATCCTAGACATAAGCCGGTGACAAGTGACATTTTGTCGCCTCCTATGCCTTGACCCTGATGTATCAGCTACACCAGTGATTTTCAACCTTTTTTGAGCCGCGGCACACTTTTTATACTTAGAAAATCCTGGGACACACCACCAACCAAAATAGCACAAAATGACACTAAAACAGTCATATTACACATATAGTTAATAATATAGATTCTAAATTTATTTTACTCACTCCTGGGCCTGGGCCTGTTGGACGAACACAAAAGGGATATCCTGGCAGGAATGGTGGAAAGACACACACAAAGCTCTTCTTCAACAGTTCTCAGTTTCCCCCTGTTTTTAGTATATGGTGCTGATTATTATGTGGCTCATATACTGCAAAATAAAGGGGGACAATGAGAAGTACTATGGCCATGAGGCCAGAGCACAAGTGCCAGCTCATATACTCAGCATATGAGCTGGTACTTGTAGTACTCCAGCCTCATGACTATAGTATTTCTCATTTTACATTTCTCTGGGAAACAAAACACAGGGGGCACCATAGTTTGGGGAACTTTCCCCGCGGCACACCTGACCATGTGTCGCGGCACACTAGTGTGCCAGGGCACACTGGTTGAAAATCACTGAGCTAGATATCCAAGTGTAATAGACACATGACTCCATACACCACCATAGGCCAAGACCATAAAATAGCTCCATAAACTGTCAAAGACTGAGACCATAACAATGGCATCATAGACCATAACAATGGCTCTATACAATGTCATAGGCAAAGACCATAACAATGGCTCCATACTCCGTTGTAGGTCAAGATCGTAACAATGACTCCATACACTGTAATAGGCCGAGACCATAACAATAGCTCTATACATTGTCATAGGCTGAGACCAAAACAATGGCTCTATACACCTTCATAGGCCGGGACCATAACAATTACTCCATACATTGTCATAGGCTGAGACCAAAACAATGGCTTCATAAACCGTCATAGGCCAAGACCATAACAATGGCTCCATACACAGTCATAGGCCGAGACCATACCAATCACAGCGCTGCTTTCATTTTATTAGCTGCTCTGTATGAATGAAAGCTGAGCTGTGATTGGCTGCTACAGTTATATTACATGGCTATATAGATAGATATCACCGGGAGACGCTATGTATAGTAAGATCTCAGCTTCACATTCACCAGCTCTGACAAGGAGAGACAGCCACGAACATGGGAAAAAAATTCAGTTATAAAATGTGCTAAATTTTGATAACTGAATTGTTGATTTGTTACAAAAAATTGGCGCCATTTTACTATAAAATAAATTCTACTGATCTTTTTTTTTAAGACCCGTCCACTTGTCTAGTTGCTGTTCAGATTTGACATGTGATGAGAGGAGTTGCAGTTTTTGATGCTAATTTGTGACACAAGAGATTTTAGGACTTTTTGGTTCAATTCATAGAAATTAATTAGTGAGAATTAATTAGTGAGATCCTAATATTAAATCTGCCATCAAATTCCATCCTGATAAACCAGGATCAATTACTCATACACATATGTGTTATCCATGGCCTCCTTCCTTCTAAAATCAACCTTTATAATTCTGCTGATGAGCCAGAAGCGATCTGGGGGGGGTATTACCAGTGTCCCTCTGTGCTGTAACTTCACAGACCGTTACCCAGTCTCCTCCACCAGGAGGGAAGTGCTGGGGGAGAAGGCGGTTGGGACGACAGTGTAATAGTCTGTGAAGCTGCAGCACAGAGAGTCTCTGGTAACAACCCCAAGAGTTCTATAGGCTCATTAGTATAATTGTAAAAGTTGTATTTAGAAGGAAGGAGGCTATAGATAACAAATATAAGAAGATCACCACAGTCACGGTGCCTGGATCTAAGAATAAGAGCCCCTGGTTTCATTGCGATGGTAGATTTCCTTTAAGGTCACCCATGGCCAATGAGCCTTAGGGGGTTTATATACAGTTTCTTTCCCTGTACATTATAGATTTCTTACTGGGACCTGGCAGCTTTAAGTTCCTTCTCTGCGGTCACCTATGGTATTTAGGTTTTCCACTATAGGAGAAGTCACAAGCTCAGATGTAATCCTTATAGTGATCCTAAATGTCAGAATCTAAATGACTAATAGAGAATCTTTCTTGGTTGAACAAAAGATTGTGAATCCTCCATCTATATTACATCATGTATCAGATCCGTATTATCACCAGGCCACGTTCACTGGATTGTGGTTGTAGGGTTTCCCATACAGACCTGTCATGTCCTCCTCACACCTGTGACGTCCTGCCATCTCTGTGACTAATGGCCAAAATATCCGTCAGATCTGTAATAGATATAATACAGTAATGAGAGGGAGGGGGGAGAAGAGGAGACGTCATCATTCCTATACACATACATATAAACCTCCAGTGATCAGCCATATCCAATCAGGCGATCAGCAGAGCAGCAATTTTTGGGCTAATATTTTATTCAAGAATTATTACAGCTACCCCCGTATTGCTCTTAGAGCAGTGATGGCAAACCTTTAAGAGACCGAGTGCCCAAACTGCAAACCAAAGGCGACATTTCTATTGCAAGGTGCCAACACAGCAGTTTAGCCCAATAGCGCCACAATACCACTATACAAGAGACAAATAACACTTTCACATAATGAGGCCACCATTACAACCACATAAATAGCATAATTCTGGTTATAAAGACCACTATAGAAAGGCCAACATTACCAATAATAACGCTATACTAGAAGCTAATGTAGAGATGAATACTGTATTACTGCTATCACTGTTGGACTGGTGTACCTTGAGGCCACCAGAGAAAATTTTTTGGGTGGCCTACCCTTCATGTAATAAGAAAGACTACCAGACTACTCCTAATTGAATTGTAAAACACGTTCTATCAAATATTAGATACAGAGCCAGAATCGAGGTCCATATACACTCACCGGCCACTTTATTAGGTACACCTGTCCAACTGCTCGTTAACACTTAATTTCTAATCAGCCAATCACATGGCGGCAACTCAGTGCATTTAGGCATGTAGACATGGTCAAGACAATCTCCTGCAGTTCAAACCGAGCATCAGTATGGGGAAGAAAGGTGATTTGAGTGCCTTTGAACATGGCATGGTTGTTGGTGCCAGAAGGGCTGGTTTGAGTATTTCAGAAACTGCTGATCTACTGGGATTTTCACGCACAACCATCTCTAGGGTTTACAGAGAATGGTCCGAAAAAGAAAAAACATCCAGTGAGCGGCAGTTCTGTGGGCGGAAATGCCTTGTTGATGCCAGAGGTCAGAGGAGAATGGGCAGACTGGTCTGAGCTGATAGAAAGGCAACAGTGACTCAAATCGCCACCCGTTACAACCAAGGTAGGCAGAAGAGCATCTCTGAACGCACAGTACGTCGAACTTTGAGGCAGATGGGCTACAGCAGCAGAAGACCACACCGGGTGCCACTCCTTTCAGCTAAGAACAGGAAACTGAGGCTACAATTTGCACAAGCTCATCGAAATTGGACAGTAGGAGATTGGAAAAATGTTGCCTGGTCTGATGAGTCTCGATTATTGCTGCGACATTCGGATGGTAGGGTCAGAATTTGGCGTCAACAACATGAAAGCATGGATCCATCCTGCCTTGTATCAACGGTTCAGGCTGGTGGTGGTGGTGTCATGGTGTGGGGAATATTTTCTTGGCACTCTTTGGGCCCCTTGGTACCAATTGAGCATCGTTGCAACGCCACAGCCTACCTGAGTATTGTTGCTGACCATGTCCATCCCTTTATGACCACAATGTACCCAACATCTGATGGCTACTTTCAGCAGGATAATGCGCCATGTCATAAAGCTGGAATCATCTCAGACTGGTTTCTTGAACATGACAATGAGGTCACTGGACTCAAATGGCCTCCACAGTCACCAGATCTCAATCCAATAGAGCATCTTTGGGATGTGGTGGAACGGGAGATTCGCATCATGGATGTGCAGCCGACAAATCTGCGGCAACTGTGTGATGCCATCATGTCAATATGGACCAAAATCTCTGAGGAATGCTTCCAGCACCTTGTTGAATCAGGCAGTTCTGAAGGCAAAAGGGGGTCCAACCCGTTACTAGCATGGTGTACCTAATAAAGTGGCCGGTGAGTGTATATTTATATGCTATGTTGGAATCTAAGTGTGCAAGTGTAAATGTGTAAATGTACAACATCACAAAGGGCTCTTGGCAGTTAACAAACTACTAGAAGAATCACAACATCCCCCTGAGGTTAGAAAATTATGCCTCGACCTGCTCTCTCTCGTCTTACGTGAGAACTATTTCATGTTCCAGGACACATTCTATCTACAAGTAAGAGGTACAGCCATGGGCTCTAATGTGGCCCCCCCTTATGCTAATAGCTATATGACAGACTTTGAAGAACAGTTTGTCTACCCTAATGCCAGCTTTCACTCTCATGCCATTCTATGGAAAAGGTTCATAGACGACGTTATCTGCATATGGACAGGACCCCTCGACACACTTAATGACTTCCACACTTACTTGAACTCCATATGGCCAGAGTTACAGTTCACCATCAATCTTAGTCAACAAAAAATTGACTTTTTGGACACCACCATTATCAAGGACACATCAGGCAGACTCTCGAGCGATCTGTTCACCAAACCCACAGACAGGAACAGTCTTTTACACTATTCCAGCTGTCACTCTAATCCTTGTAAAAGATCCCTCCCTAATTCCCAGATGCAGAGGGTCCTTAGGATAGTCTCCAACCCCATACAAAGAGAAACACGTCTCCAAGAGATGCGTGACAAATTCAGAACACATGGCTATCCCGAACACGTACTAAGAACACAGGAACATACTGTGAGACAGGAAACACAGAAGGAACCATGCATCAATTTTATCCACCAGTATCACCCCACAATATTTAAATTACATAAGAGCATACGTAAGCATTGGTCAATACTTTCCAATAGTCATCCCTCTATTCCTGAGTTCACACGACAATTTCGCCCCTGCTTCAAACGTCTGCCCAATCTGAGGGATAGATTGGTGAAAGCAGACGAGGGTTCCCCCAAAACCAAAACAGGACAACGATTCCTGTCCACACCCAAATACGGCACCTTTCCTCGCCTCAATTGCTCCCAATGCAACAACGTACTGAGGGGGGATAAAATATCCCACCCCAGGAATGGCATGACATACCCCATTAAAGATTACTTCACCTGTAACTCATCATTTGTGGTGTATGTTATCAAGTGCCCATGTAACCTGGTGTATGTAGGCGAAACAGTCCAACACATAAAGGACCGCATATCCAAACACAAGTCTGACATTCGGTGCAACAAACTTTTATTACCCCTACCATACCATTTCGCCCAAGCAAAACATAAGATCTCCCAACTAAGATTCCAGGTGGTAGAACATGTTCCTGTACCCAGACGAGGCGGTAACAGGATCAAACAACTATTGAGACGAGAAGCATTCTGGATACATCGCCTCAATGCAATGTCCCCTAATGGACTTAACAGGGAATATGAGATACAAAATATGCATTAATCCCGAGAACCTCCTATTCACTAATCGTGCTTTGTTTCTTTTCAGATTCCCTGAATCCCTGAAGACCGCATTGCAATAGGTATATACTCTTCTCCTTTCCCCTTTCTCTATACACCACACACAGACACACTCCTGACACATAGATTTATCTATAGCTTATGATTAGAGATGAGCGAGCACTAAAATGCTCGGGTGCTCGTTACTCGAGCCGAACATTTCCCGATGCTCGAGTGCTCGTTTCGAGTAACGAGCCCCATTGAAATCAATGGGAGACCCGAGCAATTTTTCAGTAAAATTATAAACTGAACGAGCACAGTGAAAGAACACAGTGCAGAACAGATTGCAGATGTTCGGGAACATCTGCGTTCTGTTCCGGAGACACGCGTGCAGAACGGTGTTCTCCGCAATAGTATTTGAAGAACAATATGTGTGAAGAACACATTGCAGATGTTAAACGAGCTGTGTCAGGCAGAATTTTGGGTTGTTTTCATGGATTCCATGTTAACTTTGTCGCCACCCTGCTGTGTAATCCACAAAATATACTGGGAAACTTTTATCATGTAGCGATATTATTTGAGCGCTTCTTGCTCACCTCCTTTGGTTCCTCTCTGCCACCCATTGGTTTGAAGCCTGAGTCCATTTAGGGTATGTCGCCATGACACTCTCTAGCCTGCTGCCGCTGCCTCTGCATGCCGTCCCCTATAGTGTCAGGGTCAATTATTGGATGTTTTAGATGCTATCTAGCTTCATTCTGTCACTCTTTCATGGCCATGCTGTTGCCCATAATTTTGGCATAATGGTGCGTTTAAGCAGCCTCAGAGGCATCCATGCATGCTGCCCCTGCTGTTTCCTGTCCATTTCCGTGGTGTTTCCATCCTTTTCTGAGGTTCCCAGGTGTTTGGCCAAGCTTCCCTGTGCAGAGCCTTGGTCCCCTTGAAAAATGCTCGAGTCTCCCATTGACTTCAATGGGGTTCGTTATTCGAGACGAGCACTCGAGCATCGGGAAAAGTTCGTCTCGAATAACGAGTACCCGAGCATTTTAGTGTTCGCTCATCTCTATTTAAGACCCAAAAAAGGAATTATCTATACAATGGGGGTCATTTACTAAGGGCCCGATTCGCGTTTTCCCCGACGTGTTACCCGAATATTTCCGATTTGCGCCGATTGTACCTGAATTGCCCCGGGATTTTGCCGCACGCAATCGGATTGTGGCGCATCGGCGCTGGCATGCACGCGACGGAAATCGGGGGGCGTGGCCGAACGAAAAACCCGACGTATTCGGAAAAACCGCCGCATTTAAAAACCGAAAATGTGTCGCTTGGGAAGCGCTTACCTTCACCTGGTCCAGCTCGGTGTATTCCGGCGCATTCAGATGATTTTCAGCGCAGCAGCGCCACCTGGTGGATTTACCTTCATAAATCTCGTCCGGACCCGAATCCTGTGCAGAGAACGCGCCGCTGGATCGCGAATGGGCCGGGTAAGTAAATCTGCCCCATTGTGTATCATCCCGCAAATAATAAGCCTCATATGTTCACATTACCAAAAAAATGTATATCCTGTACAATGTGACAATACAAATCTGCTGTGAATGGCGCTGCTTTCATTCTATGCCCGGCCGTGCGCCCATACAGCAGTCACCACCACATATGGGGTATCAGTACACTCGGGAGAAATTGGGCCTCAAATGTTGCAGAGCATTTCATCATTTAATTTATTATGAAACGGTCAGTTTTGGCCTAAATGAATGTATTGTCCCCAAAAATTCAAAAGTTTCAAAATCCCAGGTCCATATTGTTTTAACTCATGTGAAAACTTAAAGGGTTAATAGACTTAATAGAAGTTGTTTTACATACGTTGAGGGGTGTAGTTTCTATAGTGGGGTAATTTATGGGGTTTTACTATTATTTAGGCCTTTTAAAGTCACTTGGAAGCTGAGTTGTCCCTCATCAAGCTTTTTGGGTAGTTTTACTTCCTGTCTAGAAAGCAGAACATTATAAACTTGGGAAATGAAGAATTTTTAAGAACTTTTGCCAAATTTTCACTTTTTTTTTTAGACCGAAACGCAAAATGTATCACTTCAATTTTACAACTAACATGAAGTGCAATGCGTCAAGAGAGAAAATTCTCAAAATCACCTGGATATATTAAAGTGTTCCGAAGTTCCGAAGAGTATGGAAATTTAACAATGTATTTGATGTGTGTGTTACCAGCTATAGGGTACCTTTACATGGTATGTAATTAACTAGATTTTTTTGGTAAAAGTTTCAGCAGATTTCTCTGTGTGTGGTGGACACTAGAAACGCCACTTGGTACATCACCTTCTAAAATCATTGCATGTCTGGAGAATAATTTTGAACAGGGTCCCAGGGTCTAAAACTGGCCCCAGGTTGACATGCAAACTGCCTACATTATAATCTGCTAATGAATACAGACTCTTCAGTTGATATTATGGATGCAAATACAGGTGGAGCATCACTACATAAAGGTGTTGTTCCAAGCTACCAGGGCAATGACTTCTGTAGGAAGCGTGGTGGTATGGGTAGCAGGGGTTGAGGGACTGGTGGCTGAGAATTGAAGATAGACTGATCATTTTTAACTGAGACTGTGAATGCTGATGGGCAATCTCATTTGCACCCATTCCTACCACACTTATCAACATTTGTAGTGGATGACTGCATCCCGATGTTGCTTCTTCCCCATCCTGTAGGTGGTGCCACCTGAGGTAAAAGGTTCAACCCGCATAATGAAAAGTGAATTTCTGTATTCAACTCCTGTTTGGGAAGCTTAACATCTTTGGCATCCAAGATATTTGAAGAAATGAACATCAAAAATGTATAACAGAAAAAATAATTCTAATAACATATAAGAAGCAAAGATTCATTAAAACATATAACTAACATGCTAGGTATAATAAGGTTTAGAATGAAGTGTAAATCGAAATCTTTTGATACTGTGCCACACAACCTTCCAATTTGTCTACTGTTTAACCAGGTTTATGTGAAGGGTGGACATTTCTGTGTTATTTTTTTATTCAGTTATTTTTTTGAGAAGTCAATAATGTGTGAACAAATGAAAAAACATTAAAAAAATTCAAATTACTGAGATAAGGGCACTGTCTCCGTTTGGAGAAATCAAGGTTTAATCACCAGAGGCGACAGGACTTTACTATGAGAGCTGTCAATCTGTGGAATAGCCTGCCTCAGGTTCTGGTCACAGCAGGGACAGCAGAGAGCTTCAAGAAGGGTCTAGATGCCTTTTTACACCTAAATAACATTGATGGTTATGTTATATAGAATTGTTTCCCATAAATCTCTTCCTCATACAATCCCTTCCCTTCCTTGGTTGAACTTGATGGACATATATTTTTTTCTACCGTATAAACTATGTTAATATGAAGTAGTAATTCAATAAAGTAATCTATCATAACATTCAGGGAGGGGGGCGGGAGCCCGAGGGTCAAAGGCTGTGTTATAAAGGGGGGTGTATGACATCCAGATGCCTGGAGCCTTGGGGGGGGGGGGGCTCTGATACCAACCCCCAAAGCTCTTGTGCTTGATATGCATAAAGTAAAGGGGTGCTCCTAATAAACACATTACTGTATTCGCATGGATGGGAGCGTGAAAGGTTGATATCACAAAAAATATAGTTATTCCAAGTGTTGTGCACAGTAAGAAAAAAGCAAAAGAAATATGTAAAAAGTTAAAGTTGTATTGGAAAACTGAAAGTTGTAAAGTCTAAATAGCAAATGTATACATATATTATTGCACAATAAGTGGACACCCAAATCTGGATAACAACAGTTTGACACTTTTTAATAATAGTTTTGCTAAGCAGAGCAAGAAATAAAATCTTTATATATAGTGAAATATATATCTGTATATGTATATTTATTTATATGCATATATATAATATGGTATTTATATATTTATTTATACATACATTTTACACAACAAAAGTTTCCTTCCTGAAAAGATTCTAGGTAGCAGAATCACTCAATTTTAGCTTACAGACATAAACGGTTCACATCTATAATTCACCTCAATTGCCAGATCCTGGTTATAAGAAAATAGTTTTTTTCAGATTTTTTTTTAATGATTTTTATCTCCTCCTTCTACGTGCATTCTATTACAAATACGGCAACGACACTCAATCATTCAGCCTGTACACACAAGATATTTCGCAGTTCACATGGGACCATTTATATTACATTGTCCAGCACAAGTACCTTCTGGCAATACATAATGTCATATACTGTACATTACATAATATTTTTAAAATTTACATGGAATGTAACCTTTTCACTGCCCGATGTCCAAAATAAGAGTGTCAATGGAGTCCATTAGTACCCAAAAACTTTTGGCTGTGGATTGTTTAAAAAACTATACCAATGTAAACGATGACTTAATTACATTATAGCCACAGTTTAATTCTTCATTTTTTTTAGAACACTTTATTTTGCTTTAATATTTAAAAATGAAATTGTTTGTATTTTAATTTTTTTTTAAACATTTTAGTCCTGAGACTTGTTACAGTTGAAGGTAATGTATTACAGATAAAGTTGTAGTTAAATTCAGTAATTTATGTAGAAATGAGACATTTGATTTTCCTTTGTAATTTTTTTTACAATCATTTAAAACACTCTTGTTTTGTGTATTTTGTATAGCAGGGTGTGCAAGTTATTGCAGATGAAATAAATGACGGCCAACTAACAAAAAAATTATATTTATAGTACAGACGGTCCCCTACTTAAGAACACCTGACTTACAGACGACCCCTAGTTACAAACAGACCTCTGGTAATTGGTAATTTACTGTACTTTAGCCTTGGGCTACAATAATCAGCTATAACAGTTATAAAAGGTGTCTGTAATTAAGTTTTATTGTTAATCCTGGTTCTTATGACAACACAACATTTTTAAAATCCAATTACCACAGAGACCCAAAACAATTTGGTTCGGGTTACAATTATAAAATATACAGTTCCCACTTACATACAAATTCAACCTAAGAACAAACCTACAGAACCTATCTTGTACGTAACCCGGGGACTGCCTGTATTGTTATATAATAATCTCTTGGCGGTAAGGAAGTAATACTCACTGTCCCAGAATCCAATGGGTAACATAGGACTAGCATAAAAAGCTATCATTACTAACAAGTCATTGAAAGTCTATCTCATAACTGTCATAACTCATAACTGTCTAAAAGGCGTTTTTTTTAAATACCACATTTATCAAGGATTTTAGAACATTTTTAGAAACTTTTATGACATATATGACAAAAGGGTGTAATCTAATAAAAGGGGGCTTATCTGCCAAATGCTGCTTGCGTCAGACGGTCCCCTACTTAAGAACACCCGACTTACAGAAGACCCCTAGTTACAAACGGACCTCTGGATGTTGGTAATTTACTGTACTTTAGCCTCAGGCTACAATGATCAGCTGTAACAGTTATCACAGGTGTCTGCAATTAAGCTTCATTGTTAATCCTGGGTCTTATGACTACCCAAAATTTTTAAAATCCAATTTTACAGAGGCCATAAAGAATTTTGTCTGGGGTTACAATTATAAAATATACAGTCCCGACTTACATACAAATTCAACTTAAGAACAAACCTTCAGAACCTATCTTGTACGTAACTCGGGGACTTCAGACTTCATGTATGGAATTGCGCTAGTCTTAAACTTCACCAGATTTCTAGAGGAGGGGCAGAAAACTCAGCTTTGAGATGAACACGCACCGTAAACACAGGACACGAGTTGGCAGGGTGCTAGATAAACTTTCATTAAGTGTTTTTAACCGCTAATGCTAGAATTTTATACAAAAACTGTTTAGGGATAAGGTATTTATTGTCTTTGAGGACATGGAGAAGGCTCAAAAGGGGTGCCTGGTTACAGGTTCCCTTTAACATCTTAAGGACAGTGGCATTTTTCAGCTTAAGGACAGGGTAGCATTTTCCAAATCTGACATACATCACTTTTTTCATTACATATTGTACTTTATCATAGTTGTAAATTTTGATTGATATGATATGATGTGCTTATTTCTTGTTTTAAAAAAATGTGCATTTTTTATGTTTGAAATATCCTGCTTTACAGACAAATGGTCAAGGCGTCTAAATAAGTTGCTTTATCATATGTTCCCTTTATGTTGGTATCATCCTTTTATTATTTTAGGAGGTCAGAAGGTTAACAAATTGAATAGTATTTTTACATTTAAAGTTTCAAAAAGATTTTAAAAGGCTAATGTATCAGAAACCTCCTTAATTCCCCCTTTGAATTACGCTAAACTGCTTTTAGGTTGTTTGTCAAACCTTTATGGAAGCAAGCAGTAGGTGACAGCTGCCAGAAGGGAGACAACTGGGAAACACAAGGGGTTAACAAGCATGTAGAGAGGTGTGTGCCCTGAGTTTCAACTATCATGGGCACAAGTAATTTCAGACAGCTCTTATCGCCGACCTTCTGGAAGGCAAGATACTTTATTTCTTTTAACATTTTAGCTATGAATGGTCAGCCAGATTTGACTGACCAATCACAGAAATCACTGTGCATGGACAGCTGTGAGAGGTCTTGGGAGTGATGACTGAAGAACAGCCATCTATGACAGCTTTCCCCACTGTTCTATCCCCTTGGTGCTCCTTCACTTTAAGTCGCGCTGCTCACTTTCGTCGGACTTTGCAGCTTGTTCGAGGATTGTACGGCCTTGGACAAATATTAAACTGGTGTCTGCGCTGGGATTTTGGCGCATGCGAACCTTTTGTGGTGCAGCTGCACTGGCTTCCATGCGACACAAATTAGGGAGGCGTGCCGTCGGGTGATCCGACTGATTCAGACTGAGCGCTGGGTTTAACTTTCAAATTGTGTCTAATCATATACATATTAATTTATTTATCATATGTTATTCTTAAACATCTAGAAAACCTGTACAAAATTTTGTGGTCACGATATAGAATTATTTGCCCATTAACACCAGTAAATAAGCAGTACACTCAAATGTTTTAGGTTCATTGGGTTGAGCTGTCCCTATAGCTTATGCTTTCTATATATGTTTTTTTTAGCTGTGTGTTATGAGTGCTGCACCGTACCGCCCCGTACGGCGCCGTGTGCCCATTGCCGTGTATATTGACGTATTTACGCCGTATATATTATGTCGTCCGTATATACGTCCCCCATATATTTGTGTGAATGTAGCCTTAGGGTGGTTTCCCATTGGTGGTTTTTTTCCACTGAACCCATTTTGACTTACTGATTGAGACACTGAAATAAAATTAGTGGTGTCTAGTAACTGCGAATGTATAAGATAACACAGAGACAATTATTTGTTAATTCAGAGACAACCATCTGCTATTAGGGCTATATAGATATACAACAATATTCTACACCTATCACTGAGTTTCTCTGTATACTCATTTCATTGAGGCTCTGTGCATACATCTTATACGATACTCATACTAAACAGTTGGTATATCCCACTTGTAATATCTCTGGAGGTAATCCTGGGCTATTAATCTACACTATACCAATACATAGGCCACCCATAGATGATTCTAGAAATTTTAATAGTCTACTGATCTACTGAGCACTTATGATGAGGATTATCATCTTTTAACAATTATGGATTAAATCTTATATTTTAAGTTGCATGGATATGGGTAATCAAGGACTGTTTTTACAGTATTTTGTTAAGGAAACATACAGATTGTTTTTTTTCTTCCTGGATTCAATTATTTGTCACTGATGCCTTACTGACCCATTCTTTTCAATGGGCTTTTTCACACTTCATTTTTTTTTACTGATCAGTGATCTTTTTGAGTTCACTGACAACAACTGATGAGTGAAAAAAAACTGAAGTGTGAAAACACCCATTGAAAAGAATGGGTCAGTAAGGCATCAGTGACAAATCATTGAAGCCAGGAAGAGAAAACCAATTTGTATGTGTCCATGAGCCAAAATGGACTCATCAAATGGAAAAATCACTGATGTGAAAAAAACCCCATGTGAAACCACCCTTATTGAGAAAGCAAATTATGTTTGTAATTACTGCTGTTAAAATTATAATCAAATACATGTAAATATAATTGAAGAAATAAGACCTTTAAAGCTTGTGAATGGACGGTAAAAAAAACCTTAGGAAACAGAAGGACAAATTAGGGGTGTTTTACTGTCCCTCCCCTCCCCTCTCCAAAAAAATAACCATGACTGATTGAATGTTCTTAACCTTCGAACTCTTTTGATTTTTGATGCTTATATGCAAATTTCCAAATTGAGCCGACAACACTGCCCAATGTTTCGGGTGCATCCACATGTTGCAGTTAAATCTGCATAATCAGTTTTGAGGTGGTTTTAGGTGCAGTTTGTTAGCAAGTGAAAGACATGAACTGAAGAGGTGAATCACATTTGGTGAACAGGTTTATGCCTTTCAGCTGTTAAATTAACAAACTGCACCTAAACCCGCCTCAAAACTGATAACGATGCGGCTCTATTCTGTGTGAACTGCCGGTTCATGATGCATTAGATATACTGAGAGTTTGGACGTTCAGCTATAACCTGCGCTAGGATTTTGGCCAAGGCTATAGTAGATTCTCCTCCCAGTCCATTTCTGCCCTCTTTTCAAAAAAGTAGTCTGGGGGTGGCGAGAGGGGGGAAAAAAGTCACATTTCCTATATTCATGCTTCATTACATATTTAAGATTTTCCTAAGGTATTTGTTTTGGAATTCCTAACTATAAGTTTTGTCATACCCCAAAAGAATCTATTTTATCACTTATTCTCAACAGAGTTACTTATCTTCCAGTTCCATATCTGGACATTTACCTCCTTAAAGCCCAATCTGGCATAGATGTCAACTAACTGTAACCTGCCTTATTTTTTTTGGCAGAGGGTTTAGTAAATTTGGCTGGTCAGGGCATCGAAGCCCACCTTGTTCTCCACCCCACCACACCCACTGGCGCACAAGGCATGATAGATTGTGACCATTGTGTCATCACATAAAGCTCTTCCTAATGCTATCAATTAGGAATATGCTTCTGTACATGGGATTAATACATTACAAGAGCTCCAAAGACACCTCAACAACATTACCTGCCTAATGTAATGTATGCAAATTTGTATATTTTCCAAAAACTAATTACACAGAAAAAGGACATTCTATCCTATCAAAACATTTGGCTTGGACATAGAAGAAATTAGGTTACCCTTCCTTTTATATTTTACATATTCATGTTATACAAAGTTCAGTTGTAGGCACATTTTACCAATAGTAGAAAAACAAAAACCTCTCTTGTGACCAGAGTACCACATTACTATCCAGGAGTACAAGTATATTCCCTAAGTTTAGAACATACTAAGGCTTGTACTTCATAGTTGACTGACTGTAAAGGTGGCCATAGATTACTGATTTCTCCCTCAGAGTAAATGCCAGTTTTTGCCCATCTTAAGGGCTCTTTCACATTGGCGTTGTTTTTCACATATGTGGTTCATTGATTTTTATGGATGCCTTTACTGAGCCATTGGTTTCCTTGGGCGTTTTCACATTTGTTTTGTTTTGTTGTTTTTCACTGATCCATGGAAAAAAATTTGGAACCCGTCTGTTGTTTTTCACTGATGCGGATCATGGAAGGCGATGGAAGTCTATGGGTTTGCAAGATAAACTGATGGCAGGTGTTAGGGCGTGGGGACAAATGGAAGCAAAATGGAGACACAGCAACAAAATCTGAGCACACGTGCCAAAGTGAAACCACATTAAAACTCTATATCTTACCCAACTTATCCATTAGTTTCAGGATTGTAAATCAGTTAACTAATATAAAATACAACTATGGTTTCATGGTAACTCCAAGCACTTGGGGGTCCTTGTCATGTTCAGGTTTGATCACAGTCGGTATTTTGTCTGTAGATAATTTTCGGTCTAACAGGATTGTGATCTGGTAATTGCTATAATAGACCATAACAAGTATGGAACATGTTAAATACATACGTTAGTAGAAAAATAGATTTATTAAATTAAAACTTTTCTTAAATATATATATTTATATATTTTTGGCCTATGCTCATGCTCAAAGGTTTTTCAGTCCAGGGGAAAGTATGCATGCTCCACCTGCTACCCTCCTTATTTGGGGATTTTATTTAGCTACAAAAACCCCTAATTATTAGAAAGGAATAGGCGTGGCACTAATAAATCACAGTGGGATGGTAGCTATATACACAGAGGCAATATCATCGTTGCAGTTTTCTAATCAGATGTCTTGGTGTAGCATAGTAACATAGGATTCTATTCACCAATGAACTTTGATTGAATGATATACAGTCATAAGCACTTAAGAATCTCTTACCAAAACTAATATTTCCCATTCGCATATTAAGGCTGGTAGTATCCAAAAAGGGATAGTCTTATAGTTTTTTATAGTTTTTTTTTACACATAAAAGTTCAAACATTTTTAATAGTTTACTGTGATCATGATCATACTATGAGTTACTTGCTCATTAAGGTTTTTATAGAACGGGAAAAAGTGCTAACTGCTGTAGCCACTGTAGCAGATTGCTTGGCTAACTGGCCGACTACAGTCTGACCATGTCCTGCTGTGCGGGCACTGGATTCCTCTGCTGCTCTGAGCAAGAATGTATAATTCCTCACCACTTCTTCTACTTTGTTTAACAGTTCCTGACGTTGACTTTCTGATCGAATAACAAAAACCAATTTTACAAAAGTCTCAATCAAGCTACACAGAACCTGAAAGCTCGAAGTCACAGCAGAAAGCATATGTTCTGGATTCTTGTCAACTCCAGCCATTCTCCTACAAGATGCCCTGAATTCTTTAAAGCGCACGGTTAACTCTTGTTTGCGTTGGCCTAGATGCACTGAATTTAGCTTAGGTGCTCCTGCCTCGGTGCTGACTAAGCACTGGCGCAAAATGGTAAGAAGTTCACTGGTGTCAAGTTGAACAGAAATAAATCCATCGGGTAGAGAGTAAGAACGTCCACGTAATGCATTAACCTTAGCAAGACTGCCCTCGAAAGTGGCAATGCGGAGATCAATCTCTTGTGTTTGAGTATCATCAGGGCCACTACATACAGTAGCATCCAGTACTTGAAGGGTTTGACTTAAAACAGGAGTGTTATCTGAATTTATTCGCATTCCTGGAAGGATCTGCATTGGAATGGAGTAGGATAATTCATCCTTATCATTGCTATCATCAGCAGATAAGCATCTACGGCAGTTAAAGCAATGGCGGAAAGAGCAACATTTTTCTCCTGTAATTGACCCTTCCTCTCCAGGCAACTTAGTTTGGACAGAAATTATGTCTCCTTGTCGTGGGAGAATAGTAGGAGCCTTTGTTTCCTCCTTATTTCCTGATGTATCTAGTGTTTTGCTTTTAGGCATCATAGAGTCACTGTCTTTCTTCTGTGGTTTAGTAGGAGGTGGGTTATAAGGTGGTTCTTTTTTATCCCCGTCAGTTACACTACATTTTTGTGGTAACTTTTTATATTGCACATTGCTCTCACCATGAGTTGTGGAAGTGTTGATACATGAAGGCATCTTTTCTGTTCCCCGGGACTCAAGACTTGAGGACCTAACAAGTCTTACACCGGTAGGCCCTATTCCATCTGCTCTCGATCTGTTACTTAGTTCCGGTTCTAGAACAGGGTTAGCTGGGACTCGTATACCTCTTGTAATACGTTTACAATCACAGCTACGCCTCTGTTCTCGAGACATTCCAGGTACTTTTTGCAAAGGACTACTCCGCACTTGACATGAGCAGCGTCCGGGTACCAGTGGACAAGGAACTTCGCGTTGTTGTCCACTTATTTTTCCCTGTGGCTTCAGCAGTTCTTCAAGGAACTCCATTTCGTATTGCTTAACCTTGAGCAGCTGTGCTTGACGCTCATCTGTTTCCCGTCTCATGCGTGTGGGGAATGTTGCAGAAAAGAGTTTTCGCAACTTGAAAGGGGCTCGAGCTCTCGGTTTTGCCGGTGCATCACAGTCTTCAAGATGAATTGGAGTAGGCACTTTTTCAGGTATTCTCAAGGTTGTTGCAGTGTCAGTTTCTGATTTCATTATTTTTGCATCGTCTCGTGGATGTAAAAAGCTACTAGAGGCTGGAGGCGGGATTTGCTCAGTTTTGAGTACTTTCTCACTTGTTTCTTGCTTTTGTTTGCTGGGGTTTAGTGAAACTATATTATCTATATATGATTTAGGCATCTCATTTTTTTCAATGATGTTTTGGCTTTGATGCTTTTCCTCCAGTGTCTTGGCAGAGCAAGCTTTAGCATGGAGCCTTTCATCATCTGTTGGGGATAAGTGAAGTACACCATGTCCTCCATTACTTGGTTCACATGATGTTAAGGCCACTCCTTGTGGTAATTGGCAATCACACAAGCTATCTGTAGAGGGTTTACTTTCCTCAATATTTCTATCCTTCTGAAATTTCAACCCATTCTTGAAGCCTTTTTCTGTTGGGGGTGAGGAGATTGTGTCGTAAGAGTTTTCTGTGAAAACTGGAACAGGTTCTTTATTCGAAACATTTTGTGAGATTTTTGTGGTCCTTAAGGGTGTGGTAAAACAAGGGTCATCCCTAGATTTTTCAGGAGATGTATTTGTGGATGCTTCATTAGGTAAATTAAATTGTGGATTTGTAGCTGTATTCATTGACTCTTGTGGCTGGCCAGCCCCTATTAAATGCTGTTGTAAAACGGCAGGCTTTAACAGAGGGCTAGCGTCCAAACGACCTAAAGAGTAAGGAGAGGAGAGGACAGCCTGAGCTGTGCACGTCTGGATTCTAAATGGGAGATCCTTTCGAGAAAGCAGACTCTCCTTATTAAGGTGATGGGCCAGGAAGTAGGCAGTGTTGTGATGCTGCTTCATTGCTGTCACCATATCTGAAACATCAGTGAGTTCTGAGGAGTTGGTTTCATGACCTGAGTCCAGGGATGACTCAGGAGTAATGGTCGCGAGAACAATGAGGCCTGCAATATAAAAAAGATATATCATGGAAGCAAGGTTATGACATTTTGTTGTCTGTTCATGTCTGCTGTCAATATATATTAAACAGCCGGCCCCCTCTTTAAAAACACCTGACTTACAGATGACCTCTAGTTACAAACGGACCTCTGGATGCAGGTAATTCACTTTAGCCCTAGGCTACACTAATCAGCTTTTGTAGCTATAAAAGGTATCTGTATTGAAGCTTTATTGTTAATCCTGGTTCTTATGAAAACCCAACATTTTTAAAATCCAATTGTCACAGAGACCAAAACAATTCTGGCTGGGGTTACAATGATAAACGATACAGTTCCGACTTACTTAAGTCTTAAGTATGAGGATGATGTCCAGAAGATGCAAGATGAGTATGCACTTTTTAGTTATAGGGGTGTCTGAACAGCTTATGTTCCAAAAGAATTTTTGAGCCTCTGTGCCATAGCCATAGCATCCCCACCCCTCTCCATAGGGAAACATGGTGCACAGCGTTGTATTCTGGGGAAAGATAGGACATGTCCTATGTTTTTACTGGCTAAGGAATGGTACGGTGCAGTATGTGTGCTGCTCACTACCACTCCATATGGCGCAGTGCGCCCATTGCCGGCCTATGGGGGGGCGTATATTCGACGTTTATACATTGGCCGTTTATACATCCCCAATGGACGTCTGAATGCAGCCTTACATTGGTGCCAAGCAGCTATCTGAAGAAGGTGAATAGGCATATATATATAATTACATATCCATACCTTTCGCAGGAATTTTAATTAACGATGTGTATATATATCAGCAAAAAAATACTATCGCTCACTCAAAGTGCTGTCTGAAATAATACCTAGTAATAAACATACTTGTAACTAAGATGTTCTAATACTATGTCTTGAATTGTTTAAAATCAATGAATAAATGATCAAATTCTAATGCACCACCTCTGGCTTTATGTCTTCTTTTCTGTGCTCCTTTATCAATCCCATGATGCATCAGCACAGTATCACATGGGCAGACAATACCTTGATTCCGATAAAATGATAATACTTGCTGTTGATGAAATCCAGGTCAAAATGCGTTGACCAGGGCAGGATTATAGGGAGGGCTCCAGGGACCCACACCAGTTCAGTTTACCCGTAAGTTTACACCCACCAGCAATGTGTGACAGACAACTCACAGCTGTGAGCTCACTGTCTCTGGGACCGATGCTATGTGGTGGTTGAGCCGTACATGCACCTACCTCCAAGCTGTGACATTGACTCACTGGTTCTATCAGTGAGCGCATGCCCACCCAGCTGTACTCAATTGTATTGCACATGCAGTGTGCTTTTCAGGAGCTGCTCTGCATGTAGGGTGACACCTGATGCCCCTCTCAGGCAAACAGGCGCATGGGAATGGTGTGGTGAAGTAGGAAATACTAGTGCCACTAATCCAGCTAGGCTCACCACTGCCAGCTAGACAGACGGTAGGCTCATACCACTGCTAGCTAGTCCAGCAACTTGGCTAACACCTACCTATAAAGGTAGAACTGGTGGTAGGTGCATGAATGGGATGTGAATATAGCCCTTTTTAGAGCTAATCAGTAGACCCAGTACCTTTTTTGCTCCTCCTACCCTGAGATCTTCATCTTGCAGCTCCTCGTAGCTGCGTGCCCTTGTCCTAGAAGCCGGAGTTCTGCACATGCGCAGTAGCTCCAGCTTTGGAGCAGCGGTCTCGCATCCGCGGGCCTGTGTTCTGCCCATGAGCAGAATGCCGGCTTCTCGCATGAGGGCGCGCAGCTACGAGGAGCTGCACGACGAAGATCTCAGGGTAGGGGGAGCAAAGAGGCTACTGGGGCGTGGAGTAGCCACGACGTGTAGCCTCTTGTCCGGCTACTTCATGCCCCAGTAGCCACTTTACAAAATTTACATATTAGAGCACTAAAGATTTTTAAAAGATAGCAGGGACGCGAGGATAAGCTCTAAAAAGGGCTATCCTCACGTCCCATACATGCACCTACCACCCGATTTACCTTTAAGTATGATCTTGTAAAATAATGGTGATTTTTTTTTTTTAACACTTTATTTTGTCTGGAGGCTACAATAAAGATAGTAGATGAAAAATTGCATTTCAATCCTATTCCCATTCCAATTAATGAAAACAATAGGATAATGACAACATACCTGCTGTAGGTTGAGGTGTTGGGCTAGGGAAGTCCTCAGAAGCAGCAAGAGCCTCCAAAGCTTGCAGGGTGGAAACTAAAGCATCATCGAGTTCCTTAGCATGATCTTTGACTGTCCGGGTTTGGACACTGTCAATTAAGGTGACTGGTAACTCCTCATATCCACATACTGGCATCACAATGTCTTTTTCCTGTTCCCTACCTTTATCTTGAACTTTTACCTCAATCCTTTTGGTTTCTTCCTCATCTGAACTGTTATCATCCCCAAATCCTGGAGGTGGGGGGGCTGCAGAAGGCAAAAGAGTCGCTGTCTCGCCTATCTCCCTTTCATCTGAAGCACCTCCTCTTTCATCCTCATCCTCTTCTTCCTCTTTATTTTTCTTATGCTCAGGAGGCGGCAAGGATATGAGATCAACTGTGTTGTCCCTACAGGATGAGGATCCACATGGGATTTTGCATTTCACATCCACGCCGCCTCCCTCCAAATTCTGTATTTTGGCCTTACAGGAGTCACAATAGAACTGGGCATTCTCCAGTTTCACCTGTGTGTCCATTGTGAAGGAACGGGACCTGCTGACTTCGGGCGAATCCGGGATCCCCACCGATCCAGGTTGGCTGGATGTGCCCTTGGGTGTGGGATCAGACTTTGTTCTTGGTCTGGCTTCGTCTGAAACAAGATTTTGGTTGACATCTCTCCCCTCCTTGTCCCGTAAGTTGAGGTAGCACAAACCGATAGGCTCCTGGTTCTCTGGTGGGGCACGGGTTGCAGGAGTTGGGCCCTTTGAGAAGGAGAAATCCGCAGATGAACTGGAGGGGGGAGCTGCCTTAGCCGAGGTTGGCACGCGTGGCACTGTGGGCATACTGATGTGATCTAAAAATAGATTTTACACAACACAGTTCAATTAAACAGCATTAAAATCAGAACTAATCAATAAATCAATAAAAATTAGTTATTGTATATGTATAAATTTGCTTATGTAAGGTTTTTCTGGAATGAAAGTCGTTAAGTGGAGATCGGTTGGGGTCCTGTTTTCAGAGCATTGAACAGTTCCAGATGCCAGTTGGTATCTGGTCAAATATATATACGCTACCTGGGCTGGCTTCTTGCCCACTATCATATCGTTATAGACTGGGTTTATTTCTAACGAGAGCTGGCGGTAGGTCTACTGTCTGGAGCGAGCTCAGTTTCACTGAACGGAGTAAAAAAGGGTCTCTTGGCCTTTCAGGATTCTGGGTAAGTGCTGTAACGGAAGTTGTGTGGGCCACTCTTTCGCACTTTCTATGTCTCCTTGAACTTGTGTGGCCTGGAGTTGTCTGTGAAAACAATAGCTAATTGAACTTACATACCCCTAATCGACAGCAACTTTCAGATTTTATCTTTGAGGGTGCAGTTACACGCGTTTAACGCATTGCAACAGCTGCAGAGAGATTTGCCTAATTAAACAGCTGCTAACAATTGTGTTTACAAAACGCAACCGTTAACGCATTATTAATGCATATTAACTGAATGTTAACACATGCATTAACACAAGTGTTTACATTTGCATCTTGTAAACACAAGTGTTAACAGCTGTTTAATTAGTACATCAGTACATTTTTAAAAAACTTTTTTTGCTACAAAGACGGGGAGAAACGGCTGTCGTCTTCGCTCAAACCCCTGCTCCTACCTCTACCCCACTTTGGCATACATGTCGGATGTATTTTATCTACATATTTTTATTGCATTAAATGCATTTTTTATATTGTGGGGTCACTCTTAAACCTCAAGGGGACCTCTAGGGGGAATCTACAATGATAATCTTGATTTCCCCTATTTCTTTCAATAGTATTGGTGTCCTTACGATACCAATATGATTGAAAGGCATGGCAGTGCAGGGAGTAAAATTCTGTATAATAAACAAACATAAAGCTTTACCAATAGAACTGTACATTGTCTATAGACAGTGCAGGGCCAATCCACAAACAACTGCATTCATCAACAGGCCTTTGCTTATCAAGCTCCCAAATGTCCCAGCAGCTCATAGTCGGTCTCCAAGTGTTCTCAACCAAAACTATGGATGAAGAGATATTTGGATAAAGGCAAGGGCATTTTTGCAAAAACTACAGTAGAAGGCGTGGTCTGGGAATAAAAAAAAAATTGATATACGACTTATAAAACAATAAACTACTTATACTCATCTCCTCTGGCGCCAAATGTCACTGCCCTCCTCTGTTTGTGTAAAAAGGCCTCAGGTGCCATCCTGACCAATGGCATGCGCCTGCTACAATGCGAGTTTAGGCAGGAGCGGGCACGCACCGGTGGTCAGGACAGCAATGACAATCTGTGTAAACAACAGGTGGTGTATCAGTAGTTTATTGTTTTTTAAGCACCTCCACATCCATTAATCATTTTTTATTTTTATCTCCGGACAACCCCTTTAAGTGTGAAAGATTTGCAGTCTGCTCAGCACCATCTGTGTAACCTATTAAAATACACGGGACTGTGTACTATTCTATAAAGCAATGGATAGGACACGGTCCATAGAAGCATTACAAATTTATGGTCCAGCTAGTTTCCTTTTTGCTCAAAGACAGTACGACTGCATTAGTTGGGAGTAGACATAAACAGACCCCAACTCAAGACCAACTCATGCCCCCACTCTTCTCCCTGCTTAGGTTGCTGTACACAGATTACTCTCCTCTCTCGCCCCAAATAAGGGCAAATCCTCTGCTGATCTCCTGGATCCAGATCTTTTGACTCCATAAAGTGAACCACACTTGCACCCCACTTGTCATCTCTGTCTCTAAACCACAATTCCAGAATGGGAAGCCCAACCCCATATTTGGATCCTGGAAACTCTCCAAACAATAGATCCATTTGTAGAACGTTGAGACAAAACCGCACACTCTTTGCGGACATTAACTGAAAAATTCCAGGCTCATACCTTCCTTTTCTTTGCATACCTACAGGCGATGAGTGTACCTTACCACATCTACTGGCAATGACTGGGAAGGTATTTGCACAAGGCAGTACATATTTCCGCCAACTTGTTGGGACGGGTTTTGATACTTCCATCCCTCCTGGGATTTCACTGGCAGGTATGGGGGTGTGGTCACTATATATACCAGATCTCAATATTTGGGATTCAGGGCGATTTGGAGACAGGGAGAGACCTTTCCTGAGACACACCTGCTGAGCTACAGTACATCCCCTTCATTGTTTGTTAGGAAGTGTTTGGCTAGATTGACCCAGTGCTATTTTGCTGTAGCCGTGGAATCAGAAAACTGTTGTATCTAACATCTGTGGCTGCTTGAAAAGCGATTTTACAGGCCACCCATTCCCCATATTATTTTTAGTATTCATTATTATTAGTAGTATTCATTATTTTTAGCCAAACCTTCTTCTGCATTTGAAATGGACTGGGTGGAGTTTTTAAAATTTTGACGGAGAATAGGGTAGAAAGGTTCTTTGAGACTTGGGAGTCCTTTATTGGGGTTCGGTCTATAAGGATTAAACAAAGGGTAGAAGAATGCATTCTAAAACAACTAACAGGTATAGGTCCATGTTGTAGGATAATCTGATGTGATGTGGTTGAGGTCGTTGGGTGCTCAGGAGCCTTTGGTGTGGTTTGTTTCTCATCTCCCTCCATTCAGTTGATACTTTTTGTTTTATTCTTTCCTCGTCAATTAACCTTTAAGTGCCGCCAGATGATGGATATGGTTTTCGTTTATTCTGATTAATGCTGTCTGCTGTTAGGTCTCTGATGTACTCCTCCTCTTGTGTTTGCATGTTAACATTTACATAATGGCCACAAAATTGATTTGTATGGAACGAAGGTTGATTGCAGCTAGCAATGTGATACCTATAACTCTGGTATTGTATGGCATAGAGGGCATATATGGATTGTTTTTATACTATTATGATTTTGTGAAAATCAAAATGCAAAAAAAAAACACGTGGAGTGGATTTATTTTTTCTTTTATGGAGTCTGATTTATTATTATGTTTATAGTTGATACACGTCACTCTTTGTTTTGTTGTTTTGTCAGGGTGCTCAAGTAGGTTACAAAACCATCAATAGATATTTAAGAAGACTTGGCACTCCTATTAGTTGCGTTTGAAAATTAGTGAGTTTTATTTTCACAAGTGTATAAGCGTGGCAATCCAAAAACTTTTTATACAACGTTTCGGTCTACATACAGACCTTCGTCAGGCACTATATACAGAAAACAAAGTAAATACAGATCAATGATGGTGAAGCAATAATATATACATAATATACACTTGAATTATCGTCTTACACGTGTCTCCTATTTCATGTACATTCATGTATATTATGTATATATTATTGCTTCACCATCATTGATCTGTATTTACTTTGTTTTCTGTATATAGTGCCTGACGAAGGTCTGTATGTAGACCGAAACGTTGTATAAAAAGTTTTTGGATTGCCACGCTTATACACTTGTGAAAATAAAACTCACTAATTTTCAAACGCAACTAATAGGAGTGCCAAGTCTTCTTAAATAAATATGATTTATTAATATGGACTTGGTAAGGAATTTTTCCTATTATGGGTTATGGCACGAATCTTAGGCCTCATGCACACAAGCATGTACTTTGAGTATAATTATTGGTTGGACTTGACAACCTGCAACATTATTTAAAGTTATGAACTATGAATTCTACAATACCTTGATCATAATATGAAGTATAATATTGGATTACAGTAGGGTTTAAATATATACTTCCTGTGGATAAATATGATAGAACTGATGAAAGTCATACCTGCCTTGATAATCTGAGGAGGGGGCAAGTGACCTGTTCTGTAAAAGATGCCTTTCTTGGGGTCCACCAGCAGTCGATAATATCCTGCCACCAAACAAGCAAAGCTTGTGGCTTCAGGCCAATCCATGAGCAATACAAGAGACTGAAATGAGGAACATAAAAATAAATTGTAATTATTATCACAATTAATTTCTTATAATATAAGAAAATAGCCAAAAATATTTAAGCAGGGTTTTTTTTTTCAAGATGTACTGACAACATACAGTTAAAACCAGACATTTACATACACTATTTAAGAAGACACACAATGTAAGGGGTGAAGGGCGGCACAGTGAAAAACGGATTGACATCCAATAGTGGGTGCAGGCTCATAGGGGTCCGACTCAAGATCCCAGGAATCCAAATGATCACACAGATGAGCAGCACTCCATGGCGTGGAATATTTATTCATAAGTGGAAATGCAACGTTTCAGCTAACTCAATGTAGCCATTCTTAAGCTTTCTCAACCATTCTCAATTCTCATAAGAAGACACATGTTGTCCTCACTATCTGACGTAAATAGAATCAGAATAAACTTTCCCAGTTTTGGGTCAGTTAGGACTATCAAAATCTAATATATAAAGCTGATTGTGTGTGTGTATGTATGTCCGCTAAAGGATTCCGTACTGTCGTTTACATTCACCAAATGTTGTACAGCTGCTCTCTGTGTCTCGGGGAACTTCGTAGACTAGGTTCATTATTCATTTGGAAGACCCATTTGCGATCAAGGAGTAACTTCCTGGCTGATGTCTTGAGATGTTGCTTCAGTTTGCCACATAGGGGCTCATTTACTAAGGGTCCACAGAATGCATTACGCCAGGTTACCCGAATTTTTCTTTTTGCACCACATTTAACTGGGGTTTTTGGTGCACGCGTTCGGATTTTGGCATATTGGCGTCAGCTTTCATGCAACACAAACCGGTCCGAGGGATTCGGACAACGCGCAGGATTTAACAACTTAAATTGCACCAAGTTGATACCGAATGTTTTTGACAACGATAATTACACACTGTTACCAGCTTCAGCCAGCATCTTCACAAGTCTTTTGCTGATGCATTTGCTGTGCCTTTCAAAATTTCTATGAAAATACATTTTGTAAATACGAAGAATGTAAGAATATACAATATACGTATAAGTTTACCGGTCAGCAAATTGCATAGGTTTAACTGTGAAAGGCATCAGTTTTTGGGCCATCATCATCATTATTTCCACGCTGCTCTCACAATTTTCCCTTCTCCTTCTCCTCCTGGTGCTGCATGAGGGAGGATGAGGGAGAGAGCTAGCGGAGCAAAGAGGAGATGGTGATTGTGATGACGCAGGGACCTTGCACAGACGTCCCTGTGATTCAATCCAGTTTGCTTATCCACTTTTAAAAGTGGAATTAGTATTAAAAAGGTAAGAAAAACCTGTCATTAATGAAAATGTGAGACAGGTTTCCTTTAACTCAACATGCCATCAAGTGATGTGAACAGCATTTCAGGATTTCAACCAACAACGGGACAATTTATGCCAATTTTTGCTTTTCACACCATTTTATTTCAAAAGGTCGAAAAGGTTTTACTGTCATTGGTTCTCTTCCACTGAATTTACAACAACATTTGCCCACCGGGCCGTAGCTGGGCGCGGGCATACGTTCGGCACAATGGAGAGGAGGAGGGGTGACCCCTTTCCATAGAGATGCAAGGTGTAGGGGCGGTACGGTGCTCCGTGCAGCCATTGCCATCTATGGGGAATGTATGTATGGCCACAAGCTTGCGGTTGTACATACGCCCTCCCCCCATATGTTCGTGTGAATGCGGCCTAAATCAGCAATCATTACGTTGTATAGCAAGGCAACACGGTCTTATCTTGCCAATTAATACTTTTATTCCAACAAAAAAAACTAAGTAGGTGGAGAATTCCCCTGTTACCCCCCCCCCCCCCCCCCCCCCCCCCCCCTATTTTAATCCCCCCCCCCTTTCCAGCGCATCATTACTTACTGAAGTGTCACTTATCTCCACCTTTGTGTGTGATGGTTTAGGGTGTCACCTTCATAACTGTCTCCTGCTGTGGCTCCTGACCCATCACCTTTCCTTCCCCCTTCCCAAACTACCTGAAAGATAGGAGATGGCCAACAAGAAGGAGAGGCCCAGTGTGACATTTCCTGCTCCAACAGACAGCAAGGAATGAAGGGAACTATATACATCTGTATTTAAATATGGGCAGACGATCACGTAATACTAGTTCTGTACAGGGAAAAGTCTGTGGCCACAGTAGAATATTAGGTGGGGGAGCTAGGAGGAGATTATGTGATAGCTTCTTGAACTCTGGCGCAGCTGTTGAAGTTTTGCAGTATTTAAAAATAGCGCATCCATCTTTCCTGGGTTGCGATTTATGCCCCGCCCACCAATGTTTCTTATTGGGCATCTGAAATGCGCATAAATTGAGAGTAGACATAATCCTGACTGAACTGAGCATGCCCAAAGTTTCCAGCGAGATTTTACCAGTGAGACGAGTCAATAAGGCACAGGAAGGAAGCACAGTCTCTGGGAAATAATGAATATGCAGGACTCACTTTCTGGGAATACGTGGATTAGACTCACCTCAGGTAAATTACATATAAGATTACAAAATTAATCTTATGGAAAGGAAAAGGATAAGGGAAATGCTTTTTATAGTTCTTAATGAAGTGTGTATTTCGGGTGGGTTAATTTCAATGGCAAAGTCTCTTTAATGCAAATCATCCTCAATAAATAAACTTAATCAGAGTTTTTTGTACCTTTGTGTCAGTGACACTGGTTTCAACACGCGCTACGCCTTGAGTTTCTCTGAACAACTGGACCTTTGTAACTTGGGTGAATTCAAATAGAACAGTTGTGAGATTGGTCTTCAGATCAATGACGTGACTGATTCCATGACGGGGACCAACAAGAAGTGTTGTTGCTGGAGTTTTTTCATCCTGCAATAAAAAAAAAACAATATAAAGCACAGAAGGCCGATGAGATAAAATGATAAAGAAAACACATACATAAGCATGTATTTTTTATTATACATAGAGGACATAATGGGATATCTGTTTATGGTTTCCAAAGCCATTTCTAAAAGAGATCATCTAGCTAGGCCTTTGGGGTTCTGATACAAAAACCCATGATGATATAAATGAATATAACAAAACTCAATGTCATTAGTCACAAAATGGAGATGAAATAGTTTTAAATTATTTTATGATTCACAAAATTTTATAGGCGGAGTTATTAGAAAGACGGCAGCCACTGGAAACTACAAGTCCCATGATCCTTTAGTTCTCAGTAACTCCTCCTCCCTTATATGCTCTGCTCCCAGTGATGATGCAACAGACTGTCCTGCTCTGTTAGCAAAGTAATGATGTGTAACTGCCATCACTGCACATCTGCTCACTCAGATGATGTCTTGCCACAACACTGGCCATACTGGATGCACAGCAACCAGCCAAACTACAGCCAAACATAGTGATGATCACATGACCTGCACATGACCTGTGATGTGGACATGTGACCAGCGGCCATCTTCTGTCCTATGTCTGCTCCCCGCAGAGGAAATCAACGGACTGATTATAGGCCAGTAGCATTTTAATTCCTCATCACAGTGTATGTCAGCAGCATTTTCTGCTTAGGGGAGCAAAATTAAACTAATGACATTAAATTAAATTAAAAAAAATTAAAATAAATTAAATAAATTAAATAAAAATGAAAACTAATGACATATATTTTATATTTTAAGGACCCAGTTGTATATGAATTATGCTGATTCCTGGAATATCCCTTTAACAATGTGATGTCAAATGTTTTGCACATAATGTATAATTCTTTTTTTTACTGCATGCTATTGATGAACTATTTATTGGATTGATTTATTTGATACTTTCACGTACTGTTTATTTTTTTTTCATCGGTGCAGATGACTTAATTATGGCCATATTTTTGGCATGTCCTTTGCATGACAATTGCATGACAATTGTTATTAGTAATCCTTGGTGCACAATATATTTGTTTTGAATAGTTTTATTTTTAACCCATTATAAAACTATATATAAGCTGTAACTGTAGCTGTAACAGTTGACACCCCGCGGTCGGAGTGAGTGACCGCAACATTTAACATGCCTGCTGGGGGTCTCTTCACATGTTCACGCTGCGCGACTTCCCCCCCCCTCCTCTCGCAAAAAACAAGTTGTACTGGGTCTGATAGCTGCTCTGGTTAACCCCTGCAGATCCAGCGATTACATCACGTGAGCACTGCCAGCTCTGGCATTAACTGCATTGAGCTACTTCAGCACTATGCGATGAACAAAGGAGAAGGCAGAAGTGGTAATAAACTGCTTCTACCTTCTCCCTAAGGTCTCTGGCTGTGTGTGACAGCCAGAGGCCCAATCATGCTCACGCATTTAGCGTTGGGGCAGTCGGCTGTTGGGACCGAGTTCATGTTTTTAGTTTTTAGTTCTTGCTGGTGAACTCGGTACACTTAACTACAATACAAGGCATTTGCTGACATTATTGAGGCTGTATGTTACCATGGCAACTGTATTGAAGAGGACGCCAGCGAATGTTGGCAGCTCATTTAGAATACGCAGGTAACGCAGCTTGGCTTGAATGATAGACATCTGCGGGGAGAAGAGAAATAGCTTTACATCATGTAGTGACACTGTCACAATATTACTGTGCTGTTCACCTTACCTTGTTACCGGATAATTGGTTTTGGTGAATTTTCAGATGCTGAGCCAGTGCCTTGCGGAGGGATTTTTCTTTATAGACCTGTAACAGGGATGGAGGAAGGAAAGGTTCCAAGCCCCATTCTTTTCTAAAAAAAAATGAAAAAAAATACAAATTAAAGAGCATAGCGTTAACAGTCTTTGATTAAAAAGATCAACATTAATATAAGGATAAAAATGATGCCCCTGTCACAATTTTTTGGTTTACTGATAAAGTGATTTAAAGGGAACCTGTCACTAGGGGGCAATTTTTAGTTGGAATCATGTTCCCACAGTACTGTATATCCCACACATTTTTTTTACAATTATTAGGGTCATAAACCATATGAAACTTTACCTAGCTCCCAGCCAGATTCCTCAGCTGAGTTCGTATGGGGAGAGGGTTCCAAATCATAATGTATCATAACGTATCATATTCTCAGTACACAAGCGCTAGGATAGCTTGCTGTGGTGAGACGACATCAGGGGGAGGAGGACTGAGAGAGCATGTAGGGGTGTAGGGGAGGCGACGCTGATGAGTTGAGGCATCCAGGAGAAGACAGAAATGCCCTTCCCCTGCCTGAGACTCATCTGAGGGATCTTGCAGGGAGCCAGGTAAAGTTTCATCTGGTTTATTTCAATAACTATATAATGCACAGCTGGTGACAGGTTCCCTTTGGGCAGTGTTTATCAACTTTTTGTGTGGATGAGAAAGTGTTTGTCCCAAGTAGTAGTAAGGACAAACAGGAAAATTAGAGGCAGAAAAAATATTGTAATTGTGTCTATTTTTATTTGAACCTGAGCACACAACTAAAAATCCTTTGATAATATGTGCGCTATATAAATAAAGGAATTATTATTATTACAAAGTTATTATGGGGTGTTTCTCTAAGGACTTAGCACATGGAGTTCCAGAAGAGATGATTGCATTATGACATTGTCACTGGCATACAGATTAATGTTATTCTCAATAATGGGGCTTATTTACTAAGGGTCCCCAGATCGCATTTCCGTCGGACTTCCCGACGTTTTAGCACGGGATTGCACGGCTGGGACAGGTATTTAGAAGGGGATTGTGTTGCAGGCGATCTGATTTTGGCGCAATAACAAAAGCCCCGGCTTTCATGCGTCAGAAATCGAGGGGGGCTGGGCTGTCGGACAATCAGACAGATTCGGACTGGATTTAACTTTAAAATTGTGTCGCAAGACAATGCACTTACATGCACCAGGAAGAAGAAGGTGAACTCCAGCGGACCTAAGCGGGGAACCGACAGATGCAGGATATCGGGCGCACAATCTTACTGAATCGTGCATTATCGTTAGAACAATGCACTTCGGGTGAACTCCTCGGACAGGTAAGTAAATGTGCCCCAATATATTCTCCAACTAAATATTGTTCACAGAATGTATTTTACGCAGTAAACCATTTTAATTCGCAAATAATAACTATACCAGAGAAATGTCACGTCTCCTGTGCAGCTTAAAGAGCTAGGCAAGGATTAAAACATTGGGGCACATTTACTAAGAACAGTGCAGTGTGTACTATGTGCAGTTTGCCTGTGTATAGTGCAGGTATTCAGGATTTCTGGCACACGTTCTTCTTGAATCTGGTGCTTCCTGCACTGCCCCGACAGAGTGAATGATAAATCTGGTGCACGGTCCGACTGAGCACTGAAACACCCCCTTCAGTGCAGAAATTTTTGTTGCATGAAGCGTGGTATGGAAACTTCTTAAATACCTGTGCAAGTAGTTTCCACCTAAAAGAACGAGCAAAGTCTGACAGAAAACTGGCGCACGGCCCTTAGTAAATGTGCCCCATTGATTGGGTTGCTCAATTTCTCTCAATCATCTCATTAGCCAGCATTAAAGTTTCTTTCCTATGACAGTTATTGGTTTACCCACCTGTGTGTTAATTATGCCTGATCTAAATCTATTAAAAAATGAAAAAAGGAGGGTAACACCATGAACAATGCACCCCCAGGAAAATAATTATACCCCCCAAAATAATTAATCACAGAATTCACAATTTTATCTTTATAGACAAGATAAAGACAAAAACATTCATTACAAATTTTACCAAAAATGTTCATCAGATGGAGTCAGCCATATAATGATGAAAAACTAGGGTTGTAAAGAACACTATGGGGCACATTTACTTACCTGTCCGACGGATTTCAGCGAAAGTGTCCAACGATAATGTCGCTTCCCGGCTCAGGTCCTATGGAGTTCACCTTCTTTTAAGTTGCGACACAATTTGAAAGTTAAATCCTGCACTCATTTCGAATCAGCCGGATCGCCCAATTGCATGCCCCCTAATTTGTGTCGCATGGAAGCCGCCGCAGGTACGCCAAAAAAAGATCGCGTGCGACACAATCCCGGCACAGACTCCTGTTAAATACATGTCAAAGCCCTGCAATCCCCGAAAAAGATGGAAAGTCCGCCTCTGTCAATAGCTAATGCAGTAAATACAGTGACAGAATTTGGCCAGTTTTCGGGCCTGGAGATTAATTGGAGCAAATCAGGTCTGCTGACCTTGGACGGGAATAAGATAGAAGATCTAGAGCTAGGAATCAAAATGAGTAGTCAGGACTCATTGAAATATCTTGGGATTCTGATTTCAGCAAAAGTGCAGGATTTCGAACTATTAAATCTGAAACCTCTTATCAACTCAGTTAGGAGCAGGGTCCACATCTGGGATAGACTCCCTCTCTCCTTTTCGGATAGAATAGCCCTTATAAAAATGGTCCTGCTACCACAAATTTTGTTCTTTTTGACTTCATGCCCGATCTGGATTGACAATTCATTCTTTAAAGCAATGGAAGCGCTTTTTAATGAATTAATTTGGGGGCGGAAGCGAGCTAGAATTAAAATTAGTTACTTATATAGACCCTCTGGGGAAGGGGGATTGGGGATACCTTTTTTGCAGGGCTATTTTATAGCGGCTCAGATGTCCCGGATAGTAGGATGGAAGGAGCAGGATGAATCATTGAAAACTTGGGGTATGGAAGAGGGGAAATTTTTTACAGTGTATGAATTATTGGAAAGGGGGGTAGTGCCAAACAATATGGATTTATATACAAATAAAGAGGTGATACACAAAGGTTGGAATTTGATGAAAAAAATCATTCACATGAACGGGATTACAGAAGATACACCATTGTGGCACAATCCCCATTTCCCTGAACTTAGTAATCTCCCTGATCCCATTTTTTGGGAAAGGAGAGGGGTTCGCCTCTTCTCCCAGATATTGGAGAACGGAGTAGTGCTAAGCTTTCCTACACTTCAAATTAAAGTGGGTTTGAATAATGGGGATTTTTTGAGATATGCACAATTGGCACACGCAATTAAAGCAATAAGGTTTCGTAGAAGCATAAAATTAGAATCACACCCATGTATAGACTTTATTAAAAACACTGAAAAAAAAAAGGGTCTGGTCTCGGGGCTGTATAAACTTTTGATAAAAGGTATGTTTTTAGGGGTTAGACACAAGTCACAAGATTGTTGGGAAAATGCGGTAGGTCAGTTAACACTACACGAGTGGGAGGGGATTTATAGGAATGTGAAGGTAGGTTCTATTAATGAAAACCACAGAGCCATCCAAGTTAAGATACTGTTTAGATTATATTATTCTTCAGAGGTGTTATATAAGATGAAAGTGAGGAGTGCATCAAAATGTTTCAAATGTGGAATAGAGGAGGCAGACTTCCTTCATACAATTTGGGCATGCCCCAAAATTCAAGGTTTTTGGGAGGAAGTTCATTTGCAAATAAACAGAATTCTAGAAATGGCCCTGACCCCTTCGATTAACTTAGCAATTATGGGATCGTTTAGGACCTGTGACAAAGTGAAGCAAAGGGAGAGAGCATTGGTACTAAAACTGATGACAATAGCGAAAGTTTTGATAGTGCGAGAATGGGGGAGTAGCAGGATTCCCACGGTGGATCACTGGTCTGCTCTTACACAGAAGATATGAACAAATTTATTTCGACAAATGTGGGTCCAGGGGGAAATGGCTGGAGATCTGGAGTAAATGGAAATAGGATAGACTCCCCCTTCTTTTCCCCGGGGTTTTTTTTTTTTTTTGTTTCTTTTTTTTTTTTTTTCTCTTTCCTCTCTCTCTTGCCAGGGTGGTAGGGAAAGGGTGGGGGGAGGGAGTATTAAGATTTTGTACAAGGACAATGGTGGGTTGTTAGAATGGCAAAAATTTTTATGGTAGGTTCATGGTAATGCGTAAATCATGGCCTTCACCGATCTATGCGTATGTCGGTGTTCGTTGCCATCCACATGCTGCAGCCAGAATTATACTAGGTATATGTCTTTATAACCCACCATGGGGTTTCATTTGTAATGTTTGGGGGAAGGGGAGGGGGGGATATGCTTGACCATGTGACTTTGTATTTTCCTGTTTTGTATTGGAATGTTATTGTTTTAAAAAAGACAAATAAAATTGATTGTTAATTAAAAAAAAAAAGAAAAAAAAAAGAAAGGGAAAAAAAAAGTCCGGCGACAGTGAGATCCACGACCCTTAGTAAATGAGTCCCTATAAGTGCATTCTGCTAACAGTGTATCATTGCTCAAAGTCAAACAGGTTCAAACCATCTCAAGGTGTTCAGACACCAGTAACACCCTACCCCACATGTATTTCCAGTAACACCTGGCTTCCTCTGGATTTCCATATGATGCACTTACCCTACTCTGATTTCAGGTCTTGTATTTCTGTAGTACCTTTGGTTTTCAGCCCTGCGCCAGGACCTCCTTGGACCAGGGGACTACAAAGAAAGTGATGCCCCATGGTCAGAGGAAGTGATGTCTCACGGTCTGTGGAAGCCAGTAGGTTCTGTGAACCCAGGAGCTTCCAGCCGGGCGCAGCAATCAGAAACCAGAATATAAATGTGGATAGAACATGAAATAATTTGAAATAAATTCATAATCAAAACAATTTTTTATATTATGTGGTAATTTATTAAATAGTTCAATGTGCCATTTAATATTAGAAATCGAGGTTAGTTATGGAGTCAGCTGGGACTTTTGTAATTATCTATGGTACAGTATTTTTGCCTTGTAGCATTAAAATATGCTGCCTACACATAGAGCAACATATTCTATTGACAGTTGTGTCTACATTTCTGCAGAACAGATGGACATCTGGCTTAGTCAACTTCTTTATTTTAGTCTTTTTCCACCAACTCTGTTCTTTTTGGAGTTCGTCATATGACATTTAGGGGAAATATTATTTTAGCACCTGTCGTATTTCTCTTAGGAGAAAAGTTAGCATTTCACATCCACCAGGTTTATTTTTTGAGCTTATGCTGTCACAATTTTTTTTTGCTATGAAAGAAGTTGTGTCACATGGATTAGGAAGTTTACAGCATTATTTTCTCAACTTCTCAGAATTGTATAAATTGTTATAGTCAGAAAAATGTTTCAATATAGAAAAAACCTTGCTAAATATTACCTGTATTCTTTAGGAAAATCATATCTTTGTAACTGTTTGTATAGGTTTGTTCAAGCTAAAAAGTTTTAACACAGTAAACAGGTATTCTCACGAAGACAAGATTGTAGACAAGATGTACTCAAGATAACAAAATAACACATTTTCTAATCCACTGTTATTAACAATAAACACAACAGCATTTTACAGATATGATTCCAACCTGTCTCTATCAGCCCTGGTGTTTACAATATTGGTTGTCCCTGAATCCGACCATAATTCTTCGGACTATGGTCAGATTCTCATGAATAGCTTCTCTGTTCTGTACACTGCAGTGCTCTCTGCATCTGTCCCTTCCCCCTGCTTTACAAAATGAATTCAGACACAGGCACTTCCTGCCGGCAAGCAGAATGCAGAAACTTACTCTAATGGCTACAAACAGATAAGGTCTTTATCCAGAGGAGGGGGACGGAAGCATATAGCAGAGCTAACTCTGTATATGTTATAGGTGAGCAGAGATGTGGGTGTCATGGATCTCATCATCTCTGATCTATCTCATCTCTATTTTACTATGTGTCAGATACTAGTAGAATGTTCAGAAGATAAACTGCAGTGTAGATAAATCCTGTACCTTGATAGTCTAAGCACATTGTCAGCAGACTATCTCACAGGACAGAGGAATCATAAAAATTAAAAATTCCTCTCCCACAATGACCACCACAGCAATACAACTGTGGTAAAATTGTAAAGTTTTACAAAATGATCTTAATGGTGTAAATATCGCTAGGGGAATAACATTTGAAAACTTTCTCATGTGCAAACCCCTTTAAGGACATAGGATGAATATGCTCATACTAATTAGTGGCCTATTGTCGCAATAGGGCAAGTATTCTCGTCCTGATGATTAAACTGACACTGAGAGAGTGTGAGCCCGATCAGTACCAGGACAGCGGCTCTTATAGACCTGCATCTGTACAACTACTATACAGAATCAGTGAAATCCTCACAGCCATGAGACACAGCCAGTGCCGAGCCAGGCTAAACTGAGGAGGATGGCAAAGAGACTGCTGCACATAGGTAATCAAGATAATAGGGACTGATTTGGCAAGCTCTGTGCAGCGCTGTGGAATATGTTGGTGCTATATAAATAATTATAAGAATTATTATTATTAATAGTCAGTGAGTTGTTCTGCATTAAGTTGTTCTACATATCAAGAGCTATTCTTTTGTAATAAAAAGGACAAAAGCAGTATGTGAAAATATTAAGTAAACCCTTACTGCTCCCACAGGAAAAAAAGAGCAAAGTAGCTTGATGCTGCTAATCAAATACCCTTGATTTATTGACCATCAGCAATTCTGACCTCCACTATAAATGCAAAAGTTTTGACATTGTGTTGGTCCAAAGCATTCAGCTTTGTGTAAACACAATGCCAAAAAAGGAAAGACATCAGTGATGTTACAGAAACAACTGCTTCTGTCAATTTTCCTTTACAATGTTCAAGCTCATGACAATACAACAAGAAATGACTTCCTTGAAGAGTTTTATAACTTTCTTGTACGGTTGCACCGATACCAGAATTTTGGGTGCAATACGATACCGAGAAAAGTATTGCGGTACTTGATACCGACGATATGATACTTTTAAGAAGAAAAAAAAAGTATTATCTAAATGTTTAGAAATGCAATGCAAATGTCTGGGGGCGGGGCTCAGCCTGATCGCATTTGCATTTCCATTGAAATACATGCGATCAGTAACGGTCACCAATGATTTGCCAGTAGAAGCTTTCGTGCTGACAATGTAGTATATGTGTTGTAAAGGTTGTCCTGATGATGTTAATATAAAATAGTATACTAAATAGTATAATCTAGGGCTCTTGTAGACAGGTGTTTTTGATGTCCATGTTCTATCCTTTTTTTTGCGAGGGGCAAACGTACCCACTGTTTCCTATGGGACAGTTCACATGTCCATTTTTATCACGGATGTGCAGACAGTGAGAAAAAAAATTGCAGACCACGTACATCCATAAAAGTCAATGGATCCGCAAAAAAATGACAACACATGCATAACATCCATATGCAGGCAGTTTTTTTCTTCAAATGTTGCTAGGGACCCAACTTGGCGGAGCAAGAAGTAGATTAGAAACCAATGAGCTTTGGCGTACGAATACAATGTGGACTGATCACTGTTTTGCAGATGAGTAGCGGACACGCACGTCGGAATGAGCCCTAATTTATCTTAAATTTTTTTATTTATTTAATTTAATTGTATTATATGCTTAAATATTATAATCTCCATAATAATCATCTAAATAATAATAACAATAATCTCCTTAACCCCATAGCGCAATAAGACGTACCCTTACGTCTTGCTGAGCCCTCTTCATACTCACCGGGCGTTTGCTTCATAATGAAGCAAATGCTCGTCGCTAGTGCCTGAAGTCGCAAATGGCAATTTTTTGCCATTTTGAAAAATAGAAAAAATTCTATAAAAAGTGATCAAAAGGTTGCACAGTCCTAAAAATAGAAGCATTGAAAATGTCATCAGAATTCGCAAAAAATTACACCACCCACATCTCCGTACACTATAAAGTATGAAAAAGTTATTAGCGCAAGAACATGGCAAAATGAAGAAATTTTTTTCTGTACAGGAGGTTTTAATTTTTGTAAATGTATGAAAACATTATAAAACCTATACAAATTTGGTATCCCCGTGATCGTATTGACCCAATGAATGAAGTAGACTTGTCATTTGGGGCGCACCATGAAAGCTGTAAAAACCAAGCCCACAAGAAATGGCGCAACTGTGGTTTTTCATAATTTTCACTGCATTTAGAATTTTTTTCTTGCTTCCCAGTACACGGCATGGAATATTTAATATCATCACTACGAAGTGCAATTTGTTACACAGAAAATAAGCCCATACACAGCTCTTTATATGGAAAAATAAAAAAGTTATAGATTTTTGAAGGTGGGGAGTGAAAAATAAAAACGCAAAAACGAAAAAGGGCCCGGTCCTTAAGGGGTTAATAATAATATCCTTATTAATAATAATAATAACCTCCATAATAATAATCATCTCAACAATAATAATAAAATAATCTCTGAGAAGATGTAACTCTATATACCAGTGCATGGAGCCCGTGTCACAGTGCAACAACGAAGCTCTTTCTTATATAAAAAACCCTCCCATTGTCAGCCAGTGAGCCCATAACCTAGTGGATAGAGGCTCCCTATCTCTATGGCAGGTGGAGTGTGGAGGTTGTGAATTCAAATCCTAGGCTGGGCAAAACATTATTTAATTGAATTAACTGGAGACCTTGTGTCTGGGGAAGCCCTGGGAGATGTGGTGACCCATATATGGACAGATGGTGATATCTCCCTGATGACGTGGTCCCTACTCTGCTGCAATCCCGACACATCTACTCAAAGGATTCCCTGCCCAATGCCTCCTCTGCAGACAGATACAAGGAGTCTGTAATGTCTGTGGAAGTCAATCAGTACCGCACGTAACAGAAACCTGGTATTGAACCGTTGTGGCTTTGAAAGTATTGAGTACAGAGGTTTTGATGCATTGTGCAACCCTACTTCTTTCACTCTCTGCAATCATGAGTCTTCTGTATATCAAAGTATTCTAGAGTGATATTTGAAGTCCTCTATCCAACAGCTATAGCTAGGCCAAAACTGGTTCATTCATAAAGGCAGTGAACACAACAGCAAATCTAAAAAATGGCTAAAAGAAAACAAGACAGTATAGGCACACGGGCAATTTATATAAAAGAGTGGGCAACCCTTTTAAGAGACAAATGCATCAACTTATGCTCACAAACTGCTATGACCTGAAGCAACACTGTACAGAAGAGCGGGAACAAAATCTGTGAGCTTTGAAATCATAGTTCAATAGGAAGAAGTCTGGAAATGTAACGCTTTATAATGAAGATAAACTTAAAAAAAATACTTCAGGCCTTGTAATATAATAAAGATAATTGTCATAAGAATCTAAAAACAGGTATATATGTGACCAAATACAAACAAATTTTCTTACTCAACTCCACGTAGCGAAATCTTATGACCTGGACGAGAAGAGCTCACACTGATGTAGATGTGTAATGCAGTGAGCCCCAGGAGCATTTCCGGTTTGAGTTCAGCTCCAAGCCGCTCTCTTATCACATCATTACGACTCTAAAAAGATATTGGATATATAGTAAGATAATGGACAATTTTATGAGATATAATGATTACATAATAAAATTAAGCACATCTTTTATACAATAGCTTCCAAAAGAACATAAAGCATTATTTGGTCAAAACATTGGAACAAACCATTTCATAATGGGGTGTTAGGAGGTTGTTACAGCATTCACAGACTTTCAAAGAACTATACTGTACCTCTTTACGCCTTGGATTTTATAATACATGCATATAGATACTACAAATTATTAGCCATAACACCATCCTACAGAGAACTTTCACAGTCATACTGCTCTTACAGTAAAGAATCCCTGTCTATACTGATGGCAGAACCACCTCTCCCATAGGTGTAGAGGATATCCCCTGTCTATGGTGATGGTAGAACCACCTCTCCCATAGGTGTAGAGGATATCCCATGTCTATGGTGATGGTAGAACCTCCTCTCCTCTAGGTGTAGAGGATGCCCCTGTCTATGGTGATAGTAGAACCACCTCTTCTCTAGGTGTAGAGGATGCCCCCTGTCTATGGTGATGGTAGAACCACCTCTCCTCTAGGTGTAGAGGATGCCCCTGGCTATGGTGATGGTAGAACCTCCTCTCCTCTAGGTGTATGGGATGTCCCCTGTCTATGGTGATGGTAAAACTACCTCTCCTCTAGGTGTAGAGGATGCCCCCTGTCTATGGTGATGGTAGAACCGCCTCTCCTCTAGGTGTAGAGGATGCCCCCTGTCTATGGTGATGGTAGAACCCCCTCTCCTCTAGGTGTAGAGGATACCCCCTGTCTATGGTGATGGTAGAACCTCCTCTCCTTTAGGTGTAGAGGATACCCCCTGTCTATTGTGATGGTAGAACCTCCTCCCCTCTAGGTGTAGACGATGCCCCCTGTCTATGGTGATGGTAGAACCTCCTCTCCTCTAGGTGTAGAGGATGCCCCCTGTCTATGGTGATGGTGACCCCCCTCGCGCTCCTCCTAGGTGTAAGGATGCCACCCCCTGTCTAGGTGAGGTAGAACCTCCTCTCCTTTAGGTGTAGAGATCCCCCTGTTCTATGTGTATGGTAGAACCTCCTCCCCCTAGGTGTAAGCATGCCCCCTGTCTATGGTGATGGGTATAACCTCCTGCTCCTCTAGTTAGAGGAATGCCCCCTGTCTATTGCCCCTCTCATAGGTATGATACCTGTCATGTGAGGAACCTCCTCTCCTCTTAGTGGTAGAGGAGTACCCCCTCTATTGTGATGGAGAACCCGTCCTCCCTCTCAGGTATAGATGCCCCTGTTCTAATTGTGATTGTAGAACCTCTCTCACTAGGTGTTAGAGGATCCACCTGTACTATGGTGATGGTAAACCTCTCTCAGTGTAAAGCTCCTCCCTTCTAGGTGTACCCCCAGTAGAGACCCCTTCAGGGGCAATCTCCTCTTGGTTAGAATGCCCCTGTTAATGAGAAGACCCCCGCTCCCCTCTGGTACAGATGCCTGTATTGAAGGGTATTCTTTGTAGAGGATGTGCCCTGTCTATGGTTGGATGGATACACCCCTCTGCTCAGGTGTAGAGGATACCCCCGCGTCCTAGGTGATGGAAAACCTCCTCCCTCTAGGTGTACAGGATATCCACTGTCCTGGTGATGGAGAACCTCCTCGCTCCTCTAGGTGTAAGGAGCCCTCTGTCTATGGTGATGTGTAAAACCACCCTGCTCTAGGGTGTAGAGGATTCCTGTCTATGGTGATGGTAAACCAGTCTTCCCCTCTAGGTGTACAGGATATGCCTGTCCATGGTGATGGTAAAACCTCCTCTCCTTAGGTGTAAGGTTTCGCCCGTCTATGGTGGATGGGAGAACCACCTCTGCTCTAGGTGTAAGAGGATACCCCCGTGTCTTGGTGGATGTGTAGAACCTCCTCCCCCTCTAGGTTGTACAGGATCTCCCCCTGTCCTGGTTGATGGTAGAACCTCCTCTCTCTAGGTGTAGAGGATCACCCCCTGTCTACGTGTGATGGTATAAACCTCCTCCCCTCTAGGTGTACGGATGATCCCCTGTCCATTGGTGAGTGGTAAACAACCTCCTCTCCTCTAGGTGGTAGAGAATGCCCCCTGTCTATGGTGATGTAGAAACTGCCTCTCCTCTGTGTAAGGATGCACCCCTATGGTGATGGTATGAACTGCCGCTCCTCTATTTGTTAGAGGATGCCCCCTGTCTATGGTGATGGTAGATCCTCCTCTCCTCTAGGTTTAGAGGATGCCCCCTTCTATGGGATGGCGAGAACCTCCTCTCCTCTAGTGTAGAGGATGCCCCCCCTACTATGGTGATGTAGAACCTCCTCTCCTCTAGGTGTATAGATCCTCCTTCCATAGGTATGGTATGAACCATCTCTTCCTCTCAGGTGTAGAGGATGGCCCTTGTCTATGGTGCATGTAAACCAACCCTCTCCTCTAGGTGTAGAGATGTCCCCTTTCTATGGTGATGTAGAAAAACCTCTCTCCTTAGGTGAGAGGAGCCCCCTGTCTATTGTGATGGTAGAACTGCTCCTCTCCTCTAGGTGTAGAGTTTCCCTGTCTAGGTGATGGTAGAAACCTCCTCCCCTCTAGGTGTAGAGGAGTCCTCTTGGTCGGGCCCACAGGTGTAGGTATCAAGAAGCATCTGAAAATGTACTGACCATTGAATATTTTGAGATGAATTAGCTCATCCAGGAAACGTACTAATCGCGCTGGTTTCTTGAGTGACAGTGGATACACAGACTTTTGGCCAGGTACAATGAACGTTGCAACTTTATGTTCCTAACACCGACAAAGTGAAAAGATTTGTTGCGTTGTTAACTTAGTTGCGTTTCCACCTTCAGTTTTTCAGAGAGTTCTTGAGCCAAAAGCAGGTGTGGATATAATGGTTATAGAACATATCATTGAAAATAGTTACTCTTCGAGGCTCTACTCTTTTTTCACTCCACTCCGCTTCGGACAGCAAAAACACTGCATCTGAAAAACTGAACGTGTGAACGCATCCTAAACAACCAGTCACTAATAAGTTGAAAATCCTACAGTTCCTTATGTAGGATGTGAATGTTACTTGACCGTGACACTTGTATAATGCATTGAGATAGGATTTAAAAACAAAAATGGTGACAAAAACTTTGCAAAAGATATTCAAAACCAAACAAAAAAAAAAATAAGGAACGTCTATGAAAAACCCTCATCTCAGCTTTTGTCACAGCAGAAACACCCTCACAGAGTATTTCGACGACAAGTTCACAGACGTTCCTACACTCCCCGCAATATATGAATGATTGCATTACAAACTAACATAAGCTTCAGAATACCGGCAGCCGTGGCTAGTTAGTTGTGGCTTCAATTCGATTGCTACTAGTCCGACTACTCCGCTTGGAGGTGGTACACACTGTGCCGCTAGGTTGGTCCTAAAGGGATCCGGATGTGACGCTATTTTATAACCTCCCATGTGATAATTATGAGCAGATACGAGTCTGAAAACTGTCCAAAAGAAATCTGTCTGTCCTAGCAATCAACACACCACATATGAGTTATTCACACGCGAAATAAACCGCTGTTCGTGCTATTACTCGGTGAGCAGACCAAACCGGAGTGTGCTGAATGCAAACTGAACCTTGGTTAGGGGTAAGAGTCGGTTAGTCCATCCAGGGAACTGCCTTCATGGTGCTGGTGACACACAGCACCAAAGTGAATGACAAAACTATTATTTATTCAAATATGTTTGTAATATATGATTGTAGATTATTTTCGGTCCATTATACTGGCCGGTCCATCTTGACTGAAGCTCTAGTAACAGCATTTGGTGAACATGCTTTAGCAGCCTGGTGGCCGTGGAATAGTACATAGTCCTAGAGTTGCTGTAAGCTCTGTGCAGAAAAAAGTATGTTGGGTGTTCTCTCTAACTATTGTTTTCCTGTCAGTGATTCATTTGGTGATTGCTATCATAGAAAACGCCCTGCAGAAGGCCATGCCATCTACAATTAAAGAAATTTACCATCAAAAAACCAGCGCGATAAAACACGTACCGTTTCTGCAACTGGGCAATGTGCCGACTGTCTGGAGTATAATGTAAATTATGTTGCTCTGTTTGTCCATATGTACATTGGGGTTTCTAATTGTATTTCGTAATCTATGTATGGACCCTGCTTCTGCTGCTTTTTTTTTTGTGCTTTTGGTTTCTGGTGCTGATTTTATGAATTGAGTCTAGGTTCTGGTACGTATCTTAGTTATAATTGACCTTGGTTCTGTACTATGATGTGCTTGGCTGTTGTCTTGTTTTCTACCTTTCTATAAGGAGCTCCGTTCTGTGCTATATTTTCGGATTCACTTGGTTCTGGTGCCTATTTATTTACTGAATCGTCTGTTCTGTGGCTCTGTTTATTTATTAATTGAACTTACTGCTTTCTCTACTGGTACTGAACTTGTGTTCTGAGTCTGTATAATATCCCTGTCCCTTTATAATAATTAACACATGACTGTGGTATCATTTATATTTGTATCCAATGTCCATTTCCCTTCTAATCATTTTTTTTAAAATTATCCAATAAACAGTATGTGCTCTGGCAGGAGGAAGCATTACTACGCACCCGTCCGTGCTAATGCTCTCATAGGCTGTTCACGCTGTACTGGTCATTCTCCCCCCTCCCCCATGTGTGCTAACCTCCATGGCCATGAGATACAACGGCAGGGGAGTGGGAAATATCATAGAACAACCTGGTTAAAACTTCCCTTTTTAGGACCGATCGGGCACTATTGCTTGGCAACACCCAACCCTGCAAGATATTACTCTGCTATAGACCTTTTACTATACTAATTTTCCATTCATGTTATTTTTTGTGCATCAGATTTTAACTTTTAGTGGATGAATAGGTAAGAAGATTAGATTATCGGGTTAGTAGCCTACTTGACATCTCCCTATTACTTGGTCTATTTGCCCTGCGCCACAATATAGAAAAATGTCTTACGCACAAACTGAATGATTGGACACACTGATTATTAACTTTTTAAGACGAGAATTCTTTTTTTACAAGGACGACCCTTTTAAGAGAAGTCAAAAACTTCCTAAATATGGCCTAAACCCCCCTAAAAATGTGGGTCAATGATTCAGAGGCAAATACTCCGTATTCCTGCCATGTGACAGGAAGTTTTACTGACCTAATCTAATACTATAAGCAAGCTAAAACTAAAGGGCATTCCAATTCAGTTGGTTTTCAGACGCATTTACTAAATCAAATAAATGCTTAAATTATTGTCATTATTTTAACCTGTATACTCATATGCAATGCAAAGCCCGGTCAAATGGAAATATCAGCGACTTTGTTGAAAAAAGCTGACTCTAACAAAAGCAATTCCTCACCCCCTTTCCTTGATTTTGATTTCGATGCCAACCTGAAAGATCAAATGTACAATGCAAAAGGTTATTTTATAATTACTTTACTTTAAATAGCATGAGCAATCTAAATATCTAAAGCTGAGTATCTGTGTATGTGTGGTGTACGTGTTCTGTATGTATGTCGCTAAAGAATCTGCAATCGTCGTGTTTACAATTCCCAAATTTTGCAAACACGCCTCTGTTGAACACACTTTCCAAATCCACTTCATTATCCCCATATACAGGAGCCTTTGTGCTGCTTCTGCTGTCGTAATTGGAGTCCTAATTGGTTGCTATTCTGCGCACAGTATAATTGAGCTCTTAGCTGTGATTGGTTACTACAGAGTAATAAGACAGTCTTATGTTAGGTAAACTGTTATGGTTAAGAGAAAGATAAGAGAACCATGCAGAGTGGAGCAAAGTGAGAGACTGGCATGAGAGGGAAGTAGAGACAGGAATAGAGAGGGAGCACTGAGAAAGTGCCGGGAGAGTGAGAGTACTGGCGAAGAGATGGAACCTGATAGACTGGCAGTAGGGCTTAGATGGAGAGAGCGGTGAGAGACTGTCATAGAGAGGGAGAGTGAGAGACCTGGCCGGAGAGGGAGAGGGAACGTGAAGAGAGACTGGCAGAGAGAGGGAGAGGGAGATACCTGGCAAGAGGAGAGGGGATAGAGGGGATGAGGAAGGGAGAGCTGGCAAGAGGAGCGAGAGTGAGAGACTGGCAAAGACTGAGGGAGATGGCAGAAGAGGCTGTCGATAAGCGAGAGGAGAGTTGAGGTACTGGGCAGAGAGAGGGAAGTGAGAGACAGTAAGAGAGAGGGAGAGTTGAGACAGCCGGGTATAGTGAGAGAGCTGGCAGATAGAGTGAGAGACTGACATAGAGAGGGAGTGGGATCGAGACTGGCAAGAGAGGGAGTGAACTGGCAGAGAGAGTGGAGAAGTGAGAGACTGGCAGAAAGAGTGGATGATGATAGACTGGCAGAAGAGGTAGAGTGATAGACCGGCAGAAAGAGGAGATATGGACTGACTGCAATAGAGAGGGAGAGTGAGAGACAGAAGGAGAGAGGATACTAGAGACATGGAGAGAGAAGGATACTGAGAGACTGGAAGATGTAGAGGGACTGAGAACTGGGCAGAGAGAGGGAGACTGTGGACAGGAAGAGAGAGTGAGACTGAGAGCACTGACAGAGAGATGTAGGAGGGTATAGACTGGCAGAGAGAGGGAGATGAGAGAAGCTGGAGGGAGAGTGAATCGGCAGAAAGAGTGAGGAACTGTCAGAAGAGGGAGGTGAGGACTCTGAGAATAGGGATGAGGAGAGATGATAGACAGGAAGAGAGGGGGACTGATAGACAGAGAGAGGAGGAGACTGATAGACTGGCGAAGAGGGAGTACTGCAGAGAGAGGTGGCGAGCGACTGAGAGACAGTAAAGGAGGAGGAGAACTGCGAGACGGCATGAGATAGGGAGACTGAGAACTGGGCACGAGAGGAGACTAGCTAGACAGGCCGTTAGAGTGAGAGACTGGCAGTAGAGAGGTAACTGGCAAGCAGAGCCAGTGGCGACACGTCGCAAGGAGAGGGAAGTTAGAGACTGTTTCAATGAGAGGAGAGAGAGGCCGTATAGGGAGAGTGAGAGACACGACCTGAGAGGGAAGACAGGGCTGGAGATTGAGCACCCGTGCATTGGTTCGCCACCACTGATATAGGCCATCAGTCACTATACTGTACTTTCTTTATGATTATACATTGAAGGTAAGTACTCAAAAGCAACACTGTATTCCTCTCTCTGTACATAAAAGCTGTTTATCAATGTTTCTTTAGCCAGATCACAAATTGAGTACCAAAAAGCATTGAACCCCCAAACTCTTGTTACAACTATAAAAAGTTAAAATTCTGTTACATTTCAGCCTTTAGATACTCCACATTTGCCCTACATATAGCTCTCCTCTAAGTGGTGTTGGTAGACATATGAACATCCCTAATTTTAATGTTCTAAGAATCCTTTTTTTGTAACTTTCTTTTAACATGTGTGCCATCTATATTAAAGGGTTGTCCAGACTTTAACAAACTATATAAATAACTGGCCTGGGGTGTGTGGCTTAAGAACCAACACGCCAATGGTAAAAGCCAATTTGGCTTCACTCATTTAATCATGACAATGGTTGCGTACGTCCTAACGCTACTGGCTAGGACGTAAGTAAGAAGTCTTTGTATTCTCCTATGGCTATATTCTTTGAGCCAAGTATCACAAGCACATACGATGACCAGATGAGATGGACATGCCAAGTATTAGTCCTATTGAAATCCAACCCCTACTAATATTTTCCCACTTCGGTCTTTGCTATGGAGATGTGGTGCACCTAAGAGCTAAACACACGGTAGCAAGTCCCCCCTGCTAATCCTAACACAAATGGTTACTAGATCAAATTAAATAAAAAAAGTAGGAAGTGCAATTGTACCCTAGAAGGGCTGTGGGTTCTTGAAATCACTCTGCCTCCTACAGAGCTAATAGATAACACCGCTAACGACTTTCTGACCAGCAGAAGCTCTCTCCCAGCGGCATCCGACACGAATGATCGAGCAGCGCGGCGCGGCAGCGGCTAGTCTATCCCAGGGTCACCTGATCTGGCCAGCCAACCACTGCTATCGACGTGTAAGGGTACCACGTCATGCTGGGTGGAGTGCAGAGTCTCCTGGCTTGTGATTGGCTCTGTTTCTGGCCGCCAAAAAGCAAAACGGCGGGAGCTGCCATTTTCTCGAGCGGGCGAAGTATTCGTCCGAGCAACGAGCAGTTTCGAGTACCCTAATGCTCGACCGAGCATCAAGCTCGGACGAGCATGTTCGCTCATCTCTAATCTAGACCCTTCTTGAAGCTCTCTGCTGTCCCTGCTGTGACCAGCGCCTGAGGCAGGCTATTCCACAGATTGACAGATCTCATAGTAAAGAAGCCCTGTCGCCTCTGGTGATTAAACCTTGTTTTCTCCAGATGGAGACAGTGCCCCCTCGTCTTTTCATTTGATTTAATCTGAAACAACTTACCACCATATTTTTTTGTATGGACCATTCATATATTTATATAAATTAATCATGTAGTAGTCGTCTCTTTTCTAAACTAAATAAATCTAGTTGTTTTAATCTTTCCTCATAACTGAGACCCTCCATACCCCTTATCATTTTTGTGGCTCTTGGTTGAACCCTCTCCAGCTCCAGGGCATCCTTTTTATGGACCGGTGCCCAGAACTGGACAGCATATTTAAGGTGAGGCCGATCCAATGCCTTGTACAGTGGTAAAATTACATCCCTATACAGTTCAGACCACTTTTGATAGATGACAAGATCCTACTGGCTTTAGAGGCAGCTGATTGACATTGCATGCTGTTATTTAATTTATGATCTACTCGTACCCCCAGGTCCTTCTCAACAAGGGACTCTCCCAGATTTACTCCCCCAAGGACATATCTTGCCTTTGGATTATTAGCCCCCAGAGGCATAACCTTATGCTTTAGGTGTTTAAGGTTCAATGTGATATAATGCACTGACTGAAAATTTTACAGGATAATGCACGGTATACAGAACGGCAAGTGTCAGTATATTACATTAATAGATGTAATAGCCAAGATGAAAATTGCAGGTAATTTTTTATATAAATTGTTAAAAAGCAAAGCAAACACAATATAATATTCCAAGGCAGATATATCATGCCTAGAAAATCATAAAAACGTTATCGCTCCAAACATTTTAGTAATACTAGAAATTGTTATTGTTGTGTAGATGCTTAATACTATTTCCCGAAAAAATAAAGTTGTGGTATGTCTATTAAATTTTCAAATAATTTTTGTTTTTTATGTTTATATTATGTATTCTTATTAGGTCCTACAGCATTGCTACACTCTTTTTATCTCCTTATTGATATGTTTGCTATCTATATATACAGTACACACATCTATGTATTTGTTGAATAAAAAATAAATAACCAATCATCTGGAAATGAAAAGTAGACATTATGCAAAGAATCCAATATCCTGCTGAGGCTAAAAGCATGATTTGCTCAAAACGCATCAGCTAACACCATTTTTTAAGGTGGAAATAAAACGTGAGGTTTTTATCACAGTGCTGGAAATCATCATTATTCTACAGAAGGCACCTAGACCCAAAGGAGTGGTAGGTCAAATAAATGATATTTTATTGGCCTTATTTAGTACAATATAGAAATGAAATGTAAGAATTCCAGCCGCAGTAAAATATTCCAAAAAATTTAAAAAGTGAAAAAATCCTCCCTCAAAGTCATACAGTCCAGTTTCTCTATTATACAAATATAATTCAATACTCATGATATGGTCTGTATATGCTAGAAATGAGAGAAATTATATGCATAATAGGGGGTGATTTATTGCACATATCTTAGAGAAAAAGTGTTCCAGTTGTTCATCGCAACCAATCAGAGCTCAGCTTTAATTTTATAAACTGTTGTGGGAAAATGAAAGCTGAGCTCTGATTGGTTGCTATCAGCTCTAGGCCTGAAACAAAAACTGAAAAATGGTTTATAAAAGTTTATAAGTCAGGGATGGTATGAAAGAGGAATAAAACTTGCATGCTACATGAGTAGATTGGATACATTTTGAAATATCTGCACCCTATAACTTCCGGCAGTATGGCAACAATGAATTCAGTGAAGGGGTAGAGAATAGGTTATTAGTATCAAAAACAGTCCCTTACTATGAGTGGTTATTTTACTATACTACTATGTATATTATATATATTATATTATTACTATGTATATCATCATATTGTTTTTTTTTAAACTCATGTTTAAGATTATGTTTAATAAACCTTTAATAAAATACCATGGTGATTAGAGATGAACGGACCCAAAATTTCCATTTAGGTTCAGGGTTCGGGTGCGTCCCATGTGACTCAGACATATTACCAGACTGGCAGCCGAACAGCCGAACTGTTGCCGCTAGCTGCTAGCCAGGCGCAGAACAGTAGGCCCGCGCCTGTTTCGGAGCAGTGACCACACAGGCGCGGGTCTGCTGTTCTGCGCATGCGCAGACGGCAGGTTCGTCGGACGAGGGCGCGCAGCTGCAAGGAGCTGCGTGACGAAGATTGTGGGTAGGAGGGGTAAAGTGGCTACTGGGGCGTGGAGTAGCTGTCCTTTAAGGACACCTGACTTACAGACGACCCCTAGTTACAGACAGACCACTCTGACCTCTGGTGAAGTTCTCTGGATGCTTTACTATAGTCCCAGATTGCAATGATCAGCAATAAGGTGTCTGTAATGAAGCTTTATTGATAATCCTTGGTCCCATTACAGCAAAAAATGTTTAAACTCCAATTGTCACTGGGGCCAAAAAATTTTTCGTCTGGATCTACAATTATAAAATATACAGTTTCAACTTACATACAAATTCAACGTAAGAGCAAACCTCTGGACCCTATCTTGTACGTAACCCGGGGACTGCCTGTATCTAACTTTAAATCTCCCCCTCTGCAGCCATGGTGGTGGATTGTCCCATCCGGGAATGACTGGGTACGGTACCAATTATCAGGTCGAAATTACAAATCAACACCTGGATGGCAATTCCAAAGAACATTCAACGTTCTTTGTGTCTTGTTGAAGCTCCGAGAATGTAGAAGTAATAAGATATTGTAATCCTGCCCCTATACTGAGTAATGGATTGGTGGTAGTTTGTGTGCCGGAATCCTCTTGATAACTTCTCAAAAACAGTGAAAAGGAAGCAATTTTTTTTTTTATCTTTGATAATCTCATATAGCTGAAGATACTAAAAGCTACTTCAAGAACACTAAATCCATATCCTACAAATAAAAAATTCAAAGTAATATTACAAGACTCTACTAGATTAAAGACTAAACCCTACGTCTGATACACATGACATTCGGGTGATACAAATTCATACAATTCTTTAATACATTGAATACACAATTACATCTAAGAAGTCTACCTCAGAGACATTGAAACTCAGCTAAATCAATCCTTCCTACATCAACCCCTTCCCCTGCGGCTTAAAGAAGGCACCAAATCTGTATTGAAATTTAAGTTCTGGGATAACTCCTAGCAGTGCCGACAACCTCCTGAATATTTTGACTTCTCTTTTCCAATATACCTGATAAAGGTTTAACATAATTACTTTAATATCTCCCAATCTACAAGACTATTACTTTGCTTTTAGTTATGATTGCATTAGGGTCCATTGAGTCTAATGGTGTTAATTATGGATAAACCCACTGGATAAAGACCTTATCTTATCTGTCGGTTGTAGAGTAAATCTCTGCACATTGCTGCTTGCTGGCAGAAATTGTCTGTGTCTGGTAATGGAGGGAGAGGGGCAGAAAGTACTGCAGTTTGCAGATAAGAAAAGCTATTCATGAGAAGAATCTGCCCTGCCCGACCATAATCAGAAGATTTATGGTTGGATCCCAAGGCAATCGAAATTGTATACACCAGGACTGATAGAGACAGGTTGGAATTATATCTGTGAAATGCTGCATTTTTGGTCATAACATTGTATTAGAATGTGTTTTGTTGTTATCCTGAGTATATTTAAGAATCTTGTCTTCGTGGGAATACCCTTTTAAGACCTGCGTTCTTAAAGGAGTATTCTTGTCTGGGCATTCTGATTCAATTTCATTAATCTGCCATATTCAAGAAATGCGCAGAAGAAAAAGTGATGCAAACATATGGCCCAAACAATAAGTATTTAATGAAACAAGTTTATTCGTAATTGATTACCCCTGAGGAAGTCACAACTGCGCGGGGTCCTTCCGCCACACTCCAGCCCTTTCCCCTCTCCCTGTTTGATCTGCTCCATCTCACCCATGTTCTGCTCCCAGATCACTTTATCTTTTGTTGTCTATCTGAGGTATTGTACTCTTCTATATATTACTTTTGCAGGATTGGTTTACATTTCTTGATTTTTTGGGGGTGACTAGAGGGTTTTTTAGGTTGGGGTGTGGGTGGTCCCTGGAATAAGGTCTTGGTTCCCCTCCCCATTGGGGGATTATGTGCTTTATCGTGGCACTTTTTTTATTTTATTTTATTCTGTATGTGTCTATTTTTTGTTATTTACGAATAAACCTGTTTCCTTAAATACTTATTGTTTGGGCCATATATTTGCATCACTTTTTTTTCTGCACATTTCTTGAGTATTGATTTGGATGCATCTGGCCTTTGTGTACATATTTACCATTTTGCTGTGCCGGTCCTTTCTTCATGATTATATCATTAATCTGCCATATATAAACATTTCTTCTATTAGATGCTATTAAAAAAATTACTGGTGAGAAGATATTTTCTCATAAATGTAGTAATATGGTCCCTTAGAAATTAGACTGTGTCCTTGGATACAGCCACCTCTGCTGGAGGGATTGCCCAAAGAAACAAAAGTTTTTTGTATATAAAATGTCCGGGTGTTACTGCCTATCCTACAGCCGTCCTGTAGTAATAATTGCTGAAGCCAGGAGGATCAGGCAAGACTCAATAGCGCATATCTGGCCACCGCTGCCAAAATGTGAGGTGGTTGTATCCAAGGAAGCTATCCTGTTTCTAAGGGACAACATGTCAACATTTATGAGAAATTATCTTCACACAGGAACATTTTTTTTAATAACATCCCATTGAAGAAATGTTTACATATGGAAAATGAATTAAATTAAATGTGAATGCCCAGATGGGAATACCCCTTTAATGCCAGTATTACAACTCTCCCCGCTAGCGTCAGATGCCCCTATTCACTAAAAAGCTCAGGCCTCTTAGTAAATTCTGGCCCAAACTGTAGACTAGATCTGAACTGGCAGAGTTTTTAGTCTCTGCTGGTTTGCCCTCCGTCCGTCCACCTCCCGAATCCCCTTTTCCCCACCTGCTCTCCACTCTAACATGCCTAAATTAGCATGCGGGTAGGAGAACTGTCAGGGAGGGGTCGACTCATGTGCTTGAATCTCTTCCACTATGTGTACCCTATGCACATTAGGAAAACCCTGTACCTTGTTACTGAAATGCATACAAATTCATACAATTGTTTCAAAACACTACTCTTCACTAGGAGACCCAAGAAATTATGGATTACATTTGAACTTATCCAAGGTGCAGTAGTTGCTGGTAATTTGCCCCAATGTAAGTGTAAAACAGCCATTGCTTTTCTACTTGTTGCAAATTTATCCACCTCATTTATAATAACAAGAAAAATAGTTCCATTATTCAAAAATAAAGCTCATTCAAAGCCAAAAAGTTAATTAAAAATATAAAACCACTCATAAACATAGTATACAAAATAATTAGAAGGTGACATATAAGGTCTACAGTACATAATCCTGTATTTGCATGGTAATGTAAGCTGTTTAGACTATAAAAAAAACCTTTTAGTGCTGGTAGCTATCCCTTAGAGCTGTACAATTTTACATTTTGTGTATGTTGTTAGTAGCAGCAGGACTGTGAAATAGACTGAAAGTGAAGTTATAATCCAGATATGCATCTCATGCAAATGCTCTGTGAGGGTCTTTTAGCCTGAAGGGCTATTTCCTCCTCTCACTGTGGGGCCCCACAGCTCCTCCTCTCTGCTATGAGTAAGAGCTGTTGCAGGATTCTGGTTGGACACTACAGCAGATATTTGCAAACCAAAATGTATAAGCATTATGTGAAAATTAAGTACACCTTGAGAGTGCTTTTACCAACTGGTGCTTAAACTGCATCACATATGCATTGTATATAACCGCAGTTAGTTTTGAGGTTGCTCATGGTGCAGTTTATGATTTTGACGGTGAAACCTGTCAAATAAATGTCTCCTCGTTTTAGCTGTAACTTAAATAAAGAAACTGCACTTACAACCACATCCAAACTGAATGCAATTCTTTGCAATGCAAGCTTCAAGCAGTTTGACCGTTACTTTTCCGATTTTATAGGTTTTATAAGGCTACAGTGCTCTTAATTAACTGATCATTAGCAAATGTGTCCTGTACTATAAAAGCAGAAGTTTTGTCAGTCTGTTCTTCTGGAGCATTCAGGTGCTTGTTAATACAATACCAAAAAGAAAAAAACATTATTAAAGGAAATATACCACTGAAAAAACATAAAAAAACCTATAAATACTCACCTCTGCTCCTCCTTATCTTGATCCCGGCAATGTCCGATGCTAGTCTTGACATGCAAGGATCACCTAGGAAAGAAAGTTATAATTAGCAGCCTGGAGTACGTGGACAAGATGTCCCGCACTTCAGGCTGTTAATTATGCATGTTCACGCACCGTCTCTTGTGTGACGCCACCTTGCTCTCCCATGCTCCCAGCAGGGGAGAAGAAGGTGGCGAGGCCATGCATAATTAGCAGCCCGGAGTGCTGGACATCTTGTCCAATGCTCCGTGCTGCTAATTATAACTTTCTTTTCTAGGTGACGCCAGCGTGTCAAGACTAGCGACGGACAACGCGCAACGGTATCAAGATGAAGAGGAGTGGAGGTGAGTATTTGTATGTTTTTTTAATGTATTTTCAGTCATTGATTTCCTTTAATGTTATCAAAGAATCACTTTTTATCAATCTGGAAAATGTTTACGTTTTACAGTAAGAAGATTATTCCAATTATAAAACATTCCAGACAATTTTCACAACAATATAATACTCAGAGAAGTTTCAAAAACCCCACAGCTACATCTAAGGCTCTACGGGCCTCAGTTAGCATGTTTGATGTTCAGTTATTGCCAATTAACTACTGGATGAGAAAGATTTATTTGGGAGGTTTTCCAGAAAAAGCCTCTTTTTTTTCTCTAAAAGCAACATGGAAAGTTGAAAAGTTGCATCTGAATTTGCAAGACTTCTGAGACAATGATCTCTGGACAGATAAATCTCAAGTGGAGATGATTGACCATAATTTACTGCTCAACCTTTGGCGGAAACTAAAGACAGAATTTAAGCACGAACACCTCCTACTGGCTGTAAAGCACAGAGAAGTGGAGATGAAGTAGGCGTTTTTGCAACCACATGTCTTGGGAACAATAATGAACCTCTTTCTATACCAAAGTATTCTAGAGTCAATGGTGATGCCAGCTATCTAGTAGCAAAGACTTGATTAAACTAGATCATGAAACAGAACATTAAAGGATATCTAAAATTTTGACTGGTATCAACCATTCATGCTGCTTGGTAGCTCTAGCAGAAGGAATACAGTAATGTTTGTATGGAGCACTGCTCCTGTGCTGAAATGGGCATTCTCATCTGGGGATTAATATTTATTTAGTTTTATTTATGTGCCATATATATACATTTCTTCAATTACATGTTATTACATTTGTGAAGATAATTTCTCTTGGATACGACCACCCCCACTCTCTGATCACCAGGATTCAGTGTTCATTACCATAGGGAAGCAGTGGGACATGCTTTAACTCTGGATCATTTCACATGCAAAAACAATTTGTCTTTTTGTGCAATTCGTCCTGCAAGGGTGGTCGTATCCAAGGACAGCTGTCTTTCATTTAAGGGACCATATCACTACATTTATGGGAAATTATCTTCACACAGGTAATTTTTTTGATAACATGCCATTGAAGAATTTATATATGACAGAGTAACCTGAGGACCTGGCACCCCTGTCACCCCAACAAACGCCGCAATGTTAGAGTGATAGCGTTACTGGAAACCTCCGGTAGCGCTATCTAACACTGCGGCAGGGTATAGTGTAATTGTTGGACAGCTCGCAAAGCTGTCCGACGTGTTCATAAGGGGGTGGGGTTGGGGCGTGGATAGGGGCTGTGACTGCTGCCTAGCGCGCGGCAGTCATTGCCGGCCTATGGAGCGAGCGGGGCAGTCCGGGGTAAAGGCAGCGCCTCGGACCGCCCCCTCATGAATACATCGGACAGCTTTGCAAACGGTCCGATGATTACACTATACCCCGCCGCAGTGTTTGATAGCGTTACCGGAGGTTTTCGGTAACGCTATCACTCTAACTCTGCGGCGTTTGATCAAGCACTAGGAGTTGCTTACTTTAGTAAGCAGCTCCTAGTGCCGATAAATGGGGTGACAGGTCCTCTTTAAGTACAGGAGCAGTGCATCCAACAAACATATTACTGTATTCATACTACTGGGGGCTACCCGTCAGCATTAATGGTTGATATCAGTCAAAGTGACGGTATATTTCCTTTCCCATCACACCAGTAAACATAAAACAGATTATTGATTAAGTATAGAATAAAAGTGTTACATTTTTCTGAAAACAGACCCTCACCTGACAATGGGTAGTATTGTTGTACCTAAGCCCCATTCATTTTTAAACAGTTGTGCAGCAATACCAGCACCCGGCATAGTCAGGTGTGGAAAGCAGCCATATTTTTCAACCTCTGGACAAAACTTCCCTGAAAAAGATGTCTCCATTCAGGGCAAATGCAGCGGGAGCCAGGCTATTTCTAAGGCTACATTCGCACAAACATTGCCCGCTGAACCGTAGCATGGCGGGCACACGTCAGTGCCGGGGAGAGGAGGAGGGAGTGAGCGCTGCTCAACCCCGAACCTCTCCATAGGGATATATGGCACACGGCGCTGTATGCCGATAAAAGATAGGACAGGTCCTATCTTGTCACGGCTAGGGAGAGGTAAGGTGCCACGCACTCATTGCCGGCCTATGGGGGATGTATATGCGTTTCTAACAATTTAAGTAATAAAACGCAAGTATGCCTAGGGTATTATAATTTATATAGGTTTAAGTTCTACTTATATTAGTATTTGATTATGAAAAATGAATGTCACAATTTTATGAATGAACTATGTAATACGTCATATGTTTTTTTTCGAACACTTCCTTTTTCCGCTTGTATTTAAACCCCCCATTATGAGTTTATGCTACAGTATTTATACCAAGTTACTGATGAAGAGCCCAGTACAGACTTGAAACGCGTATTTATAGCATTTTTTTCATGTCATGTCATTTTAAAAGGTTGAAATTAAAAATCCAATGTTTTCGAACATATTTTTGGGCCTAGAAGATCCTTGCAGCGTGCCGAGAACAAAAGTGTCAAAATACAGACAAATATATACAGGAAGCAGGCTATGTGATATAGCCAGCTTCCTAATGCTGATCCCACTGGTACTTACCTGCCTGTGATCTCCAGGACATACATGTTTGTCCTGGGATACGATCTGTCCCCTAATTAGAGTGAACTTGCATCTCCTGTTTCATTAGGGGTTAGGAAGGTTGTGCATAAAAGAAATGCCTACAACCCTCACTGAATTGAAGAAACAGTGTGAAATCAGAGTGGGCCAAAATTCCTACAGAGCAATGTGATAGACTGGGTAAATAATGACACGGAATGACTGTATCAGTTGCATAAGACACGGGAAGTAAATATGCAAAAACATTTTTCCTTGGAAACATTTTCCTATGGAAAACATTGGGGAGATTTATTAATTGTGTCGCAACCTCGACAGTCGGCATCTGAGATCCGACGACGGAAAGCATAGCCCAATGTATTAAAGTAGCGCATGGTTGTAAGTAATTAATGCGCAGACGGAACTAATCAGTCGGGTGCAATAAAATGCAGACACAAATGAGATGTGCACCAAAATCTAACATGATCTGCGCCTGTTTTTTTTTTTCCTTTGATTTCAGACCATTTTTTTCCTGGTCTGTTCTGCGCCAAAAATGTGCACCTAAAAACGGCAACAAACTGAATATAAATGTGGCGGATGATGTGGAAAATATAGGCCACGTCCACTTGCGCCAAAAAAAGACGAACGAGTTGGGATAGTCAGAAACATCTGTTCTTTCTGGCGCAAACACATTATGAATGATCCGACACTCTTTTGGCGCATATACGATAATACATCTGCCCCATTGGCTATTAACTAACTAGTAAGGCAACCCCCTTATCATCAAGAAGCCAAGTAGACAGCGCTGTTTCTACGTTTTTACATCTAATCAGCACATTGTAGGGAACTGGTTCGGCTAGTTGAGAGGGTATGGATGCAGGTCAGTGAAGAAACTAAACTCCTTGAGGAGAATTTACTACTTAAGGTCACTTTTGTAGACGCATGGAATCCTTGCATACTCCACTATGATTGTAGGATGGAGAGATGCAAAAACGATTTCCTGTGCTACCCTGAAAGGCAGCTCCCTATACAGTATATCAAAGTATGATGTACTAAAAGTGACATGACTCGGGATATCAAAAAGTATGTACTTTCCAAAAGGAAAAGACTTCCTAATTTGAACAGTGCTTTTTTAATGTTTTTATATCTCATCAGCACAGTGTGTGGAACTGGTTTGGCTTAATGAGAAGCTATAGATGTAGTTCAGGGATGAAACAAAACTCTTTAAAGGAAATTTACCATCAGATTTACACTGTTTTGTTTATGTACACAAACAACCCAAATCATATACAAAATGACTTTAAAAAATGTTGTAAATGAGTTTTAATACCCCGCCTACATCACCGAAGTGCCTCTTGGCTCCACTGGCTTTTAATTTATGCACGCCCCCACTTCTTCTTTACTGGTCTCGGCTGTCAATCTCACAGACAGACTCTGACGTCACCGGCTGTTTGTGAAATCGATGGTGAAGACCAGGCTAGAATAAAGAAAGTTTCGGTGACATAGGCGAGAGTTCCTCTGGCTTATTTAAAGAGGACCTGTCACCCAAAATTTTTGCACTAGGAGCTGCTTACTGAAGTAAGCAGCTCCTAGTGCTTAAACAAGCAGTGTTAGAAGGATAGCGTTACCGGAAACCTCCAGTAACGCTATCTAACACTGCAGCGGGGTACAATGTAAACACCGGACCGCTTGCAAAGCTGTCCAATGTATTCATGAGGGGGCGGTCCAAGGTGCTGCCTCTTCCCCCTCGCTCCATAGTAAGCAGCTCCTAGTGCCGAAATTTTAGATGACAGGTCCTCTTTAAATTATTTTATAAAGTTTCTTTTAGAAGATTTATGCCATTCTTGGACATAATAAACTGCCTCTGCAGTTGATTTACATATTACTAAATGAAAGTTTTTAACAAGTTAGGTTCTAGGATTATGAAATTACAGATTAGGGCAGAGGCAGCAGGAGGAACCTACCATCAGATCTACTTCTGTTGGTAGATTCCTCATGGTAGGTTTCCTTTAAAGGCCATGAGCATAGCTTCTAATGAAGATGTACTTTTCTTCCTGTCCACATAATCAAGACCCTCCAGTCTTCGGAAAAACGAATAATCAACACGTTTTCCAGAGACTATAAAGATTGCATTTCTAGTTGTCCATAGTTTATCCATTGTATATCACATGTTTAAATCAACGAGATGATTTGTGATCAGTCCTATTTAAAGATGGTGTTAATTCCGCCAACATGGATATCATCTATCATCTTTTTGCAGCACATAATAATAGACAGTATTTTATCTGCATATGCCAGCGAATATCATTTCCATTAAAGTTGTATTTTACCATTCCCTAAACACTGAATATGAACCTAACACACATAGCATGATCAGAGCCCACCATGCTCAGCTGTGGAGTGAATGTGTTATTTGTCATAAGGGAAAGGCTTTAATATAGGCAGAACTTATGTATCCAACAGATGCTGATTGCACAGCAACCGGAGCGCAGATCAAGAAGCTGTGCAGCGTTCAGTCAGTAATCATCACTATCGGAGAACTGTAATTATGTACACACATTAAATACCTCTGCTTTGTCCTGGGAAGAATACGTTATACAATGAATATTATTGTGAAGAAACTCATTTGACGTTGAATTGAATGCGACCATGCATCCGAATGCAACCTGTTGTTCTCGGGGCTTAGCCATTTTTTGCACATAGATGAGTGAAGGAGGATGACTGCAGTGTGGCTCCGTGCAATCCCACCGCTCTGTGCATGGACACCACTAGACCTATGGTCATCACACCTTTGGCTCGGATACCTTGTTGATATAACATTTTACATTAGATAAGATCTTAGAAAGGACTCGCGTTCTGCGCCATCTGATCTTTCCAATGTAATGCTCAGTAGGTTAATCATCTCCACCCTTTATGCATTTCCAATGCAGACTTCATTATTCTTCAGTGAATTCAAAGTAATTATTATTTCGGCTTTGTATATTTTGTTCAATATTTTATGTGTATTGATAAGACTATAGAAAAGATGCCTATATATATAAAGGTCCATCATTTCACAGCATAATATCCTCCTGACCATTAAACTTTCCCAATCTAAATACCTTATCGTGCTTACAATATCTGTTTCCTGCATGTCGCTCCCTACTAACCCTGGACATTTCCTATGCAGCAGCCAAGTTCCTTAGTGCCTTTTTGTCCGTCACATCTCCTTGCAGTAATTCAGCTGAATGCTTTATTGCTAATATAACATCTGCATTATCAAGAACAGGATCCCGGCGCCTTAATTCTGCTTTAGCATCTGCTTGCACTAAACCCAGCTGCCGATTCCCCTGGATGCTGGTGTCAGAAACCCTTTCAATATGAATTTTCCAGAGTGCCCAATTGCAGTGCACAGTAATCGGGGAGTTCAAGGGTTAAATAATACCTCACGCCTCAGAGACGCAACTAGCATACAAAATAGTCTGCAAAGACAGAGAGCAAATACAGATCAGATGTGCAGAATGCACAAAATTGCGCATATATATGTATATACATATATATATATATTAAGTCACACGCACAAATATATATTTAGATGGTATGTACATTAATATATATGCTCTAACATTCTATGGTATATATCATTCTCCGCTCACATATACAACAGATACAATCATATTATACGTGACCTATCTGTGCATGTTACCTGTGTGATGGCCGCAGCAGGGTAGGGGGTCCAGCCAGTGTTTGGTGAAATATAAAAGAAGTCAGTGCAGATGAGAAGGAGGTGAGAGAGATGTATAGAGAAAAAAGGGGGAGGAGAGGACTGGAAAGAGATGGTGGAAACATTCATTCATTCAGGCATAGAGGGAAAGAGTCAGACAGAGGGAGGGGGAATTAATTTTTGCTGGTGTGAGAGGAGAAGGAAAGACTGGGAGGTGGGGAAAAAAAGCCTTGAGGAAAAACAAGTAAAGCAAACGGGGGGAAAGAGAAAGGGAGGCTCTAAGTGAATAGCATAGAGAATTGTAGATATAGGCACCCGGGAAAGATGGTCCAATCGCACTGGTTGTGATCTATTTGCCAATAATGGCGATGTGCTATAAATCACTACAATGCTTTGTGCATACACGCAGGGTGTCTGGGCACCCAACTGTGCAGAAGACTACAGTATTTGTTTTTTTGGCTTTCTAGATGGTAACACTTTCAATATAGGAAAAGAAATACAATGTCCAATTTTTGAAGAAGGTCATTACTGCAATAATTAGGAGGATGACAAATATTGGAAGCTTGTCATAGGGTCATTGGAGAAGCATAAATACTTATTGTTTTAACATCCGTGACACGTACTATGCGTGTCATATTGTATTTCATGCATCTAAAAGAGATGCCAAAAACATTGGTCCAACAGCAGATATAACATGTATCAGAATGTGCAAAAGATGCCAATAAGGGGTTTATGAATCAATTTCTCAACATACTGGGCCATATTTATTAATAGCGAATCGGCCGCGTAACGCCCCTTTTGGTGCAAGGTTTATGAAGTGTTTGCACCAGTTTTGTGTGGAGGCTATGATGTGCCATCACAGAAAACTGGCGCGAACACTTCATGAATACTTGTGCAAGCACTTTGTGCAAACTATGGCGCATCAAGTTTGATAAATGTGCCCACTGTATCTAAGCTTTCGTTTATTGTTGGCAAACAGTTCATTTAGTTTAAAGGGGTTGGCCACTTTACCTCATGTGTTTTGTAATCTTTGTGTGTAAGGGTTGGGGGAAGGATATTAGGTAATTTACCAAAACACATCTATTATAAGTTCTGCTCCGCTTTCTTGATATGTAAAGTGAAGCCTCTTGTCTTTTACCTCATCAGCCAGACATTCCTGACCATAAAATGACTGCCCATGGAAGGTCATGTGATCTCTAACTGTCCATGAGCAATCGCCCTGCCAGGACCTTGATCTTATATTCATGAAAACTATCCTATGGTTCTGGCAGGGTGATTGTTCATGGACAAGTATCCTCCATCTGTAGCCATTTTATGGACATGAATCTCTGGCTGATGAGGTAGGAAACAGGAGGCTTCACTTTACATATCAAGAAAGTGCAACAGATGTATATTGGGGAATTACCTAATATCTTGCCTCGACACACCTTACAAAAAACATGAGGCAAAATAGCCAACCCACTGTGAGGGTAGAAACTCCCCAAAGCATTTTCCTATCAAAATTACAGATTTTCATTCCATGTAAATTCATAACAGTGATGTGACTATAGACCATTCAGGAGAAGTCTACTATGCTGGATTTTTTTGGATTGTATCCTTGTGTTTTAGTAGTTTAGTTTGAATTAAGATGCAGGTCAATCAGGTCTGACCTATAATACTACAGTGTTGATCCAGACAGAAAAAGACAAAAAAAAAAAAATAGGCTAAAGTCAAACTCATCATCGGAAAAACATGGCAGCCAGAATCAATCCTTAGATCAACATCCTATTGTGAGAATCTACATCTTATAATGTGTAATATTTTACTATCAAGAAAGTTATCCAGTGGATTCCACTTTTCATCCCTTTACTACCTAGTAGCATTGTCCTAGTACCACTGACTGAGGTGGATCCATGTGGGCTGTGTTATTCTCATATCTTATGCCATAGCAAGGTGAGCAACATTGACCAGTTTCTGGTAGAGGACATTCTCTGTATATAGTGGCTTCTACCTAAGGAGACTCCTGTCATTTTAAATTTTAAAAAACCCATTGATACCCATTTTTTTGTCTTGCAGCTCATTGTAGTAAATAGGTTGTCAAGAATTAGAAAAACATGGGTGCTTTCTTCCAAAAACAGTGCTACATCAGTCCACACTGTCTACGTTAATTTCTGTGGTGCTTCACTACCATAGAAGATACAAAACCTATGAGCTATTGGCTGTTTTAGGAAGAAAGCTTATGTATGTTTTAAATCCTGAAAAAAACTCTTTTTTGGGGATAGTCCTGATAGCTGTCAGCTTTGCTCCTCTGCCACTTCTGTAGGTTTGATGCATATGATGTGGCATGTTGAGCGATACACCACCTGTGCTGAGGCAATCACTGAGAGAAAGGGCTGTAGGGAAAATATTCTATAGATTGAGGCCTGTAATACCAGTAATAAAAATCTGCTGGAGATGATTGGAGGACATAAAACCCCTGGAGGGGCACAAGGAAGTAAAAGACAGGAGATAAGGCTGAAAACGATGTAATATCATAATAATACTGCAGCCCAGTAGCCATCAAGTACTGTGCAAAATGTAGATGGACATGTGCCTGCAGCAGTAAACTGGTGATTGGCATGGACCTCTGTGTGGACATAATAGCTATGGACAGCCAACAGAACCGGTTATGTGTCCTAATAATCCCAAATAGTTAAAAAGCTGATAAATTAGTCATATTAATGACATGGCTGAAGAATATTTTTCAGTTGGCTTTCTGCGGCTCTGGTGAAGGACCTCGTCCAGTAAAGCATCACCCTCAGTTTATTGATCATACTTATTAATTTTATTAATGGTCCTCAGTGACTCCTGTATATTACACTTCTATATACTCCAGCACTGCCTCCTCAACTCTCTTTGTGTGTTTTTTTAAGTAAAACCATGAGATATGGTGTTTCCCTAAGTGATGATGTACAGTATTTAGAATTAATAAATCCAACAGGACCCAATAACTTGTTCTCTGTTCTTGCTTTATGTCTGCCATTTTTTATGTTAACTTAGGCAGATCAACTGAACTGTGACATTAACTATAACTATGAATAAAGAAAGAGTACAGTGTCCCGGCACCAAACGAACCCACACTCCCAGTCCGGTATCCACGGGTGTAAGTCCTGGCAGGTACGATAAGCCTAATCGCACGATCTATTCGGTGGTGCTCAGCTTGGAGCAACACAGCAACCCAAATCAATAGTATAAAGAAAGCGGAGCGGCACTCACCGGTTGCGTGCGGAAGTACTTTTATTGGTGGTGTGTACAGAGGCAGAACGGGGCCAGGCCTGGCCCCGTTCTGCCTCTGTACACACCACGAATAAAAGTACTTCCGCACGCAACGGTGAGTGCCGCTCCGCTTTCTTATACTATTAACTATAACTATGTGCATTTTGTATTCTGGAATAATATTTGGCAAATCCACTTGCATTTACATTTAAGAATGACAGTTTTTTATTGAAAAGAAAAACAGCCTTAGCTGTTCCTGCATCTACCTACCATATATACTCGAGTATAAGTTGATGCACCTAATTTTACAACAAAAAACTGGGAAAACTTATTGACTTGAGTATAAGCTTAGGGTTGGAATTGCATTGATCACAGCCTCCCCAGTAATGAAATGCCCAACAACCCCTCGGTCACGGGTGGTCCCACTTATCCTGTTGCTACGACTCTGACTCCGATCCTGTGCTGCCCGTCCTGACCTCCTGCCTGTCCCCGACTATGAAATTGCCTGCCGTTTCTGTACCTCGACCTTGGCTGCCACTGCAGACAAGTTACGCCTGTGGAACGACCTGGTGGTTGCACGCCGCAGTAGGTCTAACCCGCTTTGCGGCGGCCTCTGCTGAAAACCGGGTACCACTTAGACTCTGGTCCTCTAAGCCTAACACTCTCCCTCTCTCAGCAGCCTCTCCCAACTAATGAAATGGCCAGCGGTCTCCGCCCACTAATGAAATGCCCCATGCAGCCCTCCCCCCACGAATGAAATTCCCCATGCAGCCGACCCTCATTCATGAAATGCCCCAAGCAGCCTCCCCTCATTACTAAAATTCCTCATGCGGCTTCCCTTAGGAATGAACTACCCTATGCTGCCTCCCCTCACTAATGAAAAGCCCTATGCAGCCTCCCCTCACTAATAAAATGCCCCATGAAGCCTTTACTTACTAATGAAATACCCCATGCAGCATCCCCTACTGATAAAATGCCCCATGCAGCAGTCCCTCACTAATGAAATGCCCTATGCAGCCTCCCCTCAGTAATGAAATGCCCTATGCAGCCTCCACTCAGTAATTAAATACCCTATGCAGCAGCTGCCACAAATAAGTTGCACTCCTCTTCCCTCTTGTTTTCATGTGGAGCAGGCAGAGACTCATCTAAGCACCCTGACCCGACTCTACCTGCACTGCACAGAAGAACGTGAAGCATGTGGATCGGGCTGTACCTTGGCCTGAACTCATGGGCTGTACACGGTGCAGTGGATGGGAGTCTACTGAACAGCTGCGCTGGAACTGTATTAATGTCTATGAACAATATATTTCCATTTAATGCGAGACTCTTATACACTGCAATGTGTATGACTTTCAGAAACACTATTTATTGAAGCCAAACCAGTATATCTGTTCCAGAAGGAACAGATTCCCAACGGAGACGGCGCTGGTTGAACGTGGTTGCATCTCTTTAGTACAGTGTATGGAACTGATTTAGATTGAGAGGCTTTTGACAAGGGTCTGGAAGTAAGAGTTCTCCTTACGAGACATTGCCAATTAAGGCCTCACTCAGCTAAACCAGTTCCCTACACTGTATTATAGAGACACAACCACGTTGAAACAGCGCTACAGTTGGGAATCTGTACCTTATGGTTACTGGTTTGGCTTTAATCCCACATCAAGTCATTAGGCTTACTGAGAGTCATGCTTGATGTAAGGGGGCTGCCTTACAAGGTAGCAATAGAGGCATTGTTTTCCTTGTCACATCCTGAAAAACGTATTTGCATATTTCCCAAAATCCTCTAGTGGATATGCACATCTATATGCAGTAAGTCTCCACACGCCTGCAAGGTGGCCCAAATTGGTGACATCTCTGTAAGAAGAACTCTTACTTTCTGTGTAAAATAAATGGTTTGGAAGACAAAGGTTGTGGTTTGAAAACCTCTTCTGTACTTATCTTGCTCCCAGGCTCCTGTGCAATAACTCTGTCTCCATCTGTGCTCCATTTCTTCACGTGGTCCCTGTTTTGCATACTGGGCATCAGAAAACGAGGAAAGCTCAACCTGCAACCTCAGCAGCCAAGGACCCTGTTGTGATCATTACTGTGATAAGGCCTACAGGATAATCCTGTGTGTCTTTGGAAGAGCATCTAGTGCATGTGTGTTTAGGAGGACGTAAAGACGGCTGCAAGCTTGTGGCTGTGCATAGGTCGTCCATAGACAGCAGTAGTTGAATGGAAACGGTCCATTGAGCACGTCTGCTCACCGCTCCGCTCTGTAGCCGCACAAAGATAGAGCATTACGGTCGTGCAGCATTATTTTCAATGGAGAGGGTAGGGGTCACCCCTCCTTCTCTCCAGCGGGGCTCACGTATGCCCGTTCATGTAAATGTAGCATAAAAAAATTATATTAGCACAAGGACTTCAAGTAAAATGAAAATAACTGTCTTAACCCCTAGTCCCCTGCTGGCACTGATTGTGAGTGTTAACTATTAAAATGTCTTTGGCAAAGATGCTGGAGACATTTAAGTTGTAGCGGAGCATGAGTGCCGCCATGTTGGATTATCTATCCGTCCCCATGTGACCTCACGGGGGACGGCCGGCGGTCTGTTACCACGACAGCATGGAGTCTACGTTAGACTGGGGAGTCTCCTGGGACTCTATTCTGCAGGAAAACTGCCATATGCTGCTATATTGCAGTTATAGCAGAAGCTTTCAGACACCCCCTGGGGTTCAAGTTAAAAAAAAAAAAACAAGTCTCTACACTGTAGTATGAAATGGTTATTAATGTCAGAATATGGCAAAATTAAGAAGAATTTTTTTGTACACAGAGTTTAATTTTAAATTCTTTAAAATCTGAAACTTAAAGGACATCTACTACCAGGATGAAGGATTGTTAACCAAGTACACTGACCTACTGGTTTGTGATCCCTCAGGCAGGGATCTTCTTTTATCTTCTTATTCCCTTGTTTTAACAAAAAAATTTAATTTTCAAAGTCTTTTTTCTTAAAAACCAGGGCATAAGAAGATAAAAGAAGAATATATACTGCCAGATGGGGAACACACCAGTATGTCAGTGTGATTGGTTTACAATCCTTCATCCTGGTGGTAGATTTCCTTTCACAACAGCACTTGTAAGTATTTGAGACTATGTTACTTGACATTCCAACACTGTATATGTATTGAGAAACACCAATGTATCTATCTAAGGCACTAAGCCAGAGCACTTGGATAGCTAATACATCAATGGTGTCTGCCATTGTGCTACTTATGTAATTTAATAGATTTTGTGTATTCAGGGTTCTCTGGGATGTCATCCTGCATAACTGCATCTTCCTCCTTTCTATTGTTAGTACTTGTCCGATGCTGATAAAAATTAATATAATTTTATTACATTTGGTTGTGGCTTTTGAATTTTTTGGAAGGAGTCTGTTTATATTTCATCAGCCATTATTTCTGTGATTTTGCTAAGATTGGACATATATGAGGGGAAACTGATATAATATTTAAAGAGAACCTGTCATGCAAATTAAACCACCCAAAATAAATACTTCATTAAAAATTATGATTACTGTACAAAGCATTGTCCTTATTACTAAATTGTTCCTTTCCATTGCTGCAATGTTACAAAAATCAGTTTGTAAACCTATATGCTGCTCACCTGATGTGAGTCTAATGACACTGTGTGAGCCCAATAAAGCCCTGCATATTCAGTGCTTACTGCCTTGCCTCATTGTTCCTGATTGGCAGGCCTCATTGCGTGGTCATACTGTAATGTGGAACATTGAGAAAAAGTTCTGTTACATTATTGGCCACTCCATGTCATGTGACGGTGATGTCATCTAAAGCCCTGTAACACTTGCACAGTCTACCCCATGTATAGATCTGATCACATAAAATTACAGCATTACTCCATGGAGGATGGGAAGGAGTAAATGTCCATGGAGGCATGCTGTGATCATGCCATTATACTGTCATGTGATCATATACATACAGCACAAAGGGTAGACATTTCAATGTAACTGGGTGAAGGTCCTTAGATGACATCACCCTGGTCACATGACATGCTGAGAAGAGGCATGCGACATAGGGGTAGAGGAGTAGATGGCAGTGGCCGGCCAAGCAGGACATGCCCTGTCGGATGCCAGGTAATATAAAATAAAGTTTATTTATGGGGATTAAAGGAAAACAATATTTAGCTAAAAGAAGGGTGTCAGTTCATAGGGCTCTATGGGAACCTTTCACTAGCTGTATATAGCTTCAACTTACATATTTATGTCTATTGTTTATTCTGGTTCCTTCCTATGAACTAATCCTATGACTATGGTTTAGTTCTGAAACACTTTAATAGCTCCACCTCCTCCATGTGCAAATGGTTTTTAACGTTTTTCATTAAAGGTTAGATTTTAATGCTTTTCCCTATTATCACTTTCTGACATTCATTTTTGTATCAATGCTGGAGTTATCCTTTTTTCTATGTGTCCTACCTAGTAGCGGCCCAACTTTTTACCTCCGTGCAGTATATACACTCGGCCTCCTACATTTTTGGTGAGCTGAAAAAACTTAGATTATTAATATAATATATATTATTAAAATATAATTTTTCTCTTTTCTTTAATGATAAATTACCCCCAATATCGCTATCAAATTTTGTGAATTTAAACATATGAAAAAGAATAAATGCAGGTAAATTCATGTTCCAAAATGTGACACCAAGTATACAGATAACAATATGCTGTTGAGGAAGCCCTGACTGAATTTGATCCCTGGAGATCCAGTTGTGCTGCTCCATCCATGGTAACCCCAGGATGACCTCAGATGGTACACCGTGCATAATGAAGTTCTCCCAGTGTATTGATCCCACCTGAAGAGTAATAGTAGGTATATATTAACGGAAACATCCTGGATGTAGAAGAATGTATTGATTTCTTGAAGCTGCAGGAGACCATTACAAGGACACCAAGGCTAATTTCAATTTGCATGCAAATTCAGAATCCAAGAAATAAGTGCTGGAACCACAACTAATCATCAGCAGTAAACCTGTCCTGAAAGGACAACAGAACAGGTATGGGGGACATCCCTGATCACTTAGATCCCTAGGACCGTCAAAGTGGTGAGGTCTTCTGTATCTTCTTGTTGGTCACCATCCTAGTTTTTAGCTTTGGGGGGAGTTTGTTTTCACCTATTTCAGGGCTGCATACATGGAGGCCTGAATGAGGTGAAGACTACTGCAAAGTAATTAGTAATTATTAAATGTGAGAACACTTTTGCTTCCTTTGCTGTTTGGTCTTGCATGGAAGTGGACTGGGTTGGGCTTTGAGGGGCAGATGTTATGATTAAAGATGGGCGAATTTGTTGAAAATCAGTTCGTCACGATTCACCGAATTTTTGAAAAAAATTGATTCGACCAGAATCGAATCATGATGAATGACGTTAAAAAACAGGTATTTCCTGGCTGCAGAGAACCTGTAGGGTGTTGTAGAACGTTGTGCCATGCTTAAATAGGCATAGGGAGCGTGCTTTGGTCTTCAAACAATGCTGTGTTTTAGTATGACATGCACATGACAGCCGCTGCTCTTAGAATCGCTTCACTCTTGAATTACAGAGAATTACAGAGGCCAACTTGACCAAAAAAGTGAAGTGGGAACGCAGCCTGACAAGGTAACGTCTGTGCCAGCTCGAAAGGACCGAGCTGAGGGCCAAGATCCCACTATAACATCAAAGCGTTCACTCTTTTTACACTGACATCAGATGATTCCATAGATTATGACAAAAAACTGTTCTGTTAAAGCAGATACATGAAGAAACCCCCCAAAAGAGTGCAGAGGGTGTCGGCAGTAATTTTGCATTGACATCACTGATCATTTTGCCCTTTATTTCATCCGTCAGTATGCGCTTTCAATCGGTCAATAATCCATCATCAGTATTGCTAAAGCCAAAAACAAACAGGAATGGATTCAAAACAGAGCTGACCAGTAAATGGGATATTTGCATGTCCTCTGTGTTCTGTATCCACTCCTGCTTTCGGCTGTCAATCCTGAGGCTTTTCATTCCTTCTGACAGATGAAATAAAGGGTTAAACCAAACATAGTGGCAACATCATAGAGCGATGGAGGGTGAAAATAGCATTATGGAAATCACAGGGTGTTCCAGGGAGACAGCGGTCAGTTGGCAGCAGCATGAGTAGACCGCAGAGTGGCACAATGACAAATTATGGAGGTGGCGGAAACATGGTAGGCCACAGAGTGGCACAATGACAGAGCGTGAAGGTGGCAGCAGCAGCAGGAGGCCACAGAGTGGCACAATGACACGGTGGAGGTGGAAACATCCTGGTAGGCCACAGAGTGGCACAATGACAGTGTGGAGGTGGCGGCAACATGGTAGGCCACAGAGTGGCACAATGACAGAGCGTGGAGGTGGCGTCAGCAGGAGGCCACAAAGTGGCACAATGATAGATTGTGAAGGTGGCATCAGTAGAAGCAGCAGCAGGAGCCCACAGGTGGCAGCAACATGGTGGCAGCAACATGGAAAGCCACAGAATAGCACAATGATAGTGTGTAGAACTGGCAGCAACATGGTAAGCCACAGAGTGGCACAATGATAGAGTGTGGAGGTGTCGGCAGCAGCAGCAGAAAGAGGTCAGAGAGTCGCACAATGACAGAGTGGAGGTGGCGACAACATGGCAATCCACAGAGTAGCACAATGATAGAGTGTGCAAATTGCGGCAGCAGCAGGATGTCAGAGAGTCGCACAATGACAAATTCTTTAGCTGGCAACAACATGGTAGGTCACAGAGTGGCACAATGACAGAGTGGAGGTGACAGCAACATGGTAAGCCACAGAGTGGCACAATGATAGAGCGTGCAGCTTGCGGCAGCAGCATGAGGTCAAAGAGTGGCACAATGACAAATTCTTTAGCTGGCAGCAACATGGTAGGCCACAGAGTGGCACAATGAGTGTGGAGGTGTGTGACAATTACAGTCCCTGGATGGTGGGAGGCAGATTTAGCAACTGGCAGCAGATGTGTGGCATCAGGCGGGTGGCAGCATCAGAATAGTGGCTGAGGCAGGTACAGTATTTTTTAGACTATAAGGTGCACTGTATTATAAGGTGCACCATCAATAAATGCCTGCTAAAATGTCTAGGTTTATATATAAGGCGCACCTGATTGTAAGGATGAATGACCAGCAGGTGACAGACCTGTTCACAGTTCAAGGCAGCTGTTGTCTGTAAGTATGGTTCATATATAAGGCGCACTGGATTATAAGGCGCGCCTTTGATTTCTGAGAAAATCAAAGGATTTTTTGTGCACCTTATAGTCCGAAAAATACGGTAGTTAGAATCCAGACTCATTTCTCTATGTTTGGGCGAGGCGTCATGGCGTCATGGCTGATCTAATCTGATGCATAGGGCATTGGTGTGTTGAAATCCTGGCCAATCCACGCCTAATTCATCTTGGCAAAGTTCAGTCTCTATACATTACGGATGGACAAGCGGGTTCTCCTTGGAGTAACTATGGCCCCACCACACTGAATACCCGCTCTGATGCCACACTAGTGGCCGGGCAGGACAGCTTCTCTACTAGTCCAGGGGATCCTCTGGTAAAGTGCTGTCCAAGTAGGCCACCACCTGCTGATGCAGGATCATGTCCTGCTGCTGGTTGTGGCTACCCTCCTCACTAGGCGGGTGGTGGAAGCTGCTCATTAAGGATTCCAGACTTAAGCTGCTGCTTATGGAACTGCTACTGCTCCTACCCCCCCATCTCCCCACAGCAGCCGTGGCAGTATTATGTGAGCAATGAGTGCCAGGAATCCCCCGGTCAGACCTGAAAGAGGATGGACAATGGCGCACATAGGCAGGGGCCAACTGTCTTTTCAGTATTTCTCTATAGTAAGCCAATTGCTCCTCCCTCTCGGAAGCTGGAAAAAAGTCACCCATTTTTGACAGGTAGCGAGGGTCCAAGAGGGTGGAGAGCCAAAAGTCATCCCTATGCCGGATGTTGACTATTCGGCTGTCACTAGTTAGGCAAAGCAGCATGCTGCGGCCCATCTGCCCAAGTGACTCTGAGGGACTCCCGGCTTCCATCTCCACTGTATACTGCCACGGTGCTTCTGGGTCATCTGCCTCATCTTCTACCTCCTCCGGATGCGCCTGCTCCTCCTCTCTTGTCACCTGAGTGGAAAAACAAGTGATTTCACCAGACTCTGCTTGTGCTCCAATGTCCTCCTCCTCCTCCAGTTCAGCCCCCACCGGACTCATGTGGCCACTTCTCCAGATTTTATAGCACAAGTTCCAGGACATGAAGCAGTGGAATGATATCATTCATCCCGCAGTCCTGGCGACTGACAAATAAAGTGGCCTATTCAAAGGGCCTGAGCAAATGGCAGGCTGCCAGTGGCTGACATCAAAGTTACACTGGGAAGTACTCCGTTTTGCTTGCATCATCAAAAAATCATTAATGGCTTTTCTTTGTTCATACAGGCGTTGTCTAACATATGGAGGCTGGAATTCCAACGGGTGGAAACATCACAAATCAGACTATGTTGGGGTGTGCTTTGCTTTGTAAAAATCGCTGAAGTGCATGCACAGTTTCCTGGCCATTTTTAGAAGGTCTTGCAGATGGGTGGAAGACTTGAGGAATCTATTGACAACCAGATTGAACACATGCACCATGCAGGGCGCATGGGCCATCCCTCCTCGGGGCAGCGCGGACACCATGTTCCTCCCATTGTCTGTCACCATGTTTCTGATTTTCAGTTGTCGCAGAGAAATCCACACACTGATTTCCTCTTGCATGAAGCGGAGCAGTTCCTCCCCTGTGTGACTTCGTTCGCCCAAGCAAACCAGGTGTAGCACTGCGTGACACCGCTTTGCCCTGCACATGTGGTATGATGGAGCAGCACTTAGACTTGTGGAGGCTGAGGTGGTGGTGGAGAAGGAAGAGTAGGAGGCGGACACTGGCGCTGGAGCAGAAGTTTAACAACGTGGAGGAGAAAGCGCCGTCTCTTGTTCAAGTTGTTGGTGTGGCTGGGCGGGAATCACATTTACCCAGTGGGCCGTAAATGACATGTATTGGCCCTGACCGTAGTTACAGCTCCACTCATCCGAGCTGACGTGCACCTTGGAAGAAACCGATAAACTCAAGGACTGGCCCACCTTCTGTTCTACATATTTGTGAAGGGCTGGCACTGCCTTTTTGGAAAAAAATAGCGGCTTAGAACTCTCCACCTCGGTTCGGCACAAGCCATTAGTTCTCTGAAGGGTTCAGAGTCCACGACTTGGAAAGGGAGGGACTGCAGAACCAAAAACATGGACAAGAGCATGGTCAGCTTCTGCACCTTAGGATGGTTGGACGCAAACAGTTGTCTCTTTGTAATCGCCTCTTTCAACTACTGCTGGCGCCATGCGTAGTGAGGAGCAGGAGTATCTGAACTGGGAGATGATGTCAAAGACAAACAGCTCCCTTCGGCAGAGGTGCTGGAGCCATGACAGGCTGAAATGGCATGTGTGCCACAAGGTGCTGCTACTGCTGTTGCTGCGGCGGCAGGATGGACCTCAATATCTGTTCCACGCTTCTCCCAGGCCATTGGATGGTGATGCCGCATCTGTTGATGCAGGGTCGTGGTCCAACGTTATTTCCCTGGCCACACTTAACTTTCTGCACCCAGATGCTACATATACACACGCTCAGATCCTCTGGTGTCTTAACAAAAAACTGCCACACTGCCAAGGTGGTGATTTTACTGCCAACACTCTGAACTGAGTGACTACTAACGCCGCTGCCTCGCTGAGCCCCTGTACCACTGCTTACTTGGACCTCCGAAGCAGGAATTGTACCTAGCGGCTATTTGGCTCCCGTCCTCACACTGCTGCCATACTGCTGACTCACGGCCACAGGAGCGACTCGCTGCCTGCTTTGCTGCCTGACATGCAAGCTGACACCCTCTTCTCCTGACAATGATGATGAGGATGATGATGATGAATCCCTGGCTTCACCCGGCTCCCAAGTGCGATTGGCTACATCATAATCGATCTGTGTTTCATTGCCACTGCTATCCTCCTCTACTTAGTATGCACATAACTTCCTGTGCCACTCTCCACATCTCTACTTTCCCACCTACTGCAGAAAGCAATGCATGTCTGCCCCACCTCTTCACTGCCAAGCAGCTACTGTCAAAGAATTCAACCTCACTATATAGTGGCGCTGAGCCCAGACCACCTAGTAGATCTCTGGCTGAGGGAAATGAACAGGACAGAGGCTGTTTGAGGACAGGTGAACACCGCTGACCTGCTCCTGGGCCATGCCAACTAAGTGTTTTATCTGACGAACCCACGGACTCTTGGCTGGGGCTGTCAGATGTCATCTGGGAGGAAGTGGATGACGTAGTCAACCAAACGACAACCTTTGGGTTGATTATTAACACACTGCCGCTAGGTGACAATGGCAGTTTTGGCCTCACAGAGCCCCGTCCCCTTACTGTGCTGCGACCTGTGCCTGCTCCACCTGCCACCTCTCTGTCTGACATATTGGTTAATCAACTATGTTGATTTGACACAGATCTACTGTATTTAACAAAACAAATTGAAATTTGTGGTATACAGAAGCAAGAGAACTGACACCCTGGGATTGGAGCAGAAATCGCTACAGAAAGTATGTGGATTTTACACTGATTTCTTCCTCTTCACTTCAGAAACAAAAAAGAACTGCTATTTGGGGTATACAGATCACCCCAAAACGGACACCCTTGGAGCAAAAATCACTACAGCACAGTACAGTAGAAGCAGCTGGACGCTACAGGCAGCACATGCAGTGTGAAGTGCAGAGATTTGAAAATGGCTGCCTCTTTTTATAGTCTGTGTGACATCACATAAGCTTGCCGGTCGCTGATTGGCTTACAGGTCTGCACATGTGATCGAGGGTGTTCCTTTCTCCTTCCCAGAGTTCTCCACCCCATGTAACACGTTGTACTCGTGCCCATTTTGGTAATAAAGGAGGGAAAAAAACGACGTACCCACGAATCACTGTAAACTTCGGCTTCGTGATGAATCAAATTTTTCCTGAAATTCTAACTAAATTCCGATTTGTTGTAATCAATTTGCCCATCTCTAGTTATGATGTTATCTTTCATTGATGGCCTGTTGAGTCTGTGGATGGTGAAGATGCTGTCAAAGAGCATAAACATAGTGCATAGTATTGCCCCCTTAGTAGGGGTTTTTGTTAGCATTCTTCTATGAGTCCTGCATTCTAGGAGGTTGAGAGAGTCGATGGGCTTTTATAGCAGCTTTTACAACATTTAGACCTAGAGTTTTCTCATTAGTTTATATGTCTGTATTAGCTAAGGTGCCACTCAGAGCACTTTCTGTGCAACTTCTCCCTACCGGGTTCTGACCTAATGACTTCAGGGCAGCGGGATTTCCCTTGTACCTAAGTGGCTTTCTTTAGCACTCCCTAGCGCTGGACTGGTCATGGCCGCTTGGTCCAGGTGGAACAGGTCTCTACCATGCCGGGCAGGTTTTGCAAGTGGATTGCAAGAAGGGGAGGCCACAATATGGAACACTCCGATTATATGCCTGCGTTAGGGATTCCCAGGTAGATGGTAGAGGGAGGGCTCTTGATGTCAGTGGCAGCCAGGAATCACATGTAGAGACGATGTAGAACTTCAATTTACGGTTACAGAACTTCCAGAACTTCAACACAGCAACAAAACAGGCTGAGGTAGAGGTCCTATCTGCTGAAGTTTGAGGTAGCTGGTTGGATGCAGTCTTGCAAAGATGCCCACAGCCCACATTCAGGAACTGTCTCAATATTTTACCCCATCAAAGTACTACTCCCTTCAGGTAGGGTATTAAACATCCAGTATTAAATGCCCTTTCTAGAGTTCCCCCATTTCTGTGAAATATCTCCTGTCTACGTAGAAACAAAATTGCCTCTAATCCAAAATCACGTGAAAATTAGTAGATTTATTCACAAGATCACATCAGACTTGTGGTTCTAGTGCTGCAGTACTGTTAAAATGTTTTTAAATGTCAGTAGTGCCAGTTCTGTAGCTCACAATGCAGTGTGCAAGATGAGATAAAGAACTGAATATGTGGGCATCTCCTATCAAGCCTCAATCTCTATGAAAAGATGACTCCTCTATGCTTCTTTTCACATTACCTTGTATTGTGCACCTTTGTGATTAATTGGGTGAGTTGTGGTTGTAGGTTAGGACACTCGCTGGAACGCTGCAACATCACAGTGCCGCCTGTAGCAAGGCGCCGCCATCTTTATTTACATCTGATATCCACTAGTATCCTGACATTGCGATGGAAGGTAAGGAGGTCAGCGCGCATCAGAGGTATGATGGAAGGTGAGTAGAATTTTATTATTTTACCTAGGACTGTGTATAGTTATTATAGGGGGATTATCTGCATATAGTTATTTATTATAGGGAGTCTGTATATAGTTGTTATAGGAGGACTGTATATAGTTATTAAAGGGGCTGTATATAGTTATTATAGGGGGACTTTAAATAGTTATTATAGGGGGCTGTATATAGTTATTATAGGGAGACTGTATATAGATATTATAGGGGGATTTATATAGTTATTATAGGGGGATGTGTATAGTTATAGGAGCTGTGTATAGTTATTATAGGGGGCTTTATATATTTATTATAGGGGTAGTGTATATAGTTATAGGGATGCTATTTATAGTTATAAGGGACTGTATATATTTATAGGGGTGTATATTGTTATTATAGGGGGACTTTATATAGTTATTATAGGGGGCTGTATATAGTGATATGCTGGGGGAGCTGTTTATAGTGATTGTTGGTGGAGCTGTATATAGTGGTTGCTGGGGGAGCTGTATATAGTGATTACTGGGGGAGCTGTATATAGTGATTGCTGGGGAGGCTGTATATAGTGATTGCTGGGTGCTGTATTTAGTGATTGCTGGGTGAAGATTACTTCTGCATTGATTATAGTAAAGCACAATGGAAACACATTATGGAAGATGAATGGAACGGCAACTTCCACTCCCCATAGGGTTCCACTTGCGCTGGACTATCTATAAAAGAAAAACATACTGGCATAAGATGCTACTGATTTTTCTCAGACTTTCATAGACAGACTTGCAGCAAGCAAAGCTTCAGAAATCTATGATCCATGTCGCAAAATAAATTTCTGGCAAAAGCTTCATATTAAAAGTAGATATTTTAAGATGGACTTTTCTATACTATGAGTAAAAATGTTACTTTGCTACATCCAAATCGATGACGGGTCAGGTGCAGTCCTCCAGAGAGTTTAAGGAGTTTTCCAGACTCTTCATGAATGGGATGCAACATGAATAATCTTTTTGCTTCTGAACTGTATGAACTGAAAAATCCAAATAAATAACAGCATCCAAGAGGTACTTATCTAACATAGGGAGAGCATAAAACACTGGTGATACAGAGGGAGGAATCACATTAGCAAAGTAATTCATAACCGAACAGATAACATTTCATAGCTCTGTCTCATGAATTGTTATGTGTGTTCTGACATTGATGTAGCTGAATTGCACTTGGCAAACAGAAATACCTTAATTAGCTTTATTTGGTCACTTTATTGCCCTCTTTATTAAACTATTTATTATTTTTTTCATTATCTGTTTTTTTTTCTTCATTGGTAACAACTCATTGCCCTCCTGACTTTTTATTGTAGTTATTAGAAAAAATATTGGACCACAAAAGGAGCTGTTATAATGTAATGAAACTACTGTACATGCTGTTACACTGTGCAGGAGCACTTCCCCCACTCACACTGTGTGAGATTACAGAGGCAGAGAGAGGGAGAGATTGTCAACAGCCTGTGATGCTACCGCATGGAAGGGCTCTGGTAACAACCCCAGAGCCTTTCTGGCTCACTTACATAATTATAAAAGTTGATTTTGGAAAACAAAAGGCCATGGATAATAAATATAAGACAATTACCACAGTCACGGTGCCTGCATCTATTATGGTACATTTTCTTTAATGTACTGGGCTAAGTGCCAACTCCGGCAAATCACGTCCTTATAGGGTGTGACAAGGAGTCCAGGTCATCTCTCCTTCACCAAAACATAATTCTACTACTACAGCTATGGATGGCTATTCCACTGTTATCATGCAGCTAATTCTCACTGATTCACTTAGGTCTTTCTCTCCATACAAAAACACACAATATACTTGGGGATCACCCAATATCAGGCTCAGGAGGAACTAATATAATATAAAACTATTATTAAATTAATTATTAAAAATAATCCATGAAAATCTTCTAACGCCTATCATAAAAACAGTCACTGGCTAGTGAGAATAAAATAATAATAATGAAGGGTCAACATCTGCAAAGAGTTTGTATGTTCTCTCCGTGTTAGCATGGGTTTCCTCTGGGTCCTCCGGTTTCCTCCCACACTCCAAAACATACTGGTAGGTTGATTAGATTGTGAGCCCCATTGGGGACAGGAACTGATTTGGCAAACTCTGTGCAGCGCTGCTTAATCTTTGTGCGCTATATAAATAAATAATTATTATTAATGATAGTAATAATTCATCATCAGTTTACTTCACGAGGCATTACAATTCATTATTGGAAATGCATCACCTATAATCCATAATATTAAAACATCGTTATTTTTTTCTTGTATCTTGAATCGCAGTAATAAATGTGGCACAAACTGGGAACACACACGAACAGACTCCTTTAGGTGCTCAGTTTTCAAAAGTGTCTGCGACATAAAAGTGGCACAAACAATCAGTGTGGGACTGGCCCACCAGAGTACCAGAGGATTCTTCGGTGGGCCTTGGTTCAACCCTATTGAATACTGAACTCCAGAGGTCCAACAGAAAGCAACCCAATTAGGAGGCTGCTAGAATCTATTTCCTGGCGGATAATGAAGAGTGGGCCCCAGATTAATTTTCTCTGGTGGGCCTAAGACAACCCAGTATGACACTGCAAACAATAAATACATGTGCAAGCTCCAAAGACACTTTTTTTAGTGCAAACTTAGACAAAATACTGAGGCAGACACGAAAATATGTCTGGAACAATTAATTTGGAGTTCTCCGTGGCTGTAAGCCATAATTATCAACATTCACATAAATAAACACTTGAAAAGGTTCACTCTGTTTGCGATGGCTCTATATAAAATATATGAGTTTTACTTTTTGAATTAAATTAGTGAAAAAAGCCTAACTTTTTGCTGATATTCTAATTTATTGAAAAACACTTATATATATATATATATTTTGTTCTCCGTTACCCTACACTCAAATCTTTACTTCTGCTTATAGGACATTTCCACTTTCTATAAAAGCCGTTCTACTTTCTTGATCAGAGTTGGTCATTCAAATTCCTTTTTCTTCCAAACTCTATACAGGCAGTCCCCTATTTAAGAACACTCGACTTACACACAACCCCTAATTACAAACAGACCTCTGGATGTTGCTAATTTACTCTACTTTTGCCCCTGGCTACAATGTTCAGCTGTAACAGTTATCAAAGGTGTCTGTAATGAAGCTTTATTATTAATCCTGTTTCTTTTAACAACCCAACATTTTTAAAATCCAATTGTCACAGAGACCAAAAAATTTTTGTCTGGGTTTAAAGTTATAAAATATAAGTTCCTACTTACATACAAATTCAACTTAAGAACAAACCTACAGAACCTATCCTGGACGTAACCCCTATATTTGTCTTTTTTGATTTGTTTTTTCTTTACAAGCCAAACAATCTTCTGTGAACAAAATGTCCCTATAAAACTTGTTTTACATGTAGCGAACTATGCTGTTGTTACTTTATCCAAGGCAAATATAGAGGGGGGAATTTTTTAAGACCCCTGGGTAGATCCGGATAGGGCATTAAATTGAATCTCTCTGAACGTCTGACCTGGCAGAGATTTCAGCTACAGTCTGAAGTAAAGTAGTATAGCACTGTAGTATAGTATAGTATATATTGTACTGGTAATGGGGTTTGTTATATGCAGAAAACTATTGGACAAGGCATAATAAATCCCCCCATAATGTCTCGGCTCTGTATTCATTCAAGAATCCATGTCAGCATTTGATTCTACTGAACAATATGAACTTTGTGAGCAAAATCCAAACAACAGATGCTTTCGAGATCAAGGCTACTGGATCCTCATAAATGAGCTGTTTTAGCAATGGTTGCCCCATAATTGGCAGCGTGCAAAGTATTACAGTATCCAACCAAAGGGGGTAAATACTTAATCTAAAATAGGGAGAGCATAAAACACAGGTGATATGGAAGGATTTATCGCTTCAGCTAAATAACCCATGACCGAACAGATAATATTTGATAGCTCTATCTAATAAATGACTTGTGTTTCGATATTGGTGTAGCTGAATTGCACTTGGCATACAGAAATACCTGAATTTGCTTTATTTAGTCACTTTATTGCCCTCTTTATTAAGCCATTTATTATCTATTTCATTATCTGTTGTTCGTTTTTTATTACTAACAACTCATTGCCCTTGCCACCATGTACACTCACAGACAAAAACAATAAGGCATTAAAAAGAAGTTGTTGGAATCTAATAAAGCTTAATACGTGTGAATTTAATAAAGGATTTGTTATATTTTAAAGGAAGCTCTATACCCTGCTGGGCCATAACAGTAGCTGGAGTTATGGTGGGGCAGTAGGCATACTGGTTTGGTTGTAATCTTATAAATAACCCATTGTAGTCTAGTGGACGCATTCACTGGAAACCCTTACTGTGTGTGACTGAGCATTGGGCTACTGAATGCGCTCTCTATGCTTCAATTTGGAAAAAGTGGGAGCCAGATACAGAAACATTTGGTAAACATGGCAAAAAAACTATTTAAAAAAAGCATGAAATCCATGCAAACAGCTCTCAGGAAGTAGACTGTATGTTTGACATGACCCAAATCCTTGACTGTTTTTTAGGGAGGATTAATAAAAGTCGTTGGCCAACTACAGACACCTTACAGTTGATTATTGCAATCTTGGACTATAGTAAAGCATTCAGAAAGCTTTAACAGAGGTCAGAGGGGTCTATCTGCAACTACTGGTTGTCTGTAAGTCGGGTGTCCTTAAGTAGGGGACCGCCTGTACTGTTTGTGGTTTTTGGGGGTGGCGGAGGTAACTAGTTCCTTTAGATGCACACATTAGTGTGTTTATTAGTACAGCAAATAGGTCCCAAACTGGAGAATGTTCACACAGGCCTATACAGACAGTCCCCTACTTAAAAACACCCGATTTACAGACAACCCCAAGTTACAAACTGACCTCTAGATGTCGGTAATTAACTGTACTTTAGCCCTAGGCTACAACAATTAGCTGTAGGAATTATAAAAGGTGTCTGAAAATAAGCTTTATTATTTATTCTGGTTCTTATGACAACCCAACATTTTTTAAATCCAATTGTCACAGAGACCAAAAAAAATTCTGGCAGGAGTTGCAATTATAAAATATACAGTTCCGACTTACATACAAATTCATCTTCAGAACAAACCTACGGACCCTGTCTTGTACTTAACCCAAGGACTGCCTGTACTCAGCAAAAAGCGAAAAAGTGCTGACATCTTACTTCTAAGGTATCAGTATAATATAAACCCGCAATTATTAACCCAGTTTTTGGTAATTTGGGGCTATATATCAAGTTATTATCTGGGGCTATATTTCATAGGGGGCAATGTGTTTGAGTTTTTAAATTTTATGGCAGTCACCTTCTAAATACGTCAAGAAAATGTATTCAATGATTACAGTAATACCAAACTTGTAGTTTCCAAACTTCAAATGTTTAAATGATAATAATATCAAGAATTGTAAATTGGAGCTAAAATGTGATGTATTATGAGTGTTTTATCATGTATATGACTCCAAAAAAGGAATTTAAAAAATGATTTAAATACTTCTGTTTAAAAAAAACATTTGGTGGTGCTTTATTTTGAAATCCACCGCATATGTGCTTCTTGTTGTTTCACTAGATGAGTTTATTGGTAGTATTTAGAGGTTCATACAACTTTTTGAACAAATCAACAACATTTTTCAACATTTTTTGTGAACCTGTTAGTATTCAACATGATGGATTTACATTAAGTTTTATTCCTCTCGCAAACTTATTATCCTCACTAATTATTAACAAAAAAACAAAAATTTTTGGCTTTTCCATCAACAGACTATCTTGTAAGCTTTATTTAATATAGTAAAATAAATTTGTTGTTGGGAACATTTTAGAGCACAAATGACTTTGTGATCACTATTTGTGGTAAGTTGTCCAAAACGAAACAATTTTAAAATTGATTCTAGTGCAATCAATATTATATTTTTCTGTCAGTAGAGATATGTCAGGTTTTATCATTATTATTAGTGGGTTGGATGTAATTTTTTATTGGAAAGATGATTTTTTGCTAGCTTTTACAAGGTGAGGTAACTAGAGATGAGCGAGTATACTCGTCCGAGTATACTACTTGGTGGAGTATTAGCATACTCGGACCGTCTCGTTACTCGGACAAGTATCTCGCCGGCTCGAGATCGAGCAGTAAATTAATAAAATAAATTGAATAAAAGTATTTTTATTGTAAAAAAAATATATTACACGTTTCCAGATGTTTTCCTTGTTAGAACACATTGAAATAACACTATTCTTCACTTTGCAGGTGTTTGCGCGTGTCTCCCGCTAAGTTAGGAGATGTGCACGAACATCTGGAATGTGAAGAATAGTGTTCTTTCAATGTGTTCTGCACTTAAATGGTCCTGTGTTCACTGTTTTTAATGTTTTAGTTCTATTCTTCACTTTGCAGATGTGCACTCGTGTCTTCCGACAGGTTCGGAGATGTGCGCGCACATCTGCAAAGTGAAGAATAGAATTAAAACATTAAAAACAGTGAACACAGAACCATTTAAGTGCAGAACACATTGAAAGAACACTATTCTTCACATTCCAGATGTTCGTGCACATCTCCTAACTTAGCAGGAGACACGCGCGAACACCTGCAAAGTGAAGAATAGTGTTATGTCAATGTGTTCTTACAAGTAAAACATCAGGAAACATCTGGAATATTTTTTTTGTACTGTTCTTTTAATGTTCTGCTTTATTAAAAAAAAATGCTCGAGTCTCCCATTGACTTCAATGGGGCTTGTTATTCGAGACGAGCACTCGAGCATCGGGAAAAGTTCTTCTCGCATAACGAGCACCCAAGCATTTTAGTGCTTGCTCATCTCTAGAGGTAACCAAAATTCGAAATTCATCTTTTTTATTTTTTAGAATGTTAAGTGTATTTGCTTTTTTTCCATTTATTTTAATAGTGATAGGACAAATTATAGATTCCTTTTTTCTATAACTTAATTTTTTTAAAAACTCTTTTACTTAAATTGTTCATTTTTTGTCCCATAAAGAAACTTTACTTTGCATTAATCTGATAGTTTGTATAATACATTGCAATATGTGGTCTGATGTATGACAATCTAATTTACAGGCAGTCCCCGACTTAAGGACACCCAACTTACAGATGACCCCTGGTTACAAAAAGACCTCCATGGCCGCTGTGATCTCTTGTGAAGTTCTCTGGATGCCGGTGATTTACTGAACTTTATTCTGTGGCTTAAATTATCAATTACAAGGGGTTTGAAATTTTGCTTTTTTGTTCATTCTTGTTCCCTTGTCAACAAATTTTTTTTTTAAATCCAGTTGTCACAGGGAATAAATGATTTGTCAGGAGTTACACTTACTAAATATACCTGTTGTGACTTACATAAAAATTATACTTTTTGGCAGTCAGGATAATGTTTGGCTGCTCTGGCTGCAATGGGCCCCATTTAATTTGAGTAACAAGGGGTCACTAGTTTGGAACACCGAATTTATCTAACATTTATATTTTGTTCCCTTTTGTTACCAGCATATACAGGTAGATTTGTTTTTGCTATACAAACCCTCTTCTATTAAAGCATATGGTATGATCTAACCTTTCCAGAGTCACTTTAAATTGTCGTATATCCTTTTTTTTTAATGTAATTTCGCTTAGAAACATGTTTAACGATAAAAAATCGAACGGTTGACCCTTTTTTAGTTTGTCCATGAATTCTATTTACGGTAAGTAAGGGGCCACTTTCCATAGATCTCCGTGATACACTGAACCATTAACCTGTTAAAAAGCTTCTGTGCCCTGCAATTAGCAAATGTTTACAGGATCTTTTTGTTAATTATTCTGAACACATTTTTGGTTACTGCAATATACACTACGAGCCACTTTAGTTAGGTAACGCTCCGTCCAATTGCTCGTTACACTATTTCATCAGCCAATCACATGGGCGGCTACTCAGTGCTATTGAGGCATGTAGACATGGTCAAGGACAATCCCTGCAGTTCAAAACTAGCATCAGTATGGGGAAGAACGAGAAAGGTGATTTGAGGCTTTGAACGTGGGCGGCGTTGTAGGTGCCAGAAGGGCTGGTCTGAGTATTTCAGAAAACTGCTGATTTATGGATTTTCACGCACAACCATCTCTAGGGTTTACAGAGATGGTCAGTCCGAAAAAGAAAAAAATCCAGTGGCGGCCGTTTGTGGGCGGAAAGCCTTGTGATGCCAGAGGTCAGAGGAGAATGGGCAGATGGTTCGAGCTGATAGAAAGCAACAGTGACTCAAATCGCCACCCGTTACAAACCATGGTAGGCAGAAGAGCATCTCTGAACGCACAGTAGTCGACTTTGAGGCAGATGGGCACAGCAGCAAAAGCCACAAGGGTGCCACTCTGTTCAGCTAAGAACAGGAAACTGAGGCTACAATTTGCACCAGCTCATCGAAATTGGACAGTAGAAGATTGGAAAAAACATGCCTAGTCTGATGAGTCTCGATTTCATTCTGCTGCGGACATTCAGATGGTTTTAGGGTCAGAATTTGGCGTCAACAACATGAAAGCATGGATCCTCCTGCCTGTATCGACGGTTCAGGCTGGTGGGTGGTGGTGTCAGGGGTGGGGAATTTTTCTTGGCACCTCTTTGGGCCCTTGGTACCAATTGAGCTCGTTATTGCAACGCACAGCCGACCAGAGTATTGTGTTGACACATGTCCATCCCCTATGACCACCAAATGTTCCTCCAACATCTGATGGCTATCTCAGCAGGATAGCGCCATGTATACCGTAAAGTGCATGTCTCTCAGCACTGGTTTTCTGAACATGCCAAGAGGTCACTGGACTCACAATGGCCTCCACAGTCACCAGATCTCAATCCAATAGAGGATCTTTGGGAGGTGTGACAGGGAGATTCGCATCATGGATGTGCAGCGAGCCGAATCTGCGGCAATTGTGTGATGGCCTCATGTTCACATATGCGACCAAAAATCTTGAGGAATGCTTCGCATCTTGTTGTATCTATGGAAAGCGATCTGTTCCTCTTCATTGAATGTGTGAACGCAGCCCAGGCTTTCTGCCAACTACACTTGCGCAGCTCATTGCATACAGGCTTTCATCCAGGGGCAACATATTGCACGATGCAGCTATATTGCTGTAATTGGTGGACGGAAGCCGTGTGGTCTGCAACATACAGTAAAAAAAGGTCAGTGGGACCACTCGTTTTTACAATTGCACTGAGACCGCTATGATCAGTAAGTTATGCCCATCCTGTGGATAGGGCCTAACTTGTCTTCGTGGGAAAACCCTTTTAAGACTTTTTTTTTGTGACCAAAGGTTCATTTTTTATATAAAACTGAATAAATAAAGTTATGAATTTGGTGTCCTCGTGATCACACTTACCAAGAAATTAAGGGATGTATGATTTGGAGCATACAGTGAAAGCCGTACATACGTAGCCCACAAAAAAATGGCAGTAAGTTGTTTTATTGTCAATTTTAACCCATTGGGATTTTTTTCTGCTTTCCAGTACATGCATGTAGATATTAAAAACCATCACTAGGAAGTAAAATTTGTTATGCGAGAAACAAAGCCTCTACAGTCCTGTACATGGGAAGTAACACAGAGTTATGATTTTTTAGAAGACGACGGTAAAAATGGAAATTAAAGATGAAAATGGGTCTGCCTTTTAACTCTTAAGGGTTAACATTCCCTGCATTGTTACTAGGAAGCTGGAGAAAAATTCCAAATGTGGTAAAGACAAACAAAAGTGCATTATTTTTATTATAGGGTCGGTTTCACAACACCTCTTTTTTAACTTATGTACGGAGCTGGGAGAAGTTGACATTTCATTGATATCAGTTTGTGAGAAGTGAAGAACTTTTTCATCACTTTTATTCATGTTTGTGCATTGAAATGGTGATGAATCTACAATTTGGACATCTGACGGGTGGGGGGGGCAGTGTTGGTAAAACTTGAGGCTGCGGTCACAGTAACGCGGATATACTGATAATACTTGACGCTGGGTCCACACCGTACGCGGGTGATTGTTGCTGGTAAACCAAGTTGCGGTCACACGATACCAAGGTAATGCTGGTATACTGAGGTGCAGTTCACCACGTACCGTGCGGGGTCTATGCTGGTATACTGAGGCTAGCGGTCACATGTAAGACCATGGTATGCTGGTAATACTGGGGCTCCGTCCAGGTAAGCGGGTTCGCTGGTATATAATATGAGGCTTGTGTCACACGGAACGCGGAGCAATGCGGGTATATACTGAGGCTGCGGGTCACATGTACGCAGGTATGCTGGTAATCCTGAGCCTGCGTCACATGTAACGCGGGCTATGCTGGTATACTGAGGCTGTGGTCACAGGTTACGCGGAGTTACTGGAATACTGAGTTCGTGCGGTCAACGTTAAGCGAGCTGTGAGGGCTGCATACTCCGGATGTTGTAATACTGAGTCTGCGATAACACGTAACCGCTGTGGGTATGTGGTGGGTAATCACATGAGGCTGCGGGTCACACGAGCATACTGAATACTGAGAGCTTGTCCCCTACACGGGTATACTGATAACTGAGGCTGGCGGTCACACGTTTGACTGCAGGTTATGCTGTTAATGACTGGGCTGCGGTCACACGTAACGCAGGTGTATGCTGGAATGCTGTAGGGGCTGGCGTCATCACGTAACGCGGGTATGATCTGGTTAATACTGAGGTGCAGTCACAGTACGCGGGGTATGTGGTAATACTGAGGCCTCGCCGGTCACATGATAACGCTGGGATAGCTGATAATACTGAGGCTGCGGTCAACGTACACAGGGTGTATACTGAATAAACTAGGCTGCGGTCACACTTTCGCCAGGGTATGACTGGAATACTGAGGTTCGCGTCACCACATAAACGCAGGCGGTATGCTGGTAAATTACTGAGGCTGACGGTCAATAATTAACGGCGGGATATGCTGGTAATACTGAAGGCTGCGGTCCACGAAGTAACTTATGATTTCCTTCACTCTTCAGGACAACATGGGGCCGTCAGATCGGCATGCGTCGTGCAAAAGCCATCCTGCCCCCGTGCGCTTTGATTTCCAGTTCTTAACACAAGGTGTCAGCGCGTGTACGCTGTGACATACACCTACTTTTCTACCAACGTAATATCTTATCACGATCAAGTAGTACATCTTTCAGCATCTCTTCAACCTGGGGGAGTTGTAGTTCTGTGTCCACTGTTTATTCCTTTATGATGCCACTTGCAGGTTAATGAGGTGCACTGTTGTGAAATGTGATGCCTTTTATTTTCTACCTTTTCTCTTGTGCTGGAGCCTCAGCAGCTCCTCATCCATCCTGACTCCCTGCACCTGAGTGGCAGCCTGTGCTGTGCCAGGGGGGAGGACGCTCGCGCGCAGCTCGAACTATCATTCCATCGAGCTCCTGCAAGCTGAGGCAGCGCTGTGCTGTGCCAGGTGTAGGACACTCCACAACCAGGCAAAGGGGAAGGGGCGCCACCTGTGACAGCTAGGGGGCCCACGTCCTCTGGTCTGTAATTAGTGACAGTCCCTGTCTGCTCCTCCAGTGCATCAGGGGCCATGTTCTCCTGCAGGACGAGGGGCTGAGGTCTGATCCCGGCAAGGTGGAGGAGCAATGTCTTACTCCCATGCCCACCAGCGCTGCTGTGTGACAGAGCCGAGAACCGTTCTCGCTCCTCTCCTGCAGGAACGTCATAGTCCCCCCTGCTGCCCCCCTACGCATCAGCCTTCAGCTGAATGTTCCTGCTCGACACAGCAAAAGATGTGACCATGATAGGCCCACCAGTGGTTCCGCATGGCCAGTCCGGCCTGAACATTGAATAACAAATTGCTAAAGGAAACCTACCCTTAAACAGTGGTCAGGTTTAGACACTATATAATGGCCCAGTCAGGGTGAGCTGTGCCAGATCATATTCTTTGGTTAGGGAACAAAGGCCCCCTGTCCGCGTTTATAGCGTTTATAAGTAAATAATCGGCGCACCGCACTTGAGGCACGGCGCACCATGTGCGTGCCCGTTGCGTGCGCCGGATTCTAACTCGCTGGAGAGCTCGGAGACGGCACCGATCTCCCCGGCACACCGCGGCGCCTGCGCAATTTAGCACGGGAGGGAACAGGCCGTGCCTAATTTGCGCAGGCTCGCGTGTTCCGGAGAGCTCGGTGTGATCACCGGCCTTAGCCAGCACTTTAGAATCCGTCTCACCACAGGCTGCCTGGCGGCTCCGTGCCCCAGTGCTGGTGACGCCGACGTTCATGATGTTAACTACACTTTAACGCATGGAGGGGCTTTGTTCCCCTAACAAAACATATGATGTCTTGGTCCGCACCAGCAATCCACCGCCACTGTGCTCATGTTTGGTCTAAACCTACCCTTTTACGGTGTTAGGTTTCTCATAACCTTCACCGATTAATCATGCTTATAGTGAGAATTTGGCTAATTGATTTGTTGACGGTTTTTGAGTAGGGATCATTTTTAGTATGTGGCAAGGATTTCTTGAGAAAAAAAAATACAGGTTATTAGTTGACCCAAACCATCTGGGCCACCCTTTCTGTAATGAATTAATAAAGGTGAAATACCTAATTTATGACTGTCCCTAAATCAGTCAAAAATTACTCTGTGCATAGCTTTTTTAGGGGATTGTAAAAGCTGTATGTATAATATATGTTTCTTTCCCCGTCCATGACTAAATGAAATATTGAGTAGGATGAGCTGAACTGAACTTCTGTTTGGGTTCGGAGTCATTGAGCATCCTGCCCAACCCGCGGACATATTGCACCAGGTTGGTGCTGAACAGCAGATTAACACCCTAGCTACCAGTAGGCTGTGATGGTCAAGGGGACAAACCTGGCCAAACAAAGTCATGGCTAGTTTCTAGGGACAGTTACATACTGTTCAGCAGCCAATCGGCAAAATGTCCTGAACCCAAACTGGAAGTTAACTTATCTCTACTCTTGTGGCTTGAGGTCTGGTTGTGAAATGATTAAATTGTTTCTCGAGTGTGAATGGTATTCCCTACCTTATGTCCTGCAGGCCGGTTCTAGACAAAGTGGGGCCCTGGGCAAAAAACTAAAAGTGGGGCCCCAAAATAAAACTATTTATTGACCGTCACAGTCAGCAAGAGGTCCTTAGTATGGTAAAACAAACTGTAATATGGGAGAATTTTATAGGGATAGATAGATGAGGGAGATTTATGGGCAGCAGATGGTGGCTCCGTGATTAGCAATACAGCCTGCAGGCGCTGGTCACATCTGCAAAGATTTGTTGTTCTCTTTGTGTCTGCGTGGGTTTCCTCCAGGTCCTCCGGTATCCTCCCCACTCCAAAATTACTGGGAGGTTGATTAGACTGTGAGGCCCATTGGGGAGAGGGACCGTATTTTTGTAAGCAGACACTTGCCCCATTTAAAAATTGCATCAAAGATTTTTATAGACATAGGCGCCTTCATGCAATTTTGATTCAAATTGAAACTTTATAAAAATACTAAAATTTGACTTTGATGACAAAAATTTTCCAAACAGAAAATGTTACCTTCAGTCTCCTAATGTAATACATGGACATTGTAGAGTTCACAAATGTGCCCATGATTGTGTCACATAAATAAATCCACATAATATTCACTAAAACTGTAATAACTAGAATAGCTTTTCAGCTAGACATTTTTAGTCGTCACCCGCTGCAAAATAAGCAATAAAACAGAATAAAAAGTAAGGAGCCATAACAACCTATAGATTTTTGAAAGCAACAACCGGGCGACTGGCATTTGGCAATTAACATTCAAAATTTCTCTAAAATATGTTACAAATCCAGATACTTATATAAAGAAATTACTTTCCTAAAACAGTAAATGTGGAGGAGATCTCCCACTAACAACATTAGTACTACTGTTACATACATAGATGTTCCACAAAACTGTACTTCGCAGAAAATTCACACAGATGTATATATGTGTTTCTTACCAATGGTCACCCAAATAAATAACTATATATCAATAAACTCTAATGAGAAATAAAAGTCACATTTAGATGTGCGCCAACGATTAGCTGCACAATAACAGAACCCTCCGCGCTTCATAAGAATGAGTGAGAGAATGTCATAACATAGGTGTAAATAAATGGAGGGATGATGGGAAATAAAAACTTATTCCGGACATGTGTCTGTTTGGTGTTACCTATAACTTTATGGACATGTCTGGTCGCGGTGTATGGTAGTCACATTAGGCGAAGAGGATTGAGTTTCATCGTATAAGTCAATTACAAAATAAAAGGGATAAGAGAGAGAAAGGGCCACATTTATCACTTTGTGGCCTAAGGGAAGTAGGTTGGCCTAAATTCTGGCGCACTGTTTTCCAGAATTATCACAAGTACAACCATCTGTGATAGTTAATTCCTGCCTCTTATTAATCACTTTATTTAACACAGTTAGGGCCACCCAGGTTGGTGACACCAGCCACCCAGTGACCTCCTCAGCAGGGGCTCTCCTGGAGGGGATCCTTAGTGTGATTCTTCTGCTGCACCCCGTAATTCTGCACAGTATCACCCCTCAGACACACTGGTGATACTGTGCAGAATTAAAGGGGGACATATGTCTGTAGCTAATGTGCAAATTCTGTACGTTCTCTTCTCTCTTGCTTGAGCTCAGGATTCTGCAGAATGGTTTGTAAATAAGAGGGTGATGAACTGTAAATAGAGTCTGCAGCTCCTCGTCTGCAGAGTATCTCATGTCTCTATTATCTGCTCTAGTGTTGGCTGAGACTCTGATGCAGAAATGAGCTGTTCTGCAAAGGGGCTCAGTGCTTTCTTCTCAGATAACGCCACCTTGGATGTGGAGTGTTTTTGCGCCCGTTTTTGCGGCTAAATACAAAGGTGCAAGTGATGAATATCATAAGGCGCCGCGCAAAACACACTGGGATGCTAGGATAAATCAGGGAAAGCTGGTTATGTTTTGCTGCGCAGCTAGTTGGCGTTAGTCGCAAAAATGAGGCAACAAAAACGGAGCGCGAATGGAAAAGGCCGCAAAAACAACAGAAAAAAACGATTGATACATGTGGCCCAAAGTGTGTTTTAGATAGTTCTGCATAGAGAGTTAATAAAAGATATTAGTTGATATTATCCCTTCTCAAAATATAGTAACATATAAAGTGAATATTTCCTTATCGGTGAGGTGCAAGCAGCTCCTGTGTGCAGTGATTTCTCCCTGCAGCTGATGGCTAAGAATCTGGATTGGGGGGGGGGGGTAATTTCAGGGGGCTGATCTCTTGCTCTCGTGACAATAGAACCTTACTTTTTTTTCCTATGAAAGAAGAGAGTCTCCTCTATATGAATCTAATTGTTATTTAAAAATTTAGGAAAACGGAGTTTAAAACTGTTAAACGCCGTTGGGAGTGATTACTATTTAAAAATGGCACCTGATATTCTCACTTTAAACCTGATATCTCTTGGATCCAGAGCACCTAGAAACCACAATTCAAGATTCATTTGAAAGAAGAGATTCTCCCCTTTCTCCAGGGGCCCTGGGCAATTGCCACCTTTGCCTACCCATAGCACCGGCCCTGATGTCCTGGCTGGTAAGGCTCCCTCAACATTCCTAATCAAGCTTTTCATCACCGGATGAATAGGAGGACAACAATGGGCATCTTTGCTGGTGTGCTGTTGAGATCCAATGTGCAGGACAGGAACCAGGTCAGGGTCGGTCTGGCCCGCCGGGGGGGGAGTCGGTGAATCCCCCGGTGGGCCCCGACTCCTGTAACTATGGCATGGGCCTTTAAGAGAGGCTGCTCTCTACTACAACAATAGTACTTGCATCATTCAGAGCAAGTATATTGCTGACAGCGCCCGGAAGGACGTCCTGTGCGGCGCTGCTGTGACACCCGACGCCTTTGCAGCGTCCGTGTCACTACCACAGAAGCAGCCAGAGGAGCGAAGGGAGGAGGAAAGAGGAGAGGAACAAGGGGAAGGAAGCGGGGAGCACCACATTCCATCTGTGGCTGGGTCCCATGGAGGTGCACAGCCGGCAGAGCGTACGGGACAGGAGAAGCCCCGCCACCCAGGCCCGGCCTCCGCACAGAGGATGGTGACGCGCCTCCATCCATGCCATGATGTATCCCCTGCACCTGACTGGACCTGCTGCTGGATTTCGGGTAAGTTGTAATGTGTATTATTGTCTGTGTTCCCTGGTCTGTGTGTTTGTCATGTGTGTATTATATATGTGTGGTGTGAAAACAGTCTGTGCTTGTATATCTGACTGTATACAACTGTAATGTGTATTAGGTGTCATGGTTTTATGTGGTGTGTATATCAATGGTATAACATGTATTAGGTGTGTTTAGATATAGGTTGTCATGTATGTGTAGATACAGATTTTATAACATGAAGTATAACATGAAATGAGGTTTTACAGGTGTAATAGTAATGTGTGTGTTGGTATATATAGTGATGCTGGGGGAGATGTTATAGTGATTGCGGGGGAGCAGTATACAGGGATTGCTGGGGGAGCCTGTAAACCATGATTTCTGGGGAAGCTCTATACACTGATCTGTGGGTGACAGCTGTATACAGTGGTGATGGGGGCGGGAGCTGTATATAGTGATTACTGGGGAGGTGTATCCGGTGATTGTGGTAAACTGTATACGGTGGTTGGATGGGGGAGCTGTATACGGTGATTGCTGGGGAGCTGATACATGATTTTGGGGGAAGCTGTATACACTGATGCTGGGGAGCGTATACGGTGGTTGATGGGGGGAGCTGTATACAGTGATTGTGGGGGGGAGTGCTACGGTGATTGCTGGGGGAGCTGAGTATAGTGATTGTGGGGGAGTGGTATACAGTGATTACTGGGGGGGAGCTGTATCCGGTGATTGCTGGGGGAGCTGTTACTGATTTATGGGGAAGCTGTATACACTGATGCTGGGTGAGCTGATACGGTGGTGATGGGGGAGCTTGTATACAGTGATTGCTGGGGGAGCTGTAACAGATGATGCTGGGGGAGCTCTGTTACGGTTGATTGCTGGGGGAGCTGTATACGGTGAGCTGCGGGAGCTATGTATATAGCGATTGCTGGGGGGCAGTATACAGTGATTATGGGGGAGCTGTATATAGTGATGCTGGGTGGAGCTGTATATAGGTGTTGCTGCGGGAGCTGTATATAGTGATTGGGGGGAGTGATACGGTGATTGCTGCGGGAGCTGTATATAGCTGATGCTGAGGGAGCTGATATATGATTGCTGGGAGAGCTGTATATGTAGTGATACTGGGGAGTGTATATAGTGGTCTGGGGGGAGCGGTATATAGTGATTGCTGGGGGAGCTGTGTATATGTGATTGCTGGGGGAGCTTGTTATAGTGATGCTGTGAGGGAGCTGTATATAGCGATTACTGGGGGAGCGGTATACAGTGATTGCTGGGGGAGCTGTATACAGTGATTGCTGGGGGAGCAGGTATACAGTGATTGCTGAGGATCTGTATATGTGATTGCTGCGGGAGCGGTTACAGTGATTGTGGGGGAGCTGGTTATACAGAGATTGCTGGGGAGAGCAGTATACGTGATTACTGGGTGAGCTGTATATAGTGCTTGTGCGGGAGTGTATATTAGTGATTGCTGGGGGAGCGGTTATATGTGATTGCTGGGGGAGCTGTATATAGTGCTTACTGGGGGAGCTGTATATAGCGATTGATGGCGGGGGGAGCGTAGCTGTATATAGTGATTGCTGCGGGAGCGTAATATATGATTACTGGGGAGCTGTTACGGTGATTGCTGGGGAGCTGTACACATGATTTTGGGGAAGTGCGTGTATACGTGGTTGCTGGGGGAGTGTATTAGTGATGCTGCGGGAGCTGTATATAGCGATTGCGGGGGGGAGCGGTATATAGTGATTGCTGGGGGAGCTGTATATAGTGATTACTGGGGGAGCTGTATACGGTGATTGCTGGGGGAGCTGTATACACTGATTTCTGGGGAAGCTGTATACACTGATTGCTGGGTGAACTGTATACGGTGGTTGATGGGGGAGCTGTATACGGTGATTGCTGGGGGAGCTGTAACACATGATTTCTGGGAAGTGTTACACTGATTGGTGGGTTAGCTGTATACGGGGTGATGGGGGGCTGTATACAGTGATTTTGGGGGAGTGTATACGTGTGATTGCTGGGGGAGCTGTATATAGTAATTGCTGGGGGAGCTGATACAGTATTACTGGGGGAGCTGTATACGTGGATGCGGGGGAGCTATACACTGATTTCTGGGGGGACGGGAGATCGAATAGAGTGATGCTGGGGGATCTGTATATAGTGGATTATGGGGGGAGCTGTATACGGTGATTGCTGGGGGGGAGCTGTATACGGTGATTGCTGGGGGGAGCTGTTACGGGATGCTGGGGGATCGTAATGTGATTGCTGGGGAGCTGGATATAGTGATTGTGGGGGAGGCGTATACGGTGATTGTGGGGGGAGCATGTTGGTATCGGTGATTTGCGGGGGGGCTGTATACGGTGATTGCTGGGGGGAGCTGTATACGGTGATGCTGGGGGAGCTGTATACGTGTGATGCTGGGGGAGAGTGTATACGGTTGATTGCTGGGGGAGGCTAGCTGTATATAGTGATGGGGGTAGCTGTGTATAGTGAGTGCTGGGGGAGCTGTATACAGTGATTTCTGGGGGAGCTGTATATAGTGATTGCTGGGGGGGAGCTGTATATAGTGAGCGGGGTAGCTGTTGTATAGTGATTTGTGGGGGAGCTTGATATCGTGATTTCTGGGGGAGCGATTGTGATGCGGGGGGCTGTGTATACAGTGATTGCTGGGGGAGCGTATATAGTGACTGGGGGCTGACGTAGCTGTATATAGTGATTGCAGGGGGAGTGTATATAGTGATTGCTGGGGAGCTGTAATATAGTGATTGATGCGGGGAGCTGTATATAGTTGATGCTGCGGGGGAGCTGTATATAGTGATTGCTGGGGGAGCTGTATATAGTCGATTGGAAGGGGGAGCTGTATATAGTGATTCTGGGGAGCTGTTGTTATAGTGATTGCTGGGGGTGTAATAGTGATTGCTGGGGAGTGTATATAGTGATGCTGGGGGGCGTATACGATTGTGTGGAGCTGTATAAGTGATTGTGGGGGAGCGTATATATGATGCTGGGGGAGCTTGATACGGTGATTGCTGGGGAAGCTGTATACGCTGGTTGCTGGGGGAGATGTATACGCTGGTTTGCTGGGGGAGCTGTATACAGGGGTTACTGGGGGAGCTGTAACACTGGTTGCTGGGGAGCGTATATAGTGATGTGGGGGAGCTGTATACACTGGTGCTGGGGAGGAGCGGTATATAGTGATTGCTTGGCCTTTAATCCGGTCCTGGCTGTATTGTTTTGTACTCCATGGCGGGGGTACTTATGAAATGGCGGCCTAAAAAATCTGGGGTGAGGTGAGGTTGCAGTGTGCTATGACATTGTTTTATCCGGGTGACGATGACATTATACTGTAAGTAACTGTGGTATTTTTAGGGTGCGTGAGGGGGATATGCTTCCCTCAAACCAGACATATTTCTATGTGGTAGTAGGTGGGCCCCCAATAATTCATTTCACGGGGGCCCCAGGCACCCCAGTCGACCCTGAACCAGGTCATCCTGATTTGCACTTGGGTTTCTTTAAAAGGGATAGAACTGCATTAGAAAGCTTTGTGGAATGTCAAATTGTTTAGGGTGGCTACCTTAAAAGGTCAAAAGGCCCTATCAAATACCAATGTCAACATCGTTTCAAGAGTTCTTTCCATGTGTTTACGAGCCATAAGACATTGGGGCACATTTACTTATAAAGTGCAGAAAACTGCACTAAAAGTGCTTTTCCGTGTATAATGCGTGTGTGTGGCGATTCACTAAGATCGTGGCCAGAAATATGAATTCGTGGCTTCTCCTGCACTGGCCGACAGAGTTCATCTTTTTGGGGTGCACCTTTACACATAAGGGCATGTGAAGAATTGCAAGTTACATACGGCGCTCGGCCCGAATCAGTCGGACCAATGACGGTACTCCCCCTAGTTTTATCGCATAGAGCCAAGCGCAGTGCGCAACGATTAGCGGCGCAGACACCTCTAAATACTGTGCAAGCCAGTTTAGCTAGAAGAAGCATGCCGCACAAAACTGCAGCGCGAAGCCATTAGTAAATGTCCCCATTATTTCATAAATTTAAACTACTGGGCTGTGCCTTTTGTATGCTATTTTGTGTTATTATATATTTATCTATAATCAATTATGTTGTTTTTTATAGAGAAATTATACTTTATTTTTCTCCTTTACATTTCATTGAATGTTTCAGGGTGAAACCGTTGTAGGTTTTGTTATGATGTGCAAGAGGAAATTTCAAGGTACATACTCTCCTGGTATTATTTTCCCTTGCCTGCCTTGAAAAGAGCAGTCCAGCTCAATATAGGTTGAAGTAGCCGGTACATAGTTCTAGATGCCTTTCATTGATCACTTCAACTCTGTAGTAATAAAATCATATGGGGAGATTTATCTAAGCTCGTCTGAAAGTCAGAATTAGATTTCTATTGGCCCATGGTCATACCAATCACAGCTCACCTGTGTAAAATGTATCATGTTAGCACTGGTAAACTTAGGGAAGTCTGAGCTGTCTGATTGGTTGACATAGCAACTAGAACATATTCTCGATCTTTCAACGCTGTAAATTGCCCTTATGTGGATGATAGCGTCTGCCCTTACTCTAGAATCTCTAGTGTAGAGAATGCCCCTGTCTATGTGTGATGGTAGAACTCCTTACTCTGGGAGAGGATCCCCCTGTCTATGGTGATGGTAGAAGCCCCCTCTCTAGGTGTAGAGGATACCCTGTTATGGTGATGGTAGACACCTCCTGCTGAGGTGTAGAGGATGCCCCCTGTCTATGGTGATGGTAGAACCCCTCTCCTCTAGGTGTAGAGGATCCCCTGTCTATGGTGATGGTAGAACTCCTCTCCTCTAGGTGTAGAGGATGCCCCTGTCTATGGTGATGGTAGAACTCCATCTCCTAGTGTGTAGAGGAATCCCTATTCTATGGTGATGGTAGAACCTCCTTCTCAGGTGTAGAGGATCGCTCTGTCTATGGTGATGGTAGAACCCTCCTCTCCTAGGTGTAGAGGATGACCCCTGTCTTGGTTATGGTAGAATCCCTCTCCCTAGGGTAGAGGATGCCCATGTCTATGGTGATGGTAGAACCCCATCCTCTAGGTGTAGAGGATGCCCCTGTCTATGGGTGATGGTACGACCTCCTCCTAGGTGTAGAGGATGCCCCCTGTCTATGGTGATGGTAGAACCCCTTCTCTCTAGGTGTAGAGGGATGCCCCTGTATGATGGTGAGGTAGAATCCCTCTCCTCTAGGTGTAGAGGATTGCCCCCTGTCTATGGTGATGGTAGAACCTCCTTCCTCTAGGTGGAGGAGTCCCCCTGGTCTATGGTGATGGTTAGAAACCCCTCTCCTTAGGTGTAGAGGATGCCCCTGTCTATGGTGATGGTAGAACCCTTCTCTCTAGGTGGTAGAGGATGCCCCCTTGTCTATGTTGATGGTAGTTAGAACCCCCTCTCCTCTAGGTGATAGAGATGCCCCGTCTATGTTATGGTAGGTAGAACCGCCTCCCTCTAGGTGTAGAGGATGCCCCTGTCTATATGGTGATGGTAGTAGAACCTCCTCTCCTCTAGGTGTAGAGGATTGCCCTGTCATGGTGATGGTAGTAGAACACCTCTCCTCTAGGTGTAGAGGATACCCTGTCTATGGTGATGGTAGAACCACCTCTCCTATAGGTGTAGAGGATACCCTCTGTCTATGGTGATGGTAGATCCCACCTCCCTCTAGGTGTAGAGGATGCCCCTTCTATGGTGATGGTAGAACCTCCTATCTCTAGGTGTTGTAGAGGATCCCCTGTCTATGGTGATGGTAGACCCCCTCTCCTCTAGGTGTAGAGGATGCATCCTGTCTATGGTGATGGTTAGAACCCCTCTCCTCTAGGGTAGAGGATGCCCCTGTCTATATGGTGATGGTAGAACCCCTCTCTCTAGGTGTAGAGGATGCCCCCTGTCTATGGTGATGGTAGTAGATACACCTCTCCTCTAGGTGTAGAGGATACCCTTGTCTATGGTGATGGTAGAACCCATCTCTCTAGGTGTAGAGGATGCCCCCGCTATGGTGATGGTTAGAACCCCTCTCCTCTAGAGTAAGCAGGATGGCCCTGTCTCTGGTTATGGTAGAACCGCCTCTCCTCTAGGTGTAGAGGATGCCCCCTGTCTTATGGTGATGGTAGAACCCCTCTCCTCTAGGTGTAGAGGATGCCCCCTGTCTTGGTGATGGTAGAATCACCTTCTCCTCTAGGTGTAGAGGATTACCTCGTCTATGGTGATGGTGAACCACCTCTCCTCTAGGTGTAGAGGATACCTCGGGCTATGGTGATGGTAGAACCACCTCTCCTCTAGGTGTAGAGGATGCCCCCTGTCTATGGTGATGGTAGAACCTCCTCTACTCTAGGTGTAGAGGATGCTCCCTGTCTATGGTGATGGTAGAACCGCCTCTCCTCTAGGTGTAGCGGATGCCTCCTGTCTATGGTGATGGTAGAACCTCCTCTCCTCTAGGTGTAGAGGATGCCCCTGTCTATGGTGATGGTAGAACCCCCTCTCCTCTAGGTGTAGAGGATTCCCCCTGTCTTTGGTGATGGTAGATGCACTTCTCCTCTAGGTGTAGAGGATGCCCCCTGTCTATGGTGATGGTAGAACCTCCTCTACTCTAGGTGTAGAGGATGCCCCCTTTCTATGGTGAGGTAGAACAGTCTCTACTCTAGGAGTACAGCACGTCCCCTGTCTATGGTAGTGGTGGAACCACCTCTCCTCTAGATGTAGAGGATGCCCCCCTTGTCCTGGCCACAAGCCTAAGTTTATAGAGATCTTTGGAGACATCCTTGTACTGCCCATTCAGGTATTTATATATTATAATGAGGTCACCCTTCAGCTTCTTTTTTTTCAAAATTGAATAACCTCAGTTTTAGTAATGTCTCATTGTATTCTAGTCTCCCCATTCCCTAATAATCTTGGTTGCTCTTCTCTGCAACTGTTCCAGTTCTTTTATGTCCTTTTTTAACATTGGTGCCCAAAACTGTACACAATATTCCATGTGTGGTCTGACCAGTGATTTGTATAAAGGTATGATAATTAGAGATGAGCGAGTATACTCGTCCGAGCTTGATGCTCGTTCGAGTATTAAGGTACTCGAAACGGCTCGTTGCTCGGACGAGTATTTCCCCTGCTCGAGATCGAGCATTTAATTAAAAAAACACAGTGAAGAACAATGAAGAATAGAATAAAAACAGTGAACACAGTGAACACAGGATCATTTAAGTGAAGAACACAGTGAAGAATAGATTACAGATGTTCGGCACATCTGCTTACTTGTCGGAAGATACACGCGGAACGGCAGCAGGGAGACATCGCACAGCAGGGAGACATCTGGCGCAGCAGAGACACATCTGGCGCAGCAGAGACACATCGGGCGCAGCAGAGACACATCGGGCGCAGCAGGGAGACATCGCGCGCAGCAGGGAGACATCGCGCGCAGCAGGGAGACATCGGGCACCAGGGAGACATCGGGCAGCAGGCAGACATCGGGCACCAGGGAGACATCGGGCAGCAGGGAGACATCGTGGAGACTTCAGTGGAAGAAGAGGAGCGGATCCCGGGACAGCGTATCTCCTCTCCCGACAAGTAAGCAGATGTGCCGAACATCTGTAATCTATTCTTCACTGTGTTTTTCACTTAAATGATCCTGTGTTCACTGTTTTTATTCTATTCTTCACTGTTATTCACATCTGTTAACTTGTCGGGAGATAATATACGCGCGGAACAGTGAAGAATAGATTGTAGATGTTTGCATACATCTGATCACTTATCAGAAGACATTCTTTTTCAATTAAATAACACATTTTATTCCCGAACCATGGTCCCTTTGAAAAATGCTCGGGTCTCCCATTGACTTCAATGGGGTTCGTTATTCGAGACGAGCACTCGAGCATCTGGAAAAGTTCGTCTCGAATAACGAGCACCCGAGCATTTTAGTGCTCGCTCATCTCTAATGATAATGTTTTATAATGGGCATTTATACCTAGTTTGATATATCCCATCCTTTTATTAGCCTCATTAGCAGCTGCCTGGCTCTGGTCAATAAAATTAAGTTTAGATTCCACCAACACCAAGTTTTTCTCTGCTGAAGAAGTTTGACCAATTAATTGACTGTTTAAAACATAGCTGAACTTTTCGTTTCCTCTGCCAAAATGGCTATCTTTACATTTATTTACATAACACTGTATTTGCCATCTATCAGCCAAGACCTCCTGCTTCCACAACTGTATCTGTAATATAATAATATCCTACTCTGTACTAAATACTTTACAGAGCTCAGTATCATTTTTAAATATAAAACTTCCACTATTTAAAGCCACAACTATCATTGATGAAAACATTAAAAAGTGGGCTAAACACTAACCAACCCACTTGTAATTACAATCCAACCTGAGAATGTGCCAGTAATGTTAACACCACATTAGCTATGTGCCAGTCCTGTGGAACAGAACCTGTTTTAAACAGTTAACATTTAATAGAGGATTTACATAATGCCAGATCATGTCATCCATGAGATCTATGGGATTTTCCTTGGTAAAGACAGTTGAGAGGGTGACATTCCATAGATTGGCTTTATCATCATAGGTTTTTTTTTCTAAAGTTACTCCAGTTACAGGTACAAGAATAAATGAGAAAACCTAAATACCACATGTCCTATATCAGCATGGTGCCAGAGGTGGCACTCACAGCCCTCTCTGGCGCCACCCAGTCCCGCACCCCAGCTCAAAGACTACTCCTGTACACCTAGGAACCCCAGGACATGCCAAGCACAGCACTATTTTAAAGCGATACATACTTGGCTGCCTGAGGAGCGAGGAAATGCAGACAGGGCTGGATTTTCATGAGGGCACCTGCTCCGGGCCCTGCGATTCTTCCAGTTCAAAGGACTCTGGAAGGAGGCACCTTCTTTCTACTTTAAAGGAAAACTACCACTTTATATTGGTAGTTGTAACACTCGCACCACCTCAGGGTGAGCTGGTGCCGGAGCATATCTTCATTAATTCCGGAAACCGCTAATTCCTTTATTAAACGGTTTTATACTTTATATTCTAAGCAAGCTTCGGCGCACCATGCGCGCGACCGGTCGTTCGCCTGATTAGGAAGTGCCGGAGAGCCGGTGATGTCACCTAGCTCTCGGGCACACTCGCACCTGTGCAACTTCACACGGCTGGCTTCGCACACGCAAAGTTGTGCAAAGCCGAGGCGTGCTTAGAGTATAAAGTATAAAACTGTTTAATAAAGGAATTGGCAGTTTCCGGAATTAATGAAGATATGCTCCAGCACCAGCTCACCCTGAGCTGGTGCGAAGTATTTGAGTGTTACAACTACCAATATAAAGTGGTAGTTTTCCTTTAATTTTCGTCTTTAGGATGTCAATATGATTGAAAGCTGCGACAAAGCAGGGAGCACTAAGCTACTGCTTAAATGTTGGACACTTTGCTATAAATAAATGGGCTTTGGTTGTAGTTTGGGCACCCTTTACCTTTTATTTAGCTTCTCATTCATTAAGAAAAAAGTACACAACAGAATGATCCGGGATCCTAAAATCCTTGAAAAGCTGCAGTGTTCAACAGAACCACTGGGTGGCTGTACAAAGACACCTATAGCATATGACTTTCCCATAGTATATAAGATAATATATTATATATATATTATAATATTTTATCACTTTAACATAACTATTTGTGATAGCACATTATAAAAGGACATCGGTGACATAATTATTTGTGCATATTTCCTAAACACAATAAATGAAATCTATGAACCCTAAAACTGCATTCACACATGCCAAGAGCCTTGCATTTTAAAACGCAAGGTAAACCCCTATGGGGGTTTGCAAAACAGTGGGTATTGGTTAACGATCGCATTTGTTTCTATGGAAACACATATTCGATTGGACTGAGCTCAGCCCATGTGAACATAGCTTAAAGGAAACCTACCACTTCTGAAGGTAGGTATGAGATACAAACACCGGGCACCAGCTCAGGGTGAGCTGGTGCCGGTGCTTAGTCTCGTTAGTGTTAAAACCGCGGTATCGCGGTTTTAACACTTTTGAAACTTTCTAGCAGAAACTGCTTCGGCGCTGCGCGCGACCGTGCGCGCGCAACGCCTGCGGCGTTTCCAATGTAGGCGCGCGCACGATCGTGTGCACGAAGCGCCGAAGCAGTTTCTGCTAGAAAGTTTCAAAAGTGTTAAAACCGCGGTATCGCGGTTTTAACACTAACGAGACTAAGCACCGGCACCAGCTCACCCTGAGCTGGTGCCCGGTGTTTGTATCTCATACCTACCTTCAGAAGTGGTAGGTTTCCTTTAACTCTAATAAACATTTCCTTATCAAATCTCTTATAAATGAATTATATACATTTTTCCAACTCTACAATTGAAAAAATTGTTGACCAGAAAACACATTGGGGCTTATTTACTAAGGGTCGCGGATCGCATTTCCAACGGACTTCCCAACATTTTTGAGATTTGCACCACTGTGACAGGTATTCAGCAGGGGATTGCGCCGCATGTGATCCGATTTTGGTGAATCGGCGCCGGCTTTCATGTGACAGAAGTCGGGGGAGGGGGGGGGGGGGCATTGGCCGTTACCACTGATTCGGACTGAGCACGGGATTTAAGATTAAATTTGTGTCACAAGAAAATGCACTTACATTCACCAGGAAGAAGCTGATAAACTCCGGGGGACCTGAGCGGGGAAGCGACACATGCAGGATATAGGGCGCACAATCTCGGCACATGTACGTTCTGGTCGGACAATGCACTTTCGGGGATCGCGCAGGACTGGTAAGTAAATGTGCCCCATTGTATAACCCTTATTCTAATATATTTAATTCTAGACAATTCCTAACCCTAAATTTGATTCTTATTTCATTTCCTTAAACCAATTTCCTAATGGTTTATTTTTCCTAATAATGTGAAATCCTAAAACCTAAACTACTAAATATTTATTAACATATTTACTAATATATACACTTTTGAGCTTTTCTGTTATCCTTATTTCTTTATAGTTTGTAAACTTTGGTATGCAGGGCTCTCACTTCTATTATTTTGTTTTTCACTCGGTGACATCTGGTTTTGGTTGTACAGTACAGGAGGTCCCCTACTTACGAACACCCGACTTACAGACGACCCCTAGTTACAAACGGACCTCTGGGTGTTGGTAATTTACTGTACTTTAGTCCCAGGCTACAATAAGCAGCTGTAACAGTTACTAAATGTGTCTGTAGTTAAGATTTATAGTTGATCCTGGTCCTTATGACAACCCAGCTTTTTTTTAAATCCAATTGTCACAGAGACCAAACAATTTTGGTTGGAGTTACAAATAGAAAATATACAGTTCTAAGAACAAACCTACAGACCCTATCTTGTATGTAACCAGGTGACTGCCTGTATATATTCTAAAAAATAACTGTAAATTAAGATTTTTTTATCAACATTTTTGACTTATCAGTGCTTTATTTTTTTTTGATCTGAGGCACATGGATGACAAAATCAAGAGTGAAAACAGGAACTATATAGCCTGAGCCACATTCAATGGAATAGTTCCTGGTTAATCTTATCTAACAGCTGCACTGCAGCAATTTAACAGCAACATGGATGGGCTCTATACACATTGGGGGGGGGGGGGCATTTGTTTTTGACTGTTTTTTGGCAGATTTTTCTTGTTATTTCTTGATGCGCCTTGTGCAATATATATTTTAGAATTCCAAGATTAGTAGTAGTCTAAAAATGAACTACCACAATGAAAAAACTGCAGCCTACCCATTCCTGTAGGCTGTCAATGTAGAAGAGAAGCATGGAAGAGACGCCCATCCAGGACTTATATATTCTTATAAGTATAGTAAGATACAAAAAGATAAAGATCCAGCTTCCAACATAATCAAGTTAAACCATAAAGAATTTATTGTTCATATTAAAAAGATCTAGTTTTGTACTTTTGAAATCTCACCTATTACCTATAAAAAATCTATTCCGAAGGCATATGCAAATGAGCAGAAAAGAGTCATATTTTGCTTGAGATTTGTCAAGTTTGGAGCCTGGAAGGCAGCATCAATTTAGATGCCTATTTCTTGGGTTTTACAGCAACTAGAATCATGGTTCTGGTATAAGATTAAAGAAGAACATGTTGTTGTGCGCTACAGAACTGGAGATACAGGAAGTTATAAAGTTAGGAATTATACCTTTCTCTAAAGCTTGCGTTTCCAACAAAGAATTTACCTGGCTGTAACTCCAGTTCTGTAGCTCATAGAACCACTGCCCTGATATGCTTTGAAAGAGAAAATTCCCTTCTTAAATCTGATGCCAGCACCATGGTTTCTACAGAACCCAACATATAGGCATCTAAAGTGAAGCTCCTCCAGCTTCTGAGTCACTCTTCTCTGGCAAATGATAATAATAATTATTATTACTATTATTATTATTATTATCATCATTATTCTGACAGTTTTCTGCTTATTTTCTCATGACTTTGCGGGGACTATTTTATAGGGTGAGGTTTCACATAAAAAAGGGGATTCTAGAAAGAACATTTTATACCCTACCTGTTGTGGCTGTTAGTTTGGTGGGTAAAAGTATGTAACAGTTTCCTTTAAGGCTGGTCTTAAACCATAATAAAAATATCTTACGAACATCTAAAAAAATTATTCTGCAGAATAAGAGCAACTCACTGATATATTTATTTATGGGTTTAATACTTAACTTAATTGAAATACAATTTTCTATAAAATGAGATATAAACTATATATCTTTAAATACTTTGGCCAATCATACCAAACTAAATAGTAGAAAATGAAGTTTCTATTCATTACCCAAATTCTTTTTCTTTTTTTTTCTTTTCTACTGTCCATGCAATTTAGTTTTTGATCATCAGATTGCTTAGCTATGGTGCATTAACCTCTAACCTTTACTGTATTTACTTGTAGAAATTGCCGGGTTATTTGTGGCATTTTCTGATATAAAGTTGTCACGAACCCGACTCACCGGAGTTCACACACGGGGATACCTACTCCTGGACATATTATTAGTGAGGGGAGGTCGGTGCTAGACATGTTATTAGTGAGGGGAGGCCACTGCTGGGACATGTTATTAGTGAGGGAGGCTGCTGCTGCACATGTTACTAGTGAGGGTAGGCCGCTGCTGGACATATTATTAGTGAGGGGAGGTCGGTGCTAGACATGTTCTGGACATATTATTAGTGAGGGGAGGTCGGTGCTAGACATGTTATTAATGAGGGGAGGCCGCTGCTGGGACATGTTATTAGTGAGGGAGGCTGCTGCTGCACATGTTATTAGTGAAGGGAGGCTGCAGACCTGGAGCTGTTGAGGTGGTACAATGATGATGGTTTTTTTTTGGGCAGGGACCACTTGTGGTTGGTACATTTAATTTCTTCTATAAATATGAACAACCTAAATTTGAAATTCACACCTAAATACAACAAACTTGAATATTTAGATCTATTAATAGAAATCATTGATTATAAAATAGTATGCAACACATTCTTAAGACAAAATATAGCTTCATTCTGATGCATAGCTGCTACATACCACGCTTGTTGATTAATATCCTATATGCAGAGTTTAGACGCTTCAGACATAACTCTACAAATATTGGCAAATTTAAAGAAGTATCTAGAGGTCTCACACAGCAATTTCTAGATAAACAATATTTCGTACCTAATATAGAGAGAGAATATAACAAAGCTTTAAATTTACACATGGAAAAATAAATCAACCCACCCATGGATCAAACTCGTCTAATATCACAAGTAACACCACTGTAGTGGATCATACAAAAGATACACAATGATTCTTCCATTCACTACTCAATACAAACAGGTGGAAATAATTGTAGCCAGACATGGGCATTTACTTTTGGATGATAAATATCTTAGTCCTCTAATAAAACACCCAATATTTATACAAAAGCCCCAAATTTATCCCTTAAAATTGCACCTTCCATAAATAGATAGAAAAATCAATCAAGGGGATATAACTAATAACTAAGGGGAATATGGATGGGGTTCTTCGTTGAAGGACTTGTGTCAGCTGCAGAACAACTTTGTTTCCTAGAAGAACACATCTAACTCCAATACACATAAAATCAAAGAACTATTAAGATATGAAATGGCCCACTCAGTAGGGCATTACAAACCTAAACATTTTATCTGACCATTAGTTCATATAGTCTGGCCAATTCTTTTGTGCTTGTTTTAGGCAGTCTAAGGTTCATTTCCTTATATTTATATTTAATACCTTATATATCTGCTGCTCATTGTGGGTATTTCAGCTGTAATATTCTATCTACCTCAAGTGGAGAGTTAAAAAGTTTGGCAACCATAATCAATGTTACACCTTGTTAATCCTGACCTCCACCAAGCACAGTGATTGGTTAGATGCCTGGGACTCCTCCCAAAGTGAAAGTTTATGAATACTCCCTCTGGCTGAAGTTCCAGAACAGACTGGGGCGTAGGGAACTATACCCATTTGTAAACTCCTGAGAATATTCCCTGTGTTCCCGTTCTGACCTCTCGTTGTGATCCCGGACCTGACCCTGCACCGCCTGCCTTGAAGAACTTCTGCCTGCCGCTGAGCACGTGGCTGCCAGCTGAATCTGTAGCACAACCTTGGCTGCCACTGCGGGCTAGTCGTACCTGTGGAACGACCTGGTGGCACCCCGATTCTGCTTTGCGGCGGGCTCTGTTGAAGGCCCAGGGGTCGGCTAGTACCACCTCCCGCAGTGGTCCAGAGGGTCCACTGTCCTGAACCCTGACACCAGTATTATATATCTAAAGTAGTTTGGAGAAGTAATTGTATCCCTTGAACTTTTCCTCTTTTTAACCGGTCCAGACACAGAGGGGGAAATTATTAAGACACGTCAGTCTTCATTTTCCCACGATCATCTTACTGCACATAGTATTTACTAAAAGGCTCCAGGCTTTTAGTAAATCCGGTGGTGCGCTACGTTGTAGAATTGAAACTCTGCTAGGTCTGACCAGAGGTGTCCACGGCTCACCCCTCTGCCTGCCCAATAACACCCACTGTCAGAGAAAGTCGCTTGCCTTGTCTGCCAGAAAAAGTCTTGTCAAATTTTTATGCATAATTTTTACCTAGTGGCAATAGATCATTGTGTAATGGGTGGATTTGTTATCCAAATAATTTTTCTTAAATGTTGGCCAAAGCAATAAATATAATTTCTTTCTTCTCTCTAGGTTCCTATGCAGCAGGCTCCTAATAATCATCTTTATATCTTGGCATCATATTCAGTAGCGCTTTACAAATCATAGGGGATATATCCAAATAATATATGCTCACAATGAGGATGAAGGGGAGACACAAGAAGTGATAAGAGCTTGTATAAGCCTCCTAAAGCATGCTCTGTACATACACAATGGTGCAGGCTTCCGGGACATGGACTGCCTGCTGTAAATATGCAGTTTGTAGCCACAATATTTAATACATTTGGGACAACAAAAAGTATCACATATTTTTGAAGTATAAAGAAAATTATACTTGTTTTTGAAAATTTTTGCTAATTAAAAAAACTCAAAAGTGTGACCTTCATCTGTGTTATGCCCCATGTACAAAAATTTAGTGTCCAATTGCCTTTACAAGTCAACTAATTAGTAAATGGAGTACAACTGCATTACTGTATTTATTCTCAGTGTGACAACAGCCGTTTGGTGCATGACTCAAAGGCTATAAGAGAATAGTAGTGAACAAACAGCATCTTGAAAACCATGGAACAGACCAAACAGCTCAGAGACAAAGTAGTGGCAAAGAGAATTGAAGGGAAATATAAAAAAAAATAACCCATTCTCTGACAAGAGAAGGAGAGAGGGGCCTGGAGGAGGATAAAGGGTGTCTAAAAGAATACAGAGGAGCTTGGAGAAGAAGGACAGAGGAGTCTTGGGAAGGATGGGGGCCTTGAATGAACAGAGGTGTTTGGAGGAGGAAGAGGATTGACTAGTCAGGAGGAGGACAAGAAGCCCGGAGAAGGGGGCAGAGGGACCTGAAGGAGGACAGTGGAGTCTGGAGGAGGACAGAGCGGTCTGACAGAGGAGGATAGATGAGTTTGGAGGAGGAGGAGGACAGGGGGCTTTAACAAGGGGCTTCATTGAGGAAGATAGAGAAATCCTGAAGAATGACAGAGGAACTTGATGTAGAATGGACAGAGGAGTTTTAGAAGAGGGCAGAAGAGTCTGGAGGAGGACTGGGGGCTTGGAGTAGGAGGACAGGGGGTCTGGAGGAGGACAGAGGAGCCTGGAAGAGGACAGAGGGGCCCAGAGAAGGACAAACAGTGTCTAAAGAAGGACAGAGGAGCCTGGAGAAGATGGACAGAGGAGTCTGAGGGAGGACAGCGGACTGAAAGGGGGAAGACAGAGGGACCTGAAGGAGGATGTCAGAGGAATCCTTAAACTGTTAAATTGACTAATACTCTGCCCCCCACACTTAACCACACATTAAAAAAAACATGAGGGGCTGATTCCTTTAATTAGTAATATAATAGCTGACACTTCCATCCCTAACCACAGCATAGCCACCAGGAGGAAACCATGGCTAATTATTTTACCATCCCCAGTATCATTGTAGCCTCAGCATACATACCAAGAACCTTGCAATGGAAGAGAGAAAAGTATGTCATTATTCTTCATTTTCCCCCTGCCCTGTTGCCTAGAAATTTTCCAGAATCATTGACACTGGTGGGCTGACCCTGCCTAAACCCTAAATGCTATGTGTGGAGAAAAAATAAAACCTGCACATCACCCTGAACACACCATTCCCATCATAAAGTGGTGGTGACAACATCATGATGTGGAGATGCTTAGCTTCATTTGGCCAGAATTGATGGGAACACGCATAGAGCTAAGCAGAGCAAACCTGGGGAAAACCTGTTTGAGGCTTCAAAAGATTTGAGACTAGAATGTAACATAGTATCATAGTATTATAGTTTATACGGTTGTAAAAAAGACACATGTCCATCAAGTTCAACCAAGGAAGGGAAGGGATTGTATGAGAAAGGGATTTAGGGCATACTATTCTATATAACATAGCCATCAATGTTATTTAGATGTAAAAAGGCATCTAGTTCCTCCTTGAAGCTCTCTGCTGTCCCTGCTGTGACCAGCGCCTGAGGCAGGCTATTCCACAGATTGACAGATCTCATAGTAAAGAAGCCCTGTCGCCTCTGATGATTAAACCTTGTTTTCTCCAGAAGGAGACAGTGCCCCCTCGTCTTTTAATTTGATTTAATCTGGAACAACTTACCACCATATTTTTTGTATGGACCATTTATATATTTATATAAATTAGTCATGCCCCTCATAGTCGTCTCTTTTCTGAACTAAATAAATCTAGTTGTTTTAATCTTTCCTCATAACTAAGACCTTCCATACCCCTTATCATTTTTGTGGCTCTTCGTTGAACCCTCTCCAGTTCCAGGACATCCATTTTGTGAATCCGTGCCCAAAACTGAACAGCATATTCCAGATGAGGCCGAATCAATACCTTGTACAGTGGTAATATTACATCCCTATCCATAGAGTCCATACCACTTTTGATACATGACAAGATCCCACTGGCTTTAGAGGCAGCTGATTGACATTGCATGCTGTTATATCATTTATGATCTACTAGTACGCCCAGGTACTTCTGTACAAGGGACTCTCCATGTTTTACTCCCCAACCTCTCCAAGGTTCACCTTCCGGCAAAACAACAACCCTAAAAATTCAGGCAAAACTACAGTACAATGGAATGATTTTGATCAAAGCTTGTTTATGTGTTAAAATGACCTCGTCAAAATCTAGACCTAAATTCAATTAAGAATCTTATAATTTTCAATTATTTTCTAATATGATACTTTGGGGGTCATTTACTAAGGGCCTGATTCGCGGTTTCCCGACGTGTTACCCGAATATTTCCGATTTGCGCCGATTTCCCCTGAATTGCCCCGGGATTTTGGCGCAAGCGGATTGTGGCGCATCGGCGCCGGCATGCACGCGATGGAAATTGGGGGCGTGGTCGAACGAAAACCCGACGGATTCGGAAAAACCGCTGCATTTAAAACAAAAAATCTGTTGCGGAGCTTGCACTTACCTTCACTCAGCCCGAGCCGGTGAACTCCAGCGCGTTCCGATGCTTTTCAGCGCAGCAGCGCCACCTGGTGGACGGCGGAGGAACTACCTTAGTGAATCCCGGCCGGACCCGAATCCAGCGCAGAGAACGCCCCGCTGGATCGCGAATGGACCGGGTAAGTAAATCTGCCCCATTGTGTTACTTTCTCCGATAAACTTTAAAAAAACAAACAAGCAAACAACAATTTAAGTTTGTAACATTTAAAAATGAGAAAAAGTTCAAGTGGTATAAATACTTTTGGAACTAACTGTAGGGTAGGCTGGAAACAAGGTAAAGTAGTTGGCAAATGAATTTTAATACGAAGCTTTTAACAGCACTTTAACAGGGTTACATACAAGATAGGGTCCGTAGGTTTGTTCTTAAGTTGAGTTTGTATGTAAGTCGGAACCGTATACTTTATTATTGTAACCCCAGTCAAAATTTTTTTGGTCTCTGTGACAATTGGATTTTAAAAATGTTGTCATAAGAACCAGGAGTAACAATAAAGCTTAATTACAGACACCTTTGATAACTGTTATAGCTGTTTATTGTAGCCTAGGACTAAAGTACAGTAAATTACCAACATCCAGAGGTCCGTTTGTAACTAGGGGTCGTATGTAAGTCAGGTGTTCTTAAGTAGGGGACCGCCTGTATATGTATATAATGAAGCTGTGTATATTATTTTTAAGTGGGTAAAGTATATATACAGGCAGAGAGCAGTATATAATAATGTATGCATTTATAATTTATTGAGTGGTCTCAGTATATTTTATGATATATGCAGTATAGTTACCCCTATGCCTGTCTGTCCAGTCTGTGTCTATTTGTTTTTGTCACTTGTGTATTTTGTACCGTAATTGTTTCCCTTATGTAATGTGGTCCTGTTAACCTGTATTGTGCTGTTTGCAATGCAACTAAGGATCTAGCAACTTGTAAGAGCATTACTACTACTCTCGTAGTATATGTAAGTAACATCTCTAACGGTGTGTAACATTTGCTGGGACACTATATACAAAACAATTTACCCCCAGGGCATCAATAAAGTATAGTTATTTGCATTATTTAGGAGCACAATGTTAGACATAGTTGTTATCCGGGGACACAACACTGTAAGTGACTGTGATATTTTTAGTAGCACAGTGTGGATGTGTGCTGAAAGAAGCTGAAAACATGGGGGTGGGATTCTGCAGCAAAGCAATGAGTCATGGACAGGAGAAGTTCTGTTTCTGATGGGGTCCAATAGGACAAAGACCAGGAGAGACCATCCTAGAGAGGAGTCAGTAGTTACAACTGATTTAAACAGCAAAATATGTATTTGTCTGTGTGAGTTTTATGGGATTGTATTAGGCCAGGCCACAAGGGCAAGTTCACTGCAGGTAGTCCATTTCCAATATCCCACAATAGCCAAACAATTATCCTTTTAGTCTGCATTTGTCTGCTAAATTGTTGTACCATTGCCTGAGCTGTATAATCTTGCATAACAAATACATTTTTCAATATAATTTATGTGTACAGGAAACGATTTGCAAGATAATGCTCAAACGTAATATATCTTGTACCTTGATTTGTACCTTAGTCTGTTTGCAATTTAGTTAATTATTCCGTTATTTTATTGTACAGAACAAGAGGTTGTAACACAAAACTGTATTTAATAATCATATTGGGGCAAATTTACTTACCCGGTCCATTCGCGTTCCAGCGGCGGCTTCTCCGCTCTGGATTCGGGTCCGGCCGGGATTTAATAAGGTAGTTCTTCCGCCGTCCACCAGGTGGCGCTGCTGCGCTGAAAGTAAACTCATCGCGCCGGAATGCACCGAGCTGGACCAGGTGAAGGTAAGCGGTCCTTATGCGACACATTTTCGGTTTTTAAATGCGGCGGTTTTTCCGAATACGTCGGGTTTTCGTTCGGCCACGCCCCCCGATTTCCGTCGCGCGCATGCCAGCGCCGATGCGCCACAATCCGATCGCGTGCGCCAAAATCCCGGGGCAATTTAAGTACAAGCGGCGCAAAACGGAAATATTCGGGTAACACGTCGGGAAAACGCGAATCGGGCCCTTAATAAATGACCCCCATTGTGTCTAATTATATTGTGTCAAAATTATGCCGCAAAGCTAATCAAGAAAACAAGGAGTGATGTGCGATAGCAAATAATTCACTATATTTATTGACATAAATATTTCACTTTCAAACATTCAAGCAGTTCACAAGTTTTTTTGTAAATGCAGAATTTGACTTCCCTTTTCAAAATCTTTATATACATATAAGGGCAAATTTACTAAGGGTACAAATCACATTTTTCCTCAGTGTCTCCAGAATTTTTCCGGGATTTTGGCGCACACGATCGGATTGTGCCGCATCGGCGCTGGTTTTCACACGCCAGAAATCATGGGGCGTGGCTGTCGGAAAACCCAACGGATTCAGAAAAAACGCTGAATTTTTAAAAAAAATTGTGTCGCAAAAATAGCAGTCACATACACCGAGACGGAGGAGGTGAATTCCGGCGGACTTCATCGCAGCAGCGACACCTGGTGGATATCGGGCGCACGACCTTAGTGAATCCCAGCAGAACCCGAATCAGCGTCGGTGAACGCGCTGCTGGATCGCGACTGGACCGGGTACATAAATCTGCCTCATACTGTATAACACTCTAGATACAATATACCTGCATTATATGCTAACAATAACACATCTTTAAACAACAGTTCACATATAAATTAAACTCTAACTATGAACATGGCTATAATTTATAGCAAAAAGGAGTTTATACAAGTAAAAAAAATCATATAACGAATGGTTCCGATGAAATATGCAAATAGATCCGATAGCAACATTGAAGTGTGCGGTAATGCTGTACCTTATCTACGGCTATATTCTTCTGTTACATTCATTATTTGCTCTAAACACACCACATCCAATAATAAAACTACCGTGACGGACTATGATTTGCGATTTACTTATTGTGATTTCTATTTTATACATTGGAGTCGTAAACGCAAAATGAGGAAAAATTGATTTGGAAGGGTGTATATTACGCTGATTATTTTGGAAGAAAATCTCAGTTTTTAATATAATCACAGTTCATTGTTGCTGATATTTTTCAGCCATACAGGAATGTTTCCACCACATGATGTACAATACGTATCCAATACATTACGTAGCCAAGTCATTGTGCAGTACACCCAAGTCCTAGTCCATATATAACAGTAAAATGTCTTATTTTGGTGGTTGTTCACACATAGTCCATGTGGCATAACGCATAAATCTCCCATGTATCGCCCATTTCAAGGAGGAGCACTGCCACTTGTCCCACCTGGATATATTTATACATAGCCTGTAAGACTGTAGCCGTTCATCTCTCTCTTAGAAGTCTGTGTCGTACTGGCAGCTTTTTGTCCTTTATCTGCCATCAGAGCTTTACTCTGATACCTACTGTAAAAGCTTTGATCAGGTTCCTTCGGTGGGCAAGAGGCACAGAGAATTGATCCACCCAGCACCGAGAATATTGAAGAGACAATGCCAAGATAGAGGGCAGATCCAAGTTCGTACCTCTGGGCATCAGGAAGCAATGGGTTGTAAAAGTCTTGAAGAATAGTGTGCAAATTCCAGCATATGGGCACCATACATATAACGCCGCCAAAAATAAAGACAGCTCCACCAGTTATTGCCAACTTATCTTTACCTGGACTGTCTTGGTTAAAAATAGTACATTTCATGCCAAAAACGGTGAATAGGGTGGCAACTGAGGAAACTACACAAGATGTGATCATGAGGGCTTGGGCAGCCTTGGTTTCCTGTGGTAGTCCCAGCATTGAATTATATATATCACATTGGGTGATACCTGTGCTAAAAACAGCACATTCCATCCACAGCCCTTTACTAAAGCCAACGGCAGTCACAATACTGGCCCCAACATAAGAACTAACCTTCCAGTCAGGTAATAGCGTAGTAATGACTGTGCCAATCAGACCCAGGACTGCCATGAAGTATCCCATCATCTGCAGCCCTACCGAAGTCATGTTCCTTTTTGGGATTTTTCTGGTCAATGATGAGCTGACAGGTTACTTATTCTCGGCTTGTCACCAGTAAATGTATGTTTTTGCATAAGTCTTCTCCAGGTAAAACATGCTCTTCGGAGCAACCTTCATGTATGTTGTACTTTAGTTCTGCCAGGAATTTTATTCCGCTCCGTATAATTACAAGGCTGTGAGTTGCTTCCAGCTGTGTGCATTCAATGTCACGTTGAGTCCGGTTTATATTGAGATTAAAAGTGAGGAGGTAAGGACTGAATGAAAGGAGGAGGCTGAGAGAAAGCTGGAGTTGGCTGGGGGGTTAAATATTCACCAACACCAATTGATTTGCAAAATGCTCCTTGACCGTGTTATCTGTGCAACATAGAAATCAAACAGACCCCCGCCCCAGAGCTGTGATCTCCTGCCAGGGCAACAAAGAAATCTACTGGCATTGTGCAACCCACCTCCACCTTACAATATTCCCCATGTAGTATCTCTTTAAACAAGCTATCTCTGCAATACATCACACCACTTAATAGCTTGGGTGGCTTTTAACTTTTTTACAAGAACTCAAAAACTATGACAAAATATGTTTTGATGTTCAACGTAACCAGTATTATTCCCATATCTAATAAGAATGACATTGATAATAATTACAAGAAAGTGGTGACATGTTGTGGGTCAAGATGTTATCAGTTACATTAAAACATTTTTTCCATGGGTTCCGAAGCAGGGGGGAGTCGGAGGATGATGCTCTGTTATGGGGTAATTTGTCAATTGTGCACTGTTTAGGGGGATCTGTGGATGACAAACTTATGAGGGAACTGTGCATGATGACCAGTTATGGGGGATCTGTGAATGGTGCACTTATGGAGGATTTGTAGATAACTCATCGTTAGGAAAGGATCTATGGATAATCCATAGATCATGCACTGTTGTGATGGGTTTGTAGATGACGGACTGTTATGGGGATCTGCCGATGACACAGAGGTATGGGGTGATCTGTGGATGATGCACTGCAATAAGGTTATCTGTGGGACACAATGTTAAGGGGGAGATCTGTGAATCAGCTGTGGGTGACAGTTTAGGATTATTTCTAGCTGGCAGCCTCTGAACCCTGGGCGAAGCTCTATTTATATGTCTCAGACTGTCACCTTTTGGGATACTGGAAGAACATGGAATTTGGTGTCTTACCTGTTTGGCTCTGCAGCATTGTGGGCAAGATCAGGTCACAAGCGCTACACTTTACGTCATGTGACGAATTGAACAATAGACCCAGTGGGCCTCATTTACTAAGGGTCGCGCATGCACTTTTGTAGGACTGTGCACCGTTTTCGAGGTTAAAACGGCTTGCACACGCATTAAGGAAGTGTTTGCTGGGATTGTGGTGCATGCAACCCTTTTGTGGCACAGCTGCACTGGCTTCCATGAAACACAAATTATGCACTTTATGTGAACTCCAGTGACCGGTAAGTAAATGTGCCCCAGTGAGTATAACTTTTAAAGAAACTGGGGGTCATTTACTAAGGGCCCGATTCGCGTTTTCCCGACGTGTTACCCGAATATTTCCGATTTGCGCCGATTGTACCTGAATTGCCCCGGGATTGTGGCGCACGCGATCGGATTGTGGCGCATCGGCGTCGCCATGCGCGCGACGGAAATCGGGGGGCGTGGCCGAACGAAAACCCGACGTATTCGGAAAAACCGCCGCATTTAAAAACCGAAAAAGTGTCACTTGGGGAGCGCTTACCTTCACCTGGTCCGAGGTGGTGCATTCCGGCGCGATGAGATGACTTTCAGCGCAGCAGCGCCACCTGGTGGACGGCGGAAGAACTACCTTCATAAATCCCGGCCGGACCCGAATCCAGAGCAGAGAACGCGCCGCTGGATCGCGAATGGACCGGGTAAGTAAATCTGCCCCACTGTGTGTAGATTGCAGTCCACTAAAAATTTATGGCAGCCTTGAGGTTGCATAAGGATGGCAAAAATGTGTAAGGTTTTTACCATTTTTTTTGAAACTTGTAAAAATGCAATTGAATTCACTTAATTTTAAATTTGTTTTTACAATATTTTTGTTATATATAAATCTATTTGAAATACACAAATGGGGCACATTTACTAAGGGCCTGAACAGCGCACTTTCGTCGGGTTTCCCGACTTTTTACCGTTTTGCCCTGAAGTGCCCTTGGTTTTTGGTGCGTGTGATTGGATTGTGGCGCATTGGTGCCAGCTTGCATGCAACACAAATAGGGGGGCCTGGACGCCGGACAACCCGACTGATTCGGACAAACCCTGGAATTTAAAAACGAAATTGTGTCACAAGATCAGCACTCACATGTATAGGGAAGAAGAAGGTGAACTCCGGCGGACCTCAGCGGGGGAAGCGACGGATGCAGGAAATCGGGCGCACGAGTTATGTGAATCGCGGAAGATCCGAATCCGCATCGGACAATGCACAGCAGGGATCGACGGGACGGGTAAGTAAATGTGCCCCCATATCTAGGGTATTGTGCATTTGAAAAAGAAAAATTTGTGTTGTTGCAACCATAGTATACTACAGCAAAAAAAAAAAAAGGAAAGAATACCAAAGCATGGAAATCACCCAAACATGAATTTTGCCAAATAGAGCATACTGCACCAGTGCTGGTATACTTTCTACACTGTCTACATGTCTCATGTCCAAGGTGTCCAAAATCATCAGTTCACAAGTACTCCAAGATATGCAGTTATAAGAAAATGAAAATATTTATGTATTAGGCGTAATTTCATTTTTATTTTCAACTCTACTTACTAAGCACTGGGTCAAAATGGCAAATTTCTATGGGAAAACAGTTGGAGCCTGTTGATGCTAATCTAATACCCTTTAGTAACTCATCAGCAACAGAAAGTGTGACCACCTCTATAAAAGTCAAAGTTCTGTCAGTTTGCTCTCTGGAGCACTTGGGAATGTGTTAACATATTGTCATGGACTAAAGACAAAGATCTTGGAGAACAAATTAAATCCATCATGAAGTGGAAAGTGGAAAAGATGCAAGCCAGTTGACAATCTTCCAAGGAATAACTGACCCAGCAAATTTGCCTCAAGGTTAGACTATGAAAAACATAAACGTTGAATCTCATACTTTACAGGTCTCAGGTAATACCACATAAAAAGAGGAAACAAAAACCAAAGTGTATGCATAAAATAACACTTTATTAGAACAATTAAAACAAATCCATTTAAAATGACACAGAACATACACAGAAAAAGTCCACCGATGGTAAAATAACTAAATATAGATGATAAATAGATCACAGTATCCTGCATAGAGGTATAGAAGGTCTAGTCAGAACAAGTCAAGGTATTTGCTTAGAAACAAGTATTGCACATTACCCAGAGGAATAACAGAGGACGAGGGACATATATAAAGGCATATACAGACCAAGCGGCCGGGTACCACCAGGTCTCTCAACAGGCGCGACTTTGTCTGCCGTGGTGGCCAGGGCGTGGTACAAAGTCGTGAGGCAGAATCGTGGTCGGGGACAGGCAGGAGGTAGAGACAGGCGGCACAGGATCAACGTCAGGAACAAAGCAGAAGGTCAGGAAAGACAGTACGGAGTCAAAGTCAGGAATGGAACCAGGGTCACAATGGGAAATCAGCAGACAGGCCCTAGGCAACAAAACAAGCTTTCTCTGAGGCATGAAGCACGAAGATCTGGCGGGAATGCAGGAAATGGCCGGCTTTATCAGATTTCCTGGGAATGGGCAGCACCAATTAGCAGTGCGCTGCCCCTTTACATCTTCAAGCTCCGGGTTCACGTGCGTCCTAGGAGGCAGAGATGGTGATCCTGCTGGATCCGGAGCAGGAGAGTGGAGAGGTAAGGAAGTACGCGCTGCATATTTACAGTAACTTGCCATGTGAAATAAATAATATGATAAATGTATTCTATGGGATGAGGAGCTTACAGCAATGTTCTCTCTGCAGGTTAAACACCATGACATTTGTGTATCTCAGGTCTTTACAGAGGCATCAATAACAACTATGTGCCAGATTTCACAGTTTTATTTGCTTTTTTCCTAACTTGTTTTTTCTAACATTCACAGAACATTTTAAAACATTTTTAACAGTTTCTTTACCCCACAAGGGACTTTGATATGTGGTTATTTGATGTGTGTATTAATAAGTAAGTAAAAAACACTTTGGCTACACACCTCTTGCACAGCCTAATGTACATCTACTGATGAAAGCTCTGGGGAAATAAATAAAATTGGTACTTTGCAACCACGTCTGTAAGAGTACTGATGCTTCACTGAAGGTCCCGCTCACCATGAAGCACATAGATAGCACAGTCTCTATGTATCTAAGAGGCAAACTCCCATGATCAGAACTTTCAGCTGCATTAAAAGCAAGGACCTGATGGGTCCTTATGATGGGCATTATTACAAATGTCATTAAAAGGAATAGGTACAATTTTAAAACATTTACGGTAAGTTAGGTCAATATAAAGGCATTGGAGGAACAAAGAGTACCTAAACTTTAAGCCAAGTTGCATAAAATATTAGGGCAGATAATAATAGTAAATTTAGTCATATTATTTATCACAACAAAATGTTCTTTGTCCATTTTCCCCGTTCTTTATTTCTGCTTTTAGAAGTGTATATAAATCGGCTTTCCCTGACACAGCAGCCATGATACAGTTTCTAGTGACTGGCTGGATAGACATATCTTTTTAAAGAACTGAATTAGCAAGTGAAATATTCTCTTTTTCTTTTCAAATATCTTTTTATTAGATTTTTAAACATTTGCCAGTTAGTAAACAAAACATATTGGGGCACATTTACTTACAGAGTCACTGGAGTTCACCAAAAGTGCATCATCCATATGTAATGCTGCATGATTGTGCAGAGTTCACCATTAGAGATGAGCGAGCACTAAAATGCTCGGGTACTCGTTATTCGAGACGAACTTTTCCCGATGCTCGAGTGCTCGTCTCGAATAACGAGCCCCATTGAAGTCAATGGGAGACTCGAGCATTTTTCATGGGGACGGGGGGAATTATTTTGACTCTATTCTGGGGCCTAGAGAGGAGATAGGGCCTGAGTCACAGAAAACCCCTTCCCTTCCTGAATGAAAAAAAACCTCACTTCTGTGTTACACAGCAGTGCAGGGGAGAAAGGACACTGCTGTACTCACTTTCCAGGTCCTTATATGTATATTATACTGTATTTTATAATATTGGCAACTATTGGATCAACATGCAGATATTACACCATATCTTTGATATACAACTTATTTATGGTGGTAATCCTGATTCTTATAATGTAACTATGCAGTAATATTGGTCCTGATAATGTATGAGTGTAGTAATCTTTGTTCTAGTTTGTAGTTATAATAATCCTTGTGACAAATCTTTACTTTTCTGGTAACAAATATTGGTTCTGGTATCATATCAATGTAGTAACCTAGGTCCTAGTTCTATTTCTATGCAGTAATCATGGTTATTGCATCTATGTAGTCATTTTAGTCGCATTGCTGTTTCTGTACAGTAGTCTTGGTTCTGGTAAGGTATCTAAGTAGTACTTTTAGTTGTATTGCTGTATCCTTGGTTCTTGTGGTTTATTAGTGCAGTTATCTTAGTTCTGGTGGTTTATCTAAGTAGTAATCTTGGTTTTGGTACTGTATCAATATAATAAGCTTAGTTTTGCTGCTGTACATATGTATTAAGATTGGTTTTGTACTGTCCTCATGTAATATGTTTAGTTATGTACTAGATTCTGTGTAACCGGTTTTATAATATTACTGTTTTTATACACTAAACATCAGATTCTTTAAAAACTCTAGACAATTGGGAAGGCAACAGCCTAAATCCTGTCATAGCTATAAACATATGTTTGTGATACGGTATAGCAGTATAAGATGGAAATTGTGGAGGGGATCCTCTCTAAACTGCACGCAACGTACCCATCATCTCTCAATGAATGCTAGAGATGCAAACAAGCAACAGGAACGATGTTCTATATCTGGGGGAATGTCCTGGCGTTCAACCGGTCTGGACAAAAGTCATGGAGTTGATACGAAACCTTTCAGGCCACAAAGTTGAGAATAAGTACAACACTGTTATTCTCCATGGTCCCACTTTCACTAAACAAGGCTAAACGTTCCCCCGACAGGCTTCTTACTCATTGCAAAACGGTCACTAATACCTAGATTATGGAAATATACAAGACCCCCCTCGATATCTGAATGATTTACAGAGACTCTCTATTTACAAAGAATGGAGGAATTAATAGCAGATGATGGAGGGCGTTGGATGGAACTCTGGTCGAGGGCAATGTTTTTACCTGCAAACCTTGGGTGTCTTTCAGATACTCCCCTGTACATTGCTCCTGGTCCTGAGGTGTAAGACGTAATTTATTTGCTAGACATTGAGCCCACTGACACTATCCCCCTCCTCCCCTATCTTTCCCTCTAACGTCTCCTTCCATTATCTCCTCCTGGTTTCTTATGTCTTTTCGCCTCTTCTACTGAATCTTACTCATACGCTAAGATGGAGACCCCCCTATTTGCCCCTCACAGGGACCCTGTACAAGATATATTTAAGTAGATTTGACTATAAGTATAAATATAGTAATCAGTTGTTTGATGGCATGCCCATTAGAGATGAGCGAGCACTAAAATGCTCGGGTACTCGTTATTCGAGACGAACTTTTCCCGATGCTCGAGTGCTCGTCCCGAATAACGAGCCCCATTGAAGTCAATGGGAGACTCGAGCATTTTTCAAGGGGACCAAGGCTCTGCACAGGGAAGCTTGGCCAAACACCTGGGAACCTCAGAAAAGGATGGAAACACCACGGAAATGGACAGGAAACAGCAGGGGCAGCATGCATGGATGCCTCTGAGGCTGCTTAATCGCACCATTATGCCAAAATTATGGGCAACAGCATGGCCATGACAGAGTGACAGAATGAAGCTAGATAGCATCTAAAACATCCAATAATTGACCCTGACACTATAGGGGACGGCATGCAGAATGCGAGGCCGCGCATCAGGCTAGCGAGTGTATGGCGCCATAAACCCTAAATTGGACTAGGCTTCAAACCAATGGGTGGCAGAGAGGAACCAAGGAGGTGAGCAAGAAGCGCTCAATAATCGGTACAATGATAAAAGTTTCCAGTATATTTTGTGTATTACACATCGAGGTGGCGACAAAGTTAACATGGAGCCATGAAAACACCCAAATTCTGCCATGACACGCTCGTTTGATAAGGGGACCATGTATGGAGGCATGACTATAGTAGATTAAGGTGCTGCAGTTAAAACTATGTTAGTTTGGATCTTGGCATGGAGCTTGCGCTCCGCTGCAAGGCGAGCTTTTCGCCAACCAAGCCCCTGTCTCTAGCTACTCCCCAAACAGCACTTCTAAAACCTTTGTATAAGATCAAGTGTAGTAAGCGTTCTTATAAGTTTGGATATGAGCAGGTGAGGGGAATGTACAATGCGCAAGAAGCTCTGAAATAATATCGGTTAAATATAAAGTTTCCAGTAATTTTGGGGATACACAGCAGGGTGGCGACAAAGTTAACAAAGTTTGATGTGGAATGCCCTGTAAAGACTCTGGGCGTGTGCTTTATCGCCTGGCTCAGCAGTTTGAGCACGCCGTGTCGCCTTAGGACGGCACTGCTTGCTGATGCCTAGAGTAACGAACTGGGGATGGCGCCATGGCCACCGGATGGATATTCGGAGGAGGAGGAGGTGAGGAGGGGTGGGAGGAGGAGGAGGTATAGTAGGCCTTTGAGACCTGACCGAGTAGCCCCGCAATCGGCGTCGGCAGTATATGACCAACCCAGTCAACTCGGTCCCAGCTTAACAAGTTAATTGTATAGCGTTCTTATAAGTTTGGGATATGTGCGGAGTGAGGGAAATTTAAACAGTATGTGCAAGAAGCGCTGAAATATATCACTAAATGGTAAAAGTTTGGCAGTATATTTTGGGTGATACACAGCAGGGTGGGCGACAAAGTTAACACTTTGATGGAATCCATGAAAACAACCCAATTTTGCCTGCACACCTCGTTTGATGGGACGATGTATGAGGAAGCTATTGGACGACTTTTGGAGGTATCAATGGAGAACAACGTGTGGAGCTGCTATGGAGACAATTTATTGGTATTGCCTATATGTGGCAGTCCAAAAAGTTTTCACCAGAGGAAGCAGGTAGGTGGCCCCCAGAAAAATGGAATGATTGAGTGCCTGTATGTGGCAGTCCAAAAGTTTTTCAAACCAGAGGCAGACAGGTAGGTGGTCCCTCCAGAAAAATGAATAGATTAGTGCCTGTATGGTGCATTCCAAAAAAGTTTCAACCAGAGGAGCAGGTAGGTGGCCTCCAAAAAATGAGAATAGATTGAGTGCCATTATGTGCAGTCCAAAAAAGTTTTCAACCAAGGAGCAGTAGGTCTGGCCCTCCAAAAAATTGAATAGATTGAGTGCCTGTATTGGCACTCCCAAAAATTGTTTAAAACAAGGACGGTAGTGGCCCTCCAGAAAATTAAATGCAATAAGTACTATAGCTAGAGCCAGTGGGCCCTGTCAAAAAAGCCAGTTTCCTCTGCTTTAGTGTACAAAGAGGAGGAGAAGGAGAAAATGAGGAGGAGGAGAGTGCATAAATTATTCAGGTTGAGCTTCCTTCACCTGGTGGAGATTGGAAATTATGAGAAATCCAGTGCTTTATCACTATCAAGCGTCACCTGTGCAGCCGCTGGTCAGTCGACAGGCTGTACGCTTATCGTGATGATTCCACCAGCTCGACTGAAAAAACCCTCGCGGACAAGACGCTAGCGGCAGGCAGGCAAGACCCTCCAAGGCGTAGCGCCAGTTCGTGCCACATGTCCAGCTTTGAAACCCTAGTTGTAGGGAGCTGTGTGATCATTTAGGACGATGGTATGGTGCTACGTACTCCCCACCATCTTTCTGTAAAGATCAGCCCTACTCTGCCGAGACTGGGGACAGGTGACAGTGTCTGTGCTGGGGTGACATAAAGCTGGCAAAAGCTGTAAGCGTACCCTTGCCAGTGCTGGACAAGCTGCCTGCTCGCTACTCTCCCCGCTACTTGTCCCCGCAGAATAACCACTCTGCCGCTACCGCTGTGCAGAAGGGAATACTACTGTTTCAGCTTGTGCACCAGGGCCTGCTGGTATTCATGCATTCCACACTCCTTTCTCTCAGGGATTAAGGTGGAAAGATTGCTTGTACCGTGGGTCCAGAGAGTGAATCCCAGTAATCGGTGCTGGAATAAATTCTTTGACGCAGGGTCACGGGATAGCAGCCTAGCATTAAATCGCCATATGCGCCAGAGTCCCCCAACGCGCAAGAATTCACTCCCCTCACTGGCCTGACTGTCCATTTCCTCCCCTCCTCCAACTCCTCTTTCTGTCTGCCATACCGCTGAACAGTAAGGTCTGAGCCCATGCTCCCCTCTTGTGTCTCGCCAACATTCCTCCTCTTTCCTCCTCCCATCCTCCTCCATCCTCCTCTTCCTTCCGATTGCGCTGAGAAACAGACCTAGGGTGCTTTTGGCTATCAACAAGGGAAATCTTCTTCCCCCGTCGCTTGTTGACAGCTCAACCCAGCTGGGTTGTCACCTCATCATCCTCCGTCCCTCAGTCTGCTCCCGCCTCGGACTTCCTGCCCTGACAACATCTTCACCACTGTCTGACAACCGTGTCTCCTCATCGTCGGACACCTCTTTACACACTTCTTCCCCTACGTCAGAAGGTCATCATCACCCACAACTGCTACTGTGAAAAACCTGGGCATCGGAAAATTGCTCAGCAAACCGGACAAGTGGGGTTTTGACTGTGGGAAGGGTCCAGAAACATGCCTCAGAGTATGCCGGTTGTCAATGCAAATTTTCCTGGAGGGGCAGACTGGGGGGGAGAGGCTGATGTGCGGAGCTGGAGGAGTGCCATTTCGGTGACATGGTGTGGACTCGTGGAGGACTGACTGGGTGGACAAATTGCTCAAGCAATTGTCGGCAATCCAGCTACACACCTGTTTCGCACTGTTCCTGGCCGCAACGTGCTCTAAACCACGAGTCCCAGTAACTTGAGACAATGAGAACCTAGGGATTGTAGCTCCTGTGCGGCGTTCCCCCTGCTCCCTCATCAGCAGTGTTGTCTCACCCACCAGGACCAGGCCTCTGACCCCGGCAGTAAATGGACGGCCCACGTCCCCGCCCTTCGTTCCTCGTCCTCTACCCTAGCCCTCGGGTTAAACATTTTAAATGAAAGTATAATAACTTTTATTTTTTTTTTTACTTTTTTTTGTTTTTTTTTGTGTTTTTTTTTAGTTTTTTTTTTGTGGTTTTTAAGTTTTAAAACCAAACAATGCTATCCTATTGCTATGGCTATTTTCTAGCCAAGTATTAAAGCATCACGCTATCCAGATAATGACGCTGAGTTATTGAAAAAATAAACGAAAATAAAAAAGGAAGAAAATGGCAGACTGTGCCTACTTTGAAATCCAATCACCCTATAAATTATGTTCCCACTTCGGTCGTCCTTTGCGATGGATATGGTGCTCACTACTAAGCCTAAACACAGCTGTCCGCAAGTCTCACTTTCGCACACTCCAAATTTCCTCACAATTGGCTATAATATGCACTGCAGCAGAGGACAGCCGCCACCAACAATCAAACCAGAAATAAAATATATATACGCATTGTAGGTTTACGTCATCCGTTGTGGAGTTCTCCTTTGTTTTGGTGGCTATTTTCTAACCAAGTATGAAAGCACAACCTGATGAGATGACTCTGAGTTATGAAAAAATAAACGGAAAATAAAAGGAAATAGGCAGACTGTGCCTAATTAAATCCAACCCCTAATAAATTCCCACTTCGTCTTTGCGATGGATATGTGCGTCCTACGCGCTAAACAACAACACAGCGGTCGCAATTCTCAACTCCAAATTCCTCACAATTGGCTAGTATATGCCACTGCAGCAAGGCCAAGACCACCGCATATCAACCAAAATAAAATATATATAACTACGCTATTGTAGGCGTAAGTAAGCCGTTTGGATCTCCTTTGTCTATTTTCTTTTTCTAGCCAAGTAATTTATAACAGGCAGAATGAAACAACACAAAGAAAGAATAAAAAAAATATATATATATATCCAACAAACAAACTGTGGAGGAGTAATATTATTATCACACCTCCCTCCAGAGATATGGCATGGGATTTTGATATTCTAATCAATATCCCAAGCCATTGTCTGCCGGCTCTCCCTGCCGTGACAACCCGTCCGCATTCCCATGTTCACTGCCCTTCTTGTGTTGAATGGTAAAGTCATATTGCTGTAGGCCTAGACTCCATCTCAGAACTAGTAGTAGATTAAAGGTGCTGCAGTTAAAACTATGTTAGTTGGATCTTGGGATGGAGCTGGCACTCCGCTGCCAGGCGAGCTTTCGCCAGTCCAAGCCCCTGTCTCTAGGCTACTCCCCAAACAGCACTTCTAAGAACCTTTTGTATAAGATCAAGTGTAGTAGCGTTCTTATAAGTTTGGGTTCTGGCGGGTGAGGGGAATGTAAACAGATGCGCAAGAAGTGCTGAAATAATATTGGTAAATGATAAAAGTTTGCCAGTATATTTTGTGGATTACACAGCAAGGTGGCGACAAAGTTAACAAGTTTGATGTGGAAGCCATGAAAACAACCCAAAATTCTGCCTGACACAGCTCGTTTGATAAGGGGACCATGTATGGCCTTCATCCACATCCTCCTCCTCCGAAGTAACATCAGTGACGGCCATGGCGCCCATCTTAGTCGGTTGGTAGCTCTAGTGGCACAAGCCGCAGTGCCGTCGCTAAGCGACAGCAGGCGGTGCTGAAAAATGCTGGCCTAGGCCGATAAAAGCACACCGCCAAGAGTTTACAGGGCATTCCACATCAAAGTTGTAACTTTGTCGCCACCCTGTGTGTAAATCCACAAATATACTTGCAAAACTTTTACCATTTAGGGATATTATTTCAAGCGCTTCTTGCGCATCTTTTACATTCACCTCACCCGCCATATCATAAACTTATAAGAACGCTACATACACTTATCTTATGACAAAAGGTTCTTAGAAGTGTGTTTGGGGGAGTAGGCTAGAGAACAGGGGCTTGGATTGGCGAGAAGCTCGCCTGGCTGCCAGAGCGCCAGCCCATCCCAAGATCCAAACTACATAGTTGCAAGCACACTTTATCTATACTAGTTCACTGCCTCTCATAATAATAATCTAATCATCTTTATTTATATAGCGTCATCAATCGGTAGCGCTTTACAAAATCATACGGAAAAAAATCCACAATGTAATGCAACAGGAGCACAAATTTGTATGAACAACAGGAGTGAGGGTCCCTGCTCGCAGAGCTGACGGTTTTATGAAAGATGATGGCCCGGGTAACACGAGGTTAAAGAATATTTAATGTCAAGCATCTTCTCTAATAAGGAAAAAAAAAATGACACAAAAAAAATTTATAATAAATGGAGTTGCTGTTGCTTGAACCCTCAGCGTCATTTATATACCAGGCAGTGGTGAATGGACGGCAGAGAGTTGGTGCTTCTGTTGGGTTGCTGGATAAACCAGGATGGAGAGCAGACACAGCGGGTTAGTAGAAGAGTTTAAAACTTCATGCGTAATGAGTGTTATAGGCTTGCCTAAAAAAGAAATGGTTTAAGAGACGGTTATTGAAACTTTGGAGTGTAGGTATTAGTCGGATAGTCCGGGGCAGAGATTCCATAGAATGGTGCAGCTCTAGAGAAGTCTTTGGGGAGACGAGAGTGGGAGGTCCGACAGGGTAGAGGGTAGAGGTTAATCGTAAGATAACTGGAGGAATAAAGAGCACGGGTGTGGGCGATTAGACTGAGATAGAGAGGAGAGGTAGGGGGGAGGTGCAGCATTATTACAGAGAAAAGGGCTTTATGGATGTAGGGGTTATTATTTATTTAAACTGATTCGAAAGGAGATGGCAGCCAGTGCAGCGACTTGGCATGAACTGTAGCACTACATGGTCCCCTGATCAAAACGAAGCTGTGCTAAGGCAGAAATTTTGGGTTTTCATGGATTCATGTTAACTGTTGTCGCCACCGCGTGTTGTAATCCACAAAAATTATACTGGCAAACTTTTATTGCATTTACCGATATTATCTGAAGAGCGCTTCTGGCTCTCACCTACTTTGGTTCCTCTCTGACACCCATTGGTTTTGAAGAGTCCTTAGGGATGTCGCCATGCCACTCTCTAGCCTGCTGCCGGACAAACGCTTAAATGCCTGCTGGCATGCGCGTCCCCTATAGTGTCAGGGTCCACTTATGGAGTTTTAGATGCATCATAGCAATTCATTGTCACTTGTATGGCAATGCTGTGCCCATAATATTTGGCATAATGGTGCGATTAGGCAGCATCAGAGGCATCCCAGCATGCTGCCCCTGCATGTTTCCGGCAATTTCGTGGTGTTTCACCTATTTTGAGGTTCCCAGGTCAGTTTGGCCAAGCTTCCCTGTGCAGAGCCTTGGTCCCCTTGAAAAATGCTCGAGTCTCCCATTGACTTCAATGGGGTTCGTTATTCGAGACAAGCACTCGAGCATCGGGAAAAGTTCGTCTCGAATAACGAGTACCCGAGCATTTTAGTGTTCGCTCATCTCTAGTCTAGATGCTTTTTTAAACCTAAATAACATTGATGGTTATGTTATATAGAATTATATCCCCTAAATCCCTTCCTCATCCAATCCCTTCCCTTCCTTGGTTGAACTTGATGGACATGTGTCTTTTTTCAACCCTATAAACTATGAAACTGTGATACGATATAAATGGCTATTGATCACAGTTTATCTACAAGTATTCCTCCACAATGACCTCTTCACAGGTTGCAATTCATGTCTTGAAGACTTTTCTAAAGACATCAATGACCCTCTCTAGATAGATACTCCCTATGATAAATGTGATTGCTGTAAAAGATATCCGTAAATACTGGAAGCCACAGCTCAGGTCACTGTATTCTGTTTACTATAATCTTACCTAAAGCAGAAAATTAGAATATAGAAAAATTACCTTTGTAGTAGCTAGAATGATTCATCATCAACCCTGAGCTCTTAATCTCTGTCACCATAACCCGATGCAGCGGGCCTGCTGATTTTGGGTCATCAAGACCTCTGACCTCTCCTTTGCCCCATATAGTCAATCATGTGCACACTCAAGCTGCATGCACCTCAAAATATTTTTAGAATCTGCCTTTTTCTTACAATTTAAACCACTAAAATGCTAATTGTTGCTCTGATTCACTCCTGTCTCGAGCTGTAACTCCCTGTTAATCGGTCTTCAAAATCCAGCCTTGTTCAAATCTACAGGTCCTTCTGCAGTCCTGTCAGCAAAGGATGTGTCATTTAAAAATAGCACTGAAGAGCATGTCACTTTGTGATTAATACACAGGGACCCCTCACTCCCATCATGGGCAAACTCTTTCACACCTGGAGTCTCAAAGAGGTCTTTCCTGTAGGGAACAAAGATTAAACCCCTTAGATTAACACACACAATAGCGGGCAATGTTCTTCAGCCCCTACCCAAGCTCCTGCCAGGCATCACTTCCACCTCCTCCCACCATCTTCAGTACAATCAACGACTTCTGTTTTATGTCTTTTTAATTTTGAACATCTTTGTATGGCTTCAATCAGCACCTCTCATGCTCTTTCAGTAAAGTACAAATTGCTGATCACCTCTAGCCCTTCAACTACTCCTGCTTTTTGTAATGCCTGGAAATCCAAGCTTGGGAAAATGTTTTCCAATACCAAATGGTCATAATGCTTTTTCTTGTCCCAATGAGTAGTCATAGGGGCACATTTACTAAGGGCCCACCGGACGCATGTCCGTCGGGTTTCCTAAATTTTTCAGTTTTGCAGTGAATTGCCCCGTGTTTTTGGAGCACACAATCGAAATGTGGCACATCGGCGCCGGCTTTCATGCAACACAAATCGGGGGGCGTGGCCATCGGACAACCCGACTGATTCGGACAAACCGCGGAATTTAAAAATCTAATTGTGTCGCAAGATCAGCACTCATATGCACCGGGAAGAAGAAGGTGAACTCCGGCGAACCTCAGCGGGGAAGCGACACATGCAGGATATCAGGCGCATGATCTTAGTGAATCGCGGCAGCTCTGAATCCTCGTCGGACATTGCGGATTGGCGGCGTCAACGGGACGGGTAAATAATTGTGCCCCATAATCTCTAAAACCTTAACACCTTGCTCCATTGGCAGATGTTTTTGGGCTCTCCTGAGTACTGTACTTTACAAGATTGTTAGTTTCTGAGTCGCTGGTGACCGTTGTTACCAATACCTCCTCCCCAATATCTCCTACCCAATATCTCCTCCGAGATCCCCCTTATAGTTTATTTTTGTTGCTTGACAAACTGTTTGTATTAAGGTTACATGTTAAACTATGTTTTACTCACAAATACAAGCCTTGTCTTCACTGGAATGCTATTGTCAATGCACCCGAAATCTTACAACAGGATCTGTTTGTGTTCCTCATTCTTTGTGCCTACAAAGAAAACTCCAATTTTGCCTTACTCTGTTCTATCTCATTAGTTGATGTTAACTGCTGTTAACTTTTAATAAAGCTTTAAATGATAAAAATAGCATTGATTGTGGCACATCCTGGAATGCAGGAGGAGGCATGTCTGGCAAACTCTGTGCTGGAGTTAAGCCCTGGCTGCCCACAGAGAGGGTCCTGAGTGCAACCTCTGCCACCGTGCCATAGGTTCACCACCACTGCCCTATAAGAATGGCTGAGTCATTATACACGCACTTTTACCTCCTGTGACGCCCATTCGTCCTCTTTATTGCGAAAAGGACCCTCACTTGCTTTGTTTCATCTGACTATGTTGTTACTCTTTAATGTCTTATTTTGTTTGTATATGTACCCAATGACCCAATGAAAAGTTATCCAGTATTTTAAGGTGCCTTATAAATAGAGATTTTTTTTATTATTATTATTATTATTATTATGGTTTTGTAGCAAATATAAAAGTAATAGAAAAAAAATGGCTAATTAAACCACTTAAGACTGTGTCAATTTGTTGGTTATGTTTTAAACTTCCTGCATTCCAAAAGTCTTATCCTTTATATTTTTTCCATATGTGGATCATGCAAGTGACACTATTTAATATTCTAAGTAGAAGCAGGAAAAATATTTCAAATGAGGTGGAATTGGTGGTTTTGAAAAAAATGCTATATTTTTATGGATATTATTGCTGAAAAGACATCCCTCCTTTATTCTTTAAGTTGACATGATCACTGTAATACCAATTTCTTATAGTTTTTTTTATTCCTTATTACTTTTTATAAAAATAAAATAATTTTGAAAATAATTAAAATGATTTTTTTATTGCCATATTCTTGCACCTGTAACTTTTCCAGAGTTATAGTCTAATACAAATGCATATAGGCAATGTAATACATTTTGTATGAGTGATCAGATTCCCTGGGGTACAGACACCCAAGTGGGGTCTAGAAAACAGTAAATAAAGTATTTTTTTTAAAGTTTCAAAAAAATAAATAAATAAAACCTAGACATTTAATCATCACTTTAAGGTTTAATTAAAATGTAAATGAAAATTAAACATTACCATGTTAGGTATTCCCATGTCACAAAGTGCCCAGTCTGTTCCATGTCACATTTTCACCATTACAACACGCAAAAGAATTTAAATAAAAGTGATAAAAAGGTTGTGAATTTCTCAAAATGGAAGCGAAAACTCATTTCTCAAAATCAATGAAAACTGGTCCTCCAAAAAAATTACAGCTTATCCAGCTCTGAAGTACACTGAAGTACAAAACATTTATGGATGTTAGCATATGGCAAACATTTTTTATCTCGAAAAATTAAACATTTTTAACCTATATAAATTTGGTTTCACGGTGATTGCGCTGACATGAAGAATAAAGCAGATGTGTCATTTAGAAACTGTGAAACTAAAGCCCACTTTTTTGTAATACATGTAGAATTTTTTCCAGCTTCCTAGAACATTGCATGGAATATAACGCTACCGGACATATGGACATACATGAACTGCATGGACCACTATACCTTGAAACTTCATGTAGTAATAGTATATCTCCATGTAACACCCACGGTTGGAGTGAGATCCGATTGCGGGTGTTAACCCATTAAATGCTGTGGTCAACATGACAGCAGCATTTAAATGCATGCTGTGGTACTCCCCTCACCCCATGATCGGCAAAAACCACAGTTTTATTATGGCTACCCAATGGTCTCATCTAAGACCCTTGGACTGTCCATATTAAATGCCTGTAAGATTATTTTACAGACAGGACCTTACAGGCACTGGGACACATTTATTTACCCGGTCCTGCACATTCTCCGATCCGGAGTGTCCGGCAAGAATGCACACTGCCGCGATTCACTTACATCGTGTGCCCGATATCCTGCATGTGTCGTTCCCCGCTCAGGTCCACTGGAGTTCACCTTCTTCTTCCCGGTGTATGTAAGTGCATGGCTTGCGACACAATTTTAAAGTTAAATCCCGTGATCTGTCCGAATCAGTAGGATCATCTGACAACCCCCCCATGCTTTCTGTTGCATGATTGGCTGACATGGTGCCTGTGTCAAATGTTTTTAAGTAAAAAATACACTAATAAATCCACACCTCCCGACATCACAACAGCACCCATAACTTAACATCCATAACTTGCAGGGATCTAAAAGTGTTCCCTAATTTTGATCAGTGTCTTTTACAATTATCCCATTTACATTTTTATTCTGTTCTTTAGAATATATACAATTTATGTAATAGGATTAAAATACTGCTATTTTTCTCATTTTAGGATATTTTCAGATAGGACTACACAATAACCCTTTGGAATTTGGAAATTGTGTGTTCTCTAAGTTTGACCTCCAGTGTAAATACTGTCAGTTGTGTGGCACCAGTTATGGCAAGCATTACTTTCCCTCTGTTAAGATCACTTCTTATTTTTCCTAGCAATTACACCTGTGGAGTTTGCTTCATAAACTCTTCCAATATGTATTTTGTTATTCACAAATGATGACTATGAAAAGCAGTAACAATACAGAACTATTCACTAAAGTGTCCACAGGTAATCACCTTCTTTATCCCATCCTCCAGTAAATGATAGTACTCTATGATATCATCCTTTGCCCCTCAGTCTTCATCTTCTTATTCAGCTCTCTATTCCCACCCATTTTTTACTTCTCTTCTGTTATTTTCATCCTTTTCATTCTGTACGGCAGCTTCATTGTGGCATTGATTGGGTTAGCAATATTTAACAATATCTCTTCAGAAAGGTTCATTAGGACCGAAGTCGGTTAAACATAAAAAAACCTTTAAAAGATAAAATTAGTTGTAACATTCATAGTGTTGTATGTGCTCTCTATATAGGTGTCACATTTATCACAAACTTTCTGTATTGCTTTACCAGCATGATTTAACCTTTATGTAACAATCTTTGTTTATTAACGTAGTAACCTTGATGAATATGTGTTAATTTTCAAAGATCTGTGTATGCATTGCACATGCAGCTTTGTTCTACGAAAAATGTTTAAAATATTTTGTACCTTCAGGGCTAAGCTTTATTTTATTTGTGTTTGCTTATTGTTGCTTTTCAATAGCATTAAGTTTTATATTAGTCCACAGATGTAGCTGCACGAGTGATTGTTTTTTTGCGGCAGGGGTTGTATTTTTAACTACTTAATCAATATTCTGCCACAGTTGTACAATTTCATACATTGTGTACAAGGCATGCTCCTGCACACCATGCCAGATACTTCTACTTCTTAAATTATTGATATGATGGTTCAATTCATGTATGTAGTTATCTTGAGAAAGACTGAGATAGATGAAATAACTGCAAGTTCCAGGTTCTGATACTTTCCTGGCTTCCTGTATTTCTTATAATTACTTCTTACCCTCTATTTATTCTTATGATAATTAAGGGAACACTTAAGCATCTCAGTAGAACCACAAATTAATTAGACTGCTGAGATATTAATCTATCCTTTAATGTTATCTATGGAGGGAGAAGCAAAAGTCTTGTTCAAGTTACAGATTAAATGAGAAGATGATTGTAGCAATGATATCACAGCTTTGGGCGCTTTGTGGAATGAGGCAGTTTAGGTTTTTATCACTAATGCCAAAATGGACCTTTTTGGACAAACACCAGAACCAAGCTGTTACACTGTGTCTGGAAACAGACTGAATACATAGACAGAAACAGTGGGCCCTGAGGCTAATCCGTTTCCCAGCTGTCAGTTCAGCCTACACTAGGCAATGGGTAGAAGTAGGTAGAAGATTCCTACCGGTGACAATGTGCAATCACTGATACAAAGATAAGACAGTAAAAACAGATTAGAATGTTTGCCAGAGCAAGGTCACAACAAAAAGGGAAAGTGCAGTACAAAATTACAATACAGTAGAATAGTCTGCACACAAGCCAAAAGTCAGGATACCATGAAAACAAAGATCAGAATCTCAGAAATGGTTATGAGCTAGCTGAGAAGAAACCAATATAGCCAGAACTCTTAAAAGGGAGATCAGGATATTTATGTGGGGTGTTGCGGTGGTGGCCAATCCTGTGGGGACATTGTGTCCCCATTATCCTTTGGCTTATCTATTGCCTTTGCTGGTTATATCTTTTTTGAGAGGTTGTCTTATAGGTGTTGTATTGTATTGTGGGCATGCATTATTACATAGCATTGCCAATTATACACTCACCGGCCACTTTATTAGGTACACCATGCTAGTAACGGGTTGGACCCCCTTTTGCCTTCAGAAATGCCTCAATTCTTCGTGGCATAGATTCAACAAGGTGCTGGAAGCATTCCTCAGAGATTTTGGTCCATATTGACATGATGGCATCACACAGTTGCCGCAGATTTGTCGGCTTCATATCCATGATGCGAATCTCCCGTTCCACCACATCCCAAAGATGCTCTATTGAATTGAGATCTGGTGACTGTGGAGGCCATTTGAGTACAGTGAACTCATTGTCATGTTCAAAAAACCAGTCTGAGATGATTCCAGCTTTATGACATGGCGCATTATCCTGCTGAAAGTAGCCATCAGATGTTGGGTACATTGTGGTCATAAAGGGATGGACATGGTCAGAAACAATACTCAGGTAGGCTGTGGCGTTGCAACGATGCTCAATTGGTACCAAGGGGCCCAAAGAGTGCCAAGAAAATATTCCCCACACCATGACACCACCACCACAAGCCTGAACCGTTGATACGAGGCAGGATGGATCTATGATTTTATGTTGTTGACGCCAAATTCTGACCCTACCATCCGAATGTCACAGCAGAAATCGAGACTCATCGGACCAGGCAACGTTTTTCCAATCTTCTACTGTCCAATTTCGATGAGCTTGTGCAAATTGTAGCCTCAGTTTCCTGTTCTTAGCTGAAAGGAGTGGCACCCGGTGTGGTCTTCTGCTGCTGTAGCCCATCTGCCTCAAAGTTCGACGTACTGTGCGTTCAGAGATGTTCTTCTGCCTACCTTGGTTGTAACGGGTAGCGATTTGAGTCACTGTTGCCTTTCTATCAGCTCGAACCAGTCTGCCCATTCTCCTCTGACCTCTGGCATCAACAAGGCATTCCCGCCCACAGAACTGCCGCTCACTGGATGTTTTTTCTTTTTCAGACCATTCTCTGTAAACCCTAGAGATGGTTGTGCGTGAAAATTCCAGTAGATCAGCAGTTTCTGAAATACTCAGACCAGCCCTTCTGGCACCAACAACCATGCCACGTTCAAAGGCACTCAAATCACCTTTCTTCCCCATACTGATGCTCGGTTTGAACTGCAGGAGATTGTCTTGACCATGTCTACATGCCTAAATGCACTGAGTTGCCGCCATTTGATTGGCTGATTAGAAATTAAGTGTTAACGAGCAGTTGGACAGGTGTACCTAATAAAGTGGGCGGTAAGTGTATGTTATGACTTTTTATGTGCTAGTAATACTAGTACTGATCTTCACCTGTATTAGTTGTATTGTATTACTTTTATTTTCTAGTGGTAATTTAATATGTAATTGAATATAATGTTGATGTATTACATCAACATTGTGACCCTAAACTGTAGTGGATTTTCGAACACCAGTACTGAATTTTTATTTGCTTTTAGGTTATTCTTTGGTGTTTTAATAGTGAGATAATAAAGCATATGGATTTTACATTTGTGTTTTGATTATTGAGCAGTGATATGCTGTTGTAGGGATATATACAGATATATTATGTGATCCCAAAACCCCAGCCCAGACAATGATTTGGCTAGAGATCTGGACTACATAAAGAGCAGTGAAACAATGTAAAAAGATGTCAATGACAGGGGGTTACCGTATATACTCGTGTATAAGCCAAGTTTTCCAGCACAAAAAATGTGCTGAAAATCCTCAACTCGGCTTATACACGAGTCAATACAGCCAGCCCAGCACTTAAAAAAAAACAACTTATATACTCAACCTCCGGCAGCCCCGATGTGCAGCGCTGCTCCCCCGATATCAGCGTGGGTCCTCTTCTGTTTTCCGTCTTCTTCTGTCTTCGGCAACATCCTGCAGGGCGCGGCCATGTTTCTTCACAGTCGGCGCATAGTATGACATCAGTAGTATGGCAGTATATGGTAGGATCTATCAGACAACCTAGGGTTAAAGTACCCTACGGGGGGTCTGAAAAATAGTAAAAATAAAAATTAAAAAAAGTAAAAAAAATATTAATGAAACCTAAAAATTCTAATCTCCCCCCTTTCGCTGTCATATAAATATAAATAAACAGTAAAAATCATAAGCACATAAGGTATTGCCGCATCCAGAAATACCTGATCTATCAGAATATATTAACTTTTTTTCACTGCGTTTAACCCCGTAACGCAAAATAGTGCCACAAAGTCGAAAAGGCCATACAGTCCTAAAAATGGTATTGAAAATGCCATCAAATGTCGCACAAACAGACACCAACCACAGCTCCGTACTCCGTATTAGTGTCAGCAGATGGAAAAATAAAAATAAGAAGTATTTTTCTTTGTACAGGAGGTTTTAATTCTTGTAAAAGTATGAAAACATTACAAATTTGATATCCCCGCGATCGCACCCACCCAAAGAATGACTTAGACATGTAATTTGGGGCACACAGCAAAATGTTTTTTTTCACCAATTTCAATGCATTTGGAATTCCTGCTTCCCAGTAACTAACATAGAATATTAAATACTGTTACTACGAAGTGCAATTTGTTAAGCAGAAAACAAGCCATCACACAGCTCTTTATATGATAAAATAAAAAAGTTATAGATTTTTGAAGGTGGGGAGTGAAAAATGAAACCACAAAAATGAAAAAGGGCCTCAGTGTTAAGGGGTTTAAGCCAGAGCTCAGGCTCCCAATCAGCTCTAATGATTAGACAGATCTCTCTGCACAGGAAAGGGGTAGTCTGCAGATAGAAGGCAATTTCCATAGAGTATAATGGCAAAAAGTAAAAAAAAGAGGTGGTCTTCTGGAAAGCTTTCACTGTATATATATATATATATATATATATATATATATATATATATATAGTAACACTGACTTTGTTACCTTATTGGCTAAGCGGTTTGTGCATGTTCACGTGAATGCCCTCACTGCTTTGGCATCACTGCCCTGAGCTGATGTCACAACCAGGAAGTCCCACCCACAACAGCAAAGGCAGAGAGGATTTTACAGATTGCATCATATATCTGTTAGCCCAATATTTCAGGATAGGAAGAAGCTAGAAGAAGGATACAGGTATCACTGGAAGTGTTGTGAAAGATGCTCTCCATCTGTTCTAAAACTATTTTCTGTCAAGTAACTTTACAGTTACACTTTAAAGACACCTTTACAGTCTCATCAGAAACATGTACTATTATAGTACAAATCATATATATATATATATATATATGGACCATATTTAAAAAAACACAAACAAAATATTAAATTGACTATATATAATATTCCCTCACACAAACCACATTTGTTCCTCTGACTGGCTGACTTTATACTACTGTGGGCTGGCTATATACTACAGGGGGCTGGCTGCTATATACTACTGAGGGCTGGCTGTATACTACAGGGAGCTGGCTGGCTGTATACTACTGCGGGCTGATTGGCTGTATACTACTGCGGGCTGATTGGTTGTATACTACTGTGGGCTGGCTGTATCCTACATCGGGCTGGCTTTATACTACTGCGGGCTGGCTGGCTTTATACTACTGCGGGCTGGCTGGCTATTTACTACTGGGGGCTGGCTATTTACTACTGGGGGCTGGCTGGCTGTATACCGTGGGCCAGCTATATACTACTCAGGGCTGGTTGACTATATACTACCGAGGGCTTTTGGGCTGCATGGCTATATGCTACTGTGGTCTGGCTGGTTATATACTACTGCAGGCTGGCTGGCTATATACTACTGGGGGCTGGCTCTATACTACACAGGGCTGGCAAGCTATATACTACACAGGGCTGGCTATATGCTACTGGGGGCAGGCTGGCTATATACTACTGGGGGCTGGCTGGCTATTTACTGGGGAGGCTGTGACCAATTTATTAAAAAACATGCCTTGCACCGCCATATTCTGCCTTATTTTTTTACACAGTGTATAGAGTGTATAGAGTGTATAGAGTGTAAGTTGACACTTTAAAAGAATGATCATAGATGGTCTTTGACAGCTTTAATAAATGTTAATTTGGCTAATTGTGAGTTGACCGTAGAGGCATACTGACATTTGACACACAATAGACAGATTAATTATTTTTCACCATGTGTTTTGTATACTATGCAGATTCTTCAGAAGTTTGAAGGACCTTTGGAAGAACACGATGATTTCTTTACATGGATCATGGATATCAAGAATCAAGACCAAAGTTCCAGCATGAAAAGTAATTTTGTTTTCCTCAGAGAATGTTAAGCTGTACCATAAAAAGTAATATTGAGTTGCTTGTAGATTATCATGAAAGCCATGGGTTGTTTGTAGAGTTGATAGATAATAATGGGGGGGGGGGGGGGGGATTACTTTTCAGAAATTTTTCAATTTTGGGTACATAGGTGACATTTTGTATTCTGTAATAATAGCTCTGATACTGTGCTACTTTTTGGATTCAAAGCTCTGTACTGTAAAAGTTTTACCCAGATGACCTTCTCTGCTTAATATGTCACCAACTGACTTCTTAGAAAAAAAAACTTTCTGCAGAAATGAAATTTCTATAATGTATAGACATCCATTTCTTTATAAAAAAATATGCTACAAATTATGGCCCTATATCTATGTACAAGTCCCATGACAGGACTTAAAATGTTATCAAATTTTTTCAAGAAGCTTTTAAAAAATTCCACAGTACAAAAAACTTTTATAGTAGAAAAACAAACTATTCATAGTAACACATTCATAGTAATATGACATATGAGTGTTATCTTATTTGTCTTGTACAAAAAAAACAAGAATTGCAAGAAGTAAATTTTTCTGTTTATCTAAATTACGGATTACCCTGGCTTAAAATATTTAGCATCAAATTAAAAAAGCTATGTATCTAAAAGGTGTCACCATAACAGGCAGTAATAGATTAGAATATAATAGAGGCGTTTTGGGCAATAGTCCGGAGCCTAAGTCTTCTAGGGGGCCCATGGCCACCCAAACCACCCACCAATGTTTATGCTAAGAAGGACCTTCACCCACTTCAAGACCTTTGAAGGTCCTCCAAAGGTTCTTAAACAGCACATATTGAAAGCAGACAGAAAGGACACATCCGTCATTCCCCTAGAAATTTGTTTCTAGTACCAAACGAAGGAAGTGACTCCAGATGTGTAGAGGCTATAATATCCATACAGCCCAGAGCCATGGCAGTCTTAATCCGCCTCTGATAACAGGTTAACAAAAAGTAGATACAATTAACACACTATAGGGCAGTAATATTTGGATGAAGCATTACTATCAGAAATCAAAAAGGGGGGGGTGCTTACTTGCATAAATAATGTAAGGACAGTGGCTTCTGCCTCAACTATGTTCTATTTAGGACAACAGGCAAGGGATTTGATGGCTATGGGGTTGCCAATGAAGTCTACAGGCAGTCCCTGGGTTACCTACAAGATAGGTTCTGTAGGTTTGTTCTTAAGTTGAATTTGTATGTAAGTCAGAACTATATACTTAGTATATACTTAGTATATACTTAGTATAATGTCCCCTGGATAACAACTATGGACTTCACTGTGCTCCTTAGTAATATTGACCTTTAAAAATTGACCTCTATGTGCCCCCATATTCAAATAATACACCGTGACCGCACAATGCATTATAGTATATTCTATAGTGTTTTCTCCCTCATTAATTCACATTTAGCACAGCATCAGAAAGATGCACATATCATTGAAGATTTTTTAGATATGCAGTTGGGGAGGAACCACCCAATGTGGGTTTTAGGGTAGCACTGTAGTTAAATACCTACCCTCGCCTACACGTCCTCCTAAAACTGAATGGTCAAACAGTTCCCAAAATTGTATCAAAGAAATTATAATTTCATCCCAAAATGAGATGGTACCAAAACATGCTGACTACATATACAGTATGATAACCAAGACTAGAGCACAGACATGGCACCATATCTTCATTCATCCAACTCTCGTTTAGCATATACTTCAAATGCACATCAGAATCCGTTCCATGCAGTTTGTAATCCAGTGCATGAAGCATACACAGTTTACTACTACTCCTTACTACAGAGCCACAACAGGTCAATCCTTCAGTCCTACAGTATTGATTTGGAGGGGAGGAAAAAACCCCACAAAGTGACCCACAGTAAAGGAAAACATTACTCCCCAACTTCAATTATGGCAGTCCAAAACTTACCTGAATTGATGTTCTATTAAAAAAATCTTGCTCCCATAAGATCCAGGCCCCTTATGAAGGCATCAAGGCCCATTATATCCACCATCCCATCATCCTGTGGTTACAGCTTTCATAGTCTTATGGTTCTTACAGTAAAGAATCCACATATATGACAATGGTCAAACCGCATTTCCTCTAGATAATCATCATGATAAGACATGAATCTCCAGGTATACACTTCAAAAACTTTCCAGGCATGGTGGAGCCTGGAGCTACGAAGAAAATGGACCTTGGATTGATGTTTTCCACAGACGGAACAAAATATATATGGGGAAATACCTAGCAAGGGTTACAAGATCCACCAAACTCATACATATTGTGAACATAAAGTTACAGGAGGCCTTAGAGTGGGGGTTGATGGACAACACAGACCCAGCAGTAGTCAGTGGCTTCATATATTTGTTCTCAGGTGCTATTATGTCAATGTGAGATAATAAACCCTACACACAACAATATAAACATGTTTCGGTATCTGGAGATGTTATACAGTATATAACACTGTGTAATATAACATAACAGCTGGCCTGATCCTATGTATTGGTAATTTTAAAACACTACTGCACTACTATCTGAAGAAAGGAGATCTCCAAGAACTGTAGCATTGGGTGCAGTAGCCATGTTAATATATATGCAATTCTATATTTAGACATTCTGCTCAAGGAAAAATCAAAATTGAATATTTATTATCCTGCAGTGTGCCTGCTCTCGTGCTCCTCCATGCAGTGTGGCATTTATTGGCTCGTGTTTCAAGTAACTATAAAATAACTACAAAAAAGCCTGAGATGTGTTTTCTGCAACATTTACTAGACAAAATATTTACGCATAGTTTACATGTTCTTTAAATGTGGTTCTTTACTAATATCCCCTTTTTGAGTGAATCTATGGAGGATTTTCTCGATTGTTTGGATTTCGGATATAACCTAGTTGTGGGGATATGGGAGCATCCACATAACGCCAAATGGCTCCATTTGGTCAGCAGCATGTGATAGAAGACAGCAAAATGCTTTCTCTCGCAGGGCTTGGGGATATGCATGGAGGGCTCTGCTGTCACCATCATTCTTCGTAGGACAGAGTAATTATCTATTCACTACAATATTATCTATGGGGCTCCTTTAGTAAGGGTAGTGCTGCTCACTTTTGTTGGACTGTGCGCCTTTTTCAGGGATTGTACGGCTTGCACAGGTATATAACAAGTGTCTGTGCTGGGATTTTGGCGCTTGTGACCGTTTTTGTGGTCCAGCTGCCCAGGCTTCCACGCGACACAAATTGGAGGGTGCGTCATTTGGTGGGACTGATTCGGACTTACCGAATTAAATTGTGTCGCAAAACAATGCACTTACATGCACCACTTAAAAAATGGTGAACTCTGTCGGACCTGAGCGGGGAAGCGGCACATGCAGGATATTGGGCGCATGATCTTAGTGAATCGCAGCACAGTTCATTATTGTCAGTGAACTCCGGTGTGAATGTGACCCTATGTATCAATCTCATATTTTTAAGTGTAAATATTTATGTGTATGCTTTGGTTTTCTATAAATTTATTTTATAGCCATATAAGAGGCCAGAGCCATTGTTTTCTACATATTCAGTTTCTACGTTCATCCCTCCTTAGTTGTTTCTACAATCAAGATTCTATTCTTTATCCCCTTAATGGCCCTTTTTAATTTCTGTGTTTTGATTTTTTAATCCCCACCTTCAAAAATCTATAACTTTCTCCACTTAAAGAGCTCTGTGAGCTCTGTCAGTCCATGAGCCCTCTCCATACACCCGCAGCCAGCATATGACATAGTAATACGTCACATGGTGATAAGGGATTAAAGGGAGCGTTTCATGAAGATTGAGGCCAACAAACAACCATCCAGCTGCTATCCATGATGATGACATTTCCATTTGATGCTACTATATTTTGGGAGATTCAACATTATGCAGAAAAAGGGCTTCACCAAAGAGTTGCCTGTCTTATGCCATTATGCTAAAAGACCCAATTAAGTTTACCTCTATATTTGTAAAGTTACCAATACCCATTATCTTCTTGTGTATCAGTTTGGCAAACAGAAAAAGAAGAATTACCTTACATTACCCACCCTCATGCCCGATGGCTGGGCAAAAATAATAAAAAAATCTTTTTGATCCTGGCAATCTGTTTTTTAATCAAGATAGATTCATACTTTTTGATCTGTAGGGAAAGCTTGTGCCAAAGATTTACTGTTGGGTAGTCTTTAGCGCACCATTTTTGGGCAATACAAACCAAGGCCACATTCATTAGTTTGTTAATCATTTTCTCATGTTTCTGCCTCACTGTATCATAATCCAATATACCAAAAATAGCAGTTCCTGCAGTATGGCCTAGATCGATATGGAGAGGTAATAAGATCTTTCTAAATATTTCATCCCAGAAAGTACAGATTCCCGGACATGACCAAATCAGGTAAAAGAAATCAGCATCTACTAAGTGACACTTCCAGTAATTTGAATTCTCCCTCATTCTCATCTTATAAAGGCCCTTTGGGGTATAATATAACTGGTGAATAAAGAAAAAATGAATCTGTGATTATCCTGTGATTCTAATTGATGGAGGAGCCTTTTTTAATATTTGTTTGTACCTGTACCCATTCTTAGTCATCCAAAGTCCCTATAATATTTTCCCATTTATTCTGTGACTTAATATGTTTTGTGTAACTATTTCTCACATAATTATATATTCTAGAAACAACTTTATTCTGCTTTTCCGGATTTCTTATCAAATCAAGACATTTGTGTGTAACCAAGTGAAATTTAATGTAGTTTGATTTACTTTTTAATGCGTGTACTAACTGGTAGTTACATATCCAATCCCCCTTCCTTAACCCATACCATGTAGTCATGTAGTGTAGAAAAGGACAACAATTGGTCATATACCATTACTTGGGAAACATATCTGATCCCTAGTCTTTGCCAGAAAGTTATATCAGGTAATTTCATCAGTTTGGCAAAATTTGGATTATCCCATAGGGGGGTTTCTTGCAAATATCCTTGTGGCTGTAGGATTTTCTTAAGATCCTTCCAGGCTTTCACTAATGTAATCCCTTGGGGCCACTTTTTTTTTATAAGGGAGCCTTCCAGTGACTCAAGGATTGTGTCTATTCCCCCTCCTGGTAACTGCATAACTTTCCTACAAAAATCATTGTCCTTCCAGTTCACCAATCATCCTATTTCTGCCGCTAAATAATACCCCTGAAAAAAAGGTAATCCCAAATTCCCCTCACCCATAGGCCTATACAAGTATTCCATCTTTATTCTAACTCTTTTCCTTCCCCAGATGAGCTTATTAAGTAATGATTCTATTAATCTGAAAAAGAGAAATCAATCTAAATTGGCGCTGCTGATAAAACATAGAGAACTTGAGGCAGATGGACCAAACTTCTCTCATTTTATTAGACACTGCAATCCCCAGATATCTAAAGTTGTCACACACGTTAGATCTCCCTCCTTTATTACCCACTCCTTGACTTTCCTGTCCAAGGCCATTACATTGGTTTTGCCCCAGTGTACTTTAAGGCCCGAGAGTTAACCAAATTCTTTAACCAGCCGGATTGCTTTTGAGAGTAAGTACAGAACCACGCCGTCGGCGTAAAGGGAAATTTTTTCCCTGCATCCACCACAACCCCCACCCTGTATTGAGTCTGTGTTTCATATTTTAATAGCCAGTGGGTCCATATACAAGGCAAACAGGAGGGGGGAAAGTGGGTACCCCTGCCTAGTGCCTCGGGACAACTCAAAAGTTTCTGACTCCCTATCCCCAACTCGGATCTTGGCTACCGGGGCAATACATACATATACATACATTTACTATATTGATGAATTCTTCTCCCAGACCAAATTTCCTCATCGAGGAAGAGTTGCCTGTTTTAATAGCATAGAATTTATTGATGGACTTTTATGAACACTTAATTGGAGGAACAATTTTGGTGTGAATATACCTTTGGCAAGGTTTGACAAAGGTGTATTCACACTGAAATTTTGCCACACTTGAATAAACCTCACCTTTGGCACTGAAAATTGGAGTGCTGCCTGCCTTTCTGGATATACACAGCACAGAACAAAACTTTGGACAGACCTTCTCATTCAAGAGTTTTCTGTATTTTCCTGGATGGCACCTGTGATTGCTCTACACAGTGTCAGCAAATATCATTAAAGCACCTACCTTGCCATGACCAGGACATCTAAAGAGATAATTGCTGGTCCGGCTCTTCTACCGGACGTGATGGTAGCATCGTGCTACAAGGGAAGAGGGGATTCACCCCAGGATCATGAATCTGCAGGGAATTCTGCATTGCCTATTAGTGTCCTCATCTATACAAGGGTTATAGGCACATCCTAACCTATATTTAATTGTATTATATATTTTCCTCATAAAGACAGTCCGTCAGCACTTTTGAGCGCGCCTCCGGGAATCAAAGTCAGTATTTACTGGTATTATTTTATTAAAACCATGGCCAAAGGTTTCAACTCTTCTCCCTTGCCTGAGTAAAACGGCAGAGATCTCGAGCATAATACTGTGACTATATATTATTTATATCTGCCATTACTTTATTAGGATACTTTACTTATTCTTCTATACATGTGACTTGGCCTGCAGTAAGAACGTGAATACATGTGGTCCCCTACTTAAGGACACCTGACTTACAGACTCCCCTAGTTACAGATGGACCTCCCTGCCCACTGTGACCTCTGGTGAAGCTCTCTGGATGTTACTAAAGTCCCAGGCTGCAATAATCAGCTGTAAATTGATTGTAATGAAGCTTTAATGATAATCCTTGGTCCCATTACAGCCAAAAATTTTGAAACTCTAATTGACACTGGGGCAAAAATAATGTTTTGTATGGAACTACAGTTACCGTTTCGACATACATACAAATTCAACTTAAGAACAAACCTATAGAACCTGTCTTGTAGTAAGCTTGGTTCTGGAATTGTGTAATGATAGTAGATTATGTTGAATAAAGATGAAGATTAAGACCAATCTATAATCTAGCAGTGTAAATCCTGAAGAAGGCAAAAAGCCTTGTAAGGCTGATGCCTTTTAGACCACATTGTGAAACAATTATTTTATGACACCAATATGGTAGTCCAAAAAAAATCCCTATACCTTGTTCCCATAACACCCTCCCTTGCACTAGTTCAGCTATGAGCTGCTTATACACTGGTGTCAAAAATTGTATGGCAGTGAATTAACTATGGAGGCTGCAGTTGCAACCAGGCCCATGAGCCAGAAGGATCCTTATAAGGGATTCTGGGTTTAGTTCATTTTTAATACATGGGGGCAACGGCATGAGTTTCAGAAGCTGACAGTGACAGGTGCCTCCACGGAAGAAAGAGAGCAGGGAGAGAGGTAAGTATAAGGTTACAAGGGAAACCCCACCACCACCACACACACACAAACAACACACAGTACTTTTTAGATGTTTTAGAAGTTTAGATGGAATTAGAGCCATCATTTTTCTAAAAAAAAGACTTTTATTGATATCCTATGTTCCTGCCATGGAGTTAGAGAGCTCTGTAGAGACTATATACCCCACCTCCTAACTAAGGCTTACACTACTAACCCCTCCCCCGCTCATATGACTCGCTGAAGGCAATTCCTGGGCAGCATGAGGTTGATTTCTCTTCATATAGTCAGGTCTCTATCAGCCCCCACCTTTCTGTGGGAGTGGTTAATGATGTAGCAGTGCTAAGTCACATACAACCCCTGTCTATCTCTCTCCAGCAAGGGATTGTGTAGAATTTTCTACCTTTACTACAGCCCCACAATGGGAAAATAAAGGGAGCTGTATATGTCAGTAGTTGACAGGTGCCTAAGTACTAGTTCCATACAGGCAGCATGTTTGTATTAGAGAGACCTATCAATCAGAAACAAAACACCATGGAAGTGAACACTACATATGCAGAACCCATTAATATAATTGGACTCACATCAGCTGAGTTGCATGTAAGTTTACAAACTGATTTTTCAAGGGGAACCTGTCACCACATTATTCACAAATAAAGCTAGGGCCCACAGAGCCCTAGTAACTGACACCCTTTTTTAGCTAAAAATTGTACCCTTAAAGCTATTTTTAGCTTTATAATTTTACCTGGTGTCCAAGCATGTTTAAAGCGAGTTGAGGTCAGGGTGGCTAAATCCATCAGCTCCTCCCCTTGCTATCTCTGCATGCAGCAGTCCTTTAGCTTTTTAACATTAGAAAACTGTATCCCATGCATACATCTCATGAAATCACAGCAAATCATATCACATGAAATCACAGCAACCTTCATGGAGAGGTATAGAAGCTAATGTTAAGAGGCTAAATGGGTGATGATGTCACCCTGGTGACATGACATTAGGCTACGCCCCCTTGTCTCGCCGTAAAGATGTATAGATACCAGGCAAGTTTATAACTCTGATTTTGTGGGGATCTGAGGGAAACCATTTTTAGCTAAAAGAAGGGATTCAGATAGTTACTAGGGCTGTATAGGATCCTGCCACAAGCTGTATTTGTAAAAAAATGTGGTGACAGGTTCGCTTTAACATTGCAGCCGTGAAAAGGAACCGTTTAGGGATAAGAGCAATGCTTTTTACTTATAGTTTTTAATGAAGTATTTATTTTGGGTGGGTTAATTTGAATGTCAGGTTCATTAACCTTTGTTTGCTAGAAGAAGCTGTAGTTTCGTATATAGTCAAGTAACTGGGGCCATGGTTAATATGTGTTTGGGCTGCATCAATGGGTCATGGGCTAAAAGGTACTGATGGGCATTAGGAAAATTTGCATTGGGGCTCCAAGCTAAACTTTTGCCCTGGGGTCTGTGAGTCCCTGACTCCATGTGTGTTCATTTGTTGTGAGATTCATTAAGCAATGGCGCATTGTGCCCCAGCTCTTGATGCTCCCTGCGCCCAAAGTACTACCAAGAGGCTTTCGCCTCTTAGTATATCCAGTGTCAGTATACAGTATACAGTGTGGCTGGACAGTTGTGCTATGACCTGTGCCAAGAACAGGTGCATGCTCTAGCTAGTGCACCAACACGTCCTACTCTACGTCCCTCCACACCCACTTAGCGTAGAGGTGGCATAAGGGGGGAACAAAGAGGACAAGCCTTGATAAATGCCTCCATGTTCTTATCATGAGTAACTATACCTCTTGTAATACATCATTAAATTTTTATTACCTTGTCAACAGCTGCCTGGCATTAATTATTAAAATTATTTTCACAGTCCAGCAAGTGTTTTTCTGCTGTGGCTTTGTGTGTTGTTTTACCATTTAATACATACTTATGATTTTTTTTCCCCGGCCTAACGACCTTAATACTCCGGATATGACACTGGAGACATTCCCGGCTGTCAATCATCAATAAGTATCACTCCATCTCCTGAAGAGCAGGTGGAGACATTTCTAAAGCTGGGAGGTGAACAGAGAGCTGTATGTGAATGTTAGTGAGTAGGTTGCTATTGGGCCACACTGGTAGACTATCCATTGTATTAAAAAAAAAACCTGGGCAACATCCTTGAGAGACAACCATTGGAAAAAACGAAAATAGGAGAACAAAAAGGACAACAAGGAGGACGGCGCCTCGCGTGATAACATCCGGGAAGTGAAATTAGGTAAGTATAGAATGTGCTCACCTGATAAGCACTTGTACAAGTGCAATAAGAAAGCCAGACAAATTGGGGGGAGGGGAGAAATGGTATCCACCCCTTTTGCGGGTCTCCAATATTGGTTACTCAAGCAGCTACCACTCGCTCCACTGACCGGTATCCAGGGGAAACCGTAATTGTGTATAAATGGAAGAAACAATAAGGTTTTGGAGCTATGTGCGGGTGCGCTATTAACCAAATTTGGAGATAAAGGATATAGGGTAAATAAAAAGTAGATAAAATGAGATAAATTATGTGTGTTTTTTATTGATACAGCAGTAAAAAGAATCCAATGGTTACGCGTTTCGGGATACACTCCCTTCGTCAGACCATAACTCAAACATATAATAAGAATATACAATAAAATAGATTAAAAATGGATGATAACCATAAAAATGAATAGAGGGAAAAGATGTTGGTATATAGTATACTCGGTAATAATACGAAAATAGCGTGTAAATAAAGTTACATGACAGGACTTATTAGAAGCGATGAAGCACTACAAACACTTGGAGGAATGGAGGCACAAATACATACAATATGAATAAAATTGTGTATATAGCATAAGTAAGTGAGATGAGTATTGATTCTCAGACCAGAATTAATTAGGTAAACATGATATAGTGTGAAAGGCAAATGATAAATAGTGTTTAGAGAGAGAAATATGTTCCAGATGAAATGTTTGATGGGATCCATAAAATCCACAGTGTTTGTGATGGACAAAAAAAAGGAGAACAATGTACTCAATAGCCAATCACATAAAGGACATGTACAAAAAAGCTCTGAAATGGTAATAGATAACACCAAAATGTGCCGATGATATGATGGTGCTGGGAATAGGTACTTACATGGAGTTTGGATCGGCAAGGCAAAATGCTGCTGATTGTCTGGGAGCTTGTAAGCCGACTGAATTTATTGCGCTCGGAGACGCTAGCGCATGCGCAGTCATGATAGAAGACTGGCGCATGCGCAGTGGGGTGTGAACAGCAGCCACTAGCGGTATGAATAGATTTCTGCAGAATGGAGAAAAAAATATGCGCATGCGTGCGCCTAAATGTGGGAGAAAGGAGGCAAGGAATCATACAGTGAAGTGTTGTATGTAGAGAGCCTATGAATAAGTAATGGCTGAATAGAAACAGAGGTGGGGAGAGGGAAGCCCACCAGAGATGTGGAGTGTATATGATTAAAATATATTGAGGACAGTTGAAAGAACAATACTAGGAATCAACATTATTAAAGAATGATCAATGATAACAGCAAAAATAATTAAATAATTAAATAAAATAAATAAAACACATAAATAACAGCATGAATAATTGAATAGAACACCTAAGTAACAGCATCAATACTTGAATAAATAAATAAACACATAAGTAAATGGATGATAGCTAGATAAAACAAAGTGAAATGTAAAAAATAAATACTGAATAGAGATAATGAAATAAAGTTAATATGTTGTGTTTTATATATTGTTATGTCACAGTATAATGAGTCTAGTGACAAAGGTCAAAGAGGTCAGAAAATGTTTTCTAGAGTTTCATTTAGACCAGCCGGAGCCAGAGTCTGGAGCTTATAGATCCAGTACATTTCTCGTTTGGTAAGATGGTTAAACCTCTGAGGAGTGGATGGGGGGATATATTCGATCGGAGTGATGTTGAAATCCCTATAGTTGTGTTTATGGTGTTGAGCAGCATGTCTAGATACGCTGTGCAAAAGGAAGCCGTTACAGATATTGCTTCTATGTTTGTTTAAACGCTCTCTCAGTGGTTGAATTGTTCGACCAATATATTGCAGTTTACAACTACATTCGATTAGGTAGATGACGTAATTTGAGCTACAGTTCAAGAAATTCTTAATCTGAAAAGTCTCCCCCGAATTGTTAGATATAAATGTTATTTTTCTGTGACTAATTGTTTCGCAACATTTGCATAACTTATGGCCACACCTATAACTACCCAACATTTTGGGAAAGAAGGAGGAGGAAGTGGTGTTGTGTTTGGTGGTACGCAAACGACTGGGAGCCAGTATATTTTTCAGGGTGCGGGACCTTCTGAAAGTGATCTTAGGATTGTTCGACAGGATGTTTTTGAGATGGGGATCATGGAGGAGTAAACCCCAATGTTTTTTGAGAACTCTCCTAATTGCTACCCCGTCATCTGAAAAAGTGGTAATGAAATTGACATCGTTGTTCGGGTTATCGGTTATTTTCTCTCTCGTCTTTAGGCAATCAATTTGGCTCAGGGTACCGGCCTTGGTGAGTGCTGATGAAATTAAAGGAAGAGGATAGCCTTTTGCCTTGAATCTATAACTCAAAATTTTGCTCTGTTCCTCAAAGTCTTTATTTGCGGTACAGTTACGTCTAATTCGTTTATACTGACCATATGGAATGTTTGTTTTCCATTTTTTGAAGTGATTACTGGTAAAATCCAGGTAGCTGTTGCTATCTACAGTCTTAAAAAATGTTTTGGTATTAATTTGATGGTTAGTATGGAAAATAGTAACGTCCAAGAATTCAATCTCATTGGGTGCCAGACTGGAGGTAAATGTAAGGCCCCAGCTGTTATCATTAATAGTTTCTATGAAGCTTAAAGCCTCATCTTTACTGCCATTCCAGATTATAAAAATATCATCGATATACCTTTTATAGGTTACGCATTTACTGAAGTTGGGATGGGAGAAGATGTTGAGTTCTTCGAAGAGGCCCACGTAAAGGTTAGCGTAACTAGGGGCGAATTTGCTGCCCATAGCGGTACCTCTCTGCTGAATATAGATTTGTTCCTGAAAGGAAAAATAATTATGGGAGAGGATAAATGTGATGGCCGTAAGAATAAAGTTACTTTGAGTGTCTGTCATATCTGGATCATTTCTGAGAAAATGAGAGATAGCGTTAACCCCTAAATCATGTGGTATGACAGTATACAGAGACGATATGTCCATAGTAAGGAATATATAAGAATCTTCCCAGGGTATTGTTAAGACATGTCTAATAAGGTCCGAGGTGTCAAGAGTAAATGACTTTAGTTTCTTGACATATTTTTGTAGGAATAAATCTACGTAGTGTGACAAATTGGCTGTAAGGGAATTGATGCCTGAAATAATAGGGCGACCAGGTGGATGTTTGGCATTCTTATGGATTTTAGGCAAAAAATAAAAAATGGGGATAGAAGGTTCCTCTACCTTGAGGTAATGAGCCTCTTTTTTGGAAAGTACACCTAAACTAGCGCCTTCATCAATGAGGGTGTACAATTCACTTTTGAACCTGGTCGTGGGGTTGTTAGCGAGTTTTGAGTAAAAATTAGTGTCTGATAACAGTCGTAAAGCCTCTGTGATATAGTCGTCTTTGTTGAGAATAACTATACCACCCCCCTTATCTGCTGATTTGATAATGATCTCGGTATTATTGGCGAGTTGTTTCAGGGCTCTTCTCTCTTTAAATGTCAGATTCTGTTTTGTGGAAAATGGTCTTTTATTATTGGGTTTTAGATTTTGAAAGTCAGAAGAAACTAGCGTGTAAAAAGTATCTATATAATTACCCTTATGGTGAGTGGGGTAAAAAGTAGACTTGGGTTTAAGATTGGTATGGATGAAGGGGATTGTAGATGGTTCAGGGGGTCTGGTTGGATCAATATGATTTTTAGTGGTAATCTGATCGGTATTGAGTATTTTGAAATATCTCTTGAGGGTGAGTTTTTGGATAAATTTATTTAGGTCCACAAAGAGGTCGAAATCATTTGCAGTTGAGGGTGGACAGAAAGAGAGGCCCTTCTCTAGAGTCTTAGTTTCAATTTCATCTAGTACATAATTTGAAAGATTGAATATCTTAACTAAACTGGTTGAAGTGGAGCTGGCAGTAGGAATTGCAATGGAAGTGGGATTGGTGATAGGGGGTTGATCTATTTTTGTCGTTTGAATTTCGGGGTTTCCAGTATGGACTCTTCTATTGAGGATGGAGTGCTTGGGTCGGTGTCTACCTCCTCTAATTCCTCGCTTGTGGGGTTTTTTCTTTTTTTGCCTAATGGTGGTGCTAGATGGACTGTCTCTATTAAACCCAAGTTGGGTGTATAGTGAAACGTTGGGGTTCTCTTGACTTCTTGTGGAAGCCCTAAAAAAGAAGGGCCAGATTCGTTAGAAGAGGGAACAGTGCGAGAGAGTTTCCTGTTGGTGGTTAGGGTTTGGGAGTTGACCTTTGGTGTAAAGCTGCTTCCTTGTGAGAGCTATTGGAGAGAAGGCTGGTATTGTGAATGGTGAGAATGGAGTCATTGAGATCTCTAAATGCGCCAGAGGGTAAGATGGGTTTCGGTAGTTCAAAATTAAAGGCGCAATCGACTGTAATGGAGTTGTGTACGGTGTCTAAGGATTTTTTGGCATCAGTTTTGTGTGTGTTGTTAGTAACTGGTTTTGCTCATGAAATCGACTCTGATGATGCTATAAATGTGCGGCTGAAAGAGGTGTTACTGGTCTTATGACGGCGGGGTCCAAAGTGCGTATTGTTGTTATTCCTATTAGTTTCATTGATCATTGATCATTGTGGTTACGTCAACTGTCTCACGTGTCATTTTGCACAAAAATTGCAATGTTTTCATAACATTTACCAACAATTTACTGACAATTACAACATATTTATTCCGTGAACCCAGATGTGGTAGAGAGATTGATGAAGTGCGATTCACTCCAGTCCTCTCCTGGCACGTGAAATGTAATGAACCCTTGAGAGGGATGAGACAAGGCGACAGCCATTTTGCTTTCCACACCCGGCACTTACTTTGCCCGAAACCAAACATTTTATTGTTAGCAGTAAATCAACAGTCTAGGTCTGATAGCAGTGAGTAATATAACACCAACCATGTTATTTTATGCTAGTCTGTAAACTGAGTAACTCATTCAATTTAGCTGATTGTGTGTTATTCAGAGAATGACTGATGATTGTTTTAAGTTTCCAGGAATGGCCTTGGTTGCATCCAGTATATCGGCTGTCATCTACCCTACAAGGAATTGTGAAGTAAACAGCTGTAGACATTTCACACCAGTCTATCAAAGAACTTCTGACAGAACAACAGACACAGTCTGATCCCAGTCCTGTCCAGGTACTGTAAGATAATAGAAGTGATTTGGACCATTTTGTATTGTAAATGATGATATAGAAGTTAAAGATCCATTTATAAGCAAACACTCATCATGCACCTTCTGACATGACTTGATAACGTGTAGGTGGAGTTGTTTCATCCATCTTTTACGCAAGTGCACTCCAAAGGTACTCTGGAGAACAAAGCTATGGTTTCGGAGAACAGTGAAGTTATTGTTCAAACTAAGCTTTCATCCGAGTTGCACATCTTTCAGCAAAGATTTAAATTACTTTCCTAACTAGTAATTTCACATTTAAAAACACTTGTTTTCAGATCACAACCGATTCACACGTGTTCATGTGTGCATGTATATAAATGTATGTCTATTTGTGTTTATTTAAACATTAGCATCTCCTTATTTGTAAGCTCCAAATACACTGTTTCCCTTTTCAGGGCACTGTTCACATCACGTAATGGCCCTCTGTTTAACATAGAAGCCAGAACAATCTCTGAATGCATATGTTTGATTTAAAGGGGTTTGCCCATGAAAGAAAGTTTTCAAATTTTAATAAGGATCATTGTTGACCCCTTACTTTGAAATTTTACACAGTTTTATTATTGTTTTAGCTGCTATCACTCGGTGATGGTCAATGTAAGATTCCAGAGTGTGGGCGGGGAGTCTCTAAGCAGATGCTTCATGATTTGACAATGTGCTTTGATTATCAGGGTACAGGTTTATTTACACTTTCATTTAGCTTCTGAACAGTCTGATAGAGAGATGTGACAGATTAGAGTCATGAAATGGATATAAGACACAATAACCCACTCAGCTCTGGTGCCTCACCTAATCAATAAAACAAAGTCACCACTGCTATATCACCCCCTCCCCTGTGATCCGGAGCTTATCTTGTTTGTAGAGCTCCTATGTCCTCTCCATGCTGCTAGAAGCATGTACTGAAAAACCAGGAAGTGCCTGTGTCTGTAGTGTGCTGTCTGCATCCTCCCCCTCCCCCTACTCCTGCAATGTAAGAGAAGCTAGAGGGAATTGTCTGACCATAGGAAGAAAATGTATGGATCCAGGGATAACCAAAATTATAAACACCACGAGCTATAGTGACAGGTTGGAATTAAATCTTTGAAATGCTGTATTTCTGTGAATAACATTTGCGAATAGGTTTTTTGTTATCCTGAGTATATTTAAGAATCTTGTCCCCGTGGGAATACCCCTTTAAGTCTGTAATCCATTGGGCCTCATTGTAAAAAATGAATACCAGTGCTCAGACTACTATATATATACATATATATGTTTGTATGTAATATAGTATTTTTATGTATGATAAATTACAGCATTATTTTTTTCCTTTTGTTTGCTCAGTCATGTGATGTGGAAAGGTGCTATGGAATGTGGTCAGCTGACCCCTCAGTCTGTACGTAAGGTCATCATTGTGCGCCATCCCGGAGCTGGCTTTGGATTTGTTGCTGGCAGTGCACGACCTGTTGTAGTACGATCTGTCATCTCAGGTGAAATTGGATTATCAGTAATTCCATATTCCATGCATTGTGAAGTGTCTATTGTTCATTATTTTATCACGTTTTTCTTTTCTGTTGCCTGCAGTACATTGCAATCATGGTGATGCTATACATGCACATATACATTATAGGCATAGAGCACATTCCTGCTGCTGAATAAAATTATTTTGAAAAACGTACACATTTAATTAAGTTAACTAAACAAAAAGTTAACGTGTTATTTCACTGGTTTTAATTAACAAAAGGAAATTAAAGGAAATCTACCATTTGTATTTATGCATTGTGAACCAAACATACCTTGAGAATGCAGTAGCTACACTGATGCAGAAACATATCTTGTTTAGACCCTGAATTTAGTGGTTTTACTGAAAAAACTATTATAAAATTATGATAATGAGGCTCTGTTGCTCCTGTGGCTGCTCCGGCGCTTCTCCTCTTACCCTAATTATGCACTGCTGCAGCCTTGTCCTGCCCAGCATAAGCCAAGACTTCAAGTCATCACTGTGTTGTCCCTGACAGGCAGAAGTAATCAATCACTGCACCAGCTGCTGTATATAAGTCATCCAGCTGTATGAGTCTGTCTGGACACTTCGGGAAACTGCGTAAAACACAACATCCAGTATGCACTCAGCTTTCCCAAGATCCTGGATTTTATAATTGTTTTTTGAGCAAAACCACTCAGTTCAGGGATTAAACAAGATACGTTTCTGCATCAGTATAGCTACAGCATTCTCATGGTATGTTTGGTTCACAATGCATAAAAACGAATGGTACATTTCTTTTAATTGATGTGGTGCTTTTGTAGTTTTAAGACAAGTAGCTAGAAAACAGCTCCAGTATTTGGTTATGTTTCCACCGTGATGCCCTTCCTTCACTGAAGCCAGTTATTGCCAGTGACAGTCACACGAATGCTTATCATGCAGGAAAAAAACAGAGAGAGATTTATCAAGGCTTGTAGGCCACTTTTCTAGCGTGTGTAATAAAATGTGTCTATAGTATCTCTTACAGAAAGTATAAACTTAAAGGAAACCTACGGCCAGGATTAGGTATAATAAACCAAGTACACTGACATACTGGTGTGTCCACTCTTCTTTAAGCTTCCTTTGCCAAATTATGCAAATGAACCTGAGGGGCTCCAGGCTCCATTAACACCTGCCTTTTTCTTGTAAAACAAGAGCATAAGAAACTAAGAGAAGAGCAGATCCTGCCAGAGATGGCACACAGCAGTATGTCAGTGTGCTTGGTTTACAATCCCTGATCCTGGTGGTAGATGTCCTTTAAAACACATAGGGGCAGATTTACTTACCCGGTCCATTCGCGATCCAGCGGCCCGTTCTCCGGGATTCACTAAGGTTGTGCGCCCGATTTCCACTAGGTGTCGCTGCTACGCTGAAGTCCGCTGGAATTCACCTCCTTCGTTCTGGTGTATGTGAGTGCTATTTTTGACACAATTTTTTTTTTAAATTCTGCGTTTTTTCCGAATCCGTCGGGTTTTCCGACGGCCACATCCCCCGATTTCTGTTGCGTGAAAGCCGGTGCGCCACAATCAGATCGCGTGCGCCAAAATCCCGGGGTAATTCGGCGCAAAGCGGAAATATTCGGGAAACCCGGCGGAAAAAAGCGATTCGGACCCTTAGTAAATCTGCCCCATAATGCTGAAAGGCTGTTTGAGAACTCACGTTAGTGCTTCAATCATTCTTAAATACGGTAGATGTTTCTTTTGCAAGGAATGCGCGGGCATATAGTTACACACAAATACTTGTAAAATTGTCTATGCAATATAATAGTAACAGCAGGAAAGGATTCTCGGAGATATTGTCTGTCAAAAAATTCCATAGGAAATAATTGACTAACCCAAGCATAACTGAACAGAAAACATCAATGCCAAAACTAGGCACTTCAAAGAGACATTTTGTAGCAAAACTTGTTTCCGCAGAGATATCAAAGCCTTTTGCAGGGACTTCAGAGATTTTCAGCATCTCAATGGATTTATATAACCACTATTGTTGAAGAAGAATTTTTAAAAAAACAGCAACAAGTCCTATTGTTGTCTAGGCCAGCATGTATAATTCAGAGGTGGATCATGAATATGCAATGCATTTTGTTATACTTTTTTTTGTGTAGGTTTCATTGATTTAAAAATATTAATGAAAAATACTGACTTAGTTACAGAAATGGGAAAGAAATTATATAAAATGTTAATCACATCAAATTTCTGCGAAGTAAATCCATCGTTCTCAAAGACTCAGGCACTGTGACTGTGGTAATCTTCTTATATTTGTTATCCATGGCCTCCTTCCTTCTAAAATCAACTATGCTAATGAGACTGAAGGGCTCCTGGGGGTGTTACCAGAGCCCATCCGTGCTCTGGCTTCACAGGCTGTTAGACTGTCTCCCCTCCCCTATGCTACCTGAGCACTTCCCCCTCCCATTGCCTGCTGTAATTAGACAGCAGAAGAAGAAGTTTCAGCACACAGTTGGAGGAGGAATTGTGCTCCTGCACTGTGTAATATCCCGTGAATCAGCAGCACAAAGGGGCATGGGTAAGGTCCCCCCTAAGGCATTTAGGCTCATTAACATAATTTTAAATGTTGATTTTTAGAAGGAAAGACGCCATGGATAACAAATATAAGCAGACTACCATAGTCACAGTGCCGGGATCTTTAAGTAAGTGTCCCTGGTTAATGATGGATTTTGAAGGTAGATTTCCTTTAATATTTCTATGTAATGTACTTTTCTTACTGGTTGAATTGTAGATTTCTTTCATTTCAGGAGGTCCTTCAGAAAACAAGCTACTTTCAGGAGATCAGATCCTAGCAATAAATGATGAGGATGTGAGCGAGGCCTCGAGAGACAGATTCATTGAACTTGTCAGGTATAAAAAAAGCGTACCATAAAATATTCAATGCACTCTGCTTCAATGAAATAAAAGAAATAGACATAAATAGTAAGGATCATAAAGATTTTTATCATTGTTATTTTCCATTTTATTAGAATAATTTTTTTTTTTTTCAGAAATGCAAAGGACTCAATAACTTTGACAGTACTGCATCCTCACCAGGTGAGTGTAAAACTGTTGTTAAAAATGGTTTGAGTGCTATGCCTTACATAAAAAATAATAATTGCCCCTGCACCGCTGTATGATAGCGGCTACACTCCCCTCATCGCGCTGGATACATCAAGAGGCTTAGGCCTCTTGATGTATCTGCCGGCCATGAAGTTCTTGCTTTGAACAAACCAAAAAAATTATACACAAACATTTTGTGAGGAGACAGGAGATCACAAACTTTTAGTGACTAGAAAAGACTTGCATCAAGACTTGGGGCAGCAGAAACCGAGCCTGAACTCCAAGAGGCATACTGTACCTTTACTGATGTACAAGCAGGGTCGTCTCCAGGTAATGAGTAGGCCCCTAGGCGACAGAGCCTCAGTGGGTCCCTTTGCAGTGAACTCATGTAGCAGCATTGAAAATTAATAAAGTAAAGCAGTCTCCTGTTCCCTAAAAAATTACCTAGTTTATCATACCAAACAGCCCAATGGTTATTTTATATACAGCCCCCCTCACCTCCTATGGATTCATTACATACGGTCCCCTCACCCCATGGATTCCTTAAGTACAGTCTAATGTGCCCCCTCCCCCCCCCCAGCAGCTCTGGGCCCTGGCAGTTGTCCAGGTACGCCCTGTGCTGGCGCTGTCCATGTGTACAAGCACAAGAAAGGTCAGTTCCAAAAACATAATATCAGCACAAGAATACATGAAGGCATAATGAACCTTCCCCAATATCTCCACCCTTGGTAAAAACCCTGCATCCAGCCTGCCTTGGAGTCCTGCTCAATGCATATAGCATATTACATTCATACACATAAAACCTGTTAAAAAGTGGTAGGCACATATAAGCATTTGTTTCATTATACCTTAGTAGTGTCAGTAGTATTATAGTAATGTTTCCTTGACTCACCACCTCAATAATTGTTTTGCTGTTCAGAAATGTGAAAACGGGTGTAACCCTGTTATTGTATATTGTCTATCTATTGTTTATGCACATGGAAGCCATTTTAATTCCAACCAATTCTGTTATTCATGCAACCTATTGTATTGACAAAAACCACATTTCCTTTGTAGTCTCCTAAATCGGCATTTATAAGTGCAGCCAAAAAGGAGAAACTGCGTTCCAACCCAGGAAGAGTGAGATTTTCGGAACTTGTGACGGTGGGAGATACAGACCCAGTAAGTTATATAGATAATGATGGGTTCTTTAAAGGGGTTTTCCCAATCCCCGGCAATCTCCGTTAGCTCCATAGAGATGAATGGAGCAGAACGGACATGAACGGCCGTCTGCTCCATTCATCTCGGTGAGAGACGAGTGGTCCGACGGAGGTAGGGGTCTCATAACTAAGACCCCCACCAATCAGCAAGTTAGGTCCTGTACTGTGGATAGGGTCTAACTTGTCTGGTAGGAAAAACCCTTTACAGGTGGTAAAACTTTCTGGTCATACTGTTAAAATTTTTTAATTTACATATTCCTTGTGCATTTTACACATACAGGCATATTGCATAAAACATTTATTTACTTTACTTAAATAGTTAACAGAACATTTTGATGGACCGAAAGGGTTATGGGATATTGCAGCACTTTATTAGGGTTTGATTAGAATATAATCCCTGCACAATCTGCTTCGTTTATATACTATATATACAATGTATTGATAAGAAGAATAATGATTCTTGATGTAAGTACTCATGATTGTTGTCATTGGTAATGCACATGAAAGCCAACAGACAGTATAATCTACGAAAAATGGGGCAGCTACGGACATAAAACAAATGTGATATCTCCAAAAAAGAAACATAAGATTCCAGGGCCCTAAAAGTTTGTAAAATAAAAAGATAATAAGAACAGTGAATGTCACTCCATGGGATACTGAAATCTAAATATAGTGCTAATAATTATCTAATGCCATATGATAGTTGTCCCAATAATATAATTCATATATTGTTATATATAATTAATATATCGTTGTTTCAATATTTCATATACAGTTGTTTCAATAATGTTGCTTGTAGCCACAGTTTACTTATTACCGTTTTTTGCCCACTCGTCAGGGGCGGATTAAAACTGTCATGGCCCCTGCAAGTCTGGAATTCACTTCCTACATATGGTACTAGATGAAGCTTCTTGGAGAATGGAAGATTGGTCCCTTCTTCCTTCTTTCAATCTCCGTTTTCATGACCTTTGGAGGACCTTCAATGGTCCTGAAATGGCTTTTGTGTACATGTGAATTGAGAGCAGGAACAGATGAATGAGGATTTCATAGTTGAAGGTCCTTCTCAGTATAAAATTTGGTGGTTGTTTGAGTGGCCACGGGCCCCCTAAAAGGGCTACCGCCCAAATCACCTGTATTATAATCCACTACTGCCAGAACGATCAGCGTGATTCTCTAACATTACTATCACATCATTTATTTTATCATGTCTATCATCTCTGTATGTACTGTAACCACTATTATTTTATAGGAAATCTACCACTGCTATACAGTGGTTCTGAGCACCGATCTCTTAGCACTGCTGGGGTGATGCAGGTAAACATTGAAGCCCAGAAACAGTCTGTTCGTGAAGAAAAAGATTTTTGAAATCCTTGGACTTTGCAGCCCTGGAGTGCTTAAGGGTAACGGAGAACAGAGGAGAGCTCAGGCGCACTCTATATGCAAAACTATGCACACCTCTCACAGCTTGAGCCGGCTCTCCTACATGGGAATGGGAGGTAAGATAAAGGAACTAGCGCCCCACTAGCTGCAAGATGTGTGCATTATTATGCATATTGGTACCGCCCAAACTGTTCTCAGCTTTCCTTGGGTGCTCCAGGGCTGCGAAGTCCAAGAATTTCAAAAGTCTTTTTCTTCACAAATGCACCGTTCCTGGGCTTCCTGGGCTCCTGGGCATTACCGTTCCTTCTGCTCAACCTTCTTCTATTTTTGTTATCAGGACATGTTGAAAATGAAGGATTCCCCCCCTCTGCTGCTCATACCCAATGTACTGAAAGTATTCTTGGAGAATGGACAAATCAAGTCATTTACCTTTGATGGAAGGACCACAGTAAAGGTAAGACTTTCTAAAATTCCAGCATCTTTCCAAAGGTATATGTTTGGTTGTGGTTCATTTGGTTTTGTTTCTTTTACAGGACGTCATGGTTACCCTTCAAGATCGTCTTTCCCTTCGTCATCGTGATCATTTTTCTCTTGTTCTCGAGTACACCGCGTCGGATCAAAACCAGAAGTATTTATTGCTGCAGGACAAGCAACCACTAGCTCATGTGAGAAATGGAAGTAAAATACATGTATAATAATTGAAAAAGGATGCCAAGAACGATCAAACGTATAGATGTCCATCCTTGGGTATAATTGGGGGTACCAATACTGTGGCTTGGTGTTGTGAAGTGCAGTGTGTTCTCTTCCTGGTGCACCAATGTCATATATTGTGGATCAGGTTCAGTGGCGTAACTAGGAGAAGCAGGGCCCCATAGCAGCCTTTTGCATGGGGCCCCCCTTCTCACTTAAAATAAACATATTTGTATACTCACACATACAAGTTACAGTCACACATTTATACATATAGAGCATATATACATCACATATATGTTATATATATATATTATGCTGTACAGTGTGCAGCATAATATATATATAATGGTGCACATCCTCCACTTTTTAGTGAGTCAGGTAGTATGACGGGGCCCCCTGACACTGCGGGCCCCATAGCGGCTGCTATGGCTGCTACCACTGTAGTTACGCCCCTGATCAGGTTGATAGATTAAGAGGATAGGGTTGGCAGTAGGTAGTTAGTAGGTAGTAGGTAGTTCATGTTGCCACCATTGACAATGTTATACATAGGTGTAAGCGATGTGAGTTAGGGCAAGGATCTAAATTACTTATATCATGTGCGAGACTAGGAAGTCAGCTGGAGATCAAGTAGCTCAGCAGTTGGGTACCATGAGATTAGAAGGGGTTTCAAGTGGATGCGGAGAATACATATGTGCCTGTGATTAGTATGGTATGACTACTCGCATTTTATATATCATATATATATAAAAACCATTAATAGTAGAATTCAGCATTGACTTTTATACCAATTACAAGTAAAAAATATGAGTTTATAGCAATCACTAACAGCTATGGCTGGTCAGTTAAGGTTAGGTTAACATATTCAGGAAATCCAGAAGAGCTAATTAAAAAAAAAATTGTGTACCAGAAAAAAATGTGTGTTGTGTCATGATATAAATTGTAGTGAAGCCAAACTTTGGCTTTTACCATTGGCTTTGTTTGTTCTTACAGCCCCCACCCCAGGCCAGTTATATAGTCTGTTTAAAGTCTGGACAACCCCTTTAATATAGATTCACTTACATGGTTAAAGAAAGTACAAAAAGGATCTTAGAACCATGAAACTGTTAGGGATTTCATTTATGTCTACAACACACACTTAGAGGAGAGCTATATGTAAGGGCACATGTGGAGTATCTAAAGGCTGAAATGTAACAGATTTTAACTTTATTGATGTTTGTAAACAAGAGTTTGGAGGGTTCAATGCTTTTTGGTACTACAATTTGGATTCTGGCTAAAGTAAACATTGATAAACAGCCTATTTATGTACAGAGAGAGGAATACAGTGTTTGTCTTCTGAGTACTTACCTTCATATGTATAAATCATAAAGAAAGTACAGTATACTGACTGATGGCCTATATCAGTGGTGGCGAACCAATGGCACGGGTGCTCAATCTCCCAGCCTGTCTCTCCCTCTCCCGGTCTGTCTCTCACTCTCCCTCTCCTGGCCTCTCTCTCCCTCTCCTGAACTGTCTCTAACTCTCCCTCTCCTGGACTGTCTCTCACTCTCTCTCTGCCAGTCTCCCTCTCTCTGCCAGTCTCTCACTCTCACGGCCTGTCTCTCAGTCTCCCTCTCTCTGCCAGTCTCTCAGTCTCCCTCTCTCAATAATATTGGTAAATGATAAAAGTTTGCCAGTATATTTTGTGGATTACACAGCAGGGTGGCGACAAAGTTAACATGGAAGCCATGAAAACAATCCAAAATTCTGCCTGACACAGCTCGTTTGATAAGGGGACCATGTATGGAGGCAGCTATATGGACTACTTTTGGAGGCAGCTATGGCGATGACGTGTGGAGGTAGCAATGGAGACAACGTGTGAAGGCAGCTAAAAAGACGACGTGTGGAGGCTGCTATTGGAGTGCCTGTATGTGGCAGTCCAAAAAAGTTTTCAAACCAGAGGAGCAGGTAGCTGGTCCTCCAGAAAAATTACATAGATTGAGTGCCTGTATGTGGCAGTCCAAAAAAGTTTTCAAACCCAGAGGAGAAGGTAGGTGCGCCCTCAGAAAAAGGAAATAGATTGAGTGCCTGTATGTGGCAGTCCAAAAAAGTTTTCAAAGCAGAGGAGCAGGTAGCTGGTCCTCCAAAAAGATTAAATAAATTGAGTGCCTGTACGTGGCAGTCCAAAAAAGTTTTCAAACCAGAGGAGCAGGTAGCTGGTCCTCCGGAAAAATTACATAGATTGAGTGCCTGTATTTACACACTTCTTCCACTACGTGAATAATGTCATCATCACCCACAGACTGCGACTGGTGGAAAACCTGGGCATTGGAAAATAGCTCAGCAGCAGCAGGACTAGTGGTTTGTGACTGTGGGAAGGGTCCAGAAAACAGTTCCTCAGAGTTGCTCGAACGAGCATCAAGCTCGGACGAGTATGTTCGCTCATCTCTATTCACCATCAATTTTGTGGTCCATCTTTAACATAGGGCGTGCGACACAATTTTAAAGTTAAATCCGGTACAGTCCGAATTAGTAAGACCATCTGACAGAACACCCGCTAATTTGTGTCGGATGGAGGCTAGCGCAGCTGCACTACAAAAGGGTCACGTGCGCCATAATCGCACACAGATACTTCTTAAATACCTCTGCAAACCGTTTTAACCATGAAGAATATGCACTGTCTGACTAAAGTGCAGTGCAAAGCCCTTTGTACCTGACACTTTCCATGGGGGCACATTTACAGGTTTTTTTACAGATAATGTGAAGTCATAAAAGGAAGCACTTATTATTACTAAACTAGCGATCTAGCCACTGTGCTATCACATATGCAACAATAACAATAATATCTTAAATATAACTAGCATTACATTATGGTCTTTTATATAATCAAAGTATAATATAGTCCCATACTGGGATACCTAGAAAATCAGAGTAGGACTCCCACCGTTTACTGTTGTATCAAATGGAGGGAGAGAGGGAGGAGAGGAAACAGGACTACTGCCTGAAGTGGTGGATGAATGGCAAAGTTGGGGAATATTTTTTATGTATACATGTTAATGTATGTATATATATGTCACAGGTGTCCCCGCGAACCCAAGTTCCAGGTCGCAGACACACCCGGGCCTCCCTGCGGCCCCCGGCTCCCCTCTGTGCCTTACCTGTCCGTGTTCCTGCTCCGGCAGCCCGCCGCGCGTACCCGCTTCATGAGGCGTGTGCATCACCATTCGAGAATTTAAAGGGCCAGCGCACCGCTAATTGGTGCTGGCCATCTCCAGGGAACTGATAAAAGCCGGCTTCTCCCAGCATTCACCGCTGGATCTTCGCGCTATTGCCGATGCGAAAGCTGTTCCCTGTGCCTTGTGCTTGTGTTTTGATTTCCTGTTGTGACCTCGGACTTGTTCTTGACTTTGCTCCTCCGCTGCCATCCCTGACCTCTTGCTCCGTCCCTGACCTCACATCATTGCTGCCCGCCATGACCATCTGCTTGTCCCTGACTCTGCTGACTCTGTACCTTCACAACGCAGCAAGACCAACCTGCTTTACGGCGGTGTCATCATCCGCTTGTGTCATCATCCGTAGTGGCCCAGGGGGTTCACTAAATCCGAGCCATGACAATATATATCTGCTGTATACAATATATATCTGCTGTACATGGTGAAATACTGCTCACTGCAAGATAAACTCCACGATAAACTGTATTGCAATATTTACTATTATTACAGCATGCACAATGTATTTAATAATTCATTTATGTAATAAATTTTAACACTTTAAAATTGCAAATTGGAATCTGAACAAAGCAAAAAACTTTTAAAACAGTAAGCTTTGGACAGATGAGACCAAGGCTAAAGCCCTGCCAAAACTGGGACATTAAATAATGATCCCAAGCACAACAGAAACTTGACAACAGTATAGGTGAAAAGAAAAATAAATGTAGTTGTTGCAATGGCTCAGTCACTGTCCTGACCTCAACCCATGTGAAGTGCTGTTTACCTCACTGAGCATCAGCAATGCTATAAAGACGTGTGGGCTAAAGATCTGCTCAGAGACAACAAATACAGAAAGCAATGGCATAGCTGTAATTGTGGCATTTTCTGTAATGAGACTAGGAAATCTCTCCTGATATTTAGAACCACTAAATTCAGAGAGGTTGTACTTTCCTTTTATCATGACTACATTTTCCACTGTTGCCTTATATCTTTATCTCATAATGTGACAATTGTGACAGTTATATTATTCCACTGTCATCTCACTATAATAGGCAAGCACAGGAGCTTTGATCTACACCATTGCTGTATATACCAGTGTCACGGCCCTGCATGTGGAGAGTGGAAAGGTTAACAGGTATCATAACTTTGTATTTAATATAATTCTCTCTGGAATTTAGAACTTAATCTGCATTGTACCCTAGTCCCTTGCATTTTGCTGCTTAGTATTCATTTCAGAAAGTGTTTATCCTTTAACCCCTCTAAGTGCATTTGTTTTAGTTCTGCAAGTAATTTTATAATCACTTGAGTGTTTTAGGTCATGTTAAAGGGAACAGGTTCCCATAGACCCCTATTAACTAAATGTAACTCTTCTTTTAGCAAAGAATAAGTTTACTTCACATTCCCATAAAATCAACTTGTTATGTAACCTGGCATCAAAGGGGCAATCCCTGCTCAGAAAGACTCTCCCACTTAATCCTTCTTATGCCTTATTCCTCCTCACTATTAGGCACTTCATGTCATGTGACCAGGGGGATGTCTTCTAGGGTCCTTTACCCAGTAATATTAGCATCTACCCATGCATGTATCTGATCGCATGAACTCACAGCATGCCGCCATGGACTACTACTCCTCCCCAACCTTCATGGAGGCATTCCCCAATTTCATGTGATTAGATACATGCATGGGGTAGATGTTACTATTAGTGGATGAAGAACCTTAGATGACATCACCCTGTCACATGACATGAAGGGCTTGATGGACTCTCTCTCATTGTTCCAACAAAGCATTGTGTAAAACATTTAACACAAAGCTGTATATGTCTGCAGTTGAATATTGGCAGATGGTCCCTAAGTACTAGTTCCATGCATCTCCATGTTCTAGCAATTAGACCTGTCAATCAGGAACAAGGAGGCCGGACAATGCGAGTAAAATATAATATGTAGGACTCCATTCATATCATTAATTGACTCACCTCAGGAGAGTTGCATATAAGTTTACAAACTAACATTGCAGCCATGGAAAGGATAAGGGCAATACTTTTTTTTATCATAGTCTTAAGAAGTATTTATTTTGGGTGGATTAATTTAGATGGAAGGTTCGCTTTAAAGAAAATTGACTCAAAATTTAACAAGATAAATCGGAGACACTCACTTCTTGCTCCGGGTAGTATAGTTATATTTATTATTTATGACCTGCTTGGTCTAAAACTTTTGAAATTATACAAATGAGCCAGAAGTAGTTTGTAGGGCGTCACCTCCTCACAAGTTAGTAACCAACTCCTGGAGCACATCTTACACTCCCACCGCTCTCTCTGACTCCTCCTGCCAATGTCAGACAAATCTCGAGTCTACAGACGTGTTCTCTCTCGGACGGCTTTGTGGATGTACTTCAGGAATGATAGCAGATTCCCTTTTTGCATTTGTGAACACCCCTGAAGTGGCAGTACTTGATTTACCTCTCCAGGAGTCTCCTCAATTCCATTGGCAACTGCTCTTATGGTTACTATCCGGCAGGGCTAATGATACCACATATCGCTACGCTCGGTAATTTCCGTCGGCTCCATTTAGATGTATAGAGCAGAAGGGTCACGCACGGCCATCTGCTCCATTAATCTCTTAAGCGACGAGGGGTCCTTCTGAGTTACCTGGGACCCCATAGGACCCTCGTTTTTGTGATCTGTGGGGGTTTCATCACTGAGACCCCCACCGATCAGCAAGTTAAGCCCTATCCTATCCTGTGGATAGGGCCTAACTTGATTAAAGGGAAAACCCATTTAAGCCTGTATGATTTAGCAATAAATATTTAAACCCAATTACTATAAAAAAAACCTTTGATTTCAAGTTGAGATAACCATCTCGATGCAAGATTAATCAGAATGTGCACAGAAACTAGATGGCACTGATGCAATCTGAAAATATAACACTATCAAGTTAATTATTGGCAAGGATAAAGGCTATTTCAACACAAATCTGAAAGTACCAATAGTTATTGCCAATGTTGCAGAACTAACAGTTTAACATTAGAAACTCTGATACTTTAATTAGCAGAGCTCTTACTACCCGTTCTAACAACATTGACCCATTGATACTGGGTGTCCCAACTGCATGACTGGTGGATTGAGACATGGTTTAGCAACAACATCACATGAAAAATGTGGAGTCTATTGTTAAATATGTTTTCTTCTACAGGAGATGACATGTTCAACCAAGGAAGGCAAAGGACAGGACGGAGGGTAATGATGTGTGTGTGGAGGAAGGGGACAGTGAGGGGGAAGTACAAATATACAGGCATCAATGCTAGGTTGTTGTATGAAGACGTCAACGCCGTTTTTAAAGCCTTTACCTGCTACTAAAGGCGACTTGGCGCTTCTGGAAATTGATCCTATTTTTTATCCAAATGGAGAGAGTTTACTTTTTTTTTATAGGTGATTTAACATTGACCAACTTTTAACCATTTATATAAATTAATCATGTCCCCTTAGGTCATTTTTTCTCCACATTAAAAAAAAATCTAATGACTGTAATTTTTACATGTGAGAAATTTTATTCCCCATTTGGCTCTTTTGTACCATTTTCAACTCTATGTGAACTGTTACCCCGAACTGAACTGCATATTCCAGATGAGGCTGAACCAATGCTTTGTAAAGTTGTGATATTACATCCCTATCGCTATGTCTTTCTCATCCATAGTACATATGTTGTATGCAGGTAATACTTTTACCAGTGGCGTAACTAGAAGCTGATGGGCCCCAGTGCAAAGTCTGTGCCAGGCCCCCGACTATAATGTATGGTTTATAGTAATAGTCTTCTCATATGGGAAATTGACAACTTTAAGTCCCCTAAACCTCATGGGCCTGGTTGCGACCGCACCCTCTGCACCCCCTCAAGTTACGCCCCTGACGTTTACCAAGAGGTTTGCCCATGAAAGAAAGTTCTCAAATTTTAATCCCCTAATGATGTTTACACAATAAAGATCATTCTTAACCCCCTTACTTTATAATTTTACTCAGTTTTATAGCTGTTTTATATAGTCGAAAAGGTGAAAGTTCACATAAAAGAGGGAATTCTAGAAATTATTTTTCATACCCTACCTGTGTAGGGCTTATAGTTAAAGGAAACCTACCACTTCTGAAGGTAGGTATGAGATGTAAACACCGGGCACCAGCTCAGGGTGAGCTGGTGCCGGAGCTTACCTTTGTTAGTGTTTTAAACCGCTATATCGCGGTTTAAACACATTTTGATTTACAGCCCCGAGGTAGCTTCGGCGCTGCACGCGGCCGTGCGCGCGCGCCTCCATAGGAGGTGCCGGAGGCGTCACACGCGCACGGCGGAAGCTACCTCGGGGCTGTAAATCCTTTAAGTGGGGTAAAAACTTGTGACAGGTTCCCTTCAAGTTAATGACCATAGCAAGTCAGCAGATCAGAGAGCCTAAAGCAAGGGCTTGGAAGCAAACTGAAATGGAAAGACATTTGTGTCAGCTACTTTTTAGAAATATTTCTTAGATAATATTTGCATGATTTTGGGCTCAAAAGAAAAATTGATTAGACTGGCATTCAAGTAGACATTTTCCTGATGGATAATTAACCTTCAAACATGAACTTTTCGCTTATGAATACGGGGATGTTTAACCTAGGATTTTATAAATCAGTTTTATAAGATAAAAAAGAAAGATGACATTGTGACCATAAAAGAGTTTTGTAAAAATTAAATAAATAAAATAGACTTCATAGTTTAAGCACTGGGAACATTGTCAAGAAAGCAGCTGGTGCTGGTAGATTTGGCTAAAACTGTTTTCCAAATAAAAGTAATAATTAACATAGGAAAGTAAGGAGAATGTTAAACGTGAACCCACACGTTTCACAGAACAGAAATAGATGAATGAACAAACAAAGTTTAAAAGCAATAACATTCCCTAACCCTATTTACAGATAAGAATTTAGGTGGGAACTGTAAAATATTGGGTATAGAGAGAGAGAATATTTTGATTATCTTCATATTTTGGTTCTTTATTCATTCAGCCTTTTTTTATTCATTTCATTTGCCTTACATATGGACGTAAGGATGTACTCCTCTATTTACATTACATATGGACGTAAGGATGTATTCCTCTATTTACATTACATATGGATGTAAGGATGTATTCCTCTATTTATTCATGTATAAAACCCTGTGACAATAGCACTAAACAAAACACCAAAATTTAATTACTTATTAAAACTTACCTTGACTTTCAACATGACCCCCTGGAACCTCTAACCAGTTTGAGACGCAAAATATAGAGCAGGTCCAATCTCTGCTTGTGTTTGTGCCCTGGGCAGGTACTTTAATTGTCATCAGAAGTTTGGTAAAGTTGTGTACAATTATACTGCATGAAATTAGGACATATAACATGCAATGGGGTGACATCAGATGAGTATGGGAAAAGAATTAAGGCTATCTATTGACAATAGATTGGTATGTCACATCATTGACATCACAAATGGTGGCCCATAGTGCTAAGACATTGAAAGGTATACATACTTCAGATCACTACCAACGTCCAACCACCACTTTGTGATGGAGAATATGCTTCTTACGGTCTCATCTCTGTAGAGAAAGTACTTTATGCCCTTGTATGATTTCCAACAATGAATTTGATCATCCCAACCAAGACAAAACTTTTAAACTGAGAGATAATATTAACTGTAACACAAGATGTGTGTCAGGATCAGTGGTAGTGGATCCTCTGTACCACCGCGGACGATGACGTTAGCCGACACCTGGGACCGGAGTCTTAATGGTACCTGGTTTTAACCAGAACCCACCGGCAAGACTTTGTCTGCAGTGGGGGCCAAGGCGAAGTACAGAATCGTATGGCAAATTCGTGGTCGGGGACAGGCAGGAGGTCAAGACAGGCAGCACAGGATCGGAGTCGGTGACATAGTGGTAGGTCAGGACAGGCTGCACGGGATCAGAGTCAATAACGGAATCGGGGTCACAACAGGAATTCAGAAACACAGCCATTCGCATGAAATAGCTTTCTCAGAAGCACTAGGCACAAAGATCCGGCAGGGTGTGCAGGCCCTATAAACTTTCTGAAGGCGGTGCGCGCTTCCTAGTAGACGGGGACCTTCGCGCACGGCCGTAGGACCGGGATCAGGAGCAGGGACAGGTAAGAAGCGTGGGTTCCATGCCAGCATACATGGAGGGGCACGCGTGAGCACCCATGACAATGTGTTGTATATGCTCTAATGTGTCCTTGATCCAAGGTCTACGTTGGTCAAACCAGCCAAGAACCTAGAAAACATTTCCAACAATACCTGTGTTCCATCAACACATCATCAACTGATTTACTAAAGAGTAAGGCTCTGTCTTTAGTTGGATCCCACTTCCTTAAAACACGTCAGGAAAACAATGCATCAAAACATTTAATGTGGCAACATTTACCACAGCATTTACAAAGTACAGGCAGTCCCCGGGTTACGTACAAGATAGGGTCCGGAGGTTTGTTCTTAAGTTAAATTTGTATGTAAGTTGAAACTGTATATTTTATAATGGTAGACCCAGACCAAAAAATTTTTTGGCCCCAGTGACATTTGGAGTTTAAACATTTTTTGCTGTAATGGGACTAAGGATTATCAATAAAGCTTCATTACAGACACCTTAAGCTGATTATTGCAATCTGGGACTATAGTAACATCCAGAGACTTCACCAGAGGTCAGAGGGGTCTGTCTGTAACTATGGGTTGTCTGTAAGTCGGGTGTCCTTAAGTAGGGGACCGTCTGTATCACCAAAGTGGCCTCAAGAAAGGATTATTTATATAAAACCTAAGCGAAGTGCATCATCCTCATCAATGTTTCCCACAGCTGGTCCGGGTTTCATATACACCCCTATTAGAGTATAAATATTTATAAATTGCCATAAGATGCCAACTACTGAAAACCCAATTTCCATCTGTGTCCTAAGATGGCAGCCGAGGTCGAGGTACAGTCTCGTGGTCAGGTTTAGGCACAGGGTCAGGGCAGGTGTCAGAGATGCAAGGTCAAGTCCAATCTGGGGTCAGCAACGGGAGGTCCAGGCCGATGGAAACGGGAACAGGGGATCACCTGTGCCATATCTGCATATAGGTATGTTGTTTTTTTTTATAATTATGATCACTTTTGTCTATTCACATGGTCTTTCTATTCTTATCTTTAGTTCATTACCTTTTATTGCAGACTTCCTTTTGTGCAACAAGGAGCTTTTATGTTCCTTGTGTGACGTGACATTATGTGACTACAACATGGGTTTGGCTTATCCTCACACTATTCAGCACGGATCATCATTCTTAGAACTAGTCACTTTCTCTGCCTGGTATTCCATAGGTGGACTTTTAGTTACGTTCTTCGGTTTCAAGCCTCAATTGTGGAGGACAGTATTTAACAACTATATGGCATTCAGTAAGCCCTGTCTTGGCCTCTCTTGATCCATCTGTGTTCTCAGTTTACTTATTCTCCATGTGTATCTGTTGAACATTTTATGTAATTAATATTTTCATGTCATTTCTAGATTATTTTCACATTTTTGTAGTGTCTTTCTTCGTCTGTACCTTGGCCCTGGGCTAAAGGGCAGGTGTTTTTATTTCAATCCCTTTTTGTATATTGCTACAGGTTAGGCACCTGTATATTACCTGTTAGCACCTCCACTGTCCCACTCTTATTACTTAGAGTCTGCGGGGCAAGGTTAGTGCAAAGATAACTGTATATAGGGCATCTACCACCAGGATGAAGGATTGTAAACCAAGCACACTGACATACTGGTGTGTGCCTCTTCTGGCAGGACCTGTTCTTCTTTAAACTTCCTAGTCTTGTTTTTAAGAAAAACTGGCTTTAAAAATTATGCAAATGAGTCCGAGGGGCTCCAGGCTCCATTAACAGCTATGGAGCCTGGAGCCCCTCAGGCTCATTTGCATAATCTTAAAAGCCTTTTTTGTAAAAAATGGGGCATAAGAAGTTAAACGAACAGTAGATCCGGAGGGGGCACACAGCAGTATGTCAGTGTGCTTGGTTTGCAATCCTTCATCCTGGTGGTAGATGTCCTTTAAACTGGCTGGGCGCTGCAGTCTACATTATATACACTTGTTATTCTCTCCTTGTGTATCCGGTCCACATAGTGTATGACTGTGATTTGGCACTATTTATTCACATGGACTTTTGTCACATGTGTATAACAACGTCACTTTATTGTTAGGCATAAGTCATAAAGGAACACAAGTATCTCACACATCTTATACTCAGAATTTTATAATATTTTTTGAAACATTATATTTCATAATAAGTTGTTAAAGTTATGGTTATATTACTTTTTTTCTCTTCTTCCTTCACTCATAATCTCTTCACTTGCATGTGTGACTCTCCAGTGTCTATGGATATTTTTCTGCATCTAAATTCCAAGATAAATGATATAATAATTAATATTCTTAGATAAATACAAAAAAGTTATAGTAATTTATGTATCTATCTAAGCGCTAGCGGAGACTGCCACAATAATATCAAAGTATACCGAAGCATTTACTCATAGTATGTAGTATATGCTAAAAATTTCTGCACATTTTTGAATATAATAGCACCTTCACCAGTCACCAAATAAGAAGACTTCTCCCTAACTGGTTTATGGATCTAATTCTGATTTTTATAGTCACCTCCTGTATTTAATTTATATTTGTATCCAATTTCTTAACTATGTATGTATTTATATGTGAAACATTTATCTAATATATACAGCTGAGTGTATGTGTGTGTATGCATGCCCGATAACAAAATCTGCACCGTCGTGTTTACAATAACCAATTTTTCCCAACCGCTCTCTGTGACTCAGGGAACATCATAGACTCGGGTTTGAGTAGAAATTTCCACCCAGTGCTTTCCAAAATACGGTGACGGTGCACTTTTTTTCCAATTGTCCTCTGTCCAATGTCTGTGTTATTTTGCCCATATTAATCTTTTCCTTTTATTAGCCAGTCTTATTCACATGATCGTACGTCCCCCATAGACTGCAATAGCCACACGTGTGGCACCAGATCATTCCCTGTGTACAATCTTTCCCAGAAGTATGAACTGTACGTCATGCATTTCTATGGAGAGGGGAGGGGTCCCCCCTCCTCCTTAGATATGGATTTTTCTATGCAACACTAACCCGAAAACCAGCATCCTTGAGTCCCCTCTTTACTGTAGAGGTTGACACTGGTGTTTGGCAGGTACTATTTGATGGTGGTTTTAATGTGTATGTTTTTAATGTCCAATTGTTGATTGTCTATATGAATTAATAAAGGTGTATATTTTGAATTTAATTTCGGGTACTTGTAGTATGACATGTGATCTCATATGTTTTCTGTTGGTATTTACTATTTGATGATGCTGCCAGCTGAGGACCTTGAGGCGTTGGTTTCTCAAACTAAAGACTCAAATGTACTTGTCTCCTAGCTTAGTTGTGCAGCAGGGCCTCCCACTTTTCTTTCTACTCTGGTTAGAACCTGTTTGTGCTCTCCTCTGGAGGGAGTAGTACACACCGTTGTAGGAAATCTTCAGTTTCTTGGCAATTTGTCTCATGGAAAGGCCTTCATTTCTATGAATAAGAATAGACTGAGTTTTCCATTAAATTTTTTTTTTCTGCCCATTGTGAGAGTTTCATAGAACAAACAAATGTGATGCCCCAGATTCTCAACCAGCTTAAATGTAGATCAGTTTTAAAGCTTCTCTATAAACTGTTTTCAACTGTGCTAGCATACTTGAACAAGGCTTTAAGGGTTTTCTAAACATCCATTAGCCTTCTTACACAGTTTGCAAACACAATGGGGCAGATTTACTTACCCGGTCCGTTCGCGATCCAGCGACGCGTTCTCTGCGCTGGATTCGGGGCCGGCCGGGATTCATCAAGGCAGTTCCTCCGACGTCCACCAGGTGGCGCTGCTGCGCTGAAGTTCCCTGAAATGCACGGAAGTTCACGATCCTATCCTGGATGAAGGTGAGTGCAAGCTCTGCGACACAATTTCCTTTTTTAAATGCGGCGGTTTTTCCGAATACGTTGGGTTTTCGTTCGGCCACGCCCCCCGATTTCCGTCGCGTGCATGCCGGTGCCGATGCGCCACAATCCGAACGCGTGCGCCAAAGTCCCGGGGCAATTCAGGAACAATTGGCGCAAATCGGAACTATTCGGGTAACACGTCGGGAAAACGCGAATCGGGCCCTTAGTAAATGACCCCCAATAGGGCACATTTACTTGCCCGTTCACCGAAAGTGTATTGTCAGATAATAATGCACTCTGCCAGATTGTGAGCCCGATATCCTGCATGTGTAGCTTTCCCGCTCAGGTCTGACGGAGTTCACCTTCTGCTTCCTGTTGTATATAAGTGCATAGGATTGCGACACAATTTGAAAGTTAAAGAGGACCTGTCACCCCATTTATCGGCACTAGGAGCTGCTTACTAAAGTAAGCAGCTCCTAGTGCTCAGTCAAACGCCGCAGTGTTATAGTGATAGCGTTACCGGAAACCTCCAGTAACGCTATCTAACACTGCGGCAGGGTGTAGTGTAATTGTCGGACAGCTCGCAAAGCTGTCCGACGTATTCATGAGGGGGTGGGGTTGGGGCGTGACTAGGGGCGTGACTAGGACCACCCTCTCATGAATACATCAGACAGCTTTGCAAGCTGTCCGATGATTACACTATACCCCGCCGCACTGTTAGATAGCGTTACCGGAGGTTTCCGGTAACGCTATCACTCTAACAATGCAGCGTTCGATCGAGCACTAGGAGCTGCTTACTTTAGTAAGCAGCTCCTAGTGCCGATAAATGGGGTGACAGGTCCTCTTTAAATCCAGCGTTCAGTCCGAATCAGTCGGATTGTTCAACGGCACGCCCCCCCCCCATTTCTGTCACATAAAAGCCAGCGCAGCTGCGCCAAAATCCGATCACATGTGACAGAATCCCCTGCTAGATACCTGTCACAGAAAATGGCGGAAGATTCAACTAAAGTGCGTCCGCTGACCATTAGTATATAAGCACAAATGTACCATTGAACCACTGGAGTGGAGTTTGTTGGAAATGGGCCTATATACACCTATGTAGATATTGCATTTAAAACCAGACGTTTAAAGCTAGAATAGTCATTTACCACATTAATGTATAGAGAGTATTTATGATTCATTTAATGTTTGCTGCATTGAAAGAAAATGTGCTTTTCTTTAAAAAATAAGCTGATTTCTAAGTGACCCCAAACTTTTGAGTGGTAAGTGTATATCTTGATTTTACTGTGTAGCTATAAATCCAGGGGCGTAACTACAGCGGTAGCAGCCATAGCAGCCGCTATGGGGCCCGCAGTGTCAGGAGGGCCCCATCATCCGACATGACACAATAAAGAATGGAGGATGTGCATCATTATACACTCACGGCCACTTTATTAGGTACACCATGCTAGTAACGGGTTGGGCCCCCTTTTGCCTTCAGAACTGCCTCAATTCTTCATGGCATAGATTCAACAAGGTGCTGGAAGCATTCCTCAGAGATTTTGGTCCATATTGACATGATGGCATCACACAGTTGCCGCAGATTTGTCGGCTGCACATCCATGATGCGAATCTCCCGTTCCACCACATCCCAAAGATGCTCTTTTGGATTGAGATCTGGTGACTGTGGAGGCCATTTGAGTACAGTGAACTCATTGTCATGTTCAAGAAACCAGTCTGAGATGATTCCAGCTTTATGACATGGCGCATTATCCTGCTGAAAGTAGCCATCAGATGTTGGCTCATTGTGGTCATAAAGGAGATGAAACACGGTCAGCAACAATACTCAGGTAGGCTGGGTGGGTGCAACGATGCCTCAATTGGTACCAAGGGGCCCAAAGAGTGCCAGAGAAAATATTCCCCACACCATGAACCACCCCACCAGCCTGAACCGTTGATAACAGAGCAGGATGATCACTGCTTTTCATGTTGTTGACGCCAAATTCTGACCCTACCAATCCGCAATGTGCGCAGCGGTAAATCGAGAACTCATCAGACCAGGCAACCGTTTTCCTTCACCAATCTTCTATACTGTCCAATTTCGATGAGACTTGTGCAAATTGGTAGCCTCAGTTTCCTGTTCTCTTAGCTGATAAGGAGTGGCACCTGTGGTATGTCTTTCTGCTGCTTGAGCCATCTGCCTATCATAGTTGTCGACGTAACTGTGCGTTCAGATATGCTCTTCTGCCTAATTGGTTTAGACGGGTGGACGATTTTGAGTCACGTTGACTTTCTATCAGCTCAACCTAGTCTGCCACAGTCTATCCTCTGACCTCTGGCATCACAACGGCATTTCGCTTCGCCCACAGAACTGCCCTCACTGGATGTTTTTTCTTTTGTTCGGACATTCCCCGTGAAACCATCAGAGAGGTGTGCGTGCAAATACCATTAATCAGCCGTTCTTCTGAATACTCAACCAGCCCTTCCTGGCAACCAACACCATGCCACGTTAAAGGCACTCAAATCACCTTTCTTCCCCATACTGATGCTCGGTTTGAGCTGCAGGAGATTGTCTTGACCATGTCTACATGCCTAAATGCACTGAGTAGCCGCCATGTGATTGGCTGATTAGAAATTAAGTGTTAACGAGCAGTTGGACAGGTGTACCTAATAAAATGGCCGGTGAGTGTATGTATATTGTACTGCACATTGTCCAGCATAACATGTATATAACATATACTGTGATGTATATATGCAGTATCTGTGGTATGTATATGGTGTCTGTATACACTGTACGTGAGTATGTTGCATATGGCACTGAATGTGTGTGTATATGCTGTGTGTGCACATGAGTGTATTTATATGTGATTGTAACTCGCATGTGTGAGTATACTAATATGTATATTTTTTAAGTGGGAAGGGGGGCCCCATGCAGTAGCCTGCTAGGGGGCCCTGTCTCTCCTTGTTACAAAGAGAAAAAAAGTTTTTTGTGTGTGCTCACCCTTCAGTTGAAAACGTCCCGATTGGTGGCCGTGCTGGATACGAAGAGCTCCTGGTCTGGATCCAAGGTGATAGGTAACAAAAATTGAGGAAAAGATTAAGTGTCCATGAGTATGACTAAGGACACTTTTTGTCCAAAACGCGTCACCTACCATTTGCCTTTTCCCCTTCTATCGTGATGTCACACTTTTTAACATGTAACCAATAAATCTCTACGAAGATTTTTTACTTTTAACAGTTGCCTGTGCGGATTTCCTTTAATCTTTTCCTGAATTTTTGTCTCCTAGTTACGCCACTGTTTAAATCTCATATTTAGTATATGCAAATTTGGTTGACAGATTATCTACAGTTAGAGGCTTTGTATAACGGTCATCGGTTTACGATGATCATGGATTATTTTGCTAGAAAATACATGTTGCAGTGGTGCATGTCGACACTTTTTATCTCTACAGATTATGTTCTTCGGAAAGGCTCCCTGGAGAATTCAGCATTGCTGATAACTACTGTGACTGTTCGCATCTGCTGGTAATTTGACTCTAGTGACTCTATTGCGAGAAACAAGAAGACAGCTAATATTTCTGGACAGCAACTTTATTTCATCAGCCATGACATGTGTAGTAAATTTCCTAGTAACTGTTCTTGTGTCAAGTGAGTAGTGAGTCACCAATGTTTTCTTATCATAGATCCACTGCAGCAAAAAAAAACCCCACAAAAATGAATGAATATAACCAATCATTATGTACGACTTAAGGACTCTTGACTTAGAGACGACCTCTAGTTACAGACAGACCTCTGCCTACCGTGACCTCTGGTGAAGCTCTCTCTGGCTGTCTCTTTAGTCCCAGGCTGCAATGATCAGCTGTAAGGTGTTTGTACTGAAGTTTTATTGATAATTAGAGATGAGCGAACATACTCGTCCGAGCTTGATGCTCGTTCGAGACCGCTATACAGCCCGCCTCCTCCCCATTAACACAGCTACATCAGCCGCCTCCGCCCCAGTAACACAGCTACAATACAGCCGCCTCCCCCCGTAACACAGCTACATACACCGCCTTATCCCCTGTATACCAGCTACATACAGCCGCCTCATCCCGTACACAAGCTACATACAAGCCCCTCCTCCCCAGTAAACACAGCTACATACAGCCGCTCAGTCCCATAACCAGCACTACCCGCCTGGCCCCAGCTAACACAGCTACATACATCCGCCTCATCCCCAGTAACACAGCCACATACACCTCCCCCAGTACCAGCTACTACACACCTTTCCCTAGTAACTCAGCTACATACAGCCACCTCGCCCCATACACAGCTACTAAGCCGCCTCACCCCCAGTAACACAGCTACATACAGCCACCCTCGCCCCCAGTAACACAGCTACATACAGCCGCCTATCCCAGTAAACGCCTATCTACACCGCCTCATCCCCATTAAACACAGCTACATCGCCGCCTCCATCCCATAACACAGCTACATACAGCCCTCGTCCCCATACCACAGCTAATAGAGGCCGCCTCGTCCCCCAGTAACACAGCTACCTCAGCCGCCTCATCCCCAATAACACAGCTACATACAGCCGCCTCATCCCAGTACACGCTACATACAGCCCCCTCGTCCCAATAACACCGCTACACTACAGCCCGCTCATCCCCAGTAACACAGCTACATACCATCCGCCCCTCCCCAGTAAACAGCTACTACAGCCGCCGCCTCATCCCCAGTAACACAGCTACATACAGCCGCCCATCCCCAGTAACAGCTACATACACCCGCCTCATCCCTAGTACCCAGCTACATACGGCCGCCTCATCCCCAGTAACACAGGCTACATCACACAGCCGCCTCAATCCCCGTAACACAGTTACATACAGCCGCTCATCCCAGTAACAAGCTACATACAGCCGCACTCGACCCCAGTAACACCGCTCCACAGCCGCCTGACCCATAACCAGCTACATACAGCCGCCTCGACCCCCAGTAACACAGCTAACATACAGCCGCCTCGCCCCCAGTACACAGCTACATACACCGCTCGACCCAGTAACACAGCTACATACAGCCGCCTCGACCCAGTAACACAGCTCATACAGCCGCCTCGCCCCTAGTAACACAGCTACATACCCCGCCCCCCCCCCAGTTAACACAGCTACACAGCCGCCTCATCCCCAGTACACAGCTACATACAGCACCTCACCCCCCTAACACAGCTATAATACAGCCGCCTCGCCCCCAGTAACACAGCTATACATACACCGCCTCATCCCCAGTAACCACTACATTCAGCCGCATCACACCCCAGTAACACCCTACTACACAGCAGCCTCATGCCCATAACACAGCTCATACCAGCCGCCTCATCCCCAGTAACACAGCTACATACAGCCGCCTCACCCCAGTAACACTGCTACATACAGCCACCTTGCCCCCAGTAACACAGCTACATACAGCCTCCTCATCCCCAGTAACACACCTACATACAGCCGCATCACCCCCAGTAACACCACTACATACAGCAGCCTCATTCCCAGTAACACAGCTACATACAGCCCGCCTCTCCCATAACACAGCTACTACAGCCGCCTCATCCCCAGTAACACAGCTACATACAGCCGCCTCATCCCCAGTACACACCTACATACGACGCCGCCTCATCCCTAGTACACAGCTACATACAGCCGCCTCATCCCCAGAACACAGCTACATACAGCCGCCTCATCCCCAGTAACCACGTCCTATACAGCCGCCCCTCCCCAGTAACAAGCTACATACACCGCCTCGACCCCCTAACACACCGCTACACACAGCCCTCGACCCCATTACCAGCTACTCACCCTCGACCCCATAACACAGCTACAATACATCGCGCCTCGCCCCCAGTACACAGCTACATACAGCCGCCCGCCTGACCCCGATAACACAGCTACATAACAGCCTCCGCCCCTCACCCCAGTAACACAGCTACATACAGCCGCCTCGCCCCCTAGTAACACAGCTACATACAGCCCCCCCCCCCCAGTAACACAGCTACATACAGCCGCCTCACCCCCCGTACACACTCATACAGCCCCTCGCCCCCATAACACAGCTACATACAGTCGCCTCGCCCCAGTAACACAGCTACATACAGCCGCTTCAATCCCAGTAACACAGCTACCTACAGCCGCCTCACCCCCATTAACCACAGCTACATACAGCCGCATCATCCCCAGTAACACACAGCTACATACAGCCGCCTCATCCCCAGTAACACAGCTACATACAGCCGCCTCATCCCACAGTCATAACACAGCTACACGGCACCCACCCAAACCAGCTACATACACCGCCTCGCCCCCAGTAACACAGCTATATACTCCGCCTCAAATCCCGCCCGTCCCCCAGTAACACAGCTACAACACAGCCTCAATCCCGTACACGACACTACATACAGCCACCCTGTCACCAGTAACACAGCTACTCAGCCGCCGCGCCCCCAGTAACACAGCTACATACAGCCCCGGCATCCCCCCAGTAACACAAGCTCTCACATCAGCGCCTCGCTTCCAGTAACACGCTACATCAACAGCCGCATCACCCCCAGTAACACAGCCTCTACGCCTCCTCACTCCCCAGTAACACATACCTACATACGGCCCGCCCTCACCCAGTAACCAGCTACACACCGCCCCTCCCCCAGTAACACGCTACATACAGCCCCTCACCCAGACACAGTACACATCAGCCTCATCCCCATAACAACTACATACAGCCGCCTCTCCCCAGTAACACCTTACATACAGCGCTCGCCCCAGAACACAGCTACTACGCCGCCTCGTCCCCATTAACACAGCTACATACAGCCCCGTCGCCCCCAGTAACACATGCTCTACATACAGCAGCCTCACCCCAATACCCAACAAGTACATCAGCCCGCCTCATCCCCATCAACACAGCTACATCCACGCTCCTCATCCCCATTAACTAGCTACATACAGCGCCTCCCCCTAACAGCTACATACAGCGCCTCCCCCCCAAGTACACAGTTTACATACAGCCGCTCCCCCCGTAACCACATGTCTTTACATAAACCTCACCCTACCAGATATCAGTCCCATTTAACATACACCTCACCCACCAGACACCCATCTCAGTTAATGATAACAATACACATTTATACACTGATTATCACCCTTATCACATAAAGTTCTACACTCGAGCGTCACCCATATATATACATATACACACGATTATGTACCTATACATTTATACACTAATACACAGCAGTATACACAAACTATAAGTAATAACACACAACGGTAGATATACATCACCCACCTATACACGACCATACTATACACATATCAGTATAAACACCACATATACATACAGCAAATACACACACATTCAGTATATACAGCAATTTTCACACACATTCAGTACACAGAGCGTAACATAATACCACATACACAGCTAAACATATCATATATATTTAAAGTGCAATTATTGCTTATACAAAATATGCGTGTATAAATACAGTATAGCACTATACGACAGTATATACATATAATACAGTAATTACACCTATATACACAGTATCTTACATGTATATACACATATACACATATATATACAGTAGTGCATTTATTACACATATACACAGTATATACCATGTATAATACACATATAATACACATCAGTGACATTATACACATAACACATTTTATACAGTAGATGCATTATATCATTAAGTTTATTAAGAACATACGATGTGGAATATAACAAAGTGTATACACATAACACGTACATATACACCATTAATATACCAGTAGATGCATATATACACAGTAACACAGTATAGTACATACTAAATACAGTATATACACTATATATACTAAATGCATGTTAACATATACCCGTAATATACATTAGATGCATGTAATACACATATACACAGTATATACACAGTATATACCACAGTTAATATACACATAGATGCATGTATACACCTACACAGTATATATCCAGTTAGTATGCATGTATAATAACATATACACGTATATACACATATTACACAGTAGTGCATATATACACATGTACACAGTATCAGAGTATATATACAGTAGATCATTTAATCACATAACACCATATAACCACATATATACACAGTAGATGATATAGAACCTGTAGCACAGTATCTACAGTATTATCATATACAGTAGATGCATGTATACACACTATCCCAGTATATAACCAGTAATGCATATATCACATTACACAGTATACTACACATTATTACAGTAGATGCATGTATACACATATACACAGTTATATACACATATATAACAATAGATGCATATATCCACATAATACACAATATTACACATAATCACATAGATGCTATATACACATACACGTTACACCTATATACAGTATACACACAGTTACCCATATATACAGTATATACACAGTATTATACACACACACAGTATATATACTGTATTAAAACATATATTCACATGTTATATACATATATCTACAACACAGAAATAATACATATCATATATACAACTGAGTAAATACATACTGTCATGTAATGTATATACTTACACCCTTTTATGATGCTGACTCGCGATCTGTGGCTTCAGCTGGTGTAGGGGGGTCCGTCGGTTGCTTGTTCCGACAGGAGGGGGTGGTACGGGCAGGGGGGGGGTTTGGGTCGGAGGACGGTGCCTCTTCGCGGGGGGGGGGGGGGGATCCGGAGGACAGCTGCTTCTTTCGGCGGGGGAGGGGGATCGCGGAGGACAGCTGCTTCTTCGGGCGGGGGGGGGTGGGGATCGCGGAAGACAGCTGCTTCTTGGGGGGGGGGATCGCGGAGGACATCTGCTTGTTCGGCGCGGGCGGGGGGTAGCGGAGGAACGGCTGCGTCTCGTGGGCGGAGGGGATGGAGCGGACGCATAGCTTCTTCATTGTGGGGGGGCGTGGGGGGGGAGCAGCGGAGGAGGCTTCTTGTTCGGGCGGGGGAGGAGGGCCGACGCACGGGTTTGGAGCGGGTGGGGAGGCGGGCCATGCAGGCATGGGCGGTCGCGGGGAGGCGGGTACCTGTGCCGGGCGACGGCTCGCATCTGCAGCTGAAGGGCGGGCTGGGAGCGGTTAACTTTGTTGCCGGGGTCGGGCGGACGGCTCAGGCAGTTTGGCGCTGAGGAGAAGGCCGGGGGCGCGATCTTGTGGGGCCCCCTGGGGGGGGCAAGATGGTGGGGGCCCCGGGGCTCGAGCCCCGGGAGCCCCGCCTATAATCCGGCCCTGTATGCAAGTAATATACCGTCAGATCTACTTGGTTGCAATAAAACTCACACAAAAGAATCAGAAAAAAAAATGTAATCTATTTGTTGCTGGATCCAAACAAAGTACCGTATATACTTGTGTATAAGCCAAGTTTTTCAGCACAAAAAATGTGCTGAAAACGCCCCTCGGCTTATCCACGAGTCAATAAAGTAAAATACTCAAAAATTAAACTTATATACCTCACCCTCAGGTGGCCCCGATGTGCAGCGCTGCTCCCCAATGTCCGTTCGCTCCTCTTCTTGCTTCCGCGCCGTCTTCTTTCTTCTGCTGGGCGCTCCATGTTTTTCCCCGGGGCCACGCCCAGTATGACTTCAGCAGCCTGAAGACGAGCCGCGTGGACATCGGGGGAGCAGCGCTGCACATCGGGGCCACTGGGGGCAAGCTATACACTGGGCAGTGTATACTACTGGGGGCAAGCTGTATACTACTGGGGCAGAGCTGTATATTCCTGGGGGGGGCAAGCTGTATACTACTGGGGGCACCTGTATACTACTGGGCAGCTGTATACTCTGGGACAGGCTGTATACTACTGGGGGCAGGCTGTATACTACGGGGCTCAGACTGTATACTACTACTGGGGGCAAAGCTGTATACTACATGGGCATGGCGTATACTACTGATGGGGCAGGCTGTATACTACTGGGCAGCTGTATACTACTGGGGGCAAGCTGTAACTACTGGGGGCAGACTGTATACTACTGGGGGTGCAAGCTGTATACTACTGGGGGCAAGCTGTACTACTACGTGGGCAAGCTGTATACTACATGGCAGCTGTATCTACTTGGGTCAGGCTGTATACTACTGGGGGGCAAGTGCTATAATACTGGGGGCAAAGCGTGTACTACTGGGGGCGACTGTATACTACTGGGGGCAAGCTGTATACTGCTTGGGGCAAGCTGGGCAACTGTATACTATAGGGGGCGGGCTGGCCTATATACTGGGGGGGGTCTTGACCAATGCATTCCCACCCTCCGTGCTTATACTCGATCATATTTTAGCCCATTTTTTTTGGTGGTAAAATGAGGGGTCTCAGCTTAAACTTGGGTCGGCTTATACTCGAGTATATACGGTACTCCTTCTCTTAATCCTAAATCCTACTTTGGACACTGCACACACTCGCTTTTCTGAATGCTCATAAAAAGGTTATTTGCCACACTAAGCTACTGTGTTCACTGCAACAAGATCTGGCTGCAAATCTTTCTCTACCCACACCTTCTCATTCCTCCTGTAGCCCTGGCAGCCAAGGATGTCGCTTTAAAATGACACTGAGCATGGCAAGTCCTGGGCTGTATTGGACTGCAGGAGGAAGCCTTGAGTCCTGTCTGGCAAACTCTGTGCTGGGGTGAAGACATGGGTGCCCACAGAAAGGGCTCTGAGTGCCACCTCTGACACCCGGGCCATAGGGACTGCCCTATGGTCTCTGGCTGTGTGTGACCGGATCCTGATCCCACCATTAACGCGGGAGCAGAAGAAAACAGCAAAGTTGGTGTAGACTCGGGACCTGCGTCCGCTCATGTCTAAAGTCAGTGGGCAAACAGGGACAAGGGAAGTTTTCACTGATTATCTATAAAGTGTCTCTGTTGTTGCTTTTATGTGCCTAGTTTATGTCTATCTCCAGCAGAGGGCATGATACATGGGCAGTCACATCACAACACTGCTTTTTTCACCAGTATGAGGAACACTTGGCAGTTTTTGTAGTTATGTATTTATGTAACTAAACAACCTTGCAAAAAAGAGTGTATACACTTTGGTCTTGTATAGATCAAGTTATAGACCTAATGTTCAAAAAAAAGGGTTTAGGAACAGACACCGATACACATTAGGTTAAGCAGGGAATCAAATATACAGTGTCGGACTGGGTTTCCTTAGGCCCACCAGAGAAAATCAATTTGGGGGGCTACTCTTCACTATCCCCCAGGAAATATACTCTAGCAGCCTCCAAATTGTCGTTTTTCTTGATGACCTTTGGGGTTCAGTATTGGGTTGAGCCAGGGCCCACCGGAGGATCCTCTGGTACTCTGGTGGGCCAGTCCAACACTGCAAATATGTATAGGGTCTTTTTATCACCCTATACACATTAGGAAGGAATCCAATCCTTGTGTTCCCAAGAGACAAATTGATGTGATTTATTTTTAAGACCTTAGGAGTAGTAATGAAGATTGCTCTCTCTTTTTCATGTCGTCTTAGGCTGGCTTCCCTTACTTTATTTTGTATACAGGTAGTCCCCAGGTTACATACAAGATAGATTCTGTAGTTTTGTTATTATCAATCTGTATGTAAGTTGGAACGGGTATATTTTTTTTGTAACTCCAAATTTTTTGACAAGAAGGATTATCAATAGAGATGAGCGAGCACTAAAATGCTTATTCGAGACGAACTTTTCCCGATGCTCGAGTGCTCGTCTCGAATAACGAGCCCCATTGAAGTCAATGGGAGACTCGAGCATTTTTCAAGGGGACCAAGTAGGCTGCACAGGGAACGCTTGGCCAAACCAACCTGGAAATTCATCAGGAAAAGATGAAACACCCACCGAAAGGTACGGAAACAGCAGGGGCAGTCATGCATGGATCCTCTGGGCTGCTTAAACGCCCCATTATGCCAAAACTTATGGCAACAGCATGGCCTGACAGAGTGACAAATGAAGCTAGATAGCATCTAAAAATCCAATAATTGACCATGAACTATAAGGGACGGCATGCAGAGGCACAGCGGCAGGCAGCGGCAGGCTAGTAGAGTGGCAGGCGCGACATCCCATAAAATTGACTCAGGTCTTCAACAACCAAATGGGTGTGGCAGAAGAACCAAAAGGAGTGTGAGCAAGAAGCCTGAAATTATTTCCCTCTGTGAACAAAAGGTGGACTGTATTTAGTCGGCTAAAACACACATGTTGGCGACATAGCGTACCAGTTCCAACGTATCTGTGAAACCACCCGTAAAACATGAGCCGAACACAGCTCGTTTGAAAGGGGACGACATTTGGAGGCAGCCATGGAGCGACTTCCCCATATTAAGAGCGCAGTATGGGGCATCCATTTGCGCTTATATTGCAACTGCAGGTCCTCCAGCATGGCGGCGACAGATGGGCTTCACTATGTATCTGGGAAACACCGTAAAATCTGCCTGACACAGCTCGTTGGATAAGGGGATGATGTGTCGATATCTGCGTGTTCTCCAGCGTCTGGGGTAATAGACATTGAAGTTTGGTCGTGGAGGACATTGGTGGACGTGCCGGGAGGCGAAATGGCCGCCGGAACAGCAAGTGGCAGTCATGCCTGGATGCCTCTGATCCTGCCTATTTGGGATGAGCTGGTGGTCCACTGCCGGCGAGCTTTCGCCTGTCCAGCCCCTGTCTCTCCTGCTCCTCCCCACCCACCAAATGGGCCGGCGGCCAAAGCGTTTACTTGAAAAAACTGATAATTTCAAAGTCAGGCGGGGTCGTTTTGAATAGTTCCAACTAGAATAATGGAATAGCATAGTGGTTCATTTGTTAATGTTTTAACACGGAATGGTTCCATGATTAAGAGCGGACGTAGGGCAACCAATTGCGCTCTATGATTGCAACTTCAGTCTCCAAGCTGGCGGCGTACAGATGGTCCGCGTTCCACTATGTATCTGGTGAAACACCTGAAAATTCGCCTGACCACCAGCTCGTGTGCTAAGGGGAACCATGCCATGGAGGCAGTTGACTAGTAGTAGATTAAGGTGCTGCAGTTAAAAAACTATGTTATTGGTGGACTTGGAGGAGATGGCGCTCGATGGCCAGGCGAGCTTTCGTCAATCAACGCCCCTGTCTCTAGGCTAACATCCAACAGCACTTTCTAACGAACTTTTGTATAAGATCAAGTTTAGTAGCGTCTTTAAAAAGTTTGTGATATTGCGGTAGGGGAAGTAAACCAGATCCCAAGACGCGCTGACAATAATCGGGTAATGGAATAAAAGTTTGCCAGTATATTTGTGCGATACAGCAGGGTGGCGACAAAGTTAACAAGTTGAATGTTGAAATGCCCTGTAATGCTCTTTGCGGTGTGCCTTTATCGCCTAGGACTCTCAGCAGTTTGAGCACCGCCTGCGTGTCGCTTAGCGACGGCACTGTGCGGCCTAGAGCTACCGCTTGATGGGCCATGCCCACGGATGGTAATTTCGTGAGGAGGAGGTTGAGGAGGGGGGGAGGAGGAGGAGGTCTAGTAGGCCTTGAGACCTGAGACCGAACGGTAGGCCCCGCAATGCCTCGCGTCGCAGTATGCGAACCAGCCCCAGGGTCAGACTCGGTCCCAGCCTCCACAAGTTAGTGTTAGTAGCGTTCATTGTAGTTGGGGATATGGCGGGTGAGGGAAAGTAAACAGATGCGGCAAGAAGGCTGAAATAATATCCGTAAATGGGGTAAAGTTTGGGCAGTATAATTTGTGGATGAACCAGCCGGTAATCACCAGATGCAACGAAGCCGCTGAAAAGATATCGGTAATCATTAAAAGTTGCCATATAGTTTGTGGATAACACACAGCATGGTGGCGACAAAAGTTAACAACTTTGATGTGGAATCCATGAAAACAACCCAAATTCTGCCTGACCACCTCGTTTGATATGGGACGATGTATGGAGTCAGCTATATGGGACGACTTTTGGAGGTTAGCAATGGGACAAACGGTGGAGCTGCTAATGGAGACAATTTAATATGGATAGTGCCTGTAATGGGCATCCAAAAAGTTTTGAAACCAAGGAGCAGTAGGTGGCCCTCCAGAAATGAAATAATTGAGTGCAGGTATGGGCAGTCCAACTAAGTTTTCAAAACCAGATGAGCAGGTAGGTGCCTCCAAAAATTGAATAATTTGAGTGCCTGTATGTGGCACTCCCAAAAATGTGTTAAACGAGGACCCGGAGGGGGCCTCCAGAAAAATTAATGCAAGATACTAATAGTCTAGAATCCATGGGGCCTTGTCAAAAATAAGCCAGTTGTGTTACTGGGGGTGAGGCGGCTGTATGTAGATGTGTTACTGGGGATGATGTGGCTGTATGTAGCTGTGTTACTGGGTGTGAGGCGGCTGTACGTAGCTGTGTTACTGGGGATGAGGCTGCTGTATGTAGCTGTGTTACTAGGGATGAGGCTGCTGTATGTAGCGGTGTTACTGGGGATGAGGCGGCTGTATGTAGCTGTGTTACTGGGGATGAGGCGGCTGTATGTAGCTGTGTTACTGGGGATGAGGCGGCTGTATGTAGCGGTGTTACTGGGGACGAGGCGGCTGTATGTAGCTGTGTTACTGGGGGCGAGGCGGCTGTATGTAGCTGTGTTACAGGGGATGAGGCGGCTGTATGTAGCTGTGTTCCTGGGGGCGAGGTGGCTGTATGTAGCGGTGTTACTGGGGATGAGGCGGCTGTATGTAGCTGTGTTACTGGGGGCGAGGCGGCTGTATGTAGCTGTGTTACAGGGGATGAGGCGGCTGTGTGTAGATGTGTTACTGGGGCGAGGCGGCTGCATGTAGCTGTGTTACTAGGGATGAGGCGGTTGTATGTAGCGGTGTTACTGCGGGGATAGTGGATAGTGAGCAGGAGGACGAGTATGCACGCTGCACTCAGTGGGGGCCTCCACCAGATTTTGCGCCCAGGGGCCCCCACCACCCTTAATCCGGCCCTGCTTGCATAATCTGTATATTGTGTGGGGTCTATAGTGTTGGTTATCTAGACAGGATAGCAAAGGTGCTGCCTAATTAATAGTGGGTGTGGCTATCTAATTAGCAGCCTTTATATACTTCTGTGGTCAGTTTGTTTGATGGTTTGCAGCCGGATCTTGTTGCAGTGAACACAGCGGATTATTATGGCAAATAACCTTTTTAAGAGCATTCAGAAAAGCGAGTATGCGAGCTTGTTGGCGAGTGTGCATTGATCCTAAGTGTGTGTAGTGTCCAAGGTGGGATTTAGAATTAAGGGACTTAAGTTTGAGGGGGCTTTAGCAGGTAACTGCTGTATTTTTGTATTACTTTTACTGTGAATCTTCTTTTCTTCCATATTTCTCTTGTATTCTCCATTAGTACAATGGACTTCATAAGTGGCAATGCTACACAGTGTACATCCTGTAAAAAGCAGATAAAGGCCGCAAAAATAGAGACTGAGAAAAATACTGCCACAGAGAGCAAAAATAATCCCAAATTATTTTTCAAGTATGTAAATAATAAGAAACTAAAAACGGAGAGTGTGGGCCCTCTGGGGAGTAACATAGGGGTCATGGTGGAAGGAGATGAGGAAAGGGCCAATCTACTGAATGTCGCCTTCTTGACTGTCTTTCCCCAGGAATATCCCCTGGTGGAGGACTCGATGAGGAATGATGTAAATTCTCTTTGGAATGTCAACAGTTTATTCCAGGAAGTGGTACGGCGCCGCCTCACAACCACTAAGATAGATAAATCACCGGGGCCAGATGGCATACACCCCCGGGTTCTGCATTAACTATGTACCGTGATAGACAGACCATTATTTTTAATATTTGGAGATTCCCTGAGGACTGGTTATGTTCCACAGGACTGGTGCAAAGCAAATGTGTTACCAAGGATCAAAAACTAACTTCTGTGGTGGGGAAAATATTTGAGGGGTTTGTTAGAGATGCTATCCTGGAGTATCTCACTGTGCACAACCTTATAACCCAGCGTCAGCATGGGTTTATGAGAGATCGCTCCTGTCAGACTAATCTGATTGGTTTCTACGAGGAGGTAAGTTCCAGACTAGATCTGGGGGTCGCTGTGGATGTTGTATATCTGGACTTTTCAAAGGCATTTGACACCGTGCCGCATAAAAGGTTGGTACATAAAATAAGACTGCTGGGACTAGGGGAAAATCTGTGTATTTGGGTAAGTAATTGGCTTAGTGATAGAAAACAGAGGGTCGTCATTGATGGCACATTCTCAGATTGGGTGGGCCTTAACGGTGGAGTGCCACATGGGTCAGTATTGGGGCCACTTCTTTTTAATATTTTTATTAATGACCTTGTAGTGGGTTTACACAGTCAAGTTTCAATATTTGCAGATGATACTAAACTGTGTAAAGTAAATAATACTGAGATTGATGGTTTAGCATTACAGAGGGACTTGTGGAAGCTTGAAGAGTGGGCAGAGAAATGGTTGATGAGGTTTAATCTAGATAAATGTAAAGTTATGCACTTGGGCCATGGAAAACGGTCCAGTTCTAAACAGTCAATTACTTGGTAAAAATGGAGCTGAAAAGGGCTCGGGGACTATTGGTGAATGGTTAACTTAATTTTAGTGACCAGAGCCAGGCGGCTGCTGCTAAAGCGAATAAAATTATGGGATGTATCAAGAGAGGAATAGATTCTCATGATAAAGACTTAGTTTTGCCCTTATACAAATCACTGATCAGACCACACATGGAATATTGTGTACCATTTAGGGCACCAGTGTATAAAAAGGACATAGTAGAACTGGAACGGATGCAGAGGAGAGCAACCAAGATTATCAGGGGAATGGGGGGACTAGAATACAATGACAGATTACAAAATTTGGGATTATTCAGTTTAGAAAAAAAGACGACTGAGGGTAGACTTTAATACAATGTACAAATACCTGAACGGACAGTACAAGGATCTCTCCAAAGATCTTTTTATACCTAGGTCTGTGACCAGGACAAGGGGGCATCCTCTACGCTTAGAGGAGAGGCGATTTTACCATCAACATAGACAAAGGTTCTTTACTGTAAGAGCAGTGAGACTGTAGAACTCTCTGCCGCAGGAGGTTGTTATGGCGGACTCTATGTACATGTTCAAGAGAGGCCTGGATGCCTTTCTGGAGAGAAAAAATATCACCGGTTATGGGGAAAAAAAAATTTCATTAATTCTTAAGGTTGAACTTGATGGACTTGCGTCTTTTTCCAGCCTAATATACTATGATACTATGATTATTGTTGGAGCTCCTGCTCTGGGAACCTTGATTTTTCCTCTTCAGGGGACCCTGGAGGGAAGCTACAATCCAAATTTCTCCATCATCTTTCTATTGTATTGGTGAACTCAGGACACCAATATGATTGAAACCTGTGATACAGCAGGGATAAATAAGTTACTGCTTAAATTGTCATGTCAATTGTCAAGGTACGCCATCACTGCCATAGGGAGAAGGCAGAAGAGGTTTATTACCGCTTCTGCCTTCTCTGGTCCTCACTGCATAACGCTGAAGCAATGGTCACACAGGGGTTAATTACACCCAGTACAGCTGCAACCAAACATCTTCCCCCGAATGGGCCATTTCCCCCTGTAACTGGGGCTCTTGAAGTTGTCCCAGTTGCATGTGAGCTAGAAAGTAAAAAATAAAATGAAAAAGAAAAAAATGGAAATGTGCCCCAGGGGTCTTTTATTACCTTAATGGGGGAAATATAAAGTGAAAGCACACATACAAACATCAAATATTAATAAATATTTAAAAATACACGTTAATTTTTCTCTATAAAATTTTTTTAAATCCCACACTACACTATAAAAACCACCGCCACAGTCGCCCGGTTTGTCCCATACTATACATATTATATATCAAAACAACCGTCACACACGAGGGAATTAATTTATAATGGTCATTTTGAGTTCATTTGAAAACTGAAAAAAATACACTATACATTACAAAAAATTATTTTTCTCCAGGATTTGTAATTTTAACCTAAAAAAAACCACTAAGAATGAAAAAAAGATCCTTTAACATGTTTTTTTAAGACAGAAAAAATGCCTCAAATTACAGTATTGCACTTAAACCAATAAGTATCAACATTTATTAAAAATCCCCTGGTCCTTAAAAACTTTTAAGGACTAGTCAAAAAGGGGTTAAAGGTAGTGCATAGTCAACCACAGAAACTATATAGTAGTAGTGATGAGTGGGCCCGAACCAGATGGTTGATGTACGCGCGGAACATTGCAGGTTTGGGTCCCTGAACCTGGACTTTAGCCAGTGACCAGGTGAATGGCGCACCCCCTTCCTCCTGCGTGTAACTCTACCAATTGTTTGCTGTCACCAGTCGCGCATGTTAACCCTTAATTCTAGGATGATGTCACAGGGAGTGACAATCCTTGGCATTTTAGATGCTGCCAGCATCTAAAGGGCGACACTGTGATCGGTGCCGGCAAACTTGAGCAGGTCCAATCATACCCAGGCCTCTTTTAAAAGAACCATATTACCCTGTCTGCCTAAAATAAGGGACAGTGCAGGAGATTCACTATGCCTTCTCCACCAGTAATCTCCAAACCACACACCATATTCAAGGGGCAGATTGAGACTGTCATGGGCGCTGGGCTGCCTGAATATTATATCCCCTACAAGTCAGGAATTCCCTTCCAACATATGGTACTAGAATCCAGCTTCTAGGGGATTAGAGCATGTGTCCTTTCCACTTTCAATCTGCGGTTTCAGGACCTTTATTTGACCTTCAAAGTGTATTAAGAGCAGGAACAGATGTACCAAAGTTTCATGGGTGAAGGCCCTACTTAGTATAATATTTGGTGGGTGGTTTGAGTGGCCAGGTGCCGACCAGAAGGCTTGGGCCCCAGGCTATCGCTCAAACCACCTATATTATAATCCACTACTGGCAACATTGGGCATGGTGGTTTAGGGAGCGGGCAGGCGGTCCAACAGCGAATAAACTCTGCCAAATCAGACCTGCTAGTAACTCCAAACTGGAAGGGTTTGTGCCTGTATTTGCTAAGAGACCGGAGCCTCTTCGTAAATAGGGGCTCCATAGAGCCAGCGGGGGAATTTTAAGACTAACATTTAAAACCCTAGTCCTAATGAATTTCCCCCTATGAGTCTGTGCAGAGTAATTTGGCCGCCACCTTGACTGTGGTTGTAATATTATACAACTGTCAGCATACATTGCTATACTAACACGCTTACTTTATGCTTCCTTTCTGAAAAATCAATTATCTGTAATAATTCAGAATTAGATAAGATAAGTTTGTTTTCAAAGGATTTATTAATTGCATGAGTCAACTAAGTCCTTTGAAAATTCCAGACAGTATTGCTAATAAATGAATGGATATCTTTAAAAGCCGGTTGTTATGTCTACATTAATAAAACTCACATGGGACATTAATAGAGATGTGTAAAACTGTCATTCAGAAATTACCTGTATATTTATAAGGCTATAGCGCTTATCTTTTTAACAACCTTTAAGTACACACTGCTATATAAACAAGTCAGCATGACCTCAAAAGCTCGTCTGCCTGATATTTGCTATGTCATGTATATTAGCCAGCCATATGATTTTAGATAGCCCCTCATACACATATTTTACATGCTCAGCTGAAGCTATCCTTGGTCCTGAACCACTTTACCAGTGACTTTGGTTATACCTACACTTGCCTGTACCTGCGGCCAAAATGGACTATGGTTGCCTGACCCGTCGCCACACTGTTTTCTCTACTGCCTTGCCTTCTAGAGAGGTGGTAAAGTAGGCAGGAACAATTAGTTTTTTTTGTATCAGGGCTGACTCTCCCCAACCACCCTCCTACCTGACACATTCCAGAGAGACATTGGGCGACATGTATCTTTATTTTGACTTTGTTTTTTGTCTTTTTGCACATTTTGTTATTTTTGTTGCACCTTTTTGGGAGTATTTGCACATTTTTTTTCGCACCTACGCCAGGGTGTTCAGAAGTTTCTGTTGTGTGTGTTTATTGCAGCGTTACTAATGTATCTTTGCAAGACAGATGTTTTGCATCTTATTTTTGAGCAAATTTGAGACTTTTTAGGTGCAAATCAAAACACAACTGACCACACTTACGTCCATGCATGCACCTAAAAAGTTGCAAAAAATTTTTAAAAACCTACTTTTGAGGGGGGCCTACCAAGAAAGACGAGCACTAACTGCACTTCGTCTACCCCGGCTGCTTAAGCTACAGTCCGGCTGATATCCCATTACCCAGAGAGAAGGGAGAAACAAACGGGCACCTCACCCGACCATCGGCAGACCCTGTTTCCGCGCATTATGGCAGATTTTCTCCTCTGGGAGATGAGAGCCTCTGCAGCCAAGATGGCACAAGTGAGCACCTCGGCAGGTGAAGCCTCACCTCCACTAGCCTTCCCTCTTCTAACCCCGCTTGGCTTGACTCAGCAAACCTCACCGGACTTGGCCTTATCTCAGCAGCCATGGGGAGTAGGAGACCGGACACCGGGAGCAGGTACCTCTCACCCACACAAACACAGCCCTGCTGTGCAAACGCCTGATGGCCATAGTGCAGCAGCCAGGCTGCTGATTGATTGGCCCCTCCAGAGGGCCAAATATGCCTGCTACCCAGCCCAAGGCCTGTCACAGTGGGTACACAGTCCTTCCTGGCCCCCCCCTCTACCATAGCGCCAATCTCCTCAGTGCAAGGCACTAGCATCAAATATGGATGCAGCAGAATATAACTCTACTCTGCAGGCCTTCCGTCCCTCTGGCCCTTCCCAGACATGGTCGCTTACTTCTAAACACTGTTCAGACACATCAACTTCCTACAAAGTCATACTTCCAGACACTATAGTAAAGAAAAGGATAGCAAGATTTGCAAATCACATCGTATGAAGGAGGATCCACACCAAAAACGCATCATTCATACACACCACACTGGTTTATATTGATACTTCCAGACACTAGTCTCAGAGTTTAAAGATGCATGTAAATCCGCCAAGATGTCCAGACGATAATAGCCCACCGAGTTGATATGCTCGATGAGTACATGTGAGCACATAATAAAATATATCTTCCGTGAATGTTCATCACTTTAATTGTGGTTACTAGTTTTAGTTTATATTAGTATTTGTACGGTGAAGAACACCGAGCAGACTCGCAAACAGTTAAAATTTCTCTCAATCATGCAGTTTCCAGCTGTTTTTGGATTAGATTAAATTCCAGACCAGTAGGTGTTTAGGAAATGCTCTAGGAATTTGTTTTACGTGCTATGAACGGTGTACAAAACAAAAGCAGAATAATTGTGGAAATTTACTGTAAACTGTTGAACCAGAAGGCTGATTCAGGACTTTACCACTCATTTCTCTAGCTGCTTTTATGATCATTTAGCCATATAAGCGCACTTATAGAATGAAAAAAATGGAAAAAAACTGGTAAAAGATCTGTATGGAGACGGCGTGTACGTTGTTGAGCTGACTTTGTAGTGGTAGTTGGTTTATCCTGTGAAACAAGGAAGCTGTGTCAGCAGTTTTGACCATGCACGATAGGTAAAAGTATTGAAACTCTTTTCAGCATTACTGGGATTTTTTTTCTCAGTTTTTCTAGTTAAACAAATCTGGGGAGAGGTAAAAAAATGGTCAGTAGGGGAGGGGGTAGGGTAGTTGGACACAAATTGAAGTCATAATGGGGCTCATTTACTTACCCGGTCCATTCACGATCCCGCGGCGCGTTGTCCGACGTTGCTTTGGGTTCTGCCAGGATTCACTAAGGTCGTGCACCCAATATCCACTAGGTGTCGCTGCTGCGCCGAGGTCCGCCGGAGTTCACCATCCTCTTCCTGGTGCATGTAAGTGCGTGTCAAGCCACACATTTTTTTTAAATAAAGTGTTTTTTCCAAATCCGGCCACGCCCCCCATTTCCGTTGCGTGAAACCCGGCGCCGATGCGACACAATCCAATCGCGTGCACCGAAAACCCGGGCCAAAACGGCGCAAACTGGAAATTTTCGGGAAACCTGTCGAAAATGAGCGATTCGGGCCCTTAGTAAATGAGCCCCAATGTGTTTGGGGGGTCAAACCAAAAATCACAATTACACAGATACGCCAATTATAAATTACTGCGAGTTAAATATTGCTGCAATTTCAATGTTAGGCGTTGAAGGTGATTTGGTGATGAATTTATTATTATAAACAATTCATATTATAGGTCATAATAATTTTGTGAAATAATTGTGGAAATTTATGTTGAAATATGGGGGATTTTGTCAGTTTTGACCAGATGTCCAATATTTGTCCGGGTTGATCTGATCATTACTTCTCTATCACTATATTGTCTATAAAACTGAAAAACTTTAATAAAAATTGTAAGTTGGAAAAAAAAGACATGGGAAAATGTTATGATGTTTTTGATAGATTCAAAAATCTGTAACTTTTTTAGTTTTACATGTAAAGAGCTGTGTGATGGCTTGTTTTCTGCGTAACAAATTGCACTTCATAGATATGGTATTGAATATTCCATGCCATGTACTGGGAAGCGGGAAAAAAAATTCCAAATGCAGTGAAAATTGTGAAAAAAAGCATTCGCACCATTTTCTTGTGGGCTTGGATTTTACAGCTTTCACTGTGCGCCCCAAATTACATGTCTACTTTATTCTTTGGGTCGGTACGATTACGGGGGATACAAAATTTGTATAGGTTTCATAATGTTTTCATACATTTACAAAAATTAAAACCTCCTGTACAAATTTTTTACGACCTTTTGATCACTTTTTATAGATTTTTTAATATTTTTCAAAAAGCCAAAAAGTGTAATTTTCGAATTTGGCCACTATATTCGATTACATGGTTAAATGCAGTGAAAAACTGTTATTATATTTTGATAGATTGGGCATTTCTATACGCCTCAATACCTGGTGTGTTTATGATTTTTACTGTTTATTTATATTTATATCAGTTCTAGGGAAAGGGGGTGATTTAAATTTTTAGTTTTTTTTTATTATAATAACTTTTTTTTCTTTTTACTATTTTTCAGACTTTCTAGGGTACTTTAACCATAGGTTGTCTGATTGATCCTATCATATATTGCCATACTACAGTATGGCAGAATATGGGTATTTTCCTTCTCGTTTATTACAATGTGCTGATAATGAGATAGCCTCGGGTCTTCGGAAGATTCGAGGCTGTCATGGCGATGGATCGACACTCCCTGATGACTTCCCTGATGGGCGCCGCCATCTTTTAGAAGCCGCCGACAATGCGATCGTCGGGAAAACACCCACGATCGGTGCTAGCAATGTGCAGCAAAGACTCACCGGCTATGGAGAGGGCTCGGCCCGTCCGTCAGTACTCGTACAGCGCGCATCGGGAAGGGGTTAATTTAGTAGCGGGTAAATGCATAAAAATTAATACATTAGGGGGTGATGTGTAAATGTAAGCAATTTGGGAATGTGGTATTATAATTAGGGTTAAAGTTGCAGATGCAAAAACTTCTGTTTTAAATGCCATATATTCCCAACAGATTCAGATCAGATTCCCAATCTGATTTGTATGAAATCATAGAGAAAACCTTTGTAGTCAGTGTCGGACTGGCATGTGTTGGGCCTATCAGAGGTGGTGATCTTGAGGGCCCAGCCTTCAACCATAAAATACCATAAAAAAAAATCACATTATGTAGGATGCATCATCAAAAAGATCTAATAATCTATAATATCGGAATTGTCCTATATGAAATGGATCATAATATCCAGTGATTACTTCAATCACTTCTAAATGAAGATCTTTGGGGCTCATTATAAAGTGTTAGAACCTGGGGCCCACCGGAGGATTCTCTGATGCTCTGGTGGGCCAGTCCGACACTGTTTATAGTGTACATTCTTCCACAAGAATTGGTACAGTGGATGTGTTTGGGTGTCTTTCCAAACAAAACTCACATATGATTACATATAAAGAGACCTTGTTCCACTCTATCACACAAAGCAATAGTTTAACGTCTTATCTTTTGATTTCTTTTTCCGTGAGGATGCCGGTCACATTATTACCTCCTCTCTGGGTTGCTAATGAATCAGTATATTGCACCAATATCCTGTTTTAATGGTAAGAACTTTTGTTCCATTCTTCTATACATAAATCATTATTATATAGCAATTATTGATTTTCATTACCTTTGAAGAGTTCATACCGACTAATATCCAGGCCTTTATAAGGAGTTCTGGGATCAACATCAGCAACATGAATGCCAGCCAGTATCTTGACAATTTTATTATTCTGAACTTATGACTTTGGCAATGTAAATTTTGTTACTTTTTTTCAAATCATAAAATAATAATGGCATTAGTCAAAGTCAGGATATTGATATATCGATATCAGTAATTATACTTTTCCTCATGTATGGTATCAGTAGAACAAAGGGTGAAAAATAATATGACATGGTAAATTTAGAGTTCCAACACAGTTTTCATAAGGGAATACTGCAGTTTAGTGACATTTTATTAGCGGTATTCAGGGGTATACTAGGCATGAGGTGAGTTGAGCCTCTTTCCTCAGGCCGCACCTCCTGCAGCAAAATGTGGGGGGGAGCACAGTTATCTGCTACAAAGCAGCAGGACCTGCTGCTTATAAATAGTGTCTGGTCACACCTGTTGTCAGCATGGGTATGAGGCACTGGAGAACCCACAAAAAAATAACCTAAAATATATGACTATTGGATGGGGTGGAGAGGGGGCTGTTCTATAGCTCGTCTCCGGCAGCGGAGAGTTTAGGTTCACCCCTAACTTTATTATACTTTCCTGACAGTAATGTCCCCGGGTATTAAAGTTAAGGCTACTCTGCTACTTTTTGTGCTAATATAGGTTTTAAGTACATGCGCCTAATTTATGATTGATTTCTACCTTTTTAGGCCATTTAGGCCATTTAGGTCAATGGAACAATTATAGAAATTTCTAAGATAAATGCCCCCTAAATCTACATTTTGCAGTTTTGCCAAGGTTTCTGCTAACCCCAAAACCACAATGGGTGTTATGGGCTGTGGGTTTGTCTCATGTTATTATCTTTGAGTGTCTTAGGCTGCTTAAGCCTTGTTGTATTATTTGAAAACTTTTACAAGTAGACCACAGCTGATTGTTGAAGGGACCAGGTGGACTTGGCCCATTTTTGTTTTTTGATGATGTTTTTTGCTCCCCATCTTCAAAAATCTCTCAACTTTGTAATTTACAGTGTACAGAGCTGTGCGAGGGCACAAATTGTACATTTCAATGACAGTGTTTAAAGGGGTTTGCACATGAAAGAAAATTTTCAAATTTCAATCCCCTAGTGATGTTTACAAAATACAGATCATTTTTCACTAGTAACTGACATAGAAAAAGACAGATCAGAGATGAGAGATGATGAGATCCATGAGATTCATATTACACGTGAAATACTCAGCTCTACTATATCTCACTTACAACACATACTGTCAGATCTGGTGAGCCTCCCCCTGGATAAAGATCTTACTGTCTGTAGCTTTACTCTACTCATGTGCCGGCAGGAGGGGAGTGTGTGTCTGTGTGAGCTCGTCCTGGAATGCAAGGGTGGGTTCAAGACGCAGAGAGCAGAGAGAAGCTCAGTGTCAGACAGAAGAGCAAGATGTCTTCCCTGACCCTAAACTCAGAAGATCCAGGGTCGGGTCTAGGGGCAACCAAAATTGTGTACACCAGGACTGATAGAGACAGGTTGGACTTATATCTGTGAAATGCTGTATTTGTATAACATTGAGTTAAAGAATGTGTTATTTTGCTGTCCTGCGTATATTCAAGAAACTTGTCTTCGTGGGAATATCCCTTTAATATTCCATGCCATGTATTTGGAAGCGGGAAAAAAGTCCAAATGTGGTTAAATTAGTGAAAAAACACATCTGTACCAATTTCTTGTGGTCTCTGTATTTACTCCGTTCACTTTTCATTCAAAATGACACCTCCCATTTATTCCTTGGGTTGGTATGATCATTAAGATACCAAATCTATATAGGAATATTGGGGGGGGGGGGGGGGGGTTATAACAATGTATCTCAGGTTCCGGAAGTTTCTAGCTGGAAAACACTTATCACTGTGATGATGAATTCTGTTGCAGTATAAGACTGTCGGTTCCTACTTTAGACATACTTTTAGTAGGCGATTTCCCACAAGCCACGCCTCTTTCTGATGAGACCACACCCACCTTGTGAAGGCCACGCCCACTTAATCAGACAAGTCGGGAAAAGGCAAAAAAATGGTCTAAAATCCTTGATAACTGTGATACAGTTATCACCACCATAATTGTGGTGCAAGTGCGTCTATGAATACCCCATTGAGTATAAAAAAAAAATTAAAGCCTCTTCTTCCAAAAAAACTTCTTAATTTTGTGATATTCTGATGCTAATAAGTTTTTCATACTTTGGCGAATAGAGCAGTGTAAAGTGTCACTTTTTACAGGACTTGATGATGTTTACATCGATACCATTTGTGGAAATGTTAGACCTTTTTGATCACTTTGTTGCAAAATGATAAAAAAAGTGGTGATTCGGACATTACGAGGTTTACCTCCAGGAATAATTGTTTTTATATATTGTTAGATCGGGTCTTTCGGTACATGGCAATATCTAACATGTTTATGATTTTTACTGTCTATTTTCATATCAGTTCAAGGGAAAAGGGGTTAGTTTTTTAAAATTTATTAAACTTTTTTTTATTTATTTATTTACTATTTTTCAGGCACCCTAGGATACTTTAAAGCTGTAAAAAAAATTCCAAGTGTGGTGAAATTGACAAAAAAAAAATTACAACTCCCCTTTATTCTTCGGTTGGTATGATCACTAAGATACCAAATTTAAATAGGTTTTATTATGTATTGGTAGATTTAAAAAAAAAAAAAAATCTTTTGTACAAAAAATTGCCAAATTCTGAGGTCAATAACTCTTTCATACTTCAATGTATAGACCTATGTAAGGTGTAACATGCTGACGTTTTCATTCATATCAATTTGGAACTGACTGTTTCATAATTTTTTATTCAAATATTTATGGTTGGAAAAATGATGAAAAAGAAAAACTGGAAAATTGGACTTTTACATTTTTTTAAAATTTATTAGATTTTTTTTTACCATCATTTCAGGCCTTTTTGGGTACTTTATCCCTGTGGGGTCTGATCACACAATCTCTAATAGTTTGCCATCTGCAGGCTATCAGAGATGAGAATACATGACATGCCTACAGACTGTCATGTGGATTCAAAGAAAAAAAGAAGAAAACAGACGATACGGGTGCCAAATGTGTAAAACCAGATGGTTTAAAAAGATATTTGTATTCTTAGTGAAATGGTGCTCACCTTTCTCGGTGGTACATCAGTACAACACGTGGAATAGCTTCAGTTTTATCTTTTTCGATTGCTTTAGGCTGCCCTCCTGGGCTTCATGGTGACGCTTGTGTCCATGAAGAAGATCAAATGGCTAGAGGGTGGATTCCAGGGTATTCACGGCGCCTATCACTCGAACTAGAATTCCTTATCTAATTAGGTTTCTTTGTTTGATAGCTTTGTAATCTGCGTTTCGAGCTCTTCCTCAGTTACATACAAGCATGACATACATTAAAAGTGTGTGGCTTATAAGCTTATGTTTTTGGCGTGAATCTGTCATGCTTGTATATAACTGAGGAAGAGCCATTTCGAGCCCATGTTTCTGGGCTCGAAACATGGATTACAAAGCTATCAGATAAAGAAACCTAATTAGATAGGGAATTCTGGATCAAGTCATTGGCGCAGTGAATACCCTGGAATACACCCTCTAGCCATACAGACTGTCATGGTGATGTCACGGGGACGCCAATTGGTCACTCAAGATGGCGCTGCCCACCCAGAAACCCTTTTAGCTGCCGCAATCGGGTTCAATTGGGGCAGTTAACATCTTAAGTATTGCGATCAGTGCCTGCACCAACCACTGCAGTTAAAGGCAGGTGTCAGCTGTCTTATACAGCTGACATTCCCGGTATATGGAGAGAGCCTGGCCTTACCTGGCACCAGAGATGGATTTCATCCTGCTGTTACTAGTGGAATGTTACGCTATTGGAATAAACAAACTGTGAGCTGGACCTTTCTGTTTTCTTGTGTGTCCCTGGCTAACTGCTTACCCTCACAGGCCTCCCCTTTAACATCAGTGCAGGAGTGTTACCTGCCTGGAGTTCCCCCAGGGAGATCCTTACCACCATGCACCACCATGCACACCCTTCCCATTCTTGCTGCATCCCTTTTAACCCTGACAGGTTTGTAGAGTGCCCTGTACTATGACAATCAGCTAGGGATGACCCATCCAGCCACTCACCTTCTGGACTACTATCATTGCTCCGTACACTGGTGGGCATGTTCCACTAGCGCCGTTATCAGTGCCAAGAAGAATGCGAAGTAAGAGTGAGATATGGTGGTTCCATACGTTTGGTAATGTTATCGTAATTATCAATATATATACTGATAGGTGTTCCAAGGATGTAATCTGTTGTTGTTGTTTTTATTCTTCACTGATTACGATTTTAATGTTTTCTAATTAACTGAACGCTGAATGTTAACATGTTTACACTGTTCCCTTGATGACATCCGCCGGCTTCAACACATATATTGTGCGTGTCGCGAACGGATGACGTCAACGGCTTGAGAATGCACTAGGAAGCACGAAACAGCCCGTCGCCAGGCCCCGCTCCTTCCCTGTACCATGCACCTACAATAAAGGATTCCCGCACGTTATGGTGAGTGTCTCTCTTTATTCTCTTACTTCGCATTTACATGGACTACCTTGTCGGCAGCTGAGCACCACCCATGTTTTTTTCCGGTTATTGTGGCACCATACCCTAGGACATTTTATTTGATGGCACACGACTGCTGGCACTCTATTGGAACTGGATTGTGCCCAGCACTCTCTTTGTTTTTGTAGACACAAGAAGAATGTTTTCCTACTGTATTGGCCCCTACTGTATTATCCCCCCTCTCTACATAGTACCCCCTCATTGCTAAGAAAGAGAGTAGAAATCAGGACAGCAACCATCAGTGTAGCACAGTTGAAAAATATGACAGACTTTTAATGTGCATCTAAAAGTCTATGGAGATGCTTTAAAAACGCCTTGCACACTGGGACACACGCAAGTGTAATGCATTTTTCACTGATCATTTGCCATAGAAAAGAGGCCGCAGTCATCACACACGTTGTCTGCATTAAAAATGCATTGAGAACACAAAAAAGGCTTGAAAAATGCAAAAACACTTACCGGTATGACTCCTGACAAAAAACACAGGCAAAAAAGGCCGTTTTACATGTTGCGCTCTGACGTGATCTGCAACGCAATTGTGAGAAAAAACAGAACTAGTAAACAGGAACTGATACAGAAAGTATATGAGAAAATTGTTTAACTTTACGTTATTCACACAATAACAAGTATTTGATGTCAGCTGTCATCATGTGGAAGAAGAGCTGCACAGAATGGAATTAGGAGGCTGAGAATAGCAGAAGTGATATTGTTACGTGAAATGTATATCCTCTGCTGAGTGAGCATTAAGGGTTAGGATACATGCAAACGTGTGCTTCATATGGGCCGCAAATCAGGACAGGAATAGGACCTGCTCTATAAAGTGCGGCTGCGTGGCTTGGTCACAGTGCAGGGAGACATGGAGCACATTTACTTACCCCGTCACCGGAGTTTACAGAAAGTTGTCCGAAGATATTGCACTGTGCCGTGATTCACTAAGATTGTGCACCCGATATCCGATGTGGTGCATGCGCACGCGTGGTGCCCACAGACACCTGTTAAATACCTGTCCAAGCCGCGGAATCCCCGAAAAAGGCGCACAGTCTGACAAAAGTGCGCAGTGCGACCCTTAAATGAGACCCATGTTGTGTACACTGCACTGTGGCCGTTCATAATGCAAGTCAATGGTGGCCGTGAGCTGGCCGCAGCTTCTGCTGCTAAATATGGGAATCTTCATAAGGCCTTAAAGGAAATCTACCCCCAGGAATATATTTATTTAGTAGATCCTGACAGTAGATTCCAAAAATATGTCTTGGGGTGTGGCGTGGCCTCTGTGAACTCTGGTGCTAAGGATAATCCAGGCCCCCCTGCCCCTCAAATGTCCATTCAGCCTGTGAACGTGGCCCTGGCACAATGGTGTCTTGAGGGGAGCGCTGCGTATGCGCCAAAGCTCCCTCTGCCAACTTCACTGGGCAACGAGAACCACTGCGCCTGCGCAGGCTGAACCACTCGTATGTACTATAATCTCCATCAGTTTTCTGGTAGACACTATCTACAATCTGGCAAAATCATAATTGGTGTAAACAGATCCGACTTGGCGACTGATCCTAATAGATCAGTTCACTGCGGACAGGAGTGGAGGGAGATAATACAACCGGTGTAAAAAGCCAATCACAATAAATAACCCCCAATGTGTTATCTGTCAAGTTAAACTTAACAAACTTTTTAACCCCATCAACACACATTATGTACATATATATATATATATATATATATATATATAATATATATATATATATACTGTTAAGGATTTATAAAGAGGGCTTATTTTTCAGATAGCTGTGAATGATTCTGATTCTGAACAGAGTGAATGAAGGGTTAAGCCAGCAGAACCAGGATCACACTAGAAGGTGTTGTGGCGCCCTCTGCCTACCATCCAGATACATTACACTCTCTTGCAAAGATCAGAAGCCTTTAGTGACATTAATGGCTGGGCTACAATACATTTTATGATATTTTATGACTTTAACGCTAAACTCTCCACCAATAAACATCTCACTTCAAAGTTCATTTTCTGGACAACGCAGCCACCCTGGATCATGAAACATCTGGAAGGTCTTAATAATAATAATGATTCTATTATTTATATAGCGCACACAGATTATGCAGCCCTGCACAGAGTTTGTCAAATCAGTCCCTGTCCCCAATGGGTCTCACTGTCTAATCTACCTACTAGTATGTTTTGGAGTGAGGGATCCGGAGGAAACCCACGCAAAGACGGAGAGAACATACAAACTCTCTGCAGATGTTGACCCTGGGACTTGAACCCAGGATCCCATCGCTGCAAGGCTGTAATGCTAAACACTAAGACACCATGCTGCCCTACTAATAATCTCACGTCATGAAAAGAAAAGTAGAGTGGCACTCACCGGGGTAAAAGCGAAAAACTTTATTCTGAGGCTTGAGAAAGCGCTTAGTGCGCGAAACGGCCCGTCGCCTAGCCGTGGCGTGCACCCCCCCTGCCCTGGATTTGTCTCCCGAATAAAATTTTTCGCTTTTACCCCGGTGAGTGCCACTCTACTTTTCTTTTCATGACGTGAATACTGTGCTTGGACTTTCTGTGTGCACCCCGGGAGGGAACGAGTTTGTGAGTCAGCAAGATCGTTGGAGCCGTAAGCGCCTGGGAGAACTCTGAGGTATCATGACACTAAAAGGTTGGTGCCGGTCAACTGTTTATCACCTGAACCTACTAATAATCTGCTTGACAAGATACTGGTAGTGGTTTATTAGGTAAAATTCTGTTAAAGGATCACTTTAATGTGTTATTAACCCAATATAAACACAATTTGTCAACTCAGCATGACCATCAGGTCCACATGCACAGCACCCGATGGGTGATTTGTGCCGGTGTGGGGTTTAGACGAAAGGCTGAGCGTTGGAAAATAATGGCCGTACCAGACGACCCATCGGCATCAATTACAATTCTCACTTATTACACTGCATAGTTAATTTTTTCTTTTTTTTTTCTATAAATAAATACCAAACATACCGAATAATTATCACCAAAATAAAAAGCGTCACAAAGAGACAAGTGGCATTATTGACTTTGGCCGCTCTTTTCTGTTACGCGGTTAAACAGCGGGAATAACGGTTATTACATTTTGATCGGACATTTTGGGATGCAGTGATGCATAAGATGTTTATGATTTCTACTACCGTACATACTCGAATATAAGGCGACTCCCCTAATTTTACCACAAAAACCTGGGAAAACCTATTGACTCGAGTATAAGCTGAGGGTGGGAAATGCATTGGTCACAGCCTCCCCATTTATATAACCTGCCAGACAATGCCCCATAGTATACAGCCTGCAAGCCCATATCCCCCAGTATTTAGCCAGCCCCCTGCCCAGTATATAGCCAGCCCCCTGCCCCAGTATATAGCCAGCAGCAGGGGAAACTTGAAAGGTGAGTTTTGATTTTTTTACTCGATTATAAGCCGAGTTTGGGTTTTCAGCACATTCAGGCTTATACTCGGGTATATATGGTATTTATTTTATTTATTTATATCAGTTCTAGGGAAAGTGGGTGATTTGAATCTTTATTTTTTTTTCATTTATTTTCTTATTACTATTTTTCAGACCCCCCCCCCCCCCTAGGGTACTTTAACCCTAGGTTGTCTGATTGATCCCACCATACACTGCCATACTACAGTAGTAACATCACGTCATAGCTCTCCGAATATGCCGACGCATAGGCAAGTGCGGCGTCCGTAAAAAAGTGTTTTATTTGCTTTAGTAGTAAAACATAAGAAAACCTGTACATGTTTGGTGTCTCCTTAATCGTACTTAACTTACTTAACAGAATAGTTTTATCATGTTTATTTTACTGTAAAGTGAACATCATTAATTATCTATGAGAATAGGAGGCAATTCACACCAAAACAGCAGTTCTGGCAGGAAACTCTCCAAAACTCACAAGTTCAATGGATACAAGAATTGTGACGGTGATATCACAGAAGGATCCTATGTTACATGTAACTTGGTCTGTTAGGATGTTTTGGGTTGAGATTGCTTTTGATTTCAGTGATTGTGACCTCCTAATGCTGCAAATTCAACAAATGAACATTTTCAGTTCTTTACAACCTATAAAATGTTTAGAAACTCTGCATTGTTTTTTTTAATTTTGAAGAATACAGTATACTGTTATCATTGGAAGGTTTGTTCAATAAAATTCAATTTATACTCTAAGAGGTGATGACCAGGTATAAATAAAGGATGACGGAACAAGTATAAATCAGACAGCTCTGTTCTGCGTGCAGTGGCCAGAACAGGTTATTGTGATGATCTTATCTGTATAAGGTGCAGGATATAATCTTAGGATATATTTATCAATATTTTAAGCCCAGAAAATCCATATACCGTATTTTTCGGACTATAAGGCGCACCATCAATAAATGCCTGCTAAAACTTCTAGGTTCATATATAAGGCGCACCGCATTATAAGGCGCATCTGATTATAAGGATGAATGACCAGCAGGTGGCAGACCTGTGCACAGTTCAAGACAGCTGTTGTCTGTATCAAAGGATTTTTTTGTGCGCCTTATAGTCCGAAAAATACGGTAATTCACTTATAAATTAACAATTCACTAAACTTAAGATGAAATTATTTAAATTTTTCATGTAAAATAAATTAAGATGATTGTCCTTTTCACAATATCTCTGTCACAGTAATAGCAATCAGCTTTTAATGAATGTTTTGCCGCCATCTGTAACCGATGAATCTTTCAGACTTCTTTTATCACCTTGCTGGTCATGAAAGCCGGAGCAGCAGGTGGATTCCTGTGTTCCCAGCTTAGAACAACAGTTCCGCATTGCTTGAATCTCTTCCTCACATTTGTTCTCCATATAATTATTTACTGTGAATATAAAATATGTGGAAATTACAATGCTGAATGGACAGGAGCAGAATGTATTGTTGATAATGTATTATTACGGCGTACACTGCAGGCATTTCTGGATTGCACAGGCCGCCTTCTGACACGGATCTTTTCTTGGAGGCATCAGTAACCTGAAGAAAAGAGATAAAGTGCCAAAAAGAAAGTTTAATAGATATGGTAACGGTACTAAATACATCGACTACATGTTCTGCCCCGCTTTCTTGATATGTAAAGTGAAGCACAGAAGGCTTATAATAATAATTCCTTTATTTATATAGCGCACACAGATTATGAAGCGCTGCACAGAGCTTGCCAAATCAGTCCCTGTCCCCAATGGGGCTCACAATCTAATCAACCTACCAGTATGTTTTAGAGTGTGGGAGGAAACCAGAGGACCTGGAGGAAACCAAGGCAAACACGGAGAGAACATACTCTTTGCAGATGTTGACCCTGGGACTTGAACCCAGGTGCCCAGCGCTGCAAGGCTGTAATGCTAACCACTAAGCCGCCCTTCATTTTACATATAAAGAAAGCAGTGCAGTACATCCACATTACAAGAACCATGGGGTCAGTGGCCAACCTCTTTAATATGATATGTAAAAGTAAGGACCCTTTATACACCAACATTTATTTTATTAGATCCGCAGACTTGGCTTATAGGTCAGTTTTTACATTATGTTACTTTTATACCTGTGCAATCACACCCCGTATCTCAGCCTGATCCCACAGACCGTACACCTTCTTCAGAACGGGAGTCCTTGCATTATTCCAAAATACGATGTAAGGACTTCTCTTTGCCAGCTGGACTGCAGCACAGCATAAACTGTTACAGTGACGGCACTGAAGTCCAGTGTGCAGACTGAATGTCCTTGCATCAAATTTTGAAATAATGCAAGGTCTCCCCTTCCATGGAATCAGGCTGACATACGGGTGTGTATTCACAGGCTACAACCGTTTGTGAGAAGCCAGACTTTTCCAGTGATCTATAGACACACACAACAGCTATCATGCCCAAGGTCTTTCTGCCCTGACCTTAAATATTCCACCAGATGACGGGTGCTTTGTAAAGAGCTCTTTGGTATAGAGCACACTTGACTAACACATGGCCAGGGGCGTAACTACAGTCGTAGCAGCCATAGCAGCTGCTATGGGGCCCACAGTGTCAGGGGGCCCCGTCATCCTACCTAACAAAAGAATGGACACCATTATATACATATAGATTGAACAACATAATATGTGTATGACATATATGTGATGTATATAAGCTGTATCTGTGATGTATATATGCTGTATGTCTACACAATGTATGATGTGTATATATAGAGCATTATGCTCTATATATGTACTGTGTATACCGTGCAACTGTAACTCACGTAACTCATATACATATGTATATTTTTTAAGGGGTAAGGGGGGGCCCCATTCAGAAGTCTGATATGGGGCCCTGCCTCTCCTAGTTATGCCACTGCACATGGCCTTGCATTATCCAGCCTGTACCCCAACTTTGGAGCACAGTATAGGGGCAGGATACTCACCTTTTCTCACTGCCCGCAGGAGCAGCAGTTTTCTTCTTCTTTACTCCGCTGGCTCTGAAGCCAGTAGTCGTGATGATGTCTTCACATCATGTCAGCTGGCTTCAGAGCCGGCACACAAAGGAGTAAAGAAGAAGAAAACGGCGTCTTTTGCAGGAAAACATGAGTAAATGTGTGGGAGCAATGAGGCTGACGTGGGGCTACTGTAGGGGCATATACTGGCCAAGGTGGTGTCTCATTTAACACTATGGGGCACATTTACTTACCCGTCCCTACCGCGCTCCCTGATGTGCGAGAATGAACTCCGCCACGATTCACTAAGATCGTGCGCCCGATTTCCTGCATGTGTTGCCTCCCAGCTCAAGTCCGCCGAAGTTCACCTTCCTCTTCCCGGTGTACGTAAGTGCATTGGTTGCAAAACGATTTGAAGGTTAAATCCCACGCTCAGTCCGAATCAGTCGGATCGTCCGGCGATTTCTGTCGCATGAAAGCCAGTGCTGCTGTGCCACAATTCAATTGCGTGCGACACATTCCCCAGTTAAATACCTGTCGCATTGGAGCAAATCCTGAAAATTTTGAAAATCCGATGAAAGTGCAATCCGCGGACCCTTAGTAAATAAGCCCCTATGTTCACCTTTGTGGTTGTCCTGAAATGGCTGATTATGAAGGTAATGCGGTATAAATGTAACTAGTTATCAGATCTAGTAGATACATTTATAGAGTACGGTAATAACTTTCGGCCCTTTTAGGGAAATCACGGGGCTGATGTGTATCTACTGGGGATAATGCGTCTGACACCCCTGGTATAGGGGCTCCCAGCAATGTTACTCTATAGCACAGCATCAGGTCTCTAGGCTGTGGATGTTATCAGGATCCTTTAGCAAAATAGTGTAGTTTTGTAGTGAATTTGTGACTGTATATTGACAGCCATATAAATCTATGCATCTGCAGGATTACAAACAAATCGTACAAGATGGCAATACATATCGTACAACCTCCTGGAAACAGATTCACCTACCCCTCCTGTTGTGAGAATGAAGGATAGAACTGAATGTCAAAACTCCAGGAACACCAATAGTAGATAGAGGAGGAAACTGCACAGGTGCCCGGCAATTTCTTACCACTGTGTAATAGGTCGCCATTTTGTTGAAGACCAAATCGTGTACTTCTCAATGTTGTCGACCACAACAAAAATGGCGCCTGTGCGACGGACATTTCCTGGAACGCAAACCTGGGCACAAGAGCTGCGGTATACTAGACATAGCAAGATGGCGGTGCAGGCCGTACATATCGAAGGAGATGCGTTCTTGGTCTGTGTGGCTCATTCACTGAGCACAGAGCGAGAGGAGGTTATGGGTCTGTGTATAGGGGAGGTGAGACGCTTCTGTGTATGTCCTGCAGCGATGAGCCAATCAAAACAGTGCTTACAATACAACCGGCGGTGGAGAGCTGATACCTGGAGGCTGATTGGCTGCTTTGCCGATGGCTTGTGGTGAATTAGACAGGACTGTCCGTGTCCCTGTTTTTGGTGGAGATCTAATTTCTGGGGACCTCTTCCTTATTTCATCAATAAGGAGCAATGACACATTGTAGTGCTGTAATCACATTATAATTATAAGTATTCAGTATCATACAATGCACTTGGAAGGCAAAAAAAACACATTTGCGCCATTTTGTACACGAAAAAAATGTATTTGTTTTCCCACATTTGGAACCAATAAGTTTTTCATACTGCGTAGGGACCTGTGTAAGGTGTCATGTATTATGGGACAAGCTGATGTTTTCTTTGCTACTATTTTGGGGACTTTAGAACCTTTGATCTATTTTTATACAAATATTTGTATAAATTTGTGTCATTGGCTTTTGAGTACAGCGCAGGGATTCGCAGGGCTGTCTTATGCCCTGTGTGTTGCTTAGTCCCATTCAGATGAATATTGATAAGCTGTAATACCACGCACAGCCACTATACAATGTGTGGTGCTGTGTTCTGTAGACTGGAAGGAGAGAGGCCATGTGGGAGTGTATCCATGCAATTTGTATTACATTTGGGGACAATAAGGTGTATGTGTAGTATGCTTCCCTGACAGCAGCATGGTCACTGGGGGGGCATTTATGATTGGCTTTGCACCAGCTTTTATTTTTGTTGTGCCATATTTATGTTGATGCTACAATTTGCTTCCTGAAACTCAGTTTTTTTGTGTCTCTCAATTTGGGTCCAGCTTTTCAGTCCTGACACTTTTCCTGCACTTCTGGATTCCTGAAACTTTTTTTCATAATAAGACAAACCAAAAAGCAATCAACTTTTGAACCCTTTGTGCATGTGGAACGCTATGATTTGTAAAGCGCATAAAGCTACATAAATAAAGATTATTATTATTATTTTGGACACTTATTTGTTCATCTTCGGTGCGCCAAATACATTAAGACCGTGCACCACAATATATAATCACAGTGCAAAACACAGCTAAAATCGAACACCAGAATTAAAGGGGTTGGCCACTCTTAAACATAAATTGCCCATGTGCCTTTACTGCCTTAATTATATTCCCTGAATGTTTACCAATTGATTCATTTTACCTGATGCTTCCTTTATCACTGTGTGCACCTTGTGGGATCTTTGTTTACATGTCTGAGATCTGATAAATAGGAGGGACCTGTAGCAGGAGATTATGACTCCTCCTGCTCCCCTCTCCCTGTGTGTCTGTCAGCCACACAGTCCTTTAGAACTGTGTAGAGGTACTGCAGTCTCTTCATACAGCTGATAGACGGGGTGTTCAGTTGTCGGACCCAATCTATTATATACCCTAAATTATAAGTTAAAGGAAACCTACCATTTAGAATGGCAGGGGTAAGCTGTAAATACCGAGCACCAGCTCAGGGTGAGCTCAGGGTGAGCTGGTGCCGGTACTTACTTTCGTTAGTGTTATAAACCGCGGTACCGCGGTTTTAACACTTTTTAAACTTTATAGCAGAAGAGGCTTCCTGCGCGCCTACATAGGAAATAGCGGAGATGTTGCGCGCGCACGGTCGCGCAGCGCCGAAGCCTCTCCTGCTCTAAAGTTTAAAAAGTGTTAAAACCGCGATACCGCGGTTTATAACACTAACGAAAGTAAGTACCGGCACCAGCTCACCCTGAGCTGATGCTCGGTACTTACAGCTTACCCCTGCCATTCTAACTGGTAGGTTTCCTTTAACAAGTAAACCCTATACCGTACATGTTACCACTATTACTAATAATGTATTCTGTTGAATATTTTTCAGGTTGACACTCAGAGAGTTGTACACATTCACTCGGTAATCATCTTACGGCGGTCGGACAAGCGGAAGGATCGAGTGGAGATTTCGCCTGAACAGCTGTCAGCGGCTACTATAGAGGCCGATATATCCTTTCTTATAGGCACATACAGTACCCTCACACGTCCAACCTCAAATATGGCAATGTGATGGATACAAAGGCAAACTCTTTTAAGAGTCAATTGACAATTTCCTAAATTTTCCTAATTTAGCAATGGCAATAAATGTTTAAAGCCATCTCCAGAAGTGCACTGCACATAACATGAATTGTGTGTGTTGAAGGCTAACAACCAGTAGAGTGTGTAGAGCAGACATGTAAAGTGGTGTAACCATACCTTTGTGTGTTATGTAACTGAAAATTGTTATATTGTATTAAGGATTGTTGCTGGACTTGATGTACTGTTAGATTGCTACATTATAGTGCCAAACCCCTCTGCTCTGAGTGACTTTTCTTTTACAACACTGTCACAGTTCTTACTCGGAGCAGCTTACTCGGAGGGAGTAGTTCAATGTCAACATCGCACAACACAGAAGTCTGAGAACACTATATAAAGTCCAGCTGCAATCCTGGAATAGCAATCCAGTCCTGCTGTACTAACAGCAAACAGAGCTATGGTTACACAGCTCTGCAGGGCTGCTACCTCCAAATGTCCACAGGTTTGTGTTGCATCCATTCTCCATTTTTGAACTTGTGGGGGAATCCGTTTCCATGGGCTCCTTCTCTGACAGTAAAGAATCTCTAAAAGCTTGTAGTTTTCAATACACTGTGGATTCCTCTTGCTATGTCTACATGATAGGTTATTGAAAAAGTTATATAGATCTTGCTACTGTCTATATTTTTGTACATAGAACATGGATGCCTTAATCTTTCATAGACAGATGACGAGTTCCATTAATAAGGGCCGGTTAACATCACCACTTGGCCTACATATATGTGCCTAGATAACTGGGCTTGGTCTACATTCGCACAAAAGTATGCTCGCTGGGCCGTAGCCGGGCAGGCATACGTCCGGCGCCATGGAGGGAAGGAGGGGTGACCATTCTCCATAGAAATGCACGGCGTACGGGCCGTAACATGGGGAAAGATAGGACATATATCTTTTTCCCAGGTACTGTGGGTACAGTGATGCACGTGTGACAACGTATCGCTTCGTGCGGCCATTGCAGTCTATGGGGGACGTATGTACAAGCTTGCGACCGTACATATGTCCCCCATACGGTTGCGTGAATGAAGCCCTATTCTTAACATATCCATAGGCTGCCATTAGCGATGGCTGGTTAGTATGTATCACATATCTTTAATATGGTTCGATGATGTTACAGGCGGTCCCCTACTTAAGAACACCTGACTTACAGATGACCCCAAGTTACAAACAGACCTCTAGATGTTGGTAATTTCCTGTACTTTAGCCTTGGGCTACAATGATCAGCTGTAACAGTTATCACAGGTGTCTGTAATGAGGCTTTACTGTTAATCCTGGTTCTTATCACAATCCAATATTTTTAAAATCCAGTTGTCACAGATACCAAAAGAATTCTGGCTGGGGCTACAATTATAAAATATACAGTTCCAACTTGCATACAAATTCATCTTAAGAACAAACCTACAGAACCTATACTGTACGTAACCCGGGGACCGCCTGTATTACCTGTGTTTGCAGTGTCATTAAGCAAAGAGTCTCCACTATTACTGCTCTGTGACTGCTCCAACTTCTCTCTGATAGGGCTCCTGTAAAAAGAAAAGACTTCTGTAGTATGTTAAGGTAAATCTACCATCAAAATCCAGTCTGATAAACCAGGGACACTTACTCATAGATCCAGGCACCATGACTTCTTATTATATTTGTCATCCATGGCCTCCTTCCTTCTAAAATCAACTTATGCTAAGTATGCTAAGGAAGAGCTCTCACCGTGTTACCAGAGCCCCTCAATGCTGCAGATTGACAGGCTGTTGTAATGAGCAGAACATGTCTCCCCCCAACCCTCCTCCATCTTCCCTCTGCCTGTGTAATCCAGCAGCATCAGGAAGTGCAGAGGAAGTGGAGTCATGCTGTGCTCATTGTAACAGCCTGTGAAGTTACAGCACTGAGGGGCTCTTGAAACACCCACCAGAGCCTTTCAGACTCATTACTTTAATTATAACAGTTGATTTTAGAAGAAAGGAGCCATGGATTATATATATAAGATTACCACAGTCACAGTGCCTGGAGCTATGAGTAAGTGTCACTGGTTTATCATGATGGAGTTTGATGGTAGATTTCCTTTAGCTTTCCATGCAGCTATAAAACGGAAATCGGGGATCCACTGGTTGTGAAGATGAATACATTCATTGTACAAACATGGTACTGTATGAGAGCACCCATACAGAGTACAGACGTCTGGATTTGGAGGGACAATGTTTCTGGATGATAATATTTACTACCTAATGCTACTTACCTGAGCTACTAATACTGCAATATCTGTGGTTTGTGTGCGTTGAAGTGGTGATGCTGTATCGTAAAGCGCTATGGAATTTGATGGCGCTATATAAATAAAGATTATCATTATTATCATAAATCTTCTTCACTCTGGCGAGTCTGTCTTAACTCCTCTGCACAGATTATCAGAGATTACTGGACGTCCTATGAGGGTTGTGGGCTGGTATCACTCTCACCCGCATATCACCGTGTGGCCGTCCCATGTTGGTGAGGAGTGAATGAATATACATGAAATAGAGACGTAAATAGGGAAGGTACGCTTTATTTATTTGGTGTTCTCTTGTGTCATTGTACTACAGATGTGCGCACCCAGGCGATGTATCAGATGATGGACGTTGGATTTGTGGGATTAATCTTCTCCTGCTTCATAGAGGACAAGAATACGAAGGTAAGTTTTGATATAATTCATATCCCAATTTATATTTGTCCTTTTTTAAGACAAATAAGCCATTAACAGCTAAATGAAAAGCCTGCCTCAGGGTGTAAGACTGCTTGGGATGGAAACAATAAATCCATGTGGATGATTTCTTTCAGCAGAAGTCTATATTGCAGTGGGACAGGTTCCCATAGACTTATGGTCTTATCATACCGTAGTGGTCTATAGTTATATAGTCCATATATAGTCTATAGTAATATTTGCAGGTGAAGTTTACCTGGCTCCCTGCCAGCAGGTCCTACTAAAGTCCAGGGGGAGGTTACATTTCAAAAGGTAACGTGCACTTCCTAATTAGCATATTTTCCTGGCTCGTCAGTATTCAAAACTGCACCTCTCACATCCCCCCCTCTGCTTTACTCCCCCTCATGATGTCCATCGGCTGCACAATCTATCCCTTCTATGCCTATCATGCGCAGTGAGCCGTGCGTAGGCTTGCTGCAGCTCACTGTGCATGCGTCCGGTTCCTGAGCAGTATAACTACACAGTTTGCATACCTCCGGTGGAGTGAGCCGGGGAGCCGCTCACTGCGCATGATGAGACCCCCACAGATCACGAAAACAAGGGGTCCCAAGTACCTCCATCAGACCCCTCGTTGCTCCGTCAGACTAATGGAGCAGATGGCCCGCACATGACTGTTCTGCTCCATTAATCTCTTTGTAGAGCGGTCATGCGCGGCCGTCTCCTCCGTTATTGTGACTGAGCAACGAGGGTCCGACGGAGGTACATGGGACCCCATGGGACTCCTCGTTTTCGTAATCTGTAGGGGTCATGTTACTGGGACCCCCACTGATCAGCAATATCCACAGGATAGGGCCTAACTTTTGTTAGTAGGAAAACCCCTTTAAGCCCTTGTTTCTACAAAAAAAAGTTTTAGAATGTCAATGGAGCCCAGAGCCCCACAAGCTGATTTACAAAATTTTTAAAACTTTTTTTGGGAAAAAAGGGCTTCAGAAGCTAAAATAAGAGGAGATTCTGAAAGAGGGGGCACACACCAGTAATGTCAGTGCGCTGGGTTTTACAATCCTTCATCCTTGTGGTAGATTTTTTTTTTAAGGTCTGCCAAAAATGTAGGTTATTTTTGTGCAACTGATTCCTATGAATTTTATACAACAGGAGGGGACGGAAGTGGTTTTGCGTAAAAAATTTGCAACTCTTTGAATAGTCACTTGTCAAAGGGCGGCACGGCTGAGTGAGTAGCATTTCTGCCTTGCAGCACTGGGGTCCTGGGTTCAAATCCCACCCAGGTCAACATCTGCAAAGAGTTTGTATGTTCTCTCCGTGTTTGCGTGGGTTTCCTCCGGGTACTCCGGTTTCCTCCCACACTTCAAAATATACTGGTAGGTTGTTTAGATTGTGAGCCCCATGGGGACAGGGACCAATTTGATATGCTTGTGCAGCGCTGCGTAATCTGTGTGCGCTATATAAATAAAGAATTATTATAAATAAAGAATTATTATTAACACTTAAACAGCTGGATTCTAGTGATAGATGTGGCATGGTAGGAGAATTGAAAAGTGGTCGGGATATGACTGGTCACAAAAATTTGCAACAATTTGGTGTTATGAATGAGATCTTATCCACCAAGGGAGAAGTAACCTTGTATCTTCTGATTTATTGATGATATTTTTTGCTAATTTAATTCAATATTTCTCATTCTGATTTATTCCCTCCACAGACAGGACGTATTCTCTACACGTGTTTTCAATCCGTCCAAGCACAGAAAAGCAATGAGTAAGTCACCTGAAAGTCTAGGGGTGCACAGAAAACTTGGCTCCAACACTTGTCATGCAATCTCTGGTATTGTAATGTTTATTGCAGATAATAAATGTTGTAGTGTGGCTCCAGATACCAAAAGAAACGTTATTTATCTTATTTTTCAACTCGACTACATTCATCATCTGTGATGAATACGAAACCCTGCTATCTTTGGTCACGCAGTGGGCGCTGAAGCCAGAATCATGAAGCCCTACCCTACAATGGTTTGCAGTAGATGGGGATGGAAATTTAGTAGTTAAGCAAGACTAAGGGTACAGTCACACATCGCATTTAAGGCATGCGTTTAAAAATGCATTTCAACAGCTAAAGAGGGATTTGCCTAATTAAACAGTTGTTAACACTTGCGTTTACAAAATGCTAATGTTAACACATGTTTTAACACATGTGTTAACAATGCATAAACTGGTGTGTTTTGTAAACGCAAGTGTTAACAGCTTATTAATTAGGTAAATCTCTTTGGCTGTTGCATGCGTTAAACGCAATGTGTGACTGCACCCTTAGGGTGATGTCAGACGTGCCGCTTTGTCTGTGTTTGCAAATGCAGACAAAGCCGCACCCACTGCGGCGGCCCGATCGCATCGGCGTTTCTATGGTAACGCCTGCGATCGGGAACGAGACGCGGGTGTTTTGCGTTAATTTAATGCAAAACACCGGCTGCTCGTTGCCCGATCGCAGGCGTTTCCATAGAACCATCGATGCGACGGGCCGCCCCGGTGGGTGCGGCTTTGTTTGCATTTTTAAACGCAGACAAAGCGGCACGTCTGACATCACACTTTCTGTTGCAGATTTTGTTAATGCCGAAGCTAAGAGTGGCCCATGAAAGAAAAGTGTAAACGGGAGACTGAACTTTATTCTCTCCTTGTGGTTGGCATTGACGCTAAAAAATTTCAGCAGAAGGTGGCACAAAAGTGAAAGTTTTTGAGCTTGGGGCTAAAAACCACAGCAATACATTGCAGCACCCTGATACTTTTTCAACAGACAGGGACTCCTTGCATCATATTTCTGTATAATGCAAGGACTCCGGTCCAACACATTGTGCTCTGTCCATGCAATCTGGGTCTGGTTCCCAAGGCCAAGTTAGTTTGACTGCAGCGGGCCTAAGTGACAGCACTGATGAGTTCAATGGGACATGGTAGCTGATAAAGAAGTATTCCAGGAATTCTACTAAGTGTTCTTGCCCTTCTCCACCATCTGTTCACTAAGGCCCCTTCTCCACTGGCGTTTTTCACGCGCGAGTTCTGCGCGTGCATTTGACGCTCAGAACTCGCATTGCACTCTGTCCCATTGTATTCAATGGGTCTTTCTCCATTAGCGTTGTTTTTAACGCGCGTGCTTGCGTTCGTTTGCACGCGCGTCAAAATCGTAGCATGCTCTATTTTTGCGGGTCACGCGCGTTTTTCACGCCCCATTCAAGTCTATGGAGATGCATCAAGAACGCATTGCACTCGCAATCATTGCAAGCGCAATGCGAGTGCAATGCGTTTTAAACGTAAGGGTTGCTAGGTGACCAGAATAACATTATTTCCCCTGCTCGCGATCGAGCATTTAATTAAAAAAACACAATGAAGAACAGTGAAGAATAGAATAAAATCATTGTACACAGTGAACACAGTGAACACAGGATCATTTAAGATAAAAACACAGTGCAGAACACAGTGCAGAATAGATTACAGATGTTCGGCACATCTGCTTACTTGTCGGGAGATACGCGCGGAACGGCGCGAACAAAATAGCATGTGAAGAACAATATATATGTGTGAAGAACACATTGCAGATGTATTTAAACATCTGCAATGTGTTCTTCACACATATATATTGTTCTTCACATGCTATTTTTCGAAACTTTTCTGCAGCATTTCATTCCAAGTGAAATGAAGAAATGAAGCAGAGCTGAGTCTGTTATACGGCACACGCGCAATAGATTTGTAATCTTGGAATTACGGCGCCGCTTTATCGGATTCCACAATCTGTTTATTATTTTTCTAAAAAAAAAAGTCATTTATTTTTACAATTTCTCTGATATTTCGATGTGCAGCCATGTAGCAGTGTTGGGTTTGTTGCGTGGCACAATTATGACATCACAGTAGGTCTGACATCGGGCGCCGCTCAGGAAGGTCAATCCGAATTGACTATTCCATTATTTATTATTAGAGTATAAGGGTTTTTTTTTTTTAATTTTCTACATTTTTTTTTTTATAAAACTTTATTACTTTATAACATATGCAAATATAGCAGAGCTGAGTTTGCTACATCTGTGGTTTTACATACGATACGGCTCGGGTGAGCGATCGCATTCAACAATGATTTTTTTTTTTTTATTCCACCTTATATTATCTCTAGTATTTCATTATACAGAAATGTAGCAGAGCTGTGTGTGTGACTGGCACAATGACGCTTTATCTGTACCTGTACATAGGACTGGAAATGAATGTCTCATCTCAGATGATCTGAAGCCATTGAATCATCACTCAGCATAGAAAAACGACATATTCAGCTCTGCTACATCTGTACATAAATTATTCTGATTCTTGACAAACAGCTGTCAACTTGTACTGATATGTAGCAGAGCTGACTTGGTTGTTTGACACTTTACACCTGAATGAGGTAGCTCTATGAACCGTGGGGTGTCGGGTACCACATCGCACCCCCTGAGTATACGCCGTGTCATACAACCATCAAGTTTGTTCGCAGACACTTCCCATGAGTGACAGTAAAACTACGACATAGAAGAAGCAGATACAAGATGCAATAGATATAAAGATGATGTAGTATTGATGAGTTTGGCGTCGGATACAATGTATCAAAATATTATATTGTATCAAAGACAAATTTAACACTGCTACATCTGTATTTGACTCTTTCAGCTCTGCTACATATTTTTTTGCAATGAGTAAACCCTGTTCCTTTAGTTTTTTCTGCATTTAATTTTTCGGATAGTCGCAGTCGCGTCTCCGGTCGCTTGTTGATGCGCTTAAAAAGTCATCGACTTATTCCCATAAAATGAAAGTTCTGCAAACTTTACAGAGAACAAATAAACCGAGGCGGCCACTGATTTATGGCCCCGGGTACAGGGGGGGCTGTGGACCCGTGTAGCAGAGCTGAATGTGTCATTACACGGCAGATGTGGGTTTGTCAGATGTACAAAAGTTAAATATATCTGATGCAGCAGAGAGGAGTTAGTAAGAATGTTGATGTTTGTAGTTGTATTTAAACATCTGCAATGTGTTCTTCACACACATATATATTGTTCTTCACATGCTATTTTGTTCGCGCCGTTCCGCGCGTATCTCCCGACAAGTAAGCAGATGTGCCGAACATCTGTAATCTATTCTGCACTGTGTTCTGCACTGTGTTCTGCACTGTGTTAGGCCACTGTGTTTCTGAATGTGTTCGCACGTCTGTGTTCTTGGCACTGGTTCTGCATTGTTCTGCACGTGTTTGCATTTGTTCGCACTGTGTTCTGCACTGTGTTCTGCACTGTGTTCTGCACTGTGTTCTGCACTGTGTTCTGCACTGTGTTCTGCACTGTGTTCTGCACTGTGTTCTGCACTGTGTTCTGCACTGTGTTCTGCACTGTGTTTTTATCTTAAATGATCCTGTGTTCACTGTGTTCACTGTGTACAATGATTTTATTCTATTCTTCACTGTTCTTCACATCTGCTAAATTGTCGGGAGATAATATACGCGCGGAACAGTGAAGAATAGATCGCAGATGTTTGCAAATTATCAGAAGACATTATTTTTCAATTAAATAACACATTTTAATCCCAAACCATGGTCCCTTTGAAAACTGCTCGAGTCTCCCATTGAATCGCGCGTCAAAAATGCGCCGAAAACGCAAAAACAGCGCTAACAACACACGCGTGAAAAACGCAAAAACGCTAATTACTCCAAGGAAAAATGGAACAAAAACGCAGCCAAAACGTCAGTTTTTCACGCATTGCACCCTGACGTGAAACGCAACGCTAGTGTGCAAGAGGCCTAACGCTGCTGGGCCAAGTATTGGTAGTTGCTCAGAGGGTCCTGTGATGTAACTTGTTCTATGTTATCGGGACCTGCTGAGGCCACTGATTGGTCGAGCAGACCTTGTGGGTTTGCGGTGTGGCGTTCAAACCTCTGCAAGCTAAAGCTTGTCAAAAAAAACCCTGGCGCAGACATTGAATAGTCTGCCCCAACCTCAAAGGAGTCTTCCTGCTTTGGAATCGCTTGGCAACTTTAACACCGTAACGACTTGTGACGTATCTGTCACTGTAATTGGTTAAGTCTGTATTGAATGGGCTGAGACCCCCTGATACACACCGAGAGCTAGACACTTTATGCAGTTAATACTTGCAGCTGACATCCGCAATATGTGCTGCCATCAGTGGCGAAGGTTAACACCTTAAGTGCCGCCACCCAATGCTGGTGGTATTTAAATGGCTGTGTTACATGGGCACGGCTATGTGACCTCATTGGGAAGGGGGGGCAACAACCAGTTGCTGGGAACTTCGGCAAAGGTCCCATTTCTGTCATAGAAGGATCTATAAAGGAGTCTGCAGTTGGCATTCTCTTTTACAGATTCTATTAGGGTCTAGAAAAAAGTTAAAAAAAAAACCCCAAAAACATTAAGTTCAAATCATCCCCCCCCCCCCCTTTAATAAACCTGTTAGGTATTGCAGCATCCTATAAGTCTTGATCCATCAATATATAAAAACTTATCTCAGAAAATATTGCTCAAATCTGCACTTTTTCGCCATTTCAAAACACACGTAAAATGTAAAAAAATGGCATCAAAAGTTCATAACGTCTTTCTTGTCCTGCAAAAAATGACACCTTACAAAGGTCAGTACAGCGAAGAATAAAAAAGCCATTGGTGTCATAATATGGTGAAACAAAAGGCTTAAATTTTTATAAAACATAATAAAAACCTATAGAAATTTGCACCGACCCAACAAATAAATTATAGGTGACATTAAGAGCCCACAAGAGATTGGGACTAATGCTTTTTAGCTCAGTAAACCCCTATATATGCCTGTAATTTCTTTTATTGCTATTTATGTTTTATTCTTTTTTTTTTTTTTTTTTTTTTTTTAAATAGATATGAAAGAATAGAAATACCACTTCATGTTGTCCCACATGACACGATCAGGAAGGTTTGTCTGGAGTCGGCTGTGGAACTGCCCAAAATACTGTGCCAGGAGGAGCAGGATGCTTACCGCAGAATACACAGGTATCCAATAACCTCATTCTTATAAGGGGTTCGCCCATGAAAGAAACTTCTCAAATTAACCCCCTAGTTATGTTTACACCATAAAGATGATTTTTAACCTCTTACTCAGCAATAAAACGGAGAAAAATTGTAGTTTTAGATCCTATCACTCAGTGATGGTCAGTGTAAGATTCCAGAGCGTGGGAAGGGACTCCCTTAGCAGACACTTCATGATTCCTCTAGTGCTGTGAGATGCTGTGTGCTGACAATGTGCTTAGATTATCGGTGCAGGTTTATGTACACTTTAATTTAGCCTCTGAACAGTGTACTAGTATCTGACACATAGAAAAAGATACATGAGACAGATCAGAAACATGAGGTGGATATAAGACACAACGACAAACTCAACTTTGTTGTCTCACCTAATCGGTGTGACAGAATCTCCACTGCTATGTCACCCCCTCCCCTGGGATCCAGAGCTTATCTTGTTTGTATAGCTCCTGTGTCCTCTCTAGGAGGCAGACAGCACTACAGACACAGGCACTTCCTGGTTCATCAGCGTGTGCTTCTAGCAGCATGCCTGTGTCTGTAGTGCTGTCTGCCTACAAGAGAAGCTAAAGGAATCTGCTGATCATAGTCAGAAGATATATGGTCGAATCCTGGGGCAACCAAATTGTAAACACCAGGGCTGATAGAGACAGGTTGGAATTATATCTGTGAAATGCTGCATTTTTGTTAACACATTCTCTACTTCAATGTTATTATGTGTTATCCTGAGTATATTTAAGAATCTTGTCCTCGTGGGAGTACCACCATTAGATCAACATGGCCAGGTTGGTGCTAATGCAGCTCCATTTACTTCAATAGGAGTAATCCATAGAAATAACTTTTTTTTTTTTTTTTTATTCTCTTAAGCATTGTCCTTGGGGCCTTTAGGTGTAGAAGCAGTAAAGGGATCAGTTTGCCCATATTGTATATTTAGTATTACAGGATAAATTGGTATTAGAATAGAGGTGACAGTGAGACCCATTTTACACTGTTAAAGCATAACCTTCATCTGAGATTTTTTTAAATATGTGTATGGGGATGTGGTGAACATTTTTCTAATATACTTCATTAACAAATTCTGTTTAGTTTGTGAAAAATAATCAAGCTCCTTCCCTCCCTTAGAGATGCACATTCCAGCCTGTACAGTGTTTGTATATGGAGGCTGCAGGAGCTCACATCATATCTCCCTGTGTTTGGTTAAACATCTCTGAGAAGGGAGGATAAACCCCTTTCAGCTTTGTGTTTGAATATAGTGATAATGGCATACTACATAGTAACCTGGGAAAACACTGCTTGTTATATGTAGTCTGTCCACTAGAGGTCTCTGCAGGATCACAATGTAAGATGAGGAGCACTGGAGGAACATGATTCAGATTTGAGCATTCGTTTCGATGAATGCACTAATCCATTCGCGTCTCTGCGTAGAGATATTTTTGATTATATTATAATATTAATATAATATCATTAATATAAATAAATAATTATTATTGTATTATCTGAATCATAATGGCGTCTTCAGGGGTGGATAGCCCCGGCACCTCTGAGGACACCACTAGAGGGTTTTAGAGTTGATAATAACGGTGTTGGGTGCGGATCCTGTCCACTCTACTCTCACCATACAAAGGAGCACAGTGACTGATCAAATGGAAATGTTAGAATTTGCTCTCATTCTGTCCGTACAATAGTTAGTTGCTAGTCAGAATCCATATAGAGACCGACACCAGTATAACACACCTTTTACTATGACTCTATGGCCTCCTCGGAGGTCCAGGGGGTCCATCCCTGAGGATATCACTGACTCAGAGCGGTAATATCTCTAGATCTTTTTTTTTTTTTTTTTTTTTTTTTTTTTTTTTCTTATGTAATTCATAGAATAAAAACTAATTGTTAATAAAGTGTAAAATGGGTCTCATGTTGGCCTCTATGGATAAGTCTGAACATATGAACCCACACTAGGTCTGTGTTGCTTGATTTAATCTAGTAGTAATCTAGAGGTGAATTTGGGGGTGTATTAGCAGGTAAGAATCGCCTGCAGGTACTGACTTGCAGATTCTTTTTGACTTCACAACTGAAAATTTGCTTTACCCATTAAGCTAAGGCCGAAATATATGTATATATGTATGTGTATGTGATAAAAGTATATAAGGGCAGCACAGTGGCTCAGTGTTTGGGTGGGTTTCCTCCAGGTCCTCCAGTTTCCTCCCACACTCCAAAACACACTAGTCGGTTGATTAGATTGTGAGCCCCATTGGGGACAGGGACTGATTTGGCAAACTTTGTAGGGCTGCGTAATCTGCGTGCGCTATATAAAGAATAATAATAATAATATATCAGTCATTGGTTCTGAGAAAAGGTTTGTTCTATGGTTGGTAGTTTTGTTGCATATTTCTGAGTTATTCATATCAAACTTTATTTTGTTTTGATCTTTAGTCTGGGACATCTGGATTCCATTACCAAGATCCATAATGGTTCTGGTAAGTAATAATATGCTATCGCTCAAACCCCTAATGGTTGATTTGTATAAACCACTCAAAAACTCAGCATATGCTACATGTGGATGAAATTTATATAATCGTCCCATTCACTTTACTGTGACTGTAATTTGCTTCAGTTATCACAACAATGTGGTAGAGACTTATAAAATCATTAGGTATCTAGGAAGGAAGCTACAGTTTCACTGAAAGAATATCTGTGTCCTCCCCTTTGCCATTTTTCCATATTGTATACAACAGACGGTCCCCAACTTAGAAGACCCCAAGTTAGACGGACCCCTCTGCCCACTGTGACCTCTGGTGAAGCTCTCTTGATGCTTTAATTTACTCCCGGGCTGCACTGATCAGCTGTAAGGTGAACATAATGAAGTTTGATTGAGAATCCTTGTTCCTATGACAGCACCAAGTTTTAAAAATCCAATTGTCACAGGGACAAAAAAAATGTTTTTTCTGGAGCTACAATTATAATAGATAACTTCAATTTGTATGAAAATCAGAACTGGTAAGTACAAACCTAAATAACCTATCTTATACGTAACCTGTGGAGACTCTGCATCAGGGTCACACAGGCTGTACAACTGTCCAACAAAACTGGAAGAAAATTCTGAAACTGTACACATAAACATATTGAGATTTTAATTTTTTCCCTAATAATCTTATCTATTTATATCATGTTAATTTCCAGTGGAGATTTTTTTTCTACCTGCTGAAAATTACTTTAATACTGTACTGTCAAATTAGGATTTTCAATTACATATACCAGTACGGTTGTATATAGTATAATTTTAGTCCATGGGCTATTTTTGGACTATGAGATGCGCCACAGATTTAGTCCTCCAAAAAAGGAAAAATCTATTTCACTCCATTCACTCACTTTGGTCTGGAACATACATTCCCATGAACGCACGCACTGATGGGAGGGATTCCCCAACTTCTACAAAAAAGGGGGAACAGAATTAAAAGAGGGTCCCTCCCCTCACTCCCCTTAGGGTACGTGGAATGATGCTCCATAGGTGCCGTTGTGCAGGATATCACGCAGCCTACTTGGATCTTGGCACTGCAGATGACCGAAGGTATGTGTATAGAGAGGGATCTGCGAGGTACTCTCGACTCTGAGCTGTACGACCCTCCTGGAGGGTTGTGAACAGGAACAACAAACAAACAAAGAAACAAGGCATCTTCCTAGTGACGCCAACTGTCCGGTTGGGGTTGACTGAAGAATTTTGCAGAGACTTGGGGGATATCATCATGCCCATGGATATTAGACCTAATAAAAAACGGCTAACAACTGCAATTGCAGGGTCAACCTCCGGATAACTTTTATACTCCATCTGCCCCCAGTAGAACTAAAAAGCTTGTTTGATGAGAAGCTTTTTTGAAATTCTTCTGACAAGTTATTTTGAGGATACCATCAACAAGGATTTTATTCTCCCATGTTCCTTTGGGAGACGCTAAATGGTCATTTTGTTCCATCATAAACCTAAAGGAAGCTGAATTCCTACCTCCGGTACAAAAGATTCAAGATGGAGAAGGTTATATCAGTAACTCTGTTCATGAGGTCGTGTATTACAGTGGACCTAGAGGAGCCCTGAAAGTGTTCCTTCTCGAAATTGAAGGGAACATGTGAAAGTCCGGACAATGCCACTTCGGTGGCATACATGAACAAGCAGGGTGGAACCAGAAGCGCTGGCCGAAGAAAAGTCTGGCATTTGAATATCTTCTCTTTGTCTGCAGTACATCTGAAGGGGCGCAGAACATCAAAGTGGATAATCTCAGCAGATTCAGTATAAGGGAAGGAGAAGTTTTTCTCCTCCTTACAAAGAAATGGGGAACTCTTCTCCACGGAACATGTAGGTATCAACATTTTTCTCCCTGAACAAGGAAGACAACCCAAAGGGGGTAGATGCGCTGTCACAATAGTGGCCAAGAGGCCTCCTATATGCCGTTCTCCTTAATCCAAAGGAAATCCAGAAAATCACACAGACAAGTGATCATGATGACACCTTGCTGAAACTTTTGGAGCAGAATTTTTTGACTCTTCCAGTTGAAGAAGATCTTCTTGCCCAATGACCCCTCTACTTCATCCATACCTACATCACCTGCAGAAGGGGTTTATAACAAGCACCCTTAATGGGCAAGGATCTCCATGCCAGACTAGCAGATAACCCTTGGATCAGAAGATTTATAAAGGCGTCACAAAGATTTCAACAGTTCCCCCTTGAGACCTATCCATCGTGTAAGCCTCCTTAACCAAAGAGCCTTTTGAACCAATATCAAATATCTCTTTAAAACATCTGACAGTCAATACTTTTCTTCTAGCAATAACCACCACCAGAAGTGTTAGAAATACCGGTTTTCTCATGCAATCCACCTTACATGGAGATATTTGCAGACCAGATATCTGTCCCTCATTGACCTGGATTTCTCCAAATACCACAAACAATAACACTGCCCTCCTTCTGTGCTACACCTAAGGCTGAATTTGCCCGCAAACGATGGAGCGGGGGGGGGGGGGGGGGGGGGGGGCGAGTGACCCTTCCCCCTCTCCTTAGCAATGCATGGCGTATGAGCCGTAACACAGGGCCTAAGTCCAGTAAGGAAGAATTCCATTGCCTGGACATGAGGAGATGTATGTTAATTCACTTGGAGAACACTGAAGATTTCCATTAGTCAGACCATTTATTTGTCCAGTACCAAAGGAAGAACAAGGGGGCTAGTGCGAGCAAATCATCTATAGACAGGTGGATTAAATCAATGATTTCAACACGCTACATCCTGGAAGGGAAGTCTCCACCGGAACCATTCACGGCTCGCTTCACCAGTCTCCACATCATGGGCATCGATAGAGCAGATCTGCTTGGCTGCTACATGGAGAAACCCACTGACTTTTTTTTTTTTTGTCACTACAAATTGGATGTGGGTCCAGGTTCGGACCTTTCCTTTGGCAGGAAGGTGCTCTCAGCACTAGTCCCGCCATAAGGTGATTACTCCTCTGTTACTCCTCCTTTCAGTGGCATGAAAACTACTGTTACCGATAATTGCTTTTTCCGTAACCTACACAATTTTTCTTTTTGAATCTATTATAAGCCTCTGATAAGGTCCTCTGATATAAACTGGGGAACAAGGATTCTACATTGTTTCCTGTGCCTAAGAGGCGGGAATCCATTCTGTCGCTGCCGTTGTGGAGGTTACAGAAATCCAATTACCAGTGAGAATAATTTTCATCTATTGGCTCTTTTTTTTTTTTCCCCCTTCCTAAAAAAGTGTGTCTTATAGTCCTAAAAATATTTGACATATTTGTTGCTTTATGCCTCTTAATAGTTTAAGAAGGCGAAGAAACATACGGTATTCTTTATTATTTTTCATTCTGGGATTCGGTGACATACGAAGCTGCATACATCTAGTTTATACTTGGAGATTTTCATTGTGTTCCAAAGTCATTCATAGCATGAGAATACATTCAGTACAGGCAGTCCCCGGGTTACATACAAGATAGTTTCTGTATGTTTGTCCTTAAGTTGAATTTGTATGTAAGTCAGAACTGTATATTTTATAATTGTAACACCAGCCAATGGATTGTCATAAGAACCAGGATTAACAATAAAGCTTCATTACAGACACCTGTGATAACTGTTATAGCTGTTTATTGTAAGTAGTACAGTAAATTACCAACATCCAGAGGTCAGTTTGTAACTAGGGGTCGTCTGTAAGTCGGGTGTTCTTAAGTAGGGGACCGCCTGTAACTTGTGTGTATTACATGTTTCCTTGCAGTTTTCACTAAGAATCTATGTGGTCAGATGTCGGCAGTTAGCGGTCCACTGCTACAATGGCTTGAAGATCGACTACAGCAGAATCACCAACGCACCCAGGAGCTACAGGAGGAAAAGGAGAGGTTACTGCAGGAGTTAGAGAGCCTGGATTGATGTCTTCATAGACTATGGCCAGTGTCTGGTACTGCAGTTATCAGCCGTTGAATGCTAACCACTCAATAGAAAACTATGGACCTCTGTTTTAGGGTATTAAAAACTGCACAATACTTAACTTGAAATTGAAGTTCCTGGATTAACATTATATTTACCCGACGCATGTTTATTGTGTTGTCGGGGGAAAAAATATTACTTTTTTGTTAACTTTATGTTGTTTTCCTTTTGCTAAATGCTCCATTTTCTAAAACGTTAATTTGTTGCACTGTAAATGATATTGTGTAGAAAATTAAAATTTTATAATGTACCACCTTGTGTACTCGCTTTTTAGTCACTTGTGACGTAGTAGGAAGTAGGTTAGAATTAAAGATGTAGTTATGTAATTAGGAGGTGTTCCGATGGAAATAAGGGTCACCACTAAATGACAGAATATTATAAGGGGGTCAAGCTCAGAGGAAAGGTGTAGAAGGGGCTGAATGGAGAAGAGTTCAATTGGGTTATATTATACCGTATTTTTCGGATTATAAGGCGCACCATCAATAAATGCCTGCTAAAACGTCTAGGTTCATATATAAGGTGCACTGCACTATAAGGCGCACCTTTGATTTCTGAGAAAATCAAAGAATTATTTGTGCGCCTTGTAGTCCGAAAAATACGGTAGGCCTTTCTGAACATCATGGGGAAAATTCATTATGACTTCCGCCATGAACGCCAGTTTTCCCTCCCATCTGGCGGTCCTGCTCCTGTATCTAGTAAGAGGCTCTGCCGTTTTGGACCTGTAGACGAGGTTAGGACTGGCAGAGTATTTTGCTATAGTCTCTGCCATTTTTCTGGTGGAGACTACAGTAAATGTGGTAGGTTCAAGCATTCACACCCCAACCACCCACCCCACTGCTCTCAGCCCCGACAAGCCCAAAGTGGCCTGTAGGTCGGAGAAGCCCAAAAACCATGTGCTGTTAGAGCACACTTGAAATTGGGTATTTTAGGAAAGAAGCTTAAGTCAGGAGAAGTGCAATCCAACTCAAGAAAAGTATTGAAGATGAGATGAAATGGGAAGGTTTGGATGACTGAGGATGTTGGTCTATAAATTCTGTCAATAATCTAAGTTTATGTCCACTTTCGGGAAATATCTGATATTGATTGTGTAATGAAAGGTTCTACAACTTTTTTATATGCTTTCTGCATGAATTCCTTTTTTAGATCTCTGCTTGCTGTCATTCAATAGGAAACTTTTTGTTTACTTCCTGTAGATAAAATCCAGTCCTTGGTCATGTGATGTCACACAGATGCGCGAGTCGTTCTAACACACAGCTCACTGAAAGCTTCTATGTTTACTACCAGGGGACAGAAATCTGACCATGGTCACACAGGTACGCAGAGAGTAATCAGAGCCGTGTGATGTAACGAGCTGCGCACCTGTGTGACCATGGTCAGATTTCTGTCCCCTGGTAGTAAACATAGAAGCTTTCTATAGCAGAACAGCAAGCAGAGATGTAGAAATATGTGAGGAATTGATACAGAAAGTATATTGGAAAATTGTATAATTTTTTTTTACAATACAAACAATAAAATTAATTTGCTGAAATGGGAATAATCCTTTAAGCATTGGTAGTTAGAGGGAGGCACTAGAGGGCAGTGCAACACTGTAAGAACCTAGTTTGGGAAGTATTAATTGTAACAAGTAACATCCATGTCGGCTACTGTGTAGCAGAATTTCAGTGAATACTTTTTCTGTTTCCATTATGAGAACAGGAGGTGGTGTCAGGAAAGTGACTGAATAATGGGAGTGAAGGACATCTGAGTGACAAATAAGTATTAAAATGCATATATTATGATGTTATCTGAGATGTCATGAAATGTGTTAAATAAATGTGTTTCTCAGGTTAGAGATTGCACTAAAGGTACGATTTTTGAGTGTTTAAAGGAGATCTACCAATAAAATCAAGCATGATAAACCACTTACTCATAGATCTAGGCCCTGTGACTGTGGTAATCTTCTTATATTTGTTATTCATGGCCTCTTTCCTTTTAAAATTATGCTAAAGAACCAGAAGGGCTCTAGGGGCATGCTGTAGCTTCAAAGGCTGTTACACTGTACTGGAGCACTTCCACCCTCCAACGGTGTGAGATGACAGCAGGCAGAGGGAGGGGAAAGCGCTGATGGAGTGAAGGGAAATGGGTGACCTGCCTGTGAAACTGCAGCACTGAAGGACTCTGGAAATACCCCACAGAGCTCTTCAGGGTCCTTAGCATAATGTTAAGATGTAGAGATAAAGGGGACCATGAATAACAAATATAAGACGATTACCACAGTCACAGTGCCTGGATCTATGAGTAAGTGTCCCTGGTTTATCATTATGGATTTTGATGGTAGATTTCCTTCAAACAACCAGGATCCCTGCCTTCTGGTTCATTAAAAGGATTTCTCACCTGCGGCTCCCGACGTTCCATATAGAAAATTCCTGCACTTCGCTTCTGTCATCTACAACTCGGCTCCTGCCAGCTACTTGTGGACCTGTGGTTTGGTCACTGACCACGCTGGGGAGGTGAGTAACCACTGGACTCCAGGTACTGATTCTCTCCTATTTATGTATAGGGAATGTTTGCCAGGTATAACTTACTCCAGATCTATCAGATTTCAAGGCTGTCTTTATTGAGTTTCAGATCCCTCTAAAGATTTCTGATTGGGTTCAGGTCTGGAGACTGACTAGATCACTTTAGGACTGTGATATTTCTTACGGATTAGCTCCTTAGTTGCCCTGACCTTGTATTTATGGTCATTGTCATGCTGGAAGACCCAGCCATAACCCATCTTCAATGTTCTTAAGGAAAGAGGTTGGGAAAAACCCGATGATACATGGTCCTGTCCATCCTTCCTCCAATACTGCTGTAGTTCTGTCCTTTTTGCAGAACGCCCTCCCCCAAAGTACAATGTTTCCACCCCCATCCATCACATTTAGGACAATGTTTTTGAAGTTGGCGAGGGGAGTTTGATGCCAAAAGTTCTGTCTTGGTCTTTCATGGCTCCTCTGGATCATCCAGATGGTCAGGGGCTCATGCCAGACATGTTCTGGTGTGATCAGGGGGACCTTGTCCACCCATGTAGTTCTGGGGTGATTCTTGACATTACCCCATGAGGTGAGATCTAGCATGGAGAAGATTGACAGTAATCTTGTGTTTTGTTCATTTTCTAGTAATTGCACCAATGGCTGATACCTTCTCGCCAAGCTGACGGGACTCCTTGTAGCCTATCGAATTATGATGCTAGGAGTGAATAACACTGAAAAATATTAAACACCTATAAAATAAGAGAGGCTCTGGAAGGCTTCAATGAGAATCATGGTAACATGGATGTGACAGAGGCAAACTGACAGATGACAGTAAATTAACCATATTCTACAATACAGTAGCATTACAGTATATGGTATCCGCAATCAAAACCCTGAGGGTAATACTTTTCCGATCACCCCATTTCCCTAGAGCCGAAATAAAAATATACAAACGTAAACATCTTGTGTATCGCTGCCACCAATACAGTAGTGAAAAAGTTATTGGTGTCAGAATATGGCGAAACAAAAATATTTTTTTAGTATAAACCTATATAAATTTGGTTTCTAAAAAAGGGTGAAAACCGATCCCCCAAGAAAATGCTGTGAATGCGCCCCCCCCCCCAGTACCCAAAGATAAGGGACTCCTTTAAAGGACTATTCCAATGTCAACCATTCACAAGTGAAATGAGTATAGCCCCGACTATGCTGAGGTAGTTGGAGATGAGAAAACATCTGAGGTGAATGAGTTTCAGAAATAGCGTGGCATAATAACGTGGCTGCACCATTTCTATAACTCCTATTCCCCTTTATGGTAATTATGGAAACTGGGAGAGACTGGTTTATTTTTATATCTGCCACAAGCAGCCGAGATGGGTAAAGACGCAGAAAAGTAGGAGGTAAGCTAGATATAGTCAGAGACCGCAACGCTATTGAACGTGGCTTTCCCGAACCTTCCTGACTTCATTATCCAGCAGCCAAGGAACCTGTGCATCTAACTGGTAAGCATCCACCACAGATGTCACCTCATGGCATTTAGTAAGTGCGTGTTTGTGCCTATGAGGAGACTGGGAGTGAAATTAACCTCCGTTCAGCCATTTCCTGTTGCTAAGGAGTCAGGGAAACTCTCCAGTTTATAACTCTCTATACTGACAGATTGCTGGAAAACAGGAAACCTCTTCTATTTTCCTGTCCTTATCAGAAGGCTCAGGCTGTGTTCACACATGGCGTTTACTTAGCGTTTTGAAACATGATACAACACCTTAGTTGAGGGAATTTGCGCAATTACATTGGTGGTTTATCAGAGGTGTCTGAGAGCAGAACTGTTCTATTTGCCCATGGCAACCAATCAGAGCTCAGCTTTCATTTTCCCAAAGCTGTTTATAAAATTAAAGCGGAGCTCGAATTTGTTTCCACAGACAACTTGAACAGTTTTACCTCAGAAACCTATGTTGAATCTCCCCCAATGGGTTTACATCCTGCTAATACCATGTTGACTTAACACTTTTGTTTCCATTAGCATCTACAAAACTATGTTAATAGCAATGTCATTAAGCAAATCCTCTTTCCTCGGCTATTGTATTGCATTGTAACCGCAGCCACAATTCAGTTTCCTGTCATGGGTCGGGAGGGGGATCAGCAAAAACACCCATAAATAATGGTACCTGTCATGAAGATTTAGGGACACAACCCAGCACCACACTGATGCACTCCTATATTCTGGAGGATTGTACAGAAAATAAAATAGATTTAAATTCTATATTCAGATGACTGGTAAAGAGTCACAGGGGTGGAGCAAAATCACACTGGGGCAGATTTACTTACCCGGTCCATTCGCGATCCAGCGGCGCGTTCTCTGCGGTGGATTCGGGTCCGGCCAGGATTCACTAAGGCAGTTCCTCCAACGTCCACCAGGTGGCGCTGCTGCGCTGAAGTCCGCCGAGGCCCGCTGGAATGCACTCAAGTTCACCGGCCTATTCCTAGTGAAGGTAAGTGCAAGTCCCGCAGCATTTTTTTTAAATGCGGCGGTTTTTCCGAATCTGTCGGGTTTTCGTTTGGCCAAGCCCCCCCATTTCCGTTGCGTGCATGCCAGCGCCGATGCGCCACAATCTGATCGCGTGCTCCAAAATCCCAGGGCAATACAGGGGGAAAAAAAAATAAAATAAAAAAAAATTGGCACAAATTGGAAATATTCGGGTAACACGTCAGGAAAACGCGAATCGGGCCCTTAGTAAGTGACCCCCACTGTGTTTTCCCAGTGGGCTGGTACATCATCATAAGCTACTTTTTGCAGAAGCTGCCCCAGGATGAAGGACTGTATGCAAATGAGCCTGAGGGGCTCCAGGCTCCATAGGTGTTAATGGAGCCTGGAGCCCCACAGGTTAATTTCCATACAGTCTTCCATCCTGGTGGTCCTTAAGGGGTTGTCCACTTTTAGCACATTACAGTTAATAATTGATATTGTTTGTGTACTGAAAAGTCAATAAATTTTCCAATACTTTTTCTGTATCAATTCCTCTGTTTTCTAGATCTCTGCTTGCTGTCCTGCTACAGGAAGCTGTTAGATTTACTTCCTGTAGATAAACACCGGTCCCTGGTCATGTGATGTCACACAGGTGCTCGCTAGCATGCCACCGTTTTGATTACACTGTGTTATGACGAGCTGTGCACCTGTGTGAGATTACATGACCATGGACCGATGTTTATCTACAGGAAACAAAGCTAGCAGCAAGCAGAGATCTTGGAAACCATGAAGAATCACCAAAAAAATACAAAAAAATATATAGAAAATTTTATTACACTTATTTTCTGGAATGTGTGTACAGTGGACAACCCCTTTTAATGTACCTTCTCTATGGTATATATCAAACCAGGAGACATCTCAGCGTTACACTCCTCCTACAGGACTCCTTACAGGTGATTTGCATTCAGCATTCTGCAGAATTCCGAAGCTCCCGCAATGTAGTCTGAGATTACAGTGATCCGGTCACCTTCCTACATAACTGGTTAGCGGCTGCTTGTAGATTTCCATCCCCTATTGTATGTAAACAGTGTTATCATGGAATAATTCTTAAATAACTCAAAGGCCAAAATAATGAAAGGAGGATATGTTTTATTCAATATACTTTAATGGTTTACATCCAAGTCAATACAATAACCTCTTAAGATATTCCTTGAGATAAAATGGATCTTTCCTGCAACAATGAGCCGTACAAATATAATTCTCTACTATAGGAGGTTCTGGTGGGGGGTTGGCACCTTAGTACATGTACACTTGTATACTTTGTAATACACCTGGTCTAGCATATTGGGGGACAATGTTTCACAACGCCTTACATAGTAGATGCAGGAGGTAATGATTTTCATTTATTTAGCAACGTATAGAAGTAAGCACAGTGGCATCAGGACAACGTATGATCAATGTATTACTCTGTAGGCTGATGAGAAATATCCATGGAAAGCACAAGAACTGACCCACACTAAGAAGTTTATGTACCAGGCTACTATTATGTGCAAACAAAGCAGAACTCATGTCATCCCCCTCCCAGGCCCAATCGTTCTTCTTTTACTCTTTAAAAAAAAAATTAAAACATCCATAATAACTTTCCAACATAAAATACAGAAACACGCTTCTGATGTTTACTTCTGCATTACATAAAAATACTAAAGTCATTGTATAGAACAGGGACATGCCTAGTCGGATTTTGGCATATTTATCAGAAATATACCACCATAGCAGAAAATGGGATCCTGAATGGAGCAAATAGTAATACATCTGGAAGGATTGTTGTATATTGTACGGATAATACCCTATACTGGAGTGGATATTGGCATATTTTATATTGTAATCCTGTTAATATACCCAAGTTACTGGGACCCACTGGGATGAGGCACACGCTGCATCGAGAGCCCCCAGTAGATCTTGCACAGTTTGTTCCACATCGTTGTTAACCAGGGTCAGGTCAAAATATTGTGCATAGCGAACCCGGAGAACCTCGGAATCTGCGCGGAGCTTCTGGAGTGCATCAGACTGTGTTGGAGAAAGAGGGAAAATCAACTAGATTCAGATTTATCAACTAGTTTAAATAGAACTTGAAATTTAAATCAACCCGCCCAAAATAAAGACTTTATTAAAAACTATGATTAAAAAGCATTGCTCTTATGGTTCCTCTTCACGACTGCAATGTTAAAAAAAAAAGTTTGTAAACTTATATGTGACTCATGTGATGCGAGTCCAATCACACTAAGTGTGTCCTGCATGTTAAATTTTACTTGTATTTCCCTGCCTCCTTGTTCTTGATTGACGGGTCTCCCTGCTAGGAGATGCTGCTGTGTGGAACATTGAGGGGGAGCTCTGTACATCATTGGGCACCTTATGTCATGTGACCAAGGGTGATGGCATCTAAGGTCCTCTGCCCAGTAAGATTTCCATTGTTTATGCAATGTATGTATCTGATCACATGAAATCTGAGCATGTCTCCATGGAGGCATGGGGAGGAGTAGAAGTCCATGGAGACTGCTGTGATTTCATGTGATCGACATTACAAATCTTACTGGACATTAGAGGACATCACCCTAGTCATATGACATGCCGCAAAGACAATATTTATTATACTACACGGCCAAACGGTGCAAGGTCTTGGTCAAGATCCAGCAGATCACCCTCAAAAGGTGTCTTGAAACTAATAAATATTTCTATTGCGCCATAGGAGCGAGAGGCCTGCTCCCAAGAGCCTGCAATCTATGAAGCCGATTAGGATGCTAAAGTGACAGTGTTATTTTTGGACTGATGCTTCTTTGGGCAGAGGATCTGGCTTGCACAACTTCTTATCCCGTCAGTGAGATTCCGGATACTGATTGACTCTGCCAATAAGGAGAGGTATGTCACATGCTGAGTAACTGGATTATATTTTCAGACAGTGTTTACTGTGAATCTTGGACGGTAAATCTTCACGTCAGTAATGGCGAAATGTATGAACAATATCTACAGGTTAACATTTAGTTTACTTTACAGAGAGCCCCTGTAGTGCTGTGGGTGAATGGGAGCGTGAAGTATAGTGCCAGTATAATCTCCATTATTTTAACACCCCCCCCCCACCTCATATATTAAAGAAAAAAAAATTCTTTGACAACCCCTTTAAGAGGTTTATATACAAGTACAAAACGAAGATTTTCCTTTCAACATGCAGACTTGTGATCCCAAAGTTTTCCGTGTTTGTATAAACCATTGGTGTATAGCAGTGATGGCGAATGTTTTACAGACAGAGTGCCCAAGCTACAACTAAAATCCACTTACCGTATATACTCGTGTATAAGCCGAGTTTTTCAGCACAAAAAATGTGCTGAAAAACGTCCCCTCGGCTTATACACCAGTCAGTCAGTCAGTCAAAATTACTTAAAAAAAAAAAAAATAATAAACTTATATACTCTCCCTCCGGTGGCCCCGATGCGCAGCGCTGCTCCCCCGATGTCTTCTTTCTTCTGCTCGGCGCCGCCATTGTTTTTCCCCCGGGCGGCACCTAGCATGACGTCAGCAGCGGTGCGTCATACTAGGTGCCGGCCCGGGAGAGAGAGCAATGGCAGCGCCCAGCAGAAGAAAGAAGACGGGCACAGAAGCCTGAAGACAAGCAGCGCGGACATCGTGGGAGCAGCGCTGCACATCGGGGCCACCGGAGGGTGAGTATATAAGTTTATTTATTTTTTTTATGCTGGGGGCAAGCTGTATACTACACGGGGCAGGCTGTATACTACTGGGGGGCAGGCTGGGCTGGGCTGTATACTACTGGGGGCAGTGCTGTATACTACTGCGGGTAGGCTGAGGTGGCTGTTTACTACTGGGGGCAAGCTGGGCTGGCTGTATACTACTGGGGGCAAGCTGTATACTACTGGGGGCAAGCTGTATACTACTGGGGGTAGGCTGAGGTGGCTGTATACTACATGGGGCTGGCTGTATACTACTGGGGGCAAGCTGGGCTGGCTGTATACTACTGGGGGCCGGCTGTATACTACTGGGGGCCGGCTGTATACTACTGGGGGCCGGCTGTATACTACTGGGGGCCGGCTGTATACTACTGGGGGCCGGCTGTATACTACTGGGGGCAAGCTGGGCTGGCTGTATACTACTGGGGGCAAGCTGGGCTGGCTGTATACTGGGGGGGGGGGGTCTGTGACCAATGCATTTCCCACCCTCGGCTTATACTCGAGTCAATAGGTTTTCCCAGTTTTTGGTGGTTAAATTAGGGGCCTCGGCTTATACTCGAGTATATACGGTATTTTACGTGAAGTGCCAACATGGCATTTTAAGCAGTAACTAATTGTTAGCTGTTCTTCCACATCTTTCAATCGTATCGGCCCCCTGAGGCAATCAATACAGTTGAAAGAAGGAGAGCTAATTCAGACTATCATTGTAGCTTCTCACCAGGGTCTCTCTGTAGAGGAAGAACAGTGGGTCCAGTAGGAGGACCTCCAAAGATATTGCAGTTCTGTCCACACCTTCCTGCAGTTCCAAACAGCCAATAAAGTGTCGCTTTAAAATGGCGCAGAGAGCAGCATCTCTTAAGTTGCCTGGGACTGCAGGAAGATTTGGTGGCTTTATTCCTGTCTGGTGAACTCTGTCCTGGGTCGACAACCTGGGTGCCCACAGAAATTGTTATGAGTGCCACCTCTGGCACCTGTGCCATTAGGTTTGCCACCACTGGTCTATAGGATACAGTTCTTCACGCTACACAATATTCTACTTTAGGTACAAATCTTTTACCAAGCCATGTCATGCACAACTAAAGAGGAAAAGTCACCTTGTCCGTATCAGTGGGGGATATAAACACGATAAATGGAGCCAGTTCTGCTGTGCGAACCATCTTCAAGGTCTAGGAATGAAGACATTATGTGACTTATAATATCAGTAGATGACTATATACCCAAAACACTATTTCCTCCGCCACCCCTCAATATACAAAAGGGTGACCATCTTACCTGTGGCTCTATGTCCAGTACAGCCACCTTTCCTTCATTGTGAATATCCTTTATAGTCTGGATCCTTGTCCCAAACATGTATCCACTAAAGCTGCCGAACTCTAAAAACTGGTTCTCCGAGATCCCTTGGCTCATTTCCTCCACAGACACAAAATGATAAGCTGCTCCATTTTCTTCACCACGTTTTGGGGGACGAGATGTGTCTTAAATGAAAAAAGACATAATACAGAATTACTAGGATGGCTACAGAGCATTGCAGGGAGCTTCTGGCCAATAGTTTGTGATAGCTGAGGTATCCTCAAAAGATTACAGTACATAAGTCTTGGCGTGACATTGCCGGAGCGCCTCAAGCTAGTTTGCATAACTTTTATAATTGGATTTTTAAAATTATAATAAAAGAAATCCTGAGGAACTTCCTACTAGGACACATCTACATCTGTCCTTTAAGGGCTTTCAGACCCCTTATCAATTTTTAACACTTAAATCAGTAGGATAGGTCATCCCAGAGTCCACACCAATCTCTTTTCTGGTTGTCTTGCACATAGGTCACAATTGTTCCAAATCAGTAGCGGTGAACCTATGGCACAGGTGGTACTCGGAGCCCTCTCTGTGGGCACACGGGCCAGTACAGCATTTGCCAGACAAGACTCATCACATCATGGGCTCCCTGGGACTGTAAGAAGACTGGGAAGATTTACACAGTACCAGATCATCATTGGAGTTTGAAGTATTGTTATGTGTTTAATGAAAATGCTTTTATTTTATGTATGCTGTGGATGAAGATTGATAACAGTGTGATAACACACTCCTGTGCAGTGAAAGAATGTGGGCTTTGGCTGATTTGCGATACTACCAATTCCAGGGAAAACAGAGCCTTTGTTTCTGCGATGCCCATGTGATAATTTACTAATCAATGAACTTATGGACATTACTTCTTATCTTTAATTAACCAAGGCCAGGTCCTGCCCCACTGAAATTTATGTATAATCCATCTCACATGTGCCTAGCCTTTCATGGCAACGCTGCTCCATACTTTCTCTTGGTGTGATTTCTTTGAGCTAACTCTGTGAGTCATTAGAGAACCTGAGGTTGTGTGAACACGGGCAGAACTTGACAGCAGCTACTGGGGCTCCTACTTGATGCTTCCTGTTCCAGGGTCCCTTGAGGGAGGTTACAATCCCAAGCATCTGCCATGGGCATCCCTGTTCTCCCTTTATTGCATTCACTCCAAGCTGCTGCTTCTTTATTTTAGTGACACAGCCATTGGTCGCAGGGTTAGTTTCCTTGTTGAAATTACACTTTCCTATCCTCCCTTTCTTTTGTCCCATTTTCTTTCATATCCACTATTGCAAATTTTATATTCAGAATAATAATTTTTCTACATTGTCTAAAAGAACAGGTTCACCCTCTCAGTAAAGCAATGGACATTACTGCACAAGGGAAAGAAGGTCTGGAGGGGCGGACTGCTCTATACAATCCTGCATTAGTGGATGGATATGATGACAGAACACTCACGTGGTACGGGGTAGCTGAACCTCTCAGGATATTTGGTAAGCAAAACATTTTTTATGTGACTACGTCCAACTCCACTGACACCTGTGAAAAATAAGAGACAAATCTACATCCAATATAACAGAACACGGCATAGATATACTAATTGTAGTATATGACGAATTGGTCCATCCCAAGGGTGACGGGTTCAGGAGGGTTTTAGTGTTACAGGGCACACTTGGTGACAAAGAATCCTTTAAAGTTTACCTCCCATTAAGAAATAACTGTACGTGTATGGATAGCTTGTGTGAAGAAACCTTCTACAGGCAGTCCCGGAGTTACGTACAAGATTGGTTCCTTGAGTTTGTACTTAAGTTGAATTTGTATGCAAGTCGGAACTGTATATTTTAGAATCGTAGTTCTAAATTTTTTTTTGTCCCAGAGAAGATTGGATTTTCAAAGTTTTTGTGCTGTAATGAGACCAAGGATTATCAATAAAACCTCATTACAGACACCTTACAGCTTATCATTGCAGTCTGGGACTATAGTAACATCCAGAGACTTCACCGGAGGTCACAGTGGGCAGAGGGGTCCGTCTGTAACTAGGGGTCGTCTGTAAGTCGGGCATCCTGTACTGTAACTTAATAAATGCTTACCGATAAGCACAAGGGTTTTCCTGGTAAAAGCAGGAAGAGACACCACTTCTTCATAAGACACCACGTCCAGCTGATCAAAAACTGCAAAGAGAAGGACATTCAGTGAGAACATCTCATGGATTTTGTATATAAAGAAACACTGATTATAGTGCACAGGACACCACAGACACTACGCTGTATACTCACTGGAACTATGCTTTGCCAAATATTTATCCTTGCATTTTTTCTTCTTGCTGAAGGGACTACAGGTCTGAGGTATTTGGTTGTTTGTATTGGTGCTTGCAACGCGCCTAAAAGAAAGCAGAGAGAGAATAGATAATTTCGGGGATTTTTCAAAGTAAATAGCTTTCTTAGCGATGTCTCCACTACATTGGGCCCGGCTAAGGAATGTGACCCGGGAACGTAGGCCAGAAAAGAACATTGTATTCAAGAAGCCCCGATGACCTCTTAGAAATGTGTAAGATAAGCTGGAAGGCCATTTAGGAGAATAGTCAAAACAAGTGTTAAAGAGGAACCTCTTATCATCCCCAGCTCTTAGCTAGAGTTTATTAGACACAGGGATGAGCAGGGGTAAAGAGGGTAAATCAGGACATTGGAATGTATTAAAAAAAAAAAAAAAAAAGGTTTAGATTGAGAAATCTACCATCAAAATCCATCCTGATAAACCAGGGGCACTTACTCATAGATGCAGGCACCAGGACTGTGGTTATTGTCTTATATTTATTATCCATGGCTTCCTTCCTTAAATAAACTTTTACAATTTTGCTTATGAGCCTGAAGGGCTATTGTGGATGTTACCAGAGTCACTCTGTGCTGTAGCTTCACGGGCTGTTCTTACACTGCAGCAGCACTTCTCAGTCTCACCTTTCTGCCTGCACTTCTTCTAATCTCAGCAACAGGGAACATACAGTAGGAAGGCAAAGTGCTCCTTGCACATTTGTATCTGCAGCACAGAAGGGCTCTGGTAACACCCCCAGGAGCCTTTCTGGCTCCTTAGTATAATTTGAAAAGTTGATTTTGGAAGGCATGGATTACAAATATAAGAAGATTACCACAGTCACAGTGCCTGGATCTATGACTAAGAGTCCTGGGTTGATTTTCTTTTATGCAGGAGTAGTTTAGAAAATGGATTGCATCATATTTCTAGCAAAATAAAAGCCTTATCCATTTGAAAGAACCAATGAAAAACTTTTCCCCTCCTGTAACCTTCAAAAGGAGTTATCCAGCAACAAATTTCCCCTTCTCACATGATGGGGGGACAAATTTCTGATTGTGAGGGTTTCAGTTGTGGGACTCCAACAAATCACTAGAACGGGGTCTGTTGTACCCCAAATGTGTGCAGCAGCAGGTTGAACATGTGTGCTGCCACTCTATTCACCGTCTATGGCACAGTCAGGAGTAGCAGAGTACGTCTGTTATTTGTCACCCCATACAAATGCATAGAGCAACAAGTGATTGTGTGACCAGCTGCTCTATTCATTTGGGGGTACAATGAACCCCATTTTCAATGATCTGTGGGGGGGTCCTACTCCTGCGACCATAACCAATCGGCAAGTTTTCCACCATCCTGTGGATAGGGTGAAAACCTGATGTGACTGACAGCCCCACAATACTTGCAGCACAGGTTTTTGGGCAAGTCAATAAACCCAGCACAACAGGAGCGTGTAGCTGCACAAACTTTTTAAAATTGCATTTTATACTTCTCTATGAACAAGCCTTACCACTCTTGCAGTTCAGGTGAAGGTACAAGACCGGCTTTTTCTTCTCCTTGTTTCTTTCCCTGCCACCAGTTGGAGTCATCCTTATTTATGATTTGCAGGATGTCTCCGGTGCGGAAGCGTAACCCTGCCTCTCGGCATGGAATTAGCGGGTCAGAAAGCGGGTCATAATCAAATAGAGCTCGAACAAACATCTGGAGGAAAAAAAAATATATATAGTCTTAGAACAAAATATTACAATTTACAAACTGTGAGAAATATCTGCTGCCAAAGTCCCTGCAATACATCACCCATTGCCACCAAACTAGAGATTCTAGCCCAGTGATGGCGAACCTTTTAGAGCCTGAGTGCCCAAACTTCCACCAAAAGCCACTTATTTATTGCAAAGTGCTGGCACAGCAATTTAAGCAGTAATTTATTCTCCTTGTTCATTGACAACTTTCAATCCTTCAGCCTCCTAAGGACACCAATGCAGTTGAAAAGGAGGAGGGCAAATTCGCCCATCATTGTAGGAAGATTCTAAGAGTTCTGTCTAATGAACTTCATACTGGGGTGATTGCCTGGGTGCCCACAGAAAGGGCTCTAAGTGCCACCTCTGGCACCCGTGCCATAGGATCGCCACCACTGTTCTAGCCCCATTTTATTAATATATTATTGGGTTTTCAACCTAAAGATGGAGGATTCTCAATAATAACACTGGGCTCGCAATATGCTTCATCAAATGGTACCAGCGCCGGCCAGGATTAGAGGACATCCCGTTTTATCTGCTATACTAGCAATAGGATACAGCTACAAGGAGAAAAACCATGGGCGGTGGCGGTTAATCAAGCAATGGCACCTTGTATGTGCCCGATATACAAAGAGACTTCAGCCTCTTAGTATGTGGTGCGTGACTATACGGACAGATAATCCTACATCAGGCCCTTCCAGCACTGCGCTGTAACCTGCGGCAGCACATGGTGCAGGCTATAGGTGGAGCTGCCCACTTGGCGTGAAGGTAGCATGAGGGAGGAGTCGCACCCCCCCCCCCCCCCACACACACACGTACCATGTCATAAGGTTCTCTACTAAAAACATGCACTATTGACCTCTCTATCTTCCTCCCAAAAACCCACAGATCCCATAAGATGGAAAAGTATGGCTTGAGGTGTAACAAAAAAAAAAAAAGTTACCTGAAGTGGGGGCTTACGATTACTTTGCGTTGGTGATACCTTGAGGGTGACCGTTCCTTTGCTTTCTTTCTAGAAAAGGAAAGAGAAGATGCTCTATATCTATGACAACAACTCACATCGGATGAAAGCCAAATAGTGACTTCACTGAACTGGATGATAACCGAAATCTGTAACCTGTAAACTTTCTTATTTCATAATTTACAGACCCCAGAAATAAAACACTTCATGTATCAGCAGATAAGATCACATGCTATGGACACAGCAGGAACGCAATAACCACAAATTATTGTTTTGCCTTTTTTTTCAGATTCTGAATTGAACCCATTTCCCCGATTCCACAGCCTCATGCAGGCAGCCTGTAAATAGTAAGTGGTCATGTGCTCCGTGATGTGCCCATACACAGATCTCAGATGTTTTGTTTGCAGTCAGACAACCCCTTGAAATATTTTACCTTATGCCACAAAGAAAACTAAGGTTCTAGAATTCCTCACCAGAATGCTCTGCAGGTGGTCCACGCTTTGGTTTTGGACACTTTTCCCATTGATTTCAAGAAGTTCATCACCCACATGAAGAGATCCTTCAAATCAAAGAAAAATAAATTTTCAAAATCACAGAACACAAAATCCATTGATTTGCTCAGAAATCAAAGGTGCGCCTTATAGTCCAGTGCGCCTTATATATGAACTGCACTTAGACAACAGCTGCCTTGAGCTGTGCACAGGTCTGCCACCTGCTGGTCATTCATCCTTATAATCAGGTGCGCCTTATATATGAACCTAGACGTTTTAGCAGCCATTTATTGATGGTGCGCCTTATAATCTGGTGCGCCGTACAGTCAAAGAAATACGGTATTTAAATTTTTATTCTAATGCAAATGAGCTACATTAGAAGTTTTCTATTACATTGTCTGTAGCAGCTATTCAGGTGCATGAATCCCCAAGGTAACGCCAAACAAATCCTGTGCAGTCATCCCTGCTATCATACCCTCAGGTATTGTATTTTCTGCCATAAATGAAGAATGACCGTGGGGTCAGACTACACAGAGATTGTGGTTAGTTACCAAGGAGGTGCTCAGGAGCCGTATACAGAAAAACAGGAGAATTTATCTACTTGGCAGGTCATTTGTAAACCATAGTAACCAACAATTCTGCCCATTCTGTTGCAGTGCAGTTTTAAACATGCAAATGTAATAATTTAGTTTGTGGTACTAATTTTTTGAGTTCTTTGGTTAAAGCTTCCGATTTGGGGGAAGTGTGCCATGTAAAATATTATTTTAAAGGAACACCTCAATCACAACAGACTCAGTGAATTACACTTTGTGCAGGACCTGAAGGGAGGGGCACAACCCCAGATTCTATGAATACAATGGAATGAGTCATGTTCCTCCCTCCATACCCTGCACCATGGAATTTGAATTTGCTATGACTGGACATAAGCATACTGGGTTTTATTATACCTAAAAAAAAAAAAAAGCTTATAAGAAATGCAGGAAATAAAAGAAAAAAGCTATTACCTTGCCGATGAATAAGTCCACCATGTAAAATGCGTGCAACAACGCACTTCTGCTGTGAATTCAACTTTAGGGTGATGCCCTGTAACAGGTAAATAATAAGCTTCCATGAATAGTTTGAAGGCAATCACAGCATCATGTACCACCCGACCCATCCAATACCCGATGTGAACCCTTCTTTTTTGATTGGTTGGGATTTGGCTGCTGGCTCCTTATTGATCATGTGTATCCAGTTACACCGTCTTATGAATGGAACAGCAGGTCAACCATGTGCCCTGCGCCCCCCCCGTTCATTCTCTAGGAAAGATCTTGACAGTGGTCCCTAGATGGTGAATAACCATTAAACTTGGAACAACCTCCTTAATAAAGATGTGCAATAGAAATTTGTATTCCCTCCGGGTCCTCCGGTTTCCTCCCACACTCCAAAACATACTGATAGTTTGATTAGATTGTGAGCCCCATGGGGACATGGACCTATTTGGCAAGATCTGTGCGTAATCTGTGTGGCAAATATTCTACAGACTTCTTCATGCCACAGGAAACTCTTGTAAGGGCAATAGGAGAAGGCTACTAAGCAGGGAGACTGATCATGTTCTCTGTGGATAAGATGAATCACTGCAGCCAAAGTGTATGACATCTATTAACAAAGAGATTGACTGAGTGAGGCAATCCGGTTATTATGCAATTCATCATGTTCTTCTCCTAGTTTCGCCGAGTCAAGACTTTTGTTGCCGCACCAGAGTCTCCCTATCGGTTAAAAGGTCAATGACACCTTGCAAAAAAAATGCAAGGACTCTTAAGATCATCATAAATTATTTTTTCCCTTTAAAGAAACAGAGAAGATGCGGTTGAGCCCTATAGCATTATAAATGATCTAGACTAAATCTTCTTAAACAGATCCCTCCTATTACTTAGTGCACCCAGCTCACCATGGGCTCCTCCGTTTCCCTTTCAAACTGCACCAGCCGAACCTTCTTCTTTTCCTCTGGAGATCCGGGTCCTGCAGATCCATTGGTGTAAAACTCTTCTGTTAAAACATTAGTAGCGGAGGAAAATCCCTATAAACATAAGAAGAACAAATAAATACTTGGGATTAAAAAGCTTTGCCCTTCTCTCTAAATGCTCCCTTTCCACGCCTGCAATGTTGAATTAGTTTGTTAACTTATTCGCAACTTACCTGAGGCGAGTCCAATGATAATAATAGGATCCGGTATAGTGGGGGTCCAATCATAATAATGGGGTCCAGTATAGTGGGGGTCCAATGATAATAATAGGATCTGGTATAGTGGGGGTCCAATGATAATAATGGGGTCCGGTATATGAAGCGTTCACTGTACTGCCCTGTCTTTTTTGAGGACATTAACAATAGTTGTTATGTTTTTTTTAAGAAGAATGGTGGCTCTTATCCCATGGATAGAGGCATCAGTGCAAAAATGTATGAAGACATCTAGAAGGTGCTGTGTGTGGTTTGTAGGGGGGAGGTTGCTGGTGACAGGTTCTCTTTAAAGGAAACCTGTCATGGCAATTGGGACACAACCACCCACAGGTTCTAATGGACCGGTGGTTCAGTGTCCCAAATTGCACAGTAAGATTTTTTTTCTTTAAGCAGGCATTTGTACTACTCACGGTGTAGTCAGTGGGGTAACTAGAAGCTGATGGGCCCCAGTGCAAAGACTGTGCCAGGCCCCTGACTATAATGTATGGTTTATAGTAATAGTCTTCTCATATGGGAAAGTGACACCATAAGGGCCCCCTAAACCTCTTGGGCCCGGGTGCGACCGCAACCTCTGCACCCCCTCAAGTTACGCCCCTGAGTGTAGTAAACCCCGGATTCACTGCACAAGTGCCATATTTATGGCGCATGCAAAATGAAGACTGGTTATTCCCGGCCTCACTTGCTGCTTCGCGATGTACCTCATAGTATAAAAGTATTTTTTTTTTTTTAGCCCTCATACATGTGTTAACTAACTACAGCCCCTTACGGACCTGTGCTGTAGGGTTCCAAATGGACCTGACAGGTCTTCTTTAAAGAGGCACAGACCATGGCAGCCCACAGGCAGCGGCTAATTTTCCTACTACGGTAGTAGTAAGGATCAGGATCACTTCACAGACACACAGGTTGACCTCACAAAGGGCAAGAGCTTTGTATGTCCTTCCTTTGTCTACTTAAGTTTACCCCCACACTCCCAAAACCTTCTGCTAGGCTCATTTACATAGAGAACAAAGGCTGGGGTCATGTGAGTATTGACAATCTCTGTACAGCGCTGTGGAATATGTCAGCGCTATATAGAAGAGAAAAATAACTCTGTGCTCAGCATTACGCTGGGGATATTGTATAGGATCATAAATTTCCCGATTTCCCTGGGGCATCGCAACTAATGGAGCTGATAAGGGGCGACTGCGATTGTATTTGCTGTTGATTTCTATTTCCCATCCAGAGAGGGGCAAAAAAATACCAGAAAGAGTAGCCAGAAAGGATCCCAAATAGTTCTTGGTGCTTCAGATCCTAGAAAGAACCAATTTCACGGAGTAGAAAAACGGGAAGATGATCCGTACAGTGTCGGATCAGAAACATCTGGATCCAGCGTAACACGTACATTAGTAACACATCACTTACAAGGATTTTAAAAAAAATCCTGAGTCATCACCCACCCCCTGCCATCTCATCTGCTTGTCCACCATTTTACTGGCAGGGGTTAATCAGCCATTAATGACAAAAGCCCCGATCATCAAAATGCAACTGTAACAAAACCTCTGCCCTTTACAGCTCCTGCAGGGGGAGATAAGGCTGGGCAAAGGTCAAACTGCAGAGCATCGCGCCCGGTCTTACCTGGGTGGCCGCCCGGTTCTGCAGCAGGGTCTCCAGGTAAAGGTCTGACAGTGCGGATCTCATGCTGGGGCTGATCTCCGAGCGCTCCAGCTGCAGAGTCATGGTGGTGGGCTGCTGCGGTACGGCTGCGTCTTCTTCCTCTCCTCGCAGCCCAGCCGCACTCTAACCTATTTATCTCTACAGAACAGGCTGACTCAGGAAAGAAGGGGCAATAGCGATAATAAATCTGCAAGACCTGCACATTGTCTCCGGCAGGGAAGTCCCACAGGATGAATCTCCTGTGTAAACCGCCGGGCGCTGCTTGTGCGTGTACACACTGGTATATGGACGCGCGTATCGCACCGCGTTATCTCCAGTGCCCCCCTCCGTAGCCCCTCACAATATTTATAATTCATTCATAACATAGAAAAAATAAATCGTCTCCCTCCGCTGGTGGAAATGGTATTGCCCTGGGTCACATGATCTTTCTTGGACACGGTCATGTGATAGAAGAGTCCTTGGTAGAGACTGAGTGACATGCCAGGTCACGTGATAGTGGGCGGAGTCTCGCCAGCCAGTGACGTCAGCCTCAGGCTCAGCGAGATAGTGATAAACAAGTTTGAGGGGAGCTGCTAGAATGGAGATACCAGGCTGAGGCGTGATGTCACTGGTCACATGTCACTCCAGATCATGTGACCGAGATGATATAGGCAAGGGGCGGGGCCTCCTGTTTCTCGCCTATATATATGTATGTGTGTAGTGGAGATACTGGGCTGCTCTGTGCTGTGTGTAGAGGGATTATCAGGGTGAGCACATCAGCTCCAGGGTCTAATGGAGGGTTCTGGGAGCTGCGTGTAGTATGTGCGGGCGGCTGCAGTCTGTGAGTGTGGAAAGGGGGTGATATGTAAAGAAGCCTTGTGTGGGGGGTGCATTCTATAACAGGGGGGGTTCCATGTGGTGGGGGTGCAGTCTATAACATGGGGGGGGCCCATGCTGTGGGGGTGCAGTCTATAACACACCTTCTCACCTCTTTTCTATTGCCCCTCAACTCGTAAAACCCTATTTTGTTGACTTCTTGCATATAATGACCCCTTTTATTTATCAATTGTTCCCCACCTATAATCCCCCACCCACCAATCGAATTGTGGCCCCTTCACCTCCCTCTCCTCCACCTTCACCCTGTGACTCCCCATTATGACCCCCTCACCTCGCCTCCCCCACACAGTGTATGTCTCTTCTTTCTCCTCCTACTTGTATGACTGTGTGTGGTAATATTGTATGTTTTCTTTTTTGATCCCTTTAGATTCTCTTCTGTATTGGATCCTGAATGGAGCATTTGTGTCATCGGAGAAGATCACAGTAACCTGGACGGGGATTCGAGAACAAAACCTGCTTGAAAGAATAGAGGGTAGTAATCTGATTGGTGGGGATCAAATGCTGGGACCCCCACTAATAACTGTTTTTCCCTTCTCTGGTACGAATGGAGCAGCAGGTCAAGTATGTGTCCTGCTGCTTCATTCATTGCCCTAGTGTGAAAGGTCGCCTGGTTATCTCTGGCACTGTCATAGAGTTCAGGGCAGTGCCGGAAATACCCAAGCGCTGTGCTCGCCAATTTCCAAAACGCTAATGGTATTTAATGGAGCTGCAGAACACAGGGTTGACCTACTGCTCCATCAATTAGATGTACATTCTTGTGGAGGTCCCAGATGTCACACCCCCACCTGTCAGATTGCTATTCCCTATCCTGTGGAAAAGATCCTATACTTGCCTCTCCCCTGCATTATACTCCTGCGTGCACCTTCTGGTCTTTGTTTGCTGCAGAGGCTGTGGCAGGGATGTCATGTCTGCTGCATCCTTATATGCCAAACATCTGAGGTCAGGAGTGGATCATGACGTCACCGCTGCAAACAGGGGCTAGGACCTGCTGGCAGGAGGACGCTCCCCTGCTATTGGGTAGATATTCCTATGTTGCGGACAACCATTTTATGTCCCCAATACCAACATTTAAAAAAATAAAAATGTCCAGGCAATGTTTTATAAAATAATAAAAACTTCTTAAAATCACTTTTCTCCTGATTAACTTCATGTGTAATAATATAGAAAGTAAAGAAAAATCCCCAAACCAAAGCTGAAGGACTGTTTAGTTGTTTTTTGCAAAGATTATCCTTAAAGGGGTTGTCTGACTATTTTAAAAACTTTGCAAGTGAGCTGAAGAGGGCTATAAAAAAAATAAATCTCTTTATTTTTCCTCCTCCATCACTCCCCTGTTCCAACGCTGTATCAGGCGATGAGACAGGAAGCGTGCCAGGCTGCAGGAAGTTGATAAAGTGGAGGGGCTGTATCTCTGTAAATAAATAGGTACAGCCAACCTGTAAAGTTTTTATAATAGTCTGACAACCCTTTTAATATAGTTACACTGTCAAATAGTTTTATGACTTGTAGAAGGCTACTTTCTGTGAATAAATATCTGTATGTATAATGCAGCGGTCCCCGGCCTTTTTGTAACCAGAGGCCAGCTGCACCCAAAAAAAAATTTCCAAACCTGGGTCACTCATGTGGCTGTGTGCACTGCAGGCCCGGCCAACACCGGGGTCACTCATGTGGCTGTGTGCACTGCTGGCCACACCAACACCGGGGTCACTCATGTGGCTGTGTGCCTGCTGCAGCACCGCCAACACCGGGGTCACTCATGTGTGCGCTGTGGCCTGCAGATGGGCCACACCAACCCGGGGTCACTCATGTGACTGGGTGCACTGCGAGGCCACACCAAACACCGGGGTCCACTCATGTCCTGTGTGCACTGCTGGCCACACCAACACCGGGTCACTCAGTTGCTGTGTGGCACGCAGGCCACACCAACACCGTCACCTCATGTGGCTGTGTGCACTGCAGGCCCGGCCAACACCGGGTCACTCATGACTGTGTGCACTGCAGCCCGCCAACACCGGGTCACTCATGGGCTCTGTGCACTGCAGCCTGGCCGCCAACAACCGGGGTCACTCATGTACTTGTGCACTGCAGGCCGACACCAACAACCGGTGTCCTCATGTGGCTGTGTGCACTTCAGGCCCGCCAACACCGGGTCACTCATGTGGCTGTGAGCACTGCAGCCCGCCAACACCGGGTTCACTCATGTGGCTTGTGGCACTGCAGGCTCGGCCACCCAGGGTCACTCATGACTGTGTGCACTGCGGCCACACCAACACGGGGTCCTCTGTGGCTGTGTGCACTGCAGGCCCGCACACCGGGGTCCTCAGTGGCTGTGTGCACTGCAGGCCCCGGCCAACACCGGTCACTCATGTGGCTGTGTGCACGGCAGGCTCGGCCACACCGGGTCACTCATGTGACTGTGTGCACTGCAGGCCACACCAACACCGGGTGCACTCTGTGTGGCTGTGTGCACTGCAGGCCCGGCCAACACACCGGGTCACTCATGTGGCTGTGTGCACTGCAGCCCGGCCAACACCGGGGTCACTCTGTACGGTGGTGCACTCAAGCCCTCCACACGTTGTCACTCATGTGACTGTGTGCACTGCAGGCCCGGCCAACACCGGGGTCACTCATGGGCTGTGGTGCACTGCTGGCCAACACCACCGGGGTCACTCATGTGGCTGTGGCACTGCCAGGCCCGCCAACACAGGGGTCACTCATATGACTGTTGTCACTGCTGGCCACACCACACCGGGGTCACTCATGGCTGTGTGCACTCTGTGCCACAGCCAACACCCGGGGTCACTCATGTGGCTGTGTGCACTGCAGGCCCGGCAACACCGGGGTCACTCATGTGGCTGTGTGCATGCTGCCCGGCAACAACCGGGTTCACTCATGTGACTGTGTGCACTGCAGGCCCGGCCAACACCGGGGTCACTCATGTGCTGTGTGCACTGCAGGCCCGCCAACCCCGGGTCACTCATGTGCTGTGTGCACTGCAGGCCCGCCAACCGTGGGTCACTCATGACTGTGTGCCCTGCGGCCACACCAACACCGGGGTCACTCATGTGGCTGTGTCACTGCAGGCCGGCCAACACCGGGGTCAATCATGTGACTGTGTGCACTGCAGGCCGCGGCCAACACCGGGTCACTCATGGACGTGTCACTGCAGCACCCAACCGGTCACTCATTGACTGTGTCACTGCTGGCCAACCGCAGGGTCACTCGTGGCTGTGTGCACTGCCAGGCCGGCCACAACACCGGGTCACTCATGTGACTGTGTGCACTGCAGCCCGGCCACCACCGGGTCACCCATGTGACGGTGTGCACGCAGGCCCGGCCAACACGGGGTCACTTCATGACTGTGTGCACTGCTGGCCACACCACCACCAAACGTGTGCACTCATGTGGCTGTGTGCACTGCAGGCCCGCCACACCGGGGTCACGCATGTGGCTGTTTGCATGCAGGGCTCCGCCAACACGGGTCACTCATGTGGCTGTGTGCACTGCAGGCCCGGCCAAACCGGGGTCACTCATGTGCTGTGTGCACTGCGGCCACACCAACACCACCGGGGTCACTCATGTGGCTGTGTGCACTGCAGGCCCGGCCAACCCGGGGTCACATATGGACTGTGTGCACTGCATGCCACACCAACACCGGTCACTCATGACTGTGTGCACTGCAGGCCCGGCAACACCGTGGTCACTCAATGTGGCTGTGTTGCACTGCTGGCCCAACACCCGGGGTCATCATGTGCTGTGTGGACTGCAGGCCAGGCCACACCGGTCACTCATGGCTGTGTGTGACTGCAGGCCCGGACAACACCGGGGTCACTCATGTGCTGTGTGCACTGCAGGCCGGCCAACACCGGGGTCACTCATGTGGACTGTGTGCATGCAGGCCCGGCCAACACCGGGGTCACTCATGTGACTGTGTGCATGCGTGGCCCCCAACACCGGGGTCACTCTGTGGCTGTGTTGCACGGCGGCCCGGCCAACACCGGGGTCACTCATGTGCTGTGTGCACTGCAGGCCGGCCAACAGCGGGGTCACTCATGTGACTTGTGCACTGCAGGCCCGCCAACACCGGGGTCATCATGTGGTGTGGCACTGCAGGCCCGCAACACCGGGTCACTCATGTGGCTGTGTGCACTGAGGCCCGGCCACACCGGGTCACTCAGTCTGTGTGCACTGCTGGCCCCCCAACACCGGGGTCACTCATGGCTGTGTGCACTGCAGCCCCGGCCAACACCGGGGTCACTCATGTGACTGTGTGCACTGCTGGCCACCGCAACACCGGGTCACTCATGTGGCTGGTGCACTGAGGCCCGCCAACACGGGGTCACTCATGTGGGCTGTGGGCACTGCAGGCCCGGCCAACACCGGGGTCACTCATGTGACTGTGTGCCTGCAGGCCCCCAACAACCGGGGCCGTCACTCTATGTGGCTGTGTGCACTGCAGGCCGGCCAACACCGGGGTCACTCATGTGACTGTGTGCACTGCAGGCCCGGCCAACACCGGGGTCACTCATGTGGCTGTGTGCACTGCTGGCCACACCAACACCGGGGTCACTCATGTGGCTGTGTGCACTGCAGGCCCGGCCAACACCGGGGTCACTCATGTGGCTGTGTGCACTGCAGGCCACACCAACACCGGGGTCACTCATGTGACTGTGTGCACTGCTGGCCACACCAACACCGGGGTCACTCATGTGGCTGTGTGCACTGCAGGCCACACCAACACCGAGGTCACTCATGTGGCTGTGTGCACTGCAGGCCCGGCCAACACCGGGGTCACTCATGTGGCTGTGTGCACTGCAGGCCCGGCCAACACCGGGGTCACTCATGTGACTGTGTGCACTGCAGGCCACACCAACACCGGGGTCACTCATGTGGCTGTGTGCACTGCAGGTCCGGCCAACACCGGGGTCACTCATGTGACTGTGTGCACTGCAGGCCCGGCCAACACCGGGTCCACTCATGTACTGTGTGCAACTAGCCCGGCCAACACACCGGGGTCACTCATGGGGCTGTGGTCAGCTGCTGGCCACACACCCACCGGGTCACTCATTGGCTGTGTGCACTGCAGCCCCCCAACACCGGGGTCACTCATGTTCTTGTGTGCACTGCTGGCCACACCAAGCCCAACCACGGGTCACTACTATGTGCTGTGTTGCACTGCAGGCCCGGCCAACAACCGGGTCACTCATGTGGCTGTGTGCACTGCAGGCCCTGCCAACACCGGGTCACTCATGTGGCTGTGTGCACTCAGGCCGCCCAACACCGGGTCACTCATGTGACTGTGTCACTGCAGGCCACACCAACAACCGGGGTCACCACTCATTTGGCGTGTGCACTGCAGGCCCGGCCAACACCGGGGTCACTCATGTGGCTGTGTCACTGCTGCCACCAACACCGGGGTCACTCATGTACTGTGTGCACTGCGGCTGCACCAACCCGGGTCACTCATTGCTGTGTGCACTGCAGGCCCGCAACACCGGGTCACTCATTGCTGTGTGCACTGCAGGCCCCAACCACAACCGGGTACTCATGTGGCTGTGGTCACTGCAGGCCCGGCCACACCGTGGTCACTCATGTGGCTGTGTGCACGTGCGGCACCACACCAACACCGGGTTCACTCATGGGACTGTGTGCACTGCAACGCCACAACACCGGGTCACTCATGTGCTGTGTGCATGCAGGCCCCCAACACCGGGTCACTCATGTGGCTGTGTGCACTGCAGCCCCCCAACACCGGGGTCACTCATGGCTGTGTGCACGCAGGCCCGGCCAACACCGGGGTAACTCATGTGCTGTGTGCACTGCAGGCCCGGCCAACACCGGGGTCACTCATGTGCTTTGTGCACTGCAGTCCCCCGCCAACCCCGGGTATCATTGCTGTGTGCACTGCTGGCCACACCAACACACCGGGGTCACTCTGGCTGTGTGCACTGCGGCCGCCAACACCGGGTCACTCATGTGGCTGTGTGCACTGCAGGCCCGGCCAACACCGGGTCACTCATGTGGCTGTGTGCACTGCAGGCCCGGCCAACAACGGGGTCACTCATTTGCTGGTGTGCACTGCAGCCCGGCCAACACGGGTCACTCATGTGGACTGTGTGCACTGCAGGCCCTGGCCAAACACGGGTCACCATATGGGGCACTGTGTGCACTGCAGGCCCGGCCAACACCGGGGTCACTCATGTGACTGTGTGCACTGCTGGCCACACCAACACCGGGGTCACTCATATGACCGTGTGCACTGCCGGACCGGCCAACACCGGGTCACTCATCCACCACTGCAGTCAGTGCTGCCCGATCATACATTAAAATGTTACATCTAAACCTTTTCCAGGGGGTGTACACCCTGAGGATAAACTGAGATATCACTTGGTGATAAGTATTCAGGCCCTTTTCTTAGTATTGAGTAGAGGCAGCTTTGGAGCTAGAGCTACAGCCATGAGTCTTCTTGGGAATGAAGCAAGTTTTTCACACCTAGATTTTGGGATCCTCTGCCTCTTCCTTGCAGATCCTCTCCAGTTCCCTCAGGTTGGATGGTGAACATTGGCGGAAGGCATTTTCAAGTCCCCAGAGATGCTCCGTTGGGTTTAGGTCAGGACTCTGGCTGGGCCAGTCAGGAATGTTTAAAGGGTTGTTCTGAAGCCCAGTGCCAGGAAATGTCCATATTTCACTCCTATTTAGAACCTGACCCTGAATTAAATAGCTCTTTCCTTTAGAAGGGAAATCCCATTTTCTGGCCCTATTATGTGCTCTATCCTCGTCCTACATGTTCCTCGTTCTCATAAATTAGCCTCCTGTACTCCATCTTCTTCATAATGTGGCCTCCTCTCCTCCATCCTCCTCTTACTGAACTCCTGTACTCCATCCTTCTCTTACTGTGATCCCCTGACCTTCATCCTCTAGTTTGGCCTCCTGTCCTCTATCATGACTCTTACTGTGACTTCCCATGTCTTCCATCTTCTGGTGTGGCCTCCTGTCTTCCATCGTCCTTACTGTGGACTCCTGTCCTCCATCCTCTTTTTTTACTGTGGACTCCTGTCCTCCATCTTGCAGTGTGGCCTGCTGTCCTCCTCTCCCCATCTTGGGTATTAAACAAAAGAAAAACTGTTACTTACCTTCTCTCATTTCTTCGCAGCAGTCTCACTTTCTTCCTGGGCTCTGAATGTGACTTGGAGGAGGTGGCATGGACAGCCAAGGGGAAGTGCAGCCTCCTCACATGATGACTCCTACTTCAACCAGGACAAGGAGGAGGTGGGACAGAGGGGGCAGCCCGGGACATTCTCCCAACCACTAAGGACAGCGGCTGAAAACCAGGACTATCCCGCTGAATCTGGAATTGTTGGGAGCTATGCCCTGTTATTGTCCCCCCCAGCTTCTCCTTTTATTTTGCCCCAGTGGTGATGGGAATTCTGGTTCTTTGTAGTGAACTGGATCATTAGGCTCCACTCACTAAAAAGAGCTGGCTCTTCTGGCTCCTGAACGTCTCCTTAATAAAGTTATAATAGGGAACCTCAGTCCAGTCAGACACCCCTCTCCACACCATTTATAATGATATTATTCAAGTTAAAGGGGGCGTGGTTACCCTCCTACAGCTGGGGTTAAGTGAGCCATCGGCCACTACAGGGTGCTAACTACCATTGTTCATGTAAAAAAGCTGTTTCTGAGAGATGGCTCGTTCACGAATGACACATCAAAACAGCTGCTCCCTTCTTATTTTGCCCCCTAGCAGCTCCCGTTTTTATAATGTTCCCAAAGTAAAATAATGAACACATAAACTCACCTTTCCCTGTATCCCTGCAGCAGCTCCTCTCTTTTCTCCTGCTGTAAGAAGCATTAAAGCCGGCAGGCAGATGACATCATGACATGCCAGCTACATAAAGCAGAAGCAGGGATAATTGATGTACAGTATAAGAGACAGACAGAGATAGCCAAGCACTGTTGATAGGGGATAACTTGAAATATCCAGAATACATTTTAAGGGTGAATTCATACATCCCGCATGCTGGAGAGGAGCACCGGTGGTCCTATCCCTCTACATAGACATGTCTTATCTTTTCCCCCTGTACGGAACAATACGGTGCCACATGTGTCTGGCACTGTATCGCTCCGTTCGGCCACAGCCATCAATGGAGGTTGTATGTACAGCCGCAAGCTTGCAGCCGTGCATACTTTCCCCTTTGGTTTGTGTAAATGCAGCCTTAGGCTTTGGACGCTGGCTGCACTGAGGAGTCACCGTTATCTGGCTCCTAATAATTGACACCTCCTCTATTGGCAAGGCCATGTTTCTGACACCTGGACCCTGGACCCAATTTGCTGTGAGTGCAGTGAAAGCTTTTCTTCTCTGCCCTTATGTGGCATTTCTGTTACCCAGCACAACATTTTTATAAGGAACACTGTGAGGTTCAAACAGCTGGAACCATGTATAACACATATGTCCTTTGTTCTTATGTGAATATTGAGAATTCTCTCTGGGAGCATTGTATTATATTATACTATCATAGACAGATACCTAAAATGTCTTGTATTACGCATGTAGAATTTATCAGCAGTGATGCCTTGTACGACTTGTAATCCACCCTCGTTTTAATAAAATTCTTGATGTTAAACAAAACATTGTTTTTAGGTAAATTAGAATTACCAAAATTATTTATATTTTCCTAATAACGAGAGAGAGTTTGAAGGCATTTTTATAACTTTCTGCAAAGTCAAAAGTTTCCATACATTTCATTAATATTTGGTCCTTAAACTGTATGACTCAGGGCAAGTGTTTTGGATATCCTTCCACAAGCTTCTCACAGGAGTTGGTAGGAATTAGAGGCCATTTCTCCTGATAGAACTGGTATATCTGAGCCATGTGTGTAGCCGCCTCGCTCGCACCTGCCTTTTCAGCTTTGCTTGTAAATTTTCAATAGGATTGAGATCTTTGGGATTTGTGATTTTGACTTTGTTATCCTTAAGCCACTTTGTAACCAGTTTGGTAGTAACTTCGGATCATTGTCCATATAGAAGACTCATTTGTGCACAAGCTGTAACTACCTGGCTGATGTCTTAAGATGTTGCTTCAGTATTGGCTCATTTACTAAGGGTCCGCAAATCGCACTTTTGTCGGATTTTCGAAGTTTTCGGGATTTGCTCCACTGTGACAGGTATTTAACAATTTTTTAATTATGCAGTAACAAGAAGAGGCTGGGGGAGTGAGGCACAATCTGAGGGGGGGGGGGACTCAGGGGCCCAATGTTAGGGGGGGAGGAGGGGACAGAATTGGGGGGGACACTTTGTAAAAATTGAAAAGGGGGGGGGGGGGGGGGGCAGCTGAGGGGGGCACAATGTGATGGGTAGATGAGGGACACTAAGGGGGGATTTGTACAGTGTGAGGCTGGAGTAGGGGCATTGCCAAAGGCTTAGGGAGGAATTTCCACTCCATGCATCTTTTTCTCACTCTGTAGCCTCCATAAAAGTTGTGACATATGATATGTTAACGTTAACCTACAAATAATATCCACTTTTTTTTACAGATGGGTGTCACAGAGACTGTTTTAAATCTACAGCACGGGGATTACCCAATAAACAGACCAACATGTTTTCTAAAGATGCCTCCTGGAGAATCACCCCTGAGTCTAGGATGGCCAGGTTATTCTCTGGTCCAATCTACTAAACAGTTTGTAGCATATCCAGACAATGGGGCACATTTACTTACCCATTCTGAGGAGTTCACAGAAAGTGCGTTGTACGACGATAATGCACTCTGCCGCTAATCATTAAGATCGTGCGCCCGATGTCCTGCATGTGTCTCTTCCCCGCTCAGGTCCACCGGAGTTCACCTTCTTCTTCCTGGTGCATGTAAGTGCTTGATCTTGTGACACAATTTGAAAGCTAAATCCTGTGCTCAATCCGAATCAGTCGGATCGTCCGAAGGCATGCCCCCCGATTTCTGTCCCATGAAAGCCGGTGCAGCTGCGCCACAATCCAATCACGTGCAACACAATCCCCTGTTAAATACCTGTCACAACCGTGCAAAACCCGAAAAAGTCGGAAAGTCCGATAAGAGTGTGTCCGCGGACCCTTAGTAAATAAGCCCCAATGTTCTGGCATCTTCTACCAGCTGAAAGTTTGCATTGCAATTTCACTTTAGTATATTGTACTTTGGTGCCACCTGGTGGGAATTTGTCATATCCGCAAGCTCCTTTTTTACTTCAGTGGTAGGGCTATTCTTTTTGATTACCCTTATGTATACACCAATATAGTAAAACTTATATTTACTAAGGTCTTTGAGCCGCATTTCTGATGGACTTTGCACGCTCTTTCTAGTGTTACCTGCGTGCACAGGTATCTGCACCATTATTGTGTCGCACCCGACCCTTTTGTGGTGCAGCTGTGGTGTGACTCCATTTGACACTAATTAGGGGCCGTTCCGATGCTCAGTTGGACCACGTGCCGTATTTGATTTGCAAACTGTGTTGCATGCCTTATGTTAAAAAAAAAGTTGGTGAACTCTGTTGGGCCGGTGCAGGGAAGCGACAGATTCATGATTTCAGGCGCACAAAATGTGTCGGGCACACGGGCAGAGCACTTTTAGTGCAGTTTCTGTCTTTCTAAGTAAATAGTATATAAAAATATACACTGTATAATGTTTTAATAAATGCATTACCATAAAAATCAGAACACGATGACATCATTATTGATTTGTCTGATATGATACATGTACCTAATCCAAGTGTTTACCCTATAAATTCTAGAGCTCCTGTTATGGACAAATTCCAAATACTTGTCGAAAAAGATCTAGCTCAATTCCAAGATGTTCCAACTTCTACTTTCAAGAAAAATATCTCCAGTGTAGAAGAAAAGGCATTAAAGGATTTAAAAAATAACATATAACATATAACAATACGACAATCAGACAAAGGGGGATCAATTTTCATATTGGATGCTGATTTATATTCATGTGAATGCAAGAAACTTTTGGATGATAGAACGATATACAGGCAGTCCCTGGTTACGTACAAGATAGGTTTCTGCAGATTTTTTCTTAAGTTGAATTTTGTATGTAAGTCGGAACTGTATACTTTATAATTGTAACCCCAGACAATTTTTTTTGTCTCTGTGGTAATTGGATTATAAAAATGTTGGGTTCTCATAAGAACCAGGATTAACAATAAAGCTTCATTACAGACACCTGTGATAACTGTTATAGCTGTTTATTGTAGCCTAAGGCTAAATTACAGTAAATTACCAATTACCAGAGGTCCGTTTGTAACTAGGGTCGACTGTAAGTCGGGTGTTCTTATGTAGGGGATTGCCAGTATTTACCTTTGAGATCTGATCCTACATCCACTGTTTCCTAGAGGCTCTCTCTAAATCTACCTAAATGAGAATTTACACACTTAATGCACTCAAGATACATAATATTCATATAGTTTTTTGCTAAGCACTTACAAATTAGAGGATACAACAAACAAAACATAAAATAGACAAGTCAGTATTTACAATCAAAATCCAGATCACAACTTCTATACAAAGATATGTCCACGCATAGAAAATCCAAAGAAACTGTCAGTCAAGTAACGTTCTCTACTGACTACACACATCAGCCAATACAATCAGATTATACAAATCATAAATAGACATCTTCAGATTTTACACCAAGATCCCATTTTACATTATGGGGACACATTTACTTACCCGGTCTGAGGAGTTCACAGAAAGTGCATTGTCCGATGATCATGTATTGTGCCGCGATTCACTTAGATCGTGCGCCCGATATCCTGCATGTGTCGCTTCCCTGCTCAGGTCCGACGGAGTTCACCTTCTTCTTCCCGGTGCATGTAAGTGCATTGTCTTGCGACACAATTTGAAACTTAAATCCCGCGCTCAGTCCGAATCAGTTGGATTGTCCGATGGCACCATCTCTGTCATATGAAAGCCAACGCAGCTGCAGCAAAATATGATCACGTGCGATACAATCCGAGTGCAAATCCCTGTTAAATACCTGTCAAAGCTGAGCAAATCCCTAGAACAGTCCGACGAAAGTGTGACTCTTAGTAAATAAGCCCCAATATGTTGAAAATAGTTTGCCTTTTCTCAGCTAGAAACTCAGCCACCAGGGGACACATGCTTTCTCCCAATTTGTTTAGATCTACACATAAGCAAGTGCGACATCCCGGGGCCGAATAATATTGCACTTTTCAGTTTATTATTTTTTACAAAAGATTAAAATATTCAATACATTTCGTCCTACTTTAGAATTATAGCTTTATATATGAAGCCTGAAACGTGGCAAAATGTAGAAACGTTCATACTTGATACAAGGCAGGATGGATCCATGCTTTCATGTTGTTGACGAAAAATTCTGACCCTACCATCTGAATGTCGCAGCAGAAATCGAGACTCATCAGACCAGGCAACGTTTTTCCAATCTTCTTTTGTCCAATTTCGATGAGCTTGTGCAAATTGTAGCCTCAGTTTCCTGTTCTTAGCTGAAAGGAGTGGCACCCGGTGTGGTCTTCTGCTGCTGTAGCCCATCTGCCTCAAAGTGCGACGTACTGTGCGTTCAGAGATGCTCTTCTGCCTACCTTGGTTGTAATGGGTGGCGATTTGAGTCACTGTTGCCTTTCTATCAGCTCAAACCAGTCTGCCCATTCTCCTCTGACCTCTGGCATCAACAAGGCATTTTCGCCCACAGAACTGCAGCTCACTGGATGTTTTTTCTTTTGGACATTCTCTGTAACCCTAGAGAGGTGGTGCGGAAAATCCCAGGAGATCAGCAGTTCTGAAATACTCAAGACAAGCCCTTCTGGCCAACAAAATGCCCACGTTCTTCAAAGGCCGCGTTCTTCCCAATACTGATGCTCGGTTTGAACTGCAGGAGATTGTCTTGACCATGGTCCTACATGCCAAATGCACTGAGTTGCCGCCATGTGATTGGCTGATTAGAAATAAGTGGTTAACGAGCAGTTGGACAGGTGTACCTAATAAAGTGGCCGGTGAGTGTATACATACATTATAAAAAAATAATTATATGTATATATTAAAATAAACCAATAATTGCCAATGAATCCTTTACATTTTTTGATTTTAGCAATTTCCACAGTTGAACACCCACAACCCTTATGAGTTGACGAAAATGATGTGAGTTTGAGGGACTCTTCACCAGTAGTGGGATATAATATAGGTGGTTTGGGCAGTAGCCCAGGGACCAAGCCTTCTAGGGGGCCCATGGCCACCCAAACCACTACCAGATTTTATACTGACCCAAGAGATAGTCTTACCTCTATTCATGCTCTAAATACACATCCCATCCCATTTAAGGTCCTCCAAAGGTCCTGAAACTGCAGATTGAAAGCAGCCAGAAGAGACACATCCTCCATTCCCCAAGAAGCTGTGATTCCAGACTTGTAGGGTCTATAATATTCCTACAGCCCAGGGTCCATGGCAGCTGTATTTTTATCTACTTATTCTCTGCTCTATAACAGGGAAGAACTTGAAGTGGAACAAATCATGTTGACATTGTTTACTATTTAGCAACTGGATCTCTTATGCTATTTTATTAGTTCTTCCTCCAAAATAAATAAATTGTAATACTCCGGGTACAAGGAATTCTGAAATTTCTCTTTTACTGAATCGATCTCCTTTTCTATCTGCCAAAGTGATTTTTTCAATACGTAGCTCAACCAAGGTACATGAACATTCCTTATACTTAGTCACAGAGTCATTAAATCCAAAGGATGAAAACACCTATAACTATAGGCCAAGTGGGGAGATGTTTTTTTTTTAAAGTATTTCTTCATAGCCAAAGTTTGGTTCTCTTTTGGGTAGCTCTTTAACCCATTACCACAAATCCACTTTTTCCCATTCGGATTCCTATTGTGGCATACTGTGGAATCTCTCCTCTTCCTCATCTTCACATTGTGGCCACTTTCCTCCTCTTCTTCACATTATGGTCCCTCTCCTCCTCCTTATCACATTGCATCCCCTCTTCACCTACCCCTTCACATTGTGGCCCCCTGAAGAGGGGATGCAATGTGATGGGGAGGAGAAGGACCATAATGTGAAGAAGAGGAAAGGGGCCACAATGTGAGGGGAAGGAGGAGGGGGCCACAATGTGAGGGGAAGGAGGAGGGGGGCACAATGTGAAGGGGTAGGTGAAGAGGGGATGCAATGTAATGGGGAGGAGGAGAAGGGCCATAATGTGAAGAAGAGGAGGAAAGGGGCCACAATGTGAGGGGAAGGAGGAGGGGGCCACATGTAGGGGAAGAGAGGGGGCCCACATGTGAAGGGTAGGTGAAGAGGGATGCAACTGTGATAGGAGGAGGAGAGGGACCATAATGTGAAGAAGAGGAGGAAAGTGGCCACAATGTGAAGATGAGGAAGAGGAGAGATTCCAACATACCACAATAGGAATCCGAATGGGAAAAAAGTGATTTGTGGTAATGGTTAAGAGCTACCCAAAGAGAACCAACTTTGGCTATGAAGAAATACTTAAAAAAAAACATCTCCCCACTTGGCCTATAGTTATAGGTGTTTTCATCCTTTGGATTTAATGACTCTGTGACTAAGTATAAGGAATGTTCAGTACCTGGTTGAGCTAGTATTGAAAAAATCACTTTGCAGATAGAAAAGGAGATCGATCAGTAAAAGAGAAATTTTCAGATCCTTGTACCCGGAGTATTACAATTTATTTATTTGGAGGAAGAACTAATAAAAATAGCATAAGAGATCCAGTTGCTAAATAGTAAACAATGTCAACATGATTTGTTCCACTTCAAGTTCTTCCCTGTTATAGAGCAAGAAATAAGTAGATAAAAATACAGCTGCCATGGACCTGGGCTGTAAGGAATTATAGACCCTACAAGTCTGGAATCACAGCTTCTTGGGGAAATGGAGGATGTGTCTCTTCTGGCTGCTTTCAATCTGCAGTTTCAGACCTTGGAGACCTTAAATGGGATGGGATGTGTATTTAGAGCATGAATAGAGGTAAGACTATCTCTTGGTTCATATAAAATGCTGGTAGTGGTTTGGGTGGCATGGGCCCCTAGAAGGCTTGGCCCTGGGCTACTGCCCAAACCACCTAATTTTATCCACTACTGGTGAAGAGTCCCTCAAACTCACATCATTTTCGTCAACTCATAAGGGTTTGGGTGTTCAACTGTGGAAATTGCTAAAATCAAAAAATGTAAGGATTCATGGCAATTATTGGTTTATTTTAATATATACATATAATTATTTTTTTATAATGTATGTATACACTCACCGGCCACTTTATTAGGTACACCTGTCCAACTGCTCGTTAACACTTAATTTCTAATCAGCCAATCACATGGCGGCAACTCAGTGCATTTAGGCATGTAGACATGGTCAAGACAATCTCCTGCAGTTCAAAAACCGAGCATCAGTATGGGAAGAAGCGGCCTTTGAAGAACGTGGCATGGTTTGTTGGGCCAAAGGGTGTCTTGAGTATTTCAGAACTGCTGATCTCCTGGGATTTTCACGCACAACCATCTCTAGGGTTTACAGAGAATGGTCCGAAAAGAAAAAACATCCAGTGAACTGCAGTTCTGTGGGCGAAATGCCTTGTGTTGATGCCAGAGGTTCAGAGGAGAATGGCAGACTGGTTTGAGCTGATAGAAAGGCAACAGTGACTCAAACGCCACCATTCAACCAAGGTAGGCAGAAGAGCCATCTCTGAACGCACTACGTCGCACTTTGAGGCAGATGGGTCTACAGCAGCAGAAGACCACACCGGGTGCCACTCCTTTCAGCTAAGAAACAGGAAACTGAGGCTACAATTTGCACAAGACTCATCGAAATGGACAAAAGAAGATTGGAAAACGTTGCTGGTCTGATGAGTCTCGATTTCTTGCTGCGACATTCAGATGGTAGGGTCAGATTTTTCGTCACAACATGAAAGCATGGATCCATCCTGCCTTGTATCAAGTATGAACGTTTCTACATTTTGGCCAGTTTCAGGCTTCATATATAAAGCTATTATTTAAATTGGACGAAATGTATTGAATATTTTCAATCTTTGTAAAAAATATATAAACTGAAAAGTGCAATATTATTCGGCCCCGGGATGTCGCACTTGCTTATGTGTAGATCTAAACAAATTGGGAGAAAAAAGCTGTGTCCCCTGGTGGCTGAGTTTCTAGCTGAGAAAAGGCAAACTATTTTCAACATATTGGGCTTATTTACTAGAGTCACACTTCGTCGGACGTTTCTAGGGATTTGCTCAGCTTTGACAGGTATTTACAGGGATTTGCACTCGGATGTATCGCACGTGATCATATTTTGCTGCAGCTGCGGATGGCGTCTGGCTTTCATATGACAGAGATGGTGCCATCGGACAATCCAACTGATTCGGACTGAGCGCGGGATTAAGTTCAAATTGTGTCGCAAACAATGCACTTACATGCACCGGGAGAAGAAGGGAACTCCGTCGGACCTGAGCAGGGAAAGCGACACTGCAGGATATCGGGCGCACGATCTAAGTGAATCGCGGCACAATACATGATCATCGGACAATGCACTTTCTGTGAACTCCTCAGACCGGGTAAGTAAATGTTGTCCCCATAATGTAAAATGGGATCTTGGTGTAAAATCTGAAGATGTTATTATGATTTGTATAATCTGATTGTATTGGCTGATGTGTGTAGTCAGTAAGAACGTTACTTGACTGACAGTTTCTTTGATTTTCATGCGTGGGACATATCTTTGTATAGAAGTGTTGATCTGGATTTGATTGTAAATTCTGACTTGTCTATTTTTGTTTTGTTTGTTGTATCTCTATTTGTAAGTGCTTAGCAAAAAACTATATGATCTTATGTATCTTGAGTGCATTAAGTGTGTAATTCTCCTTTAGGTGATTTAGAGAGAGCCTCTAGGAAACAGTGGAGTATGGATCAGATCTCAAAGGTAAATACTGGCAATCCCCTACATAAAGAACACCCGACTTACAGTCGACCCTAGTTACAAAACGGACCTCTGGTAATTGGTTAATATTCTGTAATTTAGCCTTAGGCTACAGATAAAGCTATAACCTTCTCACAGGTTTCTGTAATGAAGCTTTCTTGTTTTAATCCGGTCTTATGAGAAACCCCAACATTTTTATAATCCAATTACCCCAGCAACAAAAAAATTGTCTGGGGTTACAATTATAAGTATACAGTTCCGACTTACATACAGAATCAACTTAGAAAAAATCTGCAGAAACCTATCTTGTACGTAACCAGGGACTGCCTGTTATCGTTCTATCATCCAAAAGTTTCTTGCATTCACATGAATATAAATCAGCACCAATATGAAAATGATCCCCTTTGTCTGATTGTCGTATTGTTATATGTTATATGTTTTTTTTAAATCCTTTAATGCCTTTTCTCTACACTGGAGATATTTTTCTTGAAAGTATGAAGTTGGAACATCTTGGAATTGAGCTAGATCTTTCGACAAGTATTTGGAATTTGTCCATAACAGGAGCTCTAGGAATTTATAGGGTAACCTTGGATTAGTACATGTGTATCATATCAACATCAATAATGATGTCATCGTGCTTCTGATTTTTATGGTAATGCATTTTTAAACATTATAACAGTGTATTTTGTATACTACTTTACTTAGAAAGACAGAAAACTGCACTAAAAGTGCTCTGCCCGTGTGCCCGACACATTTTGTGCGCCTGAAATCATGAATCCTGTCGCTTCCCTGCACCGGCCCCACAGAGTTCACCAACTTTTTTTTAACATAAGCATGCACACAGTTTGCAAATCAAATACGGCACGTGGTCCAACTGAGCATCGGAACGCCCTAATTAGTGTCAAATGGAGTCACACCACAGCTGCACCACAAAAGGGTCGGGTGCGACACAATTGGTCCAGATATCTGTGCACGCAGGTAAACACTAGAAGGCGTGCAACGTCCATCGAAATGACGGCTCAAATGACCTAGTAAATATAAGTTTTTACTATATTGGTGTTATACTAGGGTAATAAAAGAGACTCGCCCACCACATAAGTAAAAAGGAGCTTCGGATATGACAATGCCCCCAGGTGGCACCAACAGTACAATATACTAAAGTGAAATTGCAATGCAAAATTTCGCTGGTTAGAAGTGCCAGACATGGGTCTATTTACTAAGGGTCCGCGTGACCACTATTATGGACTTTCCGCTTTTCGGGTTTTTACGTCCACGTGTGACAGGTATTATACAGGGGATTGTTGTTGCACGTGATTGGATTGTGCGCAGCTGCACGGCTTTCATGGGACAGAATCGGGGGCATGCCTTCGACGATCCACTGATTTCGATGAGCACGGATTTAGCTTTTCACATTGTTTCACAGATCAATCACCTTCACCTACCCCTTCACATTGTGGCCCCCTCCTCCTTCCCCTCACACTGTGGCCCCTCCTCCTTCCCCTCACATTGTGGCCCCCTCCTCCTTCACCTCACATTGTGGCCCCTGTCCTCCTCTTCTTCACATTATGGTCCCTCTCCTCCTCCCCATCACATTGTGGTCCCCCTTCTCCTTCCTCTCATATTGTGGCCCCTTTCCTCCTCCCCCTTTATGTTGTGGCCCCATTCTGTATGATCACTGTATTCAATTCTGCATCCTATGGACGTACCTTACGCCACCCTGGAACAGTGGGACAGAACCTGAAATCCAGGACTGAAATCTAGCACCGGATTCGGGATGGCTGGGAGGTGTAATTCCATTCTGAAGCACAAGCAGCTCTGACGGGGTAGCATCAGAGGTTTAATGTGGGCTATGGAGAATAAACAAGACTTGAACACATGAAGCAGTAGCGATGTACAGAAGACATTTGCGGCAGATGTATACTTGCTGGTGTTTAATACAGACATTCGCCACAGGATGGCACCAGAGATGCAATAAGGTTTTGCAACAGTCGAGCACAGAGATAGGGCAAGTGTATATGGATGATATATTTTGGGCTGTAATACAGGCAGCCACCACAAGATGGCAGAAGAAACTCAGTGTGGGCTGACAATATTAACCAGCAATATTCCAGCACATTAATCAGCAGCAGAACCAGAATACAGGCAGAAGCGAATTGTCAATTTGCAACAATTACCTTGTCAATCCACAAGAGGGAGACAACTGCAAACATAACATGAAAATTGCGAATTCTCCCACAATAATTTGTTTCTGCTTTTAAACCCTACCTGACCCTTACCACCCTAAAGATGATAAGGGCCATGGCAGATGAAGAAAACATTAGCCTTTGGCTAGATATACAGATATACAGAGATGTTGTTCCAATTTCAGCAAATTAATGTTATTGTTTGTATGATAAAAGGTTAGACAATTTTCCAATATATTTTCTGTATCAATTCCTCACGGTTTTCTTGATCTCTGCTTGCTGTCATTTTAGAGAAAGCTTCTATGTTTACTTCCAGTGGATAGAAATCTGTCCATGGTCATGTGATGTCACACAGGTGCACGATTCATTAGATACCTGGTCATGTGATGTCACACAGGTGCACGGCTTGTTATATCACAGAGTAATCAGAACCGTGTGATATAACAAGTCGTGCACCTGTGTGACCATGGTCAGATTTCTATCCACTGGTAGTAAACAATGAAGCTTTCTAAAGAAACCTTAACCCCTTAATGACGAGACTTTAATGACCAGGCATTTTTACCAAATTTTCATACAGATTGGGACATAACTTGCCCAATTTGTTGTGCTACCTTAAAAATTCTTTGGCGTTGTTTTCATGACAAATACGGCTAAAAATGAGTGTTAAAAGACTTTTTTTAAACTTTTTTTGGGGGGTTAATGTTACAAAACGTGGAAAAAATACTTTTTTTGTAACGTATAGTATATATTTTTGTTTGATTTTTAAATTACCTCAAAGTGATCATTGTCACGGCCGTGCCCTCCTACGTCGCACGGTATCCCCCGGCCCCTACTCCCCTCTCCAGGCTCCTGGCTCTGCTCGCGTCCCGGCGTAAAGGCCGCACACCTCCTTCTCTCCAGGCCGCGTGCTTCCGCTGCTAGGGCGTGCACGCCGACTTCTCAGGACTTAAAGGGCCAGTGTCCTCCTGAATGGAGTTCTCTAATTTGGCCTTTATAATCCGGCACCTCCCTTCCTTCCTCACCAGATCTTCTCCTAGGATCTCCTATGGTTTCCATACCAGGCTTCCCTAAGCAGTTCCTGTGGAGGAGAAAGCCCATTAACGTTCCCAGACGCTTTCCTGTGTTCCTGTCTCCTGCGTTCCCAGACGCCTCCGTGTTCCTGTCTCCAGTGTTACCAGGGTACCTCCGTGTGCTCCTGCCATCCTGAGTCAAGTCTTCAGTTTGCCTCCGTGCTTCCTGCTGTGCCTTCCAGGGTTCCAGTCCAGTGGTGTCTCCAGTCTGTGCCAGCGTTACCAGTGTTCCTCTGTGTTCCGGCTGTCATCCCACTCTCGGTCTGTTTCCTGGATATCCTTTACCTTGGCTGCCACCGTGGGCTTCATACCTTCTCCCGCGGTGCTCGTGATAGGTTCCCTTTTTTCGTTAGGATACATTTTTTGCATTAGTGAAGCTATTATGCACTTTTATTATAACTGGGCCATTATTGCTATTCACTATTTGTATGCATTTGTTACACTATCTTTGAGAGATTTTTGTAAATGTGTAGTAAACAAGAGTGGTAGCAGTCATTGCAGCTGCTACAGGGGCCTGGCACCCGACCTTCCACACTGTAAAGAATGGAGGATATGCACTATTATATACCAATTATGCTGTACAATGTACAGCATAGGCTGCATTCACACCACCGTAGGGGGACGTATATATATGGCCGCAAGCTTGCGGCTGTACATATGTCCCCCATAGGCCGACAATGGGCGCACTGAGCGATATGGTGCAGAACAAGTGCGTGTGAATGCAACCATAATATGTATAGCACAATGCACACCTTCCACAATACACAGCTGAGCTCAGATAAGAAATGTTGGGGGAGGGGAGAGCAGGTCGTCAGGACTAGGAATCTTTCACTTATACTTCATTCTTTCCTGAGGTAGAGGCTACTGGGCTGCATGAAGTCTGTAGCTCTGACTCCCCTGGGATAAGAAGAGTATGTGATGCTTTATATCTGTGTATGGTACTGTATGTATGTGTGTATATGCTCTATGTGTGTACATGGAGTTTTTATACTGTAGTTTAGTCTTTGCATACGAAATGGCCGCCAGAGTGGGGAGTGGTCGTATCCAAGGACAACTGCATTTATGGGAAATTGTCTTCACATGGGTAAATTTTTTTTAATAACATCCAATTGAAGAAATATGTATATATATGGCAGATGAATTAAATTAAGTGTGAATGCTCAAATGAGAATACTTCTGTATACCCGACAATGAAGATACAATCCCCTGTAGAGGTGGTGTGATACGCTTGGGCCACCATTGTAATGGCAAGGATCAGAGATAATTCATCACTGCTAGGGCTCTTTCAAAATGATGTTGATGCTCCGCTTTAGTTTCACATCTGTTGCGTTTTGTCTCCAAAAAAATAGACTTCTATTGCCTTCTGTGATCTGCATCAGTGAAAAATAGGACATGTTTCATAATTTTTACCACTGACAGTGAAAATACAAGTCAATATGAAAACACCCATAGAAATCAATGCCAATGTGAAAGGGCCCTTAAAGAAAATCTATCATTTGCTTTTATGCATTTCGACCCAAACATAGCTCGAGAATGCTGTAGCTACACTGAAACATATCTTGTTTAATCCCTGAACTGAGTGGTTTTTCTGAAAAAAACTATTATAAAATTATGTTAATAAGGCTCTGTCACTCCTGTGGCTGCTCGGCGCTTCTTCTCTTACTCTAATTATGCACTGCTTCAGAAAACACTGTAATCACTGTGTTGTCCCTGACAGGCAGAAGTAATCAATCCCCCAGGTGCTGATTATGAGTCATCCAGCTCAGGTTAATTAGTTTTGTCTGGACAGTGTTTATCAGTCTGCACCCAGCTTTCCCACAGGTCCTGAATTTTATAATAGTTTATAATTTATAATAGGTTCAAGATATGTTTCTGCATCAGTGTAGCTACAGCATTCTCAAGGTATGTTTGATTTACAATGGATGAAAACACATGGTCTACAAATGGCCACTACAGCAGACATAGTACTAACAATAGGATGCAGACCTGCTCCTTCTGTATTGCAGTGTAGTCTCTTAGCTTAGGAAATTTTAATCAAACATTTAAAAATATGTAAAAGAACATATAAAAAATGTTGGAAAATGTTAACTAATTATAATTGTATGGCTGGATGGAATGGAGGTGGACAACGAATTTAGAAAGAGTATCAGAAATAGACCGGAAGCATCAACAAAGTGAACTGAACATAGAACATTTATTAAGACTTATATTTGTTAGAAAGTACATACTTCTGTTGATTGATTTCCTTCCGGTTTCATCAATTTAAAAACTAATTTTACAATTATTTTATTAAAAACAAAGGATTGTGTGTAAAGCCCATTAAAGCTAGAAGGTTAAGAGACACTTTGGGGCTTATATACTAAGGGTCCCCCGGATCGCACTTTTGAAAATTTTCGGATTTGCCCCGCTGTGACAGATTTTGGTGCAATCGCACCGGATTTTATGCGTCAGAAAACTGGAGGCGGGCCGTCGTAGGATCTGTCGAATTCGAAATGATTGTGTCGCAAAACAATGCACTTACATGCACCGGGAAGAAGAAGGGGAACTCCAGCGGACCTGAGTGGGGAAGCGACACATGCAGGAAATCGGGCGCATGATCTAAGTGAATTGCGGCACAGGGCATTCCGGTCGGACATTCTGGATCGGAGAACGCGCCAGGGACGGGTAAGTAAATGTGCCCCTTTGTGTTGGTCTTTTTGTTTTATTATATTTTAAACCCTAGTTGCTCAAGGTTTTCTTATTGTATATACCGTATTGTTCGTACTAAAAGGAGCACCGGATTATAAGGCGCACCATCAATAAATGCCTGCTAAAACGTCCAGGTTCATATATAAGGCGCCCTGGATTATAAGGCGCACCTGATTATAAGGATGAATGACCAGCAGGTGGCAGACCTGTGCACTGTTCAAGGCAACATTTGTTTGTAAGTACGGTTCATGTATAAGGCGCATTGGACTATAAGGCGCACCTTTGATTTCTGAGAAAATCAAAGGATTGTTGTGCGCCCTATAGTCTGAAAAATACAGTAATAAAGCTATTGATGCAAGGTAAAGCTTAACCATAGAATCTGGCAACACTCCAGAGTATGTGCAAAGATACGTAAGAACTCCAATGAGGAGTTAGCTGGCTAAACTATAGTTTTTATATATTTATTTAGCTAGTGAGGAGCAAAAGTACAAGCCATCTATGGTGCCATCTAATATCGGGGCCTTGATGCGGATAAAGATCAATAGACACTACTGGCTTAAGTTAACACACCAGAGCTAAAGGAAAACAAATTACCACAAACAACATTAACATAAGCAAAATAAAATTTGGCCAATAAATCAAAATTGTGAACACATCTTTAGCCTAAGATGTATGTGTTCAGCTCTACTGAAAGTGGATAAAAAGTCAGACTGGTCCACCCGAAGACTGGAGGATCCCCCGGTGGGCCCTGATACCTGGCTCTGTGCAGAAGGCCCCAGCCAGTGCTAGTAATAGTACATGATGCGACCGGCACCAACCGCTTGTGTACTATTACTGTACAGAAAGCTATCAATGACATTGCCATCAAGTGGCTAGTGCCAATTACAAGCACTGGGTGAGGCTTCATAACCTGGTAAGGGGTTGTATTGCTTGTTAGTGGTTGTGTTGGTGACCTATTGGAAGACACACAGAAAGCAGAGTGCGGTAGAGACCGGTAGTGAGAACAGCCTCTCTCTGCCCATCCAGTAGTAAAATATTAGGTTATGTTTATTAGTAAGTGGGTCCTCCATCCAGTGTCTCATACCCATGCTGGCAACAGACACCATTTTTAAGCAGCAGTTCCTGCTTTTTAGCAGATATATGTGCCCCTGATGCTGCCCCCTATCTTTCCACATGTGGTGCTGCCTGAGGCAAGAAGCTCAACTCACCTCATGGCTAGTGCACTCCTGGAGGCCACGCTGCAAATGGGGGCAAGAATAGGACCTGCATGCACCATCACTCACCTCATCTTTCCCGTTTCCAAAACAAGTCCGTAAAGACTGTGAGTTGGCCACTGTTCGTGTGGCTAGTTCTCAGCCTAAATAAACAGTCAAATGCTTGAGGCCCAACTTTGCCTACATGAGAGTTAGAGGCCTATGTGACTAGAGCCGCACTAAAGATAGCAGATTACTGCTGAAGCTACAGAAGAGATTTCGGTGACCAACTTTATATATACAAACACATACAGTAGGGGCACATTTACTTACCCGGTCCTGTCGCGATCCCCGAGGTGCGTTGTTCGACGAAGATGAAGTCTGGCGCGATTCACAAAGATTGTGCGCCCGATATCCTGCATGTGTCGCTTCCCCGCTCAGGTCCGCTGGAATTCACCTTCTTCTTCCAGGTGTATGTAAGTGCATTGTCTTGCGACACAATTTAAATGTTAAATCCCGCGCTTAGTCCGAATCTGTCGGGTTGTCCGAAGGCCACGTCCCCCGATTTGTGTTGCAAGAAAGTCGGCCTGATTGCACCAAAATCCGATCGCGTGCGCCAAAAACCCCTGTGAAATGCGCAAATTGGAAATAGTTGGGAAACCTGACGGAAATGTGGTGTCCAGACCCTTAGTAAATGTGCCCCATAGGGGGAGATTTATCAGAAGTATCTGAGGTAAAACTGTTCTAGTTGCCCAGGAAAACTAATCACAGCTCAGCTTTCATTTTAAAAACTGCTGTGGGAAAAAGAAAGCTGAGCTCTGATTGGTACAATTTTACCTCAGACACTTTTGATAAATCTCCCCCAATTATTATAAGTTGGTCCTCGATATCTATTCTATTCCTGATATATTTTACCTTTATTTTATTTTATTCTCAACTATACCAGTGTGTGGCAGCGCAAGACAAGAAATGAAATATCCTTGCCAATAAATATTATCTACACAAAGCCACTAGAGGGGTCCAGAGCCCAAGAAATAACACGTAGACCCTCACCCGTTAATTAGATGCACCAACATCAATAATTGCACGGACTTGTCCAGGAAAATTCCTTCTGCTCACATCAAACCTAAGATATTTAGAATAATGCAACCGGATGTCATAGGAAATAAGAATATTATGTGATCTTGATCTAGTATTGTTATAATTTACAGGACAAACACATATGGCTATGAAATTCAAATACAAAAATAGAAATTACATAATATGTATTTTTCAAATGTTTTATAATTTTACCTATAATAAATATTTCTTTTTTGGCAACACATTCGTTATTTAAAATGTATTTGTTCATAATAATCAATGAAGACTCCTTTACCAGAATCAGGCAACGACCTTTCACTAAGAATTAGTACAGAATTTTAACAGGTTGTCCTCTCTAGACAATCATTTTTATATGAAATGTGCATAATAAATGTATCCTAATGGTGTGCAGCTCCAAGGACCCCGAGTAATCAGTTGTACAGTAAACTATGGGGTCCAGCAAGGCTATATTCACACGAACGTATGGGGGACGTATATACGGCCGCCGTATATACGGCCGATATACGTCCCCCATACACTTCTATGGGCGCACGGCACCCTACGGGAGCGGTACGGTGCAGCACACGTGCGGCACCGTACCGTTCCGTACCCGGGAAAAAGATAGGACCTGTCCTATCTTCTCCCGTAATACGGCGCCGTGCGCCATAGGTTGCTATGGAGAGGGGCGGGGGTGAGCTGCGCTCACCTCCTCCTCCTCTCCCCGTACACTGCCGTTGCCCGCTACGGTACGGTACGGGCGGGCAACGGCAGTGTGAAATTAGAGTTTAGTTTTTTCCAAAGCAACATCAGAGGGACAATGAAGCATCACACAGTATAGATCCCATTGGAATCACTTGTGTCTGTATAACAGAATACTGAGTTCTCCACAGGGGCGGATTAAGACTGCCATGGACCCTGGGCTGTATAAATATTATTTTTCCTACACGGAATTCTCTTCCTACATATGGAAGTAGAATCAAGTTTCTTGGGGAATGGATGATGAGTCCCTTCTGCCTGCTCTAAATCTGTTGTTTCATGACCTTTGTAGGACCTTCAAAGGTCTTGAAATGGCTCTTGTATACATGTGTATTAGGAACATGAACAGATGTACAAGAATTTAATGGGTGATAGTCCTAGTTTAGAAATTTGGCGGGAGGTTTGGGTGGCCCTTGGCCAGTGGAAGGCTTGGACTCCAGGCTATCGCCTAAACTACCTTTATAATAATCTACTTCTGGTCCTCCAGAAAGAGCAGCATAATCTAGACTTGGCTAATATACTAGACATAAGATCTGTCCATGGGTGTCTAAATATCTATTGGTGCTGTAGCTGGGGGCAGTCCTACATGATTGTCTTCTGCTGTCCCCTCCAACAACATGCTGAACACCATGTCAGAATTGCCAACAACTGACTGAAGTCTGTTCTTCTCATGTCTAAGATGATGTGGAGTCTGAGTAGAAAGTACTCTCTGCCGAAGCCAGATCCAGTCATTGTAAAACTCTCTGCCATGGTATGCTCCTTTCTTCAATAGTATTTGCTGACTGCCTGTCCCTCGAATATGATATGCTGCTCTCAGGCTGCATTCGCACTATGGGGCACATTTACTTACCCGTCCAGAGGAGTTCCCAAAAGTGCATTGTAAGGTGACAATGCACTGTGCTGCGACTCACAAACATTGTGCTCCTGATATCCTGCATGTGTCGCTTCCCCACTCAGGTCTGCCAGAGTTCACCATCTTCTTCCCGCTGTATGTAAGTCCATTGGTTGTGACACAATTTTAATCTTAAATTCCGCGCTAAGTTAGAATCAGTCGGATCGTCCAACGGCCCGCCCCCCAATTTCAGTTGCATTAAAACCAGCACCCCTGCGCCAAAATCTGGTCGTGTGCGACACAATCCCCTTCTAAATACCAATCCCAGCGGCGCAAATCCAGAATACCATTAGAGATGAGCGAGTATACTCGTCCGAGCTTGATGCTCGTTCGAGTATTAAGGTACTCGAGACGGCTCGTTGCTCGGACGAGTATTTCCCCTGCTCGAGATCGAGCATTTAATTAAAAAAACACAGTGAAGAACAATGAAGAATAGAATAAAAACAGTGAACACAGGATCATTTAAGTGAAAAACACAGTGAAAAACACAGTGAAGAATAGATTACAGATGTTCGGCACATCTGCTTACTTGTCGGAAGATACGGCGGAATGGTGCAAACAAAATAGTATGTGAAGAACACATTGAAGAACACAGTGAGCAGGACAGAGACACCAGGGAGCAGCACAGAGACACCGGGGAGCAGCACAGGCAGCGGCAGGCACGGAGACAGTGGGGCAGCGGCAGGCACGGAGACAGCGGGGCAGCGGCGGGCACAGAGACAGCGGGACAGCGGCAGCACGGAGACAGCGGGGCAGCGGCGGGCACGGAGACAGCGGGACAGCGGCAGCACGGAGACACCGGGGCAGCGGCGGACACGGAGACAGCGGGGCAGCGGCGGGCACGGAGACAGCGGGACAGCGGCAGCACGGAGACATCGGGGCAGCGGCGGGCACGGAGACAGCGGGGCAGCGGCGGGCACGGAGACAGCGGGACAGCGGCAGCACGGAGACACCGGGGCAGCGGCGGGCACGGAGACAGCGGGGCAGCGGCGGGCACGGAGACACCGGGGCAGCGGCAGGCACGGAGACACCGGGGCAGCGGCAGGCACGGAGACAGCGGGGCAGCGGCAGGCACGGAGACACCGGGGCAGCGGCAGGCACGGAGACAGCGGGGCAGCGGCAGGCACGGAGACATTGGGGCAGCGGCACAGAGACATCGGGAAGGGCAGAGAGACATCGGGAAGGGCAGAGAGACCGGGGAGACTTCAGTGGAAGAAGAGGAGCGGATCCCGGGACAGCGCATCTCCCGACAAGTAAGCAGATGTGCAGAACATCTGTAATCTATTCTTCACTGTGTTTTTCACTGCGTTTTTCACTTAAATGATCCTGTGTTCACTGTGTTCACTGTTTTTATTCTATTCTTCACTGTTCTTCACATCTGCTAACTTGTCGGGAGATAATATACATGCGGAACAGTGAAGAATAGATTGCAGATGTTTGCATACATCTGCTAACTTATCAGAAGACATTTTTTTTCAATTAAATAACACATTTTATTCCCTAACCATGGTCCCTTTGAAAAATGCTCAGGTCTCCCATTGACTTCAATGGGGCTCGTTATTCGAGACGAGCACTCGAGCATCAGGAAAAGTTTGTCTCGAATAACGAGCACCCGAGCATTTTAGTGCTCGCTCATCTCTAAATACCATGAACAGTCCAACGGAAATGCAATCAGCGGACCCTTAGTAAATAAACCCCTATATATTTGCACCTATGTTGCTATTAACAAAACCCATGTGTCAAACTGTTTATGTCTTTGGGGATGTGCTCATTCCGGATAGGCATACACATCCTTCCTCTTTAGTGATAACTCCCTGGGGAGTGCAGTACAGGTGTTTACTTCCCATATTTACTTGGATAGGAGCGGAGTTCTGTTCTGACACATAAGCTACATAGTGTCCAATAACTTCGGACTGTGATCCCTGTATGGCATCCAACACTTAAAGCAGCTCCCAGTAGCTCATCAGTGGGATTGCCCAGTGTGGACCCTAGCGATCAGACAGGTATAACCTATCTATATATGGACCTACAGCTCAGAAAACCCCTTTAAAGGAGATGACCAGTGTCCAGAAAAAAATAAAAACAAAAAATCTTTAGCAGGATATTTTTTTATGGATAAATCTGTGCTCTCAAGGTTGTGGTCTTATTAAATTTCCTTATATTCTGGTTCTACTTTATCTACTTCTTTATCTACTATCTACTATATTTGGTTTTACTTAGGTCCACTACCTGTAAGAGTATAACTACACAGGACACGCTCACAGCTTATAAATCATGGATCCATGTACGGTAAGTGTTAAATTATCCTAAAAGCAGTCCTGGTATTCTGTATGCAGGTGACGTATTTATTAATCAATGCTTGAGGAGCATAAGGCAGCGGAGAATTGAGGAGGAAGCAGAGTGTCTCGCATCAGTTGTGCCTTCTTAATTTTGATAATATATTCTCTTCCATGTTTTACAATTGGTTTTCAAATCTACATAAAAATCAAAGTGTATCAAAAAATCGACATTAAAATCTAAAACAAAGGCTCTCTTCAGATCTGCATTATAGTCAGGCTGCTGCGACAGTGTTCTTGGATACAGAAAGCATAGTAACATACTGTAGCCCAGACAGCTTAGCCATTTTCCTGCACTGCTGATCATGAAAAAGCTACCCCCCCCCCATTTTTTTCATTGTGGGGGGAGGGGGGGCTATCCAAGTTCCAGAACTGATAAGCAGAATGGTTTAAGTTGTTGGAGTAATAAATATGTATCTCAGGGAAACAACATCCCATGCCAATCAATTATAACTATACTATAAAATACTAGGACCCAGAGCTGACCCCTAGGGTAACCTTCTACAAGGCTACAGTAGTCTGACTCACGTTTTGAATATTCTCACCATATTGTTTTGATCATGCAGAGCATAGACAAGGCCCGGTAACAGTCCTGAGGGCTGCTTAAAGGAAATCTACCACCAGCATCAAGGATTGTAAATCGAGCACACTGACATACTGGTGTGTGCCCCCTCTAGCCATAGGGTTTAATGAAGCCTGAGGCCCCTTAGGCTGATTTGCATAATTTTTAAAGCCTTTATTCTTGAAAACAAGGGCATAAGAAGCTTAAAGAACATGTCAGAGGGGGCGCACATCAGTATGTCAGTGTGCTTGGCGCACACAATGTACTGTGTAGCAGGCAGGAGGGGACAGGCTGTGGAGCACTTCAGTGATGAGAGCTAAGAGCATAGCAGGGAGTCGGCTTCCAGTAAAAAAAATTAAACCTATTTTTATTTCCACTTGCTTCTATCAAAACAGGTATACAATACAATAATTACACCGGAAGACAGCACCAAGTCAGGGGCATAACTAAAGGAGTGACAGTCCTGGGGGATGAAAAGTCTTTTCTGAACCAGTATTATATACGGTACATGATGGATAGTGGTCCTGTTACAAATCAGGAGCATTGGATGTTTTGTACAACCTGCTCAGCAACTCCTGCTCTATAACCTGTTGCCTGCAGACAGGACACTATCTACAATCTTTGGTGTAACATGCTGCCTGCAGCTATGACACTGTGTGCAATATACACATCTCACCCGATTCTATAACATGCTGCCTGCAAATAGTAATCTGCTCAGTTTCTCCTGCTCTATAACATGCTGCCTGCAGATAGGACACTGTGTATAATCTGCTCAGCTCCTCCTGCTCTATAACATGCTGCCTGCAGATAGGACATTAAGTACAATCTGCTCAGCTCCTCCTGCTCTATAATATTCTGCCGGCAGATAGGACATAATGTACAATCTCCTCAGCTTCTCCTGCTCTATAACATTCTACCTATGGCCCGCACTAGCTCTGGACATACCTGGGCAAGTGCCGGGGCCCAGTTGCTGGGGGGCCATATAAGGCTGTACATAAGGAATCCATGGGGCCAGGGGGGCTGCATCTAATAAATCCATAAGGGGTGAGTAGGGCTTTATATAAAATAACCATGAGGGGGCTGTAAACAAGATAACCATGAGGGGTTGATTAGTATGGGAACAGGGACTGTTTTAGTTCTCTGAAGTTTTAATACCGCCACATGAGTTCACTGCAAAGGGGCCCACTGAGGCTCTGTCGGCCCAGGGGCCTACTAAAACCTGGAGCTGACCCTAATTCTACCAACTGAATTTTCATAGCTACAGTTTTCTCTAAACTAATATATGAATTATGACACAAACCAAAAAGCTCCAGATTCTCACATATAGCAGATTATTAGATATATACTTCTATAGGTGTGAATTTAGATTGTCGCTCATGTAACTCCTGGAAAGATTTGCTATTCATTGTTATTTTTAGTTGAAATAGTGTTCTAGAATTTCTAAGTAATTGAAGAACCTGGGCGGGAAGATCACCTTTATGTTCCATCCTGGATTTTACCTGTGAGAGCCAAGATCACACCTCCAACACTAATTAAAAGGAGCTGGCAGAGCGGACTATAGGTAGATGTGCAGGAATCTTCTGTACCTGACATGTTATCTCTCTGTGAAGTGCACACTCCGTTGATCTAATATGAACCGACATCTATAGAGAGAATTAACCATTTTAAGTTCAGGTTTAAAACCTGATGTTAGGGACGATCATCAGATTGTAGTGTGGTAGTGTCCATGATTCCACCTACCTGTAGTACTGCAATTTCCAGTGGGCCCTAATGCAAACTTTGGATCAGGGCCCCAATAGACTCATAATCGCGCAGCACATACACCAACATATACTCTCAGCACCGTACTCATAAACCGTATACGTAGTGTCCGGCAACGGACTGCCTTATTAAGATACTGGGGCTCATTTACTTACCCGGTCCAATCGCGATCCTGCGGCGCGTTGTCCGACAAGGATTCGGGTCTGCCGGGATTCACTACGGTTGTGCGTCCGATATCTACCAGGTCCAAGGTCCGCTGGAGTTCACCTTCTTCTCCCCAGTGCATGTAAGTGTTTGAGTGAGTGCGACACAAAACGTTTTTTAAATTCCGTGGTTTTTCCGACGGCCTCGCCCCACGATTTCTGTCGCGTGAAAGTCGGCGGCAAAATCCGATCGCTTGCGCCAAAATTCCGGGGCAATCCAGCGCAAATCTGAAATCGTCAGGAAACCCCACGAAAGTGCGTGATTCGGACCATTAGTAAATGAGCCCCATTGTCTAGCAACCCCAGTCATTGAGAAACCCCAGCCGCATTAGAAAGCCCATAAAATTTGGTGAATCATTAAAGCAAACTATTTATGCTCTGTTTTGTGATTAATGACATGGGCCCACATTTAGCAAAAACAGTTAAAATTGCACTAGGTGCAGTTTTCCTGGGTGGTGCGCAGAAGGTGCCAGATTCATGAAGTTTGGCACACGTTTTTCATGAATCTGGCACCCCCTCCAGTGTTCCCGAAAGAAAGCACCAACTTTTTTTGGTGCACCTTTAATATAGGGCGTGCAACACAATTTTGTCGGACACTACACCAAATGTGGCACATGCCCCGACTTTGCGCCAAAATGACCCCTTCAGTGCAGAATCTTGTGTCACGTGGGGTATAGTGCATGTGCAAGCAGTTTCCACTAAAAACAATGTGCAAAGTCAGATAAAAAAACTGGTGCAGGGGCTTTAATAAATGTGAGCCATTGAATTTTGTTCTATTAGTTTATTTAAAGCATTAAGGGTTTTTGTATCAAATGTTTATATTCATACCCCTTTAAGGAATAAATCATTATACCTATTGTGTTATATCCATTTATCTCATCATCACCATCATTAGATCTAAAGTTAGAAAAGAATATGGGTCCATAATTTAGATCATAAATGATGTGTCATTTGATTCAGTTATTGTTTTCTATAGAAGCCCCAAGGTTCCATTTGGGACTTTTTTGAAAGCGTATGTTTAAAGGGGTTTGCCCATGAAAAAAGTTCTCAGATTATAACCCCTAATCTCTAAACAGACACTTCATGATTCCTCTAGTGCTGTGAGATGCTGCTGACATTGTGGTTAGATCATCATGGTTCTAATCTGCAAAAAAAGATCTTATCTTGCCTGTAACTCATAGATTAAGTCTGTGTATGCTGCTGCTTGCTGGCAAAATGTGCCTATGAGTGTCTGTGTGTGAGCCAGTTTTGTAATGGAGGGGAAGAGATCACACTGCATCATGTAGACAGGAGAAGCTATTCATGAGAAGAATCTACCCTGCTTAACCATAGAAGATTTACGGTCAGATCCAGGAGTAACCAAAATTGTATATAACATGACTGATAGATACAGGTTGGAATTATATCTGTGAAATGCGGTATTTTTGTTAATAACAAGTAGAGAATGTGTTGTTTTGTTATCCTGAGTATATTTAAGAAACTTGTCTTTGTGGGAAAACCCTGAATATCATCTGGATAGTGCAGATGATAATAGTAGACTTTGCACTATACTTTAATGTATAAAACAGCTTCTCTGTGCCTTTTTTGTCTACTTCTTTCTCCTTCAGTGAGCAGTGTATTTGAAGCCCCACACAGCATAAAGGTAAGGAAAGAAGGCTAATGAACAAAGTAACAGGCATCAGTATTTAAAATAACCCTTTGTACTCTACTTTTTAGTCCTATTGTCATCAATCTGCTGAACTCTTGTGCTTACTGCTTTAAAGACCACCAGCAGCTACCCAGTGTTCTTTAGTAGCCAGGAGCAGAGGATCCTACACTCATTTTGACCAGTTCTGCAACAGAATGCTTTTTTGTACGAAAGGTTTTCATTTTAATAAAACCTGTATAAATTTGGTATCATAGTGAGCGTATCGACCTAAGGTATAAAGTAGAGGTGTCATTTGTAGTTCACAGTGCCAGCCGTAAACACTGTGTCCACAAAAAATGGTGCAAATGCGTTTTTTACATCAAGTAAGAAAAAGTTTTAAAAAGATTTTTAAAGAAGGGGAATGAAAAATGGAAACATAAAGCCAAAAGTGGTGTAGTCCTTTAGGGGTTAAAGAAAATCTGCCACAAAATCCATCATGATAAACCAGGGACACTTACTCATAGCTCCAGGACTATGGTAATCATCTTATAATTCATATCCCTGGCCTCCTATTTTCTAAAATCAACTTTTCAAATTATGCTAATGAGTCTGATGGGCTCTGGGGGGTGTTTTCAGAGCCCCTAAGTGATGTCTTTTCACTCGTTGTTACAATATCTCTCCCCCATTCTTCTGCTTGTGTAATCTAGCAGCATAAAGTAGTGCAGGGGGAGGGGAGACCGCCTCTGCTCATTGTAACAGTCTGTGAAGCTATAGCACAGGTCTCTTGAAACATCCCACAGAGACCCTCGGGCTCATTAGCATAATTATTTGTTCTTTAAAGAAAAGGCACCATGAACCTTATATGAAATTGTAATTGAATATTTTAAGGAAAACCAGAAGTTCATGTAAAGAAAATGCAAACATTACTTAGCCTGTTGTACACGATGGGGCAGATTTACTTACCCGGTCCTGTCGCGATCCCGTTGTGCGAGGATTTGGGTCTGCCGCGATTCACTAAGGTCGTGCGCCCGAGTTCCGCTGGAGTTCACCTTCTTATTCCTGGTACTTGTAAGTGCGTGTCTTGCGACATGATTCTAAATGTTAAATCTTGCGCGTTGTCTGAATCCGTCTGGTTGTCCGACGGCCACGCCCCCCGATTTTTGTCGCTTGCAAGCCGGCGCTGATGCGCCAAAAACCGATCACGTGCGCCAAAATCCTGGGGCAATTCAACACAAAACGAAAATCGTCGGGAAAACCGACAAAAATACGCTCCGCGGACCCTTAGTAAATGAGCCCCAATGTGTGAGATTTATCAGAGATTGTGCACCAGTTTTCTGGAATATTACCCCTGAAAAAGTTGCAATTTCTTACGTACAGGCAAGAATCTCACGTATTATCCCCATTATAGGGGTGGAGGGGTGTGAAGGAGGCCGTGCCCACAGTCCTTCGCACTACCTACCTATTGCACCTGATGTAGAACAACCCTGTGGCTCAGCCTAGAGTCTCCTGACAGATCCAGCATGTGCGGGCAGCAGGGGAAACATAGTCATATGATAAATTACTCTATATGGTTCTTTTTATTAACAACCAAAGTCTTGGATAATTTATTGTTTTCTTATCTCTGTTTTTCATTTACTTGATTACATGGTTAAACTATATTTCACACTGACACATTAGAATTTTTGAGGAAATTATTTTATATTTTCTACATTTACCTACTGTCCATGCAGGGATCAAGTTCTTCTTGTAATAATCTCTAAATGAAATTCCCATTATTCACGGATAACATATAGGGGCTTATCTCTGAGATGACATGTGACTGCCCTGATTTATGTGCGTCCTGTTTATTAGCCAGTCACATCATTGCCATGGTCACAGCAGGAGGGGACACGTGATGATGGAAGGGGATCATTTATGATTATGATAATCAGGTCAGGACGGAGTCAATGTTGTGATGGAAGGAGAAGCCCGCGCTGACACTAAGCTTCAGGTTGAGCCCCTTTCCCTCCAGAATGTAATTTCGTGTAGTATTTGAGTCATTGTCATGCATATTCATCAGGATATTTCATGTTTTTCCATAATCTGCAGCTAACGTATGTACACACCTGCCCATATAATGTCTGTGCTCAAATAACTCAACAAAAATATTCATTAAAAAAATGTATATTCATGAAAATAAGAAAGTTTAGAAAGAAGATTACTGCAGGGCATTAATAACACTTTCCTGCTTCACAGGTCTGGTTTAAATAACTTTACTTCCATAAACCCAAAGTTTATACGCAAACCCACGTCTTATAAATATTTTTTATTTATTAAATTAGGTGTCACGGTTGCTCCCGCGATCCCTGTCACGGATCGCGGGCGCATCCGTGTTCCTTCATGTGCCCCCGCTGCTGCCCGGTGTCTCTTACCTCTCCCGGCTCCTGCACTTCCTCGGACTGCCGTGCGCGCGCGTCCCCGCCTCCTAGGGCGCGCGCGCGGCTCCGGCCGAAAATTTAAAGGGCCAGCACACCGCTAATTGGTGCACTGGCTGAACACCTCACCTTTAAGAATCCTGCCTCTTCCTGTGTTCCTTGCCGGATCTTTGTGCCTCATAGCCTTAGAGAAAGCTTCCAAGCGTGTATTCCTGCGTTCTCGTGTATTCCTGCGTTCCCGTGTATTCCTGTGTATTCCTGTGTGTTCCCGCTCCTGAGTCCTGTGTTACCTGAGTTCCTCCGTGTTGCTGTGTTCCGTGTGCCTGTGTTCCCGTTCCCACCTGCCTGGACCTCCTGTTGCTGACCCCGGACTTGGACCTGACGTTGCATCTCTGCCGCCTGCCCTGACCCTGTGCCTGGACCTGACTACGAGATTGTCATCCGCTAAGGTACCTCGACCTCGCCTGCCACCGTGGGCTAGTCACCTGGGAACTGCCTAGTGGTATCCTGCCGCAGCAAGTCCAACCCGCTTTGCGGCGGGCTCTGGTGAATACCAGGTGCCGCTAGGCTCCGGTTCCGGGTGTTGGCTAGTTACATCTCCCGCGGTGGTCCAGAGGATCCACTGATCCTAACATTAGGTTAGACTTTATAATTCTTCGTTACTGTCACATAGTAAAAACATATCTCCCAACCTTCCCAAATCTAGCGGGACACTCAAGAATTTTGGGTTCTGTCCTGCTTTCACACCTGGCGGGAGGTATATACATCTTCAGTTGAATACAGAGATAATGCAGAGGCACAATGAGAGGGGGAGATGGAGGGCACTAAGAGGGAGTGTGTAGAGGTCAGGGTCAGCTCCAGGTATCAGTAGGCCACTGGGCGACAGTGCTCAGAAACTTCAGAAACTTCTGTTCCCTAAAATATTCCCTTGTTGATCATACTAAATAAGCCCCTCATGATTATATTATATAAAGCCCCCCTCACCCCCTATGGATTCATTATGTACAGCGTTATATGGGAGCCCCCAGGAAGGTGTGGGCCCAGGGCACTTGTTCAGGTATACCCAGTGCTGACACTGGTGGAGGTGGTGAAAGGGGCAGAGCAAAGGGCATAGGGAAAATGGCTTAGAGCAAACAATTCGGCCCTTTTTCACTGCTACAAAAGTTGGAAGGTATGCTAAAAAGTGAATTGTTGCAACATTCTGTTCTATGCATTCTGCGGGGAGCCAGAATTTTTGGCAAGGCGATATTTCATTTTTTAACCCATTTTCAAATAATATTTATTGCGACACAACTCCCATTAAAACCCATTTATATGTTAAGCTCAATAGACGATTATACTGTAAATGCACCTCTTGTACCTCTCAGTGGAGTTTTCGGATTGATCCCAAAAGTCTGCACTAAATAACACTATAGATGAAGGCAAACCTGGAAAATGCAGCTCCATACCCGGTAACAAGACTTTTCACTACACCACACAACTGGATTCAGCACAAGGTCTCTCTTGTAGCATCAGATTTCGGCTTTGGAAAACAGGTCCCCATTCAGACATTCCTGCCATGCATTTTATTTCTCCTTTATTCCTCCACACGTTGATCAGCGACCCTTGGGGTCCGTTTTCTACAGGAAGAGCACAGAGAATAAAGTAAAAAGCCTTTTATTGTGCTTTGTTCACACTTTTGAAGTATTGTGCGAAACCCATGATTGGACGTGTTTGATGGTTATCATGCTGCATGCAAGGATTTTGTGAAATGCTAATTTTATACTTGAAAAGCTGAAATTTGATGTTGCAAGAGAGACATTGGGCCAGATATACTATTAGTAAGGCACTATGTGCAGTTTCCATACAAATGTTTGGTGGGTGACACATTCACTAAAACCGGATCTCGGTGTTCATGAATGTGGCTCATGCTTCACGCGCCTGAAATAGCTCAACTGTGTGCACCAGAGTTTTTTCTGGTGCATTTATTTCAGGGGCATGCACCACATTTCTGTCGGACAAAATCGCAACGAAATGCTATGCCAGAATTGGCGTAGACTGCATAGTAAATCTGTGCCATTTTTCTCAATCCAATTCTGTGGAGCAGGGAGAAGTTTGTGTACTAAATGTCGAGCTGCATTTTCGAGTTTTTACCCTCATCTGTAGTGTATACATCAAGCTTACAACATGCCCCTTCTTTATGCTTCTATAATTTTGAGTTGGCCACTTAGTTATCATGGCCACCAGATCAAAATAGTATACAGAGCTGGAGACAGAATGGCCATACAAGTGAACTGAATATGGAACAGATACTACACTCTGTACAGTTTGTGGTGCTGATAAGTGGGGGACATGGCCATAACTTAAAGAAATCTACCACCAGGATAAAGGATTGTAAACCAAGCACACTTACATACTGGTGTGTGCCCCCTCTGGCAGAATCTGCTCTTCTTTTAGCTTCTTATGCACTGGTTTCTCAAAAAAAGGATTATGGAGAATTATGCAAATTAGCCTAAGGGGCTCCATAGCTGTTAAATGAATCTGGATTCCCTGAGGCTCATTTGCATAATTTTTAAAGCCTTTAAAAAAAGTGCATAAGAAGCTTAAAGAAGAGCAGATCCTGCCGGAGGGGGCACACACCAGTAGGTCAGTGTGCTTGGTTTACAATCCTTCATCCTGGTGGTAGATGTCCTTTAAATCTGTTTTACCAAATACAGGGCCATGTACCTTGGACCCTCATGTATATTGTGACAGAGGGTCCCCAGTACATCCATACTAGTGTACCTATTCTAGTTTCATACGAGTAGAACTGAAAGAACAATTTAGAACATTGTGACACTGAATTATTGCAGATTTATATTGTTCTACCAGATGACACGTCTAGTTATTAGTGTGTAACATACCACTTATTATAAAATCCTTTGGGCCAAGGCCAGTTACTGTATCAACTAAAACAGTAAGCTAATAATAACTGTGTCCATGATGATGCAGATAATGAATCCACTGAGTATAATCCTTCCTGGTACAACAATCAAATTACTACTACTGTAACGTCACCCACTTGAGTATATCAGCAGTGTCCTTATTTATCATACTTTATCAATTATATGGAGACAACATATTATACTTTGCTGTGAACAAAATGTATTACCTCCTATCAGTTTCTCTCCCCTGTGGAGCTCACAACTGAATTTCCTTATCTGATCTGTTTTTATAGCATTAAGTACAGCAAATGGTCAGCGTAGGAGAGTGCAAGCAGCCTATAGATACACCAGAGACCAAATACAATACAATACAATCTGCATATTTTTGGTCAATTGGATAATTTATTAGAGCAGGGCAGGATTTTTCAGGAAGTACGTAGGTTTACTAGTAAAGTAGGAAATGGAAAGAAAAATGGGACCTGCCATGGAAATACAGATCTACTATAACATAAATGGTAAACATTTTGCAAAGGTCTGTATTAACTATGAGCTATATTCCAATACAGGCAGTCCCCAGGTTACATACAAGATAGGGTCTGTAGGTTTGTTCTTAAGTTGAGTTTGTATGTAAGTCGGAACTGTATATTTTATCATTGTAATCCCAGCCAGAACTTTTTTGGTCTCTGTGACAATTGCATTTTAAAAATGTTGGGTTGTCATAAGAACCAGGATTAACACTAAAGCTTCATTACAGACACCAGTGATAACTGTTATAGCTGATTATTGTAGCCTAGGACTAAAGTACAGTAAATTACCAGTATACAGAGGTCCGTTTGTAACTAGAGGTCGTATGTAAGTCGAGTGTTCTTAAGTAGGGGACCGCCTGTATATAGTTTAAAGATAACCAATGATATGCAGGGGCGTAACTTGAGGGGGTGCAGAGGTTGCGGTCGCACCCGGGCCCAAGAGGTTTAGGTGGCCCTTATAGTGTCATTTCCCATATGAGAAGACTATTACCATAAACCAAACATTATAGTCGGGGCCTGGCACAGACTTTGCACTGGGGCCCATCAGCTTCTAGTTACGCCACTGATGATATGTCAAAATTCATTTTATTGGTGGCCAGATTCCTGAAGGTAAAGTTGACATTGTGCATAGGGAAGCCGTGGTCAATACACGTTGGGTGTTTATTGGGTGTTGAATCATGGACTATGTGCATGTGGCCGGACTCCGAAGTAGACTCTAGTCAACAACCACCATGAATTTTACCATGGATATTTTGGGGACTCAATTAGCGGGAGAAGTTTCTGTTGCTTCAATTCAAATTCGTGACACAGGATCATAATTCTAATGTAAAAGTTGGGTTCTCATTCACGACCCCCCAACATCAGACTCTAACCTGTTGTGCATAACCCTATTGTGCATAACTGCAAATTTTCTAAAGATGGGGCCAAATCTTTATTTATTCAGCCATGCTGTTTACCCCGCCCAGTATAATACCTCTCCTTAGTGACCTTCACACTAAAAACAATCCCCTCAGGAGGGCAAACACAATAGAGTACCTCCATACATAGCCCATACACTGTATAATGCCTCACTTAGGCGGCCCCCATGAGGTATAGGATCCCACTGTATTGCACTTCCTCTCTGTGCCTCCTTTATAATCTCCCTGTGGTCCTAAAACTTACATACCCCACTATTGTACCCCCTTATTGTGGCCTGCCAACAATGCCTTACATATTGGGCCCTTTTCTCCCACACACACACTCTCCATAGTGCTAAAACATTTGCAGTTAGAGTTGATCTTAGGACAGACCTCTCACTGGTAGAGAGTGACACACATCGAAAACCAGTCTGAGATTGGTCGAAATTCAGTGGTGTGGATGCACATACATAAATACTATACAAATAGTGTTGTGCAAAAAAAATACTGATACAAGATTGTGCGCCAGAAATTACGAATCTGTGGCTTCCTCGCACTGGTCCGACAGAGTTCACCATCTTTTTTGTGGTGCATCTTTAATATAGGTCGTCTGACACAATGGGGCAGATTTACTTACCCGGTCCATTCGCGATCCAGCGGCGCGTACTCTGCGCTGGATCCGGGTCCGGCCGGGATTCATTAAGATAGTTCCTCCGCCGTCCACCAGGTGGCGCTGCTGCGCTGAAAAGCATTGGAATGCGCTGGAGTTCACCGAGCCGGGCTGAGTGAAGGTAAGTGCAATCTCCGTGACAGATTTTTTTTAAAAAATGCGGCAGTTTTTCCGAATCCGTCGGGTTTTCGTTCGGCCACGCCCCCCCCGATTTCCATCGCGTGCATGCCAGCGCCGATGCGCCACAATCCGATCTCGTGCGCCAAAATCCCGGGGCAATTCAGGGGAAATCGGCACAAATCGGAGATATTCGGGTAACACGTCGGGAAAACGCGAATCGGGCCCTTAGTAAATGACCCCCAATTTGTAAGATAAATACGGTGCTCGGTCCGAATCAGTCGGACCTTCTGACGACATGGCCCCTAATTTGTATCACATGGAGGCCAGTGCAACTGCACCCCAAAAGGGTCACACGTGACACAATCCCAGTGCACGCATTTCTTAAATACCTATGCAAGTCGTTTTAGCCATGAAGAACATGAAGACCCTTACTATATGTGCCCAAGTCATTTTTGTATCTCAGAATAAGGACTTTATTTGTGTCAGCAAGAAAATGCTCCTGATATCCTAATCTGTGGGTGTACAGGATGTGGGAGAAATGAAAGCAGTGAGTCTCAAGCTATTAGTTCAGGATTTGCAGATGTAGCTTACAAAAGAGAAAACTGCAAAAAAAATGCTAGAAACAAGTCATGTCATGCCCAGTAAACACGTACACAAGCCAGCTTATCCTGAAATGTTCTCCAAAAAGTTAGTTATACTTCACAGATAAAATGTTCCATTAAATGCATCTTAAATTGGCAAAATCAGCATCTTTACATATCTCCCTGCGATCATCCAAAATGTCACATCAGCTGTCATCACTTGTAATAGATTTTTCATAAATAATGGCCGCAGGACTCATTAATCATTCATAAAATCCTCCTGGGACAGCCTTTGTTTTACTATATATAGTCTCATATTTCTTAGGATTTAGGTCTCTTAGGAAGATTTCAGTGTGGGTCACAATATGACATGTGATATTATTCGAAGAACGATGTGATAGATCACATTGTCTATAGGTGTTGTTTTTAATTACCAATGCACAGACTTAAAATAATAAAAATAAATTTTTATCCTTAAAAAAAGTAGAAAAACAGACTCAATGGGGCATAGTTATCATACGCCGGTGCTTGTGCGCTGAAGCCTATTGATGCATCCAGTGGGGTCTCACGCAACGTTTTTTTATATTTAATTTAAAAACAAACGTAGCCGGCAAATTTTCACATGTGAAAAGCCGCCGGGTGCAGCCAGTGTACATGCGTGGAGACAATAACGCCCCGCTCAGCAGGTCGCGCCTTCTGTTCCACTGGCGTGAAGGTGGAGGATTAGGGTAAATAATCGCAAGTGCTAGCAATAAGCAAGCATTTGCGTTATTATTTCTCTGATGTGGCGCAGAGAGCCCGATAAATATACCCCAATGTTTAGGAATCCTCCTCTTACGTAAGTAATGGCCGCACTTTGTAGTTCTCTTAAGTTATCTTCACACGTTGTGCAATAATTAAATTGAATGAGATTTTGGAAATATAATATAGACAAAGCACAGAAACTGTCCTGTGATGCATGAAAATATGAATGGCCATATCACTTTTCTACTTCGGCTTTGCAGACGTTTGTGTGGATTTTTTACATGAAAGGCTTCGGGCAAGTGAATATTCACAAGTCTGCATAAATTGCCCCAAATAAAATTTGTATTGATTTGGATTATTGTATTGATTTTGTCAGACAACAGGTGATAAGAAAAGGTGAGAAAATGCAGCACTGATATCCACTTCAAAAACACAATAAAAATAACACAAATCTGCATGGAATCATCATATAAAAACCATGCCAATTTAGATGCTGTTTTGGCAAAACAGTCGGGAATGTGTGAAAATATCCTTAACATGCGGTCAAAGCAGAGAGTTAGGTGCAGGTCCTAAACTACCCACAACGCCTATCCTGCCTCTTTGTGCTTACCTAGAAGGGAAAACAACATAACGTTCTCTACATGACGTTCCCTACTGAGTAAGTGCATAGAACAGAAGAGAGAATGCAGACAGACAGATACAACCAGTTAGGATATATTAATTAAAAACCATGACGGCAGGGAAGTACAGAATTGCAAGGTAAAGAGTAGTCCAAAAACAAAGCAAGGGGTTAAAATAAAGCAATAGCAGAAAAAAGGCATAATTACAATGATCAAGTGACTACTATAACCGTCACTGGTATAGGGGTGGATCAGGTATTTGAAGACTTTCTTGATGCCACTCTAGCAGCTGGTTCTGTTGGCTCGGTTTTGACCCAGTTATTCTGACTTTGTTTTTGTCTGTTTATTTATTTGTCTTTTCTTTGTCTTTATTCTAAACACATACTCACAGTAGGGACTATTGTCCAGTTGTCCCCTGTGGGTTAGTGCAGGCCAGGCAGGTAGGCAAGGACATGGGTCATGACTTAGCTCAAGACCGGCACCTCTTTATTTGTTTTAATGGCATTTCCTTATAATTCTCTAATTCTGGTGCAAATGGTTGCATCTTAAGCCATGCCCTTTTTAGAGTTAGTCAGATAAACTGAGTTTAAACTAGATCAAACATTTGGTGGAAGATATTTGCCAAATATGATGCAAAATATGAATGAATTAGGATTCAAGTGCAAGAAGAGAAAAGTTAGGGGTTGTATAATCATTCTCATGTATAATCAAGAATCACCATTACAAGTATACATGTAAATCCAAGTTTATGTGTACAACACGAGATGAAACACCTCCTTCATCACAAATATGGATTTTGTAGACAAACAAGTGTTACAGGATTACTAGAGTGGACATTTTACCAAGTCTTTGAAAGCAATAAGATATTGCTTATTTATTTGACATTTAATAGGATATAATTTGGTTGTTTTTCACAATTTCTTGTGTTAACAATTTACTTAATAAACTACCTTGGAAACAAATTATGTATCCAACTGTATCAAGAATGATTCATATATAATAGAATGAGTTGGAAAAATATATTTCCAAATCCCTGGGATTTGGGAACTTCTTATTCAGCGGTACGCTGTCAGTCCTGGTGGAATGGAAGCTACTGTCTTGACCTTTCTCAGCTTTTTATCTGAACCTGACACTGACACTTCCATGTATGTTGCTTTTAGATCTCTATGTATGTAGTGTGATCAAAGAGAGATGCATGGAGGAAGTAAATAAGTCTCTGTGCTGACAGAAGTGTAAGCCACCAAGTCCCACTGACATAAACACATCATGACAAAGGGCATTTTGTGTTGTATTAGATTTCACACATAATGATATTGTAGAAGGGATAGGGCCTAACTTGTAGATCAGTGGAGGTCTCAGTGCTGAGACCCCCACAGATCATGGAAACGAGGGACTCCATTAGAGGTTAATGGAGCTAAACGAGGGGTCCGATGGAGGCCCTTGTACCTCCGTCGGACCCCTCGTTGCTCCCTCAGACTAATGGAGCAGACGGCCGCACATGACCGTTTTGCTCCATTAATCTCTATGGAGCAGATGGAGATTAATAGAGATTAATGGAGCAAAACGGTCATGCGCGGCCGCCTGCTCCATTAGGCTGACGGAGTGACAAGGGGTCAGACGGACCACTCGTTTTCACGATCTGTGGATAGGGCACTGAGACCCCCACTGTTCAGCAAGTTAGGGCCTATACCGTGGATAGGGCCTACCTTTTCTTTGTGGGAAAACCCCTCTAAGTTAAAAACTAACATTTTTTTTTACATATGTATGCAGGAAGCAGGTGTGTTGTCACATGCGGTATGTGCCAGTGCTATATCCATGTGCTGTACTCAAGGACAGCCCACTACAAACTTTATAGACATTATTATCTATTAATGTTTACAATCTACAAAGGATATAGTTTATCTTAAAGTTTAGAATTTATTCTCTGACAGACCACTGAGACACTCAAGATCAAGGTCCAATTTCCACTTTGTGAAGCAGCAGCAGCTCTCGCAAGTACAGTGCTGCTTCATTCACTTTCTATGAGACTGCCTTCTTGACGGATGCATGGGAATCCTATGCTTGTTGGATCCCTTTAACAAAGAATATATAAAATTGCTATTACTGCTATCATTATTTTGAGACAAGGCTAAAAATCTCTTGCTTCAGTTCACACAGGCATTCATTTGTATTCTAAAATCTGTCCACCTGCCACTCACTGAATAAAATTTTGCACAGGGGATGTCTATGAATCTTGACTAATGACCTACGCACACCATTCACTTCAGTGGAAGCCCAACAGTCTTCAGTGGAAGACTGTCTAGTAACAATAATGTCACGGGGGCACAGAAGGGACATCGATTGGCAATCCAAGATGGTGGCATCCACCAGCAACGCTATTAGGTGCCAAGGTCTGGTTATTGGCCATCCAAGATGGTGGCATCCACCAGCAACGCTGTTAGGTGCCAAGGTCTGGTTATTGGCCATCCAAGATGGTGGCATCCACCAGCAACGCTGTTAGGTGCCAAGGTCTGGTTATTGGCCATCCAAGATGGTGGCATCCACCAGCAACGCTGTTAGGTGCCAAGGTCTGGTTATTGGCCATCCAAGATGGTGGCATCCACCAGCAACGCTGTTAGGTGCCAAGGTGTGGTTAATTAACCTAACAGTATTGCTGTTGGGTGCAGACATCATCGCCGATCGGTTGACAGTCTCACACTTGTAGGCCTGTCTTGTATACTGATATATAATAGCCTGTTAGTCTAAACCTAGTTGTACATGAGCGAGTTTGGTCCAAATTACCTCAATGTTTCTGCATTTATTGGACCGAATGTGGCTATGGATTGCGGAATTCGATGGCACACTATGGGGCACATTTACTTACCCGTCCCGCTGACGACGCCAATCCGGAATGTCCGACGAGGATTCAGAGCTGCCGCAATTCACTAAGATCGTGCGTCCAATTTCCTGCATGTGTCGCTTCCCCCGCTGAAGCCGGAGTTCTGTCCATGCACAGTAGCTCCAGCTTCAGAGCCAAGGGCACTCAGCACCTCGTTTGAGAAGCCGGACCTACTGCGCATGGGTAGGATTCTAGCTATTCAGATAAGCGCTGACGCTAAAGACTGGCTTAGGAGGGATTGAAAAAGGCTACCGGGGCATGGAGTAGCCATAGCTCCTGCTACACGGCGCGGTTACTCCATCCCCAGTCTCTTAAAAAAATTTGCATATACATCAGATTAAAGTTTTATTAAGTTCCGGGGCACAAAAAGTTTTATAACAAAAAGCATTAGGTTACACTACATTACGGTAACCGACCACCGGATCTACCTTAGCAGGGAGAACCTTGATGGGTTTCCTTAAAGAACACAAAGGGTAAAGTTAAATACAGTATTTTTGGAATGGAATTACTTCCTTCGGAAACTCTAAGGATTGTTTATATTGGCTGTTTATGTAGAATATTTTGTCCGTAGAAGCTGCAGAGGCTGTAGCCAAGGGCATGCACTGACTACTTTGATAGGAAGTGTCCCTGGGAGGAGAATGTGTGAAGAAGATTACGCTGTGTACCAGGAGCAGTCTACACTGAATGTCCTGCCAGACAATAGCTTGCCAATTAGCAAGCGGCAGAATATGGGTGTTCATGGGCACATCATCTGGTTATTTGAGCCCTATTTATATCAAACTATAGAACTACTTTAATTGTGAAGAATATGAATGATGACAAGTAGTTATTCTCAGAAAACTGTCAGGTCAAATGCTATAAATGTTAATGTGGATAGAAATGCATGCATCCAACTCCTCCGATTTATTTTATTAGGTATTCTTAGCAGACTAGTGGATCCCCAGTGCCACAAAAAAATCAGAACTCACTTATTCAGTGCATTTCGAAAAATATGAACTGGTTTTTGATTGGCTGATACAGGCAATACAGATACAGGCGGTCCCCTACTTAAGGACACCCGACTTACAGACAACCCATACTTACAGACGGACCCCTCTGACCTCTGGTGAAGCTTTCTAAGTGCTTTACTATAGTCCCAGACTGCAATAATCAGCTGTGAGGTGTCTGTAATGAAGCTTTATTGATAATCCTTGTTCCCATTACAGCAAAAAATGTTTAAACTCCAATTGTCACTGGGGACAAATTTTTTTTTGTCTGGACCTACAATTATAAAATATACAAATTCAACTTAAGAACAAACCTCCAGACCCTATCTTGTACGTAACCCGGGGACTGCCTGTAATGCATAAGATAGTTTGATTATTAATTGCTAATTACATAGCATGGTTTGGTTATATTCCTGTTCAAAATGTACCTATTGGGGCAGATTTACTTACCCGGTCCATTTGCGATCCAGCAGCGTGTTCTCTGCGGTGGATTCGGGTCCGGCCGGGTTTCACTAAGGTAGTTCCTCTGACGTCCACCAGGTGGCGCTGCTGCACTGAAGTCCACCGAAATGCGCTCAAGTTCACCGGCCTATTCCTGGTGAAGGTAAGTGCAAGTTTGGCGACACTTTTTTTTTTTTTAAATGCGGCGGTTTTATCCGAATCCGTCGGGTTTTCGTTCGGCCACGCCCCCCAATTTCCATCGCGCGCATGCCGATGCGCCACAATCGGCGCAAATTGGAAATATTCGGGTAACACGTCGGGAAAACGCGAATCGGGTCCTTAGTAAATGACCCCCATTGTTTTCAATGCTGCATCCAGGGTCAGCTCCAGGTTTCAGTAGGCCCCTGGACGACAGATCCTCATTGGGTCCCTTTGCAGTGGAGGCTTCAGAAACTAAAACAGCCTCCTGTTCCCTAAATATTCCCTAGTTAATCATCCCAAACAGCCCTGTCATGGTTATTTTATATATAGCCCCCCTCATGTATGTATTCCTTACATACAGTCTCCCTCACCCCCATGGATTCCTTATGTACAGCCTTATGTGGGCTTCACTGGCAGCTCTGGGCCCTGGCACTTGCCTGGGTATGCCCAGTGTGGGCGCCGCCCCTGCCTTCAGCGTTATAAACTGGATGTTGCTTAGTCGCATACCTAGTGGGTTGATGGGCAGTTAAGGCTATTGCATTCAGTCCACATTAGATGAACTATAGTGTATGGAGCAGGATAATGGTGCCTTGAGATCCCACCTCCTGTTTCTGCCGTTGTTCCTATTAGTTACAGGTAGTGGTGGAGCTTTTAGCGGACTGATGTAAAGATCCAGATAGAATTTCAGAATCAGAACAGACATGAAGAACAATGGTACACGATTCAGACCATGTTCTCTGCTGGAATGTGCATAATATGGTAATATGTTTGTGTGCAGTATAGTGGCACTATGAAATCCTGTGTTATTACTATGTTATTGTGCAGTATATTGGTATATATCTTGTGTTTCATTTTATTGAGTAATTATAAGAATCATTGTAATATATGTTTTTTGTAATGTGTGTGTGTGTGTGTAAGGCAGTGATTTTCAACCTTTTTTGAGCCGCGGCACACTTTTTATACTTAGAAAATCCTGGGGCACACCACCAACCAAAATAGCACAAAATGACACTAAAACAGTCGTATTATACATATAGTTAATAATATAGATTCTAAATTTATTTTACTCACTCAGTGTGAAACCTGGGCCTGTTTCGATAAACACAAAAGGGATATCCTGGCAGGAATGGTGGAAAGACACACACGAAGCTCTTCCCCAACAGTTCTCAGTTTCTCCCTGTTTTTAGTATATGGTGCTGATTATTATGTGGCTCATATACTGCAAAATAAAGGGGTACAATGAGAAGTACTATGGCCATGAGGCCAGAGCACAAGTGCCAGCTCATATACTCAGCATATGAGCTGGTACTTGTAGTACTCCAGCCTCATGACTATAGTATTTTTCATTTTACATTTCTCATTGTTATATGCAGTATACTGCTGGAGTACTAAAAGTACCAGCTCATATGCTGAGTATTCTGCCAACAGTTCATATACTCAAGCAAAAGCTCATATAGTCAGCATTATTGGCGGGCATTACCTTGGCGGTGGGCAAATGCGAGAATCTCTCCGCTCTCAGGATGATGCGCCGGCCTCGGTGACGTCATTTTGTCGCGCGAGGTTCAAAGCTTGCGCATGTGTTATTGTACACGTCTCCTACATTGTACGAAGCCGTGACTGCGCATCGCTGCGCATTGCCGGGAAACAAAACACAGGGGGCACCATAGTTTGGGGAACTTTCCCCGCGGCACACCCGACCATGTGTCGCGGCACACTAGTGTGCCACGGCACACTGGTTGAAAATCACTGGTGTAGGGGGATATTTGGTAATTTATCAATATACAGGCAGTCCCTGGGTTACATACAGGATAGGTTCATTGCGTTTGTTCTTAAGTTGAATTTGTATGTAAATCAGAACTGGTATATTCTATAATTGTAACTCCAGACAATTTTTTTTTTTCAAAATTTTGTGCTGTAATGGGACCAAGGATTATGAATAAAGCTTCATTCCAGACTCCTTACAGCTGATCATTACAGCCTGGGACTATAGTAACATCCAGAGAGCTTCACCAGAGGTCACAGTGGGCAGAGGGGTCCATCTTTAACTAGGGGATGTCTGTAAGTTGGGTGTCTTTGAGTTGGGGACCGCCTGTACATCTATTTATAGTTCTGATCCACTTTCTTGATATGTAAAGTGAAGTCTCCTGTCTTTTACCTCATCAGCCAGAGATTCCTGACCATAAAATGGCCACAGATGGAAGGTCATGTGATCTCTATCTGTCTATGAATAATTCCCCTGGCAGGACCTTGATCTTATATTCATGAATACTGTCATAAGGTGATTGTTTATGGACGGATAGCATCACATGACCCTCCATCTGTGGCCATTTTATGGACAGGATTATCTGGCTGATGAGGTAAATGACAGGAGGCTTCACTTCACATATCAAGAAAGAAGCAGAATTATTAATAGATGTATATTGGGAAATTACCTAATATCCTCCCCCCACACATTACAAAAAACATGAGGTAAAATGGCCCCTTTAAATAGGAATCTGTTTTTGATGTATATGGAGCCTGTGCATGGTTTAGTGCATCATCAAAAGTGAGTATAAAAAAGGTTTTTGGCTCCCGACAAGATTGGCAACAAATAACAGATATCCAGAGTATGTAAGTCATCGAGACAGTCAGACATAGATCAATGATCTGTCTCTGCATTCAACAAAATAATGGATCCTCCATTTCTTTGTAATTATTTTTTAAAATATTGACTATTAAATTGTCTTTTACAAAAAAATTAGATTTATTAAACATTTTCTCACAAAAAGTGCCCAGCATTTGAAACAATGGGGGTCATTTACTAAGGGCCCGAATCGCGTTTTCCCGACGTGTTACCCGAATATTTCCGATTTGCGCCGATTGCACCTGAATTGCCCCGGGATTGTGGCGCACGCGATCGGCATGCGCGCGACGGAAATTGGGGGGCGTGGCCGAAAGAAAACCCAACGTATTCGGAAAAACCGCCGCATTTAAAAGCCGAAAAAGTGTCGCTTGGGGAGCGCTTACCTTCACCTGGTCCGAGGTGGTGCATTCCGGCGCGATGAGATGACTTTCACCGCAGCAGCGCCACCTGGTGGACGGCGGAAGAACTACCTTCATAAATCCCGGCCGGACCCGAATCCAGAGCAGAGAATGCGCCGCTGGATCGCGAATGGACTGGGTAAGTAAATCTGCCCCAATATGTTCTCTGTTTTGCATATCATTAACAATGGCCCATTTTTGAACTGTATTTTTTAGGTCTAAGACTGCCCAGCGACTGTAAAAAAAGGATTCCCATAAACTGCAGTAATAAACATTCACTGGAGGGCTGTGAAAAAGATATTACTATTTATGAGCAAGAGCGTAATTAGTAATTTAATATTCTACTAACTCTTGTCTGTTGCTTTTTCGCAGCAATAACCGCTCCCTGATTATGTTATTCTCCATAATCCTAGAACAGGGCAGTGAGATAGTATTAGGGTCAATTTCATTAATTGTTAATTGATACGGAGCCAGTAATGGCGATTCTAACAACAATGGAATGGGATGTAAGTCGTTAGAACTTTTTTTTTTATAAAAAAGGAATTGGAATTTCTTTTTTTAGCAAATGGGCATAATTTGACTTGTTCTTATAATGTATGGCTTATACTGTGGGGCCGGGTGAAAATGGGCAGCAGCCAATCATTGGCCGCTGGCAATATTCAGAGTGTTTCCCCACTGATGTCACTGTTCTTCTGTGGAGAGTTTAGTATTAGGAAATACAAAAGCAGATTGCGCTCCTCTAAGGTGGATAAAACACAATCAAATGGTGGAGACCCCTATTAGGATGGGGGTTTACCTTATAATGTGCTTAGTTCAAGCCTTTCATTAAATATCCAGGAGGAGCTGCCAAACAGTCAGATACTGTGTGTAGACTGTACTCAGTGGTTAGTACTTGGGGAGACCAGGGAGGGGTTCCAGTTAACCCTCCCTGGTCTCTCCAACTTCTATGGACAGTGACATCGCTGGGGTCCTCCCTGATCTTATGGCAAGTGAGGTTCAATGTGGATAAATGTAAGGTTATGCACTTGGGTGGGGGCTAATAATCCACATGCAACATATGTTCTTGGGGGAGTAAATCTGGGAGAGTCCCTTGCTGAGAAAGACCTGGGTGTAATAGTAGATCATAGATTATATAACAAAATGCAATGTCAATCAGCTGCCTCTAAAGTCAGCAAGATCTTTTCATCTATCAAAAGTGGTATGGAGAGCTAGAGAGAGTACAACGAAGAGCCACAAAAACGTATGGAGTGTCTCAGTTATGAGGAAGGATTAAAACAACTATATTTATTTAGTCTAAATTAATGGTCCATACAAAAAAATATGGTGGTAAGTTGTTCCAGGTTAAATCAAATCAAAAGACGAGGGGGCACTGTCTCCATCTGGAGAAAACAAGTTTTGATCACCAGAGGTAACAGGGCTTCTTTACTATGAGAACTGTCAATCTGTGGAATAGCCTGCCTCAGGCGCTGGTCACAGCAGGGACAGCAGAGAGCTTCAAGAAGGGTCTAGATGCCTTTTTACATCTAAATAACATTAATGGTTATGTTATATAGAATTGTTTCCTCTGAATCTCTTCCTCATCCCTTCCCTTCTTTGGTTGAATGTGATGGACAAGGGTCTTTTATTTCAACCATATATACTTTGTAACTATGAATGTAACTTTATATGCCCAGTGGAGGCTGGGGAGGGATGCAGTACTGCTTCATTCACCCCCCACAGACTTCAATGGCCTTCAATGTGTCGCTCAGAATGAGGGTACAGGAAGAAAAGACATAGCTGCCTCTTATAATCCTCTTTTCTGCACAGTATATGTTGTGTCCCTCTATCTGCCAGTATATGTATACTTTTGTCTTCCAGTCTATCTGTACTCTTAGTGGGAAGCTTTTCTGGCTTATAAACTGAGTGTGTACAAAAAACACCATGTGAATTCAGTCTTAGAAAGCTCTGATAAAATCACACCAATGTCTCCTTGTTACATCTGTGTCTCTGTCTTCTTCTGTTCGTACTGTAAAGCCGAGAAGGCGCTGAATTCTCTGGTGCTTTTCAGTCAGCAGTCTGAACAGCGCTCTACTTGCTCGACTGTTTGCTCTCTGCAACCCTTGCTGTGGACCAGTAAGGGTTAAAGCTCACGTGTACCATCTTGCCTCGCATGTCAAACAGTTTGTCTGCTAGTTTTCTGTCTCTGCTAATCCTGATGTTTGCATGTTTTTCTTGTTTATCGATATTGGTTCCCAACAATTCTCTGATTATTCGATTTTTAATTTTATGCTATCTTGTTGTGGCCCTGATTGTCTACCTCCCTTTTTGTTATTTCTTTTGTTAACTGACGCCCAGTTACTGGCCACTGTTTAGGGTGGGGCCAGTAGGCACCTAGAGAATGTTTGGTATACTCAGAATTGGGGCTCACTGTCCTTGTCCGTGTCCTCCCCTTACACTCCTTGGGAAAAAAATTAGTTATGTAGGTTTTATGGCCTAACTAAAAAAATATCTTGAGTGGTTAGGGTGGTGGAAAATAAAAAAGTAATACCCCCCATGCCTTGCACATGATTTGTCTTGACTGGACCAAAAGGGGTGAGACTTTTTTACTGCTGCAGGTTAATCACGGGCCACAGTGGTCACATGTTCAGGAATGGTGATGACATTGTTGATATGTTAACCAATTTTGCCCTTGTGCCCACTGAGACCACTTGTAAACCCCAGTGGGCACATGAGCTAGATGGCTGGCTGGATCTAAAAGAAGTACAGGGTGGGTGTTGTGCATCTGGAACAAGGCACCAGGCATAGATTTTTATTTTTTCACTTCCTCTGTCTGGCCCAGAAAACCATCAGTTCTCCATTCTCCTGACACAGCCAGGATTGTGCAACTTTGAGCAGAGTTTGCACAAGACCCCCAAATTTTTCAGGGTGGAACACTACAAATTTGCTGGAATTATCTATTATTCAGTATAACTATGGCAAACTCAGAACTTTGTGCTACATTTGTATTTTAAAATGATAAATATTTCAGCCCTACTTTCCATCCAGTACTCAAATTTGTCAGTTCTACAATTTTTTTCAGCTGGCTACACATTTGATATCAGCCAATTTGTCTGAAGTTTTCAAAGTCCTCCCATTGGTCCCAGCCTATCTACAACAATTTTGTTGTGAAAACATTTTAACATTCCTTTGTTTCCAAATGTAAGAGGGAACATTGATGTACGTGGCCTCTAGAGAAAAATGTACTGAAGACAAAGTGGCACAAAGCGTTCCTGTCCTTGCTCCCACTTTACTTGAGTGATTTGTGGTCAAACAACTGCTTATTGGACCTTTATATGTCCCCAATGTCTATAAAGACCCGTATGAATAGCATTAATCCTGTTGGGGAAACAGATGTGCTTTTTAATTTTATTTTTTTGCTTGAGACCTGTGAGTGCATTAGGAATATAGAGGGACACTTATTAGAGCGTTTACGGCAGTTTTCAGATGTACAAGCCCTGAAATAGTTGTAATACTGTAAAATGTAATAGTGAAAGATACATTTCTTTGTTCGACTGTGGGTTTTGAGCGTTCGTTCAGGCGCTGGATGACCGCAGTATTTGATTTAAAAAAAAAAAACTTGATTTACCATATATACTCGAGTATAAGCCTAGTTTTTCAGCACAAAAAAATGTGCTGAAAACCCAAACTCGGCTTATACTCGAGTTAAAAAAAATATAGGTTTTACCAGGCTTTTGTGGTAAAATAAGGGGCCTCGGCTTATACTTGGGTCGGTTTATACTCGATTATATACGGTATTTATACATTACCATACACAAAAATGAATACTGTTAAAAAAATGACAGTAAAAGGAAATGAAGGATTTTTTGAACAACGCATTTCGTGTGGCATTTCATAGTGGAACCAGATGAAGCTCTTGGTGCAAGAGCGAAACACGTTGTTCAAAAAATCCTTCATTTCCTTTACACTATAATTTTTTTTAACAATATTCATTTTTATGTATGGCATCAGAAGTTAGGGCCCATTTTTAAAAAATGTTTACTATATTTTTCAGACTATAATATAAACAGCTGCACTGGGATTGTGTTGCACGCGACCGTTTTTTGTGGCGCAGCTGCATTGGCTTCCATGGGCGTGCCGTCGGACACTCCGACTGATTCGGACTGAACACAGGATTTAACTTTCAAATTGTGTTGTAAGTTAAAGATGCACCACTAAAAAGATGTGAACTCTGTCGGACCTGAGCGGGGAAGCAACACATTCACAATTTCAGGCGTACAATCTTAGTAAATCGCCGCACACTGCATTATACATGGACAATGCACTTTCTGTGAACTCCGGTGACCGGGTAAGTAAATGTGCCCCGTTATGTATTGGGTACTGCAATGTGAATTAAAGGAGAGAAAAGGTTAGTAGCCAAGCAATGAGCTACATGATCACACATTTTTCCAAATTATTAGTGGTACTTGACAATAAAAATCAGTTTTCTGTTGTCAGTGCTTCCAAAAAAATAGATTTGCACCAGAAATATTAAATGTTCTTGACAGATTTAAAATTTTGCATACTTCTTGTGAACATTTTGGATGGTGCTTGACAAATTGTAGATTCTTAAAAAATTCCCTTCACCTCCATCCCTGACTTCACAACCGTCCATTTCTCAGCTTGATCTCATGCAACATTTCAACAACATTTTGACAATCTCCAAAAAGTTGCATAGGGCAGAAGAGGCCTTTGATGTTGTTACTATTTTCACAATTAGTACAGTATATTGTTTCTGCTAATACACTGACACAAGTTTGAATAAACTCGATAAGATATTGATATAATAAGAGTCATTTCACTCTGTAGCAATGCGATAAATTATTACATTTTTGCATGTAAGCCCATTGGGCATCAGAAGTTAGGGCCCATTTTAAAAAAATGTATACCATATTTTTCAGACTATAAGGCGCACCATCAATAAATGCCTGCTAAAATGTCTAGGTTCATATATAAGGCGCACCAGATTATAAGGCGCACCTGATTATAAGGATGAATGACCAGCAGGTGGCAGACCTGTGCACAGTTCACGGCAGCTGTTGTCTGTCAGTACAGTTCATATATAAGGCGCACTGGACTATAAGGCGCAGCTTTGATTTTGGAGAAAATCAAATGATTTTTTTTGTGCGCCTTATAGTCCGAAAAATACGTAACATTTTAGCATTCACATGGGACCCCATTTTCCCATAATAAATTTTTTTCATAGCTCCTGAAATTTGGGGGATGGCTGTTGGGCATCTTTATGTTAAGAATAGAGATGAGCGAACATGCTCGTCCGAGCTTGATGCTCGGTCGAGCATACGTACCTCTCGAAACTGCTCGTGGCCTACGAAATACTTCGCCCAGCTCGAGAAAATGGCAGCTCCCGCCGTTTTGCTTTTTGGCGCCAGAAACAGAGCCAATCACAAGCCAGGAGACTCTGCACTCCACCCGCATGACGTGGTACCTTACACGTCGATAGCAGTGGTTGGCTGGCCAGATCAGGTGAGACCTGGGATAGACTAGCCGCTGCCCGCGCTGGTCGGATCATTCTGTGTCTGGATGCCGCTAGGGAGAGAGCTGCTGCTGGTCAGGGAAAGCGTTAGGGTGTTCTATTAGCTTACTGTTAGGCAGGAGTGATTCTCCAAGAACCCAACAGCCCTTCTTAGGGCTACAATAACGTTCTACTTTTTTTTTTTATTTGCAGCTAGTACCATATTGTGAGGAATTTGCAGGGGGACTTGCTACGTTGTGTTTAGCTCTTAGTGAACACATATCCACCTCAAACACCAAAGTGGGAATTTATTAGGGGTTTGATTCAATTAGGCACAGTCTGCCATTTACTTTTTATTTTACGTTATTTTTTTAATAACTCAGTGTCATCCATCGGCATAGTAGTGTGCTTTCATACTGGCTAGAAAATAGCCATAGAAGAATCCACAAGCTTACTTACCCTACAGTAGCGTTATATATTGATTTCTGGTTGATCTGCTGGTGGCTGTACTTGCTGCAGTGCATCTACTAGCAAATGTGAGCAATTTGTAGTGAGACTTGCGACCGCTGTGTTTTGCGCTTAGTGACGCACACAATCCATTGCAAGACCGAAGTGGGAAATTTAGTAGGGGTTGGATTTCAATAGGCACGTCTGCCATTTTTCCTTTTTTATTTACGTTTATTTGTTTCATAACTCGGCGTCATCTCATCTGGCATAGTAGTGTGCTTCTACTTGCTAGAAAATAGCCATAGGAGAATCTAAACGGCTTACTTACGCCTACAGTACGTTATATATATTTGATTTTCTGGTTGATCTGCTGGTGGCTGTACTTGCTGCAGTGCATCTCTAGCAAATTGTGAGCAATTTGTAGTGAGACTTGCGACCGCTGTGTTTTGCGCTTATGACGCACATATCCATTGCAAAGACCGAAGTGGGAAAATTTAGTAGGGGTTGGATTTCAATTAGCACAGTCTGCCATTTTCCTTTTTTATTTTACTTTTATTTTTGTTTCATAACTCTGCGTCATCTCATCTGGCATAGTAGTGTGCTTCATCATACTTGGCTAGAAATAGCCATAGAGAATCTAAACGCTTACTTACTGCCTACAGTAGCGTTTATAATATTTGATTTCGGTTGATCTGCTGGTGGCTGTACTGCTGCAGTGCATCTACTCAAATTGTGAGCAATTTGTAGTGAACTTGCGACCGCTTGTGTTTTGCGCTTAGGTGAGCGCCATATCCATTGCAAAGACCGAAGTGGGAAAATTTAGTAGGGTTGGATTTCAATTAGGCACAGTCTGCCATTTTTCCTTTTTTATTTACGTTTTATTTGTTCATAACTCTGCGTCATCTCATCTGGCATAGTAGTGTGCTTTCATACTTGGCTAGAAAAGCCATAGGAGAATCTAAACGGCTTACTACACCGTACAGTACGTTAAATATATTTGATTTCTGGTTGATCTGCTGGTGGCTGTACTTGCTGCAGTGCATCTACTAGCAATTGTGAGCAATTTGTAGTGAGACTTGCGACCGCTGTGTTTTGCGCTTAGTGACGCACATATCCATTGCAAGACCGAAGTGGAAAATTTAGTAGGGGTTGGATTTCAATTAGGCACAGTCTGCCATTTTTCCTTTTTTATTTTACGTTTATTTTGTTTTCATAACTCTGCGTCATTCATCTGGCATAGTAGTGTGCTTTCATACTTGGCTAGAAAATACCTAGGAGAATCTAAACGGCTTACTTACCCTACAGTAGCGTTATATATATTGATTTCTGTTTGATCTGCTGGTGGCTGTACTTGCTGCAGTGCATCTACTAGCCATTGTGAGCAATTTGTAGTGGAACTTGCGACCGGTGTGTTTTGCGCTTATGACGCACATATCCATTGCAAAGACCGAAGTGGGAAAATTTATAGGGTTGGATTTCAATGTAGCACAGTCGCCATTTTTCCTTTTTTATTTTACGTTTATTTTTTTCATAACTCTGCGTCATCTCATCTGGCATAGTAGTGTGCTTTCATACTTGCTAGAAAATAGCCATAGGAGAACTAAACGGCTTACTTACGCCTACGTAGCGTTATATATTTGATTCTGGTGATCTCTGGTGGCTGTACTTGCTGCAGTGCATCTACTAGCCAATTGTGACATTTGTAGTGAGACTTGCGACCGGTGTGTTTTGCACTTAGTGACGCACTATCCATTGCAAGACCGAAGTGGGAAAATTTAGTAGGGTTGGATTTCAATTAGGCACAGTCTGCCATTTTTCCTTTTTTATTTTACGTTTATTTGTTTCATAACTCTGCGTCTCTCATCGGCATAGTAGTGTGATTTCATACTTGGCTAGAAAATAGCCATAGGAGAATCTAAACGGCTTACTTACGCCTACAGTAGCGTTTTATATTTGATTTCTGTTGATCTGCTGGTGGCTGTACTTGCTGCAGTGCATCTACTAGCATTGTGAGCAATTTTTAGTGAGACTTGCGACCGCTGTGTTTTGCGCTAGTGACCACATATCCTTGCAAAGACCGAAGTGGGAAAATTTAGTAGGGGTTTGGATTCAATTAGGCACAGTCTGCCATTTTTTCCTTTTTATTTTACGTTTATTTTGTTTCATAACTCGCGTCATCTCATCTGGCATAAGTAGTCTTTCATACTTGGCTAGAAATAGCCATAGAGAATCTAAACGGCTACTTACGCCTACAGTAGCGTTATATATATTGATTTCTGGTTGATCTGCTGGTGGCTGTACTTGCTGCAGTGCACTACTAGCAAATTGTGAGCAATTTGTAGTGAGACTTGCGACCGGTTGTGTTTGCGCTTGTGACGCACATATCCATTGCAAAGACCGAAGTGGGAAAATTTAGAGGGTTGGATTTCAATTAGGCAGTCTGCCATTTTTCTTTTCTTTATTTATTCGTTTATTTTTGTTTCATAACTCTGCGTCATCTCATCTGGCATAGTAGTGTGCTTTCATACTTGGCTAGAAAATAGCCATAGCAATAGGATAGCATCGTTTGGTTTTAAAAACTCAAAACACAAAAAAAAACAAAAAAAACAAAAAAAAGTTAAAAAAAAATTAAGTTATACTCTCATTTTAAAATTTTAACCCGAGGGCTAGGGGTAGAGGACGAGGGGGGACGTGGGCGTCCAACTACTGCAGGGGTCAGAGGCCGTGGTCCTGGGCCGGGGAGACACCACCTCTTTGAAGGAGCAGGGGAACGCCGCAGAGCTACATCCCTAGTTCATGTCTGAATTACTGGGACTCGTGGTAGAGCACTGTTGAGGCCAGAACAGGGCAACGGTGATGTCGTGGATTGCCGACAATGCTTCGGGCAATTTGTCCACCAGTCAGTCTTCCACGCTCCACCATGTCACCGAAATCGCCACTCCTCCAGCTCCTGCACCTCAGCCTCCTCCCCCCCAGTCTGCCCCAGGAAAATTTGGCATTTGAACCGGCAATACTTGAGGAACTGTTTTCTGGCCCCTTCCCACAGCACACACCACTTGTCCGGTTGCTGCTGAGCAATTTTCCGATGCCCAGGTTTTCCACCAGTCACAGTCTGTGGGTGATGATGACCTTCTTGACGTTAGTGGAAGTGTGTAAAGAGGTGTCGACCATGAGGAGACACGGTGTCAGACGTGGTGAAGTTGTTGTCAGGGCAGGAAGTCCGAGGGGGGAGCAACTGAGGGACCGGAGGATGATGATGAGTGACAGACCCAAGCTGGGTTGATAGGCCGGGTGAACACAGTGTCTTCTGAGACGGAGGAGAGTCCTCGACCAGAACAGGTTGGAAGGCAGTGGTGGGGCCAGACGGAAGGCAGGGCCAGAGCTGGTGCATCAGTGCCAATGTGTCAACTAGTGAAGCTCCCGTGGCGAGGGCTCTTGCGGCGAGGGCTAGATTTTCAGAAGTCTGGAGGTTCTTTAAGGAAACACCGGATGACCGACGGACGTGGTGTGTGCAACATTTGCCAAACCAGGATCAGCAGGGGTTCCACCACTACTAGCTTAACTACCACAGTATGCGCAGGCATATGAATGCTAAACACCCCATCAGTGGCAACAAGCCCGTTCACCTCCGGCCGTGCACACCACTGCTCCTTCTCCCCTGTGTCAGCTGATAGTCAGCCCCCTGCCCAGGACCTGCCACAAAACCCCATCGTGCGCCTCCACGATCCTCCACAGCATCCACCAGCGTTCAGCTCTCCATACCCCGACGCTGGAGCGGAAACGCAAATATAGTGCACCCACCCGCACGCCCAGCCCTTAATGTCCACATCTCCAGATTGCTTAGCCTGAGATGACTGCCCTTAGGCTCATAGAGACCGAGGCCTTTCGCAACCTCATGGCGGCGGCCACCCCTCGGTATTCGTCCCCCAGCCGCCATAACTTTTCCCGGTGTGCCGTCCCAGCCCTGCACAGCACGTGTCAGACAACATCACCCGTGCCCTGACCAACGCCGTTTCTGACAAGTCCACAGACCACGACACTGGACGAGTGCTGCCGGGCAGGCCACTATATATCGCTGACGGCACATTGGGTTAACTTGTGGAGGCTGGACCGAGTCTGACCTGGGGCTGGTCATATACTACTGCCGACCCGGATTGCGGGGCCTACCTCGGTCCAGGTTTCAGGCCTACTATGCCTCCTCCTCCTCCCACCCTCCTCCACCTCCTCCTCCGAACTACCATCCGGGGCACGGCGCATCAGTCGGTAGCTCTAGGCACAGCACAGTGGCCGTTGCTAACGACAGCAGCGTGTCTCAAACTGCTGAGCCTAGGCGATAAAAGGCACACCGCCAAGAGCATTACAGGGCATCACGGCGCAGACTGATCTGTGGCTGGCACCTCTGAACCTGAAGCCGGCATGGTTGTGTGTGACAACGGCCGTAACCTGGTGGCGCTCTGCAACTCGGCAGACTGACACATGTGCCATGCCTGGCCCATGTGTAAATTCTGATAGTTCACGTTTCCTCAAGACATACCCCAATCTGTCAGATTTGCTCACGAAGGTGCGCCGCATCTGTGGCGCATTTCAGGAAGTCCAGCACAGATGCTGCACTCTCAGGGCAGCGCAGCGCGCCTCCAACTGCCCGCTCACCGACTGTGTGGCGACGTGCCCACGAGGTGGAATTCAACACTGACCATGTTATCCAGAGTTTACCAGCAGCGCCGAGCCATTGTAGACTGCCAGATGTCAACTTCCACCAGAACTGGTAGTCAGGTCAGTCAGCTTCCATCAAGTCTACAATGAGGAGTGACGTGGATGTCTGATATCTGTCAGGTGCTGAGTAACTTGAGGAGTCAACAGATGGTCAGTGGCGATGGCCGCCTCATCAGCCTCACCATCCCGCTGCTTGGCCTGTTGAAAAACTCTCTGGTCAGAGAGTCGGAAGCTTGCGCTCGTCACAAGAGACGGGGGAAGAAGATTCCCTTGTTGATAGCCAAAGCACCCTTAGGTCTGTTTCTCAGCGCATATCGAGGGGTGGAGGTGGAGGAGGAGAGGAGGAAGAAGGAGAGAATGTTGGCGAGACCAAGAGGGACCATTGTGAGTTCCTCACTGTTCAGCGTGTATGGGCAGAAGAGGAGATTTGGAGGAGTTGGAGGAGGAGGAAAGGACAGTTCAGACCAGTGAGGGGAGTGAATTCTTACGTTTGTACTCTGGCGACATATGGCGATTTCATGCTAGGCTGCCTATCCCGTGACCCTCGCGTTCAAAGAATTTATTCCAGCACCGATTACTGGGGTGTTCACTCTCCTGACCCCACGGTAACAAGCAAATCTTTCCACTCTCATCCCTGACAGAGGAAAGGAGTGTGAGAATGCATGAATACCAGCAGGCCCTGGTGCACAATCTGAACAGTATTTCCCTTCTGGACACGCTAGCGCAGAGTGCTAGTTCTGAGCGGACAATAGCGAGGGAGAGTAGGCGGAGCAGGCGCTTGTCCAGCACTGGCAAGGGTACGCTTTCAAGGCTTTTGCCAGCTTTATGTCACCCAGCAAACACTGTCACCTGTCCCAGTCTCGGCAGAGTAGGGCTGATCTTACAGAAAGATTGTGAGGGAGTACGTAGCTGACCATACCATCGTCCTAAATGATCACACAAAGCTCCCTACAACTACTGGGTTTCAAAGCTGGACATGTGGCACAACTGGCGCTGTACGCCTTGGGGTTCTCTGCCTGCCTGCGCAGCTCTTGTCCGAGCGGGTTTTCAGCTGTTGCGAGGGTGACAGGCTCAGAGGATAACGATACAGAGTAAGCGACGCCTGTCGACTGCACGCGGACAGGCTGACGCTTATTAAGATAATAAAGCCTGGATTTCTCTAATTTCCAATCTCCACAGGTGAAGGAAGCTCAACCTGAATAATTGATCCACTCCCTCCTCCTCATTTTCCTACTTCCCTCCTCTTTGTACATCTAAAGCAGAGGAAACTGGCTATTTTTGACAGGGCCCACTGGCTCTAGCTATAGTACTTAGCATTTAATTTTTCTGGAGGGCCACCGACCCGGTCCTCTGTTAAAAATTTTTGGGAGTGCCACATACGCACTCATCTATTCATTTTCGAGGCCACCGCCTCCTCTGTTTTAAAATATTTTGGGAGTGCCACATACAGGCACTCAATCTATTCAATTTTTCTGGAGGGGCACACTACCTGCTCCTCTGGTTTGAACTTTTTGGGACTGCCACATACAGGCACTCAATCATTCATTTTTCTGGAGGGCCACTACCTGCTCCTCTGGTTGAAAACTTTTTGGGACTGCCACATACAGGCACTCAATCGATTCCATTTTTCTGGGGGGCCACCTACCTGCTCCTCTGGTTTGAAAACTTTTTGGGACTGCCACATACCAGGCACTCAATCTATCATATTTTTCTGGAGGGCCACCTACCTGCTCCTTGGTTTGAAAACTTTTTGGGACCTGCACCATACAGGCACTCAATCTATTATCATTTTTGTGGAGCCACCTACCTGCTCCTCTGGTTTAAAACTTTTGGGACTGCCACATACAGGCACTAAATCGATTCCATTTTTCTGAGGGCCACCTACCTGCTCTCTGGTTGAAAAATTTTGGGACTGCCACATACAGCACTATCCAAATTAAATTGTTACCATAGCAGCCTCCACACGTTGTCTCCATTGCTACCTCCAAAGTCGTCCTGCTGCCTCCAATCCATCGTCCCTTTATCAAACGCGTGTGTCAGGCAGAATTTGGGTTGTTTTCCCTTGGATTCCACATCAAATTTGTTAACTTTGTCGCCACCCAGCTGTGTTATCCACAAAATATACTAATAAACTTTTTATCATTTACCATTTATTTCAGCGCTTCTTGCGCATCTGTTTACAACATTCCCCTCACCCGCATATATCCTAAACTTATAAAACGCTACTACACTTGATCTATACAAAAGTTCTTAGAAGTGCTGTTTTGGGAGTAGCACAGAGACAGGGGCTTGGATTGGCAAGCTCGCCTGGCAGCGGAGCGCCAGCTCCATCCCAAGATCCAACTACCATAGTTTTAACTGCAGCACCTTTAACTCTACTATAGTTCACTGCCTCCATATAATTAATATAATCTTTATTATATAGCGCCATCATATTCCGTGACGCTTTACAAATCATAGGAAACAATACAAATGTAATGTCCAGAGCACAACATTTGTATGGAACAACAGATGTGAGGTCCTCTGCTCGCCAAGCTTCGGTTTATTAGATGATGGGGTAACACGAGGTAAAAGAATATTAATGGTCAAGCCATTCTTTCTAGGAATAGAAAAAATATAATAATAAATTTCTGTCGCTTGAACACTCAGCCGTCATCTTATTACCAGTGCCGGGTGAATGGGACTGTAGAGAAGTCTGGTGCCTGTTGGTTGCTGGATAACAGATGGGAGGCACGACACAGGACGGGTTATATAGAAGAGTTAACACTTCATGCAGTTAATGATGTTATATGGCTTGCCTAAAGAAATGGGTTTTAAGAGCACGTTTGAAACTTGTGAGGTTGGTATTAGTCTGATAGTCCAGGCAGAGCATCCATGATTGGTGCAGCTACTAGAGAAGTCTTGGAGACGCGAGTGGGGGTCCGCATCTAGGGTAGGTTAATCTAAGATCACGCGGATCTAAGAGCAACGGGTTGGGCGATAGACTGAGATAAGAGAGGAGAGTAGGGGGGTCGCATTATCCAGAGCTTTATGGATGAGGGTTATTATTTAAACTGTATTTTCGAAAGGAGACTGGCAGCCAGTGCACGCGACTGCGAACTGTAAGCATACATGGTCCCTTATCAAACGCTGTGTCGGCAGAATGTTTGGGTTGTTTTCATGGCTTCCACAACAAACTTGTTTACACTTTGTCGCCACCCTGCTGTATCCCACAAAATACTGGCAACTTTATCATTTTTTACCGATATTATTTCAGCGCTTCTTGCGCATCTGTTTACATTCCCCCCCACCCGCCATATCCTAACTTATAAGAACGCTACACACTTGATCTATACAAAAAGTTTCTTAGAAGTTCTGTTTGGGGAGTCCCTAGAGACAGGGGCTGGATTGGCGAAAGCTCGTCTGGCCGCTAGCGCCAGCTCCATCCAAGATCCAACTACATAGTTTTACCTGCACACCTTTATCTACTACTTTCCCTGCCTCCTACATGGTCCCTTTATCAAACACTGTGTCAGCAGAATTTTGGTTTTTTTCATGGCGTCCGTTAACTTTGTCGCCACCCTGCTGTGTAATCCACAAATATCTGGCAAAACTTTTATCATGTACCGTTATTATTTGAAGCCTTCTTGCTCCCTCCTTGGTTCCTCTCTGCCACACCATGGTTTGAAGCTTAGTCCATTAGGTATGGTCGTCATGCCACTCTCTAAGCCTGCTGGCCGCTGCTGCCTCTGCTGCCATCCCCTATAGTGTCAGGGTCAATTATTGGTGTTGATCTAATTCTAGCTTCATTCTGTCACTCTGTCATGGCCAATGCTGTGCCATAATTTTGGCATAATGGTGCGATTAAGCAGCCTCAGAGGCATCCATGCATGCTGCCCCTGCTGTTTCCTGTCCATTTCCGTGGTGTTTCCATCCTTTTCTGAGGTTCCCAGGTGTTTGGCCAAGCTTCCCTGTGCAGAGCCTTGGTCCCCTTGAAAAATGCTCGAGTCTCCCATTGACTTCAATGGGGCTCGTTATTCGAGACGAGCACTCGAGCATCGGGAAAAGTTCGTTTCGAATAACGAGTACCCGAGCATTTTAGTGCTCGCTCATCTCTAGTTAAGAATCAAGTAAGATTTTAGTGGCGGGTTTTTTTGTGGTAAAAAACCCCAAAAACTAAAAACATGCGATAATGCTATACTTACGAATATGTTAACCCATTGTTAACATATGTGTTTTTTTAACACTGTGTTAACATCTTGTTAAAGTACAACTGTAAAGTATAAAAACTTTTGCCTGAGAAGAGGTTATTTGCCTGATAACATTGCATTTACAAAATGTATACGTTAATGCAATGTTCACACATGTTAACACAATGTTAACATATGATGTTGCTGCCGTTATGCTAACACATACAATAACATTGTATTTACAAAACATGTGTGTTAACGTAATGTCAACATATGCATTGATACAATGTTAATACATGCTAATGCTAACATTGTGTTAACATTTGTGTTAACACATGTATTTTGCCACTTCTGAACATACCCTCATTGTGTGTATGTGTCGGTGTATATATATATATATATATATATATATATATATATATATGCACATCTTGTGATGTTGCCATGTTTTCATCTTTTTATTTCTATCTAGGTGTTTTATATTGTAGTTGGAAATGTTTTAATATATCTTTTTCTTTGTGAAGTAGTAGATTCCTGTATGATGCAGAGCTCCAGTGCTCTGTGTCTTCCCTGCCTTGTCCTCTACTAGATCTCTGTACAAGCAGTAACAATGATCCTGTGTCCTGATTGGCTGAGAGGTTTGTGCACGTTCACGTGAATGCCCTGAGCTGATGTCACAACCAGGAAGTCCCACCCACTTCAGGAAAAGCTTAGAGCAGTGATGGCGAACCTTTTAGCGGCCGAGTGTCCTGAGGACAGCAACACAGTAGAAAAATGGAACATTTTCATCATTTTAGCTTCTTTCCAGTGTCCCTCTGTACACAGAGAATTGTGGGACCAGCAGGAGGTCCTCCAAAGATAATTCAGCCCTGTCTACTCATTCTCCCTCTTCCTACAGTCCCAAGTAGCGAAGTAAGTATCAAAATATGTCTGAAAGCAGCATCTTTTAAGTTCCTTGGAACTGCAGGAAGAGTCCTGTCTGGTGTGCTGGGGCGATGGCCTGGGTGCCCACAGAAAGGGCACTGAGTGCCGCCTCTGGCACCCGTGCCATAGGTTTGCCACCACTGGCTTAGAGGATAATACATATAGCCTTATATATCTATTAGCCCGATATCTCAGGTTAGGAAGAAGCCAGAAGCAGGATACAGGTATCCTTGGAATTGTTTTCAAAGGCTCTCTCCAGCTGTGCTAGCACTATATTTTGTTAATAACTTTACGGTTACACTTTAACACATGCATTTTGTAAACGCAATGTTGACGACAATGTAATTAATGTTTTTAGGCAAATCTCCTCTTCTCAGCTGTTGTGATGCGTTTGAAAACGCCATGTGTTACATCTATGTGTGACCGCAGCCTCATATGTCTTCATCTCCCTGGGGTGGGACTAGGCTTAAAAATGCAGGCCATTGCCCTGAATCCAAAATTTACAGTAGTGTCCACTCCTGTATATAACCCCATCACATGGTTTGTGTCCATGTGGATTTTAGACATTTGCAACAAAAAGTCTCAAAAAGTTCCACCTGCCAAGACAGGAAAAACTAAACATCTATCGTAAGGAAAAAGACCTTCCAAATGTCTCAAATATTCCCCAAAGGAAATAAAGGATCCATGTTTGCCATTGTAATACATTACCTCACACTAAAATATGTAATAATGTATATTCCCATTTTAGAAAGTACCTAGAGAACTAACATATGCCATCACTTCAGAATGAGGGGAAGCTCTATCTGTTGGACTCCCACCAATCCCTTCATAGTCTTTCCCTGCATGTTGGTGCTTCCTGCAACTATCCCCAATTACTTGAATAAAGCTAAGTTGCAGTTGCCTGTACAGAGACCATCCAGGAGTGCAGCTGTACAAGAAAAATCTGGGAAGGGGATGTATCTTAAAGTAATTTTCTAATTTTTTTACTAACTTAAGATATATTCACACGAACGTATGGGGGACGTATATACGGCTGAAGTATATACGTTCCCCATATACGGCAATGGGCTCACGGCGTCCTACGGAGGCGGTACGTGCCGCACACGTGCGGCACCGTACGGTTCTGTGGCCAGGAGAAAGATCGGAAATGTCCTATCTCTCCCCTTTATATCTCCTCCTCCTCTCCCCGGCGCCAATGTATGCCCGCCGTACTACTGTATGGCGGGGCATACATCATGTGAATGTAGCCTACGATTTTAGAAGAAATGCTATGTTTGTGGTAGGTGGCTGCAGTAGCCAATCACAGGTCTCAGCACTGACCTTTTATCAAATGGAATATGCAGCAAAATTTCCATGAGCCATGATTAAGAGCGCGGTTGTGCTTGAAACGTGTAGGTGATATGATGTTACTGGCACCCTGTACCTAGGCTAGGGGATGTTTTGTAGAACAATTGGAATTTCTTAAATAAAGTCTGAAAACAAAACTTTTCAAATAACTGGAGCATTTTGGTGCTGGATCCATCTGATATTTTGCAGCACTGCGTACTCTGATCCGGGGAGGGATCTACCGCACATCTACCGCACATACTGCGACAGTAACTGCCCCGGGATACTGGTGAGCAAAATATTGCAAAATATTCATTAACAAATAGAATATCACTGCTGAGGTTAGTAGAAAATAATATTTTGGTATTTTCACCACAATTTTTTTAAAAATAGGTATTAAATTATTGCAGTCAGATATAAGCAGTTACATGGTCCTAAAACAATTGCACTTTTTTGTCTTCTTTCTAGGAATAACTTTCCCAGAAATTGTCTGTGGAGCTGCTCATATATTTTTTTTTTAATTACTAATTGAGAGAGAAAACCAGTTTTTCTCTCTTTGTATTTTGTTCTTTTTGTGTAGACATATCAATGGCATCAGATGTAACTGTGAAACTTCTGCACCTTCTATTCAGGAAGCTAGAAAATCAAAACACGGCTACTGTTTTGTAAAATGTATAAAGATTTTAATTTTATAATTCACAGAAAGCTTGTGTGTTTTGACACAAATATATCTTTTCATTCATGTGAATAAACATTGCAAGCTGGTTGTTGCAAGAAAAAGTACAAAAAAAATTGTAAATATTTATATATATAATGAGCTCGCCATTCCATGCCAATTTTTTTCAGATATCTTGTCATTAAGATATAAGGTTCACATATGTCATTTTTGTTTGTTTGCTTTTTTGTTCTGGGTGGGGGTGGGGGGGATGTTGTCAAATATAGAAATCCACAAGACCTGATACTAAAGTCAGAAATAAACTCAATCGGACAAAGAAGAACCCAATTAGTGAAGGCAGCAGGAAGGCAGCATGTGTTTGTTGCCACAAAACAAAACAACATTTTAACATGAGTAGGTGCCCTAAAGGGTTGTCCGACGAACAAAGGGATTGTCACACAGGCTGGTGTTGGAAGAGTCTCTTGTGGGAAGAGTCTGTGGACTCCCTGGACTACAGCGGGGGATCATGGTACTGGCCGCAACCAGGGAGCGGAGTTTAAGTGGACCCCTGGTCTTCGCCAGAGCTTGCCAGAAAGCGGAATGGTCTTGCTGCGGCGGGGAGCCCCCAGGTCGCTCCACAGTGCAACTAGGCCCTTGGTGGCATCCAAGGTAGGGACACAGGGAAGGCAGGACCTCGGGAAGGCAGGACCTCGGGAAGGCAGGACCTCGGGAAGGCAGGACCTCAGGAAGGCAGGACTTTGGGATGGCAGGACCTCTGGAAGGCAGGACCTCTGGAAGGCAGGACCTCTGGAAGGCAGGACCTCAGGAAGACAGGACCTTGGGATGGCAGGACCTCTGGAAGGCAGGACCTCTGGAAGGCAGGACCTCTGGAAGGCAGGACCTCAGGATGGCCACCGGGACACAGGACTGGCACAGGAGTACAGGGCCGCCACAGGAGTACAGGGCCGCCACAGGAGTACAGGGCCGCCACAGGAGTACAGGGCCGCCACAGGAGTACAGGACCGCCACAGGAGTACAGGACCGCCACAGGAACACAGGTCCGCCACAGGAACACAGGACCACCACAGGAACGCCACAGGAACACAGAAACGCCACAGCCACAGGAACACAGGAACGCCACAGGAACGCCAAAAGAATGCCACAGGAACACGCAGACACGGAGGTGTCTGGAAATGCACAGGAAACATCGAGGCATCTGGAAATGCACAGGAAACACGGAATGCTTTCTCTTCAGTGGAAGGACTTGAAGATACAGCAGGCGATGCTGGCAGGCACCGGGCTATATACGAGTCCGGAAATGCCAGCCCAATTAGGAGGACCCTGGCCCTTTAAATCCTGAAAGAGTTGGCGCGCACGCCCTGGCCAGGATGCATACCCACGGCCTGGACTGGACCGCAACTGAGCCATCAGGAGCCGTGAGAGGTGCATCCTCTGTACCGAGGATCGCGGGTGTAACTGTGACAGAGATAAGTGTCTTACTGTCTGAAGGTCCAATTGCTGAGATTCTCTGTGACCACTATAAAATAGTGTTGAAGTGCCCCTTATTAATAGAATGGTGGTGTACATGTGTGATTACTACACTGCTACTTTCTTTCTTTTTCCACATTTTTAATTTTCTCTATCTTACCCACAATGTAAAGGTTTATAAAGGTTTTATATTTTTATGTCCACACATACTCTATAAAAAGAGTACAAAGAGAGCAAGCCCCAGGGCCCCCACCACTTTACTCATAAAAAGGCCTCCACTAGGAAAGTCCAATAGTCAGCCCACAGCTGTAACCTGACCGTATTTGACAGCGAAGCGCAGTGCCAATGCACTCGATGTGTGTCTGCCTCCCTGCCTCAAAGCTGTGGCTCACTGGCTCAATGCATGCCCATGCAGCCCATCCGTACTCCCATTCTGCATGCTTTTCAGGAGCTGCACTGCATGCAGACTGACACCTGATGACCATTTCCAGAATTTCAGCCTGTAGAACGCTGTTAGCCAGGTGAGGTGATGCAAACATAGTGGGGAACATTTACTAAAAACAGTGCAGTCTGTACTATATGCAGTTTACCTGTGTAGTGTGCAGGGGGCACCAGATTCTGTATTTCCGGCACCTGTTCTTCATAAATCTGGCATCCCTGCACTGCTCCGACACTTTTTTCCCCCGCACCGTTAACATGGGCCATGTCCATTTCTGTTGGGCTTTGCATAATAAATCTGTCGCACGGTCCGACTAAGCACCGGAATGCCCCCTTCATTACAGAAATTTGTGTTTCTGCCACATCGCAAAATGGTCACGTGCAACACAAATGTGTCACAGACACTTCTTAAACACATGTGCAAGCAGTTTGCACCTTAAAGAATGTGCAAAGTCCGACAGAAAACTGGCGCAAGCACCTTAGTAAATGTGCCAAAGTATCTATTCTAAACTAGAATTCTGGTCATATGAGAAGTGAATGAACTCCCTCTCTTCTGGATTCCTATGACGCCATATATCCATAACATTCACATCTTTCAAGAAATGAGCCAGGAAAGCGTTCAATTCCCTTAACTGTCCTGCTTCTAAAGCAGTGCTTCTCCTGTCCTCCATTGGGGACGCCTCTGTATTCATGTCAGCTTCTATCAGTTTAGGCAGTGAGTCAGCCTTTAGCAGTTGTTTGGTAAGTGAGACATAAAATCTGGCTTGTCTGGCATTCGGTCTGCAAATATTGTCAACTAGTGCACAATGGGGCACATTTACTAAGGGTCCGTGGACTGCATTTCTGTCGGGTTTCCCGACTTTTTCCGGTTTGTGCTGCATTTAACTGGGTTTTTTGGCGCCAGCTTTCATGCAACACAAATCATCGGGCAGGCCGTTGGGCGATCCGACAGATTCGAACAAACCGCAGGATTTAACTTCTAAATTGTGTTGCAAGCCAAGCACTTACATGCACGGCAAAAAGAAGGTGAACTCCGGCGGACCTGAGCGGGGAAGCATCACATTCAGCAAGTCGGGCGAACACCTTCTTGAATCGCAGCACAGTGCATTGTCGTCGGACAAATGTACTTTGGGGATTTCTTCCAGACCGGGTAAGTAAATGTGCCCCAATGTTTCCTGTATATCAGGGGTTAGGTGCTTTGCTACCTCTTTTGCGAGACTTCAATAATCTTTCGAAAGCTCCTCCAAGTAGTCCTCAGCGTCTCCTTCTTCTTACTCATTGTCCATAGTTGACCGCGAGCAACTTATTTTGCATTTTAAGTTAAACATCTGAGTGGTAAGTGCTTTTCCAGGTAAGTTGTAAGCAATCGACTAAGATTACATATTCGGCTTATGAAATATTTGACAATTGTAACTAGCAAAATATGATCACTCTAAAATGTTTCAGCAGGGTACAAAACCGAAATTCTCTTCTGCCTCCAATGCTTTTCACTAAATTAAATCCTTGAAATTGGATCTAATAAATCATTTTCCACATCCAAAGGCAAAAGTTTATTCCTTTTATGAGACGAACATCTAAGGCTACAATGTATCTAAGTGTTCACTTGGGTTTGATTATTCAATCAGAGAAAGTACCTCGATATGCGCTTCCTATAGAGATAATTCATTGTCATGACCTAATTGTATGTGTTTTATTTCATTTTTTATTTCATTGCTCGTCTTTCTGAGGGGCTTGTATTTTGAAGACACTATTGAAGTAAAGGCAATACCCCTGGTATAAGCTATATGTTCCCTGCATTCTCCATGCTCAATAAAGGGAAATTGAAGGTTCTATTATACCGGACTACAATGCATTATATTATGTTGTGGTCTCTGGGATCACTTCAAAATAACTTGAATTTCCTCCCATGAATTTGTACTCAATACTCCATAATGAAAATTTATACAATATAACAAGTTTATTAACTTGCACATGACATGAAGAGAGGAGGGAGGGGATGGTGCGGAGGAGAGGAAGAATCCATGAGGAGACTGAGACAGGCTGTTGCAGTTACCTTCTTTCCTGGGACTCATCACACAATGCTGGTGGGGAGCAAGGTAATGTGAAATAAAGTTTTATAACGTAATGATGAAATGATTCAGAAAACTGACAAGGGCATTTTTAAAATCAGCACCGCAAAGGCTGCTGAAACCTGTCACCAACTAAAAATCACATTCCTGCGGACAAGTTTGTTTTAAATTTCTACTAACGGAGTATACAGCACCAATGGAAAGTGCCTTTAAAAAAAAAAAAAAATTATGTTGCCGCTCAGCCATTCCAAATTAGCAGGAAACGCCGTTAGCAGATGCTCGAGTTCAACCGTGACCTAGACGAAAAAGCTTGAATCCAGCACAATAAATCAATTTTCTTCTCTGTATAAAATAACTCTTTATTCAAACCTCTTATAACAGGTACTGTACATATCCCATATTCAGGCCAAGTGCAGACGCAGGAGGAATCTCCAATGACTTTCGAGGGTTATTCATGGCTACCTGTTGGCGTCTATATATAGGAAATGTCATACAATGGGGAGGGAATATGCTCTGAACGTACCTCATAGTGCAACATAGTAAATGAAAGAGCTGTCCACAAGCCAGGAAGATCTTTGTGTATACATATAAGAAAGGATTCTGACATCACACACAAATATATAGACACTGAGGGGAAAAAGACAAAATGCAGCCACATTTCCGTTGGGCTTTCTCACTTTTCGGGGATCGCACAGCCGGGACAGGGATTAAGAAGGGCATTGTGTTGCATGTTTTCGGATTTTTGCGCAATTGTGCTGGCTTTCATTCGACACAAATCGGGGGGCAGGGAGTCGGACAATCCAACGGATTCAGACAAACCGCAGGATTTAATTTTAAAATTATGTCACAAGCCAAGCACTTACATACACCGGGAAGAAGAAGGTGAACTCTGGCGGACCTGAGCGGGGAAGCCACACATGCAGGATATCGGGCACACACTCGTAGTGAATCGCGGCACAATCCATGTTCCTCGGACATTCCAGATCGAGGATTGCAACCTGGACAGGTAAGTAAATATGCCCCATTATATTTTAACCTTCCCAAACTATCACTCGCTTTCCGCTGAAAATTGGAAAATTACTTATGATCAAGTGTTTTAACAATTTACCTGCATAAAAGCAAAGAAATTTATTGACATAACTCATAGATACAAATCGTCCTGCACAGTGGACCTAACAAATAGGGCAACCGATATTGCATGTGGAATACTAAGGAGAGAAGACCTGTAGGACTAGTGCACCATACACCCAGAATTTGATTAATCCCCCTCAGTGAGTTCAAGAGCACAACCAAAAAAACATAGAATTAATTAAGCAACATCACTAGGGCAACATGGTGGCTTAGTGGTTAGCATTACAGCCTTGCAGCGCTGTGAACCTGGGTTCAAATCCCAGACTCAACATCTGTAGAGAGTTTGTATGTTCTCTCCGTGTTTGGGTGGGTTTCCTCCCACACTCCAAAAAATACTGGTAGGTTGATTAGATTGTGAGCCCCATTGGGGACAAGGACCGGTTTTGGCAAGCGCTGTGTAATCTGTGTGCGCTATATAAATAAATAATTATTATTATCTCTGTGAATGTCATTATGTGGCGCCTCCAGAACTCTGACTTGAATCCAATGGAACATCTACAGAGATTTTAAAGGTCTCTAAAATTCAGTTTTTACTGACATTATGGGGAATTACGTTTAGGATAATAGAGAAAAAATATTTTTCTTTGTATTTCAACACAAAGGTGCAACATAAGAACATGTGAAAAAATTTAATCATCTGAAAATGTTTCAAATACATTGTATGTAATAGATGACCATGGATCATATCTATGGTACATCACATTTGTAAGCTCTCTCCATGTATCTCAGTCTTCAGGTGGGATCGTGTACATTAATCTTCTTATTGGAAATTATTTGTATTTTTTTTTTGAACCTTTGAAGGAGGGATTATATCACATGCCATCACAACATATCATGACACTTAAGAACTATAAGACCCCAATGTTAATTCCCTGTTGCCAGCAAGAATCATCATTTAAATTCAGATTTCACATGTAATTACACAGTTTGTCTGCAAGTCAAAGTCTTAAAAAGCCTCTGAGAGTCTCGTTTTAGTCTAGTTTTTTTAATTATGTAAAATTTGCAAATATCCTGTGCACCGGAAGTGAAATCTAAGCTAACCGTTCTTTGCCCACATTTTCTGCAAAAATTACAAGATTTCTGTAACATCCATACTGGCATCATCCTGTGTCCATTGATGGCGGCTGTAGGCAACAGTTTAGACTTAGAATTTTAATATCACATAAAAATTCCAGGGAGCCTTTCCTCTCTGCTAGTCTCTACTTAAAGACGTATTCCCATTTCAGCAAATAATTGATATTGTTTGTGTAATGAAAAGTTATACAATTTTCCAATATACATTCTGTACCAATTCCTCATGGTTTTTAAGATCTCTGCTTGCTGTTCTTCTATAGAAAGTTTAATTGTTTATTTCCAGTGGACAGAAATCTGACCATGGTCACACCGGTGCACGGCTCGTTATATCACACAGCTCTGATTACTCTCTATGTGCAGCTGTGTGACCAGGGTCAGATTTCTATCCACTGGAAGTAATCAATGAAGCTTTCTTTAGAAGGACAGCAACCAGAGATCTAGAAAATCATGAGGAATTGATACAGATAGTATATTGGAAAATTGTGCTTTGTGGTTTCCATTTTTGCCTGTTGATTTGGTACTTTGTTTGTTCTCTCTGTTATGACCTAGCTCTTGTGACCATTCTTTTCTGTTTGTATTGTCTGTTTATCCATGTTTGCACTTTGTTGTATGGAGGGAACAACACCCAGTTACTGGTCTTTGTTTAGGGAGGTTTTTAAGTAAGTAGTTATGGCCAGTCTGGTGGATGTAGAAATAGGGATTTCTGTCCATTTCTGTGTCTGTTTCTAGACTCTGCTTAAAATTTCACAATCTATTTGGCGAAGCATAACATGCATCAAAACCATTGTCCAACTGGAAGCATGGAGGTGGAAACAGTTTACTTTAGGGATGCTTTCCTGGTAAGGAGATAGGATGGCTGCTCTGTATTGAAGGGTCGATGGATGGGGCCATATATTGATTTTGGCCAACAACCTCCTTCCATCAGTAAAATAAGAACATTGAAGATGGGTTGTGGTTGGGTTTTCCAGCATGACAATGACCCAAAAACACAAAGTCAGGTCAGCTAAGGAGTGAATCCATAAGAAGCATTTAAAGGAAATCTACCACCAGGATGAAGAATTGTATGCAAATGTATTAATAGAGCCTGGAGCCCCTCAGGCTCAGTCTTTCATCCTGGTGGTAGATGTCCTTTAAATACTTTTAATGGAATCATGACCTAGCCATTCCAGAACCCAATAGAAAATCCTTGAAGAGAGCTGAAACTCGAATTGCCCTGGGTTTTTGGCGCACACGATCGGATTGGGGCGCATCAATAGCGCTGGCTTTCATGCGACCGAAATCGCGGGGCTTGGCCGTCGGACAACCCGACGGATTCTGAAAAACCGCAAAATTTAAAAAAGGATTTGTGTCGCAAGACAATGCACTCACATGCACCAGAAAGAAGAAGGTGAACTCCGGCGGACCTCGGCGCAGCAGCGACACCTGCTGGATATCGGGCGCACGACCTTAGTGAATCCTGGCAGACCCAAAACCTCGTCGGACAAGGCGCTGTGGGATTGCGACTGGACCGGGTAAATAAATGTGCCCCAATGTTGCCAAGGGACAGCCCTGAAACCTAAAAGATTTGGACAAGATCTGTATGGAACATGCATGCAGCAGTGGGCCAAAACCGGTGCAGTATCTGTAACTACAAGATCTACAGGAAGCGTCTGACCTCTGTTATTGCAAACAAAGGGCCACAAAGTGTTTGCGCAAGTTTTTTATTACTGACATGCGCCGCAAATCTGTCTGCGCCTCAACTCTGCATGACCAAAGTGCAACTAAAAAGGGGGGGTGGGGGGGGGGGTGCTGTGGGGGGGGGGGGGGGGGGGGGGGGGGCTGGGGGCGCCAGATTAATGAAGACCGTGTGCTGGTTTTGATGAATCTGGCACCCCTTGCACACTCCACAGGCAAACTGCACAGTACAGTACAGAACGCACTAGTTAGGATAAATATGGCCCAAAAGCTTCTGCACCAAATATTAAGTCACAATTTTCTTATAAGTCACATTTTTCTTTACTTATTTCAAATAATATCTAAATGAATTATTTAAAAATCATACAATAAGATTTTCAAACATTTTTTTTTTAAACTGTCTCTCGCAGTTGAAGTGTAGACCTCTCCATCATTTGAAGGTGGGAAAGATTTTCTCCACTGTATATTAGCTTCATTTATATATATACGTTGTGGGTTTTCATAAAGTTATAAGCAAAAAAAAAAAATGACATAATGATTACCTGGACTATTTTATTAGCTATGTTTATAAGGTCTCATCGGGGCACATTTACTTACCCGTCCCGTCACGATCCCCAAGGGTGCGTTGTCCGACGAGGATTTGGAGCTGCCGCGATTCACTAAGATCGTGCGTCCAATTTCCTGCATGTGTCGCTTCCCCTGCTGAGGTCCGCCAGAGTTCACCTTCTTCTTCCTGGTGCATGTGCATGTCTTGCGACACAATTTTGAATGTTAAATCCCGTGCGTTGTCCGAATCTGTCGGATCGTCCAATGGTCCACCCCCCATTCCTAAATGCGGCGCACATCGGAAATTGGCGGATAAGTGCGGTTCGTGGACCCTTAGTAAATGAGCCCCATTGTGATCTGTCATATAATATCTTCTTGTATCAGACTCTCACCAATGCAGAAGCTATGGTGGCTGTTGCCTGTACGTCCTTATGCACTGTGAGGCCATATGCATCCTGTACATACTGTACAGTACACATATATATTATGTGTAGAGATGAGCGAACATGCTCGTCCGAGCTTGATGCTCGGTCGAGCATTAGCGTATCGACAACGAGTCGGTGACTCGGCGAATACTCGCTAGCCGCGCGAGAAAATGGAGCTCCCGCGTTTTGCTTTGTTAGCGCCAGATAACAGAGCCAATCACAAGCCAGAGGAGGTGCTAGCAACCGACTGACAGGATGAGGGAGACCCTAAACATGTACATGGTGCCAGCTAGGCACATGAGCAGCCATAGACCTGGGCTAAAGACTAGCCGCGACTGCCCGGCTGCTAGGATCATTTGTGTCTGGATGCCGCCACCTAGGAGAGAGTGCGCTGTGTCGGGAAAGGTCTAGGGATGTTTCTTTAGCTTACTTTTGAGGCAGGGAGAGATTCTCCAAGAACCCACAGCCCTCTTTAGGGCTACATAACGTTTTACTTTTTTTTTTATTTGCAGCTAGTACCATATTGTGAGGAATTTGCAGGGGGACTTGCTACGTGTGTTTGACTCTTAGTGTACACACATATCCACCTCAAACACACAAAGGGGAAAATTTATTAGGGGTTTGATTTCAATTAGGCACAGTCTGCCATTTATTTGTTTTACGTTTATTTTTTTACAACTCAGGTCATCTCATCTGGTCATTAGTAGTGTGTTTCATACTTGGCTATGTACAACATAGCATGGAGAATCCAAACAGCTTACTTACGCATGTACAAGTAGCCGTTCTATTATATTTGATTTCTGGTGATATCAAGATGTGAGCGTAGTACTTGATGCAGTGCATCTACTTAGCAAATGTGGGCAATTTAGTCAGTGAGACTGCGAACCGACTGTGTTTTGCGCTTCAGTGACTGCGAGCATACTCGCAAATCGACACAAGACTCGAAGTGGGAAATGTACTTATAGAGGTGGATGTTTCATGTAGGAAAGTATGCAATTTCCTTTTTTAATTTACGTTTATTTTGTTAATAAATAAGCTCAGGTCATCTCATCGGGCCATAGTAGTGTGCTTTCATGCCTTAGAAAAAATGCCCAATAGGAGGAATCAAACGGCTTACTTACGCCTACAGTAGCTTTATATATATGATTTTGTGTGATTGTAGGATGTACTTGATGCACAGTGACATTCTAGCAAATTGTGCAAGCAATTGTAGTGAGACTTGCGACGACGGTGTGTTTTGCGCTTAGTGACCACCATATCCAGCGAACAAAAGACCGAAGCGAAGGGGAAAATTTATTAGGGGTTGGATTTCAATTAGGCACAGGTCATGCCATTTCCTTTTTTATTTACGTTTATTTTGTTTTTAATAAATCAGCGTTCATCTCATCATGGAACATAGTAGCTGTGCTTTCATCACTGGCTAGGAAAATAGCCATAGGAGAATCCCCACAACGGCCTTACTTACGCCTACAGTAGCGTTAATATCATATTTGATGTTGGTTTGATCTGCTGTGGCTTACTTGCTGCAGTGCATCTACTAGCAAACTTGTGAGCAATTTGTAGTGAGAACTGCGAAAGCGTGGTTTTGCGTTAGTATGACACACACATATCCATTGCAAAGACCGAAGTCGGGAAAAGTATTAGGGGTTGGATTTAAATTAGGCACCAAGTTGCACATTTCCTTTTTATATTTTACGTTTATTGGGTTTAATAATCAGCGTCATCTATGTCTCGGCATAGTAGTTGTTCACTTGCTCAAATGCAACTGGAGGACAAAGATTAGCATTAGGAGAATCCTAGAAGGTGGTTACACGCAAGTGTACGATACAATATATTCTGATTTCTGGTTTGATCTTGGTGGTGGCGTCTTTGACTTGCTGCGTGCATATCTATAGCACAATTGTGAGCATTGTTGGTGAGACTTGCGACCGCTGGTTTTGCGCTTAGTGACGACACATCCATTGCAAAGACCCGAAGGGAAAATTATTAGGGGTTGGATTTCAATTAGGCACAGTCTGCCATTTTCCTTTTTATTTTACGTTTATTTGTGTAATAACGCGACTTTCTAACTGGCTAGAAAATAGCCATAGGAGAATCCAAAGGCTTACTTACGCCTACGTAGTAGGTATATATTGATTTCTGGTTGATCTGCGTGGTGGCTGTACTTGCTGCAGTGCATCTACTAGCAAATGTGAGCAATTTGTAGTGGACTTGCGACCACTGTGTTTGCGCTTAGTGACGCACATATCCATCGCAAGACCGAAGTGGGAAATTTATAGGGGTTGGATTTCAATTAGGCACAGTCTGCATTTCCTTTTTTATTTACGTTTATTTTGTTAATAACTCAGCGTCATCTCATCTGGCATAGTAGGTGCTTTCATACTTGGCTAGAAAATAGCCATAGGAAATCCAAACGGCTTACTACGCCTACAGTAGCGTTATATATATTGATTTCTGTTGATCTGCTGGTGGCTGTACTTGCTGCAGTGCATCTACTAGCAAATTGTGAGCAATTGTAGTGAGACTTGCGACCGCTGTGTTTGCGCTTAGTGAGAACACATATCCATTGCAAAGACCGAAGTGGGAAAATTATTAGGGGTTGGATTTTCAATTAGGCACAGTCTGCCATTTCCTTTTTATTTTACGTTTTATTTGTTTAATAACTCAGCGTCATCTCTGGCATAGTAGTGTTGTGCTTTCATACTTGGCTAGAAATAGCCATAGGAGCATCCAAACGGCTTACTTACGCCTACAGTAGCGTTATATATATTTGATTTTGGTTGATTGCTGGTGGCTGTGTACTTGCTGCAGTGCATCACTAGCAAATTGTGAGCAATTTGTAGTGAGACGTGCGACCGCTGTGTTTTGACCGCTAGTGACGCCATATCCATTGCAAAGACGAAGGGGAAAATTTATTAGGGGTTGGATTTCAATTAGGCACAGTCTGCCATTTCCTTTTTATTTTACGTTTATTTTGTTAATAACTCGCCTTTCAGACTTGCGCTAGAAAATAGGCATAGGAGAATCAAAACGGTACTTACGCCTACAGAGCGTATATATATATTTGATTTATGGTTGATCTGCTGGTGGCTGTACTTTTGCTGCAGTGCATCTACTAGCAAATTGTGAGCATATTTGTAGTGAGGACTTTAGCGAACACCCGGTTTGGCCGTTGATGACGACACATATCCATGACAGACGAGTGGAAAACATTTATTAGGTGGATTGGGATTTCACAATAGGAAGTCTGCCATTTCCTTTGTATTTTACGTTTATTTTTTAATAACTCAGCGTCATCTTCATCATGCATAGTAGTGTGCTTTCATACTTGGTCCTAGAAATAGCACATAGCAATAGGAAGAATCGTTTGGTTTAAAATCAAACACAAAAAAAAAAAAAAAAAACACAAAAAAAAGTTAAAACAAAATTAAGTTATAACATCTCATTTAAAATGGTTTAACCCGAGGTAGGGGAGGTAGAGAGATACGAGAGGGGACGTGGGCGGTCCAACTATGCAGGGGTCAGAGGGCTGTGGGTCCTGCCGGAGTTGTGGGTGAGACACACCTGCTTAATGAGGGAGCAGTGGGAAGCCGACAGAGTTACAATCTAGGTTCATGTCTGAACGTTATCTGGGACTCGTGGTTTTAGAGCAACTGTTGAGGCCCAGAACAGACAGTGGCACGAACAGGTGATGTCGGGATTGCCGACAATGCTTCGAGGCAATTTGTCCACCAGTCAGTCTTCCACGCAGTCACCACATGGTCACCGAAAGATCAGCTCATACCACCAGCTCCTATGCACACTCAGCCTCCTCCCCCCCAGTCTGCCCCCTCCCAGGAAAATTGGCCATTGAAACGGGCCCCATACTTGAGGGGGAAATGTTTTCTGGACATTCCCACACTCACAAACCACTTGTCGATCCGGTTGATTGCTGCTGAGCAATTTTCCGAGTGCCCAAGGGTTTTCCACCAAGTCACAGTCTGTTGCGGTGATGATTGATGACTTTTGACGTAGTGGAAGAAGTGGTAAATGAAGTGTGTGTAAAGAGGGGGTCCGACGATGAGGAGACAACGGTGGTCAAAAGTGGGAAGTGTGTTGTCAGGGCGGAGAAGTCCGAGGGGGGAGGGCAGCAGACTGATGGGATCGGAGATGATGCAGACGGGGGCTGACCAGACACAGCTGGGTGATAGGCGGGTGAAACACAGTGTCTTCTGAGACGGAGGAGAGTCCTCGACCAGAAAGGTTGGAAGAGCGGAGACTGGGGGGCCAAGACGGAAGAGGGCAGGCGCCAGAGCTGGGACAGCAGCGCCAAATGTGTCAACTAGTGAGCCACAGTGGGCGGGGGGCTCTTGCGGCGAGGCTAGATTTTCAGAAGTCTGGAGGAGTCTATTTAAGGAAAAACCGGATGACCGACGGACTGTGTGTGTGCAACATTTGCCAAACAAGGAAGCAGGCAGGGTTCCACCACTACTTAGACTTAATACACGTGAACCAGCTATAATGCTGTAACGCACCCCATCACAGAAAATGGCAACACCCACCGTGGAGCCTTGCGGGCCGTGCAACCAATCTCCTGCCCCTGTGTCAAGTGATATCAGAGACCCCATAGCCCAGGACCCTGACACAATAAAACCCCATCGTCGACTCTCAAACGATCAGTCACAACAGATCCACTCAGTCGATCTTCAGCTCTCACGAACCCCAGTGACGCTGGTAAGCGGATAACGCAAATATAGTGCAACCCACCCGCACGCCCAAGCCCTAATGTCCACATCTCAGATTGCTTAGCCTGGAGATGCTGCCCTATTAGGCTAGTAGAGACAGAGGCCTGTTCGCAACCTCATGGCGGCGGCCGCCCCTCGGTATTCGGTCCACAGCCGCCACTACTTTTCCCGATGTGCCGTCCCAGCCCTGCACAGCACGTGTCAGACAACATCATCCGTTGCCCTGACCAACGCCGTTCTGACAAGGTCCACCCTGACCACGGACACGTGGACGAGTGCTGCCGGGCAGGGCCACTATATATCGCTGACGGCACATTGGGTTAATTGGTGGAGGCTGGGACCGAGTCTGACCCTGCGGCTGGTCATATACTAGCCGATCGCCGAGGATTGCGGGGCCTACCACTCGGTCCACGGTGTTTCAGAGCTCTACTGATGCCTCCCCTTCCTCCCAACCCTCCTCCATCGCCTCTCCTCCTCCGAACTACGCATCCGTGGGCATGGCGCTCAGTCGTGGTCGGTAGCTCTAGGACACATGCAAGCCAGTGCCGTTGCTAAGGCACAGCAGGCGGTGCTCAAACTGCTGAGCCTAGGGATAACAAGGCACACCGCCCAAGAGCCTATTACAGGGCATCCACGGCGCAGACTGATCTGTGGCTGGCACCGTGAACCTGAAGCCAGGCATGGTTGTGTGTGACAACGGCCGTAACCGTGGTGGTGGCTCTGCAACTCGGCAGACTGACACATGTGCCATGCCTGGCCCATGTGTTAACTGATAGTTCAGCGTTTCCTCAAGACATAACCCAATCTGTCAGATTTGCTCACGAAGGTTGCGCCGCATCTGTGCGGATTCAGGAGAGTCCAGCACGAATATTGCCAACTCTCAGGGCAGCGCAGCGCCGCCTCCAACTGGCCCGCTACCGACTGTTGTCGACGTGCCACGAGGTGGATTCAACACTGACCATGTTATCTCAGAGTTTACCAGCAGCGCCGAGCGACGATTGTAGACTGCCAATGTCAACTTTCACCAGAACTGGTAGTCAGGTCAGTCAGCTCCTCAATCTACAATGAGGAGTGGACGTGGATGTCTGTATCTGTCAGGTGCTGAGTAACTTTGAGGAGTCAACACAGATGGGTCAGTGGCGATGGCCGCCATCATCAGCCTCACATCCCGACAGTCTGGCTCGTGTGAAAAACTCTCTGTAGCATGAAGTCGGAAGCTTTGCGTCGTCACGGAGAAGGGGGAAGAAGATTCCCTTGTGATAGCCAAAGCACCCTTAGGTCTGGTTCTCAGCGCATATGGAGGAGGTGGAGGTGGAGGAGGAAGAGGAGGAGAATGTTGGACGGAACAAGAGGGGACCATTGTTGAGTCCTACATGTTCAGCGTGTATAAAAGGGCAGAAGAAGAGGAGTTGGAGGAGTTGGAGGAGGAGGAAATGACAGTCAGGCCAGTGAGGGGAGTGAATTCTTTTACGCGTGGTACTCTGGCGCGCATATGGCAGATTTCATGCTAGGGGCCATCCCGTGGACACTCGGTTCAAAGAATTATTCCAGCACCGATTACGGGTGTTCACTCTCGGACCCATGGTACGCAAAAATCTTTCACTCTCATCCCTGGGAGGGAAAGGAGTGTGAGAATGCATGAATACCAGCAGGCTCTGGTGCACAAGCTGAACTAGTATTTCCCTTCTGACAGCGCGCTGCGGCAGAGTGGGTAGTTCTGCGGACAAGTAGCGAGGAGAGTAGGCGAGCAGGCAGCTTGTCCACACTGGCAAGGGTATACGCTTTACAAGGCTTTTGCCACTTTATGTCACCCCAGCAATGACACTGTCACCTGTCCCAGTCTCGGCGAGTAGGGCTGATCTTAAAGAAAGAGGTGAGGGAGTACGTAGCTGACCATACCATCGTCCTAAATGATCACGCAGCTCCCTACAAATACTGGGGTTTCAAAGCGGACATGTGGCACGAACTGCGCGTACGCCTTGGAGGTTCTTGCCTGCCTGCCGGCTAGGTCTTGTCCGAGGGGTTTTCAGTGCAGCTGGGTGACATCTCACCGATAAGCGTACACGCCTGTCGACTGACAGCGCTGAACAGGCTGACGCTCTATTAAGATGAATAAAGCCTGGATTTCTCATAATTTCCAATTCCCACCAGGTGAAGGAAGCTCAACCTGATAATTTATCACTCCTCCTCTCCTCATTTTCCTCCTTCTACTCCTTTGTACAGTAAGCAGAGGAAACTGGGCTATTTTTGACAGGGCCCACTGGCTCTAGCTTAGTACTTTATGCATTAATTTTTTCTGAGGGCAACCACCCGCGGTCCTCTGTTTTAAACAATTTTTGGGAGTGCCACATACAGGCACTACTCTATTCCATTTTTCTGGAGGGCACTACTGCTACTTGTTGTTTTGTTTTTTGTTTGTTTGTGTTCCACATACGGCACTTATTTCCATTTTTCTGGAGGGCCACCTACCTGTCTTGTCTTTTTGAAAACTTTATGGACTGCCACATGTACAGGCACCAATCTATTCCATTTTTCTGGAGGGCCACCTACCTGCTTCCACTGTTTGAAAAACTTTTTGGGACTGCCACTACAGCGCAATCCATACTAATCCATTTTTCTGGAGTGGCCCACCTACTGTCCTCTGGTTTTGAAACTTTTTGGGACTGCCACATACAGGCACTCAATATAATTCCATTTTTCTGGAGGGCCACCTACCTGCTCCTCTGGTTTGAAAACTTTTTTGGACTGCCACATAGCAGGCAATCAATCTATTTTCATTTTTCTGGAGGGACCACCTACCTGCTCCTCTGGTTTGAAAACTTTTGGGACTGCCACATACAGGCACTCAAATTCATTGTCTAGCCACACCTCTCCCGTTTCTTTGCTCCACCGGCCAATTAAATTGTCTCCATAGCAGCCCCACACGTTGTTCCATTGCTACCTCCAAAAGTCGCCATATAGCTGTCCTCCATACATCGTCCCCTATCAAACGAGGTGTGTCAGTGCAGAAATTTGGGTTGTTTTCATGGATTCCACATCAAAGGTTTGTTACTTTGTCGCCACCCAGCTGTGTTCCACAAAATATTACGTGGCAAAATTTGAATCATTTACCAAGTAATTATTCAGACGCTTCTTGGCTATGTTACTTCCTCTCACTCCGCCACTAATCCCAAACTTATAAGAACGCTACTACACTTGATCTTATACAAAAGGTTCTTAGAAGTGCTGTTTGGGAGTAGCCTAGAGACAGGGGCTTGGATTGGCGAAAGCTCGCCTGCAGCGGAGCAACAGCTTCCATGCCAAGATCCAACTAACATAGTTTTAGACAGCACCTTTAATTACTACTAGTTCACTGCCTCACATACATGGTCCCCTTAATCAAGACCTGTGTCAGCAGAATTTTGGGTTGTTTTCATGGCTTCCAGTTAACTTTGTCGCGCACCCTGCTGTTGTAATCCACAAAATATACTGGCAAACTTTTATCATGTACCGATATTATTTAGCGCTTCTTGCTCACCTCCTTTGGTTCCTCTCTGCCACCCATGTTTGAAGCTGAGTCCATTTAGGTTAGTCGCCATGCCACTCTCTAGCCTGCCCGCTATGCTGCCGCTGCCTCTGCATGCCGTCCCCATAGTGTCAGGGTCACATTATTGGATGTTTTAGATGCTATCTAGCTTCATTCTGTCACCTGTCATGGCCATGCTGTTGCCCCATGTTTTTGCATAATGGTTGCGATTAAGACAGCCTCAAGGCATCCATGCATGCTGCCCCTGCTGTTTCCTGTTCCATTTCCGTGGTGTTTCCATCCTTTTCTGAGGTCCCAGGTGTTTGCCAAGCTTCCCTGGCAGAAGCACTAGGTCCCCTTGAAAAATGCTCGAGTCTCTCATTGCTTCAATGGGGCTCGTTATTCGCAGACGAGCACTCGGCATCGGGAAAAGTTCGTGTCGAAACTACGAGTACTCGCATAGATTAGTGAGGGCTCATCTCTATATGTGTTATATATAATATATAATATTATAATATATATATATATAATTATAACACCATATATATAACTATTATCTATACACTCACCGGCTATTTATTAGGTACACCTGTCCAACTGCTCGTTAACACTTAATTTCTAATCAGCCATCACATGGCGCGACTCAGTGCTTTTAGGCATGTAGACATGATCAAGACAATCTCCTTGCAGTTCAAACCGAGCATCAGTATGGGGAAGAAAGGTGATTTGAGTGCCTTTGAACGTGGCATGGTTGTTGGTGCCAGAAGGGCTGGTCTGAGTATTTCAGAAACTGCTGATCTACAGGGATTTTCACGCACAACCATCTCTAGGTTTACAGAGAATGGTCCGAAAAAGAAAAAACATCCAGTGAGCGGCAGTTCTGTGGGCGGAAATGCCTGTTGATGCCAGAGGTCAGAGGAGAATGGGCAGACTGGTTGAGCTGATAGAAGGACAACAGTGACTCAAATCAGCCACCCTGTTACAACCAGGTAGGCAGAGAGCATCTCTGAACGCACAGTACATCAAACTTTGAGGGTCAGATGGGCACAGCAGCAGAAGACCACACCGGGTGCCACTCCTTTCAGCTAAGAACAGGAAACTGAGGCTACAATTTGCACAAGCTCATCGAATTGGACAGTAGAAGATTGGAAAACGTTGCCTGGTCTGATGAGTCTCGATTTCTGCTGCGACAATTCGGATGGTAGGGTCAGAATTGGCGTCAACAACATGAAAGCATGGATCCATCCTGCCTTGTATCAACGGTTCAGGCTGGTGGTGGTGGTGTCATGTGTGGGGAATATTTTCTTGGCCTCTTGGGCCCCTTGGTACCAATTGAGCATTGTTACAACGCCACAGCCTACCTGGTATTGTTGCTGACCATGTCCATCCCTTTATGACCACAATGTAACCAACATCTGATGGCTACTTTCAGCAGGATAATGCGCCATGTCATAAAGCTGGAATCATCTCAGACGGTTTCTGAACATGACAATGAGTTCACTGTAATCTAAATGGCCTCCACAGTCACACGATCATCATCCATAGAGCATCTTTGGGATGTGGTGGAAACGGGAGATTGCATCATGTGTAGGTGCAGCCGACAAGCATTGCTGCGTCAGCACTTGGCTGTGATGCCAGTCATGTCAATAATGACCAAAGGTCTGCACGGCAGCGCTATGCCGTAGCACACCACTTGCTTGAATCTATGACATGACGAATTGAGGCAGTTCTGAAGGCAAAAGGGGGTCAATCCCGTTACTAGCATGGTGTACCTAATAAAGTGGCCGGTGAGTGTTTATATACATATTAAAGACACAGATTAATGGAAATAAACTCTCTGCTAGACCTTTGAAAGTTAATTTTCACATTTCAGCTCGGGATTGCTCCTTTCACCGCTCTATCTAGCACATATCAATCGCAAAAAGAAATCGAAAAAAAATCACATTTAATACATTTTATATAACAATATAACATATAAAAGTAAAAGAAACAAAGAGCCACAACTATTATCAAGTAACAAGTGACACAGGATTTATAATTAGATATGCTAAGGATGTGTAACCTCTTCATACTCCAGCTTGTATTATTCCATCCTGATGTGTAGAGCCTCGACGTGCAGTAACCATGGAGTTTACTAAGTGACCTGCTCCTAACAAGCACTGACTGCACATTACTATCATGTCAGTGACAGCAGGTGGATAGTAGGGAGTGAAAATAATGTGCGCACCATTGGTCCCAGGTACTTCACACCATGACCTGTGATGATTGGGATGACCCTTTCACCCAGTTAGAGGGCAGAATAGAGGGGTTTTTTTAATAGAAAATCAGTTAAACTGCCCTGATTGTAGATTATATACCAAACGTATTATATATCAAAAGTAAGGGATGTAAAGTATAGGACAATATACCCTAAAAGGCTGAATAAATAATGTATAATAAAATATACTGTAACTTTTCTTTGTTAAAATCAGCAAAGACTAGAATACTCCCCGCATACTGTGAAAGAATTATCTGTTACTGTATAAGCCTGTACAGTAATGCAAATGTAGGATTAGCGGCAAATAAAAAAATCATTTATTGTCTAGTTTAATAATAATAATTTCTTTATTTAAATAGAGCACACAAATTACACAGCGCTGCACAGAACTTGCCAAATCGGTCCCTGTCCCCAATGGCGCTCACAATCTAATCAACCTACCAGAATGTTTTGGAGTGTGGGAGGAAACCGGAGGACCCAGAGGAAACCCACGCAAATACGGAGAGAACATACAAACTCTCTGCAGATGTGCTAGAAAAAGAAAGTTATATAAAAAAAATATATATATATAATTAAACAATTAAAACGATATTTACCATTATCATGATTAACATTGAAAATAAAATAAAAAAAAAATGATTGACCTTAAGGCACCTAAGCTGGTGAAGGAATGTCTTCATGGTATTTTAAGGGTTCACCCCTGACTTTAAAAGGCAACTACTTAGGGTCTCTCCATCCTTGCAACCTGTACATACTGACTGTCTTCGTTTAGGCAGAAGGGATTTTCAAGTGCCGTATTTTTTGGACCATAAGGTGCACAAAAAATCTTTTGATTTTCTCAGAAATCAAAGGTGCGCCTTATAGTCCAGTGCGCCTTATATATGAACCATACTTACAGACAACACCTGCCTTGAACTGTGCACAGGTCTGCCACCTGTTGGTCATTCATCCTTATAATCAGGTGCGCCTTATAATCCGGTGCGCCTTATATATGAACCCAGACGTTTTAGCAGGCATTTATTGATGGTGAGCCATATAATCCAGTGCGCCTGGATTATGGGTAGTTCAATGTAAAAGGTTATAAAGGCAAGATAGGTTCCTTGGGTTTGTACTTAAGTTAAATTTGTATGTTAGTCGATACTGTATATTTTGTAATTGTAGCTCCAAACAAAAAAAAATTTGGTCAAAGTGACAATCGAATTTTCTCAATTTTCTGGTTATCAGTAAAATGTCATTAGAGACATCTTACAGCTGATCATTGCAGTCTGGGACTATAGTAAAGAATTCAGAGAGCTTCACCAGAGGTCACAGTGGGCAGAGGGGTCTGTCTGTACCTAGGGGTCTTCTTTAAGTCAGGTGTCCTAAAGTACTGGGGCCACCTGTACTTCCAGAGGTGTTCATGAGTAGTTTGCAGAACCTGCCCCAGACCTCCAATTTATTTTCACATTCGCACCTTCATCTCCTGTAACTAGATCCACTACCACTTACTGTGAAGCAACTATTGGCCTCGCTCCTCTCTCTATGACTCCAGAAACCACTGACAACGATGCAGCAACTTATTGAGTCCCTCCCAATTCATCCGGCTGCTGTCTGTCATAGTTTTTTGTTCTTTAGTTGAATTTGTAAGTAAGTCAAAATTGTATATTTTATAATTGTAGATTCAGACCAAAAAAAATTTTTTGTCCAGTGACAATTGGAGCTTCAAATTTTTTTGCTGTAATTGGACAAAGGATTTAAATAAATCTTCATTACAGACACCTTACAGCTGATTATTGCAGTTTGGGACTATAGTAAAGCATCCAGAGAGCTTCACCAGAGGTCACAGTGGGCAGGGAGGTCCTTCTTTAACTAGGGGTTGCCTGTAAGTTGGCTGTCCTTAAGTAGGGGACTGCCTGTACATACATTTCTTTAATTGGATGTTATTAGAAAAAATTAGATCATTTCTCATTAATGTAGTCTTTTGGTCTCCTAGAAACAAGTTAGCTGTCCTTCAATAAGACCACCACATGGCCACCCCAGAGCAGACTGATAATAATGGATACCCCAGAGCAGACTGATAATAATGGATACCCCAGAGAAGACAAAGACTCTTCTCAGAGCAGATTCTTCTTCGCACTGCTCAGCACAGCTCCTGATGTCAGTACATACTCCCAGAGTGGAACCCAGTGAACACATATAACAAGTTGTCACCATTCTCCTGCTCTTGGCTCCGCTCTGGGTCATACATAGTTCTTGCATCAGGGGCCAGAGCAAAGCAGCAGAAGAGAACCCAGGAGTGGTGAGTAATTGTCACATCTCAGGCTCCTGCACAGATGATTGGTCTCCGCCCGCAGGAGTGTGCATGCTGCAGGTCACAAATACACATTCATTGTTTTATCCAGATGGGACCTGGACAAATTTATTTCTGTAAGGTCATGGACATGTCCATGATTTCCAGGGCCTTGTGATGAAACGCAAAACTCATGACCGCTTGTATTTTGGCTCGGGCAGTCATTTGTGTGGTCATCAGCTTGTGAGCAGAAATCACACTCCGATGACACACAGACCGCAAACAACGGACCGTGAATCCATTGTTTGCGACCCGTGAAATTCACACATGTACAGGGAGCCTAAAACAGTAAATTAATTGTTTTCTGTATAATAGAAATTGAGATGGATCATTTCAGACCTGAAGCAAAATCATGTCAGGGTAACAGGTGGTTAATGTCGCTGAATGTCAGGCAGTTTCCTGACAAAGGCTTCTGATTTCATGTCACATTCTCAAGGGCACAGCTACACTGGGTACACTGCTATAATTGACAAGCAACATGCATGATTTATGTTAAAAAATATATATTATGGAAATTATTTAAAGTGAAATCAAAGATGAAGCAAAAATTTAAAATAAAACATTACACGTTCAGTCGCATTTTATTTATATATTTAAAAAAAAAAAATCAGAGGACAGAAAAACATAAAATATAAAAATGAACAGTTTTGCAGGACCACAAGAGGCCAGTGCAATGGACGCACAACAAAGGTAGATCAAACAGGATAAATGGTGAGATGAAGTCACATGACAAGACAGTCGCCAAGGGTTCTTTGGAATGAGCTGGGAACACACTGGCCCACATTTATTAAAGTGCTTCACCGCATGCCACCGAGTATGGTGCTCGGCAATCTCCATCAACTCCATAGAGATGAATGGGGCAGCCTGTGCATGCGTGACTGACTGCTTTGGCCATCTAAGTGGTGCTACGAGGGGTGCAATAAAGGTACATTGAACCCCATTGGACCTCGTTTTAGTGATCTGTGGGGGTCCCATCACTGTGACCTCCAGTGATCACCTATCCTGTGGATAGGGACTAACTTTCTTTGTGGGAAAACCCCTTTAAGCAGTAACTTTTTGCTAACCATGGGCAAGTAGAGGATTCCGGAAAGGATGTCCAATTCTATAAGTAGGATCCCTTCAGGTCTGTCTATTGAAATTCCTGCTGGCGCAAAGGCCTGAGGGCTCACAGAGAAGTTCTGTGGTTGGCACTCAGGGAAGTTCTGAGTGCAATCTCAGGTTTGCCACCACTGCCATGGGGCAATCAAAACAGTCTGGAAAACTGGGGTACCGATGAACATATTCCATGGCTCTCAAAATTTCCGGAATTCATTTCTGGTGTTAGCAGCCTCCACTGACAACTCCTCTATAAGAAAGAACTGTAAAAGTAACACATTGGGGGTTAATTTACTACTTCATCCATGCCAGATGAACAGTCCAACACATTTATCAAAGTTTTTATACATTTTTTGTCACTTTTCCTACTTGTCCCACAAATGGAATGTGTTGATTCAAGAAAGGGTCATGGTTTCTGGAAAAGCAGTTTTTGGGGAAGCAGGAACAAGTTTATGTCCTTAAAAAAACATGGAGGGTGCACCAAATTGTGGTGCATAGTTTAGACCTGCTAAAAGCAGGTTGTCAGGATTCAGGATGCGTGAACCCACTGGACCACCACCGGAGGTGGAACTAGCCGACACCTGGGACCGGAGTCTAAGTGGCACCTGGTTTTTACCAGAGGCCGCTGCAAAGTGGGATGGTCTTGCTGTGGCAGGGTACGACCAGGTTGTTCCACAGGTGTGACTAGCCCGCGTTGGCAGCTGAGGTCAAGGTACCTTAACAGAAGACAGTCTTGTGGTCGGGTCCAGGCACAGGGTCAGGGCAGGCGGCAGAAATACGCAGGAACGCAGAAATACACAGGAACGCAGGAATACTCGCTAGGAAGCTTTCTCTCAGGCTGTGAGGCACAAAGATCCGGCAGAGCAGGAAGGGAGGTGCCGCATTATAAGGTGGAGGTTTCAGCCAGTGCACCAATCAGCAGCGCGCTGGCCCTTTAAATTTTAGGAAGCCGGGGCGCACGCACCCTAGGAGGCAGGGACGCTTCACGGCAGTCCAGAGGACAGCACGAGCCGGGAGAGGTGAGTCCGGCGCAGGGGCTGCAGGTACACGGAGGACAGAGGGTGCGCCCGCGTTTCGAGACAGGGATCGCGGGAGCACCAGTGACACAGGTCAAAAGGAATAACTTGACAGTCTTAAACTGCAACATATTCACCATGACAATTGTTGTGATAAGATTAATATAAAGTATGATGATGTAGTTGAATCATCAGTCCACTTCATACCACTCAACCAGGGACTAATCCAGGACAGATAACTTTGGTTCTTCTTTCAGAGACAGCGTACTTTATCTTTTCCTTCTACAGTCTTCTCTTCTTATACCATTTTCTTTACATTGACTAACATGTGGAGGATAGTCAATGTTGGCTAATTAGTTAGCAGAATTATAGAATTCAATTTCCAGCTAAAGAGATGTTGTCATTTCTTGTTCCCGTCGACATTTTTAAAAATTTTTTAAAATTTACTAAAATATTTATTAATATATATATATATATATATATATATATATATATATATATATATAATTGTAATATTAAATTTACTGGAAAATTAACGAGTCTTAATTTTATCAGAATTAATCACATAACATGATTGCATCTAATTATTCTTACCATGTTCAAAAATATTACAGTAGCATTTTTTGCTTTTATTCCCACCCCTTGCCACCCCTGGTGGTTGAGGGGTGACCCTGAATAACAAACAAACAATAGGAACAAATAAACTATTCTTATGTTTCCAGCCTTATTTTCTTCCAGTTTTTTCTTCCATTATTTTATGACCCTGCTCTTGTATATCTCTGTCGAGACACGGTCTTCCAAACCAAGCATTTCTTATCCTCTCTGCCCTAACCCTTTCCTGCTGCTTTGCATAAAGCAGAAGATCCATCCTTCCTTCCCCATTCTTGCATCCTAGGTGAATTTTTATTCTTCCTATTAAATAAGATTAACTTTCTGGCTATGACTTTCCCGTTTATATCAAATGCCACTTGTAAATAAGACTCCATTGTTAACCAAAGCAACAGATGTTGTAATAGAACAACCTTCCATGTCATCTTCCTGTAGTGCATCTAGACAGAAATTTAAATAATATAAAATATATGCATATAACAATGCTGAATCTGTCACAGCAAAAGTCTAGTGTTGTCAAACTCTGCACTGTTTTAGCCTGAAACGCATTAAAGAAATCCCCCCAATATGTAAAAGAGCAGTATATTGTACAGTATAATCGGAATCTCTTTGGAACACTTGGAATTCCATCGTCTTGTCAAGGGGAGACAATCTGATAGTGTGAGCACTGTTGACATTGTTAAAGGACATCTACCACCAGGATCAAAGACTGTAAACCAAGCACACTGACATACTGGTGTGTGTCCCCTTTGGCAAGTTTCCCTTTTTTTTAAGCTTCTTATTCTCTTGTTTTTAAGAAAAAAAAGAAAGGGTCTACAGGCTTCATTAACACCTATGAGCCCAGAGCCCCCCCCCCCACCTCATTTGCATAATTCAAAAAAGCCTTTTTTTGTAAAAACGAGGTAATAAGAAGCGAAAAGAAGAGTGGATCCTGCCAGATGGGGCACGCACCTGTATGTCAGTGTGCTCGATTATAAAATCCTTCATCCTAGTGGTAGATGTCCTTTAAGGAGTATAAAAACACAACCCTTAATTATAACTATTTCTGGAGGAATAACATAGGAATTTGTATATATTAATATATTTGTTTAATATCATTACAGGAGCTCAGTTGAAACTCAAATTAAACTACACTCGAGTATAAGCCGGCCCAAGTATAAGCTGAGGCCCCTAATTTTACCACAAAATTTTTTTTTAGAAAACCTAATTGACTTGTGTATAAGCCGAGGGAGGGAAATGCATTGGTCACAGCCTCCCCAGTATTTAGCCTGCCGGACCCTGCCCATTAGTATATAGCCAGCACCCTGCCCCCCAGTATATAGCCTGCCAGCCCATATCCCCCAGTATATAGCCAGCCCCCTGCCCCAGTATATACCCAGCCCCTTGCCCCAGTATATAGCCAGCAGCAGGGGAAGCCGGAAAGGGGTTTTGATATATATTTTTTTTACTTGAGTATAAGCCGAGTTGGGTTTTTTTAGCACATTTTTTTGTGCTGAAAAACTAGGCTTATACTTGAGTATATATGGTAAACTAAACTCAGCTGTTGGTAGAATAACTCTTGGATATGTATAGAAAGATACAGAAAGATCCCAAATAGCAGCCAGTATTAGGTACATACATATCGTGTTCTTGTAAAGATGATAATTATTTTCTGCACATATAAATTATGGAATCTTCTAGGTTTGTAGCGGGAATGGAATAGGAACAGTAATAAGAAAATTATTCACTTAAGGTGCAAGCACCTTTCCATGGCCTGATGTCTATATCTTTGCAGCTTCACATGAAAATCAATTGTAATGACCAAGGGAACGCTTCCTCGGGGATGCAATTACTAAATTTATGGTAAAGCTGTTCTTGCAGGTGTCTCTGCCCTCACGTGCAATGCTTAAAATAGCAATTGGGTTAATAGTTTTATCAATATATTGATTTCATTTTGTATTGATTTCCACCCGTGGCACATTCTCATAGCTGATATGGTTTATAGGCTGGACATTTTGGGTATAATATAGCTGTCAAATAGTAATACAGAGATGAAGTAAGCTAAACCCTTCTTTTACATATAAATGACTCACATTTTAACCTGAAATTACTAAATGCTTTACAATACACAGAAGATTCAAAGGAATAAACCACAAAGGAACGAGAATTCACTGGATCAATTCACTGCTGGAAACACCTTAATATTCCCATCTCTTCACTCTGTTTGGGAGCCACACAGCCCTTTCTCCTCTCTTAAAGGAAATTAACAAGAGTTAACCCCTTCACAACTGCTATAGGGCTATACATATCCCAATAGCACATACACCATAAAAATAGCATGTGTATAGACATCATGGGATGTTGTTCCACGTTGTTGTGTTTCTAGGTGCTACAGAACTGCTGTTAGGCTGGTTTCACACTTGCAAGTGTGATGCAATGAACTCGCAACGCATGCTGCCCGGATCGCACGGCCCGAACGCTGCACACCGGCACTGAACTGACATGCTGAGTTCACTCCCGGTGTGCAGCGTTCGGGCCGTGCGTTCCCGGCAGCTTGCGTTGCGAGTGTGATGCGAGTTCATCGCATCACACTCACAAGTGTGAAACCGGCCTTATGGTTGCAGTCAAAAAATTGATTTTTTATAATACAACTCTCTATAACCGACTGTAAATTTAACAATGGATATTTCGATTCTGTGGCACATAGAAACACAATCCTTACATTGATGGGGAGATTCTCTTCTTTAATATGACACAAGAACTGTGTTTCTGGTTCAGAAGGTATAACCATTTGAAGTGTCCCCCCTCCAGCCTGTCAGCTGAATAGAGGAGCTACAGCGAGGTCGGTTCAAGGTTTCAATAGGCCCCTGGCGATAGAGCTGCAGTGGGCTCCATTGCAGTGAACTTACATGGCGGAATTAAAAATTAAAACTAAAATAGTCTCCTGTTCCTTAAAATATTCCCTAGTTTATCATACCAAACACCCCCCCCCCCCCATTATGGTTATTTTTATTAAAAAAACCCTCACCCCATAGATTCCTTATGTACAGTCTTATGTGGGCCCCCCAGCTGCTCTGGGCCCGGCACTTGCCCAGGCAACCCTGTGCTGGCGCCGGCCCTGAGCTGCAGGAAGACAGAGCTGGCGGTTTGCAGAAGTACATGCACCCTCTGCATCTGTAGCTGCACCAGGAGAAGAATGACAGATTATTGCCATACATATTTCTAACATATTTTAGTAAAAGAGTAATAATAGTAAAAGAGTAAAAATATGTTACATTAAAAATGTTAATGGCGAGAATGACAAAAGAGCATATTTTTTCAAATTTTTTGTAATTTGTCTGCTAATTCAACAAATAAAAAGCATGTTATTAATTATCCTATCAAGTTAAAGTCTCACATGTCAGGAATAAAACAAAAAAATGATTGTTATATGTAAAAAAACTGTTCCAAATATATAGGGGCAGATTTACTTACCCGGCCCATTCGCGATCCAGCGGCATGTTCTCTGCGGTGGATTCGGGTCCGGCTGGGATTCACTAAGGCAGTTCCTCCGACGTCCACCAGGTGGCGCTGCTGTGCTGAAGTTCCCCCGGAATGCACTGACCTTCACCAAGCCGGACCGAGTGAAGGTAAGCGCAGTCCCGCAACACTTTTTTTAAAAAAATGCGGCGGTTTTTCCAAATCCGCCGGGTTTTCGTTCGGCCACGCCCTCGGATTTCCGTCGCGTGCATGCCAGCGCCGATGTGCCACAATCCGATCGTGTGCGCCAAAATCCCGGGGCAATTCAGGGAAAATCGGCGCAAATCGGTAACACGTAGGGAAAACGCGAATCGTCCCTTAGTAAATGACCCCCATTGTCATTTAACAAAGAGCTTATCAGAAAAGCGAAATATGACCTGGACATCAAGGTAACAATGACCCTTGGTCATGAAAGGGTTAAGTAAGTAATATTCCAGGAATAAGAAATAAAGTTTAGACTTCTACAATGTGAAGGTGAATCATTGTCCACAATAGGTCATATTCTTAATACAATAAGGAAATAGACAATAATCTGAAGTTGATAACAAAAACTGGGGACAGAAAAAACATTATGGCTGGTAAGTGAACGCACAGGTATCACCGGAGCTTGGATACAATCCTCTACAGTAAAGAGAATTCTTGTTAGATGTATTTTCATGGAAGATACAGTAAGAACTAAAAACATTTTCCAAGCTAAACCACAAAGACTGGAAAGCTGTGGAGAAGAAGTGCCTGAACATGAGGGTCAGAAGATGAACATTTTGGCTCAGACAGAAGGCTGTTCACAGTGAACAGAGCTGAGTGCCTGAATGAGGCCACGCAGGAATACGGTGTTCCCTGAAGGTATGAGACTACATGTTTGCAAACAGTGATCTTGAGTAATCCCAAAAATAAAGTGAAAAGTGCCATGCGATTGTCATCCATCATCCAATACCACAAGGGACTTACCTGATAAGTCCCTAATACTTGCTTCAGCAGTGCAGTGACCCCAGGCACATCACCAAGGTCATAAAGAAGCATCTATACAAGAAATAAGGTATCCACAGGGTAAGTCCTTCACCATCATGCAAGTAAGACCACCCATCTTCTGAAAGGGTCTACAAATATTGTATAAACAAGGAGTTATAAATGGTTTGAAAAACTAAGAAGGAAATGGCCTTAATGTGATAGTAAATGAAAGAAGCACAACCTGCCGACCCAGTGCTGAAACTTTGAAAGCCAACATGCCGATACTTATAGCCGCTCTGCAGAACCGTCATGCCAGTAAGCGTGGCCAGCCACTCCTATAGCAGTCATCTGCTGGCAGTCATGCATAGAGACAGGGGGGAACCAGGGGCATAATGTGAGGGGGTGCAGAGGTTGCGATCGCACCCAGGCCCAAGAGGTTTCCATATGAGACTATTACTATAATCCATTATAGTCGGGGGCCTGGCACAGAATTTGCACTGGGGCCCATCAGCTTCTAGTTACGCCACTGGGGTGGTTCACCGATGTGGTGGGTTATCGGGGCTTAAAAGAGTTAAATTCATCTTTCAACTAGAAACTAGGCTAAAAATCCATTCAAAACTTCTGACTTCTTCAGCACATCTATTTTTCTTCTGTCCGTTTTCCAAGTGGGTTTTTATGTTTTGTTTTTTTATAATGACAGGTCAGAATGTTAAGGGTATGGCACCGAGCACCCTCACCGATTGGCTGTTTTCAGCCAAGGGAAAAAAGAATCAGAGATCTCTACTTACTGTGTAGTGGCCTTCCCAGGGCATTGCAGGTCAGCTCTCTTTGATGAAAACAACAGATTTTTTTTCAATCCGGGCAAGTGCTGGGGCCCTGGGGTACTGGGGGGCCCCCCGGATCAATTGTACCAGTGTCGCCATAAGACAGTGGTACAAATGATCACCATCCGGATCGATTACTTTTCTGCTTCTATGCTGCGCTCGTCGGGCGCGCAGCATAGAGGCAGAATCTAAAACTCACCTGTCTTGGTCCCCCGAAGCAGCGCTCCACACGGTCTGCGTACGGGAGGCTCAGGCCGAAGAAAGAAGGCAGCTGCAGGCGCTGCTCCAGGGGAACCAGGAATGGTGATTTTTTTTTCCCAGAGGAAGGGGGGGCAGTGTGGCCGCGAGGGGAGGGTTGGGGGGGGGCAGTGTGGCCGCAGGGGGAGGGGTGGGGTGGGGGTCAGTGTGGCCGGGGGGAGGGGGGGTCAGTGTGTCCACTGGGGAGGGGTGGTGTCAGTGTGTCCACAGGGAGAGGGGTCATTTTGTCCACAGGGGAGGGGGGGGTCAGTGTGTCCGCTAGGGTAGGGCTCATGTGCTCCGCCAGGAGGGGGGGGGGGGGTCAGTGTGTCCGCAGGGGGAGAGGGGGGTTTCTTGCCTCAAGCCTGTCTTGCGAGATGACATCAGAAACGCAAATGTGGAGTCCATATGGGTGGAGATAAGGGGAGGGAAAAAGAATAATAAAATATTACTAGGGGTTTGTTATAAGGCTCCAAATATAATGGAGGCAGCAGAGGAAATGCTGATAAGTGAAATGGATGCGGCTTCAAAACATGGTGAAGTACTTATCATGGGGGACTTCAAGAGGAGTGCTGATTTTGGTGACATGGGTGGACTGCATGGAAGACTGACTGGTGGACAAATGGCTAGAAGCATTGTCCGCAATCCACGACATCACCTGTTCGCACTGTTCTGGCCTCAACAGTGCTCTACCACGAGTCCCAGTAACTTGAGACATGATGAACCTAGGGAGTGTAGCTCTGCGGTGTTCCCCTGCTCCCTCATCAGCAGGTGGTGACCACGGCCTCTGACCCCTGCAGTAGTTGGTCGCCCACGTCCACGCCCTCGTCCTCTACCCCTAGCCCTCGGGTTAAACTTTTTCCAAATTAAAGTGTAAACTTCAGTGTGTCCACAGGGAGAGGGGTCATTTTGTCCACAGGGGGAGGGGGGGGTCAGTGTGTCCGCAGGGGTAGGGGTCAGTGTGTCCGCAGGGGGGGGGGGGGTCAGTGTGTCCGCAGGGGGAGGAGGGGGGTCAGTGTGTCCGCAGGGGGGGGGGGGTTTCAGTGTGTCTGCAGGGGGGGGAGGGGGTCAGTGTGTCCGCAGGCAGATGGGGGGGGGGGTCAGTGTGTCCGCATGGGGAGTGGGGGTTATTGTTGTCTGCAGGGGTGGGGGGGGTCAGTGTGTCGCAGGGGGGAAGGGGGGGGGGGGGTCAGTGCGTCCGCAGGGGGAATGGGTATTCACTGTGTCCGCAGGGGGAGGGGTCAGTATGTCTGCTGGGGGAGTGGGGGTTCACTGTGATAGCAGGGGGTTGGGGGGTCAGTTTGTCCGCAGGGGGAGGGGGGGCAGTGTGTCCATAGGGGAAGGGGGTTGTCAGTGTGTCCGCAGGGGGAGGGGTCAGTATGTCTGCGGAGGGGGTAGTGTATGTCGCAGGGGGGAGGGGGGTTCAGTGTATCCGCAGGCAGAGGGGAGGTTCAGTATGTCCGCAGCGGGAGTGGGGGTTCAGTGTGTCCGCGGGGAGGGGGGTCAGGTGTCCCAGGGGGAGGGGGTATTGTGTCTGCAGGGGGAGGGGTCAGTGTGTCCGCAGGGGGAGGAGAGGCAGTGTGTCCGCAGGGGGACTGGTCAGTGTGTCCTCAGGGAAAGGCGTCAGTGTGTCCGCAGGTGCAGAGGGGGTCAGTGTGTACGCAGGGGGAGGGGGGTCAGTGTGTCCACAGGGGGAGGGGAGGTCAGTGTGTCCGCAGGGGGAGAGGGGGCAGTGTGGCCACTGGAGGGTGGCCCACGAAGGGGCCCACTAAGGCTCTGTCACCCAGGGGCCCACTAAAACCTCAAGCCGGCCCTGCTGCTGCCCCCTACCCCCACATATATTATGTGTGTCCCCGGCTCAGGTGTGTGTTGTGGAAGATGTGCATACATTATGCTGTACAATGTTCAGAATAATAATATATAAAGGTGCAGATCCTCCATTTGGTGTTGTTGCAAGTTGGGTGGATGGGCCTCCATGTGTGTCAATTTGGCTTCGCCCAAAGCTGCTACAAAGTTCCAGCCATTGTCGTACAACAACATGCTGGACTTGAGGTTCAGCAGCAGCAACCACTCATCTACTTGCTCCTGGACCCCAGTTCGTGGGCAGTGTGTGATCCTTTGCCCAGACATATGAGTTTCAACGTGGTCTGCTGCCGTTTCCCCATGACTTTGCTAAAAACGGTGGTGCTGGCACTGCGCTGACTGGATGAGGAAGCAGGAGAGGAGAAGGCGACTGGAGACAAGGAGTGATTACTTGCAATCCTCAGAGGGGGCAGAATTAGATACATACATGGATTAGATTTTGAAAATGTTAGAAGGTAAAGGACCGTAGATTACCCTGGTCACATTACATAAAGTACTGAATGGTGAGAAGGAGGCATGGGTTTGTGGAGAAGATGCTGGACTGGTTCCCTTTAAGAAGTTGTAACGTGCCTGTGCTTACTTGTCTACATGTGAAGTACACTTGATTTTGTCTGCAAACTGTCTTCCACCCACGTCTAGGACATCATCATCACCTCTTGCTTCTTCTTCTACCGAGTCCTCACTAGTGCCATCCTTCTCAGTCTACATATTGCAGAAGTCTACAGCAGTTGGCAGGTGTGTTTCATAGTCATCATCAGGGGCGGACTGGCCATTAACTCCACCGGGAGGAATCCGGGTGGGCCGACCTGTCTGGGTGATCTGGGGCCGGTCCGTGCAGGAGCATGTGACACAGTGCAGGCTGACATTCCCATCAGCACATAGAAGCAGCCTCACCTAACACAGGCCGCCCGTTTTTGCCACTGTACTGGGGTAAGCAGCAGAGAGTCCGATGGAGCTGTGCCCCTGTGATTAGCAGACAGCTGATTACAGCTTTACACGGAGCTCTGCACGGCTCAAGATAGGACAGCGCTGAGGTCAAGCACAGGGCACTGCCCCGGCCCCTCCTCCCATAACAGGAAGCAGGGGATGTAGACGGGACGGGCGGAGAGGTGGGGAGGAATACAAGTGCCATGTGTATGGAGATCTAAGACCTGCCAGGCAGATGCTTCCCTGCACATTGATCTCCCCACAAAGAAATTTATTACTCTCATAAATAGTAAGTGCAATGTGTAAAGTATTTCTTTACATTTTATTTGACATATTTATGTGATGGTGTTGTAATGTTATGGCGATGTACTAGGATTTCTTGCTGCCATTTTAGTAGAAAAGCTTGTAGGCTGAGCTCTCAATACAGATGCAGGGTCAGCCCTGGGGGTATACAGCCCGCTGCCTTGTGGTATACAGTCGCCAGCCTCCCTTGTGGTATACAGCCCGCCCCAGCCCTTGTGGGATACAGCCCGGCCAGGCCCCGGTGGTTATACAGCCCGCCAGCCCTTGTGTATACAGCCCGCCAGCCTGTGGTTATACAGCCCGCCAGCCCTGTGGTATACAGCCCGCGGCACTTGTGGTATACAGCCCCCAGCCCTTGTGGTATACAGCCCGGCCAGCCCTTGTTGATTATACAGCCCGGCAGCCCCTGTGGTATACAGCCTGCCAGCCCCTGTGGTATACAGCTCGCCAGCCCTTGTGGTATACAGCCCGGCCGCCCCAGGGGTCTTACAGATCGCCTGCCCTTGTGGGTATACAGCTCGCCAGCCCTTGTGGGATACAGCCGCCACCTTGTGGTATCAGCCCGCCAGCCTGTGGTTGATATACAGCCCGCCAGCCCTTGTGGTATCAGCCCCGCTGTCCTTGTGGTTATTACAGCCCGACCAGCCCTTGTGGTATTACAGCCGCACCAGCCCTGTGGTATACAGCCCGCAGCCCTTGTGGTATACAGCCCGGCAGCCCCTGTGGTAGACAGCCTGCCAGCCCCTGATGGTAGACAGCCCGCCCTGCCCTTGTGGTATACAGCCGCCAGCCCCTGTGGTAACAGCCGCCAGCCCCTTGGTTACAGCCGCAACCCCCCTTGTGGAAAAAAAGACCGCCACCCCCTGTGGTATTACAGCCCGGCCCAGCCCTTGTTGGTATACAGCCAGCCAGCCCTCCTTGTGGGTTACAGCCCGCCAGCCCTTGTGGGTACCAAGCCTGCCTGCCCCTGTGTATAGCCCGGCTGCCAGTGTTATACAGCCCGGCAGCCCTGTGTTATACGCCCGGCGCCCCTGTGTTTACAGCCAGACAGCACCCTGTGGTAACAGCTCGCCAGCCTTGTTGTATACCGCCCGCCAGCCCTTGTGGTATACAGCACGCCAGCCCCCTGTTGGTTTACAGCCGCCTGCCCGTTGGTATACAGCCGCCCGCCTTGTTGGCTCATTATACAGCCCGCCAGCCCTGGTGGTATACAGCCCGGCAGACCCTGGGTATACAGACTGCCAGCCCCTGTGGTATACAGCCCGCCTGCCCTGTGGTATACGCCACAGCCCATGTGGAACAGCCCGCCAGCCCTGTGGTCACAGCCCGCCAGCCCCTGTGGTAAAAAAGACCGACACCCCTGGGTATGACAGCCCGCCAGCCTTGTGGTATACAGCCGGTCTGCCGTGTGGATACAGCCCGCCAGCCCTGTGTGGTATTACAGGCCCGGGGCCACGTGGTATACACCGCCAGCCCCTGTGCGTATACAGCCCGCCAGCCCCTGTGGTATAATCCCGCCAGCCCCTTGGTGTAAAAAGGACCGGCCACCCCTGTGGGTTAAAAAAAGACCGCCACCCCCTGTGGTATACAGCCCGCAAGCCCTTGTGGTATAACAGCCCGCCTGCCCTTGTGGTATCAGCCGTCTGCCCCTGTGGTATAAAGCCCGCCAGCCCTTGTGGTATACAGCCCGCCAGCCATGTGGTATACAGCCCGCCTGCCCCTGTGTTATCAGCCGCCCCTGCCCCTGTGTTATACAGCCCGGCAGCCCCTGTGTATACAGCCCGGCAGCCCCTGTGTTATACAGCCCGGCAGCCACTTGTTATACAGCCCGGCAAGCCCCTGTGTTGGATACAGCCCGCAGCCCCCTGTGTTATACAGCCCGGCAGCCCCGTGGATACAAGGCCCGGCAGCCCCTGTGGTATTACAGCCCGGCAGCCCCTGTGGTATTACCGCCTGCCAGCCCTGTGGTATACAGCCCGCCTTGCCCTTGTGGTAACGCCCGCCAGCCCCTGTGGTATACAGCCCGCCAGCCCCTGTGGTATACAGCCCGCCCCAGCCCCCCGTGGTAAAAAAAGACCGACACCACTGTGTAAAAAAGACCGCCACCCCTGTGGTATACAGCCCGCCACCCTTGCTGGTATACAGCCGCCGCCTGTGGTATACAGCCCGCGCCCTGTGGATACAGCCCGTCTGCCCCTTGTGGTATACAGCCCCGTCTGCCCTTGTCAGTATACACCGCCAGCCCTTGTGTTATAACAGCCCGCCAGCCCTGTGGTATGACAGCCCGCCAGCCCTGTGTGGTTACAGCCTGCCAGCCCTTGTGGTATACAGCCGCCTGCCCTTGTGGTATACAGCCCGTCTGCCCCTGTGGGATACAGGCCCGCCAGCCCTTGTGGTATACAGCCCGCCAGCCCTGTGGTAACAGCCAGTCGCCGTGGTATACAGTCGCCAGCCCCTGTGGTTACAGCCCGTCTTGCACCGTGTGGTTACAGCCCGCCAGCCGCTTGTGGTTATTCAGCCGCCAGCCTTGTGGTATTACAGGCCAGCCTGCCCCTGGGTTTATACAGCCCGGATGCCCCTGTTTTTTAAGCCCGGAAGCCCCTGGGTTATACCAGCCAGGCAAGGGGGGGGGGCCCCTGTGTTAACAGCCCGGCCGCCCTTGGTTATACAGCCCGGCGCCTGTGTTATACGCCGGCAGCCCTGTGGTAAGCAGCCCGGCAGCCCCTGTGGTATACAGACCGGCAGCCCGTGGTCTACAGCCCGGCAGGCCCGTGTATACAGCCCGGCCAGCCCCTGTGTAGACAGCCCGCCTGCCCTTGTGGTATACAGCCCGCCAGCCCTGTTGTATAAGGCCGCCAGCCCATGTGTATACAGCCCGCCAGCCCCTGTGGTATACAGCCCGCCAGCCCTGTGCGTATATAAAAAGACCGCCAACACCCCCTGTGGTAACAAAAGACCGACCACCCCCTGTGGGTATACAGAGCGGCCCGCCAGCCACTTGTGGTATACAGACCGCCAGCCCCTCAGAGTACAAAAAAGATGTGGGATGATACAGCCAGACGTCTGCCTTGTGGTATACAGCCGTCTGCCTTGTGGTATACAGCCCCCAGCCCTTGTAAGAGATAGCAGCCCGAGCCAGGATTGTGGGAGTATACAGCCCGCCAGCCATTTATGTGGCATACAGCCTGCCAGCCCCTGTGGTATACAGCCAGCCTCCGACCTTGTGTATACAGGCCCGGTCTCTGCCCCCTAATGTTGGTATACGCCAGCAAGCCCTTGTGGTATACAGCCGCCAGCCCTTGTGGTATTACGCCCGTCTGCCCTTGTTGGTTATACAGCCCGCAAGCCCTTGTGGTCTACAGACCGCGCCTTGTGGTATTACAGCCCGCCAGCCCTTGTGGTATACAGCCCGCTCCTTTTTGGTATACAGCCCGCAGCCCTTGTGGTATACAGCCCGCCACCCTTGCTGCGTCATACGCCCGCCAGCCTTGTGGTATAATTCTAGACTTGGACAATCTGTGCAGTTCATTCTTTCTTTAGTGAAATGATCTGTTATATAACTATATGAGCAATTGCAGAACATTTACAGTCACAAAGCTTATACACAACAAGGACAATTCTGTATCCTCTATACAGGGACATTACCTGGTGTAAGTGGAACTAACAGTCTATGTCACTATGGCAATAGAAAATAACTAGTAATGATTGCAGGGCAGCAGTTTCAACTGTATGGTTCAAAGCTCACATCAATATTCTCCATTACCTCCCTCTGCAATCTGCAAGCGCACTTTTCTATTTACATGGCCTTACTGTGCTTTTCAACATTGCTGACACTGGTCTTCTCGAACACTGATTCTTTTTCCCAGCAGTGACCCTGGTATTGGGCCAAATCTGGTACTGACTGAATTTTGGTGGCGGATTCCTAAAGGTTCACTTATCCTTCTCTACATAGTTCCGATTCCTGTAGCTCTGGTATTTCCATGCAGCTATTCCTGGGTGGAGGCTCCAATATTCTGTTCTGCTCTACACTGCCAACTTATTCACTAACACACAAAGATGTGCACATCATATTCTTTGTTGACATTCGGACTCTCCTTTCTCTCAGATGTGGTTATTGCCACGTGTGTGACTGTACCATGCCATTGACTCAAATGAAAGATAAAGTGTGCTCTATCATTCGCTGGAAATATGGCGTCGTTATATGGTTCCCTATGGAGAGGGGAGGGTTGAGGAGCATTTACCCCTCCCCTTTTCCAGTTGGCAGTATACTATATCATACATTATTCTGCATGTGGCCTTACTATGGATCTCAGTTTTCCAATTTCTTGTATTCTGACATCCCAGCTCCTCCACTACACTAGTTTAAAATTTCTGTACTCATTTATATATTGGTTGATTGATTTACCTTTTATTACTCACTGTCTAATTCTTGAATGGAATTTATTGATTGCATATGAACATTCTAATTTTTTTATTCATTAATCACATTGGGGCACATTTGCTTACCTAGTCCGGAGGAGATCCCGAAAGTGCATTGTCCGAAGACAATGCGCTCTGCCGCAATTGAAGAAGATTGTGCGCCCGATATCCTGCATGTGTCACTTTCCCGATCAGGTCTGCAGGAGTTCACCTTCTTCTTCCCGCTACATGTAAGTGCTTGGCTTAAAGTTAAATCCCACTTGAAGTTAAATTCCGCAGTTTGTCGGAACGTCTGACGGCCTGCCCCCCAATTTGTGTCGCATGAAAGCCGGCACGATTGTGCAAAAATCCAATCACATGCGGCAAAAGCCCCTTTTAAATCCCTGTCCCAGTGGCGCAAAGCGGAAATCATTGGGATATTCGGCAAAAGTGCGGTCCGCACTTGCCTATGCCATAGAGCAGTGATGGCGAACCTTTTAGAGACCGAGTGCCCAAACTTCAACAAAGACCCGCTTATTTATCGCAAATGTTTCTGAAATTTAATTTGTGATTTATACTCCCTGCTCTGGCACAGCTTTCATTGATACCAGCTCCTGAGGACACAAATAAAGCAGAAAATAGTCCCAGGTATAGCTTTCTCTTTACAATAGCTCTGTGCACAGCAAGTCCTGGGCTGTCTGGGACTGCAGGAAGATACCTGGAGTCATCTCTAGTGATGGCCTGAGTGCCCACAGAAAGGGCTCTGAGTGCCACCTCTGGCACCAGTGCCATAGGTTAGCCATCACTGCCATAGAGTATAAGAACAGTAAGAAAATAAATGATATACATAGTCACATAAAAACAGTAGCAATTGCTGAAATTCTAAAATCAAAACAGTGATCAACAAAAAAAACAAACAAATAAAGGACACATCAGCATCAAGATAAACCACATTAGAATTCTGTCTATGAAAAAACAAATGCTATACAATGGGGCACATTTACTAAGGGTCCATCGGACGCATTTCCGTCTGGTTTCCTGAATTTTTTCCGTTTTGCGCTGCAGGTTTTTGGCCGTCGAACAACCCGACTGATTCAGACAAACCGCGGAATTTAAAAACAAATTGTGTCGCAAGATCAGCACTCACATGTACCAGGAAGAAGGTGGTGAACTCCGGCGGACCTCAGCAGGGAAGCGACACATGCAGGAAATTGGACGTACGATCTTAGTAAATCGCGGCTGCTCTGAATGCTGACATTGCAAAACTGTCTGCGCCTCATTTACAAAGGGTTTTTTTGGCTCTCCTACGACTATCTCGACATAGAGGACGTGACCTCACGCCAAAAAGTTCCGTGTGCCAGTAAGCCTGCTGACTTGACAGAATTGTGTCCTAGTTTTCTGGCGGGTAGTAAGCCAACTAATAGGAGGTGCAGAGTGTGACTAGACAGTGTTATACTAGGACAGACTTATCATCCAGGACTAGACACTTCTATGAATCTGGTGCAGAATAAGACTGTCTAGTCTAACTCTGCACTGTCTAACCTTAGGGCACTTTTTATAAATCTGCCCCTATGTCTATTGGTATCAGGAAAGACCCCCCCTCCCAGGGGGTCATCTTGGGGGATTGACAAGTCTTGTTTTTCTTGGATAAAGTGGTGAGTGGCAATGTAGTTTATATTTTTTGACTTTGTGAAGATCACAAATTTTTGTGGTGGTGATAGGTACAACACTGATATCAGTATTATAGTCTCTCATATTTAGCATTTTACAAGTTCTCTACAGGAAACTTTTAAGCTTCAGTACAGGTCACACCACGTATTATTAAGTGGCAATTTCTATAGAAAGTTACTAAAACTATGAGGGATTTTATTACAGGATGCTGACCTAATAATACTGAAATGCTATACACGATTATAAAACTGCCGAATTTGATGATAATAAAACCAGCTAATGTTGTTGCTCTCTTACAAGCAATATACAGAAGGCAATCCATGAATATGACCTTCAATATCACCTTATGTATGTGGACATTGCAAGAAAATGTAAAGACTACGAGAAGAGAGATGGAAACATTGCTATAAAACCAGAAAGAAATATACATCCTGCTAGCTACTTACTACAGTAATATTGAAAACTACCTATGTCAACCACATAACAATAGGTGTTGAAGCCGCTGTTCTAAAACTTTAAGAAGTTGACCACTTTACCTCATGTTTTTCGTGATGTGTGTGGGGTATATTAGGTAATTTACAAATATACATCTATTAGCAGTTCTGCTCCGCTTTCCTGATATGTAAAGTGAAGTCTCTTGTCTTTTACCTCATCATCCAGAGATTCCTGTCCATAAAATGGCCTTATACAGGCGGTCCCCGACTTACAGACAACCCATAGTTACAGACGGACCCCTCAGCCCACTATGACCTCTGGTGAAGCTCTCTGAATGCTTTACTATAGACCCAGACTGCAATAATCAACTGTAAGGTGTCTGTAATGAAGCTTTATTGATAATAGTCTAGAACTTCAATTATAAAATATACAGTTTCGACTTACATACAAATTCAACTTAAGAACAAACCTCCAGACCCTATCTTGTACGTAACCCGGGGACTGCCTGTAGTCCGAAAAATACTGTAATAAAAACATTGGCATATTATTATTCCATTTACAACCAAAATCTATTATACAGGCGGTCCTCTACTTAAGAACACCTGACTTACAGACAACCCCTAGTTACAAACAGACCTCTGGTAATTGGTAAATTACTGTACGTTAGCCCTAGGCTACAATAAATGGCTATAACAGTCATTAAAGGTGTCTGTAATGAAGCTTTATTGTTAATATTGATTCTTATGACAATCTAACATTTTTAAAATCCAATTGTCACAGAGACCAAAAAAAATTTGGCTGGGGCTACAATTATAAAATATACAGTTCCGACTTACATACAAATTCAACTTAAGAACAAAAGTACAGAACCTATCTTGTATGTAACCCGGGGACTGCCTGTAATTTGCACCACAAACGGTACAGCAACGTGGGAAAGTTACAACAAAAAATACATAAGAGCACCAGCATAAGAAAGACATAAAATTCTAGCTACTGTAACTACACAAGAAAAAAATAAAAGACATAAAAAATTAAAAGGAATTAAAAATATAGTAAATATTTTAGGAAAAAAGAAAGTCACAAATTATAGAGGTATAAATAGCGGTGAGCAACTGAGGCTTCAGGCCAAGTGGCAAGTAGCCAAGTCACACAGTTACGAAAAATGCCGATACCCCCTTACTTTTTTCTTTATAAATATTCAGGGCAGTGAAACCACATTATCAGCTGTCAACCGGCTTATCAAGTATCACTAAGTGCAGTGTCAGTATATTGTGTGCCAACTCCTAGGATATCTATGGCAATGGAGTGAATATGATATTTGAGATTATATTTTAATGAAATTATGTGCACAAATCTATGGAGATGATGGGGGAGTTAGAACCAAATCACGGTATTTGGAAAGCTGCACATGTGTTGAGTCACAAGACACGGAAGAATTTTCGAAATTATTATATTTTTATGGCTGCTTATTATAAGCTCATCACTGGAAAAAATGTTAACTGTGCTGCAACACGTTATTTTCAGCAAAGGCCCTAATTTAGGATTTGTCCATATGCTGCTCAGCCACAATTATAGCCGATGTGTAATAGCTGCTAGATAATCCTGCAAGAAGTAAGAACTTTCTCACAAATTGTTGGGCAGATATTGTTCATTTTTTATGTTTTTTCTCTTTTTCTGTTCCACACAAGAATCTATGAAATAAAATTAGACTTATAGGAAAATAAAGGAAAATGAGAAAAAGGTTATAATCCTTCTTAAGGAGGATATACTGTATATACTCGAGTATAAGCTGACCCATGTATAAGCCGAGGGCCCTAATTTTAACACAAAAACCTGGGAAAACTTTTTGACTCGAGTATAAGTCGAGGGTGGGAAATGCATTGGTCATAGCCTCCCCAGTATATAGCCTGCCGGACACTGCCCCATAGTATACAGCCAGCATCTGCCCCCCAGTATATAGCCTGCCACCCCATATCCCCCAGTATATAGCCAGCCCCCGGCCCCAGTATATAGCCAGACCCCAGCCGCAGTATAGCGGAAAGGTGAGTTTTGCTATATTTTTTTACTCGAGTATAAGCCGAGTTTGGGTTTGCAGCACATTTTTTGTGCTGAAAAACTAGGCTTATACACAAGTATATATGGTAAATAGGGATTTAGTTTTTTTTTCCTCCAGACTTTTTAAATGTAATTATTATATCCACATACATCAAAAACCGACCAGTAATACAATGCATTCAGCCTCAGTGCTGTCTATTTTTTTTACTGGATTCATATCTTCTAATTTTTTCAACTAAATTCCGCCAGTTATCAATGTCCGGTTTTTTAACCCCCTTCCATTCTTTAACCAAGATCAGACAACCTAAAAATAACATTTTAGTTGCTTTAGTTGGGATTTAGGTTTAGTGAATGGAAAGTCTACTGTGGAGTTTATGGATCAGTCATTAACACAAGCTGTTACTAATGATGCATATATCAATTACTTTCAATTTAAAGGGAACCCATTGGGTGTGTTGACATCTGATGTGTTAGGGGGCTCCTAACTTTTCCCTACCAGGGCATACGCATATTTTATTTTACATGCCCAATCATTTTCATTGAGGATCAGATGCAATTTGTTTATTTTTATGCACATGTTCTTTTATTGGCTCTAACTCAATCTTTTAGGCTAGTGACTAGGGGTCCCGAACCCAAACCTGATTTTCTGCCAGAAGGTCAGGTTTTCCATTCATGCTTCATCAAGTGATCACCAGGATGCAGAGGGGCTAATGCTCATGGATGCCTCTATTCTCTGCACAGAATGCTAGCGCTGTGTATGAGACACGGAGAAGACGGACAGTAAATACCACTCAGGTAGCCTCCTAAAACCTTGCGCCATAAATACATAATGGGACTCTAGGTATCATGACCATCTTCCCAAAAAATATATCAGGGGGGGGCGACGACAGTCCAGAAGAAGTTAAATAAATGTCCATATGAGCAAGAATATGAGCTTATTCCATATCTAGTGGTCAGACAGGGTAACTGTTTGGTTTCCATTCAAATAAAAGGGACCTTAGATGCAGTGAAGCAGCTGGACCATATTGTTACCTGGAAAACTCCTTTAAGATCACTAAAGTAGTGTTTCCTGAAGTAAAAATACAAATAAAGGTATCATTCAAATTTTTTATTGGCAAAACTTTGACCAATTCATGACCAGATTGACCACATTATGATTTTAAATAAATGAAGGATTGTATGAGAGAAATATTAGAGGATAAGTAACATACCTGGAACACTGCAAAATCCTAACAAATTTTAAGCTTTTTGTAAGATTTTTTTAATGTTAAAATGTTGGGTAAAAAATTTGCAATTTTTTAGTCTCAAAAGAGATGACTGAAAGGGAACATGAGTAATTTATATAAATATATAAATGGTCCACACAAAAAAATATAGTGGAAACTTGTTCCAGGTTAAAGGGTTATTCACACAAAGACAAGTTTCTTATATGTACCCAGGATAACAAACTAACACATTCTCTAATTCACTGTTACTAACAAAAATACAGCATTTCCCAGATCTCTATCAGTCCTGCTGTACACAGTTTCAGTTGCCCCTAGACACGACCCTGTAACTTCTGATTTTAGGGTAGGGCCGCCATCTTGGATTTTGACATGCTTGAAGAGTTCCTGTCTCTCTCTGCTGTGTGCCTGTAACCACGCCCCCTGCATGTAGCTCAGACACACTCACTGATTCACTTCCTGCCAGGAGATTGTGAGCAGAGAGGAGCTGCAAACTACAAGGAGATAAGTGATCCGGGGGAAGGGGGAGGCAGGCACAAATCTGTGAGTACAGATATGTAGCAGAGCTAAAAGTGTATGATCGGCATCTCATGGATCTCATGCATCTCTCATCTGTCTCATCTCACTTTCTATGTGTCATTGTGTTAGTACAATGTCAGAAGACAGATGAAAGTGTAAATACACCTGTACCCTGATAATGTAACCACATTGTCACCCCACACAACTAGATGGATCATAATGCGTCTACTTAGAGAGATCCCGCCCAAACCCTGGGATTTTGCACTGAGCAGCCTAGAGAGTGATAGGAGATATAACAGCAATAAAACTGAGTTACATTGTAAAGTAAGGGGTTAAAATTATATTTATTGTGTTAACATCACTAAGGGGTTGAAATGTGAGAATTTTCTTTCATGGGAAATCACATAAAAAGGCAAGGGGGCACTGTCTGCGTCTGGAGAAATAAAGGTTTAATCACCAGAGACAACGGAGTTTCTTTACTATAAGAACTGTGAATCTGTGGAATAGCCAAGCTCAGGGGCCGGTCACAGTAGGGACAGCAGAGAGCTTCAAGAAGAGTCTAAGTTTGTTTTTACATCGAAATAACATTGATTGTTATGTTAAAATATACATCTCCTCCTCATTCTATCCCTTCCGTTTCCTTTGTTGGTTGAAGTTGATGGACATATGTCTTATTTCAACTGTACTAACAATGTTACCATGTAATTCTTACTCCATATGGCTTTGTGAACACAACTATGCAATATACTAAAGCTTAAGGAGAAAATTGCACTCATAAAACCTGAGTTTAGTATTAACCATCATTTATAATGCATTGCTTTTACACCACATCTTATCAATACATTAAGTACATATTTATGAATAAAAGGTATATTAAAGCTTAAAGAGAAGAGGAAATAATATATAGAGACCTAGAAACACCCAGCCATGTAAATGCTGCAAAATATGGCTTCATTTGCAAACATATTATCAAACTAAGGATTTATGTATTTATAGGAGTGAGATAAGGGCCACTTTTTTAAGGTTAAAAAACCAACATATATTGCCTTGTTAGGCTGCATTCATATCACAATGTAGCTGCCAAATCCCTGACATACCCTTACAATGGAGGGCTCAGACGTATCCCACTGTATGTTTCCTAGCATATACACTCAGCATATGGAGAAAATTAGGTGTGAACCTAGGCTTAGCAATACAGTGCTAAACTGGTGTTTAAATGCATACCATCATTTGTCTTATGTGTCATTTGTTGGAGGTTTTGGTTCCAATAGATTTGGAATTAATGGAAACTACAATAAAAATAAGCGCCCCTCCTCTAGGTGTAGAAGATACCCCCTGCCTATGGTGATGGTAGAACCTCCTCTCCTCTAGGTGTAGAGGATGCCCCCTGTCTATGGTGATGGTAGAACCACTTTTCCTCTAGGTGTAGAGGATGCCCCCTGTCTATGGTGATGGTAGACCCTCCTCTCCTCTAGGTGTAGAGGATGTCCCCTGACTATGGTGATGGTAGAACCTCCTCTCCTCTAGGTGTAGAGGAGGCCCCCTGTCTATGGTGATGGTAGAACCCCCTCTCCTCTAGGTGTAGAGGAGGCCCCCTGTCTATAGTGATGGTAAAAGCGCCCCTCCTCTAGGTGTAGAAGATACCCCCTGCCTATGGTGATGGTAGAACCACTTCTCCTCTAGGTGTAGAGGATGCCCCCTGTCTAGGCTGATGATAGAACCACCTCTCCTCTAGGTGTAGAGGATGTCTTCTGTCTATGGTGATGGTAGAACCTTGTCTCCTCTAGGTGTAGAGGATGCCTCCTGTCTATGGTGATGGTAGAACCGCCTCTCCTCTGGGTATAGAGGATGTCCCCTGTCTATGGTGATGGTAGAACCCCTCTCCCCTAGGTGTAGAGGATGCTCCCTGTCTATGGTGATGGTAGAACGACCTCTCCTCTAGGTGTAGAGGATGCTCCCTGTCTAGGCTGATGATAGAACCTCCTCTTCTCTAGGTGTAGAGAATACCCCCTGTCTTTGGTGAAGGTGAACCTCCTCTTCTCTAGGTATAGAGGATGCCCCCTGTTTATAATGATGGTAGAACCACCTCTCCTCTAGGTGTAGAGGATGCCTCCTGTTGATGGTTATAGTAGAACTACCTCTCATCTTGGTGTAGAGGATGTCCCCTGTCTATGATGATGGTAGAACCTTCTCTCCTCTAGGTGTAGAGGATGCCCCCTGTCTATGGTGATTGTAGAACCTCTTCTCCTCTAGGTGTAGAGGATGCCCCCTGTCTATAGTGATGGCAGAACCTCTTCTCCTCTAGGTGTAGAGGATGCCCCCTGTCTATGGTGATGGTAGATCCTCCACTCCTCTAGGTGTAGAAGATGCCCCCTGTCTATAGTGATGGTAGAACCACTTCTCCTCTAGGTGTAGAGGATGCCCCCTGTCTATGCTGATGGTAGAACCTCCTCTCCTCTAGGTGTAGAGGATACCCCCCTGTCTATAATGATGGTAGAACCACCTCTCCTCTAGGTATAGAGGATGCCTTCTGTTGATGGTTATAGTAGAACCACCTCTCTTCTAGGTGTAGAGGATGCCCCCTGTCTATGGTGATGGTGGAACCACCTCTCCTCTAGGTGTAGATGATACCCCCTTAAATACCCCTTAAATTCCCCTGAAATTTTCTTTCATGGGAAAACCCCTTTAAATACTTTTAATTTGGGATTATTTTTACTCTCCCTGGCAATATTTCTTTCAGTCCCTATTTCTGCGGCCTTTATCTGTTTTTTACAGAATTTATTTTTCTCTCTAAAATCCTGTAACGCCTCATCTCTATCTCAGCCTTTTAGAACCTCAAAAGCCTTATCTTTCTTGCTTATTGCTTTCCTTACAAGACTAGTTAACCACATTGGCTTTTTCTTGTTTCTCTTATGCCTTTTCCCATATGGTATGTGTTTCTTACAGGCCTTTTTTAGAATATTTGTGAAAATGTCCCTTTTTTGTGGGCTCTTGTTTCTGAGAACAAGGTCCTCCCTTAGCTGCTGAAAATTTGCCCTCCTGAAGTTTAAAATGTTCATTGCCACTCTACTAACCATCATAGTAAAGCAGAATATAAAATCAACAATATTGTGGTCACTATTACCCAGGTTCTCCCAACCTGTAATTTTGATACCATGTGAAGTCTGTTGGTTAGGATAAGGTCCAGCAGTGCCTGAAGGTTTCTCCTCCCAGTCTATGTTGGGGTAATTGAGTTCCCCCATGATAAGTACTTAAAGGTCCTATAAATTGCATTTCTGCAGTGGCTAGGGCAAGCTGTAGATTAGAAAACCTGATCCATGTGTAAAATCCTCTACACATTTTTAAGGTTGTGACTAAGTGAAAAGAATTTGTTAAAACACTATTCAGATGCATTGTTATGCAGTTTCTCCGCTATGTGTGTACTAAAATGATGTAACAACAGAAAATAATTAATAAAAATGTATAATATATATATAATATAAATATATATAAAATAAAAAATTGAGAGGATGAGTTTTTTTTTAAGCTTTCCCTTTAACCCCTTCCCGCCGCGGCCCTTTTTCGATTTTGCGTTTTCAGTTTTCACTCCCCACATTAAAAAATCTGTAACTTTTTTATTTTTCTATGTACAGAGCTGTGTGATGGCTTATTTTCTGCGTAACAAATTACACTTCAAAATGGTGGTATTTAATATTCCATGCCGTGTACCGGAAAGCAGGAAAAAAATTCCAAATGCAGTGAAATTGGTAAAAAAACGCATTTGTGCCGTCTTCTTGTGGGCTTGGATTTTACGGATTTCAATGTGCACCCCACATGACATGTCTACTTTATTCTTTGGGTCGGTACGATTACGGGGATACCAAATTTGTATAGGTTTTATAATGTTTTCATACATTTAAAAAAATTAAAACCTCCTGTACAAAATTTTTTGGGGGGATTTTGCCATCTTCTGGCGCTAATAACTTTTTCATACTTTGGTGTACGGAGCTGTGGGTGGTGTTTATTTTTGCGGATTTTGATGACGTTTACAATTTTATCATTTTTAGGACTGTACGACCTTTTAATCACTTTTTATAGAATTTTTGTTTTTTTTTAAATGGCAAAAAAGTGCCATTTTCGACTTTGGGCGCGATTTTCCGTTACGCGGTTAAATGCAGTGAAAAAACGTTATCATATTTTGATATATCAGGCATTTTTGGACGCGGCAATACCTAATGTGTTTATGATTTTTACTGTTTATTTATATTTATATCAATTCTAGGGAAAGGGGGGTGATTTGAACTTTTTGTTTTTTTTATTATAATTTTTTTATTTTAACTTTTTTTATTTTTATTTTTACTATTTTTCAGACTCCCTAGAGTACTTTAACCCTAGGGTGTCTGTACGATCCTATCATATACTGCCATACTACAGTATGGCAGTATATGGGGATTTTACTACTCATACATTACAATGTGCCGTCTTTTTGAAGCCGCCGGCGGCGATCAGTGGAAAAACACCTGCGATCGGTGCCGGCACCGATCGCGGGTGTTACCGGTAAGGCTTTGCTGCAATAAGCAGCAAAGACTTACCGGCTAGGGAGAGGGCTCGACCCGCGAGCCCTCTCCTTGTACCGGGACCCGACATGTGAAGTACAATTACGTCACATGTCGGTAAGGGGTTAATTCAATGTTACGCAGTAGAGTAAGGCTCTATGCACACATCCATGTATTTTATTTGGCTGTAACTGGGGATAGAAGGAGGGCGTGAACATTCGTACCCCCTGCCCTTTCCATGCAAATCATGAATAAGACCTGAATGGAATACGACCTGCCCTATCTTTTGCGCTGCGGTCACACGGCTCAGACACGATGTAGTGAGACACAGTGGGGCACATTTACTAAGAGTAGTGCAGACTACTATGATGCATGTCTGTGGCGCCCGCGAGCTTGTTTTTTTTTTTTTTTGTTATTTATTTTTAGATACTGTATTTGCCCACTTTGCTCATTACGTAGATGTAATATTTATATTTATATTAGGATATGTTTTATCTTACGATGTGATATTGCCTATGTAAACTGTGAACTGCGACAGAACAAGATCGACGTGCACAGAAGAAGAAGAAGAATCAATAAACTGGTTTACTTTATGCTATCGCCTTGACCATTGAACAAAGCCCTTTGGTATTAAAAAAAAATCAATATTCATTTACAGAACTTCTGTCAGGATGTTTTAGAGTAGAGAATATACACAAACATTCAAATCCAGTGCATGATGACATACCGAGGCCGCTTGTATTGTCGTCCCTTCTTCATCGACTGTAATATAGAACGCTCGCTTAAATTATTGATCGATTGATTCCCTACTTTAACTGCTGAAATATATTACATTTTTTATAATGTTGAACTAATGATATACTTTATGGGCTTGTAATTTATCAACTCAATAGTTTATGAGCTTGAATAAATTATTCAGTATGACTCTTATATTACGATTCCTCAAAGGGCATTGTTTTATTAAATAAAATAATTTAAGCTAGTTGCATTTACAGTAGAAATGCACCTTCCCAAGTAGATTTTAGAGGCCCAAGTTAAGAACAATTTTTGTATAAACACCCCTGATTCCACAGGAATAATGTGGAAAGAGCCTACAGCCTGTGACCACCTTGGTAAATGTGCCTAAGGTGGACACACATGCCTAGTCCTGCGTATCTCCCTGCTACACCCATAATGCATTTGGATAAGATGTCCTGTTAAGCCATTGCAATTAATTGCAAGTAACACTGTCTTGCTATCTTTTTACTTGCTTGGCATCACCTCTGAAGATTCAGATGCAGAAGTTGTACCCTACTAGGATCCCACTGCATAAATGATAGAGCACAGAAAGAACCAAGACTTAACATATGCGTTCCCCTTGGCACACTCCCTAAAGTGGAGGAAGGGGTGCACCTTCCATGAGGTGAATTGAACCTCTTGCCTCAGGCAGCAGCACCAGGAAGGCATCAGAAGCACAGTCAGCCACTACAAAGCACATGCCACTTACAAGAATCCATTCACAATACTTACTGCCTTTTTCTCGCCTGCACTAATACCTCCTCTTTGGGCAGGAGACATTGTATGATCAAGGGGACGCCTTTCTATAATCGCCTCAGGCACCAGAGTGAATATAGTAAAGACTCTCTATGGAAAAAGCAGCTAGAAGTATCATTGAAAAAAATGCTAAATTTTATAATTTTGGGCAGGAATTTATTTTTTAATGCAAATAACAATTGCCACTGATTTCAATGTTTTTATTGATGGCTCCATAGTTATTATATTTGTTACAACATTGCGTCTAACTGATGGAGAAATTGCTATTTAAGCTTGTAAATTTTTCCCCAGCAACAACTTTTCATCATATATTAAAGGACATCTACCACCAAGATGAAAGATTGCAAACAAAGCAAACTGATTTTTTTTTAAAAAAAAACCAAGAATTAAGAAGCTAAAAGAAGAGTAGATGACTCCAGAGGGGGCGCACAGCAGTATGTCAGTGTGCTTGGTTTACAATCCTTCATCCTGGTGGTAGATTTCCTTTAAGAAAAGTTGAAGCCACAAAGCCTCATGAAAATGACCACATTAGACAGGAACAAAAAACATACACCAGTCCTCTAAAGGGTGTTTCCAGCTATTTTATATAAGATAGGTCATCATTATCAAATCCATGGGGATCAGGACTCCTACCAATCATCTGATTGGTGCCATAAACATCCACAATGGGAACATAACTAAAATAAAAATTACTTCAATGGGACTTGAACTGGTCACTACTCTTGTCTCTGTGTGGATTCTTGTCCCTTCCGGAATCAGCAGATCAGTAAAGGTTCAATATAAAATTTTAAAAAATTAAGCAAACTAGCATAAAAATTTATAGAAACCAATGATCTATCCATATTAAACTTGAATATGTTTTCTATTTCGCTATCATAGTTACCTTTTTCTGTTACTTTAGTACCCTTTATTCTCATTCACTGTAATGATCTTCTCTTCCTACATGGATTGTACACGTAAACCGTCATCTAAATAAAATCTTCTCTGCGCATTAACCGTCTTATTTTCCTTCTATCATCATGCACCTACAGTACTATGCTAATAATACACTCTGCAAATTCACAGCTAATATTTACATATCTACATGTGTTTTCCCCTCTGATCTCCTTAGTCTTCTTCGAATCCCCAAAGCAAATCAAAATGATCAGTGTAGGGATTTCACATTTACATATTAATTGGCTACTGGTTATGAAATGCTTGTTCTCTAGATTCTCCTTAAGACATATCCTACAAATATTGAAATACAGGATAAATCAATTATTTTTCCTGAATATGTAGGAATGTAAGCTTACCCAGCCTCTCGCTCCTTTGCTTAATTAAGTGTTAGTCGCAAGGCTTTAACTTTTATTTAAGTTAATAGCCAAAATGTTCTCTTGGAGGGATTTAGTAGTAGCTCTTGCGCTGGGAGACATATTACTTCTCGGTCTCATTCTTTACAGACGCATATATTTAAAGGGGTTTTCCCACAAAGAAAAGTTAGGTCCTGTCCACGGGATTAACTCACTAAGTGATGAGACCCCCACCGATCACGAAAACAGACTTATGGAGCAGACGGCCGCGAATGAACATTCTGCTCCATGGATCTCTATGGAGCTGACGGAGATCTGTGAGCGCGGCACTCGGCAATTTCCACCAGCGCCACAGGAGCAGAACGGTCATGCGCAGCCGTCTGACGGTGCGACGAGGGGTCTGACAGAAGTACCCCCTCATTTTCATCATCTGTGAGGGTCTTAGCACTGAGACCCCCCCCCCCCCCCTGTTCAGCAAGTAGGGATAGGGCCTAACTTTTCTTTGTGGGAAAACCCCTTTAAGATACAGGTTGTCAGGATTTAGCATCTGCTTTCCTGAATTTGTCCCTAGAAAGCTTTTTCTGGGTATTAGATAAACATATAGGGGCTCATTTACTAAGGGTCCAAACCGTGCACTTTCGTCGGGTTTCCCGACGATTTCAGATTTGCGCCAAATTGCCCTGGGATTTTAGCGCACGCGAACGGATTTTGGTGCATCGGTGCTGGCTTTCACGTGACAGAAATCGAGGAGCGTGGCTGTTGGACAATCCCATGGATTTGGAAAAAACGCAGAATTTAAAAAAGAATTTGTGTCGCAAGATCAGCACTTACATGCACCGGGACGAAGAAGGTGAACTCCGGTGGACATCATCATAGCAGCAACACATGCAGGATATTGGACACCCGGACCTTAGTGAATCCCGGCAGACCCAAATCCTCATCAGAGAATGCGCCGCAGGATTGAGACTGGACCGGGTAAGTAAATGTGCCCCACAATGAAAAAGTATACATGTCATACAACAACAGGTTCAAGTAACTAGCCTGCCAGGGGTTACTCAATGATTACTAGTAAGCCTTCCTTTGAAGGAAGGATTATATGTAATTATTCCCAGTTTTCTCCTTTGTGACCTAATTAAAACGTTAGCTACAGTGCCTAAGGGTGCGTTCACACATTCAGTTTTCAGATACAGGTCTTGAAGCAAAATGCAGTTGTGGATCATAATGGTCAAGAACATATCAGCAGAGGCGGATGTGTCAGATAGGGACACTCACCAATCTCCGTGAGGATTAGTCATAAACAGTTCTTAAGTGAGAATCAATGTTCAAGTATAATGTAAAAAAAATTATAAAATCTAAAAAAAAAATGTATATATATATACTATATATATATATATATATATATATATATATATATATATTCCCTATATAGGAAATCCAAATACAGTGATCTAGCGTCCTTTAAGTTATGGCTACTCGAATAGCCATGAAATGAGTGTGGGGAGTCTCTCATTCAACAGACTCAAGTTTTTCTTTCTGCCTTTCTGCAGTGACGTCCCAGTAAGAAGCTGCAAATAATGGGGCTTATTTACTAAGGGTTACGCGGCCAAATTTCCTTTGGGTTTTCCGTCTTTTCGGGGATCCCACCACTGGAACAGGCATTTAGAATGGGATTGTGTCGCACGCGTTTGGATTTTGGGGCATTGGTACCGGCTTTAATGCAACAGAAATCGGACGATCTAACAGATTCGTATTAAGAGAGATTTAACATTTAAATTGTGTCACAAGACATGCACTTACATGCACCAGGAAGAAGAAGGTGAACTCTGGCGGACCTGAGCGGGGAAGCGACACATGCAGGATATCGGGCGCACTTAGTCTTAGTTAATTGCGCTGGAGTCCATGATTGTCGGACAACGCACAGTGAGTATCGCGACAGGACCGGGTAAGTAAATGTGCCCCAATGGGTCATAACCTTATTTTCAACACCCTGAATTTACTTGAAACTGAAAGAAATATGTGCTTACCCTTCCCTGTGCTCATCATAGATTGTTTGTAGTATTTAGTTATTTTTATGCACCTTTTTTCATATTTTTTTATTTTTTTATTGCACTATTTGACTACCATATTTTTCGGACTATAAGGCACACTAAAAATCCTTTGATTTTCTCAGAAATCAAAGGTGCGCCTTATAGTCCAGTGCACCTTATATATGAACTGTACTTACAGACAACAGCTGCCTTGAACTGTGCACAGATCTGCCACCTGCTGGTCATTCATCCTTATAATCAGGGGCGCCTTATACTCCGGTGCGCCTTATATATGAACCTAGACGTTTTAGCAGGCATTTATTGATGGTGCGCCTTATACTCCAGTGCGCCTTATAGTCCGAACAAGCAATCTTCTCAGAGCCTAAGAAAGACACACATTAAATTATTTCTTCTAGTTATTGATGCTAAGGGTTTTTCTGCCACCTGTTGATTCATGGGGATTACTGACTCTGACATGGTCTATTTATTTTCTGTTGTATTTTTCATCCACTATATTGATTCATCTTTTTATCAGAAAATTTTGGGCATATCACTAATAAAGATTAGTTAAAGGGCATCTACTTCCAGGCATATACTAATGGCTTATGCAAATGAGCCTCAGGGGCTCCCGGCTCCATAGGTGTTAATGAAACCTGGAGCCCTCAGGCTCATTTGCATACAGTCAGACTGGTGGTAGATGTCTTTTAAGAATCGCAGAAGACGCATACAGACATTCGTTTAGGTGCGAAAAGTCCTCATTTTTTTGTAAGTCCTTGTTTTTGAAATTTTAACATTGCAATGGACTTTATAGTGATTTTTAGGGTGTTTTTTTAATCAAGGACAAAACCACACAGAATTGTTAGTGCTTCAATTTGTATAAATTATAAAAATAAAATTTTAGAGGAGTCTAAAATCTGAACAGCAGCGTGGCCTTGTATATTATTGTGCGTGAAAGTAGGTAGTCTGTGGCAACAAAGATTTTCAGTGTTGCGCCTTATATATTTTTAGAATCCAGATGTGGATGTGTAAAAAAAAAGTCGCAATAAACTCTGCTCCCAAGCAGGTGTAGGAAAAAGTTTAGAAGGGATTGCAGAAGAATTTGCAACTTTTGTTGGACTTTTTAAAAAAAAAATTTGCCAAAAGCCACAAGCTCAGCCACAAGTCTGACATCATCTAAATAAATCAAACAAGTCCAAAACCGGACAAAACAAAAAGGACACGCACAAATGTCCAGACAGAAGATAAATCACCCCAATACAGGCAGTCCCCAGGTTACGTACAAGATAGGTTCTCTAGGCTTGTTCTTAAGTTGAATTTGTATGTAAGTCGGAACTGTATATCAGACATCATTTTTTTGGTCTCTGTGACCATTGGATTTTAAAAATGTTGGGTTGTCATAAGAACCAGGATTAACAATAAAGTTTAATTAAAGGCACATTTGATAACTATTACAGCTGTTTATTGTAGCCTAAGGATAAAGTACAGTAAATTACCAAAATCCAGAGGTCCATTTGTAACTAGGGGTCGTCAGTAAGTCGGGTGTTCTTAAGTAGGGGACCGCCTGTATATTCTTCTTATAACCACAAGGGCTGGTCTGACTAGTGACATAGAAGTGACATCTGTGCTTAGAAACTACACTTCAATCTGTGTCTTATCTTGAAGTGTTGGACGAAAGATTGACCTTGGTTGTCCTTATGGCTTGTACAACTTGTCAGATGTTTTAGATAAGAAAGTTAGTCGGAGTTTGCACTATTTTTGATAAATGTGGCCGATTAACTCAAAGTATTAGACGGGAGGGAAAGCAGCTGGGGAACGGAAGGAAGTATTCTGACATTTGGCAGAACATAGAGCATGCTCTACCTTTATTCTGGAACGGAACGGTGGCAAGCGTGTGTGCATACTCATTGGCGTAACTAGGAAAGGCAGGCCCCATAGCAGGCTTCGGCATGGGGCCCCCCTTCCCACTTAAAAATGATGCATATTTGTATACTCACACATGCGAGCTACAATCACACATTTATGCACTCATGCACACTTATATAGAGCATATACACACATACAGTATATGCAGACGCCATAAACACATATAGCATATACACATCAGAGATGCAGCATATATACATGACATATATGTTATATACATATTATGATATTTTGGATATAATGATGCACATCCTCCACTCTTTAGCATGTCAGGTTAGATGGCGGGGCCTCCTGACACTGTGGGCCCCATAGCGGTTGCTATGGCTGCTACCACTGTAGATACTGTTCCGGACCGGGCAGAATCCTATAGAGGCCGTATGCCAGCTGCCATGTGTACAGCTAGTTTACATCCTCCATATAAAGTTGTATGCGAGGGGCCGTATACAGTATACTCAGCATTATTACCCCAAATGGCTGGTTGTGTTCATGAAATATTATTTTTTCATTGAATCAAAATTACCACTGTACAAAATCTGCAGCTTTAGCGATATAACCATAAATAGACCAAATGTAACTGTAACTAAGTAAGTAAAGCTTATTGTACCTCACCATTTAAAGCTTTTATCATGCTGTGTGTACAAATAAAATACATTTTTAAGGGGCTGACATCTTAAGTCTGAAGATGCTTTGTAAAGGTCTTTGTAAATGCCTGATCAAAACAAATCGGTTCAGACTTAGAGAGTAAATACAAAAAGAGGGCAGTTCTGTGGAGGATGAATCTGTGCCGCTGTGAGGCTATTGCTGTGAGAGGGGATGGGGGGAGGAAGAAGGTTATAGTACATTCTCTTTACCTCAGCCTGTGACTGATTCTCACTGTGAAATGGAGGTGGATCATGAGGAGAAACATCTGACATCTCCCGAAATCACACTAGGGAGAACCTCCCCACTCGGCAGGCACTGACAGAGAAATGAGCATTTTCAGAAAGTGATAACAGGATTGAAAACAGACCCAAATCTGCAGGTTTCAACAGCATTTCTGGCGGTGCTGCCTATAATACCCATTTACAGCAGGTGATTGGTGTGATCATATACTTTTTAAACACTTTTAGAATCTTCTTCTTTTGGTGAGACTTATACACTTCTTATATGTATAATATGTATATTATATAAAATATTTCAAAGAAATTTACTACCAGGAATAAGGATTGTAAACTATGCACACTTACATGTTGGCAGGAGCCATTTTTCTTTTAGCGTTTGATGCTCATATTTTCAATACAATATGCAAATGAGCCGGAGGGGCTCCAAGCTCAAAAGATCTTTATTGGACACGATGTCCCTCAGGCTCATTTGCATATTTTTGAAAGCCTTTTTATTTTAAGACAAAGGCATACAAAGCTAAAAGAAGAGCAGATCCTGTCAGAGGGGGCACACACCAGTATGTAAGTGTGCTTGGTTTACAAGATTGCTGATCCAAGTGGTAGATTTCCTTTAAAATGATTTTGTTTATTTTTGTTTATTATCTTGTTGCTTTAAAATCACTAGATAAGAATATTTCACACTGCTTCATTTATCTTTTAGAGAGAATAAGATAGATAGACCATCAATCATTAGATATGTAAAGGTCTGTATTTTTATGATATGAAATACACAAAAATGGACCATGAAAATGAAAAACAACATGCAGCAGAGTAAGTCTAAGTCTTAGATGTACAGTAACTAGACAAGCACTCTGGTAGATGTTTTTCCAGTATTGCTCATAAATCTAGTAATCTTTATCAGTGTTTCGAGCATCTCCAGAGCAAATTAATTATATCAAAATATATCTAAAGCCAGGAATATACACTGCTGCACATTAAATGCATTTCTTGAGGACATATTGGGGCAGATTTACTTACCCAGTCGTGTCGCGATCCCGCGGTGCGTTGCCCAATGAGGATTCAGGTCTCCCGCAATTCACTAATCTAATGCGCCCGAGTTCCTGCATCCATCGCTTTTGCGCCGAGGTCAACCGGAGTTCATCTGCTTCTTCCTGGTGATTGGAAGTGTGTGTCTTGTGACACAATTCTAAATGTTAAATCCTGCACGTTGTCCGAATCCGTCGGGTTGTCCTACTGCCCACCCCCCGATTTCTGTCACGTGCAAGCCGGTGCTGATGCGGCAAAATCCGATCGCGTGCGAATCTCGGGGCGAATCGGCGCAAAACGGAAATCCTTTGGAAACCCGACAAAAATGCGTCCGACGGACCCTTAGTAAATGGGCCCCACTGAGATGTAGAGCAGTAGGTACACAAACCCAAAGTTTTCAACCCAGGGAATAAATTGAAGTACAATTGGAATATATAAGTTGCCTCACTAAATTTTGCTTAATTTAATAATGATTTTATTGTACCTGTTATTGCAAGATATAGAACCAAGCGGTACTTTTGCTCCAAAGATTGTATACCATGCAAATATATTGCAACTCATTGCAACAGCAAAACTTCTACCGTCCATACTTTACCTCAGCAATGCTTTTTCCATTAGCTTTAGTTGAAAAAAGAGAAAATTAAATGTGCCTTTTTCAAAGGTTTTCTGGTTGAAATCTAGTGGAAGGGGAAAAAAAAAAAAACTAAAAAACAACAATTATTCCAAGTTCTGTTGCATCTTTGCTTGGGAAATCTTTATGAAAGTGATGTCTATCCTCTGAAGTGGTAAAGGCTTTCTTCCTAGTCTAATGGATTGTCCTGGCATTCACTCGGATGTCTCCTACCTTACATTACCTCTTCCTTCATGTGACACAAGCTGGTTTGAAAAACAAGAAAAAACTTGTAAATTACTAAGACCGTATTCTCCGTGCTGCGTTTGAGGGACTGAAAGAAAAAAAGGGTCCATAGCCTCATTGTCCCCTCCCACCTTAGCCCTGTCCTCTTTCAGCACTTACATTTTTTCACTCCGCAACTTTCAAAATACCTTTTTCATTTTTTAGTTTACACCGTTGTCTGATGACTTGTTCCTCCAAATGACACTATGTAATATTCTGTACAGTGGACTGGGAAGCTGTAGAGTAAATTTTAAATTTCATTGGCCAAGATTCCCATGTCCAAGGTGACCCCTCACCGGTCGAGAATGAGATCCCAAACTGACTGGCGAATCAACAGCAAATTAACATCCAACTTGGGACAACTGGGACCCTCCCACTTTAAACTATATTTTTGTCCACGATGAATTGCATAGCGAAACCTAGACCTATGACCTTTGAACTCTACCATTCTCCATCACAGCGGATATAAGTGTCCTGGTACAGATCACATGATGATAGGAGTTAGATTGACACTAATAAAGGGGACTATATAAATGGGGAATCGATGAAAATAAAAAAGTGGCACTATACAAACAAGGGGAGGGGGTTAATACAGCAAAACCTTGTCTTGGGGCTTGTGCCCTTAATATTTTTTGACCATTGCCATATCCAATAAGAGCTAAAAACCAGCCCAACATCTGTGTTGTTGACTGTGACTGTATTAAAGCATTTAGGACCACATCTTGCCTAAAACTGGCCCTGCAGAAATGTACTATACTAAGGCCCCTTCCACACTTGCGTTGCAGATCACGTCAGAGTTTGATCAGGGTGCGATCAGGGTTTGGTCAGTGAAAAACGCCCATTTTTCATCAGAGTTCAATCAGTTTTCAGTCAGAGTTTGTTCAGTGTCTCAGTTTTTCACGCGCGTTTTCAATGCAATTTCAATGCGTTTTTCACGCGCAGAAAACGTGCGTGAAATGGACTCAGGACTGAGCTCTATCTTTTCTATGGTAATTGATGCGTGAAAAACGCATTGCACTTGCATTGCACTTGCAAGTGTCTCAGAGTGCAATGCGTTTTTGATGCATCTCCATAGACTTGTATGGTGCGTTTTTCACGCGCATGACTTGCAAAAGTAGAGCATGTCGAGATTTAAATGCACATTAAAAAAAACTCTCGTGTGTGTGTGAAAAAAAATGCAAGTCTGAAAAGACCCATTGGTTACAGCCAGCACCTATATATACAGAGTGATGTAAAAGTTTTGTATCACCTAATTCAGGATTTATCACCTAATATATACAGTATTTAAAAAAAAAATCTGCCCCAGTTTATGGGAGTAGATTAACCCATGTTTAATTATGAGAAGTGCAGCCAACTACCTGGATACTGTAGGAAAACAAATCAAATGTTGAAAGGACATTTACCACCAGGATGGAGAACTGTAAACCAAGCACACTTACATACTGGTGTTTTCCTCCTCTGACAGGATCTGCTCTTCTTTTAGCTTCTTATGTCCTTGTTTTTTAAAAAAAAAGGCTTAAAAACTTATGCAAATGAGCCTGATCTAGGTTTAATTAACAGCTACGGAGCCCAGAGCCCTCAGGGTAATTTGCATAATTTTGAAAGCCTTTTTTTTGTAATATCAAGGGCATAAAAAGCTTAAAAATGAGTGGAGTCTGTTAGGGGAGGTTGGTTTACAATCCTGGATTCAGGTGGTAGATTTTTTTAAGCTGATATTGGACAACCACATTACAGGCGGTCCCCTACTTAAGGACACCCGACTTACAGACAACACATAGTTACAGACAGACCCCTCTGACCTCTGGTGAAGCTCTCTGGATGTTACTATAGTCCCAGGCTGCAATGATCAGCTGTAAGGTGTCTGTAATGAAGCTTTATGGATAATCCTTGGTCCCATTATAGAAAAAAATGTAGAAACTCCAATTGTCACTGGGGCCAAAAAATTTTTTGTCTGGATTTACAATAATTAAATATACAGTTTCGACTTACAAATTCAACTTAAGAACAAACCTCCAGACTCTATCTTGTACGTAACCCGGGGACTGCCTGTGCTTACTTATATATACTCAATATATAATTAATATATTACGTAAAATATTTTCCTATTTTTATATGAATAGAGTATAGCCCTACTCTATTGGCTTGTACCCCACACTAAGATTGTACTATTTTGCAGTATATATTTTACAGATATTTATACATTTTTTTTTACATTGTATGAAATTACTTTGTGAGACTGTACCGTGGTTGTTCATGGCCTGGGCATGGCATTGCAGCTGGTTAATGAGGTTCACTTGCAATATTAGACATTGCCTATTGTCAGAAGTATTGCTGTTTATTTAAAAAAATCTGCCATGTTTTGCCTATTTTCAGGAATTACATGAAAAGCCGGTCTCTTCTGGGTGCTGGCGGGCGTAAGCAGAATTAAAATAAACTACAAGCAGCAGTGAAGGCATATCTTAATAATTTATTAGTATAATGATATATTGTGGCATGGGATCGGTTATTTGTTTGAGATGTTTTTTTTACTTGTACAAGCACAATACATTTTTGTTGAATAGTGCAGTGAGATATTCTCAGTGGATGGACAGTGGACAAGAGGACTTGTCTCTTCTAATTACATGTCGTTTTATTAAATACTACATGTATCTCTTCAGGAATTAACAAACACGGGTTATAGTTTCTCATAATTCTGCATAATGCCATTCCTTCTGTAAATCTGTAAATAAATTGACAATTAGGTGTTGCCATCAGGGAAGGGAGGAGTTTTACCCGTTGTAAGTGTGTTGCCAACCTGACTCGAATGGCCAATCTGTAATTTCTAAAGGAGGATTTATATGATGCTAAGGTCTCACTAACACAACGTATGTTTCCCCGGGATGGAACCCACGTGTATCACACAGGCAGGTACTGAGGAGGAAAGGGGCGCACAACCCTCCCCTCTTCAAAGAAAGCCGGGCTACCGTGTCCTCAATCCGGCAAAAGACAGGACATATATCTTTTGCAACTCGGCTGCTCGGCCAGATCACAATGCTATAAGACACTATGTGCTCACCACTCCGTGGCTGGGTACTATAGACCACAATGGTGGCCATGACCTGGTGTGGTCACACCACAACCACCATTATGGTCATGTGACGTAGTTATGGTAAAAAGCACAAGGAAAGGTACAGCACAGTATTATAAAAATATATCATTATAAGCATTATAAAAAACAAAAATGATCCCATTCTCTAGATTTAGGGGGTTATCGCGATACATCAAGAGGCTTGTACCCTGGCGTAGAAGTATATGCAGCTGGCACATGTGAAAAGTTGCCGGCTGCAGTGAGTGGGCAGGCGCGGGGACAGTAACGCCCCGCGCCGGCCCACTCCTTGCCGGTCACACCCTCCACCGCGAAGGTAGGGGATTGGGAAAAATAATCGCAAGTGCTAGCAATAAGCTAACATTTGTGATTATTTCAGAGCTTCTACACCACTGATGTGGCACAGAGGCCCTGATAAATATGCCCCATAGAGATATAGATTAATTTCCCATAAAGTAAATGGTTACAGCTCCCCAATAAGAGGCCAACAGTTCTCTCATCATGTTACTTTTTTTTTCCTAATTGTTAGTCTGTCAAATTCCATTTATATTGTAACTATTCCATTAACATGATCAATAATTTGAAAAGCCACAGACTGACCTTAGCCGAGAGGAAGGAGCAATGTTTCCTACACAAGATACTCATTTATCCTGAGCTGCCACCATCATTTATTAATTCATTTGTTAATAAATTCATTCTTTTCATTGCATTAAAAAAATATACCATATATACTCGAGTATAAGCCTAGTTTTTCAGCACAAAAAAATGTTAAGCACATATCTACTGAAAATGAATGAGAATTGCAGTATAATCCTACTCCATAATAAGCAGGTCCTTTACAAAGGTGTCTATGCTGGATAGTCCAACACGGATTAAACAGACTACTCCTGCTTATTACATGTCTGCATTAACCCTTAATTTACTGCAGATAGGTCCAGCGCTTTTATCACACACCCTTCATCTACCTATATGACAGATAGCAGTTCTCCCAAATAACACTTTTCACTTTCTCACACGGCCTCTTGTAAATCTGGCACACCATTTGTGAAACGTTCGTCAGGTCCTGCCGGCACCGGCACCAGTGTTCCAGTGCAGACTATAGTAAATTTGTTTCCTGTTACACAAATTTTTTGGAAAATTTGCAATTGCCTTTCCATGTTTTTTTCATGCATTGTATGTCAGAAGATGTTACATACAAGATAGTGTCCAGAGGTTTGTTTTTAAATTGAATTTGTCGAAACTGTATATTTTATAATTGTAGATCCAGACAAAGTTTTTTTTTTTGCCCCAGTGACAATCAGAGTTTAAATTTTTTTTTTTGTTGTAATGGGGATTATCAGTAAAGCTTCATTACAGACGCCTTACAGCTGATTATTGCAGTCTGGGACTATAGTAAAGCATCCAGAGAGCTTCACCAGAGGTCACATTGGGCAGAGGGGTCCGTCTTTAACTTGGGGTCATCTGTAAGTTGGGTGTCCTTAAGTAGGAGACATGGTTAGGTGGAATCAAGGAGAAACATTATATCAATCTACATTTTGGTTGAAGTGCTCACTGGTTAGTTGAAGCAATGCATGGCGGCAAACCTTAGCACTATAGCAGAAGGCTCATTTCAATCTGCTACAAGGTTTGCCTATTGTGTCGCTACACAAATAAGAAATGAATAAAAAATCAACAATGAATGTAAAAACAACTGAACATGGGTTCTTCAACATACCATACCGTGTCCTCTTTTATTTTTGTGTGTTTTTAGGCTTTCTCATTTACATCCACTGTATTAGGTACACTTACCTTATAACAAGCAGTTCTTTAAGATGCCTGAAGTACTGACAGTACGCTCCACCGTGTTGACATTACAGCATCACCGAGCCATTGTAAATTAATAATACATCCACGCTGTGCACAGCTTCATAGATGTTTATGGAGTTTGAGATGAAGCAACTTTTAATGTCAACATGTCATTTGCCTCATTCCCAAAATAATTTGTAAGTACAGTATACAAGCTTTGATATTTGTTACCTTGTTTTTCCATAAGTGTCTAAAACCAAGATAAACCATGGGGATAAAGCTTGGTAATATTTAGATGATGTATTTTGGTCATTATACAGTTAATTGGATATATAAAAGGGCAGATGAAGACACTTTTGTGCTCTTATATATTTGAATAAAGGAATGATGCCCATTCCAGTGATTACAGCTGTTTAACTTGTCTGACACTTGTGACTAAAAGTGTCCCACTGAGCACCCCCATGAGGTGCCCGGGCCTCAACATACCACCATATAGACTGTTACTATTTCTCCTCCAGGTTACCAGGTGGATGCCATTTGCGAAATGTTAGTGCCGGTACACCTCTCTCTTTTCCCTGGAGTTTTTGTACCATGATGAGAAAGGGGACTTGGATTGTAAGGGAGCATCAGTCAAAAAGAAACTAACAAAGAGCAGGCATTAAAAAACTCAAACATGGTGCCAAAATTAGGATACAGTGTAAGCCGAAGTATTCTAGTTGTAAGTTGTTTGAATTTAAAGGACATTTACCATTATTTCCTCTGATGGAAGACTAGTCCTACTTACAAGCTCCTGATAAATTGTTATTCCCCAAACTCCTTTTATTATAACCCTGCCACAATTTTGACAATACAGATTTATAACACTTATGCTAATGAGTGTGGGGCGCACCCGCTACTGTCACCAGAGATCCTTTGAGCTCCCCAGCTTATAATTTTTCACTCTCAATGGTCTCTAATGTCACTGTCTCTCTATAATGTGAATGGGCAGACCAGGAGGGACAAGGTAGGACTGGAAGAGTAATGGGGGAGTGAATAAATTATAAGCCAAGGTGCTCAGAGGCACTCGGGTGACGTAAGCCGGAGCACCCCAGACTATGCACAATTTTGATAATTCTACATCGGCCAAAATTGTGATGTACAGATTTACAATAAAAGAAGTACTAAGAAGAAGGATTCTGCAGGAGCTTATAAGTCGGACTAGTCTAGAATCAGTAAACCTGATAAACTGATAAAGTAAACTTTATAGAGAACCTTTTATCACCCTTAACCCCAACTTGTGACATTTTTTTCTCCAAAAACCTCCATTGCAGTTGACCAGCCCAAACCAGTCCGCACTCTTTTCATACCATATGGGTTGCTTGAGCTACCTGTGTGTTTTGTTCTGTATTATTCCCAAAGCATTCAATGTTATTAATATATCAGTTGGGTGAAGTCATGCTGGGTGCTCAAGTCCAGGACCACCCATAGGACTGTGGAGAGTCTAATTAGCATATGTGGGTGTGCCAAGAAAGATTTACTTAAAGACATTTTGAATGAGTCTCATTTGTCATATTAAATGACAGACAACATGTACTATTCAAGAGTCTTATTGTATTAGAATATAATGCATTCATATAATTATTTAAAAAAAACTAACGTCAATTGGGTTTATTAATTCACCTATTCACATTCAGTTTCCTATAACCTTGGATCTACACTTCAGCCCTCTGTTATGTGATGTTTTCTGGTTAGAAAGGACATTTTGCATTGTATACACAAAACCCTGTACATGAAATGCGTATAAAATGTAGAATGCATTTTCAGCTTTATAAAAATGAAATTTACATCAAAATGAAGAATAAGCACATTTACTTTGCCCATTACATTAAGAGAAGCCTAGATATGTGTGTTCTCCGTATTATATGTATGTAAATCCATAGTCAGCATAGTTCATTTAAAAATACATTTTCCTTATTTTGCAACTTCATAGGCAGAATATTCCACTATTATTATGGAACACTTTGCCCTCCTGGTTGCTTGGATAATTTAGTTGACTTTTTGTTAATCAGGTAGAACTGCATGAACTGCACTAAATAATAGTTTTTCTCTTTTATAAAATAAACTCTCCAAGTTATATGTTAGCAAATGTTTCAAATAGTTATCCACTTTTCTATAAATATGACCCATTTTAACTAATTTGTGGTGACTATGATAGTACCGGTAATTACAAAACTCTCAGAAACATCAGCCAAGAGGAGCTCAGTGTTTCCTGTTCTGCTGATCAAGAGGGTCGTGGCCCTCCGCAACCAGATTTTTTACTTATATTCTGAGGATATTAAATAAAAATCTATTTTGGACAAACGGTTAGAGGTCTCAACAACATGAAAATACAAAAACTTAAAGTGAACCTGTCACCAGGTATTCCTAGGTTCCTATGCTATTTTAAAACATGCCTTTGTCAGCATTCAGAATCATTTCAGTACTTTATAAAACTTTATTTAACATTACCTGGCTCCCTGCCAGCAGCATGTTGTGAGTCCTTGGGAATGTGGGCAGCTGCATCACCCTGTGTCTCAGTCTCCTCAATGCATTCTTCTCTAGGCCTCATTTGTCCAACTCCTGCCGCGCTTCCTCTTTCACAGCTGACCACCAGAAGTTCCCTCTTTCTGTAATGTGTATTGAGCAGACAGGGGAGAGGGGAGGTCAGAGGGAGCTAAATAAGTGAGGAGTAGAGGAAGAATACATTTAGGAGACTGAGACTCACCACTGGCAGGGAGCAATGTAAGGGAAAATAATGTTTTCTAAAATACTGAAATGATTCAGAGTTCAAATAAGTTTGCTTTAAATTACTGCATTTATTCAACGACTAATTTTTTAAATAATTTTAGGTTTTAGACTTTTGTGCAGCCTCCTGTCTGCTTTGACCACACACCATTTTTATTTCTCAACACTCTCCTATAAATCCCATAATGCCTCAGCACAACATCACCTGATCAGATAAACACAGGAGATACCATTCTGCCCTTCATTTTAGCTGTGTGACAGGAGCCTGTGTTATCTTCATCAGTAGCTGTGACAACAGTTTCTATCCTGTGTGTTCCAGTCCATTCAATTGAATCATACAGGACGTGAAATTTTGACTTTAAGATAGAATAGGAAGACTATTCACAGGAAGTCACATGACCCAAATGAAGAAAAGAATTCAATTAATTCTCAGATACAATGTGATAAATTAATAAGGTATTTGTCACCAAATTATATACAGTGAGAGAAGCAGTATGTAGTAAAAGAAATCAAATTCCTTTTGCTAAGTGCTTATATTCGATATCTTTCGGCTAACCTTATGGACTTTTGTTGTATTGCTTTCTCACATCACCTCTTCTTTTCCTTGATTGCTCCATCTGTTTCTCACTCTTTTCTATATCTGTTAATGCAACTCATAGAGTTTACAGTTATAAAGATAATACAAAGGCAGAAGGTATTAGGCTGATTCTTAATTATTTTTTTTTTGGCTGAGATAATGGGTGACACCTAACATTTTAACCTGTCAAGTTGCAAATTTCCTCCTGACCTCATAATAACACATTCAATAGCTAAATCACACCAATTATGTTATTTGATAATTATGGTTTCTGATACCATTTCTTGTGCAAATCATGCTTAATTAAATTTAGATAGGTCAGCTTGAATTTGTCAGTTTTCACATTAAAGATTCTTATAAACTAAAACACTTAAAACTCACAGTGATTTAGAATAAAATTGGAAATGTGCAGACATACCTATTAAAGGTAATTTGCCACCATGAATATGTTATAGAGCAGGGTGAGAAGAACAGATTGGATTAAGTACATTGAGTAATTTGTTAATCCATGCTCTTTCGGTGCCTAGGAGTTTAGTAGAAGGTCTCACTCCTGTGCCATTTATTAGGCACACCCACTGTACTCCCAATGTGAGGACTTTTTTGTTAATAAGTTTCAAGCTATACAGAATCACAGAATCATCTGTTATAAAATTATGTGGGACTCTCTAAGCAGACACTTTATGATCCCTCTTGTGCTGTGAGATGCTGTGTGCTGACAATGTGCTTAGATAATCCAGGTACAGGTTTACATACACATTAATTTAGCTTCTGAACATTGTACACTAGTATCTGACACATAGAAAGAGAGATGAGACATTTCAGAGATTAGCGATGATGAGTTCCATAAAATGCATATAACATTTTCAGCTCTGCTATCACAGTCATAACATACACTGTCGTCCTGCTGTGCCTCCCTTTCCCTCCCCTGGATAAAGGCCTTATCTGTATGTAGCTTGTAGCTTTACTCTCTTCACTCTGTGGGGTGTGAGCTCCTCTTGGAATGCAAGGGGAGGGGCTGATACAGAGAAGAGCTCACTGCAGCATCAGACAGGAGAAGAATTTGTCCTGCCCGACCCTAGACTGATGATTTAGGGTCAGATCCCGGGACAACCGAAATTGTGTACACCAGGACTGATAGAGACAGGTAAGAAAGTTGTCAAATGCTTTATTTTTGTTAATAACAGTGAATCAAAGAATGTGTTAGCCTCCTGATGAGTCTGTAATAGCCAATAGTCAATAATAATATAGGCTGTTTGGGTGCTAGCCTAAGCCTTACCACCTAAACCACCCACCAAATTGTATACTGAGAATGAGCTTTAGCCTTAAAATTCAGGTACATCTTTTCATGATTTTAATGCACATGCACACAAAGAGCCTTTTCACTTTTGAAGGTCCTCCTAGTAGTCCCGAAACCTTGATTCTAGTACAATATGTAGGAAGTGAATTCTGGATTTGTTGTGGCTATAATATTCATACAGCCCAGGGCCATTGGCAGTTTTAATCTGCCCCTGGCAATAGCAGATGAAACATGTTAAGGCAGTTTTCTAACCCTAAACTAGCAAGACGGCAGAGATGGCGCTGTATTAAATACTATTAGAGCATAAAGGTTAAATTTAGGGAATAGGGATTGCTCTTTAGTAATAGCTATAACATTGAAAAAACTTATTATAACTGGCATTTTAAATGTCAGTCTCAAAATTCCTCTGACTGGCACTCCGCCACCCAGTTGTACGGCCTCTGAGTACATCCAGATGCAATCTCAAGCAGGTTGGACCTGTTTAGAACAAGTATAACCTGATGGAGATGTCGGCTATAGTCAGGACTCTTCCATCTTCCAATGGACACTATAGTAAATGCAACATGTCAGGAGTTCACATTCCTGTTTGCCCTGTGCACACCCTACTCCTTGCCAATACACACTCAAAGACCCATGTGGGCTTTGAACTGGTGGGGATGTATACCTTGGCAGGGATGGTATTTTATCTCCCCTATTGTCTAGTGCTCTGATTTTCAATAACTAGCAATAGTAGCTAAGAATAATCTGCACATCATTAAAGTGTTTTTGGTAGACCATAGGGATGCATGGTGCCTGGCCGTACTAATAGGAAAAGAAGAACTCTACACCTCCATCTGTATTTTAGTGGTAAATCTTGAAAGAAATTCAATACTGTATTGAAACAAACAATTGATGACAACATATAGGATGTCACTTTAATGAAATAGCTTTGTCCTGAAAATCTATTATGACACATATATATATATGGACATGTCCAGCCAAGAGGAAAGGTAAAGGAGAACAAATCTGAAATAACAACCTCTTCATTTACAGTATATGATCTTCCAGACCCCAACTGATCATGAATTCATTGTGTTCTGTAGAAACCCTCTCGCTTTTTATGATGAGAATACACCTTTAACATGTGACACAATGGTCTATTATTTGTTTGACAAGTAACGGTAGATCACAGACATAATTGCATCAGCGAACATTTTCCCTTCATAGTGAAATCTATTCCATGTATATGTCTGCTCTTTCTATAACTTCCATACATTTCCACAAAATGACTTCTTCAGTTTCCATTGGTGAATTCTCCGATGCAATTTGTTGTGTTCTATTTTGTCCTAGCCCTTTCACTTTGTGTTTTCATTTATTTTGTGGTTCAATGTAATATAATAGTTACAAGATCACATAAGGTTTTTGCTTGTTCCCTTGATATTTACAGCACATAATGGATTTGTAATTTCAGCTTTGCTCTTAGGAAAGTTTTAGAAAAAAAAAATTAAACTGTGTCCATTACGGATCTTAAATATTAGAATTTTCGGTAAATTATCCCCCAATGGAATACAGTGCTTTCACCTTTATTACTAATCTTTTAGAAAGAAAACTTTCTGTGCTGAGTGGTCTAAAAATAAAGAAATCTTTCTTGTGACCTAGTAGGGATCAGGGAAGGGCTGGTCACAGATAACATAATGGATACCACATCATCTATTCTAGTATATAGGGTTTAACTGTGGGGACAATTGGCAAACAGGGGGCATCGCCAGGGTGTAGTTAGAAGGCACCTGCAAAACAAATGAGAGGCTGGTAAGTGGGCAAATTGTCTTCCACAACAGTCAGCCAGTCTCTTCAGCTTATGGAGAAATGGGGGTTATTTATCATATGTTACCACGTATGATATGCCCAATGATGCATTTTTGCGGCATGAAAGATCACCGCCTGGTGTGAATCTATTTGTATAAAAGGGCTAAACATTATAGTGATATCACCTTTCCAAATCATTTAAGGCCACTGACGAAAGTTGTAGAGAAAAGTTTGCAAGGAGAATGCGATTTCAATATCAAGGTCTTAGAGATTAAAATTTTAAGGTCTTATCTTTTGAGTTGTGTAGATCCCACAGGGGGAGGAATGTGGTGTGGGAAGCACGGATGAATGACAAGAACTTAGGTCCATCACTGCCACATGTAAATGGTTAGTTATCACACTACAACTTAAACATAGAAGACAAATCCTTGACAGGTTGCAGTGCACATCGCAGTGGTAGCAGTGTAGTGGTCGCAGTGCATATCATAACTACTGCCACATAAAACATATATCTCCAATCTCAAAATCAGTTTTTTTTAAAATTCTGAGGCGGTTTTCCTGTGCCCTCTCTCGTAAAATGTCAGACTAAGAGGAAAGCTATGGATGGATCTGTAGGTTTAGCGTTCACCATATTCACATTGAGACTGTTAAGCTGCGTCATCACACTGTTCTCTGGGCCTTTCCAGTATCACTCTGTCAGCATTTAAACTTCAGCCTTCCTATTGTGTGTCATATTGGCAAGAAAATTTAGCAGAGACCAGAAATATAATTCTGTCTTTGCAGATATAAGCATTTTTATTAACTTATTTTTGCAATGTGCAACATAACTCTGAATAATGGAAATTATATTTTCAGTTTCCTGAAAATGGGAAGCATATTTTTTTCCATCCCTGGGATTATTCTGATCATGTATATCTCAAATAGTCAACATCTTCGTTATTGGAGACATTAATTAAAGTTTTATCACCTTAAGGACATGGCCCAAAATAGCCTTCAGGACATAATCCTTGTTTTCATTTTTTCCTGATCAAATTCCAAATGACATAACTTTTTATCTGACATGGGAATATGAGGGCTTGTTTTTTTGCAGTAAGATTTTTATTTTCCAATTATTTCATTTTTATGGTAAAAATAGCGTTATGATGCATATTTATTACCTCTTTCCTGCAGTGGAACAGAATAAAACTGCTGTTTTGCCATTTGTTTTTTGATTAAAACTTTTAAGCAGTTCACTGTACAAAAGAAAGAATTTATAAAATTATTCTGTAAAATAATTTAGTCATCCCCCTGCCCCAATATATAGCCAGCCCCCTGCCCCAATATATATATAGTCTGCCCCCTGCCGCTGTAAATAGCCATCCCCCTGCCCCTGTAAATATCCAGCCCCCTGCCACTGTAAATAGCCAGCCAGCCAGCATTCCCCCGATATAGCCAACCCCTGCCCAAATATGTAGTCAGCCCCAGTTTGCCCAATTCATTTAAAAAATCAATACTCACCTTTCAGTTGCCCCTCCCCGCAGGCCTTTTCTTCTTCAGCCGGCAGCAGTAGGTCTGTGTGACACTCTGGCGCACAAGCTGTGAAGTCACCCGCTGCTGCCGTAATATCTTGTGTGCCAGAGATGAGAAAAAGAAAGTCATTATTTACTCAAGGTGTGTAATAACTTTCTTTTTTTTTGACTCAAGTAAAAGCCGAGTTTGGGTTTATCAGCACAATTTTTGTGCTGAAAAACTTGGCTTACACTCAAGTATATATGCTAGTTTTTTATTTTTTAAACCCTTAGCAATACGGGAATAGTAATGTAATATCTGCTTGACCAAGGTCACCAAAGGAACATTACATGGTCTATAAACTGTATAGCACAGCTGGGAATTCTCCATCACGACAACACGTCTCCCCCCCCCTCCTTCCAAAAACAAGAGTTTATGGCATTTTCGAAAAACAACTTTCAGTACTTAAAAGTGTGAGTGTTATTTCTTATCATCGTGTACCAATCTACAGCTTATCTCTTTTTTGAATAGTTTAGTGTTTTAAATAAAAAGACGTCACATACCTAATTTTGTAATTAAGCATAAATCCATTTACCAAGGAAAATGTGTGCTTAAGGGAAATGTCTGGTAATCACTCAATTTTGTAGAATTAAACATTGTTGACTGAAATTGAAATAAGCAATTAGGAGATTCATTGGATTACAAAGTAAAATATTAGTGACATGAATATCTGGGGCTGGTTTTAGTAACATGTCGTTTCTGATCTCTGATTCCCTGTTATAGTTACCTGGTATCTGCCAGCTCCAGGGGATGGCAAAGGAAAACACTTGTCTTCTATAGTTGGTGCTTTCTCTTGAATGAATGTCAGTATAATACCTTATTGTACATACAATTTAGTAACTCATTGTTTTAAATGTCAAAGCATTGTATGATGATTTAGGTATTTGAGTTCCTAAACTTATCAGTCCATAAATATCTAATATTTTCATTGGGTGAATAACCAAAAGAACGGTTGAGTTGCCTCATAGGTGGCAACATCTGTCATCATCTGAAAAAAACATTTTTTACCTTTTTTTTTAAGGTCTGTGATTCACTAAACTCTTTAATTTAAAGAGGACCTGTCACCCCAAAAATGACCCCCATAAAATGTGCCCCCCATACTCCTCACCCCAGCCCCTTTCTCCCCAGTTTTTAAAAAAATGTATTTGTGTTAAATTGCTTTAAAGCGATCCGACCTCTTACTAAATAAGAGGTCGGATTCTCCCATCTTGAGCCCGGGCAGTCGGCGTGGCCCAGTCAGTGCGGCGCGGCCGCATCTCGGAGAGCCGGCAGCGATTATGCAATACATGCGATGCTGCTGGCTTCTTCTACAGGTCCCCGCACACAGGGGGCATAGAGGGGGTGTGGAGGGGGTGTGTTGGCCGGCCCCTAATGATTAAGGCCGACTGCCCGGGCTCAAGATAGGAAAATCCGACCTCTTATTTAGTAAGAGGTCGGATCGCTTTAAAGCAATTTAACACAAATACATTTTTAAAAAAACTGTCTGGGGAGACAGGGACTGGAGTGAGGAGTATGGGGGGGCACATTTTGTGGGGGTCATTTTTTGGGGTCCTCTTTAGGGACATTGGGGGACGTTTGCTATGGGTTTTCCACTTTTTATGTTACCACCTGTTCTTCTTTTTAACCCATTTTGTAGTGGTTATTGCCAGAAAAAAATAGATTTTCCACCTCCTCCAACTCCCTTCTGAAAAGGGGTCGTGGTTTTCGTGTTGTGGAAACCCCAATTTAATTCATATATGTGTTTAAATTTTTTGTGCTCTGTGATGTGGTGGAGAGTAGACTAAAAGAAAATTGGTTTAGCAGAAAGGAAACATTCACTCGGAAGTCGGCCAAGTCACAGCTCTCTGCCTGTGAAAGTTTACTTTCTGATAATCCGGTGGACACACTCGACTCCAAAATCTGGCTATTATTTTGCACTCCATCTATAGATGGCTGTGGGGTTTCAGAAGGTAATTGACTCCCCACATTTACATTTCTACTGTCCTCCATTCTTGTGTCAAATTTTGACTGGACTAGCTGCTATACCAGGTCAGCCACGGATGCAATATTTTGGCTGCAGTGGCCATTGCTGCAGCTCCTCAGCAGCCTGCTCACAAATTCTCCAGCTCCTGCACACATTTGGGGTGCTCAGGACAGAAAATGGTCCCAGTATCAGAAATGTTATCTGGTAAGTGCCAGAAAATTAAATATGTACCTCATTTTCGTCAGCTAGTCAGAAACCAAACCGGCAGAAGTAACAACACTTGGTTTAAATGTCCCCCATTGTGTGAACAATCTCAAAAGGTTGTTCATTCCTTGGCCGGTATTACTGAGCATGTACGGCCAGTCTGAAAACTTGGCTCTAGACACTTGATATAAATCACCCAAACTCACTCGGTTTGGTAGTACCATTGATTGATCAAATGAATATGGAGGCCCAATGACCCTTTCCTACTGTTATTGATCAGTGGAGATATGAATAATGACTTGATCTTCTTGTTATTGATCAGATAAGCCGCTGCCTTAGCTGTTTCATACAATTGTCTTCCCTTTTCTGGTTGGCCATCTTGAAGCAAAAATTAACCCAAATGTGTGTAATTATATGTCTGCAAAGCCTAATGCTCATCAATTGTTAATTAGTATAACCTACTACTGTCTACTTCTGTAGTTAGTCTTTGATGCCTACACTGTCAGCATTGAATCTGTGAAACTTAAAGGAAATCTACCATGGATCATGGATTGTAAAAATCAAGTACACTTACGTGCTGGTGTGTGCCCCCTATGCCAGGATCCACTCTTCTTTTTATCTTCTTATGCACTTGTTTTTGTAAAAAAGGTTTCAAAAATTATGCAAATGACCCTGAAGGGCTCAAGGCTCCATTAAGGGCAAAGGAGATTGGAGCCCCTCTTACTCATTTGCATCATTTTTAAAGCCTTTTCTTTGTAAAAACAAGGGCATAAGAAACTTTAGAAGAGTGGATCCTGCCAGAGGGGGCACGCACAAGCATGGAAGTGTGCTTGGTTTACAATCCTTGATCCTGATGGTATATTTCCTATAAGGAACCCCCACGAAATTTGTCTCTTGATCCAATATTAGGAAAAATTCTGACACGTTCTGGATGATCCTACCATATGATTTATAGACATAACACTATATAATCTGCTATTTGTAGGAAACATTCAACATCCAGATGCAATAAATTTTTATTGCCTGTCAATGCTAATGACTGAAGAGAGCATTTCTACAGCTCTACAGGTCTAACACACTTCTTTGCTGGCATAAATTATCAGTGTAGCAAGCCAAAATTTACTGGATTCAGATCAAATAGTGCAGGCAAATTTTTTATCCTTAACGTAAACCTCCAGATGTCTTTAGCAAGTTCCAGTTGATTAAATATTTTTTTTTAATTTCTTCTTTTTATTTGCCCATCCTCCGTTTTTTTATATTTTTGGTTGACTGGGGCTAAATATTTAATATATAGCTATTAATTCTTGATATTTTAAGCACTGGGGCATATCTCATGTGGCTTGCTAATATAGATATTGTACAGCTCTTTGAAGATTGGTGTTTTGTGGGTGTACCCTAGTCTGTGGGGCGTACCCTAGTCTGTGTGCTAGAATATTCAGGCTGTGAGTCAAAAATTCAGTGGGTGCACCACAAAATTAATTTGGAAACTAGATCAATTAATACCTCGTCTAAAGTACTACTCCTCAACTGTAAACTACTCCAGCTAAATTATCCAGCATGATTTATCTGGTGTAGAATATGGCGATGTGGTCTCCACTGGTCTATTCATCTACAATTATTATAAATCTCCCCCAGTGTATTAGGAAACGGCAAAAAGTAACATGCTAACTTCATTTCCTTCATTATGATTACAAAGATGCCACATTTATTTATTACTTTTTACCACTTTTAAAACATTCCTATCCTTTAATTCTTCATAGATGGAGTTGTGTTTGTCCAATTTTGGAATACATAAAGCTTTCTGATGACTTTGTGTTGCATTATTTTGTAAAAGCCAATATAACCAAAAAACAGCAATTCTAGAATTGTGAATTTCATGTTATATTTTAATTTTTTTAATGTTTGCTACAACTTTTCTTATTTTGACTTTTTGCCCCCTAAAGCATTTGAGTATCTGATTTTTTTTACAATCCAATACAATAATGACCGTACAATTTTTGTGTAACTGTATCATAAAAGATTAATTGAGGGTCTCTGAGGTTGTTCAATATAGGGTCAAATTTCTCCTCTTACACGATAGTCTTCACCCGTAACTGACCGTCGATGGTATATAAGCCTATTGTTTTGTAATTTGTAATATACTCCTGTAAATAATCGAAATACTTTTGAAAAATTGTTATGGAATATTTTGTTGCGGTTTTCTGTCTGCAAATCTATCAAATAATCTTTCATTTTCATTGTGGAGATTTTGTAAAAAAGTGTGCAGAATAGTAGACAGTATAACGGTTATAAATACTGATGCTATTTCTTTCCTTCTAATAGGACTCCAGAAAATGGAGCAAGAATGAGAGGGGAGAAGCAGAGGGAGAAGCATGAGCTGGCGTCTAGTCAAGTTGCTCTCCTTCCTGTTTGTTTGGGAGCAGATCGTCGTAAAGGAATCATTCCAATCCCAGGAACATGTCTCCAAAGAGTTTGACTGGCTCATCTCTGATCGAGGTCCATTTCACCATTCTAAGAGTTACCTGTCCTTTGTGGAGAGGCATCGGCAGGGCTACTCGACTAGATACAAGATTTACAGGTTGGTTTGGGGGTGGGAGAAGCATATTGGATATGACTTACATTAAATTGTAATTAAACAGGCTTCTCTAATGCTTCATAAAGGGAACCTATCACAGGGACCTAATTTTCACTAAAGACAGCCAATTACAGCTGCATTGCACATATGCCTTTCTGCTTTCTCTAAGCTTTTGGATTACAATATAATTAAGTGTTATAACTTACCATGCACCCTGACAAAATCCTCTGTGTAGTCCCAGGGGTTGGAAATAGGTCTGGATGCATTTCAAAAAACAACATGTGACTTGTCTGTGCTGCAGACTGCTCAGCTCTTGGCCCCCACCTTTCTGATCCTGTACAGCTCCTCACTCCCCCACCGATGTCAGCTCACCAGGCTCTGAGGAGGGAGGAGCTATACAGGAGCACAAAGGTGGGGGTCAAAATCTGAGCTGCCTGCAGCACAGACAAGTCACATGTTGTTTTTTGAAATGTATCCAAACCAAAGCCCAACCCCTGAGGCTACACAGAGGATTCTGTCAGGGTGTACGGTAAGTTAGAGAAAGCAGAAAGGGATATTTGCAATGCAGGTGTTAAGGGCTTCTGCAACCTGTCTTTAGTGAAAATTAGGTCCCTGGTAACAGGTTCCCTTTAACAGCAAATAAAAAACCTTCCCTAATAATGCTCGCTGTTCAGTCTCATAAACTGTAACATTACTTACTAAAGAGAAGCTGAGTACACAATGCCAGATCCCAAAGAGATCGAATAACTTGGTATTGTATATGATTGATTGTCGGGCCATTTAACCAGCAGGGCATGGAACTCCTCTTTTCAGGATCATAGGGGGGTCCCAATTTTGAGGGTATCATGTGGATATGTGTGATGATTCTGGAAAAAAAAACCTTTAAGATATTATTGTGTGGGGAGCTTTATTGTGACTGAAAATATATAGTAGCAAGAGTCTAGTTAATACTTAAACTACATTGAAAATAAAGGCAAAATGATGTACCACTATAATATTTACCACTAAAGACAGAAAAAGACTAACTTGGGTGGAATGGGAAGATAAGAAGGGGTAGCTAGTCATTCCATATACAGCATAGTGCCCATCAAATGCAGAAAGACACCCAGTATTGGGGAAATTGCACCATAACTCCCAAAAACAACCCATGACAATTAGGACAATGCACCCCCCCCCCCATCTTCTGTTTAGAGATGCTATACAGTCATCAATGACAAATATCTTTAAATAGGTCAGGTTTGCCATGTGGTGAGATAGTTTTTTGCTATCCCACTGGTGATTGTGATAATAGAAAATCCATATAGAAAGCCACGGAGAGAAGTAATCAGAAGTGTGCAGCTTTTCTGTCTGGCAGTGCATCTGTTATGGGAGGGAAGTGTAGAGGTATAATTAAATATCTGCAGAAAAACACAGAAATTGAGAAACTCATGGAGCTGGATGGGCTCATCATATTGCTCACTTGACTGTAAAAGATGGAGCTAAAGTTGTGTCATTTGATTCCGAAGATTGCCTAATAGACATATCCTACCATTTGTGCAGACAAGCCATGTGGAAAGTATTATGTGTCCTCTGCATTAGAACAATTCTCTTTCATGTGAAATGTTTTTGCTTTTAAATGGAAACAAAGTATCATAACTGGAACACTAGGAAACAAATGTCTCTGATATGCATTATTTTACATAACATTTTATCAGGTATTGTCACTTTTCAGATTTTGTCTCTTGAAAATGATGTGACTAATAGGGACAGATTTACTGCCCCATGCCTGCGCACAAGCCTTAGCCTGTGCTCATTTAGGTGCAGACAGTGGTGCAATTCTAAACCATGCCAAACCTGACATAGAACTGCCCCCCTCCCCCCAACGCAGAGCCTGGTGGAAATATCAGGAGGTTGGAACCTATTGATAAATATTACAGCTACTGGGGACAGGGGCAACATCATATGCTGGATCACTTAGCACTGGGCTCACCAGAGTTGACTATACAGGAGACCCTCACCCCTAGCTGATTATACAAGAACACCCCCCAGAGCTCACTATACTTAACCACAAGAGACCCCACCCAGAGCTGATTATTAAGGAGACCTTCCCCCAAGAGTGTACTTAAATACAGGAGACCCCCCTTCCCTGAGCTGACTTTAATACAGGAGACCTCCAGAGCTAACAAGACAGGAGACCCCCAGGGCTGACTATATAGGAGACTCCCCAGAGCTGAGTATGAAGGAGATACTCCCCTAAGAGCGGATTATACAGGAGACCCCACCCTAGAGCTGATTATACAGGAGAACCCCCCAGAGCTAGCTATACTGGAGACCCCAGAGCTGACTATGCAGGAGACCACCACCAGAGCTGACTATAATACATGAGGAAAGATGAAGCAAGGGGTAGGTTTTCACGTGGGTGGGGCTGTCAGAGCGCAGTGCAGCCTCAGTACAGCCCCAGAGGAAGCAGCTTCCTTGAAGAGTCCTTACAGCAGGTAATAATTGTGAATAACTGTCTGCACGCAGGGGCTCTGATAGGTCCCAGTACTATGCCCTCCCTGCTTATAGACAGAATATCTGCAGCACAGGGACCTGGGATCTGTCTGTGGTGGGGTGTGGTCCACAACCCAAGCCTCTGTGGGCAGCATGCATTCCATGTGCTCTGGGTTGTGCACCCCTGCTGTAGCCTATCACTGTCAATAGTCATATGCAACACATGACTATATGAACACATCCTACTTCAAACAAACTTTTCCTAACTGGGAAAACCCTTTACTTTTGTGAGGTAGAATCACTTAACTCAATAGAATTTGTGGCCAAATAAACTATGCAAAACATAATACTCACTGGTTTATAGTATTTTGAAACACTTAGCTCACTAATTTTTTTTTTTTGAGAAGCATAGGTTGAGATTTATCAAGTGCTGGTGCTTTTTGGCTCTTGCCGCTCAGTATAACTGCCGGATGGTGATAGAATTAGCGTAGAATTGGACTGAAGCCTGCACCAGGAACAAGCACAGGGCTATGGCTTGTGCTGCACTACTTAGCATGTAAGTGGTGGAAGGGGGAGAAATTTGCAATTCCTGGCTGTATGCCAGTAAAACCCTGTTTAAAACTCCCCCATAATATGTTTGGCTATATTAGATACCTTGCATACCCGAGTATAAGCCAAGTTTTTCAGAAGAGAAAATGTGCGGAAAAAAACTAACTCAGCTTATACTTGATTCTATTAAAATATCTGTACTCACCTTTCCGATGCCTTCCACAGGTTCTCTTCTCTCTCTGGTGCTCCAGAGAGCTCCCTGGGAGCTGGAGCACCAGAAGAAAGAGGACCTGCGAGGGGCTTTGGGAAGGTGAGTACAGAGTTTATTTTTCTTATTGGCTGGGCATACTCGGGGCAGGGACTACGGGCTATACAGTGGGGACAGGGGCTACTGGCTATATACTGGGGACAAGGGCTGCTGCCTATATACTAGTCGGCATGTGCTGCCTATATACTAAGGGGCTTGGGCTGGTAGGCTATATACTAGGGGCAAGGGCTGGCAGGCTATATACTAGTCGGCATGGCCTGGCTGGCTATATATATTGGGAGAGTATGGACACGCTGGCTATATACTAGAGGGCATTGGCTTCTGGCTATATACTGGGGGGTATGGGCTGGTTTTTACTGGGGATATGGGCTGGCTATATACTGGGGGGGCAGGGTCCGGCAAGCTATATACTAGGGGCATGGGTTGGCTGATTATATACTGAGGGCATGGGCTGGCTGGCTATATACCGGGGGCATGGGATGGCTAGATATATACTGGGGGCATGGACTGGTTAGCTATATACTAGGGGGCAAAGGGCGTGAATAGCTATCTACTGGGGGGAGGCTGGGACCAACGCATTTCTCACCTTAGGCTTATACTTAGGTAAATAGGTTTTCCAAGTTTTTTTGTGTTAAAATTAGGAACAGCTTATACTTGGGTCAGCAGTAAGATACTAGTAAGACATTGAGATATTTCTAAATAAGTATAGGGTTAAGGACACAGGATTATTTGTATGTAATGTATTCTCACTATCCATGATCATTTTGAGTTGAGTTTGGTGAATTTCTAAGACATGGTATGAACAAATAAGATTTTAAACTTTGACCTTGGTTGATCTTTTGGCCTGTGTGTCTGGGATATAAAGTAAACTGGGGAGAGAAGTGAGAACATTTGATGATGTTAACAGAAGGTCATCGACAAAAATTTTGAACTTAATATAAAAATCACTATTAATAGTATTTATCATATTATGGATATTGCGGTTCTGTAAGATTACTATATAGTATTCCCAATACCACAAAATTAACACTGCCAAGGTGTATACCCCCAATGTATAGTGAAAATTTCTACCAAGGAAAAAAGCAAGAGTGATTACTATGATTAGCTCAGGCAGGTATCTCTTTATGGTAGGAGGTATTGGGTATGGAAAAACCCATCTGCTAGAGATCTGTTTGTTGGTAGGACCAAGAATGGATTCAATGTCAACAACAATAACAGTCAAAGGGGAGTGTTTGTCCGTTGACCAGGAATAAACACTTGGTCATGATGGATTCTTAGGCATTTTCGGAGTCGTCCTCATGAGATTCTCTTTGTCCATTAGGCCAGCTCATGTAGGACTTTTATGTTGTTTTTGATGTTTTATAGCCTATTCTACTTCCTCCGATGTCATAATAGAATTTCAATTGGCAAATATTTAAATACTACTTGAAAGATTTTTTATGATTTAGATGAGGCTTTCCGGCTTATTCGAGAGTTCACAATGTATTAGCCATTTCCCTATGTGCTTACTTTCTTTTTACCAAGACAGAATTCATATATTGTAGAATTTCAGCTCACGGATTATATAACTGGTGATTTAGCAATCCAACTTTAAATTGCTTTCACAACTATTAAAGTGTGTTCTACTTATTCGACACAGAAATGCTTTTTGCGAAAGCAGATTCAGTATGTTAAAAACAAATCAAACTGAAGAGGAAGCTTCTTAGGAAAGTCAGCTGTAGGTCGTTCCTCAGTTGAAGCTTGAATGGAGACATTGAAATTAGGAGCTGTCATGACCTCAAAAAATCTCGTCTACGAGAACACAAACTGAAATTTATGCTCACCCAATCAAAAGTTCATCTGTTTAAGAACAAAACTGAAACAAAAAGCTTCCTAGGAGGATTTTTTTTTTTTAAATCATAGGGTGTCCTACTTACAAGATGGAGAGGGGTTGGCATTTTTTTTTTATTAAAGTTTAGAATTCAAAATAAAACTGATGACTAGTTATGTAGATAGAAGCAAACTAATGATTCTCGAGCTGTCACCATAAATTCCTAATTAAGTTGAATTAACTTTAATCAAACTAAAGACTTACCTTTCGTTCTTTCTAATCATTTAATACAAAATAATAAAAAAATAATAAAGTTCTCTCATTATAAATGAATATTTGACTTTTCAATACTAAAGGCTCTGAAATAAAAATAACTTCAGGCCGTGCCACTGGCAAAATAGCTTCACGGCTCCCATAGTGTATTGTTAAAGGGATTCTCTATTTTCATCAAATTATTGATAATGTTTGCATAATGAAATGTTATACAATTTTTCAATATACCTTCTGTATCAATTCCTCAGTTTTTAGATCTCTGTTTGCTGACATTCAACAGGAAGTCTGCACTACTGTATTTTAAATGCTAATGGTCTCAGGACCCCTTAGATCACATAGGGGTACAGTCTACAGTAAAATAATCCATTGAATGCATGAAGAAGTTGGTAAAATGGAGATATAAAAAAGGGAAAAAATACACCCTTGATGATTTAAAAGGAACCTGTCAAATACAGTTAGTGACAACTAATTGTCACCCTTATTTGAATTAAAAATAGTTTCCCTCACATCCCCATAAAATGAACTTTATATTATCCTACCTGGTATCAGAGGGGCCATGTCCTGCTTCCCATCTACCCTATGCCATATGACCCTACCATTCATCACATTATTTCATGTGACCAGGGTGATGTCATCTAAGGTCCTTTAGCCAGTAACATTAACATCTTCCTCATGTATGTATCTGATCACATGAAATCATAGCATGCCTCCATGGAGGATGGGGAGGAGTACAAGCCCAGGGAGGCATGCTGTAATTTTAATGTGATCAGTTACATACATAAGGTAGATGCTAATATTACTGGGTAAAGACCTTAAATGACATCCCCCTGGTCACATGACATGAAGTGCTCAATGGTTAGGGTCATATGGTATAGGGTAAATGGGAGGGGCCAGCCAAGCAGGGTAGGGTTACATAAAGTTGATTTTCTGGGGATATGAGGGAAACTAATTTTACATAACTCAAGTATGTATCTGATAACATGAAATCACAAGATGCTTCCATGGGCTTCAACTCCTCCCCATCCTCTATGGAGGCATGCTGTGATTTCATGAGATAAGATGTATACAAGGGGTAGATGTAAATGTTAGTGTGTAAAGCAGATATTACTGGGAAAAGGACCTTAGATGACATCAACCATGTCCTAGATCATGATGTGCTCAATTATGTAAAAGAAGTCATCATTCCAGCAAGGCATTGGGGCAGATTTACTTACCCGGTCCGTTCGCGATCCAGCGGCGTTCTCTACGCTGGATTCGGGTCTGGCCGGGATTCATTAAGGTAGTTCCTCCGACGTCCACCAGGTGGCGCTGCTGCGCTGAAGAGCATCGGAACACACTCAAATACACCGGCCTATCCTGGATGAAGGTAAGTGCAAGCTCCGCGACACTTTAAATTTTTTAAATGCGCCGTTTTTTCCGAATCCGTCGGGTTTTTGTTCGGCCACGCCCCCCCCTTATTTCCATCGCGTGCATGCCAGCGCCGATGCGCCAAAATCCGATCGCGTGCGCCAAAAACCCGTGGCAATACAGGGAAAATCGGCGCAAATCGGAAATATTCGGGTAACATGTTGGGAAAACGCGAATCGGGCCCTTAGTAAATGACCCCCATTGTGTTGAACATACACCTATTGATAAATCAACATAGCTGAAGTTGAATATTACGGTACCTTAGTGAACTAGTCCCTATACTTGTTCCATACAGCTGCATGTCCTAGTGGAAAGACATGTTAAACAGGAACAAGGAGGGAGGGCAATCCAAGTAAAATTAAATATGCAGGACTCACTTATTGTGATTGGATTTACATGAGGTGAGTTGCATATAAGCTTACAAACTTATTTTGTAGCATTTCATTTCAGCCACGGAAAGGAACCATTTAGTGATAAGGGAAATGCTTTTAATCATAGTTTTCATGAAATATTTTGTCAGGGCTGTGAGTCAGTGGACCCTCTGGACCAGCCGAGGGGATGGTACTAGCCGACACCTGGGACCGGAGTCTAAATGGCACCTGGTCTTCACCAGAGCCTGCCGCAAAGCGGGATGATCTTGCTGCTGCGGGGTGCTACCAGGTGGTACCACAGGTGCGACTAGCCCACGGTGGCAGCCAAAGTAGCAATGCAGGAGACCGCGGGAGAACTGGGTTGACAGAGCGAGAACAGCACAGGAAGGCCCACTATGACTCACATCAGGAACACAGGAACTGGCACACGGATCAGGAACACAGGAACGGACAGGCACACGGATAAGGAACACAGGAATGCACTGGCACACGGATCAGGAACACAGGAACGGGCTGGCACACGGATCAGGAACACAGGAACGGACTGACATACACATCGGGAACACAGGAACGGACTAGCACACGCATCAGGAACACAGGAACGGACTGGCACACGCATCAGGAACACAGGAACGGACTGGAATATGGATCAGGAACACAGGAATGAACTGGCACACGGATCGGGAACACAGGAACAGACTGCCACACTGGACAGGAACGCAGTAGCAAAACCCCGGGAACACAACAATGCTTGGATAAACAGGAACTCTTGGATACACAGGAGGGCTTTCTCTTCAGGAAAATGGCTTGAAGATCCATCGGGGAATGATGCAGACCCGGACGTGTCCATCGTCAATTACCTGCTGCGCACTGGCCCTTTAAATCTTGAAGTACTGCCGCATGTGCACCCTAGGGAGCGGGGCCGCGGCGGGGTCTAGTCCGGACGGGAGCGGGAGCATGAAGAGGTAAGTCCACGGGAGCGGGGCCAGCGCCGCGGAGAGTGGCACGGGTGCACCCGCGATCCGTGGTATGGATCACTGGGTTGACCATGACATATTTATTTTAGATGTGTTCATTTAAATAGCAGGCACCCTTTTAGTCATAAAACTTATCTCAGGTACATTATATAAAACTTTCCCATGAGTAACATAATACATTTTATATTACAAGTCATTATTATTATTCCCAGTACATACAACACTATATGGAGCCTTAGAGAGGACAACCGGTCGCAATACTACTTAAAATTCTACATTAAGTGTATTTATCATAACCACGAGTAGATAAAAAATTTATATTATATACTAACAACCCCATTTTGGCCAGGTTATTGTTTCTACCGCCTGCAGTTTGCCTGTGGCCAGTACTTAAATGGCTTTTTTACAATGCAAATCTCGAATTTGCTGAATTTTCATGTACTATGTTCTCCTGTGGATATCTTTCCACTCGCTGTCTATTATATATGCTCTGAGTGAAGTTTCCAGAGAGACTAGGTCACATTTTTTAGGAATGCTGTCAAAGGCTTTTGTAGGACAATAGACTCCCTCCTCATAACTATCTCCTTAGATATAACAAATGTCTATTAGGTACAATTTTAGATTTACTATTAATGGCTTTTGAAGACCCGGTTAACATAAAAAAAATTCTTAGGCTACTATTTTTGTGGTATTTCTTGATTGAAAAGCACCAGACAAATATGTCTCCTACTGCAAAAGATAAAAAACAGACCGAGAAGAACCGTATTTTTCTCAATAGCTTTTAAGCAAAGAAAACAAGAATCCAAAAACAGCATCTAATTGTTTCATTTTCTTAAGGAAAGTTTATGCAAACTGAGCCTACAGCAATTACACAACCAAAAATAATTGCATTTTAATATGTATATTTCCCCTCTTCTGCCATATAGATTTGCATATTTATGCTTCTGTTTAATCAAATGTTTTAATAAACACCAAGCGAAAACTGAAGAAGATTGTACCAATGGTAAAACTACACAGAGAACCCTTTTAAGGACCTTATAATGAGAACACTTTATAGCAACAGAGGGCTAAATTGTTATCGAGGTAACATCTCTATGCAAAACACATGGTGGAGCTTCTTACTGTCTGTGTGATGTCTTCAGGTTTGCACCAGCCATGAGGCAAGTTGAGCTTCTTGCCTCAGGCAACACCACTTACAGCAAAATCGCAGCATCAGGGGTGCCATTACCTACCACAAAGCAAGACCTTCACATTATCTCTTCACACCGGATGTCAGCATGAGTGTTAGAAATTAACTTGATTACTATTGGATGGACTAGAGGGAGCACATTTCTATAGCCCACCTAAGACAGCAGGTAGTTGCTGGATGTCTCCTATAGATAGTATCTACATAGGAAATTTACTTCCAAATGGATAATCATTCCTTTGTGTATGTTAGTAGCAACAGAACTGTGAATAATACATTTATCATTCATACATTTATATTCCTGGATTGAATTCCAAGACTTGGTGCACCGTGGCACACTCCTGTGTGAGATCCCAAAACACAAAAGGTCAGATATTACAGCAGATGGGATGGACTGGGGTAATAATAATATGCATTTTTCACAGTCCTGTTGCTACTAAGAACACAAAACAAAGGTATCATTACACAGATCTTCAGGGTGCAGAATAGATAACATACTGAATGCATCAGTAAAACATTTAAGTCACGTGACCACTGCCATTCAGTTAAATACCCTCTCCTCTGTGACTGTGGTAATTTTTATATATTTGATATCCCTGTCCTCCTTCCTTTTGAAATCAACTGTAACAATTATGCTAATGATTTAGAAGGAATGAGGCCATGTATAGCAAATAAAAGCAGATTACCGCAGTCACGGTGCATGGATCTATGAGAAAGTCTCCCTGGTTTATCATGATTGATTTTGAAGGTAGATTTCCTTTAAGCGTTATTTAGGGAATATTAATGTCTGCTACAAAAATCCATAATGCTATAAATGAATAAATATAACAAAACTCAATGGCCCACATTTATCAAAAACAGTGCACAGCTTACCTGTGTGCGTCAGATTCATGAATTGCCCCTTTTGGTGAACATTTTTTCTGTCTTGCCAGACACAGTACAGCCTCGACACAAAACTGGAGCAAAAACTGTATAAATACATGCGCAAGCAGCTTTCATGTTCTTTCTAGTTCAAAGTCAGACAAAAAAACTTGTGCAAACACTTTACAAAAAATTTATCAGAGAACGAAGCTTAAAAAGTTTGCTTTTATGATTCACTAAATTTTATGGTTAAGCTGAGTTATCTCCAAGACGGCTGCCCTCTACAACTACAACTCCCATTATCCCGCAGTTCTGAGTAAGAGCTCCTCCCTCTTATGCTCTGCTTCCAGTGATGATATAACAGAAGGTCATATTTTATTATCGGCTTCATGCAGGAGCTGACTAATGGGCTGAAAACGTTAGACCATGGGCAAGGTGGTAACTACAGTGGTATCAGCCATAGCAGCTGCTATGTGGCCCGCAGTGTAAGGGGTCCCTGGCATCCAACTTGCCACAGTAACATATGGAGAATATGCACCATTATATATACATATTGGGCCACATTTATCACTAGTTTTTTCTGTTGTTTTTGCGCCTTTTCATTCAGGCGCACCGTTTTTGCGCCATTTTTGCGATTAAACGCCAAACTAGCCGCGCAGCAAAAATAAGCAGCTTTCCTTCATCTATCTTACCAATCCAGATGTTTTGCTGCGCCTAATGATATTCATCACTTGCAACGTTTTCATTTAGGCGCAAAAACGGGCGCAAAAACACTCCAGCCCGAAGGTGGCGTTATCTGAGAAGAAAGCACTGAGCCCCTTTGCAGAAGAGCTCATTTCTAGCAGCAAAGCTCAGCCAGACACTGGAACATATAATAGATACATGAGATACACTGCAGACAGGAGCTGCAGACTCTATTTACAGTTCATCACCTTCTATTTACAAAATATTCTGCAAAATGCTGAGCTCACAGCAAGAGAGAAGAGAACTTTGCACAAGTTTGCAGAAGCTTGCTGAAGTTTGCAGATACTACAAACAAGTGTCCCCCATGTAATTCTGCACAGTGTCTGAGGGGGATATTGTGCAGAATTACAGGGGTGCAGCAGGAGACCAGCACTGGGGGATCCCCTCCAGGAGAAGCCACTGCTGAGGAGGTCACTGGGTGCAGGGTGTCACACACCTGGGTGCTGCTGTGAGTGTTATCTTCATTCTGGGCTGTGGGAGAAGCAGAGAGGAGCTTGTAGCAGGATGACATGTTAGTGCCCGAATCTAACATTGCGCCTAAACTGCGCCAAAATTGCGCCTAAACTGTGTTAAAGTAAAGTGATTAATAAGAGGCAGAAAATATACTTATCACAGATGGTTGTAGCTTGTGATAATTCTGGCAAAACAGTGCGCCAGAATTTAGGCACAACTACTACACTTAGGCGCACAAAAGTGATAAATGTGGCCCATTATACTGCACACTGTACAGCATCCTATGTATATAACAGTGCACATCTTCCATAGTACACACCTGAGCCAGATACTCAGATTTTCAGGGGAGGGGAAGGCAGGACTAGGAATCTCTCCTCTCTAGCTTCCGGCCGTCTAATTCTATGTGGTCAGCAGCTACTGGGCTACATGAATGTTTGAGTGTATAAATGTGTGTGTATGAGTATAGAAATGTATGTGTGTATATAAGTATATAAATGTGTGTATATATGAGTGTATAAATGTGTACGTATAAGTATAAAACTTTATATGTGTGTATATATGAATGTATAAATGTGTGTGATTGTATAAACGTGTGTGTACTAATATGTATATTATTTTGTGGGGAAGGGGGCACCATGAAGAAGTCTCTCCTAGTTACACCACTGCTCGAGACCATTGTGAGACCCGAAACCTTTATAAGTTTGTGCGCGGTTAGGCTAAACGTTACTTTCGTTAATGTATTATTCTAGAATGGCAGAATGTTTACGTCCTTGTGCTCTTGAATTATAACTGCATGTTGTGCATCATAAATTGGAGAACAAGCAAGGTTGTATCTTACTTTCCAGAGATATGAAGCTGCAGAGTAATAAATGGTTTGAATGGTTGCCCTGAAGCCACCTGATCCCAGAGGACGGGAACAAGGCAAAATTGATTTTTAAATATTTTTCAATCAATTGTTTCAATCTGAGATTAAATTAACCGAGTGAAAGAAACCCTTATAAAACTTTTCAGGTGGCAGTACAAAGTATGTAGAGGATTTTGTAAAGGGTATGTGGGGTGAACATCTAAAAAATGTTATGTGACCTCAAAATAACAAATGTACTAAGCATTTGTTATAAGCTTTGTTATGTGCAAAAACTATATAGCTCCAGATGCCCAGAACAAGTGAACTGTACCAAACTTTTTTTTTTTACGTGTTGCCATATTTTTTCCCTAAACCATTACCTCATATTTAGAAATGTGATGTCCTCGGATACATAACCCTTAAAGGAAACCTACCATCATGATTCTACCCAGTAAGGTAAATCCAATGGCGGGTTCCTGTACTCTGTCCAAGTCCTATCCTTTTTTGTTTAAACTTTTATTTTAGCAGAACCTTGTAAAAATGTTATCTTTTATATATGCAAATTTTCACTAGAGGCTACCTGGGCATGGAGTACCATGGAGAGAAAGCTCCTACAGGCTTCCCTTCAGCGCACAGCTCCCTGTAGCTGCACATGTGTCTGTGATGGCAGACTTCTGCGCATGCCCAGAAGCTCTGGCTTCGCAGATGCGTGTATGCAACTACAGTAATGTGGCCACGTCTCCGGAATATGTAGTATATAAACTTCTCCTACAAATCCTCACAATGCTATCTGTTCTTCTTTACTTTACATCTTGTAACTCTTTAACACAGCAGCCCTGGTCTGTATCTTTTGGGTTGTTGTTTTTTTTAGTCCATCTTCCAAAAGCCATAACTGGATTTCGTAGTGGAAAACTAACAAAAACCTTTAGGGGGATTTATCAAAGCTTGATATTGTTGCAATTCCCGGTGCATGGCCAAGTATTGTGACCATGTTCCCCCTTACACTACCTCCATGCCAAGGTGGCTGTGTCTGGAGGCAGAGTGTTCCTGCATACTAGCTATAGGTTGCAACAGGCAGGACCTGCTGTAGTATTGCCCCACCACCTGCAGGCTGTCGGATATATCACCACAACATGATAAATCAAACACTTTGATCACACCTCAGTTTGGCAGGTTCCGTACCCTTCTCCGTACCAATTACAGCTCCACTTTAAAATGTTAATGAGCACTGGTAAAATTAAAGCTGAGCTGTGATTGGTTGGGCAACTAAACACATTCTTACTCTTAGGCAGCTTGATAAATCTCCCCCTTTGTTTTAACACACTTAATTTTAGGAAACTAAGAACGGCAGGTGAAAGGAAAGTCTCTGTTCCCCATTAACTTCAACATATCAAAGGTTGCCTTCTGTTACAATTCAGTTAAAATAGCCAAAAAAAAAAAAAAAAGATGTATTCTTGGTTATTTTTTCTGCTATTTCATAACGGAGAGGGGTATGGAACCTGCAAAACTGGGGTGTGGTCTGAACCTTAACTGTGTGATCCAAATGATTCATTCTCTTTTTGGGTTGTTATGCTTTTAATAGATAGATCAAAATTTGTATTGCCATGTTCAGGTCCAGGGCAAGTGCAAAGGAAGGATTTTTTTCATGGACCCTATTTTAATATGTAAATTGAAATTATTTCACACGCTTTAAATGTTTAAAATTTTGCACAGTAGCCTGTTTTTTTGAAGATTCAGAAATTTTTGCATTTACACTTTTTTTTAATTTATTGCTTACTTCTAAGGGTGAGGTCACACGTAGCATTTTAATTGCGCTTTAATTGCGTTTTGAAACCTATTACAACAGCTGAGGAGACGTGATTTGTCTAATTACAAACGCAATATAAATGCAACGTTAATGCATGTGTTAACATTGCATTATACTTTCGTTTTGTAAATTCAAATGTTAACAGCTATGTAATTAGGCAAATCACCTCTCCTCAGCTGTTGTAATAGGTTTCAAAACGCAATCAAAACGCAACGTGTGACCTATACCTACCGCAGCCTCATATGTCGTCATCTCTCTGGGGTGTTACTAGAGTGCTTTAAAATGCTTTAAAATGCAGGACACCGCCTCAAATCCCAAATTAACAGTAATGTCCACTCCTGCACATAACCCCCTCACGTGGCTTGTGTCCATTTGGATTTGAGACATTTGCAACAAAAAATCTCAAAAAGAAGCCAAAATTTGCTCCGTCTCAAAAATTCACCACAGAGGGACAAAACTTTGATATACAGTATGTCTCCAATAGATACTAAGGACCAAGTAGATGATCAATGAAAAAGACCTGACAAGGCAGGCAACTAATCCAGACCCTGACTGGGGTGGTAGGCTCCGCATGCGCATTGTTGCGCAAGTGACTTCCTAGGGTGTATGAAGCCTTTCAACAATTGAGTTACCTTTATATGTCTTCCTCCCTAACTACCTCGCATGGGGAGCCTACCACTCCGGTCAGGGTTTCGATTAGTTGCCTGCTTTGTCTTTTTCAACCTTTATTAGAGGCTATGGGGCTCATTTACTAAGGGTCCAAACGCTGCACTTTCATCGGATTTCCCGAATATTTCCATTTTGCACCAAATTGCCCCAGGATTTTGGTGCACGCGATCGGATTTTGGCGCATTGGCGCCGGCTTTCACGCGTCAGAAATCTGGGAGGCGTGGCTGTCGGACAACCGGCAATTGGGACGCACAATGTTAGTGAATCGTCATCGGGATCGCCCCTATATGTCTTTCTTGGTGTGCAGCGGCATTTATAGTCCCTAAATCCCTGAGGAAGTGCTTTTAGGCAAAACATATTGGGGGTTGGAGGGGTCTAGCTGTTCAAGGTTTTAATAGTTAATTATAATATAAGGTTTGGGGGGTAAATGCTAAATAGGGCTTATAGAAGGCGCTGTTTAGAACATACCAACATAACTAAGCCTATTCAATTTTCCTACACAGTGGGGCAGATTTACTTACCCGGTCCTGTCGCGATCCCGTGGTGCGTTGTCCGACGTGGATTTGGGTCCGGCGCGATTCACTAACATTGTGCGTCCGAGTTCCTTCCTGTGTCGCTGCTGTGCCGAGGTCCGCCGGAGTTCACCTGCTTCTTCTCGGTGCTTGTGAGTGCTTGATCTTGTGACACAAATCCTTTCCAAAATCCGCGGTTTGTCTGAATCCGTCGGGATGTCCGACTGCCCACCTCCCGATGTATGTCGCATGCAAGCCGGCACCGATGCGCCAAAATTCGATCGCGTGTGCCAAAATCCCAGGGCAATTCGGAGCAAAATGGAAATATTTGGGAAACCCGACGAAAGTGTGGTGTTCTGACCCTAAGTAAATGAGCCCCAGTGTGTTTTTCTAATGTTTTTTACATTTGTTTGTTATAGTAAAATATTCCAGCACATAAATGATATTAAAATGTCATCACTTTACGTTATATGAATAAGGCTCATTTAATGAGTGCACTAAATGATTACAACAATGTAAAACTAATTAAAATGGGCTAAATGGAAAACTCGGAGACAGAGGAGTCATAAAGTCACCCACTCATAATTTGCACCTGAAGTAAGGTTTTCTACGATTTATTTTTTTATGTATTCAAGTTACTTCAAATTTATTCAAAGGATGGAAAAAAACAAACAGCAGCCCATCTATTTCTTAACTTCTCTCATTGAGGCACTTGTCTAAGCCGTAGGTCAAGAAATCAAATCCCTACTGGTAAAACTATTTATGCTGCTTATGTAGGCATTTTCAGACTTCTTTTTTTCGCAGTCATCAGACTAGAAGCATGAGCCTTAGGATTTTTCTTTACCATCAGAACACAAGGATAATCAGGTTTTGGGGCCATATGTAGTAAAATGCTTCAAAATGTTTTTTGTATAATTTATGTAAAAAAAAATCAGCTTCCTGGACTTATCACAAGAGGAAGCCATCTGTCAATTGTCTGGGAACCCGCTGCTATATGTTTCTTTTTTTTTTTTTTTTTTTTTTAAATTATTATATTATATTATGTACCTTGTCTCATATTGTAAAATAGGAATAATTAAAAGGGTTTTCTGATATAAAATGAAATATATAGATATATTTGGATAAATTACAAGCTACACTGAACATTTTGACATGAACCTACTTATCTGCTCACCTAATCCTGCTATATGACATTCTGGCTGTAGACCAGAGTGTATTTTCCATAGGAAACATTAAACTAAAACATTGGACAATTTAATTCAAGTTTTCAGTAATATGTGTGCAAGTGTGTGTGTGGGGGGCTGGATTTTAGGTAATGTAATAATAATAATAATTCTTTATTTATATAGCGTACACACGATTACGCAGCGCTGCACAAAGCATGTCAAATTCATCCCTGTCCCCATAGAGCTCACAATCTAAACAACCTACCAGTATGTTTTGCAGTGTGGGAGGAAACCAGAGTACCTGGAGGAAACCCATGCAAACACAGAGAGAACATACAAACTCTTTGCAGATGTTGACCTGGGTGGGATTCGAACCCAGGACCCCAGTGCTGAAAGGAAGAAGTGCTACTCACTCAGCCACCGTGCCGCTCATAAAATACCTATATACACCCATTACAACTTCTGCTTTCTTGATATGTAAATCCCCCTGATTCAGAAATATCTCATTCCTCATCAGCTGTCCATAAAATGGCCGTGGAAGGAAGATCATGAGATCTTAACTGTCCATGACCAATCTATCTTCCGGGACCTTTAGCTTGTGTTCATGATCACTACCATAAGGTCCTGGAAGGCAGATTGGTTATGGACAGATAGAGATCACATGACCCTCCATCTGTAGCCATTTTATAGACAGGGATGGCAGCTGATGAGGTAAAAGACTGGAAGTTCCACTTTACATACCTAATATCTAGCCCCATACATTACACAAAAAAAAACACATTACACAAGTAAAGTAGCCAACCCCTTTAAGATACAAACATTAAAATTTATTTAAGGGAACATGTCAAGCCAAACAAAAATTTTCCATGTGCCCTATTATTGTATTGCATCTGACAGTATCCTGGTTTTCTACATTTTTATCACATTGGGATGATTGCCCAGCACCAGTGTGAATATGTCTCCAGTGACACACTTTCTTTCCATGAATCTTTGGAAACCTATGTGTCACAGTCATCAAATATTCCTATAATTTGAAAATCGTATGTGCTGTACCACCTTAGCTCTTCACGGGGAACGCAAACTTGTATCACTATCTAACAATCAAACAAGAAGATAACGTTCACGGCTCAGCCTCCCTGACTGTATACTTATAGTTTATAAGCTTATGTAGATTGCATAGATGGTCATTAAGTTGTTATGTGTCATGAAATATGTAATTTTTTAAAGGCAGAGTAGAGGCTGCACTTCAAGACGTGTAAGTGTATGCATATACATTTATGCAGGTAAAACATATACTCAGATGGGGGTCCAAAATGGCAAATAAACTTAAATTTAACTAAACTAGAAGCAGATGTCTGAGCCGTAATATCACAAGCAAGCTACCTCAGGTGCCGTTGAACCAGCACATCCAAATTTAGTGAAATTATGTAAATCGCAAAACTGTTAATAATGAAAATATAAGGCCAAATTTTTTTTTGTCGTTGTGCCTTTTCAGACACACAGGGAGGAATTTATTAAGACTGCCATATTGAATGCCAGTCCTAATTTGTCTTCCCCCAGTGTACTGCACATATACTCAGATGGGGGTGCAAAATGGAAAGTTGTGTTTCTGACACATGTTTTCTTCAATATGTCTTCAAGATCAAAATTATTATTTGATCTCAACAAACTTCTTTAAAATAAACTCAAATTTAACAAAACTAGAAGCAGATGTCTCAGCCGCAATATCACAAGCAAGTTACCAATTATGTGACTCCTAAAAACAAGAGCTAATGGCATATTATACGTTAGTATTTATTTTTAGCTTTCCATCTGGTGACTTTCCACTCTTGTAAGTAAACTTTGGATACTTTATAAAATGATCCAATAATTGGGAATACTTGATAATTACGTAAATACTTTAATATGGAAAAGTATTTTAATTACACCGCAAAATATAGATTTACTATGTGTATATTAACAACTAGAGATGAGCAGATGTAAAGGTTCATTTCTGGTCCAGACCTGGGCATATTGCCAAATTGGCAGCTGGGCAACAAATCGGGCAAATTGACACCCCTGACCAGTCACAGTGATAGCTATTAGCTAGGGGTGTCAATTTGCTGGATTTACTGCATGACCACCAACAATATGTCCGTGTCCGTGCAGAACCCACCCAACCATCAAAAGTTTAGGTGCACTCAACCAATCACATCCTGTGTTATCAGTCATGTTGTCAGTTACAATATTCTTAGTTACATGCCCCTCATGTAACCCCATCACATAATCTATAAACTAAGCCACATTGCCTCTAATAGTTTTATTATTATGACCCATAAAATTCATATTTCACCTTAAAGAGGTTGTGTCAATAACAATAATAGACTTCTTTCATTGAAGACGTTTGTAATATATTGGGGCTCATTTACCTAGGGTTGCTCTGCTCACTTCTGTCAAACTGTGCACCTTTTTCGGGGATTACACGGCTTGCACAGGTATTTGACAAGTGTCATCGCTGGGATTTAGGTGCATGTGATTTTTTTTTGGCGCAGCTGCGCTGGCTTTCATGCAACACAATTTAGGGGGCGTGCAGTCGGACGATCCGACTGATTCGGACTGAGCACGGGATTTAACTTTCAAATTGTGTCGCAAGCCCTAGCCCTAACATGCATCACTAAAAAGAAGGTGAACTCTGTCGGACCTGAACCAGGAAGTGACACATTGGAATACCAATCAAAAAAAGGGTCCAGGCATCCCAAAGAGTACACAAGAGTATTCAACAAGAGAACAGATGGATGAGTATATTGGACAAACAATATAGTACAAAATTTATTGAAAAATACAATACACAACATCAAAAGACAAGACAAAAAACAATTATAAAAACACTTAAAATATACATGTGCCGGTGTATCTAGGTACCAGGGGCCAAAATTAGACCCTCTGCTCCCTAGCTCAATCTGCCAGCAAAGTTAAACATGAGATGAAAAAAAGACCTAGAAGTGCTACAATTTAAACCTAGTGGCTGTGGTGACCAAAAAGGTACAAACCGCTAGTGCATACAGACGCGCTATACAGCCAAAATATACAATACCAAGATTTAACTCATTGATCCACATATAATGGGCTGTCAGGCATGGTCAGAGAGCGGGGGAGGTGGTAGACCCTACGTGTATCATCACCATGATAAACTTTGTACTATATTGTTTGTCCAATATACGCATCCATCTGTTCTCTTGTTGCATATTGTACATTCATGATATAGGGCACACAATCTTAGTGGCACAGTGCATTGGAGTTGGAGTTGGAGTTCTGTTAACTCCGGTGATAGGGTAAGTAAATGTGCCCCAATGATTTTACAGTGACCCCAGTACTTTGTCATTTTCATGTAAATTGTGAAAGAATGAAAGTATGAGGCCAAATTTTCTTTTGTCATTGTGCCTTTTCAGATACAGAGGGAGGAATTTATTAAGACTGACACATTGAACGCCAGTCCTGATTTGTCTTCCCCCAGCGTACTGCACATTCAATGTACTAAGAAACTTGGGCTGGTTAGAGTCGGAGGAAATTTCAGCTGAAAACTAGCGGAGGCTATAGGAAATATGGCGGACCGGAGAGTTCACGCCCCTGCCCATCCTGCTCCCCAATCTGTAACTCCCAAAGTGCCTTCTGGGGTGGAAGACGGACAAAAATGTTGATAATGGAGCTTTTCGTCATGCCTTGTCCGCCAGAATGTCCAATAACAACCCATTTATTATTTGTACAGTCACACTAGCCCTTTCTCCTAGGTATCCTAGGGGACTACATTATTTCTCAGTTTATAGCCCTCTAGGTATAATAATCCACATTTTAATACTATGCAAATTAGGAATTACCATAATAGTAATTGGCAATTAGAACACTAAGTAACTGTACAAGGCTCACATGGGTTCAACGTCAATATAATATTATTAGTGGTAGAAGATTATGTTCGTACTAACGTACACATTTCCGAACCATGTCTCTATATCACCTTAAAAAACATACCTTTCGGTGATGCTAAGAATGGCGAGAACAAAAAAAAAAATAACTTAAAAATAAGGAAACAGTACAGGTGGATTCGCAAAGGAAAAACAAGGATTAACTTGTCACAAATCCACAGGAGGATTAATGCAGCCTCCACAGATATCATGCAGCTTTTGTTTTTCAATGGTTATAAGAAAGGTTACTATGGAAACGTAATCATACAAAACAAAAGAGTATGAAAGTGGCAACAAGTGTAATAGTCAAATGAATATGCCAATATCGTTCTATGAAGGAAGGATTCACTTCACTTGAACTACTTCCCTGTGGGGTTTCTCGAACTTCACAGTGCAGTCAACCCATTACAGATGTTCAGTTGTTAAGTTAATAACGTTGTTTAATTAAACGAGAAACATAATTTCAACATTACAAATTAGAGGGCACATTGGTGGACATTGATAACTTGTGGGACTAAAGAAGACTTTGTGAGTGCGGCACTAATAACAACCACTTTTAGGTACACACACTAGTAGAGTGCTAGATAACTTTAGGCTACTTTCACGCCTTGTTTTTTGGACATGTTCAGTATATACACTAGTACACTAGACTAATACTGGCAAACAAAATACATCCTTTTTGCTTCACGAGCAGCAGTAAACACTAGATGCAAAAGCTCCTTCTTGGAGTAGCAGTTTCCAGACAGTGGTGGCTATCAGAGGCAGTTTTGCCTCCATCCCTGGCCTCCGCTGTGCATATGCTGTGGTTGTTTCACACAGTTCAAATATGAAGACACCCAGAACGTCGCCAGGAGCCAATCACTGCCCGCTGCAAATGCTTGCTCCTCCTCCTCCTTTCAGGGGGAGGAACTAAACCGGAAGATGTATCCAATTTCATGAGCATACACTAGGATATATTTTAGCCCTCTCTTATAAATATACTTTGCAAATCCTCCCGATCCTTACAACAAACAGCAAAAACATGGTTGCTGCTATAGATTTACTAATATGCGGACAAACACAAAAAATAAATGTAGATAATTATATTCCTCGATTACCTGTATACTTTTTGCTAACTTCTCGACAGTAGATAAATCTTTGATTTTAGGAAAAATACTGTTTTGAAAATGCTAATGAAAAATGTAAGTCAATGTTCAGAAGCCCAAAATACTTTTTGTTTTCTTATTATGCTAGGTTTATACAATGGACAGTATGTTAGGGTAATAAGGTGCAACGGTATCCCACTGCCTTCTGCACTCTGTCGGAACACTGCAGGGGGCGCCAGATTCATAAAGAACGTGCGCCACAATTCCTGAATCTGCCGCACCCTGCACTATACACCGGCAAACTGCACTGTTTTTAGTAGTTATGACCCAATAACTCAGACTAAACCTCTCAATTTAGACTGCAAAGCATAGTAACAGAAATTATTTCAACTCCAGATCGAATGTCTGCACATACTTACCCTCCCAGAATCTACAACAGATCCATTCAACGCTGCACTGTAAGGTCCTAATGCTTGACAGCATCAAATGTTTTGTGTGTCACAACGTACTGAATGTTAGGAGGGTTGGAGGCGATTGAGAGACAGGAGGTAACGCACCATAAAACATTAACTATTCAATGATTCAATCCAATAAATACATCATCACCCCTTTACTCACCTTTGTTAGTTAATCTACTGTCTGACTTAGCAAAACTTTAATGGTCCATTGTCATCACTTATACAATCTGCATCTACAGATATGTTTTTCATGTTCTTGCTCCCCTTTATGCCAACCTCATTGTTGAGTGTGTAGTTCTCACCTTGACTCAAGGAGCTAAGTAGGAACAACTGGATTGACTTGAGAAATCTCTGTCTTGACACATTTCTTCTAAAGAAGTTAAACAGAGGTGACCATATTGAAACAGTGCATGTATGGAAAAAGAACATGAAATAAAATAACACAATACAAGTACAATCTTATATATCAAAGAGGCTCTAGTATTCAAAAACACCTAGTGATAAAAAATAGGACTTTATGCCAGGACTTGTTATAACATTAGAATAATAACCAACAGTTAATGTGGATTTAACAAAGAGTTGTAAAACACTAAATATACATGACTCACAGAGGATGATGATCAAACATTCCAGCATTGCAAGTGACAGCATACATCTCCTACCTAACAGCGGAAAAAGATAATTCACAGTCACAGTAGCTGCAGCCAAACAAAATATATATGGTCCAACCATTTGAGCCCAGGCGACACATCTCTTACTAGCTTCTCGATAGAAGAACAATAAGTCGCAGTATACTTAATCGGTGCAACAAATCACTTGTTACACCAAAATCCCACTTGAGGCTGCTATGGAGTCAAGTGGATTGGGGTAGGACTTTTTTCTGGGAGAGAGAAGAGTACTGTGGGTAACCCACTATTGAGACTTTGTATGATCTGTAGAAGTGATGATACTCTAGGATTATTTGCTCTCTATTAGGGCTCAAGGACTGTAAGCGGGAAAAGAAATAGAAAATGACTGCCGATATGCAGAGACGCAAATAGGACCACCTTTATAATTTGTGGTGTGGCCAGTCGGCTCGTTGACAACGTACTGCACTTTGACTGAGCCCAATGAGGCTGTTAGCCAGAAAAAAATAACTAGCTCATGGTCAAAATGAAAGGCTGTTTGCATGAGGTTTTAGAGAGAGTTGGTGAGCTTTTATGACTTCAAAAGGTTTGTGAGGACCTAATTGCCACTAAAACCAATTAAAGTGTCATGTCAGACAATTAGTAGAAGCATATATACTAAGATAAAACAAGCGCAATGAAGTTGGGCAAAGCCTTCAAGATATACTTTAATTCCTACTAAGAACCAAAAGGTTCTGGTTGATATGTGGAGCCTCAGAGGATTGTTAATTAGTCAAGCAGTACTTGTTGGCTAATTTGTAAATCCATAACAACATATTTATGATCCTATTACTATTACTATTAGTAATACTATTACTAGTCCCCTCAAACAACACAAAAAAGTTCTTTAAAAAGTTCTTATGAAAGCCCAGTGCATTTCAGAGAACTGCTCATACCTGCTGTTATGAATTGGCCCCAACTCCAGAATTCATTGTACACAATGCTGAACCATTATGGGATGCACTTATTATAAGGTGTTTGGGGGTGCAATATTATTTGTGTCCACATAATTCGTGGCTCGAAAATTGTAGACAGTGAAGGTTTAGTAGAAAATAAAAAGGTTATTGATGAATAAAAGTCTAAGGCAGATAAGGACACTCACAGATTATTTTCTGAAATAACTTTGCTCTTCGTCTTTTCCCTGTACTGTACATGCTGTGAGTCTTTGATGTGTCAGGTGGTCAGCACACCTCCAAAGGTAAGGTTTGGAAGTGAAATTCTCAGGAGGTTATTTCTGTTTCTAAAATAGTTCTGTATTGCTACAACTCAGTATCAGAGACATTATGTATAAAGGAAATTGTAATGGAAAACTTTTAAGCAGTCTGAACAGGCTATTAAGGACATATATTCCCACACATAATTGTGTCCTATAGTCTCTAATATAAAAGTGGAATTCTGCTTTCATGATGATCTAACATTTCTATACTTGATCCACCATTTGAAAATAAGCAGCATGTCTTTCTCTTTGCAGAGTTATAGCATTTTATCTGTTCTAAGGCTACTTGTCAAAAATCTTCCTTAGCAGCATAGATGTAGGTGGGGTCTAAACTGACTGACTGTCTGGAACTGAGTCTGCTACATACGGCCTTCAACTCAGTGGCTAATCAAATGAGAGTTTAAAAAGTAAATCTAATTTTTCCATTACATATACATACAGAGGAAGATTTATCCAAAGAATCTTTAGAGTTAGAAGCAATTGTTGAGACCCATATGAGGTGTTATTTAACCCCAGCTAGGTTAAGTAAAATTTTTCCCTGTACCCCACTGGGTTGCTGGAGGGGCTATAGACAGATGGGCATCTTAGTGCACACTTTATGGTCAGAGTTTATGGCACAAAATGTATGATATGCTTACAAATACATATGCAGATAACTCCCCATGCTATAGCTTTACTATAGTTTCCACTCAAGAGCTAAACTATTTCAGCTTATATTTTGTTGTTCACTAAAAAGATATCACAAGACATTGGAAATAAATGGTATCTCCTGACATATGAGAGGTTATTACCCAAACAGGGTTTGTGGTTATGAAAAGCTATAGCAACTCATATTAGCCCATATTATCAAGAGTGACATATTCTAAATCAATAGCTCCATGCCTTATTACTGTTCCTTTTCTTTTTAAAGTTTACTTTAAGTTCAAGGCCCCTCAATGCTTGAACTGGTTTCAAGTTTCTCATATGTTCTTACATATACTTACTTAACCTTGGCCCCTGTTATGGGGAACCAAGAGGGCTATAGTAGTATTAACTATAAATGAACAATAATGTCTAGCAAGAGTTGTGAGCGCTTACAACCCGCACTTGAAATCTATCTTGATTATTTGCTACTTTTGTAATGTGGCCCAACAGGCTGAATTGCTTGTTTTATTCTTACTGTTTATTGTGGAAAATGTAATAAAAATTTGAATTAAAAGTTTAAAATAAGTATCTGAGAGAAAAACGTTCTAGTTGCTCATGACATTCAATCAGAAGTCAGCTTTCTTTTCCCTCATCAGTTTATAAAACGAAACCTGAGCACTGACTGGTTGCCATGTGCAACTAGGACAGACACTTCTGATAAATCTCACCTACATATTTATATAGTAACCTAGACTGGCAGCTATAATCATGTGGAGGGTGTAAAAGCAGCTTCACAGCAAGAAATGAGTTAAAAAAAAGCTGTGAATTAACTACATAAATGTATAATTTATGTTAAGTAAGAACTAAAAGTTATCAGCTTCCCTGCTGTGTAGATAAAGTGTCCATAAAGGAGAGCTGCAGAGCTTGAAGAATTATATAGTGCAGCCTGAGGTGTAAAGAAAGAAACAGGATGTTTTACATGATCACATACTGGGATGAAGGGACTGCTGAATATACACTGCTCTATAGACACAAGGTTCAGAGAGAGCAGCAATTATATAATCATCCCCTCCCTCAGAGTGAGCAGGGAGCAGAAGCCATACAAATCTATCACTGACTAATATGACTGGCTTAACCTGTAAACCAGAAGTAATAACTCTGTAAATGAATAGCTGGAACTGCCCATTTTCTGTGATAACTAAATTAGTTAAAACACTTTAGGTCATGTGAACCAGTGAAGTTGAAGGCATGCTGTGTTTGGAGAAAGAAAAAGGATGAGTACAACCTCAAGAACATTGATGGGGATACTTTGGGGGTACTTTTCTGCAAAATGGACCGGACAACTGCAATATGTTAAAGGTAGAATGGTTGGGGCCATGTATCGCAAGGTTTTGCCCAACAACCTCCTTCCCTTTGGAAGATGGGTTATGGCTGGGTCTTCCAGCATGACAATGACCCAAAATACACAGCCAGGACAAATAAGGAGAATTTCAAGGTTCAAAAATCTTTTGAGGGAGCTGAAATTCAGCGTCCCAAAACCTGAAAGATCTGGAGAAGATCTGCATGGAGGGGTGGACCAACATCCCAATGCAGTGTGTGCAAATGTGCCCAAGAATAAAATGGAAATTAATTACTTAAGTCATACAGTTTCTGGATTTTCTTTAAATTCTGTCTCTGGTTGAAGTATACCCACAATAAAATTTACAGAGCCTTCCATTCTTTGTAGGTGGATACTATTTTTCCCAGTGTAGAAAATAACCGAATGATGGGATGTACAGGAGCTTTCTGGCAGGCTTGGTAGATCCTTTGTTCAGAAGCCTCCTGGACATTCCGAGATTATAGACTAGTGTGGCCATTTGTCTGCATGGGGCCTAGCTACTTCTGATGACAGCTCCGGCTACAAATAATGTGACTCTGTGCTTCCTGATTGCAGTTTGCAGCTGCATGATTACAAAACATATAGCAGGCTGGATGAAGGCACATTGTTCGACGCAGAAAATCAGTTTGGCCTGAAGTCTTTCCAGAATGATTACTAAAATAAGAATATAGTTCTGAAACAAAACCATAAAGTAAGCTTGGAATAAAAAACTTGAGCTGTTGAGAATTATATTTTTTGTTCCTTGAATTCACATGAAAAAATATTTTCTTATTTGTATTTACTAATATGTTTCTTTTGGTTTTTAAGGGAGTTTGCCCGCTGGAAAGTGAGAAACGTGGCAGTGGACCGTAAGGAACCTCTAAAAAGTATTTTGCCCTTGATGCCTGAATTCCAGCGAAGTTTGAGACTCCTTGGACGGAGGCCCAGTTCTCAACAGATCATAGAGACCATCATTAAAAAATACGGGACTCATCTTGTGGTCTCTGCCACTCTTGGAGGTAAAGGTTGAACATGTTTAATGTGTATCATTTAAAAAAAAAGTCTACATTCTAATGTATTGGAGGCAGAGACAGAAAGTATTTCTTCAGATAAAGCTGTGGTGAGATTAGGAAACCCATGACAGATGCCTGACAGACCTCATTATAGTTATTCAACGGGCACCGTTGGTGTCACTCATATGGCAAATATATCAAGTGCTAAAGACGCATTAGACATTTTTCCACATTTTCTCATAAAAATTTCAAAAAAGTGAATCTCGTACTGAAATTATATAAAACAAAACCTTAGAAATGGGTACATTTGGGATAAACCCTTGGTCAATAGAAAAGTACACCAAATACCAAGGGTAAAGACAAATCCCGTTCTTTTGGAAGTTAAATGGGACACATAACCACATATCCTACATTAAAATCCCATAGCTACAACAGTTACTGGAACTTATTCCAAGGTACCATGAACTTCTCAAGCCGCCCTACATACAACTACTTGGTAGCATCTCCATGTTGTGGTCTTGCTTGCTGTTGTAACCAGTCTATCAGTTTAATTGTAGATATTCAAAGACCTAGCCTTCCTTGTGCAACCAAGGATTACCTCTAGGGCAGTGGTGGCGAACCTATGGCACGGGTGCCAGAGCTGGCACTCAGGGCCCTCTATATGTGCACCCTTACCATCACCCCAGGGCAGGGTTTGCCGGACAGGACTCAAGGCCTCTTGCATTCCCAGTCAGCCCAGGACCCTAGAAGGAAGCTACAATGATAATCCAAACTTCTTCTCCTTCTTTCTACTGTATTGGCATCCTCAGGTCCCTTTACAATTTAAACCTGTAAAAGGGCAGGGAGTCATAATCTACTGCTTAAATTGTCGCATTGGCACTTTGCGAAAAATATGTGGGTTTTGGTTGTAGTTTGGGCACCCGGCATCTAAAAGGTTTGCCATCACTGCTCTAGGATATTTCCCTCCTCATTTAGTGAACTCTTGCTCTTCCTGCAGATTGGGCAATCCCACTTTTTGGGACTGTACCTAGATGCCAATAATTTCCAACCTCATATTGGCTCTGCATTACTCTCTCTGTTTTCCTGTGTATCCATGAATAAGATACAGCAACCATAGTTTTACATTGCTCAGCAATAATAGGGAAAGAAAATGGATTGGCAATATACATGATGTCAAAATGATATGCAATGTATATATAATATATGTATGGACACAAACAGCATACCACCATTTATGTCAATCATTGATGTGCATTAATAATAATTCCTTTATTAATATAGCGCCAGCATATTCTTCAGCGCTGCACAGAGCTTTCCAGATCAGTCACAGTCCCTAATGGGGCTCACAATCTAATCAACCTACCTATGTTTGGAGTGTGGGAGGAAACCAGAGTATCCAGAGGAAACCCACGCAAACACTGAGAGAACATACAAACTCAGCTTAGGTGTAAAGCTCACTGCCGGGGCTAGTGATTTCATGAATAATACCTGAATGAGAGCTGATACATAGCTTATGACATGGAAACATAGGTGTACGGCCAGTTTATCTTAGTTTTGGTCAAGTGTGAAATGGTTCTAGCAGCTCTGCAGCGCAGTTCCCCTCTGGTCCAAACTAAGCCATTAGAATTGCTATTTACATCCGCTGCTAGCTAATGACCCATTTGGACTAGAACAGTAAGAATTTGCATCTGTTCCATGTGTTCTACCACTACTGGTTATGGCTCATAATAACTGAAGCAGATAGCTGAAAACCTAACAAGGATGTGAACTTATTATAACATTTGATTCTTCTGCCCTCTGTATCTGGGATGTCTGGCCTAACATTCAACTGTTGACCTGAGAATAGAAGATTCTGCAGGTACATTGCACTCCTTACATTGAAAATTATGACATTTTGGCTAATACTCTAGAACAGTGATGAAGAACCTTTTAGCGGCCAAGTGCCCAAAAAGCAACCCAAAACCCCACATATTTATCACAAGGTGCCAACCAAAAATAAAAGCAGTAACTTACTGCTCCCTGTTCTTATACAATTATATTGGCCTCCTGAGGACAGCAACACAGTAGAAAGATGGAAAATTTGCATCATTTTAGCTTCTTTCCAGTGTCCCACAGAGAATCATGGGGCCACCAGGAGGTCCTGCAAAGATAATTCGACCCTTTCTATTCATTTTCCCTTTCCTACAGTCCTAAGTAGCAAAGGAAGTATCAATATATGACTGAAAGCAGCATCTTTTAAGTTGCTTGGAATTGTCTGGTGTGCTAAGGCGATGGCCCAGGTGCCCACAGAAAGGGCTCTGAGTGCCGCCTCTGGCACCCGTGCCATAGGTTTGCCACCACTGCTCTTGAAGGTCTTTTTAGTTTGAGGTTGACAATGTAGATTATTTTATATTATTAGCCATTGGGGCAGTGCTAGGGGTTGACACCAATGTATTGGATATGTAGCTGGGAAGTGGTGCTTGATGATCGACATAGGGAAGAGTACAAGGGAGATAAGGCAGTAAGAATCAAATGGGGCATATAGACATATATAGGAAAGAATGTCCATTATAGGACTGCTCCTTAACTTATAAATTCTTGTATTGATCTTGTGAATTTGGAAGCTGGTAGCCTGATGGGTAGTCCTCAGTGGCATGTAGTTCCAGCACCAATACAACGGTATAGAGCACATAAAGGACGACTCTGTAATGGCCACTTTCTTTTATTACACTACGCGTTTCGGCTAAGGACATGAGCCTTCATCAGGTGCACTTGACAAAGGCTCATGTCCTAATCTGAAACGTGTAGCACTAATAAAAGAAAGATTTAATCTCGGAATCCGCGAGTGATCCATTTATCTGTGCTCTATACCGAAAAATCATCTAAGTTTTGGAGCAGCCAAGTATTATGGAAATTGTTTTATGTGTCATCCCTACTCGATAGCTCATATTCATCTCACAAATGTGGCGCATCACGTTCCGCTGGTCTCTAATGCTGCGTGGCGTATGTCATTGTTTATTTTGCACACAGCTAATAGGCTAAGCTGAGGTTTTTAGAATCCGCTGCATGTAAGTGCCTTTTTCTTGAAAAGATCAAGAACATGTATAGATTAGGAATGAATAGCCAAGGTCACAGTAGTGCTGCTGTTTCTAAGTTGCTTGACAAATAATTATCTCAACCATCTAATTGGCACGCTAGCAATACTGGCTCGGCTGCTGAAAAGCTGACGAATAGGAAGTGCCACAGTGCAGATGTTCTGTGCAACACTGAATATGCACATTGTGGAATTAGAGCTCATGTTTGCTGTCAACTTCTAATCACAGTTTAATCCTCTTCAAATAGGTTATGTACTGTTTAACTGTTTATATGAAAGACTATGTTTTACTGTATGTTAAATTGAGGGCCTGGGCTGACATTCAAAGCACTGATTCTGTGATAGAAGTTTCTTTTATTTGTACAACACGTTTTGGCTAAGGACATGACATGAGCCTTCATCAGATGAACCTGCTGAAGGGTCATAGCCTAACCTGAAGCTTTTATCACAGAATCAGCATCTTTTGCTGAATCTGCAGAGGGCCTGACCTTTAGATGTGCGGGCACATGTATTCCCCTAATACTGGAGTGGCTGGTGCTAGTCAGGTCACGATAGATCGGTCCAGGACAACAGGTCTCTTCCACACCAGGCAGGACCAATGAGGGGATGCAAGAAGAGGGGGAGGCTGCGATGGAAGGATCCCCCTGGAGCACTCCCGGGTAATGTGTAGTGAAAAGATTCTCGGACAGAAGGTCAAGGGGAGGCCTATGATGGTTGTGACAGCCAGGGATCACACGTGGAGACAGAGGTTATGAACATAAAAATCACTGTATCTTTATTCCAAGACCCCAACACAGCAACAGCAAACATAATTAGGTAGTAGGTCCTTTCTGCCAGGGCCAAGGTAGCTGGTAGTTGGATGTGGTCTGGTGTAGCTCATTGCCTTGGTCCTATGGCTTGGGGTTGGAAAAGAATGTTGGCTTCTAAGACAGCATTTTTGGAGGCAGGCTCTGTACAGAGGCGGAGGATCAAGCCTATTGGAGGGCAAGCCTTTTTTCCAACCAAAAAAGGAGTTCAGTGCAGAGTAGGATTAACATTGTATTACAATTTAATATCAACATTAGAAATATTAACCCTTACTTACCCTCAGGCAGGTGGATAGTACAGCTGCAATACCAGAAGTGAGCAGTAGATGGCGAATACTAAGAAATTAATGGGCTGAACATAAGGAACTTAGCCTGAAACCACCTAGATGGTTACAATAGAGTTGGCGGGCTCCACTAACTAACAGACAAAGGGGGTCATTTACTGAGGGGCCGAATCGCGTTTTTCCGTCGGTTCACCCGAATATTTCCGATTTGCGCCGATTTTCTTTGAACTGTCCCGGGTTTTTGGCGCATGCGATCGGATTGTGGTGCATCAGCACCGCCATGCACACAATGAAAATCGGGGGGCGTGGCCGCAAGAAAACCCGCCGGATTCGGAAAAACTGCCATCATTTTTTAAAAAAACTGTCGCTTGACGCGCTTACCTGCACCCAGCGTAGGACGGTGAACTTCAGTGAACTCCGATGGAATTCAGCGCAGCAGCGACACCTGGTGGACATCGGGTGCTCTACCTTAGTGAGTCGCCGGAAGACCTGAATCCTCCACAGATAATGCGCCGCTGGATTGCGACATGACCGGGTTAGTAAATCTGCCCCAAAGTGTTTAGGTTCGTAATGCCCTACCAAGTAGGCCATTACAAATACTCCTTTTATCTGTGCCCTATACCGAATAATGCATCTTAGTTTTGGGGCAGCCAAGTATTATGGAAACAGTTTTATGCATAATCTCAAGAATACTCTAGAATAGAATAGAATCCTACATAGCCATACAGATTTGTATAGCAGGGACATGGGATGTAATTGCAGACTGTCAGCAGAGTAAATTTTGTCACGTCCATTATGTCATGTGCCCACCAACCATGTTGTTTTTTAGGTACACAGTGTCTTAGGAGAAATTCATGTGTATACAAATAACAAAGTGCTTGCAGGATCACTCACTCCTACACCTGAAATAGCTCTGGTACCTGGAGCTATCCCTAAGCAAAGAATGGGCTGCTTCGTCATCTCATGAGAGCCGCTTGAACCACCGTCCCTAGATACTAGAAATCACACTCAATTCCTCCTAGAACGAAATTTGTGCAATGCCTTAACTGCATAAAACTGACAGTAGTAGGCTAAGATTATGATGATTCCTGTATTAAAACTGGGTCTCATTTCACTCAGTCCAAAATTTTAATATTTTAAATGTTTTTTTTAAAAGAAATTTTCCCCAAATTACAAATTGGGGCACATTTACACTTACTTTTTTTGGTCTGTGCCCTTTCTTCAATGTTAAAACATTGCATAGGTATTTAAGTAGTGGGTGCGCTGTGCATGTGTCGCACACAACCCTTTCTGGGGCGCAGTTGCGCTGGCTTCCATGTGACACAAATTGATTGGTCTGACTGATTCGGACTGAGCGCAGGATTTAACTTTCACATTGTTTAGCAAGCCCTAGCCCTAGCATGCACCACTAAAAAGAAGGTGAACTCTGTCAGACCTGAGTGGGTTAGCGACACATGCAGGATATTATGCGCATGATCTTAGTGAATCGCGGCACGCAGCATTATAGACGCACAATGCACTTTCTGTGAACTCCGGTGACCGGGTAAGTAAATGTACCCCAATGGGGGTCATTTACTAAGGGCCCGAATCGCTCTTTTTCGGTGGGTTTCCAGAAAATTACCGGATTACGCTGAATTGCCCTGGGTTTTTGCCACACGCGATCGGATTGTGGCGCATCGGCGCCGGCATGCATGCGACGGAAATGGGGGGGGGGGCTGCGTAGGAAAACCCGATGGATTCGGAAAAACCGGGGTATTTTTTAAAAATATGTGTCGCTTGACACACGCTTATCTGCACCCAGGATAGGATGGTGAACTCCAGAGCTCACTATCCAATTCCTGGTGCAGGTAAGCGCGTGTCAAGCGACACATTTTTTAAAAAAAATTCTGCGTTTTTTCCGAATCTGTCGGGTTTTCCAACGGCCACGCCCCCCATTTCCGTCGCATGAATGCCGGCGACGATGCGCCAAAATCTCATCACGCGCGCCAAAAACCCGGGCAATTCCGCTCAAATCGGTAATTTTCAGGAAACCCGACGAAGAATAGCGATTCGGGCCCTTAGTAAATGACCCCCATTGTGTCACTTGCTCTCCTCAGTCATATGTTACACAGACTCTAGAGAAATTAGTCTTCTACATTTTAATGTTATTAGTTGTTTTATAGCCTCAAAATCCACTTTCAGTAAATTATACTGGTTGAAAAAAGAGCATATATTTATACAATATGTTCCCATAAGTTAAAAGATAAAACTTACTTTTTCCACTGCTGGGCTATACAGTTTATCAGTTTTCTATACACACATATTATACATGCGTAATAAATGCACATATATTTGTATGCAAAAAGAAAGAAAACCTTTGCTTTACAATTCCAAAAACACTTTATACCATAAAGTCAAGTGCATATTAAGCTAACAGAGCAGAAGCTTTATGCCTGAACCGAAAAACTGCTGACATTTATTTTCTACCATGAAGTTTAGAATGTCCCCAGAGAGCTGATGACGGAAGGGGCTTTTAAAGATAAGAATAGACTACAATAAAGAAATGCAGGTCGGTAAGACATTAGTGATTGTGAGCAGCAGAACAATGAATGCTTTGTTATTTTAGGTGGATCTGATTAAATTGTCATTTTAGTTATATTATGCCTTCAATCACACTAAACTATTATATGGTATTATATATCATTATATATAAGTATTCTATGGTATATAATATCATACAACATAATACTAATCCATCTATGTATAGCAATGGATCTTCTCTCACCTTTACTCTTTGGTAGGGTTGATTGGACAAAAACCCGATGTTCGGGTCTGTTTGGTCTGTGAAACACGAGTCCGGCATTCGGGCTCACCTGAAAAAACCTGCATGATGGGCTGCTGTCATTTTTATTGAATAAAATATAGTCAAAACATCTTAGCCAATACATAACAAGAAAAGGTGAAAGGTCAGTTTTTATGTAATGCATAAAACATTTTAACTATTGTATATTTTAAGCCATAAAAATAACAGTCAGCGCCAATCTCCATGGAGAAACTCTTTTTTTTTCGTTCATCTTCAATGGTTCATCACCTGATCTGACTCAAATCAGGGGCAACCTTTGGAGGTCAGCGTCTATGGCAAAGTGCCAAAATGTTTTACTGAAATATTAATACATGATTATTGTTGATAGCAATATCACAGTATCTGCACCTGTCTTTCTCCTTTTCTACTTTATTCTTAGTTGGACTTGTGACTGCCTTTAGAGATAAGTGCGACTTTCAGGGATAGAGACACCCAAGAATTATGGGGTAGATTTATCGAAACAGTAAGATGGGCTATCTTATATTGTACTATATTTAATAATAATATGTAATATACTGGAATATACTAGACTGGCTGAATGTAGACATGATCCAATCTAGGCTCAGTAAAATCAATGTGTACAAGGCCCCAGAGTTATTAAATAACACAGTTCTCTTATTGTTGTACCATTGTCTAAAATCTTCAGGGATTCCCTAATGTCTAGTACGGTGCCAAGTGACTGGCACAAAGCAAATGTGGTGCCAATATTTTAAAAGGGTTCTAGAACTTTGCCAGGTAATTACAGGCCTGTAAGTTTAACTTCCATTGTGGGGAAAATATTGGAAGGGTTAGCAAAAGACTACACCCTGGAGACTGATGTTGAATAGTATAATAAGTGACAGCCAGCATGGATTTACTAAGGATAGAAGTCAGACTAACCTGATCTGCTGCTATGAAGAGGTAAGCAGATCCCTGGACGGAGGAGCCGCTGTAGATATTCTGTTCTTGGATTTTGCAAAGGCATTTGACACTGTTCCTCATAGACGCCTGATGGGTAAAATAAGGTTTAGTGGTTTGGCACGTTTTATCTGCAATTGGATTGAGAACTGGCTGAAGGATCATATCCAGAGAGTTGTGATCAATGATTCCTACTCAGAATGGTCACCAGTTATGAGTGGTGTACCCCAGGGTTCTGTGCTTGGCCCACTACTATTTAATATGTTTATTAATGATATGGAGGTAGGAATGAATAGCACTGTGTCTATGTTTGCAGATGACACCAAGTTGTGTAGTGTAATTCAGTCTATGGAGGATGTTCATAGGCTGCAGGGTGACTTGGACAAGCTGAGTGTTTGGTCATCCACTTGGCAAATGAGTTTCAATGTGGGTAAATGTAAGGTTATGCACCCGGGGGCAACATATGTCTTTGGGGGAGTAAAACTTGGAGAGTCCCTTGTTGAGAAGGACCTGGGTGTGCTAGTAGATAATAAATTAAACAATAGCATGCAATGTCAATTAAGATTAAGACAACTAGTCTGGAAAAGAGACGACTAAGAGGAGACATGATTAATTTATATAAATATATGAGTGGTCCATACAAAAAATATGGTGGAAAGTTGTTCCAGATTTAATCAAATCAAAAAACAAGGGGGCGCTGTCTCCATCTGGCGAAAACAAGGTTTAATCACTCGAGGCAACAGGGCTTTTTTACTATGAGAACTGTAAATCTGTGGAATAGCCTGCCTCAGACACTGGTCACAGCAGGGTCAGCAGAGAGCTTCAAGAAGGGTCCAGCTGCCTTTTTACATCTAAATAACATCATTGGTTATGTTATATAGAATTATATCCCCTAAATCTCTTCCTCATCCAATCCCTTACATTCCTTTGTTTGAACTTTATGGACATGTGTCTTTTTGAAACCGTATAAACTAGTGTTTAATTCTTAAATAAAACTTCCATCAGAAATCTATAATGCTTTCTATAATAACCTTAACTTTAGCTAACATGTACATTTTTCAAAGAAGCTACTGGGGCGTGTACCAAGCTTGCGCTTGCTCTCTAGAGAGGCTACTGGAGCGTACATTTACAAAAATGTACAAAAATGTAACAAAAAGTTAGATAAGGTTTAGCTTAGTACAGAAAGTGTTATAGGGTTAGCTAAAGATAGATTAGGGTTTAGTAGACACATAAGACCCATAAAGTTGGGTCTTTCTTTTATACCCCTGTAGTAAATCTATTGGTGCTAGTGAGGAACACTACTGTTTCAGTTAGGTATGAAATGATTCCATTGCGCTTACCAATGCTTTATGCCAGGAACATATCATTATTGAAATCCACAAAGGTCACAAAATGTTTTCATTGGTTCTGCCTGATTTAGATAAAGTTCACTCCACCCATTGTGGTATCCATTTTTCTGTTCCATTTTGGAAGATAACCTACTCTTAAAACTGTTGGTGAATGAAAGCCCAACCCTTTATTATCTGTTCTCATTGACTTCCATGTATGCAAAGTTAACAAATTAACAATGGAGTTAGTTTTCCCATTATGGCTTCTCAACCAGAAACCATATGAATCTCCTTTCTTCGAACCGTATGCCTCTGTGGCCGTGTTTGGGCGGAGATCAGGAAAAGAGTAGGACAGGCAGAGGAAAACCTGCAGAGACTATAACAAACTCCACCAGTTAAGATTGGGTCTAAAGAACTGGTGGAACTGGTGGAGTTTGCACCCATAATCACTAGGATGCTGGAACCTTTTTTTGCATATGGTTGTAGGACTGCTGGCGGAGAGAGTTGTACGACTGGCGTTATAAACGCCAGTCTTAATGAATCTCCCCCTATGTGCCAAGACAGGGAAAAGTGTAGGCTCTGTGCTTCCCACAACCTGTCTTTTTGCCCACTTGCCAGCCCTATGCAAACTCACAGGTAATGTGTACACAGAAAAGTAAGGCAGAAAAACAAGAGAGGTGAGACAGACTAAACAGCAAGGTCAGGCAAACTGAGTTGAAAACCTAGATGGTTGTGAGGTACAAAATTGTAATGCAGTAGAATAGTCAAAAGGTACAAGCAAAGTTGAAATAATACTAATGCACTAGAATTTTGGGGCAGCCTTTGACGTAACAATAGCAAGTGCAGAGTAAGTAGACGATCTAATAATTTGCCAGATTTATCATCCAGCATCAGACACAGGGAACTTTATGAAGCATAAGAATGTCTAGTCTATCTCTTCACTGTCTTACCTTACAACACTTTTTATAAATCTGCCCCTTTATCTACAAAATAATGTCATTGTAATTATTCTGGAAGATTCTAATTTCCATTAATTCTTTAATCATTTATAGAGACAAAGAAGCTAGTACGAGGCAGAATGATTTAAGGGCATCTTAGGAAAGAGTATTTTCTCTGACTGATTGAATTAAGTAGATAAAATAGAATAAATGGTAATCCGTGTCTTAATTGCTTATTATACAATAATTGACAACTTTGCTGCTATGTATGAGCGATGAAAAAAAGCCATTTTTCATGGAAGTATCAGCTGAATCATAGTGTAACCATTGTCCCTGGTTTATACTCTGTGCAGGGGAGGAGGCACTGACAATGTATATGGACAAGAGTCGCTTGGATCGACATGCAGGAAATGGAAACCAGAGTGTGGAGTCGTTGCATCATTTGGCATCTTCTTATTTTGTAGACAGGGATGGGACTATGAGGAAACTTCATGAGATCCAAATATCAACAGGAGCCATTAAGGTATTTTTTTCTTTATGACTGCTGAAACATTACAATTCAACCATTTATGTGAATTTGAGACACTTAAAGAGGACCTGTCACATCAATTTGAGACACTAAATCAACTACAGGTCCTTATGAGCTGTGGTTTAGGATCCCAAATTTGACAGCTGTACATGGAAAAAATTAATAAAACAAACTTTTAAACTTACCTAGATCTGAGTCTGACTCATATAATAAAATCCTGCTCTGGCACCTCCTCAATCCAGTAAATGAAGCAGTGATAATGCCCCAGCTTCCTTGCCCTGTCCTTGAGTCCACTGTGCCTGAGGTCTCCTTGCATTGGGGTCAGTGCTAGTTGTCCAGGGCAGTAGATAAAAAGGAGGATAAAAGTAATATTCCAGCACAACAGTTATTCAAGTTCTGCACTATAAATTAAAGTGTCTCCACTTTTTGAAGATTGTTGCTGCCAAGTTTTGAAGTAAACGGCTCAGAACAGCCAGTCTTTCATTTAAACATCAATGGCTCCTTGATTTACCACGTCTGCTCCCTCATCACCTTTGCCCCCTCATAACCTCCCAACAGCAGAAAGAGACCTTCAGTTTGTCCACTGACCATTGATGAAAGAGACTTCCCCATCCCTACATAACAAGTTGAGAGTATTGTGGCTATACATGACTGGGCATACTACAAGTACTGTAATTTAAAGGTATTCAAAAAAAAAAACTACACATATGCAAAAAGTATGAGATCATTGGGGGAGCTAAATGCTATGCTATGCCAGAACATTACACGCCTATTTTTGTCAATGCTGAATACTTGACTGAAGAACATGATGCACGCTTGATAGATGATCCACTCAAGTTTTTGGCCTCCATCCCCTGACTATCCAAGAATGAGATATTTATTATGCAAGGCTGAAGGAGGGTCTGTAAAAATAATAATATTAAGTACAGGGTTTAGCGCAGCTATGGTCGCAATTGGAGCTATGGCCTATGTAAACAAACATAGTGACAGGTGCCACCGTGGGAGAATGGGGCCACCAGAGGAGGTAAGGATAAGCTCTTTGTTGTTTTCATCGCAACCCCCCCAGCCGCGTATAAAAAATTTTTTGGACAAATCCTTTAAGCAAAATGGAGATGTTAGATTAAAAGCTGTCCAATTGGGTAATGAACAGTATGCAGTAAAAGGCTTTGCTTCCTAATGTGTTAAGCAAGAATAAAATTATATTTTAAATATATATACAGCAAAGCTGTTTGGACCTTAAGCGGAACCTGTCTCATCATTAACCCCTAAAAGCCACCCACAGTACCTTATTGTAGCCTTTGTAAGTCTTCCTGAGATGCTTTTATCTCTTACCACAGCCACAGCATGGATTACTTTAAAATACTATACTATAAAAAGACTTTTATTGTTTATTGCTCTGCCCACTCCACCTCCTGGTGGCATCTGGCACTTCCCAGCCCTGCCTCCTCTCACCAACGTCGCTCTCTAGCTCCTTTACTCCTCAGCTGCTCAGAGATCTCGCTCATACACAGATGGAGCTGGAACGTGATGTCGGCGAGAGGAGGTAGGGCTGGGAAGTGTCTGATAAAAGCAGGAGTTGAATTGGGCAGATCACACAGGGGTGAGAAGGCGGAGTAACTTGACTTCTTGGTCCAGCTGCTTCACCTCCTTGACTGCCTCGTAGCCAGGAATAATGGTACTTTTTAAACCGTGCTGCGGTTGTGGTATGCGATGAAAGCATGTCAGGAAGACAAGGGCCACAGTAAGGTACTGTGGGTGGTTTTCTAGGGGTTAATGACAGGTTCCCTTTAAAACAACATGATCTTAAAAGTTGGCCTCTCCCTGTAAAGACTCGATTTCTCATGATTTGTTTTATGTGCTCAGGAGTGCACTACTGAACAGAGTAAATATATGAAAGCTCCATTTATTGGCAGAAGTCCTGAAGGAGAACACACAAAACTAAATGCATACTGGAGTTATATATTCTGATGTAACCTCTCAGAAGGGAAAGGTAATGAGAATACCTTCAAGGTCGTTCTGAGCAGGAGATACTAAAGAGGGACACACTCTGAGCCCAGAGATATACCTCACAAAGCATCTCCTAGAATAATCACTATGGAATATTTTTTGTAGGATATTTCTCTTTGGTCTGTTTAGAAGTGTCCTCCTGACTGTTTGCACTCTCACGTGGCCCTGCCACTCCGACATCCTGCTAGCAAATCTGCCCTTGCTGCTCATTCTTCAGCTTCAGTGCTCTGGAGACTCTGTAGATTTGGTTAACTCCAAATAAAAAAACCTTAAATCATCATTTGTGCAGATGTCAGATCTGATATGTAAGATTGCCCGTCTCTAGCTGCAGATACAATATACTACTTATTTTTCCATAAACAAGGTAAAATTATATATTTTTTCATGAATAATGCATACTACAGTAATTTCTGTATACAGCAATGACTATTTAAAATAATATGCAAGTTTGGATGTGATATACTAGTATTTTGCCCTGTTCTATAATGACAGCCAAGTTTAACATTTCACTCACATGTATAAAAATGTTTGACCTTTATGCTTTTCCTCTATTATACTTTCCTCTATTATGAAGTTTTTGTTTTTTCCCACTAGTGGACTTTCAGAGATGATCTTTAGTTTTAAACAATTGTGAAACTGACTACATATCACCCAATTCCATCACACCTTATCCCTAATCTCACCACTGTAGTTATCCCAGCTCTAACTCATTTCTTTAAACTTTTAATATCTGGTCTTCTTTAATAACTGGTCTTTGTACATCTTCCTTCAAACATGGAACTGTCTCATCCATCCTAAAGAATACATATCTTGATCCATCTTCTTTGCTTCTAACTTAGTACTTCCATTTGACAAAAAAAGCTCCTTGAACAACATGTCCACCTGAAACTGTCGTTCTACCTTAGCTCCAAGTCACACTTTGACAAACTGCAATCTGCTTTATAACCCAATAACTTCACTGAACCTGCCCTGACCAAAGTCTCCAATGATCTGCTATCAGACAACACTCTGCTCTCCTCTTTCTTGATTGGTCCTTTGCCTTTGATACTGTTGACCAATCTCTCTTGCTACAAACTCCATCATCCCTTTGAATCACGGATCGTCCCCTTTCCTGGATTTCCTCATACTTCTCTAACCTTTGTTATCCTAGGACCCCTCCTTTTCTTCATCTATATCTCTGCCCCAAACCTCAACACTCTTCCAGAAACTATCCCTAGTAGTGTATATTTTAACTGAGAACATGGACGCATGGATTTGTGGATCAATTTTAAAGAAAAGTCAAGGTTAAATTTAGATATTTGATCACATTAAAGGCGCTGTAGACAAATACTGTTCACAAGGGAAATATACACAACGGAAAGGAGGTTGTAAACAGAGGTAATGTTGGTAACATTAAGTTAACAGATATGAATAAGTCAATTATCCTGTTGCGGCCAGCAGTACAGCAAGTGGTTACAGGGTTTTCACCAGCACGATGTTCGGTGTGACCATAGCTCCTGATTTTTAAACTCTATGTATAGGTGTAGGTATACCCAACCTGTCCCTCGGAGGGTGCTGGGGCACCTCCAACCCAGGTTAAATTGCCAGATCTCCATAACGTTATAAATCCCTTAAATTAGGTCTTAGAGATCTCCTTTAAATCTGTGTGTTTTAAAAAGACCTTGCTTCCAACTAGTCTGCCCCAGGTGTGAAAATCAACACTTCTCAACTTTTGATGCCAGATGCCTGTCGGGATAGGTGTCATCTGCCAGCTTGCACATAAGGTCATCATTGTCTGCCCTGCGCTGCCTTTGCCCTCTGATATACTCCACATCCATCTAAAATTTTAAAATATTAATCATGAAAAACATAGCCATCCACAACTTTTCCTCTACATATACCTCGGACTTAATCAGCCATTACCGTCCAACACGTAATCTGCAATGTTCACTCCACTCCAACTATCCGCTCTTTCTCACAACCATCACCAGGACCTCTCCCATGCATCCCCCATACTCTGGAACTCAACATCACAATGTGTCAGACTGTCCCCAACCTTCTAAACCTTTAAATGAAACCTGAAAAGCAATCTATTTGGGATCGCCTACAATGGGCAATAACCCATTACTATGCTCCCTCACGGCATGCCTCCATCTACCCTCCTATATAGATTGTGATTACTCATAGGAAGGATCATCCATGACTTTTTCAAGCTCAATGTTTTCCAGTCTTTGTACTTCAATATGTTTATGTTAGTTGAATGTATGTGAACCCCTGATTCTAACTAAAATTCTTACATTGGGTTGCTTTATACATTGAGGAATCAATGATTTCTCCTCTTCTAGATTAATTGTACATGAAGTCATACAGACTCAGGCTGGATTCACACAGCCGTTGCCCGCTGTACCGTAGCAGCGCTGCTTACCCCCGCCCCTCGCCACAGGGATACATGGCGCACGGCGCTGTATGCCATGAAGAGATAGGACATGTCCAATCTTTTCACGGGGTACGGAGCAGTACGTTGCCGCACGTGTGCCATCTATGGGGCAGTGTGAATGCAGCCTCAGACAGGGGAATTCTCCTGTGGGCCCATGGACTTGGTGGGCTTCCTGCCCCTGCTTGAGTGGTTCATAAATACTCTGTAGTACATACAGATATTTCTCATACAGTGAATTCAACATGTATATGTTTATTAATTTGACTTGAACAGCTAATGGGATCTAAATCCCTGGCAAGAGCATGTGACTGGTAGGGTTCCCAACCAGGGTCATAACAGTCCAAACCAAGAGCAATGCGGAAGAAATTTTTTGATGTTCCTTGGATTGCCCTATGGTCAAATTGGGGAATTATATAGGTAAATAATTGGGAAATCATAACTGGGTCTCCAGAGGTGGCACAGTGATATTGACTCCAGCTCTGAGCTCTCCGCCTCCATAACTTTGTAGAACCAAATTTAATCTCCCCTCAGAGTTGATTTTCTGGATGACGCCACTACTCTGTGCCAAAAAAGAAAATTATTTAGAAGTAATGTCAATGTAAAATCTTTATATGTTAAACATTTATAAAATAAGTTACGATAAATTAAGTTACAGGTTAAACAAAAAGTAACCGAACATTAAAAATATTTTTAACATATTAGACAATTTAAAATTCTATTGTTCAGGTCTTCGATGTCATACTGTTTTATTACAACCATCTTGAATTTTTGTAGGTCACTGAAACTCGTACAGGACCACTGGGGTGTAGCAGCTATGACAATCTCGATTCAGTCAGTTCAGTGCTGTTACAGAGCACAGAAAGCAAACTCCATCTTCAGGGTGAGTATCCAATTCTCCACATATACAAGTGCAAACATTATACTATTTATTGTAATGTAACTTATTTATTTAACATTCTTTTGACATTTTAGACAATGGCCCCATAAACATATTTTATGCAGTATGATTACTGAGTTTGGTTATCTGTTCTGTCCTAGCTGGTGCCAACAGAGAGTTGGCATATAGGCCCTGAAATGGCACAATGCCAGGAATTGTGATTATTTCTCCCTTTACGTCAACTCCACGCTATGTGGGTGTAGAGTGGTGTAAAAGGGGGCATCCCGTCCCCGTACCTGTGCACTAGCTATAGCATATCCCGATTCAGGCCTGAACATGCGTAGGTTGAAGCGCAAATCTATGCCAGTCTGGAGTGTCCTGATATATCTGGCACCCAGAAAGGGCAGGTGAAACATCAAACGGTGGCGCCACATACATTTTGAATTACCAATTTCTATAAAGAGGGCAAATACTGGTGTAACCATATTAGAAGCATTTTCAGGTTTCGGATGTAGTTTCCAAAGCCAAATCCAAGACAGATAGTGCTCCCTTTTTTAATCCACTCAAGGATATGGCTTTAAAGGCTTCTACAAAAAACCTGAATGTGTAAATGAAGCCTTAAAAGAAATCAAATGAAACTATTATCAGGATTTATTGTACCTAGTAAACACAGGAAAATTAGATTTTTGTAAAGGTTTCTAGCTTGGAAAGCTATTTATGCCTTATTGAAGCTGCTGTGATTAGCAACATACCTAAAGAGGAGCTCAGAATTCTTAATCTGTGGAACAAAGTCAAGTGAAACCATCAAGTGAAGCAGCAAGCCACCATATTTAAAGGGGCGCTTCAATATTATAAGCCAAATGAAAATTAGAATGCACAAATTTATCTGCAGTGTCCGATCTCTGGGGAACCAGCAGGTCCCCATCGGACTAGAAGTGATAATATTAGGACCTTTGTTCACGTGACAGCACAGCTAATCACTAGCTGTTCACATTAAAATATATATAGGAACTGTGCAAATACATGTACCAGGATGGGATAAGGAAAACATTGCCTCTTGGCTACCTTGTAAGGCAGCTCCCTTAACATCATGCATGACTTGGTTAGAAGCCTTATGAAATGATGCAGGATGATTTCCAAACCAGTATTTCCATTCCATCAGACTCCCTTATGGAATAGATATGCTGGTTTACCTATTATTCTGCATCAGGTCATTAGGCTTCCTGAAATAGTCTTGTTTGATGTTAAGGGGGCTGCCATACAAGGTAACCAAGAGGTAATGTTTTCCTTATCCTCTTCTGGAAAATATATTTGCATAATTAGCAGAGTCCTGCAGTGGAGCATCAATGACTATGAATTTCCAAAATCCTGCAGAAGTGGCCTTTAATAACAATATGTCCAGACCTGACCTATAACATCACCAATTATAGTCTGATGGTCTATGTAAGTCCTAGGACCTATAGTAGGTCAGTTTGTTTTTCTCCTTTTTTACCATGGATATCTGAATAATTCTGAAAAGTATTGGAACATCCTTTTCATTGTATTAATCTCTCATGGTGGGTAGAAACAGTCTGGCCTAACCCCTCATAGGATGACATTTTCAGTTTAGCAGAAAAGACCCCTCCTTGAAGTCCCATGCACTCACCATCTAATGGAAATATTGTACAATAATAGCAATGCTCCATCAATAGAGTATATACGAGTATAGGGAATACAGCAATTTATTTGATGTGGAATCTCTGCTTTTGATAAAAGTGATTTTTGGATAGGCGTCCCAACATCAGTTCTGGTGTGTGCCATACAGAGAAAGGAAAATATTTTTACATTGCAGAAGATAAGAAAAACTCTACGGTAAAGTTTTAACCGTCTGTCATACAGAACTCTTTTGGATTTCCGAAAGATTCAAATAAACATTTTCCAATTCATACAATCTAAACTTGATTGTATAATGTTGATTGGAATTTACATAATGTTTCCTACACGTGGAAAGTGTTGCATATAATTCCATCAAAACCAATCATCCTAAATTGTAACATTTGTGGGAACTAGAGATGAGCGAGCACTAAAATGCTCGGGTACTCGTTATTCGAATGTAAGTGCCCGAATCTAACATTGCGCCGAAACTGCGCCTAAACTGTGTTAAAGTAAAGTGATTAATAAGAGGCAGAAAATATACTTATCACAGATGGTTGTAGCTTGTGATAATTCTGGCAAAACAGTGCGCCAGAATTTAGGCGCAACTACTACACTTAGGCGCACAAAAGTGATAAATGTGGCCCTATGCCTTTAAGATGACGTCACCGACGACATCTTAAAGGCACTGCCTTCAGGCAACCATCGATCGGGACCCCAGAGATGCCATAGCAGCGATCGTGGGGGAAGACCCCCGGAAGCCATTTAACGGGTTAAACACCCGCGATCGGGGCCCACTCCGACAGCGGGTGTTAGCTGGGGATGTCATCGGTAGATTACAGCTGACATCCCGCGACTCCCGATGCCGGTTCGGCTCTTGTGCATGAGACCTATTCGCAGGGCTCAGCGCAGTACAGCTACGGCGCAGAGCACTAAGGGGTTAAAGAAGTTAAACGAAAATAACAAAGTAAGGGGCTCTCAAACTTTCTGCAAGTTAAAAATCAAAAACAAAATAAATGGGATTACCGGTAACTACTTTTATAAATCTGAAAAAACAGCCCAATGGATCTGCTTTATTTTTAAACTGCAAACCACCGTGAACAATAGCATTCCCTAACCCCACCAGGACAGTAATTCAATAATTAGGCCTCGCCAGCACCTGTGGTATACATCCCGCCAGCCCCTGTGGTAAAAAGACGAAAGCCACCCCCTGTGGTAAAAAAAGACCGCACCCCCTGTGGGTATACAGCCGCCAGCCCTGTGGTATACAGCCCGCTGCCCATGTGGAGTAAGCCCGGTCTGCCCCCTTGTGGTGATACAGCCGCCAGCCACTGTGGTATACAGCCCGCCAGCCCGTTGTGGTAACAGCCGCCTTGCCCCTGTGTTTACAGCCCGGCGCCCATGTGTTATACAGCCCGGCAGCCCCTGTGTTATACAGCCGGCAGCACCTGTGTATTAACAGCCCGGCAGCCCCTTTGTTATGACAGCCGGCAGACCTGTGTTATACAGCCCGGCAGCCCTGTGGTATACAGCCCGGATAGCCCGTGATGATACAGCACGCAGCCCCGTTGGATACAGCCCGCCTTGTGGTGTTATACAGCCCGCCAGCCGTGCTACGGACCGCACGCACCCTGGTATAAGACGCCAGCCCCTGTGGTAAAAAAGACCGCACCCCCTGTGTAAAAAAAGACCGCCACCCCTGTGGTATACAGCCCGCAGCCTTGTGGTATACAGCCGCACAGCCCTGTGGTCTAAGCCAGCTCCGGTATAAGCCCGTTGTTGGGTATACAGCTAGTCGCAAGTTGTGGTATACCAGCCAGCCGCCTTGTGGTATACAGCCCGCCAGCCCTTGTGGTATACAGCCCAGCACAGCGCTTGTTGTTAACAGCCTTCGCGCCCTGTGGTTACAGCCCGTAGCCTGTGGATATACGCCCGCCATGCCCTGTGGTATACACGCCCAGCCTTGGAACCCGCCCTTGTGGTATACAGCCGTCGATGCTTGGGGTATACAGCTCGCCAGCCCCGTGGTATACAGCCGTTGCCCCTGTGGTAAAGCCCGCCAGCCCTTGTGGTTATTCCAGCCCGCCAGCCAGTGGGTATCAGCGCCTGCCCCTGTGTTATACAGACCGTGCCCCTGTTTTTATCAGCCCGGCAGCCCTGTGTACTACAGCCCGCAGCCCCTGTTTATAAGCCCGGCAGCCCTGTTGATACAGCCCGGCAAGCCCTGTGTTATACAGCCCGCAGCCCCTGTTAGCAGCCGTGGTATACAGCCCGGCATGACCCTTGTGTATTACAGCCGGCAAGCCCTGATGGTATACACCACCTGGATCCGCCAGGGAGCCCCTGGGTATACAGCCCGCTGACCATTGTGGGATAAACGCCCGCCAGCCCATTGTAGGCCGATTCAGCGCGCCCTGGGTATACCAGCCCGCCAGCCCCGGTGCGGTAGTACCAGCCCGCCAGCCCCGGTGGTAAAAAAGACCGACACCCCGACGTGGTAAAGACCCACTGGTTACGCCGCCAGCCCTTTGCTTACAGCCGCCAGCCCTTGTGGTATACAGCCCGTCGCCCTTGTGGTATACAGCCATCTGCCCTTGGTATACAGCCCCGCCAGCCCTTGTGGTATGACCCGCCAGCCCTTGAGGTATTAAAGCCCGCCAGCCCTTGTGGTATACAGACGCCAGCCCTTGTGGTATACAGCCGCCTCGGCCCTTGTGGTATTAAAGCCCGTCGCCCCGTGGTTACAGCCCGCCAGCCCTTGTGGTATCAGCCCGCTGCCCTTGTGGTTATAAGCCCGTCTGCCCTCTTGTGGTATACAGCCCGCCAGACCTTGTGGTATACAGCCGCCAGCCCTTGTGGATACATGCCCGCGACCCGCCCTTGTGGTATACAGCCTGCCAGCCTTGTGGTATACAGCCGCCTGCCCCTTGTGGTATACAGCCCCTTGCCCCTGTGGTATACAGCCCGCCAGCCCTTGTGGTATACAGCCCGCCAGCCCTTGTGGTATACAGCCCGCCTGCCCCTGTGTTATACAGCCCGGCTGCCCCTGTGTTATACAGCCCGGCAGCCCCTGTGTTATACAGCCCGGCAGCCCCTGTGTTATACAGCCCGGCAGCCCTGTGTTATACAGCCCGGCAGCCCTGTGTTATACAGCCCGGCAGCCTTTTATACGCCGGCAGCCCCTTTGTTATACAGCCCGGCAGCACCCTGTCGTATACAGCCCGCAGCCCTGTGGTATCACAGCCCGGCAGCCCCTGTGGGATTACGGCAAGCCCGCAGCCCCTGTGGTATACAGCCCGGCAGCCCTGTGGTATACAGCCCGCCTGCCCTGTGGGATATAGCCGGCCATTCCCCCTGTAGTATAAGCCATTAGCCCGTTGTATATAGCCTGCCACCCCCTGTTCCTCAGTTATAGCCTGCCACCCCCTGTTCCCCCAGTATATAGCCTGCAGGCAACTGTCCCCAAAAGAATGCTTAGGGGAAAAAAACAAAGTGTACTCACCTTCCGATGCGAGTTAGTTATATCTTGTACATGGGGGCAGTATCAGTATAGTATATAGTATATTCCTGTACATGGGGGGCAGTATAGTAGTAGAGGTAGATATTCTTGTAATAGGGGCAGTATTTGAGTTATTTGTTCTGATACATAAGGGGCAGTTATTATGTAGTATATCTTGTATTAGGGGCAGATTTAGTAGTTATTTCCTATGTAATAGGGGCAGTATAGTAGTTATAGTGTTATCTCATGTGCATAGGGGGCAGTATTATAGTAGTTATATTCTCTGTACATATAGGGGGCAGTATTATAGTAGTACTATCATGTACATAGGGGCAGTATTATAGTAGTTATATTCGCTGTACATAGGGGGCCAGTATATATGTAGTATATTCCTGTACATAGGGGGAGTAATTATAGTATTATATTCCTGTACATAGGGGGCAGTATTATAGTAGTTATATTCTTGTACATAGGGGGCAGTATTATAGTAGTTATATTCCTGTACATGGGGGGCAGTATTATAGTAGTTATATTCTTGTACATAAGGACATACGACAGCACAGGTAACGAAGGATACTTACCCACAAGCTCTATAGCATTTCTCTCTTGTAGCGCAGGCAGTGGTTTCATCACTGCACCCACCAGCAAGCCGATGCCATGTGCAATCGTGGGTATCCCAGGACGCATGCATGATCTTAAAAGCAAAGCATCCTTGGAAACCCACGATTGATTGTAGGAGGATATAGCGCTGAAACTTCTGCCTGCGCTACAATAAAGAAAAGCCTATAAAGATTTACCCGGCTCATTAGCAAAACATTGTTTGAATTAAGTCAATCCACGAACAATGTGACTTGTAACATTTTGCAAATTCCACCCACATCACATGACCCCGCCTACTTCATTTGACTCCACCCACAACATAGGGCCACTTCATTTGACTCCACCCACAACATAGGGCCACTCAATTTTTTCCAGGGCCTCTTTAATTTCCCAGTCCGCCCCTGGTCATCATCATATATATCTCTTCTGATGGGTTGCCGTCCATACCCTCATCCTCCAACACAAGTTCTTAGGATTCTTAGGATTGAACTGTACGCCTGCTACTAGGACAGGGGCAGGTGGAGGGGCAATGGAATCCCTGCAAGGAGAGGCATCGTACGCCATGAGTTACTGCTCCAAGACTTGTGGTTGAGACGGCTTTGCTGTTTTGAAGGAATAAGGTGGAGTTCTCTGAACTTCCAACAGAGGATGAGAATGACGAAGATAATCCGATGGAAATTCAGGCACTGTCTGTCATTTAATTGACCAATGCCTCAAGCTTATTTGGGCTATATATTAATAACACAGGTACTGTAAAGCTGAAATATATGTATGACACAAACAGTACAATCACAAGTATTTCTAACACTGGAACTGTCAGCAAGTACTATGGGATTCAACTACTACTTAGACATAGGCTCTGGACTATAGCAACCGATGAGTAGCAAGATCCAGTCCATAAGAGTGTACTGTAAAAGGTAATTTAATCTCTCTGTCCCTCACAGCCTTCTCTCCTTATCTGCTTTTTAGAGGCAATTGTTATAATATTACTTTTAAGCTCTCCCTAGCTCTCTCCTAACTGTAATGGTGCTCTTATACAGCAGGGGCACATGTCCCATAGGGCCAATCAAAGCCATGCTGTGTGTGGGCGAGGCTGTGGTTACGGGGCTAAAAGCTGCTTGATTGGCTTCAACCAGCCAGGAGAATTTCCAGAAGTCTGGACCCGTAGCCCAACATCTGGCTTCTGGTTCGTGAGTGCCTGACTGGCCAAATTCTGTAAAAATTATGCTAATGAGCTCAAGAGGGTACCTAGCCTCTCTGTCATCTAGTTTTACAGGCTGTCCCACCCCCTACACTTGTAAAGTGAGTGTTTCCCGCGGTATTCTCAGTGCTGAGGGAGCAGGGGAAGAGTGAGGCAGTGTAAAGCCAGTTCACAAAGAGCTAGGGTAGCCTTTCATGCTCATAAGCATAATTTTAAAAGTTGATTTTAAAATGCAACTTGGTCTCAGATAACAAATCTGCCTGGATCTATGAGTAAGTGTCCCTGGTTTGTCATGATGGATTTTGAAGGTAAATTTCCTTTAAAGTCTGGTCCCAAACAAGACGCAGAATATATCCAGGGTGCAGAGTACTACACAAAGTGCAAATTGTGTTATGGTAACCACAATTTACTTGGTGAGCAGCTGGAATTAAGCATTATAACGGCACATTCATCTAAATACTACGCTGACGATTTTTTTCTTAACAAACAATTTTCTCTGTAGATCCACCATTCCAGACTGATCAGTGCATTGTGCTGGTACAAACAATCCTGGCTCTGCCCATCTAATATCTGATCTAATAATTCCTGAAAGGACTGAAGGATTCAAAGAGTTGTGTGTGAAGGGGGTGAATGGTCCTCTTCGAGGCTCATAGGCTTCCACCCACTGCACCCTCTGTAGTTCCTGTTGATCATATAATATATTAAAATTGGGGAAACATCCTACTTCAGTTTATTGCCTTCTGTCTTGTCCAATTCAGAACATGAGGCGGCTGGCAGAACCTGTGGTATCCAAGGATCTCAGTGCACTTAAGTATCACTTCATCTGACTCCTACTGAGATTGTTGATGTTATGATATTAAATAATCTGTAGTATAAACTAGATTTATGTTGAATTTTTTGGGACTATAGATAAGTATTGAAGTAAAGGTTTATCCTAGATGTGTGTATCCTCAGACACATGTATAGCTGTGCTGCTGGCATTTTCCCTGTGTGCTATAGATAACTGGTTTGCATTCTGATATACAGAGCATCCAGAAAGTGGAATGGAAAATTGCCTGAAGAATGAGGTATTTTGTATTATATTTGCACAGTGGATGATAGAGGCTAAAGGTTAAGCGACAAGTGACAGATACCGAGGGAGGATGAATAACAAGATGTTTACAGCACAATCCAGGTTGTTCCTGGAGGAGGTAGCGCTGGTGGGAGAGTGCTGGTTACGCATGGTGATGCCCAAAAATGGGCACCATGTATGCACCTGGTGCTGCCCTGACTAGTGCATTGATGTGTTGCTTGCTTGAAGCAAAACCCCTCCTATTTCCGAATGTCAGCCATCTGAGATAAGCCAATTCTTACTGCAGCAGTGTCTGATCTGCTTTAGGACCCAGCACCATCCCCGTGTCCCTGGTCCCCGGAGAGAAGGCAGCACATCTATCCAGACTAATCTTCAAATGACACTTGCAGCTCAGAGAGAGCAGCACATGTGACAGTAAATTAATTCATTGTGTTGGCATGCAACGTGCTACCCATACTTTATTATTGAAGAAGAAAAAAAAAAAATCACAACCCCCAAATGACCATTATGCCTCGCCTCTCCTACCTCTCTGCTCTGAAGCCATGTTTTCTCCTGAATGCTGCATCTATACCCAGCAGTGGTGTAACCGCTCACAGTGCCCTCACTTCACCACCCAAATATTGCCTCCCTAGACCCCTATGTGCTCTTTCGCTCCTATTTATGACACGGCGGGATATTTTGGATAGGCTCAGTTTATCTTTATTCTGTCCCACCTCAATTGTGAATTTCACAGGATCCAGAGCCGGGGATGAGATCTGTGCAGCCAGCTCCTCCCCGCTCTTTCCTCATTCATTACATCCCATCTCCCATCCCCCTCCACTACCCCTCTCTCTCTCTTTTTCCTGCTCCAGTCATCATCTTGTCTGCATAAGTACAAGGAGGAAAATAGCCTGCACGTTCAATAACCACTGCCTTTTTTTTAATGCTTGGGATCTCTAAAAAGGAAGGTTGTTTTGTGGTGTCTGAGCATGACAAGGACTGCTGACAATCCAAGATTACAGTGCAGCAAGCAGCAGAAGCAGCAGCATGTTAACAGCACCCAGAGGTACCTACCTCGGATAATAACTGCTTGTGGATACCTATTCCCTGCCGGAGAGGCACGCTGACAGAAGGCAAGTACCGCACACAATCATAACATAACATCATTTCTATTGCACTAACATATAACCAACAACGTAAAAGAAACACTGACTTAAGATGTTGTGGATATGTCGTAAATGTCTAAGATGAGGATACCCCTTTAAACATCCACTAAGAGTCCTTCCAAACATGCATAACACACGTATGTATGGAGCAGTCGATGCAGGGCACACGACGCCTGCAGGTAAACGGTTAATACCTGTGACCATGGATATAGGATGCACACAGTCACATCCGCACGCGCTGCTTCACAGGCATGTCCAAGTGCGCCTGGATGGACACTTTCTAAAACACGGACGTCTGATTACATACAGGGCACGTAAGCGCTGGCTTCATTATAAATTCAGACGCTGATACACGTGTACACATTTATACATTCCTTTTTAGAATCCGATGGAATGATCACAGGATGGATGTGTGGGCACCGAGAGATGGAACGTGCCCACACTCCTACCGGCAGACTGGCGCTCATATAGCAGGGTGCTTAATTATAGTTTCTCGATTGATGCATCGACAACGCTCCTTGACCCCGATCTGATTCTCCTATATCAAAAGCCAGTGTCGTAGGAAGCTAATTAACTGATGCATGTTTGTGGAGTGTGGGAAGAAAGCTGAGTGCCAGGAGTGAACCCATGCGGGCATGGGAAGAGCATGTAAACTCTATGCAGATGATGCTGTGCTTGGTGTGAACACAGAGCCCCCCTCCTGTGCGGCAAGGCAGCGCTGCTAACCACTGAGCCACATGTAATAACAACACACGCTTTCAGATATCTCATCCTTTTATGTGCATCTGCTTTGAAACCTTTGGGGAGAACGGAGTTAAGGATCTGTACATTTTGTAGCCTGGGTTCTGTGTTCTCCTATGGAGCTGTCTCAGGTTCTGCAACGCTGCTTTCTGGGCACTGGTGAGAAAACGTGTTATCAGCTGTTATGTAAATCCAGTGAAGACTGGGCGCATTTAGAATAGTCCAGGGGCTGATTTCAGATGTTGGCTAGTGAGATGGGCCTGGACCTTCTGTCTGTAATATGGGACGTGACCTCTGCTGACAACCACCAGCACTACTCAGCCTTGTAACTGGAACACGTTGACTTATAGACAGGACATAGACAGTAACATCTTTACAAGGGAGAACAAAATATTAGCACAAACCCATTTTTTTAATCATTTTGACACAGAATATTTAACTTCTTAACATCCTCTGCTCTTCGACTTGTTTTTAGAATTTTATAGATACCGTTCCGTATTACTTCATCGTCAGGAAATTAATGAAAATGTAAATTACGCAGCGATTTGTGAAATTCTGTGATAATTAGTAAAGCCTGGGAAGTTGATTAAAAAAAGAGAAAAAAAATATGTGATTAAAAGAAGGTGCAGGTTGAAATTGGGTAAAACATGTGAAATGAAGTAGGAGACGCTATTACTCCTCCTCTATTGGATCATGCTGGAGATCAGCTCTGGTGCTGGAGGCAGAATTTTTTTTGGGGGGGGGGATAAGAGCCTTGTCATGGCTCCTCCTATGTAAGTTTATTACAGTCTGCAAACATTTCAATTTGAGTAACTTTACATGGAAATGAAGTTTTTGGTTGTAGGGTATATTTTAGTGGTGCTAAGTAAGAATACACATAATATGGAGTATTGGTATAGTGTAACATAATGGACCTATAAAGAACTTCTTTTTTAACATCTTTCTGTAAGTGCAGATTGTATGTATCAGTATGCTACACACAATGATAGTATCTGGGGCAGCACTATAGATCTTGTAAGTATATACACAATGACAAAATACATATATATGGTCACACTGCTTTGGATATGGATAGTATTGATGCCATTGTAATTTGGAGTCTATATTCTGATATACAAAACAGCTGTAACATATATACATATTATATATAGCCCTTAGACATAACTTGTATTATATTGAAAGCAGCAAGAGTAATAAAGGTTGTAGGAAGAATGGGCAAAGCTTTGGTCCACCCCTGGCGCGGTTCACCTTTCTCAAGGTTACCTGTGCCCCCATACTTTGTAACTATGTTTGTCTTACTTTTCGCATCACAGAACTCATAGATGTAAGATCTGATCCACCAACGTGTGTGTGTGTGTATATATAGAATAATATATATATATAATGTAATACTGCTAGTAAACTGCACACCGCAAGGGATATTTGTGGTCATTCAATCTTCATGAATTCTACAGCTAAGATTATTAATTGTCTAATGCACTGGATATCATTTAGGGAAACTGCCTACTAGAAACAAGTCATCATCACAGCAATCACTTCACATGAATTGATAGTCAACTTGGCATAGCAAATGTTATTGGGTGTATTGACCCATGCATGAAATATATCTATCAATAAAAACAAGGTCAAAGTGAATGAGCAGTCTAACGAATATCTATGTCCTTCGGGCCGACCAGCCTTCATCAATCTCTGCTAAAATTCTGGAATCCAGGGCACAGTTAGTGGCTTGAGGATGAGGCTGTGGCTTTGTGTGACTACATTATAATTATTTGCATGTCCTTCTATTCCTTGCAGTATATACTGCCTCCTTGTGAGCGCTCGGTGAGGAACTTGTGTGTCCTTAGAATAGATTTTCCAATAACTCCTGTTCTCTCAGTGCCATTATAATAAGCTTGTGGCCATAGTAAATGATGTGTGTGCTGCCTCGTTCTTTTCTTCTCTCTTCTGTGTTTTCTTTTTGTCTTTGCATCCTCCTTTTTGTTGTTATTTTTCCGCACAAAGGTTTTGTGTGCGTCTTTTGTTCACTTGAACATTCTGTATTGTATCAGCAATTTTTTCAGGATGGGTTTGCTATGGGTTTTGCTCAGAAAATTGCATGTTAGGTTTTTTGTCTCTTCTTCAAAGAGGACATCATTATCATCTAGAATCTATAGCTGACAAAAGGATGCGTTTTGCACTGGCTCGCATTATTTAGGTTTATTCATACAGATGGAGGACTATTTATTTGTATTGTTTAATGCAGTTAAAATTGGATCATTTACTATTATTTACAGCTCTATTTCACAACCACCGATGCGCCAGTGTACAACATTTACATATTTTTCAAACCTGCATTTTGCTTATCCATTATTGATTTTTGCTTGTTTTCACGATTTTTTTTTTTAATGTTTGGTCAAAGACTTATTATATTATATACGTTACAACTAAGATTCATCTTTAACAAAATCTAATTTTTATTGTAAAATGAGTAAGCCTTAAATAATACATTTCATTGTTGGGTATAAAATATGGCTATTTGTTTGAATTGTGATATAGATAGTCAATAATCATATCAGTTGCTCGTATAGTAAAATTTTGATGGCCATGGATGGGAGTTTGGATGTAAACACCAAAAAAAACTATGCAATGAAAAAAGTGATACAGGAGGTACCCAACTTACATACGACACCTAGTTACAAACGGACCTCTGGATGTTGGTAATTTACTGTACTTTAGCCCCAGGCTACAATGATCATCTGTAACAGTTATTAAAGGTATATGCAATTACGTTTTATTGTTAATCCTGGTTCTAATAACAACCCAACATTTTTTAAAATCTGTTACACAGATCAAAGAAATTTGGGCTGGGGCTACAAATAGAAGATATACAGTTCCGACTTACATACAAATTCAACTTAAGAACAAACCTACAGAACCTATCTTGTACGTAACCCGGGATCTGTCTGTATTTAATTAAATAATCCAGGTCCCACTCTCTTTATCCAAATAAAATGATCTACCTATTAATCTATTACTCTAAATAAAATTGCCAGTAACTTATACAAAAGCAGCTCCAAAATTGTTCAGAAGTCAAGAACCTGTTGATCCTTGTCATTTCGTGCTAAAATATAAGAAATATATATACTCTTCTTTCCTCTGGGAGACTGTATAAAAGTAGCACAGAAGCACAGAAAACTCAAACTCAAGAATGGAAAAATCGACACTTGACCTTGTTTTGGTATTTGAACCATGATAATTCGCCATGCCACAATATTAATTCCTTCCAAATGTGGATCATCTGCTTGTGCACCGAAGTAAGTAATGTACACGGAATGAAAAGCAAAGAACACATGAAGAATAGAGGAGACTGAAGGTCATCGTCTATGAGAGGCATCTCTCTTGTGGCCACATCTTCACTCGCCGTGTGGATGGTACTATTAGTAGATATGTTTGGGGTTTGTTAAGTCAGCAAAAATGTACCAAAAGCATCTGTCCTACTATAAAAAGATGACACATCTGCAGTAAACAAATGAAAATGGTTGTTTTCGTGTTTTTAGTTGCGATTTTTATGCTAGTCATAGTCAATTGATTATTCCTAAAAGGATGTGAATTTGATGCCTGAACATTTTACTGCAAAATGTACACAAGAAAATATTTTGAGCAAAATGCCATAATCTCGATTCCATTACCTGGATGTTCTTGGCTACAAACCTTGTTTCCATTCTGAATATCTGCTCCTGCACTTCTTCTGATTACTGACTTTTAGTATCGATCCTTTGGTTACACACATGACTTTATCTCTTTCTTGTTCTCTGGTATTTCAACCAGCTGACCTTTGCTTCGACCTCTAGCTTCATATCAACCTTGCCTTCATCTGCCGATTCCCATAGTAGAGTTACTTCAATCCAGTGGACCTTTGAGACTAAATAAAATAAATTCCCGGCCTCCTTGTCTTTTACTAACCAGTTAAGTTTTATAGTACTTCGAGATTAGGGAATTATAAAACTTGATCCATAGTGTTTTTGGCTTTTTACATCAAACGTCATAAGGATCCAAGCTTGAAGAAGAATAGACTGTGATTGCCAGGAACTTCTATAGGAAGAAGAAGGTAGGATCAAACATCAACACCAAGTATGAACCAAACCTAATATGAAGATTTCTGCTTTAAGCTAAAGATAGTTTCTTCATACGATTATTCTCTAAAAGGAGTGTTTGTTGAAATTGGCATCAAGGTAAAATCCCCCACAAACATGATAAAGAACAATTATTCTAAGACCATTTACATTCCTATATTCTAATCTAGTATTCACAGTGCAGAAATTTCAGTATACTGCAGATTAATGATGATTATATTATGGCTACTATAAATCTGGGGATGTTTATACCACTATTAGGCCTCATGCACATAACCATGTGCATTTGAAATCTGAAATCTGATATCCATAGGCTGTTACTGATGGAGCCACAAAGACAGGTAGAAATAGGATCCGGTTGAGGGCATATGGCACATTCATGTTGTGGTGAAGAACTTTCATTCAACAGAAGTCAATGTGCCCAAAAGAAGGCAATAGGACAGTGAGTCAACCGCTGTTTGAGCAGTTTGCTCATGGCTCAAGCATGTGTATGGCCTTGGAAGGATTTTTTAAGATAAAAATGTTGAAGACCTCTCCATTTTGAAGAAATTGAAACTGATGTGCAGTAACCTGTTCTAACCACTACAGAAAATTTAGAGTTGTCTGCTTCCTGTTTCATTCTATGTTTGTAAACTGCTATGAACAGCTGATCCTTAGGAGTTCTGGATGTTGGATCTGATATGTAAAGTCTATTCAATGGATAGGTTTTCGATATTTTAGCCCAGAAAACCCCTTTCAGAATTTGGTTTGAAAAGACGTACTATAGGCATTAATCAGATGCTATCAGGCATCAAGGAATTATATCTTATTAAGAGGTCAAAAGCATAACTGCTTTTGTAGCCTTCAGAAGCTTTGAAAACGTGGTGAGGTGATCTGGTCAATGTGCAACGTAATGTCAACTTTATTCCAAAAAGTAGACAAGGACATAATAGACTTATCATTTTAAGAGGATAAAACGGAATGGTTTAAGAGGCAAAACTACCCTACTCTACTACTAACCACCCGAAAAGGCAATACTTAGTACATAGGGCACGGTTCTCCGTTCCAAATCCTTAGTTATTGGCCACAATGGTGAACGATTACAAAGTGACTCTTGTTCTCAAAGACCAATTTGTCCCCTTACTACACAGACTACAAATTGATGTGAATGTAAACATTTTGTAATGCCTAATTTCTCATATGATGGCGTTAGACGGAAATAGAACAATTACTACAAGATTTCCCCAGATTTCCATGATTTAAGTTGAACATTCAAGGTTCCAGAAGAGAAAACTTTTTATGAGCAGTTTATGGTCTCTTTTTAAAAAGAATGGAACAGATCAAAGTTGGTGTGTCAATGTGCTAAAAATAAATCAAGAAATGTAATAAATAAGATTAAGAGATATAATTGTTCTTGGTGGTTATTTGATCTGAATTTCATTGTGCAGCCATGGCGGAATGGCCACAAACAATGTTCTGCTTGTTCTCAATACATTTGCCTGAGAAGTCTTATCTGATAGTTTTTATATAAAAGTCCATTGGAACCTTGGATTTTGAACATCAATTGTTTCAGGATCGATCATGCTTGTAATCCAATCCATTCATATATCAAAACAAGATTTCCCATGGGAAATTGTTGAAACATGGACTATTCATACTACAATAAACAAATACCTTGGATTATGAGCAAAATTACAAACTACAAACTAATTACAAACGGACCTCTAGATATTAGTAATTTACTGTACTTTAGTCCTAGGCTGCAATAAACAGCTATAACAGTTATCACATGTGTCTGTAATGAATCTTTATTGTTAATCCTGGTTCTTATGACAACCCAACATTTTTAAAATCCAATTGTCACAGTGACCCAAAAAATTCTGGATGTGGCTACAATTATAAAATATACAGTTCCAACTTACATACAAATTCAACTTAAGAACAAACCTACAGACCCTATCTTGTATGTAACCCGGGGACTGCCTGTAGTTTATTTCCCCTTACCTATTAAGACCGACCACATACTATTGAATGGCCCACATTTAGCCCCTGCACCAGTTTTTTGTCTGACTTTGCACGTTCTTTTCATTCTGCACGGAAAGAGACATTCCGGCTCATAGTCAGACCGAGTACCACATTTATCATGCCAGCATAAAAGTTGTCCAGCATAATTGTTTTGCCACTCTAAAAAATGCTAGTGCACTCTGTGGGAGCATGATTCTGGCCCACCCTGCACACTTCGCAAGGCAGTGTACACCTAGTAAAGTTTGCATTGTTTTTGATAAATGTGGACCATTGTGTATAAATGGGTCAGTAGGAACAACCATTGGTTAAATTAATAATCTGACAAAAGCTTCAATATCTTAAAGGCAACCTGTCACCAGAAATATACCTAGTAATCCGCTACCAGTATATTGTCAAGCGGCAGAACACCTTCAAGATAATATTTCTTTCAAGGCCAAGGGTGGTGGCATCTTCCAGAAAATAAACTTTGAAGTGAATGGGAAATTGTTGTACAAAGTCAAGGAGGCGGTAAGTCTAGCACTGAATTCAAGCTGTCCCTTTCCAGAAAGCCTCTTCACTGTAATTTATGGTCTTGCATCTAACCAGATCCCCTGAAGTTTGGTGCATGATGTAAGTCACAGGAGGAGGTGTTCAGAGGCAGGGAGACCTTGACTTTACTGTTAAATGCTCCGCCTCCATGACTTTATACTACCAGTTTACATTTCAGTTCAAAGTTGATTTTCTAGGTGATGGAACTACGCTGGGCTATGAAAGAAACATGATCTGTAAGGTGTAAAGCTCCTAGACGACATAATGATAGCTGTTTTTTGGCCAGTTTCTGATGACAGGTTCCCTTTAAGTATATGGAAAATGTTAGAATTACTTGAATGGTGAAGGTTGACGCAGATCATTAAGTCATGGGGGTTATGTTCCAATCCTTTGATACACCAAAAATGGTGAGAACTCATTATTTTAATGTAATTCTTACTCAATATTTTTTCATTAAAATATCACTAATAAGAAGATGCAAAACAAGCAAAGGATTTATTTTCTATGTAACGATATTAACCCCAAGGACCCTTCTAATGACCAATACACCAAGCAGTGTCTAGGTTTTCAGATGGGTAATTAAAACTTTTACAGAGGCTGATTAAAGTGGCTGTCTCCAGATTTGTTGTTAGTGAACCAGAATCATATTAATTTGAGAGCCAGATGCTTAAAACCTGCAGGTTGGATTAGAAGGAAAAGTTCTTCCATGCATCAGTGAGATTGCGCTGATGTATTGTGCCTGAAAATTCGCCCATGCATCGCAGGTGCTGTACTTTTCCATATGGCTATGTTTCTATTCTATTCATTATGATAGCTTATTAAATATTACATTGATATTAGAAATATTTGAGATGAAAACATACAAAATAAAATTTCGAGCCTAAAGGTTTAATTGTTATTTCTTTTTACAATTTGAGTATTTAGTATTCATGTGATAAACAGCAAGATGGGACCAGCCCTTTTCCGTTTTTTAATAACCACCTTCCCAAATTTTTAATTTTTTTTGAGTTGTATGGTGCCTTACAGATGCGGTGAAGTAAAAATGGAGTTGTGTCATGGCTTTATTTGGTGTTGATAGCAAAAAAAATGGACACTCATAACGTTTATATACTGTGAGTCTAATATTTCACAGGATGAGCTGACGTTTTCATTAATACAATTTTGGGAACTGTACAACTTTTTGATCACTTTTTATTTTTATTCTAATGTTTATGGGTAATGAGATGGCAAAAAAGTGAAGATTCAGACAATTGGACATTCCTTACCATCACAGCTTTCACCTTATAGGATAATTATTTTAATATTTTGATAGATCGGGCATTTTGGGATTGAGGTGTGCCCAACAGGTTTGTGCTTTTGTTTGTTTATTGTTATATGCGTTCCAGAGAGAGAGGGATGATTTCAAGTTTTTAGCATTTTTTTCACATTTTTTAGGCCCTCTAGGCTCATTTCTCAGAAAAAAATATTGCTAATACATTGCTTTTTCTTTACACCCTTCTTGACAGCCACTTAAAATCCATATCAGGCCATGTCCATATTCAGCAAATAATTGATTTTGTTTATGTAATGAGAAGCTATACAATTTTGTAGTATACTTTCTGTATCAGTTGCTGACAGTTTCCCTAAATCTCTGCTTGCTGTTATTCCCCAGGAAGCTTCATTGGTTACTTCCTGTGGATAAAAATCTGTCTATGGCCATGTGATGTCACACTTGTTATATCACACAGCTCTGATTACTCTAATGCTAACGAGCTGTGCACCTGTGTGACATCACATGACCACGGTCTAGTTCTTATTCACAAAAAGTAACAATGTAGCTTTCTATAGCAGGACATCAAGCAGAGATGTAGAAAACAGCAAGAAATTGATACAGAAAGTATATTTCTTTATATAAACAATAACAATAAATTAACCCCTTGAATATCAGCGATTGATGCAGGACTGATTGTAGGTGTACAATGTAGGTGTAGATTGTAGGAATGTGGGGCTTACTAAGGGCAGCGGATCGCACTTTTGTCAGACTGTTCATCTTTTTTGGGGATTGCACAGCTTGGACAGGTATTTGACAGGTGTCTGCGCTGGGATTGTTTTGCACGAGATTGTTTTTTGGCACAGCTGCGCTGGCTTTCATGCGCCACAAATTAGGGGGCGTGCCATCAGATGATCCGACTGATTCAGACTGAGCGTTGGATTTTCAATTTCAAATTGTGTCTCAAGCCCAAGCACTTACATGCACCACAAAAAAGATGGTGAACTCTGTCGGACCTGAGCGGCCAAGCAACACGTGCAGGATATTGGGCGCACGATCTTAGTAAATCGCGGCACAGTGCATTATCGTCGGATAAAGCACTTTCGGTGAACTCCAGCGGGCGGCTAAGTAAATAAGCTCCTGTGTGGCTTCTTAAATGTTTTGACATTCAAATCATATGGATTTCATGTAAATAGGCATCTACAGTGTCTGGAAGATCACAATTTCATGGGATTCTTTTAGAATTTTATTGCTGTGCACATTAGCTTTCAACCATGTCCCTACGCCACAGGTGGAAAAAAAAATACCCCCACTCCCAAGGCCTAATTCAATCCGTAAAAAAGCAGAAGGAAAAAAACTACTTAGCTGTTTGATATTCTGAGAGTGTACTCTGTATTTTACATTCTTGATTCACTCTTGCATTGAATGCATTTATGGTCAGGTCTATATTCATTTTTTAGCAGTTCAGACAAGTAAATAATTGTAGAGAGATAATGAGAGAAAATACTCTGCCATTCTGTCTACGGTGTTATACCGATACACCAGGCCAAGGACTTTGTGTCCTTTCCACAACATTAGACCTAACAAAGACTTCACTGTTTATCCTTTGCACAAATGTACATGGGAGAATATAGATGGAAACTGAAGTAAAAATAAGCCAACACAAGCGAATATATACATGTGTATACCAGTAAGTCACTTAGCCCAGCCATGGTTTTGAAGTATCATGTGGCAGGGAATCCTAATATCAAAAGATTAATGTTAGTTAAAGACCTTGGCCAACGTGCTTGAAAAATACGCTATAACATACATTCATGTCATGATGTTGGTGGTATACATCTTATTTCTCATGGTACAAAGAAAGAAACATAGAGTAGCATGACAAAATTAAAAATACATTCTATAGAGTATATGTTTTTATAAATTAATGCATTCATGTTGAAGAACATGGACCTTGCTGTCTAAGTAGCTGCCTCTGCCACCCATTGACCACCCATTTCCACCCTGCAGCAGCAAAAGCAAAAAAAAGTTTTCTGTAGAATGCTATAAAGTCGACCAACACACAAAAATCATCAGCCCCTTTAAAAAGCAAAACAAAGTTAAATCACATGCTCAAACCAGAAAGAAAGTAAAGTAGCCCCTACCAGTATTTATATAGCCCTATATTCGACCTGTGATATGCACAGGTAATAGAAGAGTTTAACAAGTTATCAAAAATCCATAGAAAGAAAGATTGGAGCAGCGCTCACCATAACAGGTCCAATGTTACTCTTTATTTGGTATGTTATTACAAGTTATTACATCACAGAGGGAAGGGAGGCCTTAAATTACAGTTAAATTACGCACATTTAGGGGTAATTTATTACCCCTTCTACACCACTTTTCTGAAGTAGAAGCAGTAATATAATCACAAGTTCTGGCGCAGTGCAAAAATTAGCAAGTATAATTTGTGACTATGCCATCTCCACGTTCTGGGGCACAGCCTCCAGCGGTTTTCAAAAACCTGCAAACCTGGCAAAGTTTTTCCCAGCGCGCTGCCCGACAGATACATCAGGAGCCTTATGCGATCCAGCGGGACACATGGTAAAGTCCCCCCTTTGTATTTTCACAGCTGTACCAACCCAACTTCACCAAAAAAGATGACCTAATTAACCATTTTTAATCACACAAAACATCATATTCAACATGGTCCAAAAACTTTATGAATCCTAAGTGTGCACAAATAAAAACAAGCCATCACATAGCCACATTGACAAATATATATAACATATTATATATACCTTTATATATACACACACATACAGCTCCAGTGACAGAAAAATAGAAAAAAACATATCTTAGAGAAGGTATTGAGGAATAAAGTACTGACTAGAAAACAGGTGTTGCGATAAGGGGTTAATTGCCAATTTTCTGTTTTCTGCCTCAGCTTGAGTTATTATGGAAAAGTTCAGTCAGTCCAGTGAGGGGGGTAAGAAGCCCTTTGCTTCATTGAGGGAATTGATGAGGGCCTGTCCAAATTTTATTGAAAAGGGAAAGAATGGGTAGTTTTTTTTAAGGTCTTGCTCACCTTACTGATCCCTTGTAGGCAAATATCTACAGGTCATTCATTTCTTCCTGGTCTAAACATAGAGGAAATTACCGGAAGTGCCTTCTCAGTCCCTTACTCAGATACTGATTGGTTATACCAGTAATAACAGTTATTTCCTGATGTTTTCATTTGGGAATAGGAAGTTGTGCCTACGTAGACCTGTTAGCATCAAGAGACTTGTAAAACGAGCAATGTTCTTCAGCCTATTCTGCACCTTTGCTCTAACAATTTTATTACACTGGAAAGCCCCCTTGAATAAAAGAAAGCTTAAAAACAAAAAAAAATGTCCAGCGCAGCAGAACAAGGAACTGTCAACAAGACCCATATCGAGCTGACACTTTCTACCGCTGTGGAAGCCAATAGTATGTGACAGGAATCGGTTCAAACTGTTTTCTGTCACAAGATCTACAGGAGCTGTCACCTAGATATTCTGGGAAGGTCACCATGCTGGCTTTTTCTGCTAATGTGGACATACTTAATGATATATATAACCAGGAGATAATTTTTTTAATGCCTCCATGTCATGATCCACATTGCTCATCAGAAAAAGTAGGTCATCTTAAATACAGTTCCCTCGATTTGACAAGAGGAAGACTATTTTTATATAGGGTTTAAAAAAGGATGGCAAGGTTTTACATATACTTAATATTTAGATATTTTTTGGAAGTTTCAGCCTCAAAACTTGTTTTTCCCTTAGAGTCCAAGTGACTAGGGCAGGCTGGGCATCACAAACTGAGCCTCACCAGCAACTACGAGGTGTGGCTACATCTGGCCATCATTAGCTATACTTCAGTTAAATTAAGGTGCCAAACCAAAATACAAAAAAGATTTTTCTCCTTCACTACACTTTACAGAAGGCACTATACCTTATGATTGTTAGAGGACTCTGGGAATTTTTCATATTACAGGCAGTCCCCGGGTTACGTACAAGATAGGGTCCGTAGGTTTGTTCTTAAGTTGAATTTGTATGTAAGTTGAAACCATATATTTTATAATTGTAGTTCCAGACAACATTTTTTTTTGTCCCAGTGACAATTGGAGTTTCAAAATTTTTTGCTGTAATGGGACCAAGGATTATCAATAAAGCTTCATTACAGACACTTTTAAGCTGATTATTGCAGTCTGGTACTATAGTAAAGGATCCAGAGAGCTTCCCTAGAGGTCACAGTGGGCAGAGAGGTCCGTCTGTAACTATGGGTCATCTGTAAGTCGGGTGTCCTTAAGTAGGGGACCGCCTGTATTGAGTTTAGGGTCTTCAGTTTGACAACTCTAAAACCTTTCGTATGCTAATGGTTAAAGGCATGGACTAGCCAAAGGGTGAATAAGTGAATACCCCTGTTAGCATCAGAGTTAGGGGAGCCTCCAGGGGCTTCAAGTCAGAGTACCTACACTGTACTTTATACATTTATTATGCATTATGCATCCCAATGCATTTGTATATTGATATGGAACAACCCCATCTATGTGCTATAGATGTTATCGTAATGCAGTGCTAACCCAATCGGTATAATTTTTCCCTGGGCTGTATCATCTCCATTATGCTGTGAGCCCCAATCAACAATCTTGCACCATCCCTGGCTATGAGTGACTAATTTAAGAGTCAGTCAGTTAATAACGTTCTATTGGACATAAAGGTACTACTGAAATATTTTTTTAGGAATTTACAAATCCATATGTTATTTACATGTAGCGGTGCACTGGTAGAACCCAAGAATGGATTTTACTGGTTTATCATAGCCATCAGATTCCATCACCGTTTCCTTCTCATGATTTTCTTGTTGCCTGATATTTTATAAAGACCTTGGAAAACAAAACTACAAATGGTGCAAATGAGGCCTCTCTTACGCCCCTTTTATCAAACTGAGCAGGTTCCGTTTTTCTAGCCCCACATTATAAAAGTGCCCTATTCCCATTCAATAATATAGTATTCCAATTTTATACTAGGGCTCAAAACTGAATTTGGGATTTAATATGTGGTCTTTTTATACAGTAGTATAATTACATTGAGATGGCATCTCTTACGCGTTTGTACAGTAGTTTCTACGTAACCTTGAGTACTGCTGCTTAGCTGACCAAATACATGTTTAGTTTTCACCAACTTCCAAATTTCATGAAATATAAATTAGTTACATTTGTTCTGTGTTCATGTTCAAGCGGCTGGCCTATTCATGCACTAACATGATATTCTACAATGTAGTATTAAATATTGTATATACCTGTAGTTTTGACACGGTGTAGTGGTCCTTGGCTTATTTGCAGTCACCATTTCAGTTCTTGCACCGATGTCACTTCCAGATTCGGAGTCTCTAATGAGTAATTCAGCATAGGATGGGTGATCTTTACTCCGACCCATATTTCAGCAATCAGCGGACCTGTTCTTTGAGTTTGCATGGTCTAGTATTTCATGGTTGAGCTTTTGTTACTCCTAGACACTTCCGCTTCGTAATAATAGCTCAGACAGTTGACTTTGGAAGATGTTATAGATCAGATATTTCACAAACTGACTTGTAGCAAAGGTGGCATTCTATGATAGGTTACAGTCACAGAGCTCTTTCTTACAACCCAAACTACCTAGGAAGAGTCCAGCACTACACGGCTTCCGTGTAGTTTTTCTAAAATGATGATTAAAAAACATATATACAGTCTTCACACATGTTTTAGGCAGACACCGCCTTTAGTCATGTTCTTTTATAGGGATAAAACGGCTGTGTGCTTGATTTTCACACTTGCTTAGATTAAATTTGACTGAAAAACTTAATAATAAGGAAAGAGAGGTGTCAAAACATAGGGTGTAATATTTACTTCATATTATTAGCATTCATTTAAAAATGAAAAAAACGTGGAATAAATGACCTTCATACTTTAAATTAGGTTATAATGGTGATGTGTGTTCGAAAAACAATTTTTGGACGCAAAAATGTGGAATTTTGCCAGTTTTTCTTTTCTTGCTCTCACGAGTCCATCAGTGTTTGCCAAGAATGGAATAAAAGATGAAATTTGTGTATAATTCTGTGCACTTCAATAACTTTTCTTAGAAAAATATCATTTTGGTTTAAACTAATTGTTATCTTATTACATAAAAAAGTAATTCCTTGATAATCTATTAGGATTTTAGGCCGTATATCATATGATGTATAGGGAACCATAGAGTAGGGTAGTGTTATGAGCAGATATGCACCTCCAATTATTCAAAGTGAGCGGTGTCGTTGAAGTTCATGTTCAGCTGAGTTAGAGCAAACCCAAACCTGAAAGCTACCCCTACCATTAACACCTCCAATCGGCGCTGGCTTTAAATGCTTCCTAAAAAGCTGCCAACTGTGTTTAAATGCCATCAGCACCAATATTTTCCTGAGGATCGTCGCTCCCTGTGACGTCATTGGGGAGTGGCAATCCGGTTTGGATTTGCTCATTACTACAGACAGTCCCCGGGTTACTGACAAGATAGGGTCCATAGGTTTGTTGAAAGTCGAAAGTCGAAACTGTATATTTTATAATTGCAGATCCAGACAAAATTTTTGACGATTGGAGTTTCAAAATTTTGTGCTGTAATGGTACCAAGGATTATGAATAAAGCTTCATTACAGACACCTTACAGCTGATCATTGCAGCCTGGGCTCGACCGAGCATCAAGCTCGGACGAGCATGTTCGCTCATCTCTAGTGGGAACCCTTGTCTGGGTAATTCTAATGGTGACACCAGTGTATCTCCATAGCTTTATACATCTATAAAACATTATTCAGAATAATACACTTGAGCTCTAGGTCCTGGTGCTCACAGGATTGAGAATATCTCAAACCTCTAACTAAATGTGGCAGAACAAAACCTCAAAATAAACAGATTTATTTATTAAACTACATGAATAATATATAGTATTTCCAGTTCTTTGATGTTGCAAAATTTATCACTGGTTTAAAGGCAAATGTAGTTGTTTCATTTGCAGCCAGGCGTCTTGAATGCTTAAGCAAAAACAAGTAATGAAGGTTAATACAAAAATTAACTGGTTTTTCTTGGTCAGCAAATGAAAAGGGTCAGAATAGAGTTAAAGGGGTATTCTCATTGGGACATTCATATTTTATTAAATTCATCTCCATATATATATATATATATATATATATATATATGTATATATATATATATATATATATATATTTCTTCAACTGGATGATATTGAAAAAAATATGAACCTGTGTGAGGATGATTTCCAATAACTTAGAAATAAATACAGCTGTCCTTGGATACAACCCCTGCTGCTGGAGTATATTTTACAAAGGAACAAATTATTTGTTGCATATAAAATGGGCGAAAATTAAAGCATATCCCACAGCCATCCAGTGGTAATGAATGTTAAATCCAGGTGAGTGGTCATGCCTCATTAGTGCATGTGTGGCCATTGCTGGAAGAGCATGGTGGTGGTCGTTTCCAAGGGACAACATGGCTACATGTATAGGAAATTATCATCACACAAGTAAGTTTTTTGAAATAACATGCATTTGAAGTAATATATATATATAAAGCAGATTCATTAAATTAAATGTGAATGTCCAGGTGACAATACCCCTTTACAGTAAGAAAAAAAACCTAATTAAATGAGATTCATCTTAGTTGTTCCTTGCAATTCCCATTCTACCTCCTCCATGTCACAGCTGATGCATGCTCAGTAATCATTTCCTATTTGATCAGAAGATCCATAAGGTATAGGCCATCAGGAACATTCAAAGTCCAGGAAAGTCCTGGAATGGGATTGGTGAGGGTTCAGTGATTTCTAATGTCTCTTATGCAATGTCTAATCCGTGTAATAGTCTGCCTCAAAGCTGGTCACAGTAGGGACAGCAGAGCTTTAAAAAGGGTCTTAATTGCTTACAAACTTCATTTTCTGGAGATAGGAACTATGCATGTTTTAGCTAAAACAGTGTGGGCACAAGTTAGTATGAAAAAAGTAGTGAAAATCAGATGACAGTTTCCCTTTAATTAAAAGCAGTGCTCTGTGACATTACATAATGAGAAAAAGCCAAGGTCTCTAGTATTTATGACATATCCACAAACCGTAAATACATGACATATACGTGCCCCACCGAGGAAAATGGCATCTTTTCTTGAAAACACATCTTTTCTTGGGCCGCACATGCACAACTATTCTCTACCCAGCTCTTTTGGAGCACCCTAAATAGTTCACTCTACAGTTTAGCAATGTTGGTGCTCCCATAGACTTGAATGGAGAGTGGCTGCGTATAGTGTGACTGAGTTAAGGGGGTGAGCTAACTGTTGTTTTCAAGAGGGTTTATCTACATATATTGTGTACATATGACATTATGTCCCCTGTAGTTGATTCTGTGAGAATTTTTGGGACTGGAGGAGTACCAGCTGTCAACCCCCATCAATCTAGCAGTTATCTATGTAGTGCATAGGTGATAGCTTGATATGACTTCAGAATTTCCACACTACAGGCGGTCCCCTACTTAAGGACACCCGACTTACAGACAACCCATAGTTACAGACAGTCCCCTCTGACCTCTGGTGAAGCTCTCTGGATGCTTTACTATAGACCCAGATTGCAATAATCAGCTGTAAAGTGTCTGTAATGAAGCTTTATTGATAATCCTTGGTCCCATTACAGCAAAAAATGTTTAAACTCCAATTGTCACTGGGGCCAATTTTTTTTTTATCTTGATCTACAATTATAAAATATACAGTTTCGACTTGCATACAAATTCAACTTAAGAACAAACCTCCAGACCCTATCTTGTACGTAACCCGGGGACTGCCTGTATACCAATAAAAGTTTCTATTATCGACAATTACTGACATGATAAAAAAATAATCTGTGGTTTATACAAATGTATTAGATAATATAGAATAACAATTCTTTCTATACCAAGAAGAAAATAAATCCAGAAAATTGAAGCTCAAAAAAGGACCAAATATCATTTTAGTTTTTCCGATATGAAACATTAGTAATCACATTTGGGAACTGGGGAACTCAAGGACATTGCTAACATAAATTCTGCAAAATAAAGGAGTAAATGGTGGAATAAAAGCCTGAAAGCTCCTATAGACAATATAAGCTAGGTGGGTTAGTGTCAAACCCATGAAGGGCCAGGGATAAGATACTGAAAAACATTCCAAAAAAATATCATGACCCTGAGTATGAGAGCTGCTATTCACTCTTAGCCATTAAAAAGCTATGAGGAAAATGGCAGATATATTTCTACATATTATTCATTGTCACACAGATATTAGATTATGAATCATTCACAGTAACCATGGGAATCTAAAGTGCTAATCTTTTCTGTGGGTGAAAGAGGCTTCTCTATTATCACATAACAAAATTGTACTGCTTGAATACCACAAGTCTGATCAGTGGTCATTGCAAATGTGTTCTGTTCCCCGATTTTTTAAAAATGTTTTTAGCTGAATAAAATTTTGGTGACCCCTCTTCTCATCTTAGGCTACATTCACACTGCCTCATGGGGAAGGTATACATGGCCAACGTATATAGAGCCGATATACGCCCCCCCATAGACGACAATGGGCACACGGTGCCCTACGGGAGTGGTACGTTGCAGCACACGTGCGGTACCGTATTGCTCCGTACCCCGTGAAAAGAGAGGACATGTCCTATCTTTTCACGGCATATGGCGCCGTGCGCAATATATCCCTATGGAGAGCGGCGGAGGTGAGCAGCGCAACGGCAATGTGAATCCAGCCTAAGGATTATATTTATTTATTACTCTAAATATGAGCAAATGTCCTATCATCAGACACCTTTTGGACTCTTTCAATGAATTGACCAGGTCAACTTCCGCTATCTCACTGCTCTTACAGTAAAGAATCCCATCTATATTGGTAAAGAAATATATATACATAAAAGCAGGAAAATTATATATTTTTATATCTATGTCCCATTAGGTATAGAAATGTGTGGGATCTCACTTGTTAGGTTGTGAAAAAGCCACAACCAACTTTTTCCGCTTTTTTCATATCTTTTAACCATGAGGCAGCCTTGGTTTGCCCAATACCGGAGACCAGAGGGCATAATTTTATATCCAAGAAGAGATTTGCACTGTGAGTTGCTCAAAAAAATATCAATTTGCGCTCAAATGTGCAAAAAATCTTTGGGTCTTTATTTATATATTTATATATCTATATTTATGATTTTATTTATTAATTAAAGGTATGTATACACATATGTTTAAAAGCATGCTAAAGCATGCTGAGTGCTATGCGTGAGCAATGAGACGAGTTTGGATACTCGGACCAGGCTCCTCATAAGTCAATGGCATGTAGTCTGTCCAGTGGTCCATTTAAAGTTCATTAGGCGTGAAACACTACACACATATGAAAATTATTATATAATATAATAATATATATTCATAAATAACTATTTATATGTCCCAGTTGAGACATATTTTCAACAGTTGAGACCAGTTGAGACTTATTTGTCCCAGTTGAGACCATTTTAACTTATTCATCCCAGTTGAGACATATTTGTCTCAGTTGAGACCATTTGAGACTTATTTGTCCCAGTTGAGACCTCTCTGTTACATTTGTGACCGGTTGAGACTTATTTGTCCCAGTTGAGACCATTTGAGACTTATTTCTCCCAGTTGAGATCATTTGAGACTTATTTCTCCCAGTTGAGACCATTTGAGACTTATTTTTCCCAGTCTGAACTGAGACAAATAAGTTTCACAGAGCAGTTAATGAAGCCAGACAAAGTGGTGATAGGTCACCCCTGTTGTGTCAAAAACCCATTAAGAGCAGACTTTACTCCTTAAGACTTTTTTCCACACATTTTCAATATTTTGCTGTGTATCCATTTTGTGTATATTATGTTGATGCTATACATATATACGAAGAATGCTATGTAACACTTTCTACCTTACGATTTTATCTTGGTACAAGCATTCTGGCCACCCATTTCTCCATTCTGATTAAACTTCCAGTCCAACACCTTTCACAATTTGATAATAGCCACTTTCATCTCTTCCCACTTGGAATGTAGAGCTTGGATTCATGAGTCTTTCTTGGTAATTGAGAGATTTTCTTATATTACTGCATTATGCAGTTGATAAATAGGTAAGACTTGCAGTATCATGCTGTTATCACACTGTGAAAGGGGGGCAAAGTCTGCAGGTATGTGAATCTGTAAGCACTGCTATAATATTCTGTTTGTGTATTTGCCATCTATTCCTCCCGACACCTTTCTTTGTTTAATTTCCTCTATCATATCATTGTCTTCAGGTCTGCAGATCATTATGCCTCAGTACTTACAGGAGAAGTTTGTTCAGGCTGCATTGAGTTATATCATGTGTAATGGGGAAGGCGAATATTTGTGCAGGAACAGTCAGTGCTCCTGCTTGTGCTCTGAATCCTTCCCTCAGTGTAACTGTCCCTTCACTGACATCCAGATCATGGAGAACACGTTGAGTTACCAGGGCAAGGCCTGGGCACAGGCATACAAAGATTTTGAAAGCTCAGGTGAGGATTCATATTACTCATTTCATAAGAAATGTAATGTTATGTGTTTTTCTTGTTATTGTCTTTTTGATTGTTTATTATGTCCTGCTAATGTCCTGCCGTTGTCGGGCCTTTTTCTTCTTATGGTCATAATTTTGCCATGTTTTATGTGCCATGTTTATCATAAGTAGAGATAAGAGGACCCAAAGTTTCCCTTCTGGTTTGAGTGTGCCTTGTGCCTTGTGAACCATATTCCGAACAGCAAATCTTGCAAATTAACGCCCCTAGGAACAGCTATGATTGGCCTAAGGTGTCCCCTTAGCCTAGTCTAAGCGTAGTCTCGTAGCAAGGGGTGCCAATTTAGCCGGATTTGCTGTGCGGCAGAGCAGGGCACACTCGGACCCCGAACCACAATGGAAACTTTGGGTCCGATCATCTGTAATCATAAGGTTTCCATATTACCCGTTACCATTGAATTTGCTTTTATATGTTTTTGTCTTGACTGTTGATATGCCTACATGTTATTCTTACAATTTTACCATATTATTGTGCCACATGGACTGGTCATATCCAATTGAATATGAAGTAACATGTACTATATGTGAATGCAGTGCAGTAGCTACAGATTTGTGCTAGCTTATGTTTAATTTTTTACAGATTTTTTACCTTTATGCTTTATTATTTTGATACTTATATATTGACATTGCTTGATCGCATAGCCAGTGTCTTATTTTAAGTTCTGGAAGCTTATGACTGATTGGATTCAATATTGTTAGGGATAATTTTTACTACAATGTGTTGGCAATAACCTTGACTAAGTCATTGTTTCTACATTTGTTTTTATTGCAATATTGTATGGTTAAAGCAGACAATCTAATTGTCTTTCAAAGAATGAAATTATAGCATTGTATTAACAAAAGCCTCTGGAGGGGAGGGGAGAAATTGAACCAATTCTGAAGTCTCAGTTTAGTTTTTCCAAGGTAACCTGGATTTTACAGTCAGGATTTAGATTTATCTATGTAGGAATTTGGCTAATTCCAAAAAGTCAAGGACCTGCGGTTCCTAATTTTATCGCAAGGAACTTTTTTCATTAAAGTTCTTCTTTTTACCGCACAAATTTTGTGAAGTGCCCTTCTTCTTCCGGTATCTTTAAGTCATAACATTAATGAAATCAAATAATCCATAATAATTTCAATTCATACAATAAGGAACAGCCTTTAATTTTTGCTAATTTCCCCAGTTATCCTTTCCCCGAATCTGTCCTCTGCTGGACCATTGGATCCAAATATTATATTACAGAGTTTAAAGGGGGTTGACCTGGATTAGAAAATAAGATTTATAACACACGCCAACACTGAGGTGGCATCAACAGCCACACTCCTGCTACAGCAGCAGTTGCAGGCTATAGCAGGCAACATGACGTCAATGATAGCCTCTGTATGCATACAGAGACGGTCAGTAACGTGTGATGCTGCGGCTGAGCCGAATGATAAGGGGGAGTGTGTGTACTTTATTATTTATCAGACACACCCCCTCCAAATCCCCACCCCCACCCCAGGAAGTGGACAGGGAAAGGACACAGGAAGAGACACAGAGCTGTCAATCAAATCAATGGTTCACTGGCAGCCTGGAGAAAACACGACTCTTCTATAGTCATTTGCATATCCGAAAATGGCTGTAAATAAGGTACCATGCCTCAGTGACAAATAATTTTAGCTGATATGGGGAGGAGAATCAACCCTTTAACCAGTATTACTGGTGTGAGGGTTAAATTTCTGGTGGCAGGTCTTCCTTAAGCCAATTTAACCTGTTAGATGCCATTATTTTTTAGTCTATGTATTTCTGTAATGAATGATATTTAATAAAGCATTTAAAAAGAAAGGAAAAGGAGAAAAGAGGAGGAAAAAAAAAACTTTTTAGTCTGCATATCACCACCTTTTGTGTTGCATATTTATGCAAATATCATGCATGTTTTATTGAATGTAATTTTTTGGCAATAAAGATATATATTTTACTGTTAAAAAAAAAACCCTGTTAGATGCCATTATAATTACAATTTTGAAAGTAACCCTGTCTCTGAGGTCCAATTAGCAGTTTGCCATTGAAATAGAGGAGCAGTAGCTGGTTAGCAATGTCAAATATAAATTCTTAATCAATCATTATTAATTAATAATTAATCAATAATAATTATTTTCAACATAGGTAATGTCTCATCTGAGACTCTCTATCTTCTACCTACATCCGGTCTGTAGCAAACTTAATGATAGCTTTCATAGCTTTTTCTTGTTTTTCGGCCAGGCATATATTGGAGCTTTGTAACTTGCAAGACTTAGCACACAATACCCTTATAGAAACATGATTACTAGTTTTCCCTTGTGTGAATTTCAGTTGGACTCTAACATGGTATAATCTACTAGCTCAATTTGTAATTTACATTCCTGGTTCCCAGTATGCAGTGCTTGCCAATTTAAATTCTAGGTTGCAATATCCAGTCCATTCGAAAAAGCATTTTCTGGTCCTCCTACTCTACTTGCGGGAGGTGTAAGGCTTTTTCTGGATGCCATCCATGTTTCAGGAGACACAATTAGTCCTTACTTGTGCATTGCTAGATGGATTGTACCTTCTGGCTTACATCCATAGATCAGGTACATTATTAGATATTCAATAATACTGTATGTTACTTTCTGTGTAAGTCTTAACTCATAGTGTTGGTAACATTTTTTGGATTTTTTTTTTTACATTGTAATCTTTTAAACAGACAAAAAACCTTAAAGGAAGCCTGTCCATTAAACTAAGCCAAACAAACTAAACATATCTTTCAAATCTGCTTTTATACAGTAGAACAACTATCCCTATATTATTCCTCCTCAAGCCTATAAAGTTCCACAGTCCATTTGTAAAGTTGACTCACCATCTATGTGTATGCATGTACTTCTAGGTCATCCGCGCCTTTAGCAGAATGCTTTCTCTTCAGCTGCGTCATCTCTTCTACCTCATTCCCCCTCCCTCAGGAATGAGAGAGATGCTGGCTGTGTGTGACATACTGAAGAGGAATCAGCTCCATATTCCCTCTCCCTCAGGAATTATGTTTAGTGAGTCACACACAGCCAGCATCTCTCTCATTCCTGAGGGAGGAGAGAATGAGCTAGAGGAGCTGCTGAGCTGGAAGAACTGAATATACCGGACTTTCAAAGGAAAGACGACAATCAGACTCACATGGGGTTATTTGCAAAGCTGGTGAGTCAAATTAATGAACGGACTGTGGAACTTTACAGACATGGGGAGGACAATATAAGGATAGTTGTACTACAGTATAAAAGCAGATTTAAAATACTATTTAAAATATTTTAAATACTAGTTTTACAACATTAGTGGAAATCCATACTGCCCCAATTTTACGAATTACAAACTCATGGTATAGCATAGAGTTCTACAAAATGGATATTGTAAACGAGACTATGATTATTCACTGAAACAGATATTATGGAAGCTAAGTTCTCCTTTGAAATTAGTTATTATATAATATATACAGTGGTGGCCAAAAGTATTGGCTCTCTGCAATTCTGTCAGATAATACTTGTTTACTTCCAGAAAATGATTGCATTCACAAATTCTTTGGTATTAATATCTTCATTTATTTTGCTTGCAATGAAAAAACACAAAAGAGAATGAAAAAAAGTCAAATCATTGATAATTTTACACAAAACTCTAAAAAAGGGCTGGACGAAAATATTGGAACCCATTAGCCTAATACCCGGTAGCACAACCTTTAGACAAAATAACTGCGAACAACCGCTTTCGGTAACCATCATTGAGTTTCTTACAATGCTCTGCTGGAATTTTAGACCATTCTTCTTTGGCAAACTGCTCCAGGTCCCTGAGATTTGAAGGCACCTTCTCCAAACTGTCATTGTGAGATCTCTCCACAGGTGTTCTATGGGATTCAGGTCTGGACTCATTTCTGGCCATTTTAGAAGTCTCCAGTGCTTTCTCTCAAGCCATTTTCTAGTGCTTTTTGAAGTGTGTTTTGGGTCATTGTCCTGTTGGAAGACCCCTGACCTCTGAGGGAGACCCAGCTTTCTCACACTGGGCCCTACATTATGCTGCAAAATTTGTTGGTAGTCTTCAGACTTCATAATGCCATGCACACGGTCAAGCAGTCCAGTACCAGAGGCAGCAAAGCAACCCAAAAACATCAGGGAACCTCCGCCATGTTTGACTGTAGGGACTTTTCTTTGAAGGCCTCTTTTTTTCCTGTAAACCCTATGTTGATGCCTTTTCCCAAAAAGCTCTCTTTTTGTCTCATCTGACCAGAGAACATTCTCCCTAATCATTTTAGGCTTTCTCAGGTAAGTTTTGGCAAAATACAGCCTGGCTTTTTTATGTTTCTGTGTAAGAAGTGGGGTCGCCCTGGGTATCCTACCATACAGTCCCTTTTCATTCAGACGCGGACAAATAGACGGGTTAGTCGAGGTTCTTCATCCACCATCCACACAATCTTACATTGAAATCTTTTGCCACAGGTGAGTCACATGTGCTGTTAATTACACAAATTACAGAAGCATCACAGGATTTTTCAAACAGTGCCAATACTTTTGTCCACCCCCTTTTTATGTTTGGTGTGGAATTATATCCAATTTGTCTTTTTGACAATTCTTTTTGTGGTTTTCCATTGAAGACAAATTAAATTAAGATAATAGTACCATTGCATTTCTGTTTGCAATAATTTTTTGGAAAATACTGAGTATTATCTGACATAATTGCAGGAGTGGCCACCACTGTAGTTAAGTCCATCATGTATATATTTAATAGTAATCTTCATCCTACTACAACTAATGGAATAATACAAGGCCTCCACATCAATAAATCCCGTCTCCAAGTCATGATCTTTGACTGTATGTATGTCTCTGAATGTCTACTGTATGTCGGTGGTTACAGAACATATGCAAATTGTGTAATCTAACCTTACTTCTACTCTTCTTCATCTAATATCCAGTTCTTGCTTACCTGCTGAATGTAGGTTAGTGTGTTACCAAATGTATTGTGTGATGAATTAAAACTAGAACAACTTAAGCATATTTATAGGGTTATTTCTATCTAAGCCCTTTAAGGCTGAGATTAGAATTCCCCTGTGTATAAAGCAGTCAGAGGTGGTTGAGATTACAGAAAGTGCTGAGCTGACTGTGGTACACTGTTTCTGTAGCTCATGAAAGATAATTGGGAGTTTCGGAAGCAGCATAGCACAGCGGGTTACACTGTTTGTATAAGTCAGATTCTAAAGAAACAGCGCACCCGTGGCTTACTCATACAATGTTTCTGTAACTCCCATTAACTTACAGAAATTGTGTAGAAAAGCCAGCTTGCCTCTTATCAGTTCCAAATTTCTCAGTTGTCACCAAAGGAAAAAGTATTTTGCACTTGCTAAAGAGCTGACCTTATTTATCAAAACTGTCCAACAATAAAACGGCCTTTTGCCTAAAGCAACCATTCCATTTGCCAGAGCAATTTCAGCTCTAATGGTTATTGCTTCAGTGTTTTTTCATTTTTCTGTGTAGTAGTGAGACGGTTATGTTTGTCAAATAATAATAAATATTAAACAATTATATTATATTTTCTGAACATTGATCTTCATCATCTAAGAAGGAGGATCCGGGTTCTTAGTAAATCCGATAGCGATCACCACTAGGTCAGAGCAATTTGAGTTTTCAGCTATAGTCTACATTGGTAAATACTGTTGTCATGTACAGGGATTCTTTAATGTAAAATTCAAATTTATTACCACTAACTATTACCATTAACAAACTGGACAAGTTCAAGAGGCTGGATGCCATGAAAAATATCTAATTTTCTATGTTCATCCAGGGATTGACTGTGGTCTACTTGTCATCAGCTTTTTTTTTTTTTATGGATCAATAGTGTTTCTTTATTAGTGATGGACAGACCTGTTAAAATTCAGACTCTGTTTGGGACCAATAACCAATAACACACGCGAGTGGTGTCGGGAAAGTCACCAGTGGTATTTAAATTACTTCAGTCGGAAACATGCTGATGTCATCACGGGGGTAAATGGCTGGTTAGGTTGAGCAAAGGCCGGACCTTCTTACGAACAAACTTTGCAGTTTGGGTCCAGTCAACACTAGTATGTATTCAACATTCTACTATTATACTAGGAAAACCTGAGTTTTAGACCCTCTAACATTCAGGGATTAGTATTTAAATTCACAACCTGTCACTGCAGCTCATATGTGGCCCTCACAGCAAGCAGTGACATGTCCAAGCAATGATTCAGAAGGCATCTGAAGCAGATACAAATAATTGGAGGAACAAACTACTGTATATACTAGAGTATAAGTAGACCCAAATATAAGCCAAGGTACCTAATTTTACCCCCAAAAACTGTGAAAACCTATTGACCTATAAGCCTAGGGTGGGAAATGCATTGGTCACAGCCTCCACCCAGTATATAGCTAGTCAGTCCCCTGCACCCCAATATATAGCTAGCCAGCCCCCTGGCTCCAGTATATAGCTAGGCAGCTCCCTGCCCCAAGTATATAGCTAGCCAGCCCCTAGCACACTATGACATCAGTCGCTTTCTGACATCAAGTGTGTACACCGGTAGCGACAAGTCCCACATTGGCCACACACATTATGATTATTGTGCGTATGGAACTGCCGCTCCCGGAAGCAAGAAGATGACCTGCAGGGAGCACCAGAGCGGTATTGAGGGGTTTTTTTGAGAATTTTTTTTATAGACTCAAGTATATGCTGAGTTTGAGGTATTCAGAACATTTTTTTTGTGCTAAAAACCTTGGCTTATACTCGAAAATATACGGTAATTCAAAAAGATGACATACATGTTGAACAATTCCAGTAGTATATTGCAAAGGTTACACCTAGTGTTTGCTAGTATTTAGCAGCTGAATCCCTGGAAAATGTCAATAAAAAGGGCAGATGTTCATAGTAATAAAGTAAGCTCTTGTCCAATTTTCAAAGGTCATATGCGATAGCAATAGGGAGGACAAAGTCAGACATCCCAAACGTATTTAGAATAGGATAATTTTTGAACTTTGAGATGTTGTATTTAAAATAATTGAAATGAAATTTTTTACATAAAGTAACTGTTAGATGTCTTTTTTGTAGAAGTAGATAAATGCCGTGTTTAAGGGCTGTTTTATTCTTGTACAGAAATGAAGCTTTAGGTAAGTTGTCACATTCCCTGTCAGATTCCCTTATTTTCTTTTAGTAGCTGTTTTGCATGTGCAGATCACGCTTCTCCTCCCCCCCGTAAGCTGCTGTTGGTAACATACCCCCAAACTGTGCTTTGAGCTGAGCTTTGATTCGAAACGCGTTATAGGACTACATTTTATTATTTTATACTATAAAATACCTTTTTCTAATAAGGAGTGTAATCATTGATACTCCCCATTAAACACAAAGCTGATTCGAATAGTGCCCCACTTGTGCCACAAACACCCCCCTTTTTCTTTTTCCATTATACCTCAAAGACACAAGATGGGGCTGGATATTTAACAGAATTGGCAGCCGGACAGCGTCAATTGGCTGTGCACTGGCCCTTTAAATCTTACAGAGCAGGTGAGCATGCACCATAGGATGTAGGGACGTGCGCTCCGAGCCTCGGGAGACGCCGCTGAACCTGGAGAGGTAAGTAAGGCAGAGGGGAACACTGAGGCACTTGGGTGCCCTTGCAGCCCGAGACATGGCACCCATGACTGCTTCAATAGTACTACTACTAAAAAGTAAAATGTTTGCAAGTATTAACCAATATAGAACCAGATGTGGACATGTATGATGATGGAAACAATGCAAGAGCATCAGAGCTCCTCCAAACTCTTGACTGGAGATGCTGAGAGTCAGACCCCATCTTTTAATATTAATGGCCTATCCCAAGGAAAAGTCGTCACTTGTAAGAAGCTCAATATCTCTTTAATCAGAGAAAATACATACAGAATAGTTGTTTACTATCAAAGGATTTTCTGTAGCATCAAAGAATTTTGTGAATATGTTTTCTAACACTTGCTGAAGCAGAAACGTGTTAAAATAAACTTGATTCTTGAAATAATAAAACCTATTTTAACACATGGCTTCCCCTAATTGTAACAAGGCTAAGACTGTTCTCTAACGGAAAAAAAACAAACAAGGCTCCAGAAATAATTTCTTTGTATTGCTCATTATCCTTATTGAATGAAATTTTTGACGTAAGTTGCGAACAGATTGCCGTTTTCTTTCCAGAGATTCTTGCACAGCATTAATTAGGTTTTAGATGCAATTGTATTTGTACAGAGGGAATTAGATCTGCCCTTAATGCAGTTTTTCATTTTTTAAATAACCCTCACTTATAAAATAATGCCTGATTTTTTTCAGATGCTAAAGATCCTCCAATTCATGAACACTTGATTAAGGAATGTGAAAACTTGACTAAAAAATGTTGTAAATGTTTAGTGAAATGCACAAGTACAGACAAGTAAACGGGCACTTATGTTTATAAAAAGTTGAGAAAATTCCATCTTGTTCAAATCTCATAAAAGAATTTTATGAGATGATCGGTGGTTTAGTGTCCCAAATCGCCCTTTACTTTTTCCCTCTGTGCCTCTGTTCAAAGCTGAATGAAGCCGGTGTACTACTCCCTGGCCGATGAAGCCGATGTGTACTGCTTCAACTTCATTGAATTACTGTGAAGCACCAGAGATGGGTCTGATGCGCCTCATTGGACCATCTCTAGGTAAGTATAAATGTTTATTTTGTTTTATATCATCCATGGAGACAGCTCAAACAGGGCGATTTGGGACACTTAGCCACCAATTTATAAGGACCAGTGGTTCAAATTACCTTGACAGGTCCTCTTCAAAGCTGCAGACCTTATTATCACTTTGAAGTCAGTGTCACTTTGCCATAAAACATGTACAGATGCAAGACTCTCACAACACAAATTTAGTACAATATAGCAACATCCTGCCACAACAGGTTTTAAAAGGTTAGTCACTTTTCATAGGAATTTGAACTGGAACTTAAAATTGAGTTGCCACACCTATGTCGCTGGCAGCATTTATATCAATGTGGTGGTCTGCTGCTATTATGGGGAGGATCAGTGCTCCCTATGACATGTTGCTGCACCACCAGATCAATTTAAATGTCACCGTTACCATTTAGCATGAGAGGGTTCACTCAAACAACTATGGGGCACAAAAATGCATGGGGAGTCATAATGGGTGGATATATTTCTCCTAGGGTTTTGCCTTATATATTTACTAGGCTCCAGAAAATATGTTGTATGTTGTAATGCAATAGGAAGAAAATTGGTCTTTTGTCAGACTGGGAAAGAGAAGGATGGGTGTCCTAATCCAAAGTCCCTCTCTGGTTTTTGCTGCACAATTGCCTGCACTTGCAGCAGTTGCATAAAAAGGTTCCCTCTCTCTAACTAACTGTGGTGTGATGCATGAGAGGTGGAGTTTTCTGTGATGTTCCACATGAGAGTTGGAGTTGACCATGGTAGCCACGTGAGAGTTGGAGATGACTCTGATGTCCCGCAAGAGAACTGGAGGTGACTGATGTGCCGCATGAGAGATGAAGATGACAGTGGTAGCCACATGAGAGATGGAAATGACTGTGTTGTGCTGCATGAAAGCTGGAGATGACTGTGATGTGCCACATGAGAGATGGAAATGACTATGACGTGCCACATGAGAGATGGAAATGACTGTGATGTGCCACGTGAGAAATGGAGATGACTATGACATGCCACATGAGAGCTGGAATGACTATGACGTGCCACATGAGAGCTTGAGATGACCGTGGCATGTCACATGTGAGCTGGAGATGACTGTGATGTGCTACATGAGAGATAGGGATGACTGTGCAGTGCCACATGAGAGCTGGAGATGACTGTGGTAGCCACACTAGAGCTGGAGATGACTATGACGTGCTACATGAGAGCTGGAGATGACAGTGGAAGCCACATAAGAGCTGGAGAAGACAGTGGAAGCCACATGAGAGATGGAGACGACAGTGGAAGCCACATGAGAGATGGAGACGACAGTGGAAGCCACATGAGAGATGGAGACGACAGTGGAAGCCACATGAGAGATGGAGACGACAGTGGAAGCCACATGAGAGCTGAGACACCAAAGTCTGGGACAAGATACAAGATACTGTATAAGAGTGCATTTATGTTTTTGTGTACCTACGGTCTGGTAGGGAGGTTCTTGCTACTGTGCGGTATAGGAGTTTTGTTTTATGTTGTGCCGAAGAAAGGCTATTTTTTTGTTGGTATTTCTTTAATAAAGAAAGGTATTGTGCCCCTGTCCCAATCTGTTAAATCCTGTTTTCCTACCTCTGCCAAAAATAATCCGCCACTATGTACTGTATGAACTTTATATAATCAGCAGTCATATAGATAATGTTCTGTGAATTAGGGCCTAAAACACCTCCAACAAGAAAGGGTTGAAGTCCACATATATTAATAGTCCATATATATTAAAACAAAAAAAAATCTAATATAAGATTTAAAAATAAGTTGCTATCTAAGTACATTACATAACTGAGTCCATTCAACCTATGCTCCCTTCCGCTCCAAACAGCATGTTATGTCTACAGTATAAGCTTGAGAGTATAATTTTGAAGATCTCAACTTGAAAAAATTCTATAATGGAGAGGACAGGAGTTTGTAAGCAAGTCTTCTGTAATCAAAACATAAATAGACATAATTATCCTTCCATGCTGAACACCAAAATCCTTCTCTCTTCTGAAGATTTGCAGGGTTTGATAAATATAATCCCACAGGGAGGAGAATTCAAGGAAGAGCAGATAGTTTGCCAAGTGAAATGGCAGAATGTCAATGGAACAATCTTACGTTCTATGAGAAGGCAGGATATTGCAATTATTTTTCTCAATTGCACCCGTATATTCATGCTGTCAGTGTGGCACTCAGATGGCACACACATTTTACACTAAACATGATATGTTCCCGAGGAATATAAAATCGTAGTTGTACAATAGTAATAAAAGTTAGACCATAGCTATGCTATAGTTAACTGATCCGTCCTGGTTTAAACTGGTCTAAACTTGCTTGACCTGCTAGCGATCGCTTCTGGATCTACTAAAAGGCTGGAACCTCTTAGTATGTGAAGCTACAGAGCATTGGCAGGTTTAATAAATTCCCCCTATATGTTTCGTTGTATGAGACCCAGGAGCTACCGAATTCCTTTTAAATCTTGGGACACTTTGCTTGTAGCTAAAGAGGTCATTGGGCTTGGATGTAACAGCAAGAGACCTTTCACACATGCCCCATGGGATTTGATGGATAATAGGGGGTTTTATACCACCAAATATTTTCCGGATCAGAAAAGCAAGGTTTTGTTTTCATCCATTTCTGGATTAAAAAAATTACAAAAGTGATGATAAGTGCTGACCTCCAGGGGGGATAAATTATGCCTATTGTACTTTAGCTATTACACTGTGCATTTTAATGCATTTTAGTAAAGTATGGACTGACATAGGCTTTAAAATCTTCGGACATTAATTTTTAATTTTTTTAATTTTACTACTTTGCTACTTTCATATATGACTCATACTGATGAACAATTATGAAGTCTATTGTGGCTATATCTCACAAAAAGTGCTAATTACATCTAATTGTTCTTATTATAATTGTACTTAGCCTTTGCTTATGGGTTGTCTACTGCATGTCGACAAATTAAAAAATCATCTTCTGTTTTCATTGTCATTTGTGTGTCCATAATTGGCTTCCTTGCTGTGGATGTCCTACTTGTTTTTTTACTTTTTTTTTTGCAATGATATTTCTATATAAAATGGATCTTCTGTTATACCTCTACAGATGAGTTCAAATCCTTCATGAGACGCTTACCCAGCAGCCACTTTTTAAGCATTGGAGCCATTCACCAGCACTGGGGAAATGATTGGGAATTACAAAATCGTTATAAACTACTACAAAGTTCACTCGAAATACAACGGCAAAAGATGCAGCATACAGCACGAAAGTTATTTGGCCTTAGCTTACGATGTCGACACAATCCCAATCACCAGCTGCCGAGAGAAAGGTAACTATGTATACAACTTAAAAGAAAGACATTGGTTCTACAAATGTAGTCTTTGACGGTTTTCCAGTAAATAGTACATACGGTGGGCGTGGCTTTCCCATTGCCGCTTCATTCTACTATCCCACTCTCCACCCTCTTATCCTGAAAGCCAACTTGGGGCTTTTACATGTCTTTTTCTTCAGGAAACTAGTAGACAATGCATGTTACATTGGCTCCGATATCTGGACATACGTCTGAACTAATCCTTTACTTGAAGGATTGTGGAATGCTTGACTCGTAGAATGCAGTTTTCACTACACTTACTTTTTTTCCAACTTACAATTTTTATCAAGGTTTTCAGTTTTATAGAAAATACAGTGATAGAGAAATAATGATCAGATCAACCTGGCCTCAAATGGCCTGAATACCCATGTTAGAGTAGTTCATGAATAGTGTCAATTACCACGTTACCGTGAAAGCAAATGTATTGTTACTGGTACTTCGTTCATGACATTCCATCCACTATGTAAGTCTAAGGAGGCATACCATATCGCCAACAAGATCCATGGTTAGCTGGCAAAAAAAGATGCTTCAGGTCGGGATTAAAATGCATAAAAAACATATATTGTCAATATCGTCAACTAAAAGGTAGGCGGGGGAAAAGATAAGTAGGGTGGGGGAGCCCATGAGCTTAGGATCTTTTCATCAGTAGAACACTTACAGGAGCTATTAATTGTCAGCACCAAAATCCCACAACGACCAAGTTTCTCGAAACTTCTCTACAGAGTTATTCTATACTTACTTTTTTATGTGCATCTTTCATTGTAATAGATGGAAATATAGGCATATTTAAAAAAAAAAGAAAAATAGGTAAATTAAATATTTTCTATTAAAAAGGTTTTGCCTAAAATTATGAGAATAAGGGTCTCTATTTGTAGCATAAATTAAGAGGCATGCTGCTGTCAGGATTGGAAGTAGTGGATCCTCTGGACCACCGCAGACAATGACGGAATCTAAGTGGTACCCGGTTTTCACCAGAGCGGGTTGGACTTGGTGCGGCTTGGTACCACTAGGTCATTCCACAGGTGCGACTTTGTCCGCAGTGGCAGCCAAGGCGTAGTACAGTCAGGCAAACTTGTGGTCGGCAACAGGCAGGAGGTTGAGACAAGCAGCACAGGATTGGAATCGGGGACATAGCAGTAGGTCAGGACATGCCCCACGGAATAGGAGTCGTGGACGTAGCAGAAGGTCAGAACGGGCAGCAAAGGAGCGAGGTCAGGAACGGAATCGGGGTCACATCGGGAAATCAGGGTAATCGCACAGGGCATCAGGAAAGCTTTCTCTAAAGCTATGAGGCACAAAGATCCGACAGGGGACAGAGGAAGGGGCAAGAATTTATCTTGGCAGGCGGTCAGTACCAATTATCGGCATTATAGATTTGGATATGCTGTAACAATAATCTACAGCTGTAGCTTTAAAAGAGATCTACCATCAGAATCCATCATGATAAATCAGGGACACTTACTTAAATTACACTAATTAGCCAGAAGGGCTCTGGGGGGCGTTACAAAGAGCCTCTCAGTGCTGCAGAAGCACTTCCCCACTCCCACTGTGTGAGATTACAGCAGGTAGGGGAGAAGTACTGCAGAAACAGGGGGAAGGGTGATTCATTCTGCTGCACAGTATAACAGCTTGTGAAGCCAGAGCATAGATGGGCACCCCCAGAGCCGTTCTGGCTAATAAGTATAATTTAAAAATGTATTTTAGAATAAAGGACCTAACCAATATAAGAAGATTACCACAGTCCCCGTGCCTGGAGCTATTAGTAAGTGTTTCAGGTTTATCCATGCTTCATTTTTATTGTAGATTTTGGTTAACATTTTTTACATATATTCATAATTATAATTTTATATAAAAGACTTCCAATTTTAAGGGTCCCATCTGCAGATAATCATCTGCATATGATTCTTCACTTAAAGGAATTTTTCCAAGTTTAGACATTAACCCCTATCTACTGGATAGGGAATAAGAAGGTGATTGCTGGGGACTTAATGTTGGGAGCCCCATCAGTCACAAGATTGGAACTCGTAATCTGGAGCCTGTCTGTGGGGGTCTTGTGATCAGTAGGGGTCCCAGCAGTTGGGCCCACACTGATCAGCTAGTATTTTCCTTTCCTGGGGATAGGGAAGACTGCTAAACTTGGGACAAACCCAACCTACATTTCACCCAATTTCTATATTTCCTAAATGAACAATATTGTCCTATCTCATAAAAATTTAGGGAGACTGTAGTAACATGGATAGTTTTCACAGCAAACTAAGAATGTATCTTCTTCCCTCGTTAAAGATAACTCATTTATGTGATTTAAAAAGAGATGGTGACCTATCCACTTGTGTAATTGTATTCAGACAGGCTGCGTGTTATGGCGCCTCATTAGAATAATTTATGGGAGTTATTTCAAAGCCAAAAAAATTACAATGAGAAAACCGTAATAACTTCAAGCTTAATTCAAACTAATGGAAAAAAAAATCATGTTCTCTTTGCCAACCTGCTTTTTCACACAATAATTGTCATATCCTTTTAATATCACAATTTGCTTCATTTCACTTGTCAGTACGTTTAACATGTATTCCGTTTTGTAAATCAATATCAAGAAGGAGAACTTTGCTTTGATCTTTAAGCTCTAACATTTGCCCAACTACTAGAAATAAATGTGCCAATTGCTTCCTAAGAGATTTACCGTCATAATAGACACTAAGATTATTACAATTAACCAAACTGGGGTTGAACTAAATAAATCTCTTGATAAAAATAAGAACACATTGGGACACATTTACTAAGGGCTTTGCGCCGGGTTTCTGTCTTTGGAGCTTGCACATGTTTTGTGTCGCGGCTGCATTGTTTCTGACAAGACAGAAAAATGTGCACCTAAAAGGGCATTTTAGTGCTTAGTCAGCCCACATTTACTAATAGTAAGGCAAACTGCACTACACTCAGTTTACCTTACTATCGAGCAGCGGTGAGATGATCTCGTCTTCATGCATGTGGCGCGAGCAGCACGCGCCCTATGTGCAGCAATTGTGCGGCACATTTCTGTCTGACTTGCTGACATAAACGTGGCACTGGAATGCCCCTTTCTGTGCACGGGATTGTCACGCCATGTGTGCAACCAGTTTGCACATGTATTTATGTGCAGACTGCACCCGAATTCTAGGGCAAACTACTTAGTAAATGTGCCCCATTGTATGTTAAAGTTGCACCTAAAAATGATGGTACACATTTTCCGAGCAGTGTCGTGTGCATCAGATTATTGAAGACCGTGCGCCAGTATTCAATAATCTGACGCACCCTGCAAATTTATGAGAAAAAAAAATTTGCAATGTAATTGGGAATTGGAAGTAAAAGATAATTTTTTATTTGTTTTAATCTAAACTATAATTAACCCTTATAGTACCAGGCCCTTTTCTATTTCCATTTTTCAAACGTCTCATTCCAAAAGCGATAACTTTCTTTATTTTTCCATTTATGAGGGTGGCTGATGTCTGTGGGACACATTGTACTTCCTATCTTTATATGCAATGATCTGGAAAGCTGAAAAATGATCTGCTGGGCTCTGTTTTTACGACTTTTGCTGTAAGGTCGAAATAACACATTCACTTTGTTCTTTGGGTCAGTCCGGTTATGACGATAACAACTGTACATCTTTTTTTTTTACTGTATGTCTTAAAGCCTTTATAAAAAAAACAGAAAACTTTGAAAAATGCCTCTTATTTTGGAACCCATAACTTTTTCATTTCATCATATGGAGCTATAGAAGGTGTCATTTTTTTGTGGGATGAACTAATATTTTAATTAATTTTAAGAACTGTACAAATTTTTCATCACTTTTACTATGGGTGGCAAAATGGTGAAAAACAGGCAATTTATTTTTTATTATGGTGTTCAGTGTTCACCGAATGGTATGATTATATTGACAGATCGATAATTATGACTTTGTTTTTGTTTTTTTTTTTATTTTCCATGAGCTTTAAAGTAATAGGGATGATTTGAATTTCAAAATTTTTTTAAAAAAAATTTTCATGCCCCCTACTTTATTTTAGCCGTAGTGCTGTTGTATGTAGAGGGCTCAGATATTGAGCTTTTTTTCATATCGGGCAGCATGTGCCAGCTGTAACTAACAGATGACACTTTGCTGTAACTTTGATCGTGGGTTGTAACCCATTAGATGTCATACCTGAATATAAAAATGACATGTAGAAAATCCCCAATATTATACCAGAACCATTTTTGACCATGTTTTTTCTTCTTTATTATCTCCTTAATATTTGTGAGGAAATAAAACTCAAACACTTTCATGTTTTTCCCCAGTATTTGATTATTTTGTATTTGTGTTCTTGTTTTAGATCAATTCAACAGTGGCTGGCTCGAGTGCAGTCCCTCCTTTACTGCAATGAAAATGGTTTCTGGGGCACATTTTTGGAAAGTCAGCGTAGTTGTGTGTGCCATGGAGGCAGCATGCTTTGTCAGCGACCCATTCCATGCATTATAGGAGGCAACCAAAGCTGTGCAATGTGCAGTATGGCTAACATCTCACTATGTGGCTCATGTAACAAGGGCTACAAATTATACCGTGGTCGTTGTGAGCCACAGAATGTAGATTCAGAGCGTAGCGAGCAGTTTATAAGTCTGGAAACCGAGCTGGACTTTCAAGACCAGGAGCTCCGTTACCTATTGCAGAAGATGGACTCTCGCCTTCATGTGCACACAACTTTCATTAGTAATGAAATTCGATTAGATACCTATTTTGACCCACGCTGGAGAAAGAGAATGTCACTAACCCTAAAAAGCAACAAAAACCGTGTTGAGTTCCTCCACATGGTCATTGGAATGTCTATGCGTATCTGTCAGGCTAGGAACACCACCCTGGATCCAAGCTTCTTTGTATATGTCAACCCATTTAGTGGCAGCCATTCAGAAGGTTGGAGTATGCCTTTTGGAGAACATGGTTACCCAAGATGGGAGAAGACACGTCTTCAAAACAGTCAGTGTTTTAATTGGACTCTTCTCTTGGGAAATCGCTGGAAGACCTTTTTTGAAACTGTACACATTTACCTTCGCAGTCGCACACGTCTACCTTCCCTCCTGCGAAATGATACAGGACAAGGTCCAGTGGACTTGTCAGATCCTACAAAAAGGCAGTTTTACGTTAAGATATCTGAGGTCCAGCTATATGGTTACAGCTTAAGATTTAACCCAGATCTTTTACGTAGTGCAGTTCAACAAGTTAATCAGTCTTACTCCCAAGCTGGGCAGTTTTATTCTTCATCGTCTGTTATGTTGCTTATGTTGGACATTCGGGAAAGAATCAACCGCTTGGCTCCCCCAGCTGGACCAGGAAAACCCCAACTGGACCTCTTTTCCTGTATGCTGAAGCATCGTTTGAAGTTGACCAACAGTGAAATCATACGGGTCAATCATGCATTGGACTTGTACAACACTGAGATTCTGAAGCAACCTGATCATATGACAGTCAAATTATGTTAACCCTCCCATGCCTTCCTCTGAGTCAAAACATTTATTTTGGAAGCCCAGAGGTGAAAACTCTGAGGGAATTAGATATTTACTTTAATTACCTTAGAATCTACCTGATGACCTGACTATGATTATGCTGCAAACTGTAAAAAATGGAGTATATTTACATACTTCCTTTTATTACTCGTATTTTGAGGGTATGATCAGCTTTCATCCATTCAGGGTCTTCAGATTAGAAATCCGTTACATTATCATTAAGTGCTAAATCATTACGTTCTGACATTATTACAGTAGATGGAAGTTAGTGCAGCTATTTTGTTTTGTTGTTTGATTAAACAAATAATGACCATTAAAAAAAAGGTATTGAGAAAGGAAAGATTTTTCAGATAATAGTTCACATTTAGAGATTTAATTGAATGGAAATTTGTCCGAATGCACATGATTGTGTGCAACGCGTAATAACACACATGTAAGTTGACCCGATCTCACCGACTGCACAGCTTGACCAGAAGGGGTGTCCTTCGTACAGAAATATGATGCTGGCTGAACTGCAGCACCGGCACTGTAATAGTCAATACAGTGATGGCACTGAAATAAATTCATCTAGAAGGCGGGAAGTTGTTACATAATTTTTTGGTATAATGTAAGGATTATAGGGTGTGCAGTCCATTGGATCAGGTCAACTTACCGGCTATGTTTCTACATAGTACAGCACTAACCTTTACAAAGTTTCTGTTCAGGCTGCCCCTGCATAAGAGCTTTTCCACATAATATCTGATAAGTATTCCACTGCTGAGCCCCCTACCAAGCATATAAACACATGTATCCTATATGAAGGATGATGTTGCTGTCCTATTCAGATTCTATGGTTCTGACCATGGATCCATTATATTGAATGACATAGCAAAAACTTGCAGGATGGCAATTTATATCAGATTGGCTCCAGTTATAGCCTATAACCTCATTAATAAAATCACAGTGTGAAATATTTTTATTACATCCATTCAGCCGAGCTGATTTGTTAAGTAAATGTACAGAACAGGGCTATTTTAATAGAACCTAATAAATCATATGGCAGAATATAATCTATAGAAGTTCAGTTTGTGGAAACTATTTATTTTAGACCTCACCATGTTCTTAAGTTAAGAATTAAATATTTTTTTATATTGATTATATTTTTACTTGTAGCCCAAGACTTGTTTTAAAGTCCATATTAAAGAAACCTAAAGAAGACCCTTCCCATGTAAGCTCCAGCCATGTCATAGCCTTCCATCCAACATGAATTCTAAGGATAGATGTTTCTCTGTACTATTCAGTCGTGTTGTTCTACATTGCCATAAATAGGTCAATGATCCCTGACATTAGACTCAGTGAAGCCAGTTCATAGGTGTTATGGTTTCTGATGGCTAGAAAAGATGATATTCTATGTTTCGGGACCAACATAATCTGGGATGTTTCTACAATTCATGATCATAATGTAGTCCATTTTACAGCCATTTCTACACTTATTGACAAATGATAGTAAATCGGATACACCAGCATCTGTGTGGTTCTATAAAGCAAACAATGTGTAGATCATTTTGAAGTGGATGGAAGTATGTAGTCATACTCTATGTTAGCATGCTCATTTTCAGGTAGTGCCAAATATGTACTGATGTTCTAAAAAGAAAAAAACAGAGGCACAGTACCAAATTAATATAGACGTTTACAAAATGCACAATCCTTTTCGCTACATAAGTGTTATGCATTATGTCTCTTTGCCGTCCTTTTTTGTACCTAGATAAATTCAGCTTAAGGACATCTGACATCCACCAAGCAGTCCTTTAATCGATCCCCATGGCAGTTACCCATCAGTTCGGTCCACCGACAAATCCTCGAACAAGTCTACCAATCCCATAAACGTGTTCATGACGTGGGTTCACCCATACCAGAGTCAGACAATCACTGCCCTAGGAGGGGGAAGACGTGAGAGAAGCACACAGCTATGTTCATAACATAGCAAGTAGGACTGGGGAGAGATGCTTCAGAAATTTAGTGACCTCCTGCATGAGCCTTGAAAATACCAGCAGTAAAGGGAGTAAACTGCCATAAAAAAACAAACATTTACCCCCCTTCAAGGGAGAGAATCTTTCTTTTCTGTATATTAAACTTGTAAAATGTAAAATATAAAAATGATAATAATGGTGATAATTATAAACCAAAAAGGAGGATGTCGAGCTACTAAATCTGCAAATGCCAGCATGTTCCTCCTTAATTATATAAAAGATTGACACACCAAGCTGAGACCTGATGGCATGGGATACTGGATGGCGTGTTGGGTGGGAGATGTGCCTATGATGGAAGAAAAACAAGCACATGCATACTCTACTATGATAACTAAGTAGAGCCCAGTGTAGAATGGAATGTCAAATAAGTAAATGCTAGAAAATACATTTTTGGTCCCTTATGTTGAGAGGCGATCGGGGAAGGTTTGAAACCCACAGTATCCATTGTTATAACTGAAACTGTTGACTGTTGTGGCATTCTAATATTCCCATGTCCGATAAGCCTAAAGCTTGATGAGTTCAGGTTAAAAAAAAAAAGATATCATCAAAATAGGGAAGATTGGTTCATTTTTTTACTAATACTTTTTGGGACCTTTTAATTAAGCCAACAATTGTTACTCGTCATATTTGTTTGGCTTGATATTAAGTTGTTTGGAGGGAGTCGAAATGTCAATGATGCTGTACATGTTTGCAGGGCAGCGGCTATTAAAATGACAATGAAGAATTCCTGGGAACTTAAATCAACAAAAACCCACAGGAGGTCCGTATGAGACCAGTGTGTTGTCTGATGACTCGGCTTCTGCAGTATACAAGATAAAAAAATGACATTATGCAATGAAAGATGAGTTCTCACAGTATGTTACCGAAAACTCAAAGCGACACATGTTATTGTGAAGGACATTAAAAAAAATGGAAAGAAGGAAGTTAGTAAAATGACATATTGTTTCTTGTTAATTATTGGTTTATTGGATCCTCGTTCCTATCAAAAAATGCTTTACATCGCAGCGAGAGCGAGAGAGAGGGAAGTAATCCCACCATAGACGCAAAGGAGGAATTAAGACAACTGATCTCTTATGTTGACTACAAGCAGCTTAAATATAGTTACACAAAGAAAGGAGCAACATTAAATGAAACTCATTTTAATATCCACTAGGATTATACATGAACAAAGTTTTAGAAGCTGCTATCAGGAATGTAGGACTTATACCTCTCTAGAAATTTGGTGTTCATTTTACTAAAATCTACATCATTTTATTGTTCCTCCTACTGTACTTGGTGAAGTAACAGTAACAAGCCTATTGTTAGAGACATATCCATGTCATGTTGCTCTCCCCTGGTGGCACTGGGGTCTTAAACGTCCTAATTACATTTCTGATGCTAACCGTTAAATTGGGCATATGTAAACTGTAATGCAGGGTAAGATAACAGACTGCTTGGACTGGAACAGTGCAACCTAAGACTAAACCCCCTTCCCCGATGTCCCTGCTTAGTTACCCAGCCTACTCTACGCTGTATGAGACAACGGGTCAATGTTCCCTTCCTGCTGCAAATGTAGACAAAGCCAACACAATACAAACAGCAAGCAATAGGCACCAAATACAGGTCAGAACAAAAAGGAAAATGCAGTACAAAAACACAAGGCAAATATATAGTCAGAAAACAGGCAAAAGGCCAAAGACACCACAATACAGAATGAATGTTATGAAGCAAACTAAAATACTTTAGCAGGCAAGGAAGAACTAACCAGCAAAACTTAAATGAGAGCTCCAGTCCAGAAGGGATTGAATCAGTTCTTTGACATCAGACAGGGCGGCAATAAGAGTGGTAAGAGATTCTGTCAATCACAGAGGATTAAATGTTTGTAAACAAGAGTAGAGACAAACAGGTGAGATGTAACTCAATTAAGGCTGCTATAAAGGAACAAACTAGTGTTCAGACTAGCATGGACAGAGTGAAACAGTAGAAACATAGAAACATTTAGCGTGTCCTCAGCCATAGAGAGAATAAAGCAGGCACAGATGATACACAAACTTAACATTAATAGTAAAAGAGCTTCTTCTTAAGTATGAAACTTGCCATAAGCCCTGAGGTAATTTGCCAAAGCACTACTGTCTCATTCGCATCTTTCTATAGTAAAAAATTTTTTTATGGAAAGAGCAGTTGGACAATGCAAATTAAAGAGGACCTGTCACCCATAAATTGGGCACTAGGAGCTGCTTACCAAAGTAAGCAGCTCCTAGTGTTTAAACAAACACCTCAGTGTTAGAATGATAGCATAATCGGAAACCTCTGATAACGCTATCTAACACTGCGGCTGAGTACAATGTAAATGCCAGACCGCTCTAAAAGCGGTCTGACATATTCATGAGGGGGGTCCGAGGTGCTATCTCTTCCCCGGACCGACCCGCTCTCTGCATAGGCCGGCAGTGACTGCCATGCGTCATGCGGCAGTCACTGCCCCTAATCCCGCCACCAACGCCGCCCCCTCATGAATACATTGGACCACTTTTTGAGTTTACATTGTACTCCGCTGCAGTGTTAGATTGCGTTATTGGAGGTTTCCGATAACGCTCTCATTCTAACACTGCGGCATTTGTTTAAGCACAAGGAGCTGCTTACTTTATTTATGGGTGACAGGTTCTCTTTAAGGAATGGAGGGTATTACCCTACATAAGACAGCAGTTAGTTTGGGTAGGTAAATCATGGTGACGAATTACTTTTAAATTTGAATTTCTAAGATATTTCCGGAATAAAGTTTTACTATTATCCCCTATCCACAAGATAACATGCTGATTGGTGGGTGTTCAACTTTTTAGCCCTCCAGTGAAAAAAATTGGATCCTTCTTCCCATCTGAATGGAGAATGGAGCAGCAGGCTGAGTATGCACCCTACTTCTCCATTCTTTCTCTATTTTTCCTCCTGCAGATCCATATAGTGAATGGAGTGACAGTGTGCACCATAGACCTACGGCCAAAAAAGTTTGATGCTAGCACACCTCATGTAAGTACACAATGTAGCCACAGGAAGAGATGAATGTCTAAAAAAAGGGCTGAAATACTATTGCTTGGCGTTGATTGTAGAATATTCTTGCCAATTCATCTGCTCATGTAAAAGGACCCTAAAGGTATATAAAAAATATTTTTTATACTTTATTTTTTTTTCATTTCTGTAAAATACTCTCTGTAATAGATATTATTTATGAGCAAAGAACCGGTAAGTGAGTAAAGTTTGCCTACTTTGCACATCCTGTATATCACAAAGGACTAAATTGATACATTTATGACCTTAAAGCCTACGTAGCATTCTGAAGCCATTTTAAAAGTGCTCTAATGCATTGCAAAATAAAAAATAACAAATGTTGCAAATAGATCTAAGTAAAAACTCCCTTCTTCAATGAAACAGGGAGCGATATAATATATTTATTCAGAGTGGAATAACCAACCAGAGGTAATTTCAGTTCCATGGTGAGATGGGAAAGAGACTATTAAATAAAAAATTCTATGTTAAAACGCAACAAATGGATGAGCAGGAAATTCAACAACATTTGTTGTTAGTTGTCATTGAGCCAATGTCACACTTAGAAAATTGAACTAAACACATTCTTAGAAAGAAACTTGGTGTTTGAAAAGATGTGGTGTGAAGTGAACCTTGATTCTTTTGGATGTAAAACATTTGGAAATTGTTGAAAAAAACAGAATCATTCCAAAAATGTTATATAATATTACAAGTAAAAGACAGTGGCCCCTATTTATCAATAGTAGTGCACAGAGTGCCGTTTGCCTCACAAATGTGCAAGGTGTGGCAGATTATTGAATACTGGGGAATGGTTTTCAATCATCTGGCACAATTCTCTCCAGTCGCTGTATTAAATGTATCGGAAACTCCAACTAAGTACTAACACACCCCATTAGGTGCACATTTTTCCTGTATAGTCAGAGAAGGTGCAAGACACAAACTGGTGCACACACATTGTAAATACATGTTCAACCTCCAAAGAAATTTTAATTGTTAATCCTTGCTCCTCTGACAACCCAATATTTTGAAAATCCCATTGTCACTGGGACAAAAAAAACTTTGTCTGGCCCCGGGACTACCTGCCCTGTATACTTTTATTTGTAATACTTCAGTGCTATAGAAAAATGTCATGCAGGTGAAGAAGTAAATATATAGTCTATGGTAGGTTATAAAGTAGCTCAATTCTGAAAAAATAAAAAGTAAAAGTCGCAAGGCACTTCAAGTATACTGTTCACTACAGGAGAAAGAAGGAGCCGAAAAAGGTAAAGAGAAGATTTTTATGTGAAGTATATTCCAAAACTTAAAATAATCCCCTACATTATTCATTCCAAATTGTAGTTATGCTTTAAGTATACAGTCAGCGCTTCATTTATAACTGTGTGACAGGAACCTGTCTAATGCTTGCTAGTTACTGTGATAAGAATTCTTTGGCCTGATGAAGAGATCTTGTGTGACACAGTTCAAATAGTTTTCAAAAATTATTGGGGGGAAGCGGAATTTATCAAACACGCCAGCACTTGATGTTCCCTCTGCCTTTTGATCGCACCAAATATATCAAGAGGCTCCGGCCTCTTAGTATATCACGGCATCCCCGACCAGTGCCGGCCCTCTGGTATAGCCCACTCCATGCTCATTTGCTGTGGAGGTCGTATAAGAGGGGAAATAGTCTAGTATAGAAAGCGTGTTTCCTGGGCTGATTCACTGTTGCTCCTCCCAAAATTATTTATATATAAAACAAAACAACAGACAAAAGGACGGTGCCTTGGGTTATCCCTTCATAGTAGATATGGAGTGTGGAAAAAAGGGGAGAGGAGGGCTCACAGCAGGGCTGCTCACCTTTTAGGTGAAATATTCCGCACAGGGGATCCAGTGGTACACTACAAGTTCCTGGCGTTCAGGTTTCAACGTCTTGGCTCTAATTGTACTAGGGTCACTGCCTCTGGTATTAAGAAAAGGCCGGAACCCCCAAAATACCACAACGGTCCGGTGGAATGAACAAACGGAAGAGAAAAATATATCTATATAACCAGAATGGGTGGCGCTGACTCTGAGTACTATCTTTTACTGGAGGGTTCATATCAATGATGCATCAATTGACTCTTCCCCCCAAAAAATTATAAAATTGCTTTATTCATAAAAAGTAATAAAATTTCCAAAATGATAAAATTAAGTAACTTACAATTGAGTGCAATTAGTCATGTCCTCGTAACGCGTTTCGTGGTCCTGCCCCTTTCTCAAAAACAAATGGACTGGTGTATGGGATACAAACAGGCATATATAAAGGTCCTAATAAAGGACCCCGAAACGCATCACAAGTACATGACTAATTTCACTCAATTGTAAGTTACTTTATTTTGGAAATTTTGGAAATTTTATTACCTTTTATGAATAAAGCAATTTTATAATTTCTTTGGAGAAGAGTCAATTGATGCATCATTGATGTAGACACTCCTGTAAAAGATAGTACTTAGGCTACATTCACACACATCTATGGGGGACGTATATACGGCCGATACATCCCCCATACGCCGTGCGCTGTATCTTCCTATGTAGAGGGGTGGGGGTGAGCAGCGCTCTTCCCCTGCTCCTCTCCGCAGCGCCGATGTATGCCCGCCGTACTACGGTACGCCGGGCATACATCGTGTGAATGTAGCCTAGAGTCAGTGCCACTCATTCTGGTAATATAGATATATTTTTCTCTTCCGTTTGTAAAATTATTTATAGAGAGAAACAACATGAAAAAGAAAATGGAGAAATTGACACATGAAATATCAGAATGGAGCACATGGGACAATTTTTTTTTAGATTTGTTACTTGTTACATGTAGCTTAACAATATTATAGCGACTACATAAAACGTGTCTTGTGTCTTGGGGGGTGTTTTGAGGTTGTTACTGTTTCTATGGCATTGTTTCTGGTATTTATCTAAAAAGGCTTATATAAAAGGGAAAAAGCCATATCACATGCAAAGAGGGTCTAAAAGGTTAAAATTATTGGGGTTCTAGATATAACAAGCCATCTGGGTCATAATGCACAATAGACCTTATTACAGATTTTTCTTATAGATATCCAGCAATTTACTTTTGTAAAATATATTGTATAATAGTTTAGTATTGAAAGGCGTTCGGGGAGATCTCGTGTCAGCATGGTGCACTGAACATAAAACAACCCTATGTACCTGAAAGGTTTATTTATGCATCTTTATATTTATAGTAATTAGCTGCTTAGAAAACTCCAACAATAAGATTGGTTCTGTGTGATTGCAATTACTCTGGATGCAAATCAACCTAATATGTATGTTAAAAGCTGTAAGAAAAGAAATATATTTAGTATAACTTCTCTCCCAAACTGAAAATTACCTCATTCAGATTATATAATTTGAGATATGCCACAAAAGCATACAAATCTAAGTGATATACAGTCCTGCATAATTTTGACAAGTGTGAATTTTCTATTTAGTCTGAAATAGATCTCAAAATATGAATCCCATATACACACAATAACAATAAAATAAAACCTCATAAATGTAATTTTGGGGAACATATGTTTTTTTTCACAAAATGTATTGCTTCAGTGCTAAAATCTTAGTTTTATTGTTATGCATATAAAAAACATAGATAAAATAAAGAGAGTTTTTCAGGTATATGAAATAATGGGTCACTCGAGCTTCGAATGCTAAATAACAACCCAACGAAATGATAATTAAAGGGAACCTGTAATCAGGAAGGTCATTTTTACATGATGACAGGTCCTAATACTCTCTGGCATGTTGATATAGAATATGCCTTTGTGGTGCATCTGAATAAATCCAATGCTTTTTAATAATTTCTTTACATTACCTGGCCAGCAGTGCGTGATGAGTCCCAGAGACAGTTCAGAGACAGTTCAGATGGCACGAGTTGTTTTCTACTCATTTTTTCTCCTCTCCTCATTCTCACTCATTGCCCTCCCTCTCCCTCAGCCTGTCCCCTGCTCCCTCTTGGTTACATCAGCTCATTGCCATAATCAATACTCATATATATACACTCACTGGCCACTTTATTAGGTACACCATGCTAGTAACAGGTTGGACCCCCTTTTGCCTTCAGAACTGCCTCAATTCTTCGTGGCATAGATTCAACAAGGTGCTGGAAGCATTCCTCAGAGATTTTGGTCCATATTGACATGGGCAGTCACACAGTTGCCGCAGATTTGTCGCTGCACATCCATGATGGCGAATCTCCCGTTCCACACAATCCCAATGATGCTCTATTGGATTGAGTCTGGTGACTGTGGAGGCCATTTGAGTCAGTGACCCATTGTCATTTCAGAAACCAGTCTGAGAGATTCCAGCTTTATGACATGTCGCATTATCCTGCTGAAACGAGCCATCGATGTTGGGTACATTGTGGTAATAAGGATGACATGGTCAGCAACAATACATACATCCGGTAGGCTGTGCGTTGCAACGATGCTCATGTACCACGGGGCCCAAAGAGTGCCAAGAAATATTCCCCACACCATGACAACGACCCAACACCATCCTGAACCGTTGATACAATGCAGGATGGATACCATGTTTTCAGTTGTTGACTCCAAATTCTGACCCTACCATCCGAATGTCACAGCAAAATCGAGACTCCTCAGACCAGGCAACGTTTTTCCAATCTCTACTACTGTCCAATTTCAATGAGCTTGTGCAAATATAGCCTCATTTCCTGTTCTTAGCTAAAAGGAGTGGCAACACAGCAAAAAACAGACCAACTAGGGTGTTGTTTGTCTTTGTCTGTTTGGCTGCTGTACAGCGCCATCTACCCATCGGCGTCACATTTCGCCAGTACTGTGCGTTCGAAATTGTCTTTTCTCTGCCTACCTTGTTTGTAAAACGGTGCGAATATTGAGTCCACTGTTGGCCTTTCTATTCAGTCAAAAACCAGGTTCTGCCCCTTCTCCTCATGACCTCTTCAATCAACAGGCTTTTTTTTTTCTTTTTTTTTGTCTCTTACAAAACTTTTGGCCTAACGCTTCACTGGGGGCCTACTGATTGTTTTTCCTTTTTTCGGATCATTCCTCTTAAACCCTAGAGATGGTTGTTGCATGAAAATCTAGTAGATCAGCAGTTTCTGAAAATACTCAGACCAAGGCCTTCCTCTCTGCGCTCTAACAACCATGCCACGTTCAAAGGACTAAAAAGTAAATCAAAATCACCTTTCTTCCCTTTTCTTTCATTCTTCCGCTTCTCTTCTTTCTTTCTTTTCTTTTCCATCTCTTTATCCTGTCATCCATGCAAGTTCCTCTTTCTACTTGATCTTTTTTGTAACTGATCTTGAACTGGGAGTATTGTCTTGACCATGTCTACATGCCTAAAAAATGACTTCTAGTTGCCGCCATGTGATTGCTGATTAGACAATTAGTGTTAACGAGCAGTTGGAAGGTGTACCTAAAAAGTGGCCGGTGAGTGTTATATATATATATATATATATATATATATATATATATACATACACACACACAGTACAGAACAAAAGTTTGGACACACTTACTCATTCAGAGAATTGTAGGTTCACACTGAAGGTATCAAAAATATGAATTAAGACATGTGGAATTGCGTAATTAACAAAAAAGTCACAGGTGCCCTGTCAGCGGTTATAAGTGGGATTTCTTACCTTATAGAAGGGGTTGGGACTATCAGTTGTGTTGGTGCATACAGGTGGATACCCAGTTGATGACGCCTACTGAATAGACTGTTAGGCCCTTCCACACTTGCGTTGCAGATCACGTCAGAGTTTTATCAGGTTGCGATCAGTGTTTGGTCAGTGAAAAAACGCACATTTTCATCAAGTTCCATCATTTCAGTCGAGTTTTTCATGTCTCAGTTTTTCATGCGCGTTTTTTATGCAATTTCAATGCGTTTTTCACGCGCATTTTCTGGACTCAGGACTGAGCTCTATCTTTTCTATGGCAACTGATGCATGAAAAACGCATTGCACTTGCAAGTGTCTCAGAGTGCAATGCGTTTTTGATGCATCTCCATAGACTTGTATGGTGCGTTTTTCACGCGCGTGACTTGCAAAAAAAAAATGTGCGTGTGTGCGTGAAAAAAAATGCAAGTCTGAAAAGACCCATTGGTTAAAATGGGTCAGAGTGCAATGCAAGTTCTGCGCGTCAAAAGCACGTGCAGAAAACGCGCGTGAAAAACGCAAGTGTGAAAGGGGCCTAAGAATTTGTATTATGGCTAGAACAAATGACATTCATTAAGAAATGAAGGTCAGTCACTCCGAAAAATTGGGAAAGCTTTGAAAATATCCCCCTCTGAAAGTGCAGTTGCAAAAACCATTAAAGGGGTATTCCCATCTGGACATTTGCATTTGATTGAATTCATTTGCCATTTATAAACATTTCTTCAGTTGGATGTTATTAAAATTTTTTTTTCCTGTGTGAAGATAATTTCTCATAAATGTAGTCATGTTGTCCCTTAGAAACCAGATGGCTTCCTCGGATACGACCACCTCACATTAAGGCAGCAGTGGCCAGAAATGCACTATTAAGTACTGTCCGACCGCTTGGCTTCAGTAATCATCACCACAGGACGGCTGTGGGACATGCAGTAACTCCCGGACATTTCATATACAATAACCTTTTGTTTCTTTGTACAATCACTGCAGCAGAGGTGGCCGTATCCGAGGAAGCTATCTTGTTTCTAAGGGGCAACATGGTAACATTTATGAAAAATTATCTTCACACAGGAACATTTTTTTAATAACATCCAATTGAAGAAATGTTTACATATGGCAAATGAATTAAATTAAATGTAAATGCCCAGATGGGAATAGCCCTTTAAGGGCTACAAAGAAACTGGCTCACATGAGGACCGCCCCAGGAAAGGAAGACCAAGAGTCACCTCAGCTGCGGAGGATAAGTTCATGCAAGTCACCACCCTCAGAAATCACAGGTTAACAGCAGCTCATATTAGAGACCAGGTCATTGCCACACAGAGTTCTAGCAGTAGACACATCCCTACAACTGTTAAGAGGAGACTGTGCAGCGGCCTTCATGGTAACATCGCTGCTAGGAAACCACTGCTAAGGACAGGCAACAAGCACAAGAGACTTGTTTGGGCTAAAGAACACAAGGAATGGACATTAGACCAGTGGAAATCTGTGATCTGGTCTGATGTGTCCAAATTTGAGATCATTGGTTCAGCATCTTTGGTGTCTTTGAGTGACACAGAAAAGGTGAACAAATGGACTCTACATGACTGGTTCCCACCGTGCAGCATGGAGGAGATGAGATGGTGTGGGTGCTAGTGACAATGTTGAGATGGTGCTTTGCTAGTGACACTGTTGGGGATTTATTCAAAATTGAAGGTATAGTGAACCAGCTTGGTTACTACAACATCTTGCAGCGGCATGCTATCCCATCTGTTGTTCATTTAGTAGGACCATCATTTATTTTTCAACAGGACAATGACCCCAAACACACCTCCAGGCTATGTAAGAGCTATTTGATGCATAAGGATTAGAGATGAGCGAGCACTAAAATGCTCGGGTACTCGTTATTCGAGACGATATCAGACATCCACGTCCACTCCTCATTGTAGACTTGAGGAAGCTGACTGACCTGACTACCAGTTCTGGTGGAAGTTGACATCTGGCAGTCTACAATCGCTCTGCGCTGCTGGTAAACTCTGGATAACATGGTTAATGTTGAATTCCACCTCGTGGACACGTTGCACAACAGTCGGTGAGCGGGCAGTTGGAGGCGGTGCTGCGCTGCCCTGAGAGTGGCAGCATCTGTGCTGGACTTCCTGAAATGCGCGCAGATGCGGCACACCTTCGTGAGCAAATCAGACAGATTGGGGTATGTCTTGAGGAACCGCTGAACTATGAGATTTAACACATGGCCAGACATGGTCAGTCTGCCTGGCAGCACTCATCCACGTGTCCGTGGTCAGGTGGACCTTGTCAGAAACGGCGTTGGTCAGAGCACGTATGATGTTGTCTGACACGTGCTGGTGCAGGGCTGGGACGGCACATCGGGAAAAGTAGTGGCGGCTGGGGACCGAATAACGAGGGGCGGCCGCCGCCATGAGGTTGCGAAAGGCTTCGGTCTCTACCAGCCTATAAGGCAGCATCTCCAGGCTAAACAGTGACGTCATCGGGGAGCGGCGATCCGTTGCCATGGCAGCTTCGGGTCTCACGAAGACCCAAAGCTACTTCGGGTTAACCCATTCATTACCATGTGCTGTCAGCACATGGTAATGTATGAGTAGCAAAATCCCCATATACTGCCATACTAGAATTGATATAAATATAAATAAACAGTAAAAATCATAAACACATTAGGTATCGCCGCGTCCGAAAATGCCCGATCTATCAAAATATGATAACAGTTTTTCACTGCGTTTAACCCCGTAATGGAAAATCACGCCCAAAGTCGAAAATGGCACTTTTTTGCCATTTTAAATTTTTTTTTAAATTCTCTGAAAAGTGATCAAAAGGTCGTACAGTCCTAGAAATGATAACATTGTAAACTTAATAAAAATCTGCAAAAAAGAACACCACCTACAGCTCTGTGTACCAAAGTATGAAAACGTTATTAGCCCCAGAAGATGGCAAAATCCCCCCAAAAAATTTTGTACAGGGGGTTTTAATTTTTTTAAATGTATGAAAACATTATTAAACCTATACAAATTTGGTATCCCCGTAATCGTACCAACCCAAAAAATAAAGTAGACATGTAATTTAGGGTGCACAGTGAAATCCGTAAAATCCAAGCCCACAAAAATACGGCACAAATGCGTTTTTTTACCAATTTCACTGCATTTGGAATTTTTTTCAGTGCATGTACTTGCCAATTCTGAGCAAGTACATGCACTGCAGAAACTAAAGCCACCAGCAGATCAACCAGAAATCAAATATATAGAACGCTACTGTAGGCTTCAAGAAGCTGTTTGTATTCTCCTATGGCTATTTTCTAGCCAAGTATCAAAGGAAGCACACTACTATGCCAGATGAGATGACACTGAGTTATTGCCTAATAGAAATCCAACCCCTACTGAATTTTCCCACTTCGGTCTTTGCTATGGATATGTGTGCCACTAAGAGCTAAACACAACGGTAGCAAGTCCCCCTGCTAATTCCTCACAAAATGGTAAAAGATGCAAATTAAAATAAAAAAAGTAGAACGTTATTGTAGCCCTAAGAAGGGCTGTTGGGTTCTTTGAGAATCACTCCTGCCTAACAGTAAGCTAATAGAACACCCTAACGCTTTCCCTGACCAGCAGCAGCTCTCTCCCTAGCGGCATCCAGAGACAGAATGATCCGAGCAGCGCGGCCAGCGGCTAGTCTATCCCAGGGTCACCTGATCTGGCCAGCCAACCACTGCTATCGACGTGTAAGGGTACCACGTCATGCTGGGTGGAGTGCAGAGTCTCCTGGCTTGTGATTGGCTCTGTTTCTGGCCGCCAAAAAGCAAAACGGCGGGAGCTGCCATTTTCTCGAGCGGGCGAAGTATTCGTCCGAGCAACGAGCAGTTTCGAGTACCCTAATGCTCGACCGAGCATCAAGCTCGGACGAGCATGTTCGCTCATCTCTACTTATAATGCGTAATGAAATATGTGTAATCTGGAGAGAAGGAAATAGATCTGCCTTAACTAATCGTCTCATTATTGGAATTCCCATTCTCATTATATCCTAAACAGAGATTCTAAGCATAACATCCTATGTAATAGTAAATAATATACAGTATGTGTGGGGCTATAATGAGAGAATGTGTAAACCTATACATTCATAGGGCTCATTCACACGAGCGTCATGGGGACCGATATTTGGCAGCACCATTTGCGGACAGATATTGGTTTCCATTGACGCCTATGGCATCTGTCTGCTCCATAAAGGTTAAGTTTTACGGAACGACGAGGGGTCCGACAGAGGTACGTGGGACTGCATGGAGCCCCTCGTTTTTGTGATCTGTGGGGGTGTAAAAATTTTTACCATTATCATCTACATTACATTACATTAATTTATAAAATTTGTTGAAGGTTAAAACAGTTAAAAGTTTCAGTGGAGATATACTTACTGTATATATACATATACACTCACCGGCCACTTTATTAGGTACACCTGTCCAACTGCTCAGACCCATCTCATTGTTGAATTCGGATGTCAAGATCCTGGCTAAGATCCTTGCGATGCGGCTTAAGAAGGTAATCTCTCATATTATCCATCCTGATCAAAATGGATTCATCCCGGCCAGGGGTACAGCTTATAACCTTCATAGACTGTTTTCCGATATGCAGTTAGGGACGGGGGGCGCTCCATCCTGTCTCTGGACGCGACTAAAGTGTTCGACAGGGTGGAGTGGCCCTTCCTATGGAAGGTATTAGAGAGATTCGGGATAGGCAGGGAGTTTATTGATTGGATAAAAACAATGTACCACTCCCCTAGAGCACGAATCTGTATAAATGGATTATATTCTGAGCCATTTCGTCTGTATAGAGGAACCAGACAGGGTTGCCCCCTCTCCCCCCTCCTATTTGCGCTCTTTATAGAGCCGTTAGCTATCAAAATTCGTGAAGCTCAATGGATTAAGGGATGGGGGTGTGGGGGGGAAGCAGAAAAAATCGCACTTTATGCGGATGATATCCTCTTGACTATTCAGAATACAGGGAGCTCCATACATGACGTGATCCACTTGGTGAATGAATTTGGCACTTTTTCAGGCCTCAGCATTAATTGGGAAAAATCCATTCTTCTCCCCTTGAACGGTACGGGGCAGGCGGGCGCAGATGTGGTCAAGGTCCTTAAGAGAGATGAATCGTTTAAATATTTCGGGATTTATGTCTCAGCGGATTTGGGACGCTTTGCTGAATTAAATATCATTCCGCTTATAACTAAAATCAGATATAGTATCAATGGCTGGTTCAAAATGCCCCTTTCTAGAGCGGACAGGGTAGGGATAGTAAAAATGGTTTTGCTCCCGCAGCTCCTGTATCCCCTCTCGGTCTCCCCGGTCTGGCTACCTAATAGACTGTTTAGATTGATGGACGGTTTAATCAGAGATTTAATTTGGGGGAAAAAATGCCCCAGGATTGGGCTGTCCTCTCTGTGCTGTCCGACAGACAAAGGGGGGTTGAGGGTTCCATATCTTTTTGGGTATTTTATAGCAGCCCAGCTAGCGTTTTTGATCACAAGGAGGGAGTGCAGCGCCTTTGGGAAGCTATTACAAATAAGTGAGTTCACAAGGGACTCAATTTTTAGCCTTTTGGATAGCGGGGAACTAGGTCACGACAGATATAGAGGCACTTATATAGGGAAATTGTTGGATAACACTTGGGTCGCGTATAAGAAAAATAGAGGTATTCAAGGCATTTTTCGTTTCACTCCAATATGGGGGAATTATCACTTTAAGGAGTTCAGATCCATTCCGGATTGTAGATAGCGGGGGCTATTGAGGATGACTACTCCGGTTATATGTGGGTCTTGATTACTTATGTTTGTGATAAAACTCTGTTAAAATGTTTTATAATCCTTGTAAGCTGTGTTGCTAATGTAAATGGTATTATTCTCATAATAAAATTATAAAAAAAAAAAAAAAAAGATATATGGAGGCTCCGCCACCCTAACACACAAGAAAATACCTGTCATACTCCTGGGTGCAACACCCTATCCCGGATAGATTATGTGTGCGGGAATGCAAGTGCGGTTGCCCATAACATTGTCCATTTACCGAGAAGTGTCTCTGATCACACTCCTATTTTAGTATATCTCAGATTCCAAGAGATTCATGTCTCGACTAACCCCTGGAAAATTCAGCCCTTTTGGTTAAGATGATGACATCTTAACGGCCTTTGCTGAGTTCTACAGGAATTTGTACTCCACTCAAATAGACTGCTCTGTGGCCACTACTAATGATTACCTCTCGGGGGTGGATTGTCCTACACTTAGCCAATCTCAACGGGATATGCTAGATGCCCCTTTGACACTTGAGGAGCTCCAAGAGGCGCTAAAATGGCAAGGGGCAAGGCTTCAGGGCCCGATGGCCCCCCCTTAGAAATGTGGCTTAAATACCAGGACTCCCTTCTACCCCTTATGTTGCAAATGTTTAACTCCTCATTTGATAGAGGGTACCTCCCGGATTTGCTCTACATGGCTAATATTGTGGTTATTCTTAAGCCTGACAAAAATCCAAAGGAATGTGGCCCATTTCTTTGTTGAATTATGACTACAAAATCCTAACTAAAATATTGGCATGTAGGCTGAACAAAGTCATTACATCTTTGGTTCATGAGGACCAATCAGGCTTTATGCCTGGGAGGTCCACCCCTGAGAGCCTGAGAAGGTCACAAATAATTATGCAAATAGGTGTAGAGAAGAAAGAGGACTGGGCTTTGGCTTCACTAGATGCGGCCAAAGCCTTCGACTCTGTGGAGTGGCAGTACCTACAGGCGGTGCTACATAGGTTACGTTTCGGACTTAACTTTTGTAAATGGGTGTCAATTCTCTATAAGAATCCACGAGCCTCTATATCCGTAAATGGTTTACCCTCTGATTCATTCCCGCTCGCAAGAGGCACCCGTCAAGGGTGCCCCCTTTCGCCCCTCTTATTCGCCTTAGCAATTGAACCACTGGCCATCAAAATTCGTGGGGTGCCCCATTCAGGACTACGTATAAACTGGGGCAAATCATGTCTTATGTATTTATCTCCGGACAGGGCCAATAATCCCCCTGAGACTGTGTCTGATCTAGTGGTCATGGATACATTTATATACCTAGGAGTGGTTCTAACCAGACAACCCAAAATGGCTCTTGATCTTAATGTCTTCCCTTTACTGGGATACTTTAGGGATAAATTTAAAACTTGGGCCGCCCTTCTCCTATCAGTGGCAGGCAGGATTAACTTAGTCAAAATGGTGGTTCTGCCAAAATGTCTGTATGTGATCCAGCATATTTTCTACCCGATCCCCAAACACTTTTTTCGCACCCTGGACTCCATGATATTCACCTTTATCTGATGATCCTTTAGACGAACGAGCATCAAGCTCGGACGAGTATGTTCGCTCATCTCTAATAAGGATAGTGATGTGGTGCCTGGCCTCCACAGTCACCAGACCTGAACCCAGTCAAGATGGTTTGGGGTGAGCTGGATTGCAGCTTGAAGGCAAAAGGGCCAACAAGTAATCAGCATCTCTGGAAACTCCTTCAAGACTTTTGGAAGACCATTTCAGGTGACTACTTCTTGAAGCTCATCAAGAGAATGCAAAGAGTGTGCAAAGCAGTAATCAAAGCAAAAGGGGGCTACTTTGAAGAACCTAGAATTTAAGACATATTTTCAGTTGTTTCACATGTTTTTGTTAATTAGATCACTCCACATGTGTTAATTCATTGTTTTGATGCTTTCAGTGTGAATCTACAGTTTTTATAGCCATGAGAATACAGAAAACTCTTTGAATGAAAAGACCTGCCCAAACTTTTGGTCTTAACTGTATATATATTATATATATTTAGGTAGTATATGGAAAGGCGTGTATACAAAAACCCAGGTACATACAGACGCATTGTTTAGTAATGGTTCAGAACTCATACTTACTGGAGTACCTAATGGACAACGCATTTCAGGAATGTGCCGTTCTCTTCATCAGGTCCTACAGGCGGGGGTGGGGAGGGTATACCCACACTGGCTGCGGGAATTTATCCATACCAGAGTCAGTACATAGACTCCACATCTCAGAGGCTCTCATGTGACCAGCTCAAGTACACTAGCTTTTGGTCCTAATGAAGGGAGCAGTACGTTCTGGAAATGCATAGTCCACTAAAGCACTCAAATAAATATGATTTGAACAATTAATGAGTAGCGTGTCTATATATATGACAATGTTTCAAGGAGTTTTCCTGGGTGCAGCAAATGGAAAACCTGTGTATGACAGGCTATGGTGTGTTTAGTATACAGGAAGATTTTATTTTACTTTAATGGATAACATAAAGATCTCTATAGACATAAAGAGAACCGGTCAACATACCTTTGATGATAAAGCTTGCACGTTACCTATAAATAAAAAAAATCACCACACAAGTGGCCAAATTCAGGTAATTACTAATGGAGGAGCTAAAAAGACTGAGAAGGCAAAGCCTGGAGCACGTTCTAAGTCCTCATGGCACCAAATAATAAACTGATTCTACAGATGATTTTTTGTTTTTTCTTTGCAAGAATAAAAAAAATAAATGAACTAACTCATAAATAATTTGTGATGCAATAAAAAGGGATTGAATTTTAATATTTTCAATTTACTAGAAAGAAGTTACAAAAGTTTATCAAATAGCCTTAAATAACCTAAAATGTGGGATTTACTATTTGGGACATTGTATATTTTAATGGAGGGACTACATCTTTCCCTATAGCAATATAGATGTTACCACGCGTGGACAATACCTTATAGCCGACGCTCTGTTGTATCATCCATGGTTGGATACAGTTCTGATCATAAGTTTTGGTGGTCCTCCCCCACTAGCAACCCACCCTACAACACTTTTTGGGGGTCGGCAATAGCAGTAATTCATTAGTATTACTGAATATTATAATGAACAAACAACTGAATGATTGCTTTATCAAATCTAATGGCTTTACAAACATTAAAGAAATAAAAATGTTTTCAAAAACTTTAAAAATCTTTCAAAACAATAAATGTTAAACACCTTTACTTCTTTTATAAAAAGTAATCACAAAATCATATCTACTCCATATTGGTACCAGTGACATGTGCAACATGTCCCACAAGTAGCTCCATAGACAAAAAAAATAATAATAGCGTTATATTTCTTGGAAGGTGGTGATGCTAAAACTAGTGAATTTTTTTAACCCAAATTTGGTTTTATTTAGCATAATAAACAGCAAAATATGTTAATAAGGCATCATTGTAATATATTTCTTAGGTTATACATTGTCCTCCTCCCTTCAAAAAACAAGTGGTGTATACAATTTTGCTTGCCCTGGGATCCGACCGGAAATCTTCTGACTATGGTTGCCCATGGCAGCTTTTTTTCATGAATAGCTTCTTTGTCTGCACACTGCAGTGCTCTCTGCATCCAGCCCCTTCCTCCCGTATTACAAGACCAACTAAGACGCAGCCACTCCCTGCCAGCAAGCAGCAGCGTGCAGAGTTTACTCCACAAGCTACAGATGTCCTGGGTTCAAGTCCCATCCAGGTCAACATCTGCTAAGAGTTTGTATGTTCTCTCTGTGTTTGCGTGTTTTTTTTCCAGGTCCTTCGGTTAACCCTCACACTCCAAAACATACTGGTAGGTTGATTAGATTGTGAGCCCCATTGGGGACAGGGACTGATATGGCAAGCTCTGTGTAGTTCTGCGTAATCTGTTGGCACTATATAAATAAACTATTATTATTACAGATAATATCTATATCCAGGGGAAGGAGATACTCTCTGTGTATTAAAGCTGGAGTGTTTTATTGTGTTTTATATCCAGCTCATGGATCTCATCATCTCTTATTAGTCCCACAGTGGGGACACTCATCAGTGTCTCATGAGAAGAGATCTCTTTCAGCTCTCTTTTTCTATGTGTCAGAAACTAGTAGCCTGTTCAGAAGCTAAATAAAATTATAGATTAACCTGAACCCTGATAATCTAAGCATATTGTAAGCACACAGCATCTCACAGCACTAGAGGCATCATGAAGTGTCTCCTTAGAGGGTCCCTGCCCACACTCTGGAATTTTACACAGACCATCACTGAGCTATAGGAGCTAAACAGTAATAAATTGAGGAAAATTGTACAGAAATTGGCTTTATTGTGTAAAAATCAATAGGGGGTTATAATTTAAGAATGTTCTTTCATGGACAAAAAAGGAAATATAATAGGAATGTATAGGAAAAATAATAGGAAATATAGGAAATATAAAATGTGCAAGATTTCATCAGGATTTACACATGGTCTTATGAAGTGAAAGATAACAGAAAGAGCCCCCATCCAAGAATCAAGTGAAAATCGCGCATGATTTGATGTACCTCATGTTCTGTCATTGTGAGGCTTCCAATTTTATAGAAATCTACTATTTATTCCTTAGTACTTGAAATTTACTCCAGCAAGGTCTGTCCTCCAAAAGTATTCCAATGCCGTCATGGATTCTTTCCATACACAAGTGAGATATTGCCATATTAAGGAGAAATTCTGTGGTGTGTTGTTTTTTTTCTTTCAACTCTTTGTCAAATGAACATTTCTGTATAAGCCACATTTCATTGGAAATACTCATTATAGCATCTGAAAGGGTCCTTGAGGAATTTAGTTTTCAAAATGTGGTCACTTTATGGGGATTTCCTTGTTTCTCAGAGGGTCTGCAGATATGACACAGTGCCTGAAAGCTATTTCTGCAAAATCTGCCCTCAAACTTCACCTTAATTTGGTTTCAATTATTCTGATGCTCTGAAAGGGTTAACAAGCTTCCGAAAAGCTATGTTTAATATTTTCAAGTGTGAAGGTATTAACATGGAGCAGTTCATAGGGGGTTTCTTATATGTGGGTATTTAAAAACGTATTTAAAATTAAAATGGCACAAAAAATAATTGATTCTGAAACGCCATGAAAAATTTGGAAATTGTTGGATTTGTAAGCTACCTAATGTCGTATAATGATGATGCCAGCATAAAGCAGAGATTTGTTAAATGTTAGTAACCAATAATAATAATAATAATTTATTTATAGAGCACCATTAATTCCATGGTTCTGTACAAGCTATAGGGGACTCACATACATTACATTAAGACAACAACAATTGCAAGTACAAATACCAGACTACAGAGATCACGAAACAAATCGAAGGAGGACCCTGCCTGTGAGGGCTCACTATGTACACTCACCGGCCACTTTATTAGGTACACCTGTCCAACTGCTCATTAACACTTAATTTCTAATCAGCCAATCACATGGCGGCAACTCAGTGCATTTAGGCATGTAGATATGGTCAAGACAATCTCCTGCAGTTCAAACCGAGCATCAGTATGGGGAAGAAAGGTGATTTGAGGCCTTTGAACGTGGCATGGTTGTTGGTGCCAGAAGGGCTGGTCTGAGTATTTCAGAAACTGCTGATCTACTGGGATTTTCACGCACAACCATCTCTAGGGTTTACAGAGAATCGTCCGAAAAAGAAAAAACATCCAGTGAGCGACAGTTCTGTGGGCGGAAATGCCTTGTTGATGCCAGAGGTCAGAGGAGAATGGGCAGACTGGTTCGAGCTGATAGAAAGGCAACAGTGACTCAAATCACCACCCGTTACAACCAAGGTAGGCAGAAGAGCATCTCTGAACGCACAGTACGTCGAACTTTGAGGCAGATGGGCTACAGCAGCAGAAGACCACACCGGGTGCCACTCCTTTCAACTAAGAACAGGAAACTGAGGCTACAATTTGCACAAGCTCATCGAAATTGGACAGTAGAAGATTGGAAAAATGTTGCCTGGTCTGATGAGTCTCGATTTCTGCTGCGACATTCGGATGGCTAGGGTCAGAATTTGGCGTCAACAACATGAAGCATGGATCCCATCCTGCCTGTATAACGTTCAGGCGTGTGTGTTGGTGTATGCTGTGTGTGGGGAATATTTTCTGGCGCACTCTTGGGCCCTCCTGGTACAAATTGAGCACCGTTGCAACGCCACAGCCTACCTGAGTATTGTTGCTGACCATGTCCATCCCTTATGACCACAATGTACCCAACATCTGATGGCTACTTTCAGCAGGATAATGCGCCATGTCATAAAGCTGGAATCATCTCAGAATGGTTCTTGAACATGAAAATGAGTTCACTGTACTCAAATGCCTCCACAGTCACCAGATCTCAATCAACCTAGAGCATCTTTGGGATGTGGTGGAGAGGGAGATTCGCATCATGGAAGTGCAGCCGACAAATCTGCGGCAACTGTGTGATGCCATCATGTCAATATGGACCAAAATCTCTGAGGAATGCTTCCAGCACCTTGTTGAATCTATGCCACGAAGAATTGAGGCAGTTCTGAAGGCAAAAGGGGGTCCAATCCGTTACTAGCATGGTGTACCTAATAAAGTGGCCGGTGAGTGTATATGGTAAATGAGGATAGATGGAGACACAAGGTGAGGGAGCAGAGCAGTGCAGTTATTGGGTGTTGTAGGTGATCCTGAACAGGTGGGATTGGAAGGTGGGGACAGTCTGACACATTTTAGTAGAGATTTCCAGAGTATGGAAGATGCACAGGAGAAGTCCTGGATAAGGTTAATGAGAAGAGTAGATGGTAGTAGAGTGAAGCTGATGGTCCTTTGAGGAACCAAGATAACGCATGGGATGGTATTGGATGTTTATTGGCTGATGCTGGGAGAACGTAGTGACGTCATGCGAGTGGCATGAATTCAGACCTCTCACATGACTTCACCTCCCTCATCCAGCATGGGAGAGAGTGATGCAGGGACGTGCATAATAAACACCAAAATTTACTACAAACATGAAGTACAATAATATTTTGGAGTGTTTAAAACATACAAACATATAAAAATTTGGGAAAACAAGGCTGCAAAGGGTCCAAACTGTCAGTATTCTGAAGAGTTAATGTCCTATTCCCCTCTCTGCCAGTCACAGTGCAAGTTGCCTCTCATTTTAACAGTAACTAAACAGAGACCCCACAGTGCCAAAGGCCATGTAAAACAGGTTTAAAACAAAAAACACATACTATTTATGACAAATGGAGCTTTATGAAGGTCTGTGTATTCATACAATGATGGAAAACAGAAACAGGAGGTAATATATTAAGTGGTCATAATGGGTTTGTATTTTAAATAATCCTGAAATCCTATTCCGTAAATCAATGGTATTGAAAAATTATAATTTATCTTTATTTATAAACATTTAAATTTAATTCTATAAATAAAGCAAAATTTGTGTAATAAAAAAAAGCCATAAACACTCAGTGGAGGTGGTGGGGGGGGAGTATATCACTGTAATGCCTAGCTTGCTGTCTGTGTTCTTGTGACTTTCAGGGTAAGGTAGTGACATGCACCTTTTCAGACTCACTCCACCCCTGTGCACAGAGGAGTTTATTTCCTTTTCTTCTTCTACCAGGCCTCCATGTCAGCTCCTTCCAGCCACAACTTGTTTCTGCAGATTTAGCAACACAGAACTATTACATTTGTGATAAAAAGTTGGAGGAGAAGATGATAAAGTGTGGAAACACAGATTTCTTGCTCCCTTAACCCCATAACGCAAAAGGATGTAACTGTACGTCCTGTTGCGTATGGGGAGTATGAAGCGGCTTCACGGGCTCAAGTAGCAAATGCCACTTTTTTGCCATTTTGAAAAATATTTAAAAAAAATCAATAAAAAGTGAGCAAAAGTCGTACAGTCCTAAAATTGGTAGCATTGAAAACGTCATCAAAAGTGACACCAGCCAGAGCTCTATACACCAAAATATGAAAAAGTTATTAGCGCCGGAAGACGGCAAAATGAAGAATTCTTTTTCATTTTTGTAAATGTATGAAAACATTATAAAACCTATACAAATTTGTAATCTCTGTGGGGCGTCCGAAAAATGAGAACACAAAAACCAAAGGGCCTGGTCCTTAAGGGGTTAAAGTCCAGTATTATGCCACAGCAGCCAATCTAGCAATAGTGCCCTTTCCAATATAGTAACAATAGTAGCCAATTTAGTCAGTGTGCCTGTACAGTAGCCAATACAATAACAGTGCTGCAAGTAGCCCATTGCCTGCGATTTCAATGGGAGCAAGGGGAAAACAAAATGGTAAGGCTCTGAAATGGGCACAGGAATAGGGGAATTGTATGTGTATTTGGATGGGAATGTTAAAGTTTATGTGCTAATATAAACAGAAAGGTCTGGAGAGAGAAAACAGAGGGAGGTATAAGTGGGCTGTGACTGAATAAAGATGAAATACAGCTGGTTGCATGGTGTAGATGGTGTGCAGGCAGGCGGCTGTGGGAAATCTGTGACCACCCAATGCCACACAGTCACTGACCTGCTGATGGCTGAAGAAGAGCAGTTCCTTCTTTGTGTCCTGGCAGATGAGGCTGAATATTTACCCCCTTATCATTCTCTCTATCAGTGCCACAATTTTGTCAACACTCAAGTCCTCCCATGAAGTAGCATCACTGAACAGACTGTTACCTACTGGACACAGTAATTATCTTTCCTCCAAAACAGAGAGGAGATAACTATTGTATCTTGCTGACAGCTGCATTGTCTTCACCAGAGCCTCCATACATCAGGACAGGCCTGTTCTAATCCAGGTGTCAGGCAGCTATAGGTTTAGAAGGGAAGTCCAAACCTGGAACTTTGGTGGAGGCTTTGAGTCTGTCTCTTGAAATAGTGGAGACCCTGGGGCATGTGCCTTCCCTATAATCTGGCCCTGGGTGTATCCGCCAGTTGCAAAGCACAAATTTGGTTAAGGACATTTCTTTCCTTAGAAAACAAAAATGTTAATAACAATGCTCCAGCAAAACACCAAAAAATAATGTCTGCCACTTGTGAGATGTGACTCACATATCCCATAAGGATAATAGCCCTTATGCACATAAAACATCTTGTTTCAATTAAACAAGTTTGTACCTTTAACAAGTTTAAGTACATAGTAAGAAATAGTGTTAAGAAACATAAACAAAAATTTGAATTGTACGTTATACATGAATTGAAGGTTTGAAGGGTTTGAAACACCTGTACAAGGTTGCCCATGTGCCTTTACTGCCTTGTAGATAAACTTTAAATGTTCATCAATTGATTCAGTAGTTCTGTTTTGTACTTTTGTACTGTGTGCAGACCCTCCATGCTTCTTTGTTCACATCTCTGAGCTCTGCTGAATAGGAGGAGCTGCTGCAGCAGAGTACGACTCCCCCTCCCTATTCTAGTCTGTGTCAGTAGGTCAGTATGGACTATGACGAGAGAGACAGAGGGTGATGTCACTTGGATGACCTTGAGCAGAGACAGGCGGTAGCTGTATGTGGATGCAGATGGCAGCATGCTGAGAACATGGGAAGGCTGCTGCTTTCAAAGAAGGCAAAGACACAAGTACATATACATAAAGAGACATGTCTAACAGAAGAGATCCAACCACTTCAACACCTAATGCTTAGAATATCAAAAAATATGAAGAAAGTTTTTTAACCTTGCACTAGTTCTGTTGAATTTAGTCCAGCATTGCCATGCTCATAGCATTTTTCCACTTTTCATATCTGTGATTTAGGTTGACTCTTTTCCATACCATTGCAAGTTTGGGGATATCAGTAAATTTAGTTTTAAGTAGGTAGAATGTCACAGTTGTGTGTTTGAAACTTATTTTTCACATGTGTGCCATTGCGTCTTGTTTACATCACATGTATTTCTATTGGCTCATACACACAGTTGTGGTTTTCTCAACACCATTTATGAGCCTAGTGCCCCAGATCAACAACTCACAGAAGATCCTATTTTCGTCTGTGTCTGTGGCTCTGCCCTCCCATGCAAAATGAAGTGTTATCCATGTGCCATCCATATCTGTGGATCAGTTTCTAGGTAACACAATTAAGTGAAAATCCAAAGGTTTTGTTAAAGCTGCTGACATCATTTGAGAGCCTTCCTTTCTTTTGGTGGTTCCACAGAAATGGATGATTTGGCCTGGTTGAGGTAGGAGGGATAGCTGTCGGTAGTCCGTGGCCTGGGTCAGTCTGGGTGCATTCGCATTTATTATCTTTGTCCAGCTAACAGATTCATGCCAAAGCTAGACACTAAAGTTAACTAATGACCTCATCCAATGCCCATAAGGATATAAGGATAGTTATAAAGATCAGAATGTTGTACTTAGTGTTTTTTGATCAGTCTTTTGAATAGTTATTCTAACAAATCTCATAGGGAACCAATTTACTGGAGGGAAAATGATGCCAAAATCTGGACATATATAGGAAGCTCCCTAATTTATCCTAAACAATGTGATAGAGTACAGCTAAAGGAGTAGTGTAGGGCCCCGGATCAGTAAAGCATTGAACTTTGGACATTTTAATATTTCCCCTATACAAAGTCAGCACATAATAATAATAATCATCATCATAATAATCACTTCTTACTGAATCTCTAGTGTTTTGTTATATAAATTCTGTTTATTAGTACTGTATATGTATAGAACTGCAGAAGGAACACTGAGATACATTTCTGACTGTATATTTCTAAAGAAAGTTATTTTCCACAGCTTGTTTACCAAAAATGCACACTGTTTGGAAAGTTGTTTACCTATTTAGAAACTTGTCATAGAATAATATGGGTACACAATGTAAGTCTATGGGAGAAAGCTTTATCAATGTTTGTGCTGAAGTAGAACGTATATAAAGATAACAGTCCTAGCTCCTAGTGTCTTGCAGTTAGAGAAAAAGCTGGAAATGTCGGGAAAAAACATTTGGTAAGAGATACAATAAGATTATAAAGAAGGTCACTCACCAGATGTTGTTGTGCTCGTATTTAAGGCACAACTCTCATGTAAGCATCAGTGTCCCTGTGGGTGTAGCCAAAACGCTTCTTGTCTCTAGCTTGGGGTGCTAAGTCAGCTGGCATTTGAGGATGTTGAAATAAGAGAAGGGCGCAACACCACATGTACAGATTGCAATGATGGTACATAAAATAGACTTTATTGTTGCAAAATCAATAAAACTTTACTTAGCACAGTCCTTCAGAACGTTAAGAAAAGACAGAGCTTGGGGAAGAAGACTGCCAGTCTTCCTAAACAACCAGAAGAAGAAACTGAGACAGTGGTACTCTGCCATTCTAGGGGTACTTCTAAGAGAGGGACAGGCCTTTCCCCAGTGTTGAACACTTCTGTCAGGGAAGGGATTGGAGAAGTCATCACTATGCTTTGCTTCTATTGCTCACAGTTTTCTCGATCTCTGCTTGCTGTGATTTTATAGAAAGCTTCTATCTTTATTAAAATTCATAACTTTTTATTGGATATGCATTAAAAACCAACATCTAAATAATTTAAAATAACAGTAAAATCATCCAGTGCATCCAGCTAGGGATCATGAGTGATCACTTCACTTGGGCCCCACTGCAGAGTACTTATCACTATATAAGTCAATCTGCACATTTGATACCCCTTAGTGACCCCATAACAGGGGCCACTGTATCTAACTGTTCCCCGATGTAGACCCTCTGATGAATCCCATGTGTGAAGAAACGCGTCAGGGTGAGGGGATGCAGGGGTATTTTTGATTTTTCATAGGGCAAGACTGAATGGTACTGCTCTTGTAAGGGCAGGAGACAACTCCGGGACGATAGGGAGAGTGTAGGGGCACCTTTGATTTCTCCTCACATCCATTCCTCCCTAGGAGAGGACTTATACTTCCGACCCAGGAACCCACCAGGTACCTGTGTACAGACACCAGCATGTATGGTAAGATGCAAATATTTTCTACTAAATCTGTGTGTCTAAGAGATCAAGAGACTTTCTATCTGAGTATTTGGTGTGTACATAGTTTGATCCCAGTGATACTGTGACCATCAGGGCTGGATGCACTGGATTAATTTACTGTTATTTGATATTATTTAGATGTTGGTTTTTAATGCATATCCAATAAAAAGTTATGAATTTTAGTTATCTTACTTGACTGGTAAGATTGATATTTGCAAAGTGGGAGCGACGTTGGCCCCCAAAACTGTGTATGGCAACCTCGCTTGGTGTCTATATATTTATTTTTTGGCTAATTACAAAGCTTCTATCTTTAGTTGCAGTGGACAGAAATCTGACCATGGTCACACAGGTGCACGGCTCGTTATATCACACAGCTCTGTGACATAATGGGGCAGATTTACTTACCCGGTCCATTCGCGATCCAGTGGCGCGTTCTCTGCGCTGGATTTGGGTCCGGACGGGATTTATTAAGGCAGTTCCTCAGCCGTCCACCAGGCGGCGCTGCTGCGCTGAAGAGCATCGGAACGCACTGGAATACACCGAGCCGGGCCGAGTGAAGGTAAGTGCAATTTTCGCAACACATTTTTTTTTTAAATGCGTCGGTTTTTCCAAATCTGTCGGGTTTTCGTTCGGCCACGCCCCCGATTTCCGTTGCGTGCATGCCGGCGCGGATGCGCCACAATCCGATCGCGTGCGCCAAAATCCCGGGGGCAATTGAGGGAAAATCGGCGCAAATCGGAAATATTCGGGTAACACGTCGGGAAAACGCGAATCGGGCCTCAGTAAATGACCCCCAATTTACTAGGAAATTATTTTTTAAGTAAACAATGAAGCTTCCCATCGAATGACAGCAAAGGACTGAGATCTAGAAAACCACAAGGAATTGATACAAAAATTATATTGGAAAATTGTATATCTTTTCATTACACAAGCAATGATATTTACTTGCTGAAATTGAAACACCCCTTTAATAAATTGTGTACATGGCGGAGTAAGAGGAGAATGAATTATTCTGCTATGATATTTTTCAATGTTCAGAAAAGCTTGACTGCATATATCCTATTAAACCCAAAGATACACTATTAAGCCTTCCTGTGGTTGAACTCTTGTTTTGTGCAGGTTCTTACGTAGAAGAACAATATGGAAGAAATTGTTAGGGGATTAATGCTGCTGGAACTCCTATGCAGTGGGCTCGCATTGTCATATAATCTTGTATTTCATAAGTATCACTTGTTCACAATTCAGCTAACTGGATAATGGAGAGAATAGAAAGTATAATACGTGTCAGGCCTGATCCTCAGAGTACCATGCACATTTGGTGATAGCAATCTGGGAGGGTGACTGTCTCATCATGGAAATAAAGATATTCACTTTGAATGTCCTACCACTATATTAAAGCTGCTTAAGAAGAGTGAAAACATCAGGTGTAGAGATGAGCGAGCACTAAAATGCTCGGGTACTCGTTATTCGAGCACACATATATATTGTTCTTCACATGCTATTTTGTTCGCGCCGTTCCGCGCGTATCTCCCGACAAGTAAGCAGATGTGCCGAACATCTGTAATCTATTCTGCACTGTGTTCTGCACTGTGTTTTTATCTTAAATGATCCTGTGTTCACTGTGTTCACTGTGTTCACTGTTTTTATTCTATTCTTCACTGTTCTTTACATCTGCTAACTTGTCGGGAGATAATATACGCGCGGAACAGTGAAGAATAGATCGCAGATGTTTGCAAATTATCAGAAGACATTATTTTTCAATTAAATAACACATTTTATTCCTGAACCATGGTCCCTTTGAAAAATGCTCGGGTCTCCCATTGACTTCAATGGGGCTCGTTACTCGAAACGAGCACTCGAGCATCTGGAAATGTTCGGCTCGAGTAACGAGCACCCGAGCATTTTAGTGCTCGCTCATCTCTAGTTATAACCATATAAAGAGACGCAAGTCAGAATCCAAAAAATGGGACTGAGCCTTAAGCTACAAAATGGCTGCGTCCTTAAGGGGTTAATGGAGTAGGTCGAGTCCAATATACCTCCCAAATTAATAATAGCGCTGAAGGGGTCAGAAACAATGTACACACTGTAACCACAGACTACCAAAGCAATGCAGAGATAATCATCTTTTTATGGTAATGCAGGCCAGAGTTTCCATATTTGCAGGTTACAAAACTGCTCTGGGTCTTCTCTAGAAGCATCTTGACTTTAGCTATGATTGCCATTTGCAGCCTTTGTCTCTGTCATAGCTATGCTATTTTTGAGGCAAATGTGGCAATGATCCACCCAGTTGTACTTACAGGATAATTTGCATATTCATAGGAAGATGATTATCTCCACCCTGCTCCATCAGTTTATGACCAGAAAGTTATGTTTCTGCTTCTATTGAAGCCACCTACGCAGCTGTTATCAGCACCTCCTAGACTCCCTTTAAATAAAAGTGCTACACTGCATGTAATTTTTGCACAGGGCATTACATTATAACAGATAATGTGATTTAAATAAAATGTCTATCTAGACCGATTACTGCGTTCATAATTATCTCTCGTAAAATGATTTCACCAATCAAAATCTAAAAATAAATAAAATTTAAATAATTTTGCATCAATCCCAGAATAAATCATTTTATTTCCCATGATATATTCATTAGCTTGTTTTATATTTATGCTTACTATTTTCGCTTTTTATGCAATTTATACGTGTATTAAATGTTTCTGGCTAGAAAGTGAAATGTATTACAGTGTACCAAAACCAAACCGGAATGGAACTAAACAAATATGTGAAATAACGGGCTCATTTAATGTGCATTACGAGGCAGAAAGCGAAATGAAATCACCATTTTCCTGATTGCAAACTATGGCATGCTGTTTAGTTAATTGTAAATCCTCTAGTCAGACAAATAAATGTACATGTTTCATGTTGACATTTCTTATAATATATTTCCTGGGTACAAATAGTTCGGCTTTGAAAAAAACACGACGACAAAAAAATAATTTTCAAATACGAGCTGTCACTAGTGATGAATGTACCCATTTCGGCCAAGCCCCTAACAAAAGTTTGGTTTGGGTACCTGAACCTGGTAACACCCGATTGGCGCTAGCTGTGAACCCTTTAAATGGGTGCGCGCCAACATTGGCCCTGGGATCATCGCTCCCCATGACATCATCCAGGAGCAACGATGCTGGAAGAATGCCAGTGGCATCCAAATCGGATCCAGCACTGATTGCGGGTATTTCTGTCGGGGATCAGCCAAACGGCAAACCTGGACTATCGGCTGAAGTCATATAACTCTGTGTTATTCAGTTCCACTTAAAATTATAAACTAAATTGACAATTTGGTGTTACCAATCTCATTGTAAAAGGGATTTTTTTGCCGCACAGCGAAATACAGCACTGATGGACTTCACAGTTATATACTCTTAACTACTAATACCCAATTGTTAATTTATTCAGAAGTGGCTAAGTGGAATAACTGAGGAACCACACAATCCAGAGCTATATACTTAATCAAGAACTATTAGTTTACGAAGAATACAGGTACTTACTAAAACAAAAGAAAGAAAAGATAAGCGGCACTCACCATCCAGAAGTCTTCTTTATCAATCACCTATATGATGCAGAGGGGATACAACCGGACACATTAAAAGGCGATGGGCCATTTCATGTTACACATTCTTCATCTAGCTAGAAGGCCAGATGAAGCGTGTAGCTTACAAAATGCTCAAATTCTAGAAAGAAAATATCCTAAAAGGTAAATTTTGAGTCAAGAGTTATCCACATCCTTATATAGTGGTGTATGTATATCTACTTTTCTATACATAGTTAAAGGAAATCTACCATCAGGATCATGGATTATAAACCAAATACACTTACATCCTGGTATGTGCCCCCTTTATTAGGATCTGCTCTTCTTTTAACTTCTTATGCCCTCGATTTATAAGAAAATATGCTTTACAAATTATGCAAATGAGCCTGAGGGGATCTAGGTAACTTCTATAGAGAGTGGAGCCCCTCAGGCTCATTTTGAAGCATTCTTTTGTAAAATCTAAAGCATAAAAAGCTTAAAGAAGAGCGGATCCTAATAAAGGGGGCACACACCAGCATGTAAATGTACTTGGTTTATAATCCATAATCCTGATGGTAGTTGTACTTTAAAACAGATAAAACAGACTACCTGCAGCCACGACTAGAGGGAGCTCAGTTCATAGAAACTAATGTAGTTTCAAGGGATTCAATAGAAGCTGTAAAAATTTTTGCATTTTTGCTCTCACTGATTGTGGAAGTAGTTCAGTGCTGATGCCATTCACCCCTCAAGCCCTGTAACCAAGTGTGGTTTCCCACCATAGGTCCACTTGACCATGTTTGTTAACTAGACCCTATTTTTTTTACTTGCAGGGTGCATTTGTACGCTCTGATTTTCTGATGCATTTTTGAAAGCCAAAATCAAGAGTGGATTATAATAGAAGATAACATCAATGAGAGTTGCTGCTTCTCCTTTTTGGTTAGGACACCCTACTCCTGGTAAGGACATCAAAAACTGAATCTGGGAGTGCACCCTAAATTCAAGTGAATAAGACTGGGCTGTTATGCTAGGGACAGCATACACAAAAAATACAATAGCAAGCAACATGAAAAATAATTTTTTATATATTTTCTATTGCTTTAGAATGACATAAAATTGAAATAAGTTAAAATGTGTCTTATTTATTTAACAACAAACACAAAAATCTTTCTCTTATTTCATTACAAGAAAAATTACTCTTTTTAACCATCAACAGAACATTACAGAAGCTTTTTCGCCAGAGGAGAATGTTTTATTGTAACTATTTTGCGGTACATGGGGCTCATTGATTAAATGTTATTCCTTCATTATTCGTGTGACACATCTCCACTCCAGAGTGTGATTGTCATTTACTGATCTTCAGAGCTGCTAACCAGCTAGGAGGGGTATTGAGGAACATCATGTAACTCTATAAAACCTTCTTTCTATTCAACCTTCAGAAATTACAATTACACTTAACATTATAAATTTTAAAAAACAATCAATAATCTTGAGGCTTTGGGTTCGGAGGCGGTTTACAGTAAATCAGAGGGAACGACACAATTTTAAGTCTCCTACACCTTTTAACTTCTATAACTTGTGCTGCTGCTTAAAGGGAGTCTACCGGCACCCTCACCATTTTTAAACCATTTGCATCATCATACCTCACCTAAAATAGTTTCTTGTTGCTGAAGAGCCACACTTGTATGGGATTTGAAATGAAAGACCACCATTGTCAGAGCAGAGTGAGCAGGAGGAGGATGGTAAGGGGGGGGGGGCATGACACACACTATGGGGCTTATTTACTAAGGGTCTGCGGACCACATTTTCGTGGGGTTTCCCGAATTTTTCCATTTTGCGAAGTAAAAAGTACTAGAGAATAGTGGTAGTTGTTACATTTTAAGGGGGCTGCCTTACAATTTAGCCAAAAGAGGCAATGTTTTCATCATCCCATCCTGGAAAATGTATTTGCATATTTTCACAGAATGCATTAACTCCTTAGTTAAAGGCTCCAGTACCTAGGGAATTTTAGTTTGTGATGGTTTAAGGGCCATAACTTTTTTTTTGGCATTCGACCTTAGATTTTTGTGCAGTTTTTTTCAGGACATAAAGAGCTCGTTAAAAAGGTAATAAACGTTTAAACATTTTTTTTTTAATTTTGGGTTAAAAGTGGAAAAAAGACTGAAAAAAGTCTCGGGGATTTTTTTTATTATATGGGGAAATGTCGCTTCTCTATGCATCACCCTCATTTAGCACGGGGTGTGAGGAGCGGAGAAGCAGTAATGAACCACATCTCCCTTCTCCCTAGTGTCTCCGGGTGCCTCTGACAACCGAAGACCGGGTCGTGCTCCCGCGGTTAGCGCGGCAGCAGCAGAGAACTGTAGCGATGTCAGGACCTGAGTCGGCTGACATCTAAAGTCAGCGGGTGGTCTGAATAGAGTTAATGGCTGTAAGTATTCACACGCCTGCAAGGTGGCCTTTAATGGCAAAGCTTCAATAAAGGAGAGTTTTTGATTTTCCGACCCTAGTCAGAAGCCTTACACTCAGCTAAACCGGTTCCCTACACTGTACTGAAGTGATGCAAAGACATGGAAACAGCTCTGGAATCTTTTCCTTATGGAAAGGCTTCATGTCAGGCTTTTTGAAAGTCATGCTTGATGTTAAGAAGGCTGCCTTACAAGGTAGCTAGGAGGCAATGTTTTCCTTATGGCATCCGGGAAAACGTATTTCCTTCAGTCAGTGGCTGTATGTCTACACATGCTTAAATTTCAAGGTATTTGTGAGAAGAGATCTTACTTCCCAACTCTAGAATATAGTTGTGGATTGTGTACACAATGGGGCCCATTTACTTACCCATCCTGACGCATTCCCCGAAACTGCATTGTCCGACAGGAATGCACTCTGCCACGATTCACTAAGATCATGCGCACGGCATCCTGCATGTGTCGTTTCCCCACTCAGGTCCAACAGAGTTCACCTTCTTCCCGGTGCATGTAAGTGCTTGATCTCGTGACACAATTTGAAAGTTAAATCCCGCACTCAGTCCGAATCAGTCGGATCATCCGACGGCCCGCCCCCGATTTCTGTTGCATGAAAGCTAGCGCAGCCACACCACAATCCGATCGTGTGCGACACAATCCCTAGTTAAATACCTGTCACAGCCGTGCAAAACCCGAAAGGATCGGAAAATCCGACGAAAGTGCCGCCATGGACCCTTAGTAAATAAGCCCCATTGTGGTCTGATAAATTTATCTATAAATATATAATTTCTTTATATATACAGAAAATATATATTTCATTGGTTATGTGGTGCTGCTGTATGTGTGCATAGTATATGACATTTCAGTCCTGGCATATTACTACCGTCTTCGTGTTTATTTTATCATATAAGGAGTCGCTGACTAATAAAGTATTTTGCATAAGTCAGTCTTGTGTGTCCAGGAGATTAAGGCTATCAGTAGCACTGCTCATTATGCATTAGGCTGACTGTATTATCAGTAACTCCACGGCTGCCTATACTAATAGACACACTTCTTATTTTTAAGGGCTGGTTTTATACTTTCATTTTCCGGCCTATATTAATATTCTCTCTTTCTGTATCAGTCACCCTGTTTATCCTCCTACCTTTCCGCTCCCGCTGCTCTGTGTATCGCATTCTGCTGTAGCAGTCATTCATTATCTAAAAAACGGCTCATGTATATAGGTGAGGAGATGGCAGATGACCTTTCCCCGTACACACTTACTTGTTTAATTAGCTGCTTTTAGATGCTAGCAGCGGTCCGGCTTTCTAATTACATAGATGAGACATGTTGACTTGTCAAACTGTAAGGTCAAATATTAAACAAGACTTTGCCCAAAAACACAGTATGAAATATGGAGATGTTTAAAGGAATTAAGTGTCTGAACGGCTAGGTTTACACCTTGTGGATAGAACAATGTTGGTTACAGTGTTGACATTTGAGATATCAGGCTTGAGGAAGGCTCCAGGCCATAGGTGCCGAAACGTAGCTTGGCACATGTTGGAATAAACCAGTACTTTTTTCTCACAAGCCTTTGGAGTGCGGCCATTTTTTCTTCATTTTGAATTATATTTAGGACTATTTGTGCAGGTCCCTGGATGTGCACCCAAACCTGGTCTCTTGAGTGCTGCGACTATTTTCTCTCTAGTGTTATCTACACACCCCCAATGCATCAGTTTAGGGCAGTAACTACAACTCTCACCGCCATGGAGAAATCCATCTGGGCATTGACATTTACTTTAATTATATATATATATATATATATATATATATATATATATATATATATATACATATATATATGCTTTTCTTCAATTGGATGTTCTAAAAAATTTACCAGTGTTATATGTATTCATATAGTCCCTTAGCAACAAGATTGTTGTCTTTCGATTTGACCACCTCTGCTGGAGGGATTGCTCAAAGAAACCAATTTTTTTGCATATAAAATGGGCAGGGTTTGCAACATGTCCCACCGAGTGTGGAGGTGGTTTCATTGCATTTTTGCTGCAAAAGGAGGCAAAAAAATTCCATTAGACTCGACTTCCCATCTTGTAAAGCAGTCCTAGGCCTGAGACGTATAATAAACATCTAAAACTTCTGCCTTGGAGCCTGAAAAGTGGCATACAAAGTTCTGTGTTATAGAAATATAAGCATGGCTGTTAGAAAGGGTCCAATAAGCCACATTCACATATTTAGAAGGGCCATGAAATAAACCTTTCCGTATAGTGAAAGAAAATCCTGGTTAAAGCTGTGCTGAAGGGAAACTGAATGATGCTGATTTATGTCCTAAAAATCAAAAAGTTCAATGGGAAAGCAATACAAAACATTTCATGAACCTCCGGATGCAATCAGTGTGCCGCCACATGATTTGGGTTGATAAATTGTTATGGGCAGAGATTTTAAAAATCTATACAACACAAATCCCTAATATGGTCATGTCCTTGAGGCCTACTAAGCTACTGCTATCCATGAGTCATTGCAAGACTGGCTTTCAGAGACACTTCTGAGTATGATTGAGAATGCAGAAGTCATTACTAGAGAGACTTGACATTAGAATATATAAAGAGAAGTATCTAATGGAAATGGAAATGCAGAAGTTGATTTTGCCTTTCCATACAGATGTCACCTGTAACCCTTAATTTTTAGAGGTATTTTATGTAATTCTCATCTCCTGAGGGCTTCTAAATTGCATATTAAGTCCAATTTAGAAACACCATTACCAAAAAGATACATGTTAGCTCAGCATCATCAGTAACTGATATTTATGATAATTTTTGAGAGGCTCATGCTTAGAAAAAATGATTAGTTGTTACATCTACAAGCTGTTTAGATGGAATATCCTGAGCTCCATCATTGTTGGTTTGTAGACACTCATGTCAGGACAATGGAGTCATTTGGAGGTTGTCAAGCTTCTGGGGTAGTGAACCCCCTGGACCACAGTGGATGGTGACACAAGCCGATACCTGGCACCAGAATCTAGGTGGCACCCGGTCTTCACCAAAGCCTGCCGCAAAGCAGAATGGCCTTGCTGCAGTGTGGTGCCACCAGGTCGTTCCACAGGTACAACTTGTCCGTGGTGGCAGCAAAGGTCGAGGTACAGGACCGCTAGACAGCCTCGAGGTCGGGGACAGGCAAATAGTCAGGGCAGGTGGCAATGGTGCAGAAACAGGAACTGAGCAGGAGATCAGGGCTGGCAGCGAAGAAGCAAGGTCAGGGTCAGGTCCGGGATCACAACAGGAGATCATAATACAGGAATCGCTCTGGAGTAGTTTTCTCAATGGCATTAGCTAAAAGATCTGGCGGGGGCTGCTGTGAGAAGTGACCAGTGCCAATCAACGGCGTGCTGGCCCTTTAAGTCAGCGAGTGCCGGCGCCCTAGGGATCGGGGATGCACGTGCTGGCCAGCCAGGACGGGATCAGGAACATGGAGAGGTGAGTGCACTCGTAGAGAGATTTCGGACGAGAACGCAGAGGACGGGGAAGAACTGGAGGAAGGGCAGCAATCGCCTAAAAAGAGAAATGTAGGAGTTTTGATGGCACAGCTTGGGCTGGGTGCACGCTTGACTAGTCGACCCAAAAGTTGATATTTCAACATGCGGCCGGCATAACATCACCATGCCTGGACAACATTTACTACACCCTATAACAGTGGTGGCGAACCTATGGCACGGGTGCCAGAGTTGCCACTCAGAGCCATTTCTGTGGACACTCAGACCATCGCCCAAGGAAAGAGTTTACTAAATAGGACCAAATCCACCTGGAGTCCCAGGCAACTTAAGAGATACTATTTTAAAGCAACATTTCATTGGCTGTTTGTAACTGCGAGAAAAGTGAGAGGCTGTTGACAGAACTGCAATGTCTTTAAAGGTCATCCTACTGGACCCACCATTCTCCTTCTACAGAGAGATCCCAGAGAGAAGCTACAATGATAGTCTGCATTTGCCCTTCTTTCAACTGTATTGGTGGCCTCAGGGGGTGATACGAATTCAGGAAGAACAGGTAGCAATAAGTTACTCCTTAAAATGCCATGTTGGCACTTCATGGTAAATAAGTGGATTTTAGTTGTAGCTTAGGCACTTGGTCTGTAAAAGGTTCACCATTACTGCCCTATAAGGTATGTTTAGGGGTGTAACAGTCGTCCCGCTGGTGACTGGTTAATATTTAGAACTGTTAGCCCTCTATTACATGCTGCTATTATTTCTGCCATTAATAAGTGTCTGCATTCCTAACTTCTGTGCTCAAACTGCAAGAGACCATTCTACTAGATGTATAGATATCTAAGTCTCCATTCCTTGCTTTTCCTTTTGATATCCTCATTACCATTTCCAGGGCCACATGAGGCCGAATTCTCAAGTTTTCCCATCTACTACTGTGTTCAGACTGTTTAGAAACAACAAGAAGCCACTATGTACAGTATGTGCACAAATAATTTAAAAGCACATGAAAAGAACCCTAGTACATATACAATCAAAACACCACTGATCCCAACCATCACCTCTACAATACACCACTTCTCCTAATGTCCAAACTGAAGAGGATTAAAGGAACAAGACTCTAACCTTTAAATCGAGATTTAATCCTTTCAGATGCAGAACCTTCAAAGTATAATCCCATCTCACTTTCTTCTTTTTAAGTTTACCAACCTCATTGCAAAATAGGTACATGATCAATACCTCTAAGGCACCTCACAGGATGACCGACTTTAGCTAATTTTTTCAGAATTAGTAAGTCTACACGTTGTGTTGGTATCATGATGTAATGTTTCTCCATACTTATCCTGATCTCTATAGTAGGTTATAAAGACTTAGATCTTGAAGCAGTTTTAAAATGTTTCTCTAGCATTCATCGATGTAAGGCATATAGATTGGGCAGGGTCTTTTTCACACTTATATCTATGAAGTATAGTTTTGTGTCTTTTGTGTACTTGTGGAATCCAGTTCTCAAATTTACAGCAACAATTATCCTTTCCAATACACGCACTTACAGTACCACATAGCGTGAATTCGCTTTCAACACTACTGCATGGGTATGGCACCAACTAACAAGAAGAGCTGAGTGTCTACTGATTGTGGGTGTTATCCTCTTACATGCTGTGGTTAAGCATGATCCCTGCCATGTAAGGCTGTTTTACATTATTTTCCCCAATGAATGGACCCTAACGCTGCTTTTAAGAGGGTTCTTATCATTGTTTTGTTCCAAACAAGGACACCAGGGCTGCATCTGCCTTGTGGCGGGATGAAAATTCAGCCTCAGGCGAAAGATAGCAGAGCCCTGATGGGGGCGGCAGATTGCAAGTAGTAGTATTGCCACAGTGGGGGCAGCATAAAACCGCATGTCTGCATTGATCTGTATGAGCATTATCTATTGGGGCATCCTGACATTGTATACTATGTACAGGGGCGAGTCGGTTTACACTATCTATGTGGAGTCTGCCTTTATATACTATCTATGGGGGTGTAGAGAATAAAATTAATGGGAAATCTGTATGTAGCAGGGCAATTTATGGCATACTGTATATTATTTAATTGGGGAATATCTATATGGCTGGCTGTTTAGCTGTATACAGAGCGGGGCTGGATGTAAATTGATTAGAGAAGGCTATCAATAAATAAATTAGGGGTGCTGTATATAAACAGATGAGAGGTGTGTATATAAATTAGCAGGGTGATGTATAAAAAGTACTAATCGGATTGTGTAATAATTAAAGGACACAGTATATAGCCTTGTAATTGTGTTCACATGAAATGTTTGCATTTTGTTTTAAAACATATTGCAAACACATCATGCAACACACAAAAGTAGTAATATGTGTTATGTCAGTAGTAATATGCATTTTTCATTGTTAATTACTACTAATTTTAAAGGACAAAGCACATATAACTACTTATATAAATAACCTTATATCCACATGCGTATGGTGATGAGTTTCACCTGACACATTTGCAGGGTTTCAAAACACAATGGGGAAGAAGTCATTAGGAAACCTAACCACTTGATAAGTGGCAGGTTTCAGATGGAATCCGACCCGAGCTTAGTTTGTTGTTAGTAGTATTTATAAACCGCGGGACTCGCTCGGTACGCAGCTGACCTCTATGAAGTGAAGAAGAGAACGCAGCGGCATTGCTGGATAAGCGCCCAGCGCATATCCTCCCTGCCATGCTATAAAGTTTAAAAGTGTTTGATTAAACACGGCACTACCGCAGGTTTAACACTAAACAACAATAACGCTCCCTGGCACCAGCCACCCTGGAGCTGGTGGCTCTGGTATTTCCATATTCTGACAAACTGCCACTTCAAGTGGTAGGTTTCCTTTAGCACACTTTGACTCAGACTTCTGGCAATAATTCGAGCCAAAAACTTGCCATTCCGACTTTTTTGAAGGGTGTTTTGAGAACCACTTTGTCCTTTTTCACCGATTTGTCTGACAATAGGGGTGTGGCCGTTGGAGGGGGAAAGGTCTCCCTAAAAAACGGGGGCAGGGCTGGGTGGACATCCTGCAAAGCACATCAATGATGTGGTGGTAGTCTGTCGGCTGGGTCCTTAGTGACGCTCCCAATGATCGCTGATGTCTGTGGTAGAGTATTTAGAGTATAACTGTATCTTTTCTCATACACTGATTGATAGACCTTAGATGTGGGAGACTCAGGGGTATAGATTTGGTCTGTATTGGAGGGGCTGTAGTAGAAGCGGTCTATGGGATACGCATCCGGTTCTGCTTGGTGATGATCTGCACTCTTCTGCGAGTAGAATCCTTCATCTTAGTCCTCTGCGGCTCTGTTGCCTGTTGTTCGTGGATTGCCGCTTGGAGTTGACTGGATTGTTGGGATTGTGTTCGCACTGCGTCAGTTTTTTGGCTTCATGTGACGAAGTTCGGGATGTGCGATCCGACTATTTAGGATTACTGTAGCGTGGATTTAGATTCAACATAGTGTTTACCCCAGAAGACAAAGTCTTACATGCACCAGGAAGGAAGAAGGTGAACGGCGGACCATGCACGATATCGGGCGCCTCCGATGTTAAGTGAATGTGGTACAGCAGTACATTATCGGTGCATACAATGCACTTTTTAGTGGAACTCCAAGGAAAAGGGTAAGTTAAATGTTGCCCCATGAGTTTGCATAATAGATATATGCTGCTAGTATAAGATTGTCTATTAACTCTATTGCATGGATGATGACCACCACAACATGTATTTATTATTGCTTTAGTCCTAGTGATTGTATCCTACTGCTTGTATTTTTTATGCTCTCTAAATAAAGATTTTTCATTTTTCATGTTATGTATTGAATTGTATATTTTATAATCTTGAGTATATTTTTGAAGGGATTTCTAAAAGTAGAACTTTGGAAAGTAGTGTTGTCAAACTCTCTGTAAGAGCCAGCAACACATTAATGAATCATGTTAATGCTACCTTAGGAGGGGCTTTAAATTACAATGGGTATGGAAAATATTCAGAACCCTTTTAATTTTCCACTCTTTGTTTCACTGCAGCCAATTTTTTGCTCATTAATGTAATGTTCTGTATGTAATAAGTTCAGGGGGGTCTGGTATATATAATACATTTTTCGTGCTGTACATACTTTAACTTATTTAGGGAAATATATATAGGAGGCATTATGTGGGGTATATGTTTTTTTCATGTGATATTATAATGTAAGTGACTATGGTATTTTTAGCGGCGTAGTGTGAAGATGTGATGCCTGTAGCTGAAGTCGTCCGAAAGGTGATTTTAACATTGATAAACCCTGGCCGGGAGAAGTTGTGATGAAGTTCTCTTCCTGATGGAGCAAATCGTCAGCTGTAATATACTTCTGCCTGCGTCTCTGACTAACCAGCTAGTGTAGTGTCAGTCACAGAGTGACAGTGAGACAGTGACGCTGTGTGCCTGCAATGTCAGTGGACCGAATATAGCAATAGATCAGGGGTAGGCTGTGGGGGAAGGGGGGGGGGGGGGTTGTCATTAAAAAAAATTTTGCTCCAGGCAGAAAAAATGCTAGAATGAGCCCTGCATCAATATTGCAGTGGATTATGTTGAATAAGCAATAATTATCTCTTTTTCAGGTACAAATGTAAACCAATAAATGGATGTTTGAGGGGGGGGAGTTACCACTAAATAGGATATAAGGTACTTCTGTTCCCATAATTATCTTTGGACAAGATTTAGCCTGTGGATACCTCAGTTTTACTTATATGGAGCATTGTGTGTACACTAAATGCAAAGTCCCAGACAAATTTGGAACCTATTTGGAGTCCTTAGTTAGATCCCCCTAGTCTATGTACTGCTTCTAGACCATAAGAGAATTTTTGGGGGGTTTCGGAATATCCCTGTTGTACGGCTTAACCCTTGTAATGGAGGATGGGGCTTGTATTGGAGGGTCCTTCGTGCTGCATCTGGACGTTACCTTGTCTAGATTCTCGGTGGCTGTTGTGTAATTCTAGTGGTCATTCTTTTGCCTTGCAGGAGCCGGTACGGTGGTCGGTTGAGGTTATGTTTGGATTAAAAAGTTAGAAATGTATGGTTCTTTACGTTCCAATAAAAGTTCTGCACAGTGAATGGCAGGGAATTCTAGATATTCAAGAAGCTGCAAACACTAATGTTGTGCTCTTACCTTAAGAATCTAATCCTATTTTTCACAATAAGTACTGCATGTGATTTTCCTTTCAGTGCCATTTCCAATAGCAACTTAAAGAAGTTGTCCGGGACTTTAATAGGATGGTCTATTCTTAAGGTTATTTTAAAAATAAGTAATGCATGTCAGTTACCCCTACCAACGCAACCCTTTTCTGTTTTTCACTTTTCACCTTCAATCAACTTTTTATTTTTTTGTTTCCAGAACTGTGTGACAGCTTCTTTTTGCTTGAAAAATTCTACCTCCGAATGGGAAATTAGAAAAAAAATATTCAGAATACGGTTAAATTGGAACATATGAAAAAAGATAGGGCCACCTATAACTTTTCTGCACCTAAGTGTAGTAGTTGCATCTAAATTATCATAAGCTACAACCATCTGTGATAAGTTAAATTCCTGCCTCTTATTAATCAATTTACCTTAACTCATTTAAGGCGCAATTTTGGCTCAGTTGAGGCGCAATGTTAGATTCGGGCAGTTACATGTGATCCTCCTACAAGCTCCTCTCTGCTTCTCTCCCACTCCCCAGCATGAAGATAACACTCACAGCAGAGCCCAGGTGTGTGACACCATGCACCAGTGACCTCCTCAGCAGGGGCTCCTGCTGCACCCCTGTAATTCTGAGGAGTATCCGTCTCAGAGACCAGTGTGGTCATCCTGCTAAATGGGTCACATCTCTGTAGTATCTGTAAGATCCTACAAACTTCTCTCCTGTCCTGCTCTGAGCTGAGGCTTCTGCAGATTGTTTTGTAAATTGAAGGCCATGATCTGTAAATAGGGTCTGCAGTGTCTGTACCAGTGTCTGCTGAGCTCTGCTGCTGGGGATGAGCTGCTCTGCACAGGGGCTCAGTGTTACTTCTCAGATAACGCCACCTTCAGGCTGGAGTGTTTTTGTGCCCATTTTTGCGCCTGAATGAAAAGTCGCAAGTGTTGAATATTATTAGGCACAGCAAAACATCTGGATTGGTAGGACAAGGGATGAGGGAAACACGGTTATTTTTGCTGCGCGGCTAGTTTGACGTTTAGTCGCAAAAATGGCGCAAAAACAGTGTGCCAGTATGAAAAGTTGCCAAAACAACAGAAAAAAACGAGTGATACATCTGTCCGAAAGTCGCAAAAAGTCGCAAACAGTTCCCCGGCTAATTTCTATGACTGGTCAGGGGAAACCATAGATTTGCACCAAAATTTGAGACTATTTAAAAAAGTCGCAACTTTCACATCTGGATTTAGGTGAATATTCAGGGAACACTGCAGAAAATTAAACAATAGCGAACTTTGAAGGCACACAGTTTTAGATGCAAAAAACGTCCCAAATGAGCACAAGCACCATGAAAAGCCAAAAGTATAATACATGTACCCCATAGAGCTAGTATGAGTATGAGTATAGTATGAGTAGCCACACTGGTCTGGATCACATTAGAGTAAAATAGAAGTGGGTCTTGCTTTGGCGCACACCGGTACTTATGAGAAGAACAGAGATGATGGCTATTGTAAAGGAACAATTTTATTAATGTCTCAAAATCACAACATGTTTCGGGGTCCGGATGGAGACTGAATCATTCTGAATTTGAATCAGTCTTGTTTTTATAGTGTATCAAATTATAGTGTATTAAATTTTATATGGAAATATTTATTTTTATTTTAAAATATTTATTAACCCCTTAAGGACTAAGCTAATTTTCACTCTTAGGACACAGTCCGATGTTTGAAATCGGCCTGTGTCACGATATGCAGTTATAACTTTGGAACCGTTTATCTTACCAAGTTTATTTTCAGACTGTTTTTTCATGACTTCACATTAATGCTATATTTAGGTTGAACAATATTGCACATTTGTATAAAAATACTCGGCGCAGGGGTGGCCGATCACTGGCTGAAGAAGTGGGTGCTACGGTCATGTTTAATAGCTGGGATTATTTATGACCATCACGATCTGGCTGCTTGTGCAGAGGCTCGGCTGTCACTTACAGTCGGATCCTGCATGGATCGCCCGGGCTCTGCTTCTGAGCCTGTGCGACCCCCGTGCCTTTTGAGCTTCTGTTTGAGCCACCATGACGTTCCCCAAGGTCAGGGTGGCTTAAGGGATTAGTATTGTGTATGCGTTTTTTAACTTTATATGTCCCCCCTGAGGCCCAGTTAGAGAGGAAAATGACCCCATGTGGAGAAAATGTTTGATCGGAGCTGTAATGGGTCTGAAATGGGTCTAGCAGCTCTGATTAACCCTCACAGACCCAATGGTCTATACAGCCGGTGGCCTGCCAGCTCCTGCATTCACTGCATGAGCACTGCTTCAGCATTATGCAGGGAAGAAAGGAAAAGGCAGAAGCAGTAATAAATTAATCTGGCTGTATCTGGGAGCAGAAGAAAAGTGCAGCATGTCAAAAAATGGTGCTACAGACTTGAGACCCGTTCACACTGATCTCTTTCGTCAGTGGGGATCGTGTTAAAGAAGAGGAGAATGGAAATGTAAAATATGAAATGGACATTCAATGACCCTTGGTCACAAAAAGGTTACGAATCACAGTGGGAGCAGTAAGAAAACAATCAGTAAATGAATGTGGAAAATTATTAAGAAAATAACCACAGTCAAAAAAGAGGATTAGAGCCCCAGACAGACCAGGTGACGTGTAGGCAAGAGCATCACAGAAGAAGAAGTAGATATTTTTCCGAGCTTCAGATTTCAAGTTTAAAACTTTATATTTTAGTATATCTGCAGGCCCTGTGCCCAGGGTGGTATGTTTCCAAAGTAAACTGGACTTACCCAACTTCTCTATCAGGCAGGGATTGAACTCCAATTTTTCTTAAAGATATGGACAATTCTAATATGCTGAATGAAGTTAGGCTTAAAAAATAAAGGACATGATAGAATATGTTATGGGGAGTTAACATAGGGTAAGGGGTTGATAAAAATTATATTATGCAGAAGGAAAGGGAATACAGGCAGTCCCCTACTTAAGGACACCCGCCTTACAGATGACCCCTAGTTAAAGACGGGCCCCTCTGCCCACTGTGACCTCTGGTGAAGCTCTCTGGATGCTTTATTTTAGTCCCAGACTGCAATAATCAGATCTAAGGTGTCTGTAATGAAGCTTTATTGATAATCCTTGGTCTAATTACAGCAAAAAATTTAGAAAATCCAATAGTCACCGGGGCAAAAAAAAATTTAGTTTGGAACTACAATTGTAAAATATACAGTTTTGATTTACATACAAATTCAACTTAAGTACAATCCCAAAGAACCTATCTTGTATGTAACCTGGGTACTGCCTGTACTTGACAGCACATTTAGATATTCAGTATTATAACAATTATAGGGAAAAATAATTGAGGATTTTACAATAGGTGGACTTTTGCTTTGAGCATAGCCCATGGAACTAATGTTATTGCTTGCGGGGTACAATATTTCATATTTGAATGTTCAGACCAAATTATATTTAAAAAAATTCAAAAGATTTATCTACAAAAATATAATGTGGATTGAATTGAAAGTATTTAAAAGACCTTAAATATATTGAATTTGTAGCCTCCCAATTCCTATCCATTGTTGTCATATCATATTTTTGGAGTATAAGACATACATTACTAAAAGACAAACCCCAAATAGTGGCTACACATACATAAACAGCACTGCTATATTCTCACTCACACACATCTTACTGCTACATTCATTCACTCACATACTAAATCTCAACATGAATGAATGGCAGCATGGATAGGTTTAAGGATCTTACCTTGCTTCTTGCATCGATGGAAGGTCCATAACCCCCTACAAGCTGCTGGTAAAACTTGTGTTTGGACAGCGGCGAGAGGGAGAAAGCGGTGCAGAGGCTTCGCTCTCTCAGAGATCAGGTAAAGAGCTTTGCCTGCAATTCACCTGATCCCCAGGACAGAGGATTGGTTTGGCAGTGCTGGATCCTCCTGACTTCTATTATATGCATGCACAAGACTTTTTCATTTTAAAATGTGCCCTTTTTTGTTTTTGTTTCCATTTTTCACATGTTTTTTTCCAAAATCCATAACTTTTTTTTTTATTTTTCTGTGTACATAGCTGTGTGTGGGCTTGTTTTCTGCAGAACAAATAGTACTTCCTAGTGATGGTATTTAATATACCAGGCAATGTAGTGGGAAGCAGAAAAAAAAAATAATTGAAAGCGATAAAAAAAAAAAACACTTGCGCCATTTTCTTTTGAACCCATCATTTCATTAAGCATTCCAAAAGACACATTTCTTTTATATTTTGGGTCAGTGCAATCACATAGAGATCAAATTTATATAGATGTTAGTAATTTTATATAGATTTAAAAAATTGGAAATCTTTTGTACAATAAAATTCCTCATTTTGCCATATATGCCGTATGGAGCTGTGTAATTGTTTGTGTTACGTGATGACATTTCCATTTTTACCATTTTGGAGACTATATGACCTTTTGGTAGCTTTTTGTTAAAACTAATATGAGCGACAGAGTGGATATTTGGGTGCTATTATCTTTTACTGGGTTTACAGAGGGGAATAACCGTTTTTATCTATTGAAAGATCGGGACTTTTGGAACGATACTTAACATGAAGACATAAGGAAAGAACGGCACTCCAGAATCCCACACCGATACTTTTCAATAAAACTTGACTTTATTCACATAGAGTGGGGTACATCAAATGGAAGACAGAAAGTTGAATCCAACTTCCTGTTTTCCATTTGATGTACCCCACTCTATGTGAATAAAGTCAAGTTTTTATTGAAAAGTACCAGTGTGGGATTTTGGAGTGCCGTTCTTTCCTTATGTCTTCAAGATTTTGGGTGCTGAGCCGAGAACCTTAAGACGTGCACCACCACATGGACTCATCACATGAAGGCAATCCTAGGTAATTGGGTGAGCGTACCGGACATTTTTTTGTGTTTGGATACCTAACATGATTGTGATTTTTATTATTCATTTATATACAATTTAATACAATTAATACATTTTTTTAAGACCCCCTAGGGTACTTTAACCCTGGTTTATCTGATTGATCCTACCATGAACATATAGCAGTATATGGTGTTTTTGCACAAGATCTGTTACATTGTGGCAATGGCACATTGTAACACATCTTCTGAAATGACAAGTCATTGGGTCTTATAAAGCATATCGCCGTCCCCGATGATGTCACAGGGAGCTACGATCATAACAAAAATGGTGGCACCCACCGGGAGCTTTGTCAGCACCATTCAGGGGGTTAGCGGTGTGTGTCTGCTGCAATATGTAGCAAATACCCAGTCTGTATGAAGGGGGCTCAGTCCATAAGCGCTCGTCATATTTCCCTTGTGGTTCTATGACGTTCCTGTACGTCCTGCTGGGGCAAGGGTTTAACGTCTGAAAAAAGTGATACATATATGAGCACCTTCATTCACAAATAAATAAGTTTATTTGGAACAATTAAAGTCCACAAATAGCCATTATGACATGAACATAACAGCAAAGACACATTTAACAAATGTCAAAGATTTTGACTAGATCTTTCATTTTTTCTTTCCATGAAAACTATTATCAGCAGTTCAAGCCAGGCTAACAGCACGAATGACCTCATATGACCGGGGAAAACAAGAGTCTTTTAACACATAGAATTTCCCATCAGACGTTTGAACTGCTGACCTAGACATTTCCTCTTGCACTTTGGGGAAATAACATTATGTAACAAACGAGAATTAAAGTTTCTTCAAGTTACAGTGTATTAAAGGACACACAAAAAACACCCTAGCATGATCCCAGTCAAATATATTTGGTCTATAAAGACAAATATGATATGATACTGCTCACAGAAAAAAAAATCCCTCCTCATACACAAAAATGGGAATCAAACATTTACTTCTCATATATGAAGACCTCTCACACAAGGCAGACCCTCGTTTCTAATATTCACAAATTTGTTTGTTCCACAAGACTGGCACATAACAAACTTGGGCCCTCTTTTGAAATTTGAAAACAAGATGAAGGGTCCTATGCAGAGAGATTTGGCGGCCATACCAGTGCCGGCGTCTTTAGTGTACATGAGCCCCGGCTCGCTATAGGAATAATACTCTATAGCCAGCTTTTATCAATGTAAAATAAGGTAGCTAAGTGTAGTGGCCGGTGGTCTATGTATGTAGGTGTTGATGTAACCTTCGGACACAACTCCATCTTGGAGTGGAATGACACAATAAACACTCCAGTTTTTGCGGTACCTTGGCCGAGAGCTGCCAATATGGGCCTGATCTTCTAAGCCTGTGTTCAATCTTGGTATTATGGTTGATAAGTGCTCTAGCCCAAACTTTTTTACTATTTTGAAAAAAGTATGATTTTTTAATGTTCTTCTATACAGACAGTGTTGTAAATGAATTTATTGAGGAAAGGAAACCTATTTACGCTACTAGACATTTATAATATGCAGAGAGTTTTGGTCAACAGTTCTTACTTATCTCACTAGTTATATAGTTCTGTTATACACGGTTCAGTGCTAGGTCCACAATGATTTAACTAGTTCATTATTGATATAGAAGACAGGATTAATAGCACTGTGCCTGTGTCACCTGTAATATGTGGTACAGTTCTGGAAAGCAGTTCATAAAAAGGATGTGCAACATCCCCCACCGGGGCCTAGCCTTTCTCATGGCCTGGATGAAGCCGGACCTGGAATACTGGAGTGACTGGCTGTTGTGGCCTTAGGCATGTGATGGCCATGGTGCTTGTTATACGGGAATGGAGGCCTTGACCAGAGCCTGGCAGGTCTCCAGCAGGTGGTCTGTGCAAGAAAATAGAGGGAGAGGCGGATGGAATAGGTTTCTCTCTGGGGCAACCCCGATGTATAGATAAGGATCCCTGGGTAATAGAGTATGGTGAACCTGTGATGGTGAACAGCCTGATCCGGTATGATACAGTTCTTTATTAGAACAGCAAATAGCAGGCAGTGGCCTTAAACATCTACAGACTTTAGCTGGAAGGAGACAGCTGGTTGGATCCGATTCCTCACTAAGACGTGCTCACAGCCTGGTAAGGAGGCTTCAGGTTGGACAAAGTTTGGCTGCTTCAGCAACAAGGTTGAGGCAGATTTCTAGTGAAGAAGGTCTGCAGGCCTCATAGCTGCAGACCATGTGCTGAGGAGTGCTGTGCCTCAGCACTCTCTGGGCTTTCCCTGGAGAGACCTCAGGGGAAAGAGACCATAACCTTCCACACCCAAGGTTTATATAACATTGGGGAGTGTCCAGCGCAGGTGGATCATCTAACCAGCTTACTCCTTCCTTACAGCAATTACAAATCATATCATTGGCTAAAAGCATTAACACAGTTAACTCCTTGCCTCCCAGGCAGAAGCTGAAATCTGAAAAACGGAAATTTAGTTCAGTTACGATTGCTTAGCATTTGGACTGGATGTTCCAGCCAGCACACACTGTTAGATGCATCACACTTGAAGGGTCTTACAGATCATTTTCTTTTTAATTGACCTGGCATTATCGAGAACATTAACTTCAAAGTGAGAAGTAAATTGGCTGTATGAAGTCAAGCTCTCCTTGCTTCAGAATGCTCTCTTCACTGAAGTTGATGCCCTACATCTATGAACTTCAGTAACTGGATCTTCTGAAGTCTGGTGCATGATATCAATCACAGCAGAGGGGTATTCTAAGGTAGGGAGAGCGTCATGTGCCCCTCATATCTCTCTGCAGCCCTGAGTTCCCCTCCATGTCTTACCTGTCCGCATTCCTGCTCTGGCAACCCGGTGCGTGCATCCCCGCCTGCTAGGGTGCAAGCACACCGGCAATCAAAGATTTAAAGGGCAAGCACACCACTTATTGGTGCTGGCCATTCCCAGGAAATTTATAAAAGCCGGCCTCTCCCAGCATTCCCCTCCGAATCTTTGTGCATCACAGCTTTAGAAAAAGCTTGTTCCTATGTCTTTTGTGATTATAGTGATTTACCGTTGTGACCTTGATTCCGTTCCTTACTACACTCCTCTGTTGTCTGCCTTGACCTGTTGCTACCTCGCCTTGGCTGCCACCGCGGACAAATTCGCACCTGTGGAATGACCTGGTGGTACCACGCCGCAGCAAGACCAACTTTGCGGCGGGCTCTGGTGAGAACTGGGTGCCACTTAAACTCTCCGGTCCCAATTGTCGGCTTACGTCATCATCTGCGGTGGTCCAGTGGGTCCACTACCACTGGAGCCTGACAGAGAGCTTGACTTAACTGCTCACTCTCTACCTCTGTGACTACATACATCCAATTTACATCTCACTTGCAAGATGATTTTCTTGATGATAACAACATGGAAGATGTTAAGCTACTCCGCAACATACTGGTAGTGGTTTATAAGGTTAATTTCTTCTGATGGAGTCTTCTTAATGTATAAAAAGCAGAAGGAGAATGAGGATAATATGGCTGACAATCTGGAACTTGGTCTAGCAGACAGGAGATGTCTGAGCCAGAAGTTTAATGTACATAAAAACAAAATAAAACTTTAGCTTTTGGAAAAGAAAGACATTGACTGGGTGGATTTACTAAGAGCTCAATCTTAACAGAAGACAAATTTGGAGTAAAAAATAGACCATAGACTGGTCTCACACCTTCTAATGAAGGAGACTATGGCAGATTGCTGGAGGCAAGTTATAAGTTATTTTGAACAATTTTCCTAAACTTCATTCACTTTAACGTTTGCCATAATTGTTGCTATTTTTCTTAATGCTGTAACTTTCATTGCTCACGTGAATCTATTTCTTATCTCGGTTGAACACCTCTGTTTGTAATAATATGCAATAAATTACTTTGGAAAGGACAGTGAAACCAGTGTAAGTTTTGCTTCCCTTGCACAATCCCTTCTGACAGTTGCAGTCACTACAACAGTGGATAAGTATTATTTCTATATATAGGGAGCTATTTATACCCAGGCAGAAAACTGAGCTGAATCTGCAATGTGAGCAGGAAGGAACGGCAAATAACCGTATGCATCCAGCCGCTCGGTATGGAGCGCGCTATGACTGCTGATTCACATACAGTACAACTGGCTATTATTGTACAGAACACATTGCTACACGGAGCGCATTCTGCTCAAATAGTCTGCAATACAGACGTTTACAACTATTACATGTTCTTGTGAAAAATGCATCCAGTCTAGACTGGAAACTTATGATTCATCCGACTAAGGTCGTCTGTTTTACAGGATAGGACAGGGTAAGGTCATGCAGATCACCACTCAAAGAGGATTGTTAAGATATTAATAATTAGTTATCAATCAATGGCTTAGGACTGAGTGCACAGTAAAATCACAACATTTTGTTGTTAGTAGGAACGACAGAAAGTTTTAGTCTTCAAGTTTGTTTTAAGATATTGAATTGTGTTTATATTATTGTATGCCAGAAGATCATGAGGAAGGCTCATGATGGTGAAATGCATGTTGGGGCTTCATGTGGTCTGCAGTAGCTATACACATAAACAACAAATCATTATTTTTGCCCCTATATTATTAATGCCACAGTGATGTTTCCTGTATCTATGGTGGGTAGCACGGGGGCTCAGGTTCAAGTCCTAGGGTCAACATCTGCAAAGAGTTTGTATGTTCTCTCTGTGTTTGCGTGGGTTTCCTCTGGGTCCTCCGGTTTCCTCCCACACTCCAAAAAATTACCGGTAGGTTGAATAGATTGTGAGCCCCATTGGGGACAGGGACAGATTTGGCAATCTCTGTGCAGCGTTGTGTAATCTGTGGCCACTGTATAAATAAAGGAATTATTATTATTATTATTTCATACAATAGTGTACAGTATATTGTCCACTGCTGATCAGTTTATTGGCTTGTATATGGTTGTGTTGTATGAAACATGTTTTGATTGTTTTTATTAAATGATTTGCCAATGAAATATATATTTTATGCATTTGTAAGTATTATCAGACATATTTTCAGTTTCCAAGATAATTTGTTGGTTTATATGTTTGTTCATGTCTGTTGTGTGTGTTGTGTGTGCATGCCAGCAGTATTCATATTGTAATGTATATACTAATACTATTGTATATACTCTGGAAAGCGGGAGGAGCAGTGAATACTAGCAGTAGCTGGTGATAGGCTTCTGCCGATGAACAGGGTGTTTCCCCAGTGACATAACTGTCCTTATATCAACAATGACATCACTAGGGACCACTCTGAGAGTACACTCAGGGGAGGCCTGGAATGGATGCAATACAATTGCATCTGTCCCCCATAGGCTTTCATGGCCTCCAGTGAGTATATACGTCATTCAGTCGGAGAAAACAGGGTGGGAAGATGTACACCAGGGGTCTCAAACTCGCGGCCCGCGGGCCAACTGCGGCCCGCGGGACAATATTTTGCGGCCCCCACCTGGTCGCGCTGGATGGAGAGGGCTCACGGGCTGAGCCCTCTCCATAGCCGGTAAGTCTTTTCTGCATATTGCAGCAAAGGCTTACCGGTAACACCCGCGATCGGTGCTAGCACCGATCGCGGGTGCTTTCACAGCGATGGCTGCCGACAAAGCTGCCGGCAGCCTCAAAAAGATAGCGGCGCATGGGCGCCGCCATCTTACCTGGGATCGCCGCTCCCCGTGACGTCATCGGGGGGCGGAGATCCGTCTCCATGGTAGCCTCAGGTGAAGACCCGAGGCTATTTCGTTTTAACCCCTTCATTACAATGTGCTGATAGCACATTGTAATGAATGAGGAGGAAAATCTCCATATACTGCCATACTGTAGTATGGCAGTATATGATAGGATCGATCAGACAACCTAGGGTTAAAGTACCCTAGGGAGTCTGAAAAATAGTATAAATAAAAATAAAAAAAAGTTAAAAAAAAAAAATAATAATAAAAAAACCTAAAATTTCAAATCACCCCCCTTTCCCTAGAACTGACATAAATATAAATACACAGTAAAAATCATAAACATATCAGGTATCGACGCGTCCGAAAATGCCCGATCTATCAAAATATGATGACGGTTTTTCAGTGCGTTTAACCCCGTTACGGAAAATAGCGCCCAAATTCGAAAATGGCACTTTTTTGCCATTTTGAAAAATATAAAAAAATCTATAAAAAGTGATCAAAAGGTTGTACAGTCCTAAAAATGATATCATTGAACATATTATCAAATTTCGCAAAAAATGACAGCACCCACAGCTCCGTACACCAAAGTATGAAAAAGTTATTAGCGCCAGAATTTGGCAAAATAAAAAAAAATATTTTTGTACAGTAGGTTTTAATTTTTGTAAATGTATGAAAACATTATAAAACCTATACAAATTTGGTATCCCCTTAATCGTACCGACCCAAAAAATAAAGTAGACATGTCATTTGGGGCGCTCAGTGAAAGACGTAATATCCAAGCCCACAAGAAAATGGCGCAAATGCATTTTCATTGCATTTGGAATTTTTTTCCCGCTTCCGAGTACATGGCATGGAATATTTAATACCATCACTATGAAGTGCAATTTGTTACGCAGAAAACAATCCATCACACAGCTCTTTACGTGTAAAAATAAAAAAGTTATAGTTTTGAAGGTGGGGAGTGAAAAATGGACATGAAAAAACAGGAAAGGGCCCGTAACCGGTTAATCCCCTTCCCTCCGGTACTTGAAGAAGATGAAGTCGCCGCTCTGAACGCACTTGGTGCAGGTCAGAGCGGCGACTTCATTTTCTTCGATGGGAGGGACACGGGGAGACAAGTACCGGGGGGGAGGGGAGTGTCCCTGACTGGGCTCAGTGCGGTAGGAGCTTGGGACCCCTCGGTACACAGGACGCGTTCATAGAGAAAACACGTCTCCCAGCTTGGGGCTTTCCTTGCACTGGGAGACGCCGTGACATTTGAATCTGAATAATGATATTTTGTAAGCGCATTTTGTGTGGAAAACTTGATGCGGCCCAGCCTTACCCAGAATCTACCTCCAGCGGCCCCCAGGTAAATTGAGTTTGAGACCCCTGATGTACACTGTGCAATTGTGGGCTAAAAGGATGCCTCCGTCTTCCAGTATATGTATAAATTCAGCATATATGGGTGCAAATTTCCTGGTATATACATTGAACTTAGAAAAAAAACATGATGTGAATGACTCCTAAGAAAGGCAGTGCAGCAGGGACCAGTAGTCAAGTGACATGGTAGTGTAGAGCAAAATGTACCCTTTTATTATTTCACTGGCCTCCTGAATAGCCTTTTTGGACCAGTATGTCATGTTGTCATGCAGGTGGTGTGGAAGTTTGGTGGTAATTACACATCATCCTCCTCCATCATGTTTCTCTTTTGGGAGGGACAGGTAAGAATTGTCCTTTTAAATATTATATTTATTTGTTGGAAAAGCCCTTTATCATAATAATAAATGATATTGCCCAGTCCTAGCCAATACCAAAGCCAACTAAAATCCCCTTGCGTAGTTTAACTCTATTTTGTCTGAATGAAAATGGATGACCAAAATATCAAACATGTTTACTGAAATGAGTAGAAGATTATTAACATCTTCCCCAAAACAAATCAATATAATTCATATGAACAGAATAGCCGCCAACTAACCAGGGTATATGTAGCCTTAGTGGCTGGGGCAAGAGGAGACCTAGATGTGGACTCCACTAAGTTTATAAATGTTATGAGAGGGGTCATTGGTTTTTCACACATCTACTTTGTTTTTAACTTATTACATCATAATTGCCATACACAAGGTTGTGTACAACGGTAGGTGCGCGCATACCTTGTTATGTACACATTCGTGTTGAGTACACAAAAATAATGCATGGGACCGGGTAAGCAAATGAGCCCCAATATCTCCACATGTGGTCTTCACGAATGGTTGAACATTGCAATATCAATGTTTCTACTGCAGCTCTCGTGATAGAGCTTTTGTCACTGTGTAACTATGGTGTACATGTGTTTGTTTTGAAGTGCTGATACTGGTGCCGATGTGTTCCGAATATGATTCATTTTGGTTGATTGAGCCTATATACGGATCAGCACATGCCCACGAAATCAGCAATGAGTAAGAATGTTGTGTGACACTGGAAACATGCCGGCTGCCCTTTTATCCTACGAATATGTTCTGGTTTTGACTCAAGCTGATTGTATGTCTTGGACTATTTTTCCGGAATAAAGTTTGGATTTTATTTAAGTTGTTGGCTTGCAGTGCTTGATCCATTTCCAATTTGTTTGGTTGTACACAGTGGTTCATCATGGATAAGCCTTTTTTATGACCCGTGAAGCTAGAACTTTAAATTTTTTCTTGCTTTGATCTGGATGTGGCTCTGTGGTACTTCTAGTAGTCTACTCATTTGTGGGTTATAATATCAGTGATTTGGGCGGTAGCCCAGGGCCCTAGCCTTCTAGGGGGCCCATGTCCACCTAAAACATATACTGAGAAGGACCTTCACCCATGAAATGCTCATACATATGTTCCTGCTCTCAATACAAATGTACACAAGAGACAGGGGCGTAACTTGAGGGGGTGCAGAGGGTGCGATCGCAAACGGGCCCAGGAGGTTTAGGGGGCCCATTATGTTTCACTTTCCAATATGAGAAGACTAGTACTATAAAACATACATTATAGTCAGGGCGCCTGGCACACACTTTGCACTGGGGCCCATCAGCTTCTAGCTTCTGAACTACATGTTCAGGTGTTCCCCATGATACCCAAACATATTGCCGGATAAGCCACCAAACTGGGATGTCTGGAAGAAAGTGACCATCTGTAACAAATAGGTGCCTATGGTATTAAAAGAGCTACTCTTTGATAGAAAAAAAAAACAGGCAGGGCCTATAAGTACCTCTATTGTCTCAGTATCCTGTTTATTGGGACTATGATATCAAATGTATATTCAAGTGCATATTGTACATTTATAAATTGCATGTATATCATGATCTCTTTTTTTTTTTTTTTAATCATTCTTTATTGAACAATTGTAATATTAACATAAAACAAATTAGCATCACTTGCAATCGAGGGACACGCAGGTCCAGACAATATAAAGTATTAGTTAAGTACAATATATATAATGGCATAAATATATATAGATGTATACGTATATTAGGGTACAGACCTCAATAACTATCAGTTTGCCAAAACATCATAGGCGTACTGAGGTCGATAGTGAATCATATATATATGTAACAAATTATTAAAATTAACACTTCCCAAGAATGTTAGATACATTACTAGCAGATGATTAAGCTAATATGAAGCACAAAGTACAAAAAGAAGAGGGAGGGAGGGGTGAGGGGTAAGAAACCAGTCATCAACTAGAGCAATCCAGTTTTACATAAAAGTATTAAACTCAGGTGATTGTCTAAAAGTGAGCCAGGGGCCCCAAATGGTTGTGTTGTCGGTACTGATATTATGCTTGGCAGCAGTTAATTCTTCCATCCGATGCAGCACGGTTATCTCACCAAACCAATCTGAAACTTGTGGGACTCTGGTAGTCTTCCACAGCCTGGGGATGAGGGACCTCGCAGCAATTAGCATGAATCCCATTAAAGATTTTTTGGCTTTGGTGATTGAAGTAGGTATAATTAAGAGAAGCAGGATCGAGGGGTCGTCCTCCAGCTGGTGACCCGTCAACTTATTAATAAGCTTACGCACCTGTGACCAGAAGGGGCGGAGCAACCGGCATCCCCACCACACATGGGTCATGGTGCCAGGGGCTTGATGACATCTCCAACAGAGATCTGAACAGGTCGGATAGATGGACCTTAATTTAGTGGGCACCCAGTACCAGCGTGACAAAATTTTGTAATTAGTCTCATGGGCTTTGCAGGAAATTGACAATTTAAGACATAGTTCGAACGCTTTTGCCCATTCATCTTGTGAAAAGGACTTGTCTAGCTCCCTTTCCCATGCCCTGACGTATGGGATCTCCACCTTGCCCCAGTTGTCCAGCAACAACCCATATACCTGTGAGATTGTGTGCGAAATTGCACCTTTATTGATACACAATAACTCAAAGGGTGTTAATTCTCTGTGTAAATTTTTCCTCGATTTAATGGCACGATAGAAGTGCGCATCATGATCTCTTTTCTTGTGAGTTGTTCTATATCATCTAGATTTACTGGTTTTTACAACTTCAGAGATCAATGTTAAAAGCAACAACACTTTGCAAATTCCATGTTAATTGACTAGTACTACAGCACATATCGCTGTGTCTGCTTCCTTGATAGAGGATGAGGTTCTGTTGTTATTTTCTACACTTTATTGGAAATGCAGTAAATTCCGCTTTCCCACAAGAACAACTCCTCTGGCCTTCTTTCCTACCTTATATTTTAGTGATATTTATTAAAAGGACATTCCACTAATTTCCCTAATATCCCCTGGCAATGAAGTAACTATCTAAGTGGATTCAGCTTCTTGGATTCACACTGATCATGAGAATAAGGGTCCCTATGTGACCCTATGTGATCCTATGTGAACTGAGAAGCTGTTTTTGCACCAGTGCACTGGGTGACCACAAAAAGCAGGTACCGTTGTAGATGTGTTCAATCTAAATGTTTTTCACCAAGTTTAAAGGAAACCTACCACAACATATCTACCTATTAAGGTAGTTCGGGTGGTAGGTGCCTCCATTGTGTGTGTTGATAGCCCTTTTAAGAGCTAATCCTCACGTCCCCTGTATCTTTTTAAAACTTTAATTGTGTTAATATGCAAATTTCTAAAGAAGCTACTGGGGCGTGGAGTAGTCGGAGCTGAGGCTACACGGTGTGGCTTCTCCACTCCCCAGTAGCCTCTTTGATCCTCCTACCAAGACATCTTCAGCGTGCAGCTACAAGGAGCTGCGCACACTCGTCTGCAAAGCCAGAGTTCTGCGCATGCGCAGAACACAGGCCTGTGGCTGCGCGATCTCAGCTCCAAAGCTGCACATGAGCAGAACTCCGGCTTCGTGGACGAGTGTGCGCAGCTCCTTGTAGCTGCACGCTCAAGATGTCTTGGAAGAAGGATCAAAGAGGCTACTGGGGCGTGGAGTAGCCGCGCCATGTAACCTCAGCTCCAGCTACTCCACGCCCGAGCAGCCTCTTTAGAAAATTTGCTAATTAACACAATAAAAGATACAGGAGACGTGAGGATTAGCCCTTAAAAGGGCTATCATCACGTACAATAGAGGCACCTACCACCTGATCTACCTTAATAGGTAGATCCGTGGTGGTAGGTTTCCTTTAAGCTAAATTTTAATCTGTTGTTACATGTTCAACTGTAATAGCATATCCACAGGAGCCTCAAGATCCCTGGCACAGGAACACAAAGTTTTTTTTATTGATAAATATTTCCAAAAAAAGGTACACTCGTACTGTGTTTCCGTATACTGTTTTTTGGAAACTTAGAAAAATAGTTTTTATGCAAGGCCGGTTCAACAAAAGGATAAAATATGAAATGACTCAATTAATGCTTTCAAGTGCAGACCCATCTGGTTTCTGATTGGATTATGGTCTCCATGGACACAGTCATGGTATATAGTACTGGTAATATGCGCTTAAAAGCTAAATCAGTAAGAGAAAAAAACAAAAGCAGTGACAATAACAAAAACAGAAATCACAATAGCTAAATAATAGCCAGGAAGACCTAGAGGCACAAGCGAAGACAGTTCACTTCTATGCGACTGCTGAAAACAGCAAAACTAGAAAAGACTGCTATTTAATCATGGATAAGAGCTAAATGTCTACAGTATAACAACCTAACAAGGGCAAATTTACTAGATAAATAGTAAAGATTTCACCTTTAAAAATGACATAGATGCAGTAGGGTCTAAAAAATCTAATTTTTTTTTTTTTAAGGCTGGGATTACATCGTGTTTTGTTCCATAAGTTTTAAGGACAGTATGGCACAGACGTATCCCACAACGTATGGCACAGACTCACCCCACTGTATGGGCATACCCTCTCCCCCCCCTTAATGCAGGAGGAGAAGTGCACATTGGCAGCAGCCAGCAATACTGGTGTTCCCCCAGTGATGTCACTGTCCTAAAGTGGTCCTTTCTCCTTTCCGAGTGACATACACGCTTGGCGGGCCTGTGAGTGGACATGCAATACACTGCATCCGCTCCCCATAGTGATCTATTGCCTCCGCTGAGTGTATATGTTGCTCAGCCGGAAGCTTCTGGGTGAAAAGACGTTGCTGCTACGTCTTTCCATCCTGTCTTTTTTGGCATATGGGAGGAATAGTGGTCAGACAGAGGCAACTACTATTTGTCATTGTATATGCTTTTCCAAAGTATACAAGCGTATACAAAAAGAACGAGATGTGAACACAGCCAAACACTTTCCTACTGATGCCCATTTCGTGCTTCCATTTTTTTGCTCCCTTTCTTTACAAATCCATAACTTATTTATTTGCCTTTATTTGCCAAGTTTATAAGGGCTTGTTTTCTGTGTAACCAATGGTGCCTCTTAGCGCCTGTACTTAATTTTCCATACTGAATGCAGTGAGCATTTGGAAAAAATCACTTTTGCACCATTTTCTTGTGGACTTTGTTTTTAGGGCTTTCAATGTACACCCCAAATGATACCTCCCCTTTATTCTTTGGGTTGGTGAGATTATATGGAAACAACATTTATATAGGTTTTATTTGGTTTTAATAAGTTTTAAGATATGAAAAGTTTTGGAATGGAAAAAAAAATCTTCATTTGTCATAAAAACTTTTTCGTACTTTGGCGTTTGGAGCTGTGTAAGGTGTCATGATGACGTTTTGTATGCTACCATTTTCGACTTTTTGATCACGTTTTATAAAATGTTTTATGTGTTGCAAAATGAAAAAAAGTGGCGTTTCCACTGACCTCTATTTTCCTTTATGGGGTTCACCTCCAGTAATAACTATTTTATACACTGATAAATCAGCATTTTGAGACATAATGATACCTAACATGTTTATATCAGTGCTAGGGAGAGGGGTAATTTGAACTTTTAGGTTGTTTTCATTTATTTATTGTTACTTTATTTCTAGACCCCCTTGAGTACTTTAACCCTAGGGGGTCTGATTATTTATACAATATACGGCAACACTACAGTGTTGCAGTATATTGTAAAATCACAGGAACTGTAACAGATCCTATTATGATCACCATGAAACTTTGCATTAGGGTTGTGGTGGTCATAGCACCTGAAGACACGACAATGACTTTTTTTTTGGGGGGGGGGGGCTGACTGGACCCAAGATGGTGGCACCCATGAAGCACCATCACTTAATTGATACCATTGTGTTTGATGGCAGCACTTAAGGGGTTAACACTCTCTATATCATTAGAAAAAAAGACAAAAGGAAGTGTGTATAAGCCAAAACTATATACAGAACATGTTTATTTCATAGCAAAGTACCAAACAAGACACAATTTAAAAACATCTAAAAAGTACACCAGTACATATTACAAAGACCACTGTATCAGACCGTGATAAGTTGATACATCACATTGCATCAATAAAGTCTCTGTTTTCTCTTTTTATCTAACCTACAATTGGTTGATATTCCCAATTCTGAGTATGTGCTCAGAAGAGATGACAAAAAAAACAGAGAGACACAGACACACGCATAATCAGGATAACCGGGTCAAAACCAAGGCGGCGAGGTACAGAGTCGTGAAGAAGGTACAAAATCACTCCAAATACAATAGATTGCATATAAGATTCATTTTATTTTGCTTACTTGTATTAGAGTTTATAAATTTAGCACAAGAGTATAAAAACGTCATTTACAGCAAAAAATTCTGTGCCAAGAGCAAGAGCAAGCTTATCACTGGCCCTGAAATATCTGAGAAGTGTTTGACTATTTCTCAGAGAATAGTTCTGGAGAGGTGATAAATTTTCTGTTTATACAATGTTCTATTACAATAATGAAATGTGTTAGAACACAGACTGTTGTCTGCTACTTCACTGCCATCTTCCGGATTGTATTGGGTCAATTAGAAGAAGATCCCGCTGAGCTAGAAAGGATTTCTAGGACTGCCTTATGGCATAGATATCTGTAGAAAACAGAAGGTCATAAATGAAGTTTGTTTCAGTGTTTCAGACAGGAATGTAAAAAACATCAGCATAAGTCAGAAATCGCTGCATTAAATTACTGATAACACTCAAGGGGGTAGAAATGAATTATATAATATGGTGATACAATCTGACATAGAAAAATGACATGAATGGAGTAAAGTAGGGTCTCACCATATTGTCTCGGCTTGTACCTTGCTAGGCTGCCATAGACCTCTATGGGGTCCATGATCTGGCCACAAATTGTGAGGCTCCCATATGGTCGTGTGAATGAGGCCTAGTATACAATTGTGTGGTCAGGAACTCCGGTCTGTGCTTATATTGAGGTATCATGATTGAAAGGGTCATTTTATATGCCAAACTGACATCTTTGTATACATTGAGGTATTATGAGAGGATATATGTACTTATGTAAGGACATATGGAACCTGAAAAAGCATCTTAAAGGAAACTATATCTCTGCTAATAATATATATATATATATATATATATATATATATATATATATATATATATTATTTTTTTTAATTTAAAAAAATTAAAAAACAGAAGAAAATTTCTTTTCAAATTCCCCCCTTGGGGGGGCAGAAATGGGTGCTAGTGTAGAAAAGTAACCTGAGGCTGGGATCCAGCCAAAGTGCTGGAGTGGTCTAAAGGACCTTCAATGATGTCATGACCATGTGACTCGTCTTTGAGAGCAACACGGAAGCACCAAATCGTAGAGGTGGAATAGAGGTATCTTGGGGGGAGGGAGACAATGTGGGATGCATGATGTGCAAGGTGGGAGAATGTGGGGTGCATGCTGTGCAGGGGGGAGAGAAAGTGGGATGCATGATGTGCAAGGTGAGAGAATGTGGGGTGCAGATTGTGTAAGGGTACGAGAAAAGGTCGGGTGCAGGCTGTGCAAGGGGGGAGAAAGTATGGCTGCAGGAAGTGTAAACAGGGGGGAATGTGGGGTTCGGGCTGTTCAACTGGATGCTGTGGGGTGTAGGCTATGCAAGGGAGGAGAGAATGTGTTTTTGTGTTGCTAAATCTTTAGAGTTCTGGCAGGAAGAAGATGATGTGTCCTCCAGATAAGAGAAGATAAAAGGGAATTCCTCCAACCAAAAACGTCATGTGTGAGTTGCTGAATTTACTTTAGCTCACAATTCTGCACTCAATACACAACACTGAGCTTGGTTTTAGTTCTGTTTTCATGTATTTATGTATTTATACATAGGCCCACATTTATCAATAGTGAGGCAAACTGCTTGTAGTGTTCTGCAGTGTTAGCTACACTGCCCTGCACCTTCTCTCCTGCTGACGCTGGGAGAGGCATTCTTTGTAGAGATGTCATCATGCATACTGGCCTATGTACTGCAGACCGCTCTGACTATCAATTACTTTGGCACCTTAAAGGCGCTGTTGTAATTGATTTTTCATGTACTATGGACTTGCCAGCGTCTGGGAAGTCCGTACTATCAGTAGCAATCCGCCGCCCCCAAAAAGGATCCGCAATCTCTTGCCCGAGTTGGGGACTTCAGCACGCCTCATGACAAATGCGACCCTACATGTGGAATAGAGGTAAGCAATGCAGAGGCAGACTGCGGGGGATGTGGGATACATGCTGTGAAAGGGGGGAGAGAATGTGGGGTGCATGCTATGCAAGAGGTTGGGAGAATGAGGGGTGCTTTCTGTGCAAGTGGCTGGGAAAATGTGGAGTGCATGCTATGCAAAAGGGGAGATAGTGTGGGGGCAGTGCTGTACAAGGGAGAGAGAATGTAATACATCCAGAAATAGAAAGGTGATCGCGGCACATCCCTTGAAATAAAATCTTCTTTATTGGTAACTGTTTAAAAACATGGGAAGTGGTAGGAGTATTACCTACGCGTTTCAGGCACTCGGTGCCCTAGTCATGGCATACACTCCTATGTACAAATACGACTTTTAAAATAAATGATACCAATCCCAAACCTTAGGAGGCGTGTATCCGCGCGCCAAGGTAACGTCACGTGACAGACGGAAATCCGGTATACATGGCAACGGACACGCATCCTTCAGGTAGGCCTAATTAAGACTTCTGTTACACCAATTCATTATTCATACAGACATATTAGAACTTCCAGTTATACAGGTGTTATGATGTCCGTAAGTTAACGGAACGTATATCTAGAAACAACATGGGGTAGTCCCGCATACATTAACATATCCACAAATTACACAATTTGTATAACTGGAGAAAAACACTGAAGTAGTATATCATACGTGCAGAAATACAAAAAGAGAGAAGCAGGGGGCAAATCATGGATAAATGATCCAGATCCTATACCATGGAAAAATCGATGATGTTAAAAGAAAAGGGACAGATCGGTTCTAGAATTTAAACCTGATGGTACTCTAGTTCCTAATTTAAAGATCCATAGGGCTTCCCGTTTTAGCAGGGCCCTGCGTCTGTCGCCACCTCTCTTGCCTTTCCTGACTTTTTCTATGCCAAAAAAGCGGAACGAGGAAACATCTCCTGTGTGGATAGTGGCAAAATGTCTGGAGGCCCCTGACATGTTCTTGTCCGTACTTTTAGTGCAATCTCGGAGGTGTTCCGCAACTCTGGTTTTGAGTTTCCTAGTGGTACATCCCACATAGGAAATGTCACATATTTCACATTTGATCACATAAATCAAGAAGGTGGAATCACAGTTAATGAAAGTATTGATGACATGTGGTTTGGTACTAGTTTCAAAAGACATCGTTTGTACAGCATGACAACAAACGTTGCATCGTGAGGATCCACATCTAAAGAATCCCTTCGTACCCAACCAGGTATTCAAAAGTGATTTGTCTGTATCATTCGTGAAGAGGCTTGGGGAAAGCTTGGACCCCAAGGTACTCCCTCTTTTAGAAACAAAATTACAGCCGCTACTTAAGATTGAATTTAGTTTATCATCTTGGTATAGTATGGGGAGGTTCTTTTTTAGGATACCAATGATATGATGGAAATCAGAATTATATTGTGTTGAAAAAGTAATTTTTGCATGGGTCTGTGTAGTGATATTTTTTCTCTTCGGCTTAAGTAGAGATTCCCTATCCTTATTTTTCGCTATTTCAAAAGCTCTTTTGATGGACCATTTCGGATAGTCCCTTTGTGCCAATCTAAGGCTAAGGGATTCAGCCTGCAGTAGGAAATCATCTAAATCCGAACACGCCCTCCTTAATCTGATGAACTCCCCTACAGGTATAGCTTTTAAAGTATGAGCAGGGTGACTACTATTGGCACTCAGGACGGCGTTGCCCGCCGTTTCCTTCCTAAATAGAGTTGTTTTGACTTTATTCTCAAAGGGACATCCCGTTAAAGTAAGATCCAGAAACGAAATGGTGGTATTATTGGCATTAAATGTGAAATAAGATCATGTGTTATTATTCAATTATTGATGTGACAAAATTTCTACTTACTCACAATTTTTCTATTTGATGATATATTTTCCTGCAGATAAGAGGAGCGCCAATGGGGCCCGTTTTTTCGCCCTCATGGCGAACCTATTCATGTCCTGGTGGAGGAGGAGGACATATACTCCACACAGATCCGTTTTTTTGGGAGCATCGCGTGGTACAGCGGGCGGTACATCGACGATATACTGATTGTGTGGTCGTCTGATGTAATCGTCCGTGCCGCGCTTTTGTTGCCCATTTGAATAATAACACATGAATCTATTTTCACATTTAATGCCAATAATACCACATTTCGTTTCTGGATCTTACTTTAACGGGATGTCCCTTTGAGAATAAGTCAAAACAACTCTATTTAGGAAGGAAACGGCGGGCAACGCCGTCCTGAGTGCCAATAGTAGTCACCCTGCTCATACTTTAAAAGCTATACCTGTAGGGGAGTTCATCAGATTAAGGAGGGCATGTTCGGATTTAGAGATTTCCTACTGCAGGCTGAATCCCTTAGCCTTAGATTGGCACAAAGGGACTATCCGAAATGGTCCATCAAAAGAGCTTTTGAAATAGCGAAAATAAGGATAGGGAATCTCTACTTAAGCCGAGAGAAAAAATATCACTACACAGACCATGCAAAAATTATTTTTCAACACAATATAATCTGATTTCCATCATATCATTGGTATCCTAAAAAAGAACCTCCCCATACTATACCAAGATGATAAACTAAATTCAATCTTAAGTAGCGGCTGTAATTTTGTTTCTAAAAGAGGGAGTACCTTGGGGTCCAAGCTTTCCCAAGCCTCTTCACGAATGATCAGCAAATCACTTTTGAATACCTGGTTGGGTACGAAGGGATTCTTTAGATGTGGATCCTCACGATGCAACGTTTGTTGTCATGCTGTACAAACGATGTCTTTTGAAACTAGTACCAAACCACATGTCATCAATACTTTCATTAACTGTGATTCCACCTTCTTGATTTATGTGATCAAATGTGAAATATGTGACATTTCCTATGTGGGATGTACCACTAGGAAACTCAAAACCAGAGTTGCGGAACACCTCCGAGATTGCACTAAAGTACGGACAAGAAAGTCAGGGGCCTCCAGACATTTTGCCACTATCACACAGGAGATGTTTTCCTCGTTCCGCTTTTTTGGCATAGAAAAAGTCAGGAAAGGCAGAGAGGTGGCGACAGACGCAGGGCCCTGCTAAAACGGGAAGCCCTATGGATCTTTAAATTAGGAACTAGAGTACCATCAGGTTTAAATTCTAGAACCGATCTGTCCCTTTTCTTTTAACATCATCGATTTTTCCATGGTATAGGGTCTAGATCATTATCCATGATTTGCCCCCTGCTTCTCTCTTTTTCTGTATTTTTGCACGTATGATATACTACTTCAGTGCTTTTTTCCAGTTATACAAATTGTGTAATTTACGTTATTTATGGATATGTTAATGTATGCGGGACTACCCGTGTTGTTTTAGATATACGTTCCGTTAACATACGAACATCATAACATCTTTATAACTGGAAGTTCTAATATGTCTGTATGTAATAAGAATGTTGTGTAACTAGAAGTCTTAATTAGGCCTACCTGAAGGATGCGTGTCCGTTGCCATGGTATACCGGATTTCCGTCTGTCACGTGACGTTACCTTGGCGCGTGGATACACGCCTCCCAAGGTTTGGGATTGGTAGTCATTTATTTTAAAAGTCGTATTTGTACATAGGAGTATATGCCATGACTAAGGGCACCGAAGTGCCTGAAACGCGTAGGTGATACTCCTACCACTTCCCATGTTTTTAAACAGTTACCAATAAGAAGATTTTATTTCAAGGGATGTGCCGCGATCACCTTTCTATTTCTGGATTGACTAAACTTCGGCCTAACCCAGCTGACATCGCGACCAGCACTCCAACCCATATTGGGATATCGTAACAGCACAACGACGCCGTGAATTGACGCTTGAAGGGGTGAGCTGCATCTTTGAGAGAGAGGGACACGTCCCTTCCCTTTTTCTGTTTACAACAGAATGTAATACATGCTGTGAAAAGGGGGGGGTGGGGTAGAGAATGTGGGGTGCATTTTATGCAAGGGGTTGGAAGAATGTTGGTGTGCATGCTGTGTAAGGAGGGAGAGAATGCGGAGTGCATTTCATGCAGAGGAGAGAATATGTTAGTGCAGCTGTTCAAGGGGCCATGTGCGGTGCAGGATGTGCAAGGGGTGGAGAGAATGTGGGGTGCGATGTGCAGGGGGTGGAGAGCATTTGGGTTGCAGGTTGTGACTATTGGCTACTGTAGGGGCTCTAGGAGAACAACGGAACACTCTATAAATTGTATAAGAAGGAGGAGGAGATGACATAAATGATGATAAATAGAGATGAGCGACATGCTCGTCCGAGCTTGATGCTCGGTCGAGCATTAGCGTACTCGAAACGTCGTTGCTCGGACGAATACTTCGCCCGCTCGAGAAAATGGCAGCTCCCGCCGTTTGCTTTTTGGCGGCCAGAAACAGAGCCATCACAAGCCAGGAGACTCTGCACTCCACCCAGCATGACGTGGTACCCTTACACGTCGATATAGCGTGGTTGCTGGCCAGATCAGTGACCCTGGGATAGACTAGCCGCTGCCGCGCTGCTCGGATCATTCTGTGTCTGGATGCCGCTAGGAGAGAGCTGCTGCTGGTCAGGGAAGCGTTAGGGTGTTCTATTAGCTTTACTGTTAGGCAGGAGTGATTCTCCAGAACCACACAGCCCTTTTTAGGGCTACAATAACGTTATACTTTTTTTTTTATTTGCAGCTAGTACCGATTGTGAGGAATTTGCAGGGGGACTTGCTACCGTTGTGTTAGCTCTTAGTGACCACATATCCACCTCAAACACCAAAGTGGGAAAATTTATTAGGGGTTTGATTTTCAATTAGGCACAGTCTGCCATTTACTTTTTATTTACGTTATTTTTTAATAACTCAGTGTCATCTCATCTTGCATAGTAGTGTGCTTTCATACTTGGCTAGAAAATAGCCATAGGAGAATCCAACGGCTTACTTACGCCTACAGTAGCGGTTATATATATTTGATTTCTGGTTGATCTGCTGGTGGCTGTACTTGCTGCAGTGCATCTACTAGCAAATTGTGAGCAATTTGTAGTGAGACTTGCGACCGCTGTGTTTGCGCTTAGTGACGCACATATCCATTGCAAAGACCGAAGTGGAAAATTTATTAGGGGTTGGATTTCAATTAGGCACAGTCTGCCATTTCCTTTTTATTTTACGTTTATTTTTTAATAACTCATTGTCATCTCATCTTGCATAGTAGTGTGCTTTCATACTTGGCTAGAAAATAGCCATAGGAGAATCCAAACGGCTTACTTACGCCTACAGTAGCGTTATATATATTTGATTTCTGGTGTATGCTGCTGCTGGCTGTACTTGCTGCAGTGCATCAACTAGCAAATTGTGAGCAATTTGTGAGTGAGTGAGATTGCGACCGCTGTGTTTTGCGCTTAGTGACGCACATATCCATTGCAAAGACCGAATGGAAAATTTATTAGGGGTTGGATTTCAATTAGGCACAGTCTGCCATTTCCTTTTTTATTTTAGTTTATTTTTTTAATAACTCAGTGTCATCTTATCTTGCATAGTAGTGTGCTTTCATACTTGGCTAGAAATAGCCATAGGAGAATCCAAACGGCTTACTTACGCCTACAGTACGTTATATATATTTGATTTCTGGTTGATCTGCTGTGGCTGTACTTGCTTGCAGTGCATCTACTAGCAATTGTGAGCAATTTGTAGTGAGAACTTGCGACCGCTGTGTTTTGCGCTTAGTGACGCACATATCCATTGCAAAGACCGACAGTGGTAAAATTTATTAGGGGTTGGATTTCAATTAGGCACAGTCTGCCATTTCCTTTTTTTTTAACGTTTATTTTTTTAATAACTCGTGTCATCTCATCTTGCATAGTAGTGTGCTTCATTCCCCTACTTGGCTAGAAAATAGCCATAGGAGAATCCAAACGTGCTACTTACGCCTACAGTAGGTTTATATATTTGATTTCGGTTGATCTGCTGTGGCTGTACTGCTGCAGTGCATCTACTAGCAAATTTTGAGCAATTTGTAGTGAGACTTGCGACCGCTGGTGTTTTGCGCTTAGTGACGCACATTCCATTGCAAAGACGAAGTGGGAAATTTATTAGGGTTGGTTTCAATTAGGCACAGTCTGCATTTCCTTTTTTTTTACAGTTATTTTTTTTAATAACTCAGTGTCATCTCATCTTGCATAGTAGTGTGCTTTCATACTTGGCTAGAAAATAGCCATAGGAGAATCCAAACGGCTTACTTACGCCTACAGTAGCGTTATTATATTTGATTTCTGTTGATCTGCTGGTGTGCTGTACTTGCTGCATGCATCTACTAGCAATTTTGAGCAATTTGTAGTGAGACTTGCGACCGCTGTGTTTTGCGCTTAGACGCACATATCCATTGCAAGACCGAAGTGGGAAAATTTATTAGGGTTGGATTTCAATTAGCACAGTTGCCATTTCCTTTTTTATTTTACGTTTATTTTTTTATAACTCAGCGTCATCTCATCTGGCATAGTAGTGTGCTTTCATACTTGGCTAGAAAATAGCCATAGCAATAGGATAGCATCGTTTGGTTTAAAAACTAAAAAAACACACAAAAAACCAAAAAAACACAAAAAAAGTGAAAAAAAATTAAAGTTATAACTTCATTTTAAAAATGTTTTAACCCGAGGGCTAGGGGTAGAGAACGAGGGCGGGACGTGGGCGTCAACTACTGCAGGGGTCGAGGCCGTGGTCCTGGGCGGGGTGAGACACCACCTGCTATGAGGGAGCAGGGGAACGCCGCAGAGCTACACTCCCTAGGTTCATGTCTGAGTTACTGGGACTCGTGTAGAGCACTGTTGAGGCCAGAACGTGCGAACAGTGATGTCGTTGGATTGCCGACAATGCTTCGAGCAATTTGTCCACCAGTCAGTCTTCCACGCATCCACCCATTCACCGAAATCGGCACTCCTCCAGCTCCTGCACCTCATCCTCCTCCCCCCCAGTCTGCCCCCTCAGGAAAATTTGGCATTTGAACGGCATACTCTGAGGAATGTTTTCTGGACCCTTCCCACATCACAAACCACTTGTCCGGTTGCTGCTGAGCAATTTCCGATGCCCAGGTTTTCCACCAGTCGCAGTCTGTGGGTGATGATGACCTTCTTGACGTAGTGGAAGAAGTGTCTAAAGAGGTGTCCGACGATGAGGAGACTGGTTGCAGACAGGGGGAAGTTGTTGTCATGGCAGGAAGTCCGAGGGGGGAGCAGACTGAGGGATCGGAGGATGATGAGGTGACAGACCCAAGCTGGGTTGATAGGCCGGTGAACACAGTGCTTCTGAGACAGAGGAGAGTCCCCTACCAGAACAGGTTGGAAGAGCAGTGTGGGCCAGACGGAGAGGCAGGGCCAGAGCTGGTGCATCAGGCCAAATGTGTCACTAGTGAAGCTCCGTGGCGAGGGCTCCTGCGGCGAGGGCTAGATTTTCAGAAGTCTGGAGGTTCTTTAAGGAAACACGGATGACCGACGGACTGTGGTGTGCAACATTTGCCAAACCAGGATCAGAGGGGTTTCCACCACTACTAGCTTAACTACCACCAGTATGCGCAGGCATATGAATGCTAAACACCCCACTCAGTGGCAACAGCCCCGTTCACCTCCGGCCGTGCACACCACTGCTCCTTCCCCTGTGTCAGCTGAGTCAGCCCCCTGCCAGGACCCTGCCACAAAAACCCCATCGTCGCCTCACGATCTCCACAGCATCCACCAGCGTTTCAGCTCTCCATACCCCAGACGCTGGAGCGGAAACGCAAATAGTGCAACCACCCACCACGCCCAGCCCTTAATGTCCATCTCCAGATTGCTTAGCCTGGAGATGCTGCCCTATAGGCTAGTAGAGACCGAGGCCTTTCGCAACCTCATGGCTGCGGCCGCCCCTCGGTATTCGGTCCCCAGCCGCCACTACTTTTCCCGATGTGCCGTCCCAGCCCTGCACCAGCACGTGTCAGACAACATCATCCGTGCCCTGACCAACGCCGTTTCTGACAAGGTCCACCTGACCACGGACACGTGGACAGTGCTGCCGGGCAGGGCCACTATATATCGCTGACGGCACATGGGTTAACTTGGTGGAGGCTGGGACTGAGTCTGACCCTGCGGCTGGTCATATACTGCCGACGCCGAGGATTGCGGGGCCTACCTCGGTCCAGGTGTTTCAGGCCTACTATGCCTCCTCCTCCTCCCACCCCTCCTCCACCTCCCCCTCCTCCGAATTACCATCCGTGGGCATGGCGCCATCAGTCGGTAGCTCTAGGCACAGCAGCAGTGCCGTCGCTAAGCGACAGCAGGCGGTGCTCAAACTGCTGAGCCTAGCGATAAAAGGCACCCCGCCCAAGAGCTATTACAGGGCATCACGCGCAAGACTGATCTGGGGCTGTACCCGCTGAACCTGAAGCCAGGCATGGTTGTGTTGTGACAACGGCCGTAACCTGGTGGCGGCTCTGCAACTCGGCAAACTGACACACTGTGCCTGCCTGGCCCATGTGTTAAATCTGATAGTTCAGCGTTTCCTCAAACATACCCCCAATCTGTCTGATTTGCTACGAAGGTGCGCCGCATCTGTGCGCATTTCAGAAGTCCAGCACGATGCTGCCACTCTCAGGGCAGCGCAGCGCCGCCTCCAACTGCCCGCTCACCGACTGTTGTGCGACGTGCCACGAGGTGGAATTCAACATGACCATGTTATCAGATTTTACCAGCAGCGCAGGGCATTGTAGACTGCCAGATGTCAACTTCCACCAGAACTGGTAGTCAGGTCAGTCAGCTTCCTCAAGTCTACAATGAGGATGGACGTGGAGGTCTGATATCTGTCAGTGCTGATAATAACGTTTTTGAGGAGTCAACACAGATGGTCCAGGTGGCTTGCCGCAATCATCAGCCTCCATCCCGCTGACTGGCCTGTTGAAACAAACTCCTATGATCAGCATGAACGTCGGAAGCTTTGCGCTCGTCACAAGGAGACGGGGGAATGAGATGAGCTCCTTGTTGATATCCAAAGCACCCTAGGTCTGTTCTCAGCGCATATCGGAGGAGGTGGAGGAGGAGGATGAGGAGGAAGGAGGAGGAGAATGTTGGCGAGACAACAAGAGGGGACTTGTTGAGGCCTTCACTGTTCATCGTGTATGGCCAAAGAAAGAGGGAGTTGGAGGAGATTGGAGGAGGGAGAGGAAATGGGACACTCAGGCCAAGTGAGGGGATCGTGAATTCTTACGTGTTGTACTTGGCGCGATATTGCAGATTGTCATGAGGCTGTCCTTCCCGTGACCCTCTCGTCTGTTCAAACATAATTTATCCAGCACCGATCTTCAGCGCGAGTCTTCACATGTTATCCTGGACCCACTGGTACAAGACAAAATCTTTCCAATCCTCATCCTGGAGAGGAAAGGAGTGTGGAATGCATCACACCAGCAGGCCCTGGGCACCAAGCTGAAACAGTATTCCCTTCTGACAGCGCTAGCGGCAGAGTGCGTAGTTTCTGCGGGACAAGTAGCAGGGAGAGTAGGCGAGAGGCGCTTGGTCTCCACATGGCAAGGGTACCCTTACAAAAGGCTTTGGCAGCTTTATAAATGTCACCCCAGCAAGACATGTCACCTGTCCCCGTCTCGGGCAGAGTTAGGGCTTTGATCTTTACCAGAAAGATGGTGCAGGATATACGTAGTCGACCATACCCACCGTCCTACATAATGATCACACGCCACCTACAACACTGGGTTTCAAGACTGGACCTGTGCAGAACTGCGCTTTACACCTTGGAGGTTCTTGCACTGCCCTGCGCAAGCGCTTGTCCGATGCCGGGTTTCAGTGCAAGCTGGTGCACATCACCGTAGCGTACGCCTGTCGACTGACAGCGCTGACGAGGGCTGACGCTTATTAAGATGAATAAAGCCTGGATTTCTCATCATTTCCAATCTCACCAGGTGAAGGAAGCCAACCTGATAATAATTTATTCCACTCCTCCCCTCCTCATGTCTCCTCCTTACTCCTCCTCTTTGTAACAGTTAAAAGCAGAGGAAACTGGCATTATTTTTGACCAGGGCCATGGCTCTAGCTAGTACTTTAATGCATTTAATTTTTTCTGGAGGGCCACCTACCCTGTCTCTGTTTTAAACATTTTTGGGAGTGCCACCTACAGGCACTCAATCTATTCAATTTTTTTGGAGGGCACCAACGGTCCTCTGTTTTAAACAATTTTGGGAGTGCAACATACAGGCAACTCAATCTATTTCAATTTTTTTGTTTTCTGGAGGGGGCCACCTAACCCGCGTCCTCTGGTTTGAAACTTTTTGACGCCACATACAGTCAATCAGCTATTCCATTTTACTGGAGGGCCCCTACCTGCTCCTCGGTTGAAAAGTTTTTGGGACGCCACATACAGGCATCCAATGATTTTCATTTTACTGCGAGGGCAAACCTACCTGCTCCTCTGGTTTGAAAACATTTTGGGGACCTGCCCACATACAGGCACCAATCTATTCCATGTTAATGGAGGGCACCACGCTACCTGTCCTCTGGTTTGAAAAGTTTTGGACTGCATCAATAACAGGCACTCATCTATTTCATTTTCTGAGGGCCACTAACCGCGCTCCTCTGGTTGGAAAACTTTTTTGGACTGCCACATACAGGCACTATCCAAATTAAATTGTTCCTACCATAGCAGCATCCACAACGTGTTCCTCAATGCTACTTCTCACGCTACACTCCCCAAACAGGCAGACCTCAAGTCCGCATAGAGCTGCATCCATACATCGTCCCTTATCCAAACGAGGTGGGTCAGGCAGAATTTGGGTGTTGTTTATGGATTCCACTGCAAATGTGTTAAACTTTGTCGCCACCTGCTGTGTTAATCCACAAAAGTATTACTGGCCACCTTGATCATTTACAAATTATTTACCGCGGCTTGCGACATCTGTTTAACATTCCCCTCACCCGGTCATCCAACTTAATAGAATCGCTACTAACACACTTGATCTCTATCACAAAGGTTCTTAGAAGTGCTGTTTGGGGGAGTAGCCTAGAGACAGGGGCTTGATGCGAACAAGCTGCCTGGCGCGGAGCGCCAGCTCTCATGAGCATCATGCGCTTCTTGCGCATCGCTAGTTACATCCCCTCACACCGCACATATCCCCAAATCTAATAAGAACGCTACACTTGATCTTATCAAAAGGTTCTTAAAGTGCTGTTGGGGAGTAGCCTAGAGACAGGGGCTTGGATTGGCGAAAGCTCGCTGGCAGCGGGCGCCAGCTCATCCATCCAAGATCCAACTAAGCATAGTTTTTAACTGACAGCACCTTTAATTCTACTCAACTGTCCTCCTACATGGGTCCCCTTTCAAACGAGCTGTTGTCCCAGGCGAAATTTGGGTTGTTTTCATGGCTTCCATGTTAACTTTGTGCGGCCACCTCTGGCTCGTGTAATCCACAAACTATGACTGGCAAAACTTCTATCAGTGTACCGATAGTTATTGAGCGCTCTTGCTCACACCTCCTTTGGCTTGCCTCTCTGTCCACCCATTGGGATGAAGAGTCATTTAGGTATGTCGCCATGCCACTCGCTCGCCTGCTCCGCTGCCTCTGCATGCCTCCCCTATATGGTCAAGGTAAGTTATTGGATGTTTTACATTATGTCACTCTCATGGCCATGATGTTGCCATAGTTTGGGCATAACTGGTGCGATTAAGCAGCCTCAGAGGCATCCATGCATGCTGCCCCTGTGTTTCTTCCTGTCCATTTCCGTGTGTTTCCATCTGTTTCTGAGGGTTCCCAGGTGTTTGGCCAAGCTTCCCCTGTGCAGAGCCTTGGTCCCCTTGAAAAATGCTCGAGGTATCCCATTGACTTCAATGGGGCCTCGTTATGCGAGGACGAGCAATCGAGCCATCGGAGAAATTCGTCTCGAATACGAGTACCGAGCATTTTTAGTGATCGGCCTCTCTCTAATGATAATGATGATAAAATACATACGACATGTCAGTCCTAATACACCGGTCTTTGTTTCAAAATGCTCCGTAACTTAAATACCTAACCACAGGTGATGAGATAGGTTCACCACCTCTAAGGGGGAGTTTTCAGTGCGACATTCATTATGATAAGATTATGGTATACATAGAAACATACTCAACATAGGTACCTCACATTGAGTAATGTTATTCAACCCCCGTGTGGTTGTCCTGGTTCCCAATTTCAATATACAAAACATGTTCTGTTCAAATCTTTTGCAACTGTATCTCTATCCGTGGTGATGCCGCCCGGCCCCAGACACCAAAACCTCACCTTCCATCATTGTCTGCTCAACGTACGCGATAGGCCCGTGCACGTCCACTCATACCGGGCGCGCGGCGGCATCGAGAATATAAAGTGCCCAGCGCACCAATGAATTAGATTGGCACAAAGGGACTATCGAAATGGTCCATCAAAAGAGCTTTTGAAATAGCGAAAAATAAGGATAGGAATCTACTTAAGCCGCAGAAGAGAAAAAATATCACTACACAGACCCATGCAAAAATTACTTTTCACACATATAATTCTGAATTCCATCATATCATTGGTATCCTAAAAAAGAACTCCCCATACTATACCAAGATGATAAACTAAATTCAATCTTAAGTAGCGGCGTTTTGTAATTTGTTCTAAAAGAGGGAGTACCTTGGGGTCCAAGCTTTCCCCAAGCCTCTTCACGAATGATACAGACAACACTTTTGAATACCTGGTGGGTACGAAGGGATTCTTTAGATGTGGATCTCACGATGCAACGTTGTTGTCATGCTGTACAAACGATGTCTTGAAACTAGTACCAAACCACATGTCATCAATACTTTCATAACTGTGATTCCACCTTCTTGATTATGTGATCAAATGTGAAATATGTGACATTCCTATGTGGGATGTACCACTAGGAAACTCAAAAACAGAGTTGCGGAACACCTCCGAGATTGCACTAAAGTACGGACAAGAACATGTCAGGGGCCTCCAGACATTTTGCCACTATCCCCACAGGAGATGTTTCCTCGTTCCGCTTTTTTGGCATAGAAAAAGTCAGGAAAGGCAAAGAGAGGTGGCGACAGACGCAGGGCCCTGCTAAAAGGGAAGCCCTATGGATCTTTAAATTAGGAACTAGAGTACCATCAGGTTAAATTCTAGAACCGATCTGTCCCTTTTCTTTTAACATCATCGATTTTTCCATGGATGGATCTGGACATTTATCCATGATTTGCCCCCTGTGCTTCTCTCTTTTTGTATTTCTGCACGTATGATATACTACTTCAGTGTTTTTCTCCAGTTATACAATTGTGTATTGCGTAATTTGTGGATATGTAATGTATGGGGGACTACCCATGTGTTCTGATATACGTTCCGTTAACTTACGACATCATAACACCTGTATAACGGAGTTCTAATATGTCTGTATGTAATAATGAATTGGTGTAACTAGAAGTCTTAATTAGGCCTACTGAAGGAGCGTGTCCGTTGCCATGGTATACCGGATTTCCGTCTGTTACGTGACGTTACTTGGCGCGCGGATACACGCCTCCTAAGGTTTGGGATTGGTCATTTATTTTAAAAGTCGTATTTGTACATAGGAGGTATGCATGACTAAGGGCACCGAAGTGCCTGAAACGCGTAGGTAATACTCCTACCACTTCCCATGTTTTTAAACAGTTACCAATAAAGAAGATTTTATTCAAGGGATGTGCCGCGATCACCTTTCTATTTCTGGATTGTATTCATTCTCTCTCCTTGTACAGCATGCCCCCACAATATTCCCCTTTTGCATAGCATGCACTCCACATTTTCCAGCCACTTGCACAAGAAAGCACCCCTCATTCTCCCAACCTCTTGCATAGCATGCACCCCACATTCTTCCCCCTTTCACAGCATGTATCCACATCCCCCGCAGTCTGCCTCTGCATGCTTACTCTATCTCACATGTAGGGTCGCATTTGTCATGAGGCGTGCTGAAGTCCCCAACCGGGCAAGAGATTGCGGATCCTTTTTGGGGGCGGCGGATTGCTAATGATAGTAGGACTTCCCAGACGTGGCAAGTCCATAGTAATGAAAAATCAATTACAACAGCGCCTTTAAGGTGCCAAAGTAATGATAGTCAGAGCGGTCTGCAGTACATAGGCCAGTATGCATGATGACATCTCTACAAAGAATGCCTCTCCCAGCGGTCAGCAGGAGGAGAGAAGTGCAGGGCAGTGTAGCAACACTGCAGAACACTACAAGCAGTTGCCTCCCTATTGTAAATGGGGCTATGATAATAATAAAAAACATGAAAACAGAACTAAAACCCAAGCTCAGTGTTGTGTATTGAGTGCAGAATGTGAGCTAAAGTAAATTCAGCAACTCACACATGACGTTTTTGGTGGAGGAATCCCTTTTATCTTCTCTTTCTGGAGGACACATCATCTTCTCTGCCAGAACTCTTAGAAGTTAGCAACACAAAAACAACATTTCCTCCTCCCTTGCATAGCTACACCCCACAGCATCCAGTTGAACAGCCCGAACCCCACATCCCCCTGTTTACACTTCTGCAGCCATACTTCTCCCCCCTTGCACAGCCTGCACCGACCTTTTCTCGTACCCTTACACAATCTGCACCCCACATTCTCTCACTTGCACATCATGCATCCCCACTTCTCTCCCCCTGCACAGCATGCACCCCACATTCTCCCACTTGCACATCATGCATCCCAATGTTCCCTCCCCCAAGATACCTCTATTCACCTCTACGATTTGGTGCTTCCGTGTTGCTCTCAAAGACGAGTCACATGGTCATGACATCATTGAAGGTCTTTAGAACCACTCCAGCCCTTGGCTGGATCCCAGCCTCAGGTTACTTTCTACACTAGCACCCATTTGCCCCCCAAGGGGGAATTTGAAAAGAAATTTTTCTTTGTTTTTTATTTTTTAAATAAAAAAATATATATATATATATATATATATATATATATATATATATATATATATATTATTAGCAGAGATTAGTTCCTTAAGATGGTTTTCAGGTTCCATATGTCCTTACATAAGTAAACTATCTCTCATAATACCTCAATGTATACAAAGATGTCAGTTTGGCATATAAAATGACCCCTTTCAATCATGATACCTCAATATAGCACAGACGGAGTCCTGACCACACAATTGTATACAGGCCTCATTCACACGACCATATGGGAGCCTCACAATTTGTGGCCAGATCATGGACCCATAGAGGTCTATGGCAGCCTAGCAAGGTACAAGCCGAGACAATATGGTGAGACCCTACTTTACTCCATTCATGTCATTTTTCTATGTCAGTTGTATCACCATATTATATAATTCATTTCTACCCCCTTGAGTGTTATCAGTAATTTTAATGCAGAGATTTCTGACTTATGCTGATGTTTTTTATTCCTGTCTGAAACACTGAAACAAACTTCATTTTATGACCTTCTGTTTCTTACAGATATCTATGCTAAGGCAGTCCTAGAAATCCTTTCTAGCTCAGCGGGATCTTTTCTAATTGACCCAATACAATCCGGAAGATGGCAGTGAAGTAGCAGAAACAGTCTGTGTTAACACATTTCATTATTGTAATAGAACATTGTATAAACAGAAAATTTATCACCTCTCCAGAAACTATTCTTGAGAAATAGTCCACACTTCTCAGATATTTCAGGGCAGTGATAGCTGCTCTTGCTCTTGGCACAGAATTTTTTGTGGTAAATGACGTTTTTATACTCTTGTGCTAAATTATAAATCTTAATACAAGTAAGCAAATAAAATGAATCTTATATGCAATCTATTGTATTTGGAGTGATTTTGTACCTTCTTCCCGACTCTGTACCGCCGCTTGGTTTTGACCCGGTTATCCTGATTATGCGTGTGTCTGTGTCTCTCTGTTTTTTTTGTCATCTTTCTGAGCACATACTCAGAATTGGGAATCTAACCAATGTAGGTTAGATAAAAAGAGAAAAGAGAGGCTTTATATTAGCAATGTGATGTATCAACTTATCACGGTCTGATACAGTGGTCTTTGTATATGTACTGGTGTACTTTTTAGATGTTTTAAATTGTGTCTTGTTGGTACTTTGCTATGAAATAAACATGTTCTGTATATAGTTTTGGCTTATACACACTTCCTTTGTCTTTTTTTTAATGATATAGAGAGGTTAACCCTTAAGTGCTGCCATCAAACACAATGGTATCAATTAAGTGATGGTGCTTCATGGGGTGCACCATCTTGGGTCCAGTCAGCCCCCCCCCCAAAAAAAAAGTCATTGTCGTGTCTTCAGGTGCTATGACCACCACAACCCTAATGCAAAGTTCATGGTGATCTAAATAGGATTGTTAAGTTCCTGTGATTTTACAATATACTGCAACACTGTAGTGGTGCCGTAATTGTATAAATAATCAGACCCCCTAGGGTTAAAGTACTCAGGGGGTTTAGAAATAAAGTAAACAAAATAAATGAAAACAACCAAAAGTTCAAATTACCCCTCTCCCTAGCACTGATATAAACATGTTAGTATCATATGTCTCAAAATGCTGATTTATCAGTGTATAAAATAGTTATTAATGGAGGTGAACCCCATAAGGAAAATAGAGGTCAGTGGAACGCCACTTTTTTCATTTTGCAACACATAAAACATTTTATAAAAGTGATCAAAAAGTCGAAAATGGTTAGCATACAAAACGTCATCATGACACCTTACACAGCTCCAAACGCCAAAGTACGAAAAGTTTTTATGACAAATGAAGATTTTTTTTCATTCCAAAACTTTCATATCTTAAAACTTATTAAACCAAATAAAACCTATATAAATGTTGTTTTCCATATAATCTCACCAAACCAAAGAATAAAGGGGAGGTATCATTGGGGTGTAGGGTGTACATTGAAAGCCCTAAAAACAAAGTCCACAAGAAAATGGTGCAAAAGTGATTTTTCCATGCTCACTGCATTCAGTATGGAAAAATTAAGTACAGGCGCTAAGAGGCACCATTGTTACCAGAAAACAAGCCCTTATAAACTTGGCAAATAAAGGCAAATAAATAAGTTATGGATTTGTAAAGAAAGGGAGCAAAAAAATGGAAGCACGAAATGGGCATCAGTAGGAAAGTGTTGGCTGTGTTTCACATCTCGTTTTTTGTATACGCTTGTATACTTGGAAAAGCATATACAATGACAAATAGTAGTTGTAGTGCCTCTGTCGGACCATATTCTCCCATATGCCAAAAAAGACAGGATGGAAAGACGTAGCAGCAAGTCTTTCCACCCAGAAGCTCGGGCTGAGCAACAATACACTCAGCGGAGGCAATAGATCACTATGGGGAGCGGGCACTGCGTGTATTGCATGTCCACTCACAGGCCGCCAAGCGTGTATGTCACTCGGAAAGGAGAAAGGACCACTTTAGGACAGTGAATCACGGGGGAACACCAGTATTGTGGCTGCTGCCAATGTGCACTTCTCCTCCTGCATTAAGGGGGGGGAGAGGTATGCCCATTACAGTGGGGTGAGTCTGTGCCATACGTTGTGGGATACGTCTGTGCCATACTGTCCTTAAAACTTATGAAAACAACACGAGTAATCCCAGCCTTAAAAAAAAAAAATAGATTTTTTAGACCCTACGCATTATGTCATTTTTAAAGGTGAAATCTTTACTATTTATACTAGTTAAATTTGCCCTTGTTAGGTTGTTATACTGTAGACATTTAGCTCTATCATGATTAAATAGCAGTTTTTCTAGTTTTGCTGTTTTCAGCAGTCGATAGAAGTGAACTGTTTCGCTTGTGCCTCTAGGTTTCCTGGCTATATTTAGCTATTGTGATTTCTGTTTTTGTTAGTGTCACTGTTTGTTTTTTCTCTTACTGATTTAGCTTTTAAGCGATATACCAGTACTATATACCTGACTGTGTCCATGGAGACCATAATCCAATCAGAAACCAGATGGGTCTGCACTGAAAGCATTAATGAGTCATTTCAATTTTATCCTTTTGTTGAACCGGCCTGCATAAAAACTATTTTTCTAAGTTTCCAAAAAAACAGTATACGGAAACACAGTACGAGTGTACCTTTTTTGGAAATATTTATCAATAAAAAAAACTTTGTGTTCCTGTGCCAGGGATCTTGGGTCCTGTGGATATGCTATACAGTTGAACATGTAACAACAGATTAAATTTAGCTTAAAGGAAACCTACCACACGGATCTACCTATTAAGGTAGATCAGGTGGTAGGTGCCTCTATTGTACGTGATGATAGCCCTTTAAGGGCTAACCCCGTCTCCTGTATCTTTTATTGTGTTAATTAGCAAATTTTCTAAAGAGGCTGCTCGGGCTGGAGTAGCGGAGCGGGTTACATGGCGCGGCTACTCCACGCCCCAGTAGCCTCTTTGATCCTTCTTCCAAGACATTGAGCGTGCAGCTACAAGAGCTGCGCACACGTCCACGAAGCGGGTTCTGCTCATGTGAGCTTTGGAGTGAGACGCGCGGCCTAGCGCACACAGGCCTGTGTTTGCGCATGCGCAGAACTTGGCTTTGCAGACGAGTGTGCGCAGCTCCTTGTAGCTGCCACGCTGAAGATGTCTGGTAGGAGGATCAAAGAGGCTACTGGGGGGAGTGGAGAAGCCAACAACGTGTAGCCTCAGCTCCGACTACTCCACGCCCCAGTAGCTTCTTAGAAATTTGCATATTAACACAATTAAAGTTTTAAAAAGATACAGGGGAAGTGAGGATTAGCTCTTAAAAGGGTATCAACACACACAAGGAGGCACTACCACCCGAACATACCTTAAGGTAGATGTTGTGGTAGGTTTCCTTTAAACTGGTGAAAAACATTTAGATTGAACACATCTACAACGGTACCTGCTTTTTGTGGTCACCCAGTGCACTGGTGCAAAAACAGCTTTCAGTTCACATAGGATCACATAGGGTCACATAGGGACCCTTATTCTCATGATCAGTGTGAATCCAAGAAGCTGAATCCACTTAGATAGTTACATCATTGCCAGGGGATATTAGGGAAATTAGTGGAATGTCCTTTTAATAAATATCACTAAAATATAAGGTAGGAAAGAAGGCCAGAGGAGTTGTTCTTGTGGGAAAGCGGAATTTACTGCATTTCCAATAAAGTGTAGAAAATAACAACAGAACCTCATCCTCTATCAAGGAAGCAGACACAGCGATAGTGCTGTAGTACTAGTCAATTAACATGGAATTTGCAAAGTGTTGTTGCTTTAACATTGATCTTGAAGTTGTAAAAACCAGTAAATCTTAGATGATATAGAACAACTCACAAGAAAAGAGATCATGATGCGCACTTCTATCGTGCATTAAATCAGAGGAAAAATTTACACAGAGAATTAACACCCTTTGAGTTATTGTGTATCAAAAGGTGCAATTTCGCACACAATCTCACAGGTATATGGGTTGTGCTGGACAACTGGGGCAAGGTGGAGATCCCATAAGTCAGGGCATGGGAAAGGGAGCTAGACAAGTCCTTTCACAAGATGAATGGGCAAAAGCGTTCGAACTATGTCTTAAATTGTCATTTCCTGCAAAGCCCATGAGACTAATTACCAAATTTTGTCGCTGCGTGGTACTGGGTGCCCACTAAATTAAGGTCCATCTATCCGACTGTTCAGATCTCTGTTGGAGATGTCATCAAGCCCCTGGCCCATGACCATGTGTGGTGGGGATGCGGTTGCTCCCCCCTTCTGGTCACAGGTGCGTAAGCTATTAATAAGTTGACGGGTCACCAGCTGGAGGAGACCACACCCCTCGATCCGCTTCTCTTAATTATACCTACTTCAATCACCAAAGCCAAAAAAATCTTAATGGGATTCATGCTAATTGCTGCGAGGTCCCTCATCCCCAGGTGTGGAAGACTACCAGAGTCCCACAAGTTTCAGATTGGTTTGGAGTAAACCGTGCTGCATCGGAGGGAGAATAACTGCTGCCAAGCATAATATCAGTACCGACACACAAACCATTTGGGGCCCCTGGCTCACTTTTAGACAATCACCTGAGTTTAATACTTTTATGTAAAACTGGATTGCTCTAGTTGATGACTGGTTTCTTACCCCTCAACCCTCCTCCCTCTCTTTTGTACTTTGTGCTTCATATTAGCTCAATCATTCTGCTAGTAATGTATCTAAACATTCTGGGAAGTGTTAATTTAATAATTTGTTACATAATATATGATTCACTATCGACCTCAGTACGCCTATGATGTTTTGGCAAACTGATAGTTATTGAGGTCTGTACCCTAATATACGTATACATCTATATATATTTATGCCATTATATATATTGTACTTAATAATACTTTATATTGTCTGGAACTGCGTGTCCCTCGATTGCAAGTGATGCTAATTTGTTATGTTAATATTACAATTGTTCAATAAAGAATGATTAAAAAAAAAAAAAGAGATCATGATATACATGCAATTTATAAATGTACAATATGCACTGAATATACATTTGATCATAGTCCAATAAACAGGATACTGAGACAATAGAAGGTACTTATAGGCCCTGCCTGTTTTTTTTTCTATCAAAGAGTAGTCTTTTAATACCATAGGCACCTATTTGTTACGATGGTCACTTCTTCCAGAACATCCCAGTTTGGTGGCTTTATCCGGCAATATGTTTGGGTATCATGGGGAACACCTGAACATGTAGTTCAGAAGCTAGAAGCTGATGGGCCCCAGTGCAAAAGTGTGTGCCAGGCGCCCTGACTATATGTATGTTTTTAGTACTAGTCTTCTCATATTGGAAAGTGAAACATAATGGGCCCCCTAAACCTCCTGGGCCCGTTGCGATCGCACCCTCTGCACCCCCTAAGTTACGCCCTGTCCTTGTGTACATTTGTATTGAGAGCAGGAACATATGTATGAGCATTTCATGGGTGAAGGTCCTTCTCAGTATATGTTTTAGGTGGACATGGGCCCCCTAGAAGGCTAGGGCCTGGGCTACCGCCCAAATCACTGATATTATAACCCACAAATGAGTAGATACTAGAAGTACCACAGAGCCACATCCAGATCAAAGCAAGAAAAAATTTAAAGTTCTAGCTTCACGGGTCATAAAAAAGGCTTATCCATGATGAACCACATGTTACAACCAAACAAATTGAAATGGATCAAGCACTGCAAGCCAACACTTAAATAAATCCAAACTTATTCCGGAAAAATAGTCCAAGACATACAATCATTGAGTCAAAACAGAACATATTCGTAGGATAAAAGGGCAAGCCGGCATGTTTCCAGTGTCACAACAACATTCTAATCATTGCTGATTTCGTGGGATGTGCTGATCCGTATATAGGCTCAATCAACCAAAAAAAAAATGAATCATATTCGGAAACACATCGGCACCATAGTATCAGCACTTCAAAACAAACACATGTACACCATAGTACACAGTGACAAAAAGCTCTATCACGAGAGCTGCAGTAGAAACATTGATATTGCAATGTTCAACATTCGTGAAGACCACATGTGGAGATTGGGGCTCATTTGCTTACCCGGTCCCATGCATTATTTTGTGTACTCAACACGAATGTGTACATAACAAGGTATGCGCGACTACCGTTGTACACAACCTTGTGTATGGCAATTATGATGTAATAAGTTAAAAACAAAGTGTAGATGTGGAAAAAACCAATGACCCTCTCATAACATTTATAAACTAGTGGAGTCCACATCAGGTCTCCTCTTGCCCCAGCCACTAAGGCTACATATACTGGTTAGTTGGCGGCTATTTGTTCATATGAATTATATTGATTTGTTTGGGGAAGATGTTAATAATCTCTTCTACTATTTCAGTAAACATGTTTGATATTTTGGTCATCCATTTTCATTCAGACAAAATAGAGTTAAACTACGCAAGGGGATTTTAGTTGGCCTTGTTATGGCTAGGACTGGGCAATTCATTATTATTATGATAAGGGCTTTTCCAACAAATAAATATAATATTTAAAAGGACAATTCTTACCTGTCCCTCCCAAAGAGAAACATGATGGAGGAGGATGATGTGTAATTACCACCAAACTTCCACACCACCTGATGACAAACATGACATACTGGTTCAAAAAGGCTATTCAGGAGGCCAGTGAAATAATAAAAGGGTACATTTGCTCTACACTACCATGTCACTTGACTAATGGTCCCTGCTGCACTGCCTTTCTTAGGAGTCATTCACATCATGTTTTTTTCTAAGTTCAATGTATATACCAGGAAATTTGCACCCATATTGCTGAATTTATACATATACGGAAGACGGAGGCATCCTTTTAGCCCACATTGGCACAGTGTACATCAGGGGTCTCAAACTCAATTTACCTGGGGGCGCTGGAGGTAGATTCTGGGGTAAGGCTGGGCCGCATCAAGTTTTCCACACAAAAATGCGCTCTTACAAATATCATTATTCAGATTCAAATGTCACGGCGTCTCCCCAGTGCAAGGAAAGCCCCAAGCTGGGAGACGTTGTTTTCTCTATGAACGCGTCCTTGTGTACCGAGGGGTCCCAAGCTCCTACCGCACTGAGCCCAGTCAGGGACACTCCCCTCCCCCCCGGTACTTGTCTCCCCGTGTCCCTCCCATCGAAAGAAAATGAAGTCGCCGCTCTGACCTGCACCAAGTGCGTCAGAGCGGCGACTTCATCTTCTTCAAGTACGGAAGGGAAGGGGATTAACCGGTTACGGGCCCTTTCCTGTTTTTTAATGTCCATTTTTCACTCCCCACCTTCAAAACTATAACTTTTTATTTTTACACGTAAAGAGCTGTGTGATGGATTTTGTTTTTGCGTAACAAATTGCACTTCATAGTGATGGTATTAAATATTCCATGCATGTACTCGGAAGCGGGAAAAAAATTCCAAATGCAATGAAAATGCATTTGCGCCATTTTCTTGTGGGCTTGGTATTACGTCTTTCACTGAGCGCCCCAAATGAACTGTTACTTTATTTTTTGGGTCGGTACGATTAAGGGGATACCAAATTTGTATAGGTTTTATAATGTTTCATACATTTACAAAAATTAAAACCTACTGTACAAAAATATTTTTTTTTTATTTTGCCAAATTCTGGCCTAATAACTTTTCATACTTTGGTGTACGGAGCTGGGGTGCTGTCATTTTTGCGAAATTTGATAATATGTTCAATGATATCATTTTTAGGAAGTACAACCTTTTGATCACTTTTATAGATTTTTTTATATTTTTCAAAATGGCAAAAAAGTGCCATTTTCGAATTTGGGCGCTATTTTCCGTAACGGGGTTAAAGCACTGAAAAACAGTCATCATATTTGATTAGATCGGCATTTCGGAAGCGTCGATACCTGATATGTTTATGATTTTTACTGTATGTGTATTATATTATGCAGTTCTAGGGAAAGGGGGGTGATTTGAAATTTAGGTTTTTTTATTATTATTTTTTTTTTTTAACTTTTTTTATTTTATTTATACTATTTTTCAGACTCCCTAGGGTACTTTAACCCTAGGTTGTCTGATCGATCCTTCAATAATGCCATACACAGTATGGCAGTATATGGAGATTTTCCTCCTCATTCATTACAATGTGCTATCAGCACATTGTAATGAAGGGGTTTTAAAACGAAATAGCTCGGGTCTTCACCTGAGGCTACCATGGAGACGGATCTCCGCCCCCGATGACGTCACGGGGAGCGTCCGATCCCAGGTAAGATGGCGGCGCCCATGCGCCGCGATCTTTTGAGGCTGCCGGCAGCTTTGTCGGCAGCCATCGCTGTGAAAGCACCCGCGATCGGTGCTAGCACCGAGGCGGGTGTTACCGGTAAGCCCTTGCTGCATATGCAGAGAAAAGACTTACCGGCTATGGAGAGGGCTCAGCCCGTGAGCCCTCTATCCAGCGCGACCAGGTGGGGGGGCCGCAAAATATTGTCCCCGCGGCGCAGTTGGCCGCGGGGCCGCAGTTTGAGACCCTGGTGTACAATCTTCCCACCCTGTTTTCTCCGACATGAATGAAAATATCACTGGAGGCCATGTGAAAGCCTATGGGGGACAGATGCAATTGTATTGCATCCATTCAGGCCTCCCTGAGTGTACTCTAGAGTGGTCCCTAGTGATTCATTGTGGATATAAGGACAGTTATGTACATGGGGGAAACACCCTGTTCATCGGCAGAAGCCTATCACCAGCTACTGCTAAGTATTCACGCTCCTCCCGCTTTCCAGAGTAATAACAATAGTATTAGTTAACATACATATGAATACTGCTGGCATGCACACACAAACACACACAACAGACATGAACAAACATAAAACCAACAAATTATCTTGAAAACTGAAAATATGTCTGATAATACTTACAAAATGCATAAAATATATATTTCATTGGCAAATCATTTAATTAAAAACAATCAAAAACATGTTTCATACAACACAACCATATACAAGCCAAAAAACTGATCAGCAGTGGACAATATACTGTACACTATTGTATGAATAATAATATAATAATTCCTTATTTATACAGTGGCCACAGATTACACAACGCTGCACAGAGATTGCCAAATCTGTCCCTGTCCCAATGGGGCTCACAATCTATTCACACCTACCGGTAATTTTTTGATGAGTGGGAGGGAGGAAACCGGGGACCCAGAGGGAAACCCACGCAAACACAGAGAGAACATACAAAATCTTTGGCAGTGTTGACCCTAGGACTTGAAACTGAGCCCGTGCTAACCACCATAGATACAGGAAACATCATGTGCATTAATATATAGGGGCCAAAAATAATGATTTGTTGTTTATGTGTTATAGATACGCAGACCACATGAAGCCCCAACATGCATTTTCACCATCATGAGCCTTCCTGATCTTCTGGCATACAATAATATACAACACAATTCAATATCTTAAAACAACTTGAAGACTAAAACTTTCTGTCGTTCCTAATAACAACAAAAATGTTGTGATTTTACTGTGCACTCAGTCCTAAGCCATTGATTGATAACTAATTTATTAATATCTTAACCATCCTCTTTGAGTGGTGATCTGCATGACTTACCCTGTGTCCTATCCTGTTAAAACAGACGACCTTAGTCGGATGAATATAAGTTTCCAGTTAGACTGGATGCATTTTTACAAAGAACATGTAATAGTTGTAAACGTCTGTATTGCAGACTATTGAGCAGAATGCGCTCCGGGTGTAGCAATGTGTTCTGTACAATAAGCCAGTTGTACTGTATGTGAATCAGCAGTCATAGCGCGCTCCATAACCGAGCGGCTGGTGCATACGGTTATTTGCCGTTCCTTCCTGCTCACATTGCAGATTCAGCTCAGTTTTCTGCCTGGGTATAAATAGCTCCCTATATATAGAAATAATACTTATCCACTGTGTAGTGACTGCAACTGTCAGAAGGGATTGTGCAAGGGGAAGCAACAACTTACACCTGGTTTCACTGTCCTTCCAAAGTAATTTATTGCATTATTATTACAAACAGAGGTGTCAACCCGAGATAAGAAAATAGATTCACGTGAGCAATGAAAGTTACGCATTAAGAAAAAAGACACAATTATGGCAAACGTTAAAGTGAATGAAGTTTAGGAAATTGTTCAAAATACTTAACTTGCCTCCAGCAATCTGCCATAGTCTCCTTCATTAGAAGTGTGAGACCAGTCTATGGTCTATTTTACTCCAAATTGTTCTTCTGTTAAGATTGAGCTCTTAGTAAATCCACCAGTCATGTCTTTTTTTCCAAAAAGCTAAAGTTTATTGTTTTTATGTACATTAAACTTCTGGCTCAGACATCTCCTGTCTGCTAGACCAAGTCCAAGTTGTCAGCCATATATCTCATTCTCCTTGCTGTTTATTACATTAGAAGAATCCATCAGAAGAAAAATAACCTTATAAACCACTACCAGTATGTTGCGGGAGAGCTAAATCTTTCATGTTGTTATCATCAGAAAAATAATCTGCAAGTGAGATTGTAAATTGGATGTATGTAGTCACAGAGGGTAAGAGTGAGCAGTTTAAGTCAAGCTCTCTCTGCTCAGGTCCCAGTGGTAGTGGACCCACTGGAACCACCGACAGATGAGACGTAAGCACGAAAATGGGACCGGAAGAGTTTAATGGCACCCAGTTTCACCAGAGCCCGCCGCAAAGTTGGTATGCTGCGCGTGGAACCCCAGGTCATTCCACAGGTGCGAAGGGCGGCGGTTGGGGAGCAAAGGCGATGGGTGTAGCAAACAGGTCAAGGCAGACAACAGAGGAGTGTAGTAAGGACGGAATCAAGGGTCACAACGGTAAATCACTATAATCACAAAAGACTAGGAACAAGCTTTTTCTAAAGCTGTATGATGCACAAAGATTCGGAGGGGGAATGCTGGGAGAGGACGGCTTTTATAATTTCCTGGGCAATGGAAGCACAAGTAAGTGGTGTGCTTGCACCTTTAATCTTGATTGACGGTTGTGCTTGCACCATAGCAGGCGGGATGCACGCCACCGGGTGGTTGCAGAGCAGGAAGAAACGGACAGGTAAGCATGGAGGGGAACTCAGGCCTGCAGAGAGATATGAGGGGCACATGCGCTTCCCTAACTTAGAATACCCCTCTGCTTGGATGATATCATCCACCAGACTTCAGAAGATCAGTTATGGAATTCATAGAGGTAGGGCTCAATTCAGTGAAGAGAGCATCTTGAGCAAAGGAGGAGCTTGACTTCATACAGCCATTACTTTCACTTTGAAGTTATGTTCTCGATAATGCCAGGTCAAACTTAAAAAGAAATGATCGTAAGGACCCGCCAGTTGATGCATTACCAGTGTGTGCTTGGCGGGAAATCCAGTACCCAATGCTAAGCAATCGTAAATGACTTAAAATTTCTTTTTCGAGATTCAGTTCTGACCTGGGAGGCAAAAAGGAGTTAACTGTGTTTAATGCTTTTAGCCAGAGATGATTTGTAACTGTGCTGTAAGGGAAGGAGTAAGCTGTTAGATGATCCAACTGCGCTGGACATCCCCAATGTTATATAAACCTTGGGTGTGGAAGGTTATGGTCTCTTTCCCGAGTCTCTCAAGGGAAAGCCCAGAGGAGTGCTGAGGCAAGAACTCCTAGCAATGAGTCGTGCAGCTGAGGCCTGCAGCACTTATTCACAGAAATCTGCTCAACCTTGTGCTGAAGCAGCCAAACTTTGCCAACCTGAAGCCTCTGTACCCAGCGTGAGCAAGTCTTAGTGAAGGAATCGGATCCAACCAGCCTGTTCCTTCCAGCTAAAGTCTGTAGATGTTTTAAGGCACTGCCTGCCTATTTGACTGTTCTAATAAAAACTGATATAATCCGGATCAGGTTTCACCATCACAGGTTCACCATACTCTATTACCAGGGGATCCTATTCTTATACATCGGGGTTGCCCCAGAGAGAAAACCATTTCCATCCGCCCTCTCCCTCTATGTTTCTTGCACAGACCACCACCTGCTGAGACCCAGGCTCTGTAAAGGCTCCATTCCCGTTTATAACAAGCACCATGGTCCTCACATGCCTAAGGACCACAACAGCCAGTCATCCAGTATTCCAGGTCGGTTCACCAGCCCATGAGAAGGCTAGGCACCGGGGGTGGGGGGGATGTTGCAACATCCTTTTATGAACTGCTTTCACAGAACTTGTACCACATATTACAGGTGGACCACAGGCCCAGTGCTATTAATCATGTTTCTATATCAATAATGAACTAGTTAAATCATTGTGGACCTAGCAACTGAAACGTTGTATAAAGACACTATTATAGATCGTGAGATAAGTTAAGAAACGGTGTGACCAAAACTCTCTGCATATTATACAATGTCAGTAGGTAAATAGGTTTCCATTTCCCAATAAATTCTTACACACAGGTTCTGTATAGAAGAACATTCAAAAATCATACTTTTTCAAAAATAGTAAAAAGTTTCGGGCTAGAGCACTTATCAACCATAATACCAAGCATTGAACAACAGGCCCTTTGAGATCAGGCCATATTGGCAAGCTCTGGCCAAGGATACCGCAAAAAAACATGGCGTGTTTATTGTGTCATCCACTCCAAGACTGGAGTTGGTGTCGAAGGTGTACATACAACACCTACATAATAGAACCGGCACGACACTTAGCTACCTATTTTACATTGATGAAAAGTGGTGATATACGAGTATTATTCTTATAGCGAGACGGGGCACATGTACACTAAAGAGCCGGCACTGGTGATGGCCGCCAAATCTCTCTGCATAGGGACCCTTCATCTGTTTTCAATTTCAAAAGAGGGCCCAAGTTGTTATGTGCACAGTCTTTGTGGAACAAACAAATTGTGAATATTGAAACGAGGGTCTCTGCCTTGTGTGAGAGGTTTCATATATGAAAGTAAAAATGTTTGGATACCATTTTTGTGATGAGGAGGGGATTTTTGTCTATGTGAGACTAGTATCATATCATATTGTGCTTATTAGGACCAAATATATTTGACTGAGGGAATGCCTAGGCGTTAGGGTGTTTTTTGTTGCCTTAATACACGAACTTGAAGAACTTTATTCTCGTTGTTACATAATGTTTATTGCCCCAACGTGCAAGAGGACAGTTAGGTCAGCATTCAAACCGTCTGATGGGGAAATTCTTGGTTAAAGCAGACTTTGTTTTCCCCGGTCATATGAGGTCATCGTGTGTTAGCGGCTTGAACTGACTTAATAGGTTTCATGGAAAGAAGAAAAAAAACTGAAAGACTAGTCAAAATCTTTTGCATTGTTATTAAGTGTCTTTGCTGTATATGTTCATTGTCATATGGCTATTTGTGGGACTTGTTAATTGTTCCAAATAAACTTATTTATTTGCTGAATGAAGGTGTCATATGTTATCGACTTTTTTCATGACGTTAAACCCTGCCCCAGCAGGACGTACAGGACGAAATACATACGAAGACCAAAGGGAAATGAGACGAGGCGCTTATGGACTGCAGCCCCCCTAGTCATACAGGACTGGGTGATTTGCACATATTGCAGCAGGACACACACCGCTTACCCTCTGAATGGGCGACAAAGCTCCGGTGGTGGTGGCACACCATTTTGTTCTGACGTAGCTCCCTGTGGCATCATCGGGGACGGCGTATATGTGTTATAGACCCCAATGACTTGTCATTTCGAGAAGATGTGTGTTACAATGTGCCATTGCACAACCATGTTGTAACAGATCTTTGCTGAACAAAAACACCATATAATGCTATATGTTCATGGTGGATCAATCAGGATAAACCAGTGGTTTTTAAAGCTACCCTACGGGGGTTCTAAAAAAGATTATTAATTATTTGAAATGTATATAATGACATAATAAAAATCACAATCATGTTAGGTATCCAAACACAAAAAAATCGTCCGGCGTTACGCTACACCAATTACCTTAGGATGCCTGCATGTGATTGAGTCCTGTGGTGGTGCAACGTATAAGGTTCCTCGGTCAGCACCCAAAATCTTTAAGGACATAAGGAAAGACGGCACATCCAAAATCCACACTGGTACAGTGATTTCAAAAAAAACTTGACTTTATTCACATAGAGTGGGGTACATAACTGGAAAACAGGAAGTTGGATTTTCAAACTTTCTGTCTTTCCATTGAGTCCGTACCCCCACTCTATGTGAATAAGTCAAGTTTTTATTAAAATATCGGGGTGGGATTCTGGAGGGCCGTTACTTTCCTTATTGTTCCTTTCATGTTAAGATCGTTCAAAAGGTCCGATCTTCATAGATAAAAACAGGGTATTCCCTCTGTAAACCCCAGAAAGTAAAAGATAATAGCACCCCAAATATCCACTCTGTCGGCTATATTAGTTTAACAAAAGAGCCAAAAGGTCATCATAGTCTCACCAAAATGGGAATTAAAATGGAAATGTCATCACAAGAACACAAGAAAGTACACAGATCCCACGGCACATATATGCAAAAATGAGGAATTTTATTGTACAAAAGATTTCCAATTTTTAAATCTATATAAAAATTACTAAATTCTATATAAATTTGATTCTATGGTGATTGCACTGACCCAAAAATAAAAGAAATGTGTCTTGAATGCTTTAAGAAATGAAGATGGGTTCAAAAGAAAATGGGCAAGTGTTTTTTTTTTGTTCGCTTTCAATTATTTTTTTTGTTATGTTCCCACTTACATTGCCTGGTTATATTAAATACCATCACTCGGAAGTACTATTGTTCGCAGAAACAAGCCCACACAGCTAGGTACACAGAAAATAAAAAAAAAAGTTATGGATTTTGGAAAAAAAACATGTGAAAAATGGAAACAAAAACAAACAAAGGGCACATTTAAAATAAAAAGGCTTGTGCTGCATGATAATAGAAGTCAGGAGGATCCAGAAATCACTGGCCAAACCAATCCTCTGTCCTGGGGATCTCTGTTTTTTCTAAGGTCTGAATTGAAGGCAAGCCTGACCTGACTTGAGAGAGAGCGAAGCCTTGGCAACGCTTCTCCCTTCGCCGCTGTCCACAACACAAGTTTACCAGCAGCTTGTAGGGGGTTATGGACTTCCATCGATTTGAAAGAAGCCAAGGTAAAGATCCTTAAACCTATCCATGCTGCCATTCATTCATGTTGAGATTTAGTATGTGATATGAGTGAATGAATGTTTGTAGCAGTAAGATGTGTCGTGAGTGAGAATATAGCAGTGCTGTTTATGTATGGTAGCCACTATTTGGGGTGGCTTTAGTAATGATGTCTTATACTCCCAAAATATGTATGACAACAATGGATAGGATTGGGAGGACTTACAACTCAATATATTTAAGGTTCTTTTAAATACTTTCAATTCATCCACCATTATATTTTGGTAGATAAATCTTTTGAATTTTTTAAACTATAATTTGGTATGACATTCAAAATATGAAATATTGTAACCCCGCAAAGCAATCACATTCGTTCCATGGGCTATGCTCAAAGCAAAGTACCACCTATTGTTAAAATCCCAATTATTTTTCCCTAGAATTGTTATAATACGAATATTATGTTGCTGTCAAGTACAGCAGTACCCAGGTTACATACAAGATATGTTCTTTTGGGGATTGTTACTTAAGTTGATTTGTATTACATCCAACAACGGTATATTTTATCAATTGTAGTAGCCAACAACTAAATTTAAAACTTTTGCCCCAGTGACATTGGATTTCTAAACATTTTTTCTATTAGGACCAAGGATTATCAATCACTTCATTCATTACACACTTAGAGTGATTATTGACAGTCTGGGACTAAATAATAACACCAGAGGGGATCACAGAGGTTTCACCAGAGGCGAGAGGGCCCGTCTGTAAACTAGGTCTTCTGTTAAGGTCGCGGTGTCCTCCTTAAGTAGGGGAATGCCTGTATTCCCTTTCCGTCGCATAATATAATTTTATCAACCCTTACCCTATGTTAACTCCCCATAACATATTCTCTCAATGTCCTTTATTTTTTAAGCCTAACTTCATCAGCCATATTCGAATGGTACCTATCTTTAAGAAAAAATTGGAGTTCAACCATGCCGATTAGAGCCAGAAGTTGGGTAAGTCCAGTTTACTTGGAACATACCACCCTGGGAACAGGGCCTGCAGAGATATACTAAAATATAAAGTTTTAAACTTGAAAATCTGAAGCTCGGAAAAAATTCTCTTTCTTCTGTGATGCTCTTGCCTACACGTCACCTGGTCTGTCGGGGCCTTCTAATCCCTTTTTTGACTGTGGGTATTTTCTAATAATTTTCCAACATTCATTTACTGATGGTTTTATACTGCTCCCACTGTGATTCGTAACCTTTTGTGACCAAGGGTCATTGACTGTCCATTTCATATTTTACATTTCCATTCTCCTCTTCTTTAACACGATCCCACTGACGAAAGAGATCAGTTGCATAGTGAACGGAGGGTTCTCAAGTCTGTAGCCACCATTTTTTGACATGCTGCACTTTTCTTCTGGCTCCAGATACAAGCCAGATTAATTAGTAATGCTTCTGCCTTTTCCCTTTTTCTGCATAATGCTGAAGCAGTGCTATGCAGAATGCAGGAGCTGGCAGGCCACCGGCTGTATAGACATTGGGTCTGTAGGGTTAATCAGACTGCTTAGACCCATTCGACCCATTCAGCTCCGACACACATTTTCTCCCATGGGGTCAGTTTTCCTCTCAACTGGGCCTCCGGGGGGACATAGAAGTAAAAAACGCCAGTACACAATACTAATCCCTTAAGCCACCCGACCTTGGGGAACGTTGGGGGCTCAAACAGAAGCCTCAAAAGGCACGGGGGTCGCCACAGGCTCCGAAGCAGAGCCCGGGCGATCCATGCAGGATCGACTGAGTGACAGCCGAGCCTCTGCACAAGCAGCCAGATCGTGATGGTTCATTTAAATAATACCAGATATTAAAACATGACCGTAGCCCCACTCTTCAGCCAGTGATCGGGCCACCCCCTTGCGCCGAGTATTTTTTATACAAAATGTGCAATATTGTTCAAACCGAAATATTAGCTATTAATGTGAAGTCATGAAAAAACAGTTCTGGAAAATAAACCTTGGTAAGATAAAACGCAGTTCCAAAGTTAAGTTATAAACTGCATATCGGGACACAGGCCGATTTCAAAAATCGGACTGGGTCCCAAGAGTGAAATTAGCTTAGTCCTTAAGGGTGTATTAAATATTTTAAATAACATGATAAAAATAATATTTCCATATAAAATTTAATAACACTATAATTTGATCACGCTAAAAACAAGACTGATTCAAAATTCAGAATGATTCAGTCTCCATCCGACCCGAACATGTTGTGATTTGAGACATTAATAAAATTGTTCTTACAATGCCATCATCTGTGTCTTTCTCATAAGTACGGTGTGCGCCAAGCAAGACCACTTTATTTTCCTCTAATGTGATCCAGACCAGTGTGGATACTATACTAGACTCATACTCATACTAGTCTATGGGGTACATGTATTATACTTTGTCTTTTCATGTTGCTGTGCTCATTTGGGACGTTTTTTGACATCTAAAACTGTGTGCCTTTCAAAGTTCGCTATGTTAATTTCTGCAGTGTTCCGAATTTACCTAAATCCAGATGTGGGAACGTTGCGACTTTTTAAATAGTCTCAAATGTTGGTGCAAATCTATGGTTCCCCGAACAGTCATAGAATAGCCGGGGGAAATGTTGGAATTTTGCGACTTTCGCGACAGATGATCCACTCGTTTTTTTTTTGTTGGTTTTGGCAACTTTCATACTTGGCAAACTGTTTTGCGCCCATTTTTGCGAACACCTCTAAACGTCAAACTAGCTGACGCGCAGCAAAAATAACCCGTGTTTTACCTCATCCCTTGTCCTACCAATCAGAGTTTTGCTGTGCCTAATAATTATCAACATTGCGACTTTTCATTCAGGCGCAAAAATGGGCACAAAAACACTCCAGTCCTGAAGGTGGCGTGATCTGAGAAGTGTACAACTGAGCCCTGTGCCAGAGCAGCTCATCCCCAGCAGCAACCGAGCTCAGCAGACACTGGTACAGGACACTGCAGACCCTATTTACAGAGCATGGCCTCAATTTACAAAACAATCTGAGAAGCCTCAGCTCAGAGCAGGACAGGAGGAAGTTTGTAGGATCTTACAGATACTACAGAGAAGATGTGCAACCCATGTAGCGGATGACCACACTGGTCTTCTGAGCGGATACTCATCAGAATTCGACAGGGGTGCAGCAGGAGGCCTGCTGAGGGAGGTCACTGCTGGTGCATGGTGTCACACCACCTGGGCTCTGTGTGAGTGTATCTTCATGCTGGGAGTGGTGAGAGAGAAGCAGAGAGGAGCTTGTAGAGGATCACATGTAACTGCCCGAATCTAAACATTGCGCCTCAATGAGCCAAAATGCGCTAAATGAGTTAAGGTAAATTGATTAATAAGAGGAGGAATTTAACTTATCACAGATGGTTGTAGTTATGATAATTTTAGATGCAAACTACTACACTTAGGTGCAGAAAAGAGAAAAGTATAGGTGGCCATATCTTTTTTCAATGTTCCAATGAAACAGTATTCGAATATTTTTTTCTAATTTCCCATTCGGAGTAGAATTTCAAGCAAAAAGAAAAAGCTGTCACACAGTTCTGGAAACAAAAAAAATAAAAGTTGATGATTGAAGGTGAAAGTGAAAAACAGGAAAAAGGGTTTGCGTTGGTAGGGGTAACTGACATGATGCATAACTTATTTTTTAAAATAAACTTTAAGAATAACCATCCTATTAAAGTCCCGGACAAACTTCTTAAGTTGCTATGAAATGGCACTGGAAAGGAAAATCACATGCAGTACTTATTGTGAAAAATAGGCGTAGAATTCGAACGGTAGCGCACAACCATTAGTGTTGCAGATTCTGAATATCTAGACTTCCCTGCCTTCACTGTGCAGAACTGTTATTTGGAACGTAAGAACCATACATTTCTAACTTTTAACTCCCAAACATAACCTCAACCCGAACACCGTCACGGCTCCTGACAAGGCAAAAGAATGACCACTAGATTACACAACAGCCACGAGAATCTAGCAAGGTAACGTCCAGATGCCAGCCGAAGGACCCTCCACTACAAGCCCCCAGCCTCCATTACAAGGGTAGACGTACACCAGGGATATTCGAAACCCCCCAAAAATTCTCTTATGGTCTAGAAGCAGTACTAGACTAGGGGGATATAACTACGGACTCCAACTAGGTTCCAAATTTGTCTGGGAATTACTTTGCCATTTTAGTTGTACACACAATGCTCCATATAAGTAAAATGAGGTTATCCACAGGCTCTAAATCTGTCCACAAGATAATTATGGGACAGAAGTTAGTACCTTATATCCTATTAGTGGTAAACTCCCCCCCCTCAAACATCCATTTATTGGTTTACATTGTACCTGGCAAAAGAGTAAATTATGCTTTTCACATAATCCACTGCAATATTTGATGCAGGTCTCATTTCTAGCATTTTTTTGACTGGAGAAAATTTTTTTTAATTGACAACCCCCCCCCACCCCCTTCCCCCACAGCCTACCCCTGATCTATTGCTATTTCGGTCCACTGACATTGCAGGACACAGCGTCACTGTCTCACTGTACTCTGTGACTGACACTTACAACTAGCTGGTTAGTCAGAGACGCTAGGCAGAAGTATATTACAGCTGACGATTTGCTCAATTCAGGAAGAGAACTTCATCACAACTTCTCCCGACAGGGTTTATCAATGTAAAATCACCTTTCGGACGACTTCAGCTTACAGGATCACATCTTCACCACGCCGTACAATACCATAGTCAATTTACATTATAATATACATGAAAAAACACTATACCCCACCTATGCCTCCTATATATATTTCCCTAAATAAGTAAAGTCTGTACAGCCGACAAAAATGCTATGATATATACAGACCCCCCTGAACTTATTACATACAGAACCATACATTTAATGAGCAAAAAATTGCTCCTGCAGTGAAACAAAGAGTGGAAAATTAAAGGGTTCTGAATATTTCCATACCCATTGTAATTTTAAAGCCCCTCCTAAAGGTAGCATTTAAACATGATTCATTAATGTGTGTGGCTCTTACAGGAGTTTGACAACACTACCTTTCAAAGTTCACTTTTAGAAATCACTTCAAAAATTACTCCAAGTTATAAAAATCTACAATTCAATACATAACATGAAAAATGAAAAATCTTTATTAGAGAGCATAAAAAATACAAGGCAGTGGATACAAGCATAGGATAAAGCAATAATAAATACATGTTGTCGGTGTGGGTGGTCATAATTAGAGATGATGAACCATACTCGGCCGAGTGATGCTCGTTCGAGGCATAGCGTACTCGAAAAATGCTAGTTGCTCTGGACGAAAAATTACTTTGCCCGCTAGAGAAGGAGAAATGGCAGCTCCGACGTTTTGCTTTTGGCGGCCAGAAGAAACCGAGCCAATAACAAGTCAGGAGAATCTGCCACTTTCCACCCAGCGTGACGTGTGGTTTACCTACACGTCGATAGGCAGTGGTTGGCTGGCCAGATAGGTGACCCTGGGAAGACTTACGTGCCGACAGCTGCTCGGATCCTTTGGTCTGGATGCCGCTAAGGGAGAGAGCTGCTTGAGGGTCAGGGTTAGCGTTAGTGTGCAGGTAGATAATGTATAGGCAGGGAGTGATTCTCCAAGAACCCAAAGCCTTCTTAGGGCTCACAATAAACGTTATACTTTTTTTTTTTTATTTGCTGGTGGCTGGGCTTGCTGGCAATAGTAGTGCGCTAGACCATTGTGAGGAAGTTGCAGGGGGGGACTTGCTACCGTTGTGTTAGCTCTTAGTGATATTACATTCAATTGCATTGCGCAAATAGAGGTCTTTTGACCAAAATAAAGAATATAAAATTTAACTTTTATTTCTATTTGTCTAATAGCGATTCAAAACTCCAATCTGTAATTGTTGTTTGAAATCAAGATACGAATCAAGGGTATTTTAAATCTTTACGTGATAGCGGAGGTGAAAGGTGATTTATATATATCAGAAACGGGACCTTGGAATGTAAACCCGTTATAGTATGGTGTGCAGAGTTTACTGCTATGCAGCTGACTGCTATTTGTATATCATAGCTCTCCTGACCAGTCCTGGCTCTCCGACAGTCTCCAAATTAAGGAGGCATAACTGCGTTGATCCTCTCTTCACTGTGTTCACACATGCGCTCAAGGATGGGGGGTATTGTAGGAAACTTCCGGCTGCACATGCTCTCAAGGGAAGGGTTGAGTTGTAGGAGATGACAGGCATACCTATGACATACACACACACATTATATCGATTCCTGGTATCCAACATGGTTCTGTATCTCAAAGTTTAAAGGTAGTTGCAGATGAAGGACTAGAAGATTTATACAATTGCGTCTGACAAATCTAAGTCTGTGGCTAACCTCCGCTTTCTATCAAAAATTAAAAGGTTTTTCGTTCGGTCGACCCCCCGACATGTTTCGCCACGGGACCTGGCGTCCTCAGGGGGTGTCAGGGCTGAACTGAAAAGTATGGCTGTAGCGTGCTTATAAAGGCTTTTCTGGTGAAGCACATAAGGGTTGTGTTTGTATAGGCCAATGGGTTGGTAGGAGAACCGCCCACCCCAGTAACAGCTGATAGTGAGCTCATTAGGTTTTGAGGGTGATTGGTGGGGAAGGAAAGGGGGGTGGTAGTTAGTTTCCTTTGTCAGAACCCCACCTCTGATAGGTTCTACTGTTGTCCGTTTCTGGGCAGAGTATGGGACTTTGTTGTTATGGAGATTTGCAGGACACACCGCGCTTGGTTCAATACATGTGAACGCAGAGGAGCGCAACGTCGCACATGAATAGACTTCCTATCTATTCTAGAGCTCGTATCGACCGAAGCCGGTCGCTATTTACAGGCGCAAAACTTGCTATCTATAGCAGCAGGCCAGAATAAGGGTTTGTTGTTTTAATTTATTTTTTTTTTGTTTTTTTTTTTTTTTTTTTCGATGCAAGTTTGTGGATCTGGTCCCAGGTAATTGATTGCGCTGGCGCATCAACTGATGCTTTTTATTCGTGACCCCGGAATTGTGAGGTGTTTCTCCAGAACAACAACTTATGGATACTGTCGAGTATACAAGCGGACACAAATTCAGACAGAGTTAGACCTTCAAATACTATTTAGGGTTTATGTATCATTTACTCATATGTTTTGATGGAAGGTAATCCCTTCTTTTTGTAATTAAATTTAGGAAGACAGGAGTCGGAGTCGTTGTGTTTTGTATGTACTTTAGATGAAGGGTTGTAAATGTTAAAGACCTTCATTTAAACCATTTGGAGCCAGGCTTTCCAGCCGAGTGGATCCATTTGCTTCCATTGCCGTTAGTAGACGATCAATGTTACATTCTATGGCCTATTTTAAGGGTGTTTGTCTATTCCCCAAAAACGAAGATTGTTCCATATCCCCATTGTGTTTCAGACGTTATGTCTGGCAAGTGGAGGTCTTTTCCCTGGCGAGCGGTGGTTGCTTAAGGATGTGACGAAATCTTCTTCGAATTCTTGGTTGTTTTCCCAATAAATTGGGACAGTTGCAGACTTGCTACGTAAACAACATTTGTAGTTTTACAATTGAGAATTTTCTGATTCATAGGTTCTATTCTCTACAGGGTTGATAAAATTTTTTTTATTTTAAGGATTTGCTTAAAGGAAGGTCAGGGGCCCATGGGAAGGATCCCTTTTTGAGGGAGCTTTTGAAGCCATGGTTTTTCCTTTGGTTTAATTTGATCAGATAGGTGGCTATGTATAAAGGTCAGTGGTTCCTACTCTACGGTAGGTAATAGATGGAGGGGTGGTTTGAATAAAACATCTGTCAGTTCGTTTCATTACTCAGAAATTGGCAGAGAGTGTATTTCTGCACGTATGATATACTACTTCAGTGTTTTTCTCCAGTTATACAAATTGTGTAATTTGCGTAATTTGTGGATATGTTAATGTATGCGGGACTACCCATGTTGTTCTAGATATACGTTCCGTTAACTTACGGACATCATAACACCTGTATAACTGGAAGTTCTAATATGTCTGTATGTAATAATGAATTGGTGTAACTAGAAGTCTTAATTAGGCCTACCTGAAGGATGCGTGTCCCGTTGCCATGGTATACCGGATTTCCGTCTGTCACGTGACGTTACCTTGGCGCGCGGATACACGCCTCCTAAGGTTTGGGATTGGTAGTCATTTATTTTAAAAGTCGTATTTGTACATAGGAGTGTATGCCATGACTAAGGGCACCGAAGTGCCTGAAACGCGTAGGTAATACTCCTACCACTTCCCATGTTTTTAAACAGTTACCAATAAAGAAGATTTTATTTCAAGGGATGTGCCGCGATCACCTTTCTATTTCTGGATTGACTAAACTTCGGCCTAACCCAGCTGACATCGCGACCAGCACTCCAACCCATATTGGGATATCGTAACAGCACAAGACGCCGTGAATTGACGCTGTGAAGGGGTGAGCTGCATCTTTGAGAGAGAGGACACGTTCCCTTCCCTCTTTTCTTGTTTACAACAGAATGTAATACATGCTGTGAAAAGGGGGGGGGGTAGAGAATGTGGGGTGCATTTTATGCAAGGGGTTGGAAGAATGTTGGGTGCATGCTGTGTAAGGGGGAGAGAATGCGGAGTGCATTTCATGCAAGAGGAGAGAATATGTTAGTGCAGGCTGTTCAATGGGGCCATGTGCGGTGCAGGATGTGCAAGGGGTGGAGAGAATGTGGGGTGCAGGATGTGCAGGGGGTGGAGAGCATTTGGGTTGCAGGTTGTGACTATTGGCTACTGTAGGGGCTCTAGGAGAACAACGGAACACTATTAAAATTGTCATAAGAAGGAGGAGGAGATGACAATAAAATGATGATAAATAGAGATGAGCGAACATGCTCGTCCGAGCTTGATGCTCGGTCGACGAGCATTAGCGTACGTCGAAATGCTCGTTGCGTCGGACGAATACTTCGCCGCTTCGAGAAAATGGCAGCTCCCGCCGTTTTGCTTTTTGGCGGCCAGAAACAGAGCCAATCACAAGCCAGGAGACTCTGCACTCCACCCAGCATGACGTGGTACCCTTACACGTCGATAGCAGTGGTTGGCTGGCCAGATCGGTTGACCCTGGATAGACTAGCCGCTCCCCGCTGCTTCGGATCATTCTGTGTCTGGATGCCGCTAGGAGAGAGCTGCTGCTGGTCAGGGAAGCGTTAGGGTGTTCTATTAGCTTACTGTTAGGCAGGAGTGATTCTCCAAGAACCCAACAGCCCTTTTTAGGGCTACAATAACGTTATACTTTTTTTTTTATTTGCAGCTAGTACCAATTGTGAGGAATTTGCAGGGGGACTTGCTAACCGTTGTGTTTAGCTCTTAGTGACACACATATCCACCTCAAACACCAAGTGGGAAAATTTATTAGGGGTTTGATTTCAATTAGGCACAGTCTGCCATTTACTTTTATTTTACGTTTATTTTTTAATAACTCAGTGTCATCTCATCTTGCATAGTAGTGTGCTTTCATACTTGGCTAGAAAATAGCCATAGGAGAATCCAACGGCTTACTTACGCCTACAGTAGCGTTATATATATTTGATTCTGGTTGATCTGCTGGTGGCTGTACTTGCTGCAGTGCATCTACTAGCAAATTGTGAGCAATTTGTAGTGAGACTTGCGACCGCTGTGTTTTGCGCTTAGTGACGCACATATCCATTGCAAAGACCGAAGTGGGAAAATTTATTAGGGTTGGATTTCAATAGGCACGTCTGCCATTTCCTTTTTATTATTACGTTTATTTTTTAATAACTCAGTGTCATCTCATCTTGCATAGTAGTGTGCTTTCATACTTGGCTAGAAAATAGCCATAGGAGAATCCAAACGCTTACTTAGCCTACAGTAGCGTTATATATATTTGATTTCTGGTTGATCTGCTGGTGGCTGTACTTGCTGCAGTGCATCAACTAGCAAATTGTGAGCAATTTGTAGTGAGTGAGACTTGGCGAACCGCTGTGTTTTGCGCTTAGTGACGCACATATCCATTGCAAAGACCGGTGGAAAATTTATTAGGGGTTGGATTTCAATTAGGCACAGTCTGCCATTTCCTTTTTTATTTTACGTTTATTTTTTTAATAACTCAGTGTCATCTTATCTTGCATAGTAGTGTGCTTTCATACTTGGCTAGAAAATAGCCATAGGAGAATCCAAACGGCTTACTTCGCCTACGTAGCGTTATATATATTTGATTTCTGGTTGATCTGGTGGCTGTGCTGTACTTGCTGCAGTGCATCTACTAGCAATTGTGAGCAATTTGTAGTGAGACTTGCGACCGCTGTGTTTTGCGCTTAGTGACGCACATATCCATTGCAAAGACCGAAGTGGGAAATATTATTAGGGGTTGGATTTCAATTAGGCACAGTCTGCCATTTCCTTTTTATTTTTACGTTTATTTTTTTAATAACTCAGTGTCATCTCATCTTGCATAGTAGTGTGCTTCATATTGGCTAGAAAATAGCCATAGGAGATCCAAACGGCTTACTTACGCCTACAGTAGCGTTATATATATTTGATTCTGGTTGATCTGCTGGTGGCTGTACTTGCTGCAGTGCATCTACTAGCAAATTTTGAGCAATTTGTAGTGAGACTTGCGACCGCTGTGTGTTTGCGCTTAGTGACGCACATATCCATTGCAAGACGAAGTGGGAAAATTTATTAGGGTTGGATTTCAATTAGGCACAGTCTGCCATTTCCTTTTTTTTACGTTTATGTTTTTTTAATAACTCAGTGTATCTCATCTTGCATAGTAGTGTGCTTTCATACTTGGCTAGAAAATAGCCATAGGAGAATCCAAACGGCTTACTTACGCCTACAGTAGCGTTATATATATTTGATTTCTGTTGATCTCGTGGCTGTACTTGCTGCATGCATCTACTAGCAATTTTGAGCAATTTGTAGTGAGACTTGCGACCGCTGTGTTTTGCGGCTTAGTGACGCACATATCCATTGCAAAGACCGAAGTGGGAAAATTTATTAGGGGTTGGATTTCAATTAGGCACAGTCTGCCATTTCCTTTTTTATTTTACGTTTATTTTTTTAATCTCAGCGTCATCTCATCTGGCATAGTAGTGTGCTTTCATACTTGGCTAGAAAATAGCCATAGCAATAGGATAGCATCGTTTGGTTTTAAAAACTAAAAACACAAAAAAAAACAAAAAACACAAAAAAAGTGAAAAAAAAATTAAAGTTATAACTCTCATTTTAAAAATGTTTAACCCGAGGGCTAGGGGTAGAGAACGAGGGCGGGAGTGGGCGTCCAACTACTGCAGGGGTCAGAGGCCGTGGTCTCGGGCGGGGTGAGAACCACCTGCTTATGAGGGAGCAGGGGAACGCCGCAGAGCTACACTCCCTAGGTTCATGTCTGAAGTTACTGGGACTCGTGGTAGAGCACTGTTGAGGCCAGACAGTGCGAACAGGTGATGTCGTGGATTGCCGACAATGCTTCGAGCAATTTGTCCACCAGTCAGTCTTCCACGCAGTCCACCCATTCACCGAAATCGGCACTCCTCCAGCTCCTGCACCTCACCTCCTCCCCCCCAGTCTGCCCCCTCCAAGGAAAATTTGGCATTTGACCGGCATACTCTGAGGAACTGTTTTCTGGACCCTTCCCACAGTCACAAACCACTTGTCCGGTTGCTGCTGAGCATTTTCCGATGCCCAGGTTTTCCACCAGTCGCAGTCTGTGGGTGATGATGACCTTCTTGACGTAGTGGAAGAAGTGTCTAAAGAGGTGTCCGACGATGAGGAGACATGGTTGTCAGACAGTGGGGAAGTTGTTGTCAGGCAGAAGTCCGAGGGGGGAGCAGACTGAGGGATCGGAGGATGATGAGGTGACAGACCCAAGCTGGGTTGATAGGCTCGGTGAACACAGTGCTTCTGAGACAGGAGAGTCCTCTACCAGAACAGGTTGGAAGAGGCATGTGGGGGGGCCAGACGGAGAGGCAGGGCCAGAGCGTGTGCATCAGCGCCAAATGTGTCACTAGTGAAGCTCCCGTGCTTGAGGGCTCCTGCGGCGAGGGCTAGATTTTCAGAAGTCTGGAGGTTCTTTAAGGAACCACCGATGACCGACGCGTGTGGTTGCAACATTTGCCAAACCAGGATCAGCAGGGGTTCCACCACTACAGCTTAACTACCACCAGTATGCGCAGGCATATGAATGCTAAACACCCCACTCAGTGGCAACAAGCCCGTTCACCTCCGGCCGTGCACACCACTGCTCCTTCCCCTGTGTCAGCTGATAGTCAGCCCCCTGCCCAGGACCCTGCCACAAAAACCCCATCGTCGCCTCCACGATCCTCCACAGCATCCACCAGCTTTCAGCTCTCCATACCCCAGACGCTGGAGCGGAAACGCAAATATAGTGCAACCCACCCGCACGCCCAGCCCTTAATGTCCACATCTCCAGATGTTAGCCTGGAGATGCTGCCCTCATAGGCTAGTAGAGACCGGCCTTTCGCAACCTCATGGCGGCGGCCGCCCCTCGGTATTCGGTCCCCAGCCGCCACTACTTTTCCCGATGTGCCGTCCCAGCCCTGCACCAGCACGTGTCAGACAACATCATCCGTGCCCTGCAACGCCGTTTCTGACAAGGTCCACCTGACCACGGACACGTGGACATGTGCCGGGCAGGGCCAACTATATATCGCTGACGGCACATTGGGTTAACTTGGTGGAGGCTGGGACTGAGTCTGACCCTGCGGCTGGTCATATACTGCCGACGCGAGGATTGCGGGGCTACCCGTTCCAGGTGTTTCAGGCCTACTATGCCTCCTCCTCCTCCCACCCCTCCTCCACCTCCCCCTCTCCGAATTACCATCCGTGGGCATGGCGCCATCAGTCGGTAGTCTCGGCAAGCAGCAGTGCCGTCGCTAAGCGACGCAGCGGTGCTCAAACTGCTGAGCCTAGGCGAAAAAGGCACACCGCCCAAGAGCTATTACAGGGCATCACGCGCAGACTGATCTGGGCTGTCACCGCTGAACCTGAAGCCAGGCAGGTTGTGTGTGACAACGGCCGTAACCTGGTGGCGGCTCTGCAACTCGGCAGACTGACACATGTGCCATGCCTGCCCATGTGTTAATCTGATAGTTCAGCGTTTCCTCAAGACATACCCCAATCTGTCTGATTTGCTCACGAAGGTGCGCCGCATCTGTGCGCATTTCAGGAAGTCCAGCACAGATGCTGCCACTCTCAGGGCAGCGCAGCGCCGCCTCCAACTGCCCGCTCACCGACTGTTGTGCGACGTGCCCACGAGGTGAATTCAACATGACCATGTTATCCAGATTTTACCACAGAGCTCAGGGCGATTGTAGACTGCCAGATGTAAACTTCCACCAGAACTGGTAGTCAGGTCGTCAGCTCCTCAAGTCTACATGAGGAGTGGACGTGGAGTCGATATCTGTCGGTGCTGAGTAACTTGAGGAGTCAACACAGATGGTCAGTGGCGATGCCGCCATCATCAGCCTCACCATCCCGCGTGCTTGGCCTGTTGAAAAACTCTCTGATCAGCATGAAGTCGGAGCTTTGCGCTCGTCACAGAGACGGGGGAAGAAGATCCCTTGTTGATACCAAAGCACCCTTAGGTCTGTTTCTCAGCGCATATCGGAGGAGGTGGAGGAGGATGAGGAGAAGAAGAGGAGGAGAATGTGGCGAGACACAAGAGGGACCATTGTTGGTCCTTCACTGTTCAGCGTGAATGGGCAAGAAGAGGAGTTGGAGGAGTTGGAGGGGAGGAAATGGACAGTCAGGCCAGTGAGGGGAGTGAATTCTTACGTGTTGGTACTCTGGCGCATATGGCAGATTTCATGCTAGGCTGCCTATCCCGTGACCCTCGCGTTCAAAGAATTTATTCCAGCACGATTACTGGGTGTTCCACTCTCCTGGACCCACGGTACAAGCAAAATCTTCCACTCTCATCCCTGAGAGGAAAGGAGTGTGAGAATGCATGAATACCAGCAGGCCCTGGTGCACCAAGCTGAAACAGTATTTCCCTTCTGACAGCGCTAGCGGCAGAGTGCGTAGTTTCTGCGGGAAAGTAGCGAGGGAGAGTAGGCGAGCAGGCAGCTTGTCCAGCACTGGCAAGGGTACGTCTTACAAGGCTTTGCCAGCTTTAATGTCACCCAGCAAGACACTGTCACCTGTCCCCAGTCTCGGCAGAGTAGGGCTGATCTTTACAGAAAGATGGTGGGGAGTACGTAGCTGACCATACCATCGTCCTAAATGATCACACAGCTCCCTACAACTACTGGGTTTCAAAGCTGGACATGTGGCCGAAACTGCCTGTACACCTTGGAGGTTCTTGCCTGCCCTCGTAGCGTCTTGTCCGAGCGGGTTTTCAGTGAGCTGGTGGCATCATCACCGATAAGCGTACAGCCTGTCACTGACAGCGCTGACGGGCTGAACGCTTATTAAGATGAATAAAGCCTGGATTTCTCATCATTTCCAATCTCACCAGGTGAAGGAAGCTCACACTGAATAATTTATCCATCCTCCCTCCTCTCTCATTTTCCTCCTTCTCCTCCTCTTTGTACAGTAAAGCAAGGAAATGGCTATTTTTTGACAGGGCCCACTGGCTCTAGCTATAGTACTTTAGCATTTAATTTTTCTGGAGGGCCACCTACCCTGTCCTCTGTTTAAACAATTTTTGGAGTGCCACATACAGGCACTCAATCTATTCATTTTTTCTGGAGGGGCACCTACCCGGTCCTCTGTTTTAAACAATTTTGGGAGTGCCAACATACAGGCCTAATCTATTCAATTTTCTGGAGGGGCCACCTACCCGTCCTCTGGTTTTGAAAACTTTTTGACTGCCACATACAGTAACTCAATCTATTCCATTTTACGGAGGGCCACCTACCTGCTCCTCTGGTTTGAAAAGTTTTTGGACTGCCACATACAGGCACCAATATATTTCATTTTACGGAGGGCAAACCTACCTGCTCCTCTGGTTTGGAAAAATTTTTGGGACTGCCACATACAGGCACTCAATCTATTCCATTTACTGAGGGCACCTACCTGCTCCTCTGGTTTGAAAAGTTTTTGGACTGCCACATACAGGCCACTCAATCTATTTCATTTTTCTGGAGGGCCACCTACCCGCCTCTGGTTTGAAAACTTTTTTGGACTGCCACATACAGGCACTATCCAAATTAAATTGTCCTCCATAGCAGCCTCCACACGTTGCCTCCATTGCTACCTCACAAGTCGGATCCATATAGCTGCCTCCAACATCTCCCCTTATCAAACGAGGTGTGTCAGGCAGAAATTTGGGTTGTTTCATGGATTCCACATCAAAGTTGTTACTTTGTCGCCACCCTGCTGTGTTATCCACAAAATATACTGGCAAATTTTATCATTTACCAATATTATTTCAGCGCTTCTGCGCATCTGTTTACATTCCCCTCACCGGCATATCTAAACTTATAAGAACGCTACTACACATTTGATCTTATACAAAGGTTCTTAGAAGTGCTGTTTGGGGAGTAGCCTAGAGACAGGGGCTTGGATTGGCGCAAGCATCGCCTGGCAGCGGTAGCGACCAGCTCCATGGACATCATGCACTTCTTGGCATGCTGTTTACATTCCCCTCACCCGCCAATCCCCAAATATAAGAACGCTACTCACACTTGATCTTATACAAAGGTTTCTTAAAGTCGCTGTTTGGGGAGTAATAGCTAGAGACAGGGGTTGGTGGCGAAAAGCTAGCCTGGCAGCGGAGCGCCAGCTCCATCCAAGATCAACAACTAAGCATAGTTTTAACTGCAGCCCCTTTAATCTACTACTAGTTCACTGCCTCCATTACATGGTCCCCTTTCAAACGAGCTGTGTCAGGAAGAATTTTGGGTTGTTTTCATTGGCTTCCATGTTAACTTTGTGCGCCACTTGGCTGCTGTGTAATCCACAAAACTAGACTGGCAAAATTCTATTGTACCGTATATTATTGGAGCGATCTTGCTCACCTCCTTTGGTTCTCTCTACCCCAATTGGTTAAGCCTGAGTCATTTAGAGTATGTCGCCAATGCCACTCTCTAGCTGCCTGCCGCTGGCCTCCTGCATGCCGTTCCCCTATATTGTCAGCGTCAGTTGAATTGGATGTTTACATTCTGTCACTCTGCATGGCCTGCTGTTGCCCATAGTTTTTGGCGATATGTGCGATTAAGCAGCCTACAGAGGCATCATTGCATGCTGCCCCTGCTGTTTCCTTCCTGTCCATTTCCGTGTGTTTCCATCTTTTCTGAGGTTCCCAGGTGTTGTTGGCAAAGCTTCCCCCTGTGCAAGGCTTGGTCCCTTGAAAAATCTCGGTTCCATTGACTTCATGGGCCTCGTATTCGAGCGAGCACGGCATCGGGAAAGTTCGTTCTCGAATACAGTACCCGAGCATTTTAGTGATGAGACGGCCTTCTTAATGATAATGATGATAAAATACATAGACATCTCAGTCCTTAATCATGGTCTTTGTTTGCAACATCTCCGTAACTAAATACCTACCACAGGTGATGAGATAGGTTCACCTCTAAGGGGGGTGTTCAGTGCACATTTCAGTAGAATAGATTTATGGTATACAAGAACAATCATCAACATAGGTAACCGTCACATTAGTATGTTTATTCAACCCCGGTGTTGTCCTGGTTCCCATTTTCAATATACCAAAACATTTCTCTGGTACAAGATTTGCACTGATACTCCTCCGTGGGTGCAGCCGCCGCCCCCAGCACCAAACTCACCTCTCCATGCATCTGCTCTTACGTCGTTTAGGCCGTGCACGTCCCCGACTCCCTGGGAGCGCGGCGGCACTCGAGATATAAAGTGCCAGCGCAACACTGATCGCCGCTAGCCACTTCCCCGGGTTCCATAAAATTCCATGGCTCCATCCTCCCTGAGGATCTTTGAGTCTACAAGCCTTAGAGAAAGCTCCACACTGCGTGATTCTTGTGTTTCTTGTTTCCAGCGTCCATTTCCTTGTGTTCCTTTGCTCCAACGTTTGTTCGGTTCCTGTCCCTGTTTCCTGACGGTGTGTTCCAGTGTTCCGTCCTGCGTGTATACCGGGTCGACCACGTGGCGAGGACTGCTGCTCTGACATTCTAACCTTGGCGCGCACCGCGGGCTAGTCCACCTGTGGAACGAACCTGGTGGCGCCCCGCCGCACAGACAAGATCATTCCGCTTTGTGGCGGGGTCTGGTGAAGACCAAGTGCCACTTGGACTCCGTTTCCTGGTGTACTGGCTAGCACCATCTCCCGTGGTGGTCGAGGGTGTCCGCTAAGCCCCGAACCCTGACATAAATTTGTATCCTCCCCATGACCTTACTGACCAAAGAATAAGGGTAGAATGTCATTTTAGGCTCACGATGAAAGCAGAGTAAAAAAATTACTCCACAGAATATGGTGTCAAGTGGGTTTTCACCTGTATTTGGAATTTTTTCTAGTCGCCCGGCATGGAATAAAATAGAGGTGGACCACATTTGCTTACCGTCCATTCGCGTCCAGCGGGCTCTCCGCCGAGGGCATTCGGTCTTCCGGCGATTAATGAGGTCCTGCGCCCGAGTCCCCAGGTGTCAGCTGCTGCGACCGAGGTCCGCCGAGTTGCATCGGAGTTCACTGATTCTTCCTGGTAAGGATGGCGGTGCCGACCAATATTTTTTTGTTTAAATGAAGCCGTTTTTCCGAATCCTTTGGGTTTTCGTATCAGACCACGCCCCCCGTTTTCCGTCGCGTGCATGTCAGCACCGATGACACCTCTATCCGTTCGCTGTGCGCAATTTTAGGGAAAATTCGGCGCAAAAACGTGAAATTATTACGGGTAACACGTCGGAAAAGCGGAATCGGGGTCGGACCTTAGTAAATGACCCCAATGTCATAAGAAGTAAAATTAGAGATGGTGTATCTAAACATTTAGAGAAAAAGCTCAGGGCAGAAGTATATATTCTGAATGAGTATAAACTAAGTCCAGGGGTGTGGGAAAATTGGGTTATGTCGATTCGGAGAAGGAAGGGTGGAGACTTTATAGAATGTAAGATAGATAGAGTCGGTTAGGTTCAAATTAGTAATCTTTATATTCCATATACATCTGCAGAGCTGATAAGATAAAAATTAGTGGAATCTTTAAAATGTACACAAGATGAGGATTTGTTTCGTACATGTATTTTCTATCTCTCTAAATTAATGCATTTTGGGGTTAGATCGGTATATTTCGGTGGCTAACAGAGATCTGGGGTTATCTCTGAACCCCCTCAATTACCTTAGGCTACTTGTTACAATGTACTGTGCTAGGAAAGCAGAAATAGAGTATCAGTCTTAAGGTAGTGGTATTAGAAAAAACGCAAAGTGACAAATGGGATATCAACCTCTCACTAGCGATTAACCCGTATTAAAAAATCCACGGCAATATAAGCGGTAAATTTAGGGTCATGGGCCAAAAAACCTCTGAAAAATGTGATGTTCTAAATAGGGATATGGCGAAGCTATACAAATATACCGTATATACTCGAGTATAAGCCGCCCAGGTCATAAGACCGACTCCCCTAATTTCAAACACAAACTGAAGAGGAAAACCTATTGATCGAGTATAAGCGAGGGGGGAAAGTGCATTTGTTACAGCCTCCCAGTATATAGTCTGCCAGCCCCCTGTAGCAACAGCCTGCCCAACCCTATGCAGTGAGTGGCAACCTTTAGGAGGCCGAGTGCCCAAACTACAAAACAAAAGCCTCGCTTATTTATCGCAAAGTGCCACACAGACAATTATACTGTGTGATTTATACTCTCTTCTCTGTAACAGCTTTCCATTGGATACGGCACCTGTAGGACCCAATAAACGCAGAAAATATCCCAGGTTGAGCTGTCAACTTAAAATAGCTCTGTGTACACAAGGGCAGTCCTGGGCGTGTCTGGTACTGCAAGAAGATACTGAGTCATCTTGGTGATGGCTGATGTGCCCACAGAAAGGCCTGAGTGCCACCTTGGACCATTGTGCATAGGTTAGCCATTCACTGCCCTATAGCATTACCAGCCCCTGCCCAGCCCTGTAGTAGGAAAAAAAATAAACACTGTACTCACTTTCCGACGTCCCTCCAGGTCCTCTTCTGGTCTCAGACTGTCTCAGACAGAAGAGGACCTATTGGTGACTCGAAAGTGATTTGTGTGTTGTATTTTTTAGTGACTCGAGTATAGCCGAGTAGGGTTTTGACACAAATTTGTGCTGAAAAAACTAGAGCTTAATATCGATTATAATGGACGTAATACAGACAGTTCCCAGGTTAAATACAAGATAGTTTCTTGGTTTGTATTTAATGATTTGTATGTTAAGTTTGAATGTAATATTTTATATTGTTAGCTTAGAAAAATTTTTTTTGCTTGGTGACATGGTTTTCAAAAATATTTTGCTATAATATGACCGGATTATCAATTAAACTTGGTTACAGACCTCACAGCCTGATCTTGCTGCCTGGGATTAAAAGTAAATACCAAGAGCTTCCTAGACGGTCACAGGGGGAGAGATGTCATCTGTAATTAGGGATGTCTTAATCGTGTATCCTTAGTATTTTCTTTTCTCCTGTCTTGTCAGTAGGGTTGGTGGAGGGGAAATAATGAAGATGATCACTTGTGATTTATGAACAGTATATATTCTAATCCGTTATTTGGTATGTGTTTTATATGAATTGTATTTGCACAAAAATTTAAAAACATTACTATAACTAAAAAGAAAAAGAAGTAACTAGTGTAATGCAGAAAACAATCATACTGTTTGAATGGGGAACGAAAAACCAGTAAATGAAGAATAGATAAATGAACTGTAAGCCTTCAACAGCCTGTGCACGTTCTCTCTATTACTTTTATGTAGGAGATGTGGGGAACAGACATCTCACACTGTACAACAATGCTCATCTCTAGTACTGTTCTCCACACAGTGTTGTATTATGGAGTGGATGAGAGTCATCAGGGTCGGTCAGTACAGGGGGCGCAGAGGATCCATTAATTATTGATCTTGCCCACGCATTAGGGAATAATACGGGTGGAAACCTACACGTGATGGCCGTTGTTCTGATGATGGCCTGCAGCGATAGCCTTTTAAGAGGACCTTTATTCATAGTTACAAGGGTATTAAGTTGATTAAGCCCACCAAGGCCATATATATTTTAAGCTTATGGCGTGCAACGCAAACGTCTCTTCTACATAAAGCCTGTGCTGAGGAACACGGCTCTAGACCCGTATCCACCAGCGCTGCAACAATTATCATTCCAAGAAGAGACCTACATCCATCCGGATGCCTACATGATCAACTTGGTCCCTTGGGTTACAAGACTGAAGCCCCCATCCGTAGAAGTTTACTGTGATTATGGGATGTTGAAGTGATATGAAAAATGGTCCACGGTGCACAGCCTCAACCTACCAATGCTGTAGAAAAGATATCGGGAAAAGTTCGTCTCGAATAACGAGTACCCGAGCATTTTAGTGATCGCTCATCTCTAATGATAAATGATGATAAAATACATACATCTCAGTCCTTAATCATGGTCTTGTTTGCAAACATGCATCCGATAACTTAAATACCTAACCACAGGTGATGAGATAGGTTACACCTCTAAGGGGGAGTTGTTCAGTGCAGCATTTCATTATGAATAAGATTTATGGTATACATAGAAAACATACATCAACATAGGTACCTCACATTAGTATGTTTATTCAACCCGTGTGGTTGTCTGGTTCCCAATTTCAATATACAAAACATTTCTCTGTTACAATGTTTTGCAACTGTATCTCCTATCCGTGGTGCTGCCGCCCGGCCCCCAGCACCAAACTCACCTCTCCATGCATCTGCTCACGTCCGGATTAGGCCGTGCACGTCCCCGCTCCCTAGGGCGCGCGGCGGCACTCGAGAATATAAAGTGCCAGCGCACCACTGATCGCCGCTAGCCACTTCCGGGTTTCCATAAATTCCATTGGCTCCCATCCTTCCCTTTGAGGATCTTTGAGCCTACAGCCTTAGAGAAAGCTCCCCTGCGTGATTCTTGTGTTCTTGTTCTCCAGCGTTCCAGTTCCTGTGTTCCTTTGCTCCAACGTTCCTGTTCCGTGTTCCTGCTCCCGTTATTCCTGCTGTGTGTTCCAGTGTTCCTTCCTGCGTTGTACTACCGGTGTCGCCCCGGGCTAGGACTGTGCTCTGCACTTCTACCTTGGCTGCCACCGCGGGCTAGTCGCACCTGTGGAACAACCTGGTGGCGCCCCGCCGCACAGCAAGATCATTCCGCTTTGTGGCGGGCTCTGGTGAAGACCAAGTGCCACTTGGACTCCGTTCCCGGGTGTCGGCTAGCACCATCTCCCGTGGTGGTCGAGGGGGTCCGCTAACCCCGAACCCTGACATAAATTTGGTATCCCCATGACCTTACTGACCCAAAGAATAAGGTAGAAGTGTCATTTGTAGTGCACAGTGAAAGCAGTAAAAAATTACTTCCACAAGAATATGGTGCAAGTGGGTTTTCACTGTATTTGGAATTTTTTTCTAGTCTCCCAGGCATGGAATATAAAATAATGGGACACATTTGCTTACCCGGTCCATTCGCGTTCCAGCGGCGGCTTCTCCGACGAGCATTCGGGTCTTCCGGCGATTCATGAAGGTCCTGCGCCCGATGTCCACCAGGTGTCGCTGCTGCGCCGAGGTCCGCCGAGTTGCATCGGAGTTCACTGATCTCTTCCTGGTAAGTATGGCGCGTGCGACCAATTATTTTTTTTTAAATGAAGCGGTTTTTCCGAATCCTTTGGGTTTTCGTTCGACCACGCCCCCCGTTTTCCGTCGCGTGCATGTCAGCACCGATGCACCTCTATCCGTTCGCGTGCGCAATTTAGGGAAAATCGGCGCAAAACGGAAATATTCGGGTAACACGTCGGGAAAACGCGAATCGGGCCCTTAGTAAATGACCCCCAATGTCACTAAGAAGTAAAATTTAGAGATGTTTATTAAAACATTTAGAGAAAAAGGGCTCAGTGGCAGAAGTATATATTCTGATGGAGTTAAACATAAGTCACAGGAGTGTTGGGAAAATTGGGTAGGTTCGATTTCGGAGGAAGGAATGGGTGGAGATTTATAGAAATGTTAAGATAGAGTCGGTTAGGTTAAAATTCTTTATATTCCATAATAACCATCTGCAGAGCTGCATAAGATACAAATTAGGGAATCTTTAAAATGTACGAAAGTGAGGATTCTGTTTTCGTACATGTATTTTCACTCTGCTCTAAAATTAATGCATTTTGGGTAGATTCGGTATATTTCGGTGGCTAAACAGAGATCTGGGTTTATCTCTGACCCCCTCAATTACCTTAGCTATTGTTACAATGATATGTGCTAGGGAAAGCAGAATAGAGTATCAGTCTTTAATGGGGTAGTAGAAAAACGCCAAATGTGACAAATTGGTATAACCTCTCACTAGAGATTAAACCGTATTAAAAAATCCAAGCAGATATGAAGGGTAATTTAGGGTAATGGGCAAAAACCTCTGAAAAATGGATGTTTCTAGAATAGGGATATGGCAGCTATACAAATATACCGTATATACTCGAGTATAAGCCGACCCGAGTATAAGCCGAGACCCCTAATTTCAACACAAAAAACTTGGAAAACCTATTGACTCGAGTATAAGCCGAGGGTGGGAAATGCATTTGTTACAGCCTCCCAGTATATAGTCTGCCAGCCCCTGTAGCATACAGCCTGCCCAACCCCTATAGCAGTGATGGCAAACCTTTTAGAGGCCGAGTGCCCAAACTACAACAAAGACCCGCTTATTTATCGCAAAGTGCCAACACAGAAATTTAATTTGTGATTTATACTCTCTTCTCTGTCACACTTTTCATTGATACCGGCACCTGAGGACACCAATAAAGCAGAAAATAGTCCCAGGTTGAGCTGTCACTTTAAAATAGCTCTGTGTACAGCAAGTCCTGGGCTGTCTGGGACTGCAAGAAGATACCTGGAGTCATCTCTGGTGATGGCCTGAGTGCCCACAGAAAGGGCTCTGAGTGCCACCTCTGGCACCAGTGCCATAGGTTAGCCATCACTGCCCTATAGCATACAGCCTGCCCAGCCCCTGTAGTAGGAAAAAAAATAACACTGTACTCATCTTTCCGACGTCCCCCATAGGTCCTCTTCTGTCTCAGACTGTCTCAGACAGAAGAGGACCTATGGGTGACGTCAGAAAGGTGATTTTTGTCTTTATGTTTTTAGTTGACTCGAGTATAAGCCGAGTTAGGGTTTTTGAGCACAAATTTTGTGCTGAAAAACTAGGCTTATACTCGAGTATATAAGGTAGTATATACAGACAGTTCCCAGGTTAAATACAAGATAGGTTTCTTGGGTTTGTATTTAAGTTGAATTTGTATGTAAGTTGGAATTGTATATTTTATAATTGTAGCTTCAGACAAATTTTTTTTTGTCTTGGTGACAATTGGATTTTCAAAAATATTTTGCTATAATATGACCAAGGATTATCAATTAAACTTTGTTACAGACACCTCACAGCTGATCTTTGCTGCCTGGGATTAAAGTAAAGTATCCAGAGAGCTTCACTAGAGGTCACAGGGGGCAGAGAGGTCAATCTGTAATTAGGGATTGTCTGTAAGTCGGGTATCCTTAAGTATGTTTCTTTTCTCCTTCTTGTCAGTAGGGTGGGGGAGGGAATAATGAAGATGATCATGTGATTATGCAGTTATACATATATATATCACAGTTATTTGTATGTGTTTTATATGAATTTTGTATTTGGCAAAAATTTAAATAAACATACTTATAAAAAAAGAAAAAGAAGTAACATTTGTAATGCAGAAAACAAGTCATACTGTTTTGAAATGGGGAACGAAAAACAGAAATGAAAAATAGATAAAAATGAACTGTAAGCCTTCAACAGCCTGTGCACGTTCTCATCTATTACTTTTATGTAGGAGATGTGGGGACATGACATCACACTGTACACAATGCTCATCTCTAGTACTGTTCTCCACACAAGTGTTGTATCTATGGAGTGGATGAGAGCATCAGGGTCAGTACGAGAGGGCGCAGGAGGATCCATTATTATTGATCTTGCCCAAGCATTAGCAGGATAATAAGGGTGGAAACCTAACTGTGATGGCCGGGTGGATTCTGATGATGGCCTGAGCGATAGCCTTTAAGAGACCTTTATTACATAGTTACATGGATATTAAGGTTGAATATAAGCCCACCAAGGCCATTATATATTCTAAGCTTATGGCGACAACGCAAACGTCTCTTCCTACAAAAAGGCCTTGTGCTGAGGAACACGCTAGACCCAGTATCCAACCAGAGGCTGCAACAAATTATCATTCCAAGAAGAGACGCTAACATCATCCTGGATGCCTATCATGATCAATCTGGTCACTTTGGGGTTTACAAGACTGAAGCCACCATCCGTAGAAGGTTCTACTGGATAGGGATGTGAAGTGATATTGAAAAATGGTGTCACGAGTGCACAGCCTGCAACCTTACCAAAGCTGGTAGAAAAGATCAAAAAGCACACAAGGTCAACATCTGCAAAGCGTTTGTATGCTCTCTCTGTGTTTGCGTGGGTTTCCTCCGGGTACTCCGGTTTCCTCCCACACTCCAAAACATACTGTTAGGTTGTTTAGATTGTGATCCCCAAGGGGACAGGGACCAATTTGACATGCTTTGTGCAGCGCTGCGTAATCTGTTTGCGCTATATAAATAAAGAGTTATTATTATTAGCTATTATCATGCAGGCAAGAACCCCTATAGGACAGACAAAAGGTATATGTTATTATGAGGGGAAAATTCCTTTGTGGAAACATGGCCACCTTGTATATGTGTACATGTAGATCACATCACTGTTTCGGGCTGAAGCATTCACAATTTTTCTAGTCTTTAATTATTAGACAGACTAAGCACACCAAGTAATCAAGTTGCTTATGTTAATTTCTCTCCAGCTCCCCTGTATCTGTTTTTGGTTGTGGAACCCAAAACTGCACCCCATATTTAATTTTAACAGGTTTTTATAAAAAAGTAACAGTAGGACCAACGTGGCCAGCACCGCATGGAGTGAAACTTATACCACTTAGCTCTGTGTGCCCGATAACCCAAAGCAGCAAAATAGTGGCAAGTAGCGGGCTCTCCCGACGGGGAATTAGAACTCCTAAAGTTTTCTCCTACCATTTGGAGAGATGGGAAAGCCAGCAAAGAAGGCGGGACCAGTGAAACTAACAGCATTCTTCCCATACATCTGCTCCCAAAATAGTGCCGGCGGGATTTGTGACAGAACTTTCGAGCCAAGTCAGGTAGCTTCTCTAACACCTTTCTCCCAGTCATTGGGAAGATTCTCACTACTTCCCTGTCCCAAGGTAGGCTGCTGTCAGACTCAGATCCTCTGAACCACTGCGGACGATGACACAAGCCACTACCTAAGTGGCACCCGGTTTTCACAGCTTTCTCAACGGCTCAAGGCACGAAGATCCGGCAGGGCTTGCAGGAAGAGGCAGGCTTAAATTGGGTTCCAGAAAAGGACCAGCGGCAATTAGTGGCGCACTGGTCCTTTAAATTTTTTTTTTAAGCCGGCGCACGTCCTAGGAGTCGGGAACGCGTGTGCATGGCCGAGGAGGACGGAGCAGAAGCCGGGAGAGGCAAGATGCGTTGGTGATGCACTAGCATGGAGAGAGGAGCACTGATGAGCCTGTGACCCGGGATGTAGATCGCGGGAACACACTATGATAGCTACATTCGCTCCTAGCTGCAGACACAGCCCTCGATGGTAATGAAGCAGGAGTGCACAGTGCCTACTCTTCAGCACATATAGAATAGCAGAATGGGCAGCTACATTTTCAATCACTTGCTGCAGAAATCCAACCTGAGGGAACTGGAGAGGATCTGCAAGGTAGAGGCAGAGGATCCCCAAGCCAGAACTATGGCTGTACTACCGCTGCTTCTACTCCATACTGAGCAAAGATGCTGAATACTTAATAATTTTAATTTTTCTTGTTTAATAAATTAGCCAAAATTTCTACATTTCTTGGGGGTTTTCTGTCTATATTTCTACAGTTGAGAAAAAGAGTTTTTAGGAGTTTTTATAACTGTAACAAACAGTGTTGTGGACTTTTTGAATTATTTCCTCAGTAACCACGTTTGCCGAGCATCCTGGTCGCTGCTAATCAAAAACGGATGTTGAACCAATATCTAACTGTGGTCATAGATGGCGAAGTGCCCTATAAACAGCATCCAACTTTGCTTTTATCTCCTCACATTTTTTCCCATCCAAAACCAAAAAGGTAATTACTGATACTGCTCTTTTTCCATCTTAGCGAAAATCACAAAACACGTCTTACTCAAATGGCTGCCAAATCCAACCTAACCAATCAATCAGTCTGCAATTTGTTTTGCCATATGGTGTGTATACACTGTATATATATTTTCTAAGAAGTAAGTGAAGCCCCATTCAAAAGTTCGCTATGGGGCCCTGCCTCTCATAGTTACACCACTGGTAGTCATAGCATCTGCAGCATGGACAGAGACCATGATTTTTATTCGCACCCCCAAAAAAAATTATTCTCGGATAGATATGTTTCTGTGCAGACCATTTTTTATATAAAAGATCTACTAAGATCGTTATTAGTTGGTCTGAGCATGCTCCTGGCCACATGTTGATTGCACAACAATTTTGGGTATTTGTCGATGCTGTAATCATAGCCGTTACCAAACCTGCCAAACCCATGGCAGCAGTATCCTTATTACTTAACCACTTTAGGAAGGTTTCATATTATAAACTGAATGCTACCAAATACCTTATAGTAGGGATTAATCCCAAACGAGACCAAAGAATTCTGCAGCACCCATACATACCTGTTTGAATGGGCTGATTCAGCGTTTCCATCCTCAAGATTGTTCCATCTTATCTACTCTCCCCTACTTGCACAGATTGAGATAGAAACGAAAGCATACTCTAAACAATACATTTCATGGGAAGGGAGAGTGGCAGCGGTGAAAATGATGATGTTACCCAAAATAATTTATTTTTTTAGAAAAACCCTTATAACACTTTCAAATACATTTTTTCTATAAGGTACAGCAGATTATTAAAAAGTATGCTTGGGTGTATAAGGCGCATAGAGTTGCATCCAATAACTTACACCTGTCAATTTGTAGATGGGGCCTAAGCATTGCCATGTATAGCGAACTATTATCATGCCACAATATTATATCAATCCTGGCAGTGGCAGTGGTGTTAACCCTGTAAATGCTGGAGGCATTGAAATCCTGTTGGCGCGTGGGCACCACCATCTTGGATAGATTGCTGCTCCCCGTGACATCATCGAGGGGCAGCGATCAGTTGCCATGACAGCCCCGGGTCTTACGGAGACTGGAGTCTGGTTTTAACCCATTCATTATGCACTTTCTTCGGACTTTCTGAAATTTTCGGGTTTTCCACAGCTTTGGCAGGTATTTAATAGGGGTCTGCGCTGGGATTGTGTTGCACGAGATTGGTTTTTGGTGCAGCTGTGCTGGCTTTCATGCAACAGAGAATTGGATGAAGTTGGGTCTTTCTGCTGTTGGCGATAGTGGACATTTACTTACATCCTCATTATCCAAATGTGCTGCATTTAGCGACTAGAAGAAAAATGTTATGTAGATGGTATTTATACACCAGGCAAATTATCAGAGATTTTCCGAAATGCTTCCAATCTATGTTGAAGATGTGGGGACGAAAGCAGGACCATCTTACATATATACAGGCAGTCCCCTACTTAAGAACACCCAACTTACAGATGACCCCTAGTTACAAACGGACCCCTGGATGTTGGTAATTTACTGAACTTTAGCCTTAGGCTATAGTAATCAGCTATGACAGTTACTACAGGTGTCTGTAATGAAGCTTTATTGTCAGTCCTGGTTATGACAACCCAACATTTTTAAAATCCAATTGTCACAGAGACCAAAAAAACATTGGCTGGAGTTACAAAGATAAAATATACAGTTCTGACTTACATACAAATTCAACTTAAGAACAACAGAACTTAAGTTACAGAACTTAAACACATTACAAAGATCTATGGCTTACATGGAAGGTGGTTACTCTTCTTCTACTAAATGTCATGATAGATGGGAAAAATGGACGCAGACATCCTATTATAAAGCCTCCCCACGCTCTATGCTATTAGAGTCAGATAAAACAGAATTGTTGGTGTGAAGGTTCATGATAAAGACTCATGATAAAGAGATATTTATATAGCCCATAGTTACTCTGTTACCCAGTTTTGTTTTTCTTCTGTACACTTGATGAATTAGGCTTTCCATTGGGATATCAACATAATGAATGTCAAGTGATGTTTATTTGATGATGTTAAATATGGAATCATATGAAGATGTGTACGTCAAATAACTGGTACCTCTGCTTCTATATGTAATTGAGTTTAAGAAAACTGTTTCTTCTCCTAAAAAGATTGACATCTATGAAGATCAAACATCTATGAAGATCAAACCACTTCATTCATCCAAGCTCCCTATAAAAAGTGTCCAACGCAAGCCTCGATCCACCTTTGTGTCCAAGAGGATCTGCACAATCCACTTGTCTCTTTCTGTAGGATCTGCAGCCAACCTTGGACATAAAGGTTGATCAAGGCTTGTGGTGGACACTTTGTATAGGTAACGTCAATGAATGTAGGAATTTGGAAGGGTCTTCCATTCCTGACCATATTGGAGTGGGGAGTTTGATCTTCGGAATAGAGGAAATGGTCTATTTTTTAGAGCAGAGCACTGACTTTTAAACTCCTTTATTGTGGGCTTTGGGCATTTGTGGGAGCATTCTATTGTTGTTTGCTCCTCTGCTTAACCTTACACTCTCTGTGGCTTCCAATTTAAAAAAAAAATTACTATATTGACTCAAATAACCCCCCCCCCCCCAAAAAAAAAGTAACAATAAACTGGGATCCATGTTTCGTATTTCTCCTCTTATATAACATTACATCTCATTTGCTTTTGTAGCCTGAGCTTTCTTTTGTTCCGTAATCTGCAATTTTACATAATTTTGTCAACAAAAATCTTTTCTTCCAAAAATGTTTTTTGGACCTGAGTAAGGGGTCATTTTTATGGCACAAGCTGACGTTTTCATTACTATCATCTTGGGGACTGTCCAATCTTTTGATCACTTTTCACTTAAATATTTATGGTTTACAAAATGTCAAAAAAGAGGTTATTTGGATGTTATGGGGTCCACCAGTGGGTATTATTGTTTTTTATTTTGAAGGATTACCATTTTCGGATGCGTAATGGGGCACATTTACTTACCCGGTCCTGCTATGATCCCCAAGGTGCGTTGTCTGACGAGGATGAAGTCTGGCGCGATTCACTAAGATCATGCGCCTGATATCCTGCATGTGTCGCTTCCCCGCTGAGGTCTGCCAGAGTTCACCTTCTTCTTTCCATTGTATGTGAGTGCATCCCGCACTTAGTTCGAACAGTTGGGTTGTCCGGCGGCAATACCCCTCGATTTGTGTTGCATGAAAGTCGGCGCGATTGCGCCAAAATCCAATCCTGTGTGTAAATAGTCGGGAAAACCACGGAAATGCAGTGTGCGGACCCTTAGTAAATGTGCCCCACTATGTTTATTTTTATTTAATATTTTTTCACTCGCCTACAATACTACTGTATATTGCTGTATTGCAGTTTATTGCAATTTTGCACCATGTTTTAGAAATGGCTTGTGATTCTCTGATTCTCTGATTTTGCTCCTTCCAAGTCTAACTCAGATCATTCTATGACAGGTTTGAGATTCTCAGAGAGACACTCAGCTGTCGAAGCAATGTATCCACGGCCCCACCATTGATGCCTCTGGTCACAGGTGGGATGAACTGAGCCAAGATGGTGGCAAGTATGCCCCACCAGCATTTAAATGCCACACCGTTGCCTAGCAGCATTATGTATCAAGTGGGTTCACCAGTTGTGCCCTAAAGGGGTAACCAAAATGGCTGGGGTCTGCAGGGAGAGGTAGTTAGGCCAAGTAGCAGTCAGGAAGATTTGGCAAGCCAAAGGGGAGGAGGGTTGAGGAGGCAAGGAGGTTTCTTTTGTAGTAGAAGTTGAGATAAAATAAAAAGGAGAGAGAATAAATGTCCGGGGGCCTTACCTTTGAAATTCAAGAAGCTCAAATTCTCCTTTGGCTATTTATAAGACTGAATTTTTATATTTAACATGTTTCTCTTGATTATACTATTGCTTAGGTACTGGTTGTTTCTTCTGTTTTCTCAGGTTTCACAGCTGCCGGTTGAAACTTTGCCCTGGGAGGTTATGCCCAGCTTGGCACCACATGTCATGCCATTTGGGCAAGCAGGCACTGGAGGTAATTGAGGCAAAGTTTTTTTTTAAAGTTTAAATACTACAATTTAATGGTTAAAAATTAGTGTCATTCATATTAATAAACCCGTGGCCACACTAAATTTGAACCACACTTGGGCACTTTTGTTTCATTATTTGGTCGAGGATCCCTGTTGACCACCACCACCACCTTGTTATACTGTGCTCTCTGTAATAGACCTGCCATCCTTCACAACACCGTGATGTACTATGCCATCACTTGTGATTAAGGTGTTAAGTTTCATTTGTCATGAACTTCACCATGTAGCGACGATTTTTATGAATGTATTTTTTAACGTACGACTACAAACCATATAAACAGAATATAACATGCAATGAAGGTCGAGTCTCCTCAATTCTTAACATGACTGCTGCTTAGTATGCAGCAAAAATATAAAATAGTTGTAATGCAGTGCAATAGATTGCTTATAATATGAATGTGTAGAGTGTTACACAATCAGCTCATTGTATGTACTCTCCTGTCTTTGTATACAGCTACAAAACTGAGAAATGAGGGAGCAGTGAGGGCAGCCCTCCAGCCTTCACTGGTCAAGGCCTTTGGCTTGCTGAGTCTCTTGTTGGTTCTCGTGAGCTGTCAGAACCTGCACTTGTCATATTGTAAAAGAAACTGCATAGTAGACAAGTAAATATGAGGTTGTTACAGATTAAGGCCTATGTTACAAAGACATCGAGGGGAATTTATCATTGCAATTTGACTTTAACTTGGTCGCCTATGTTCAATTCCATTTTTATGTTATCTGAATTCATCAAGAGAGTCTATGTATGTGGTTGTTGTCTTTTGGTTTGTCTCATAATATTTTTTTTTGTATGTTTTTTAAAAAAAAATGTTCTTTTTTTGGTGCACATGTCCCCTAAGGAGCAATTGGTCTTGATAGATTTGGTAGTGATTTTTGTCCAATTTCTATGCCAGGTGACTGGAGTAATTTTGCACCAAAACATGCGACTATATGAAAATGTGTGCCAAACCGCAAATCATGAATTTAGTTCAGTATTGTGAAAACTAGTCCAAGCAAATAATGGGGCATATTTAGCAGGGCCACTGCGCCCTGAAATAATCGCAATTGCTAGCTTATCGCCAGCACTTGCGATTATTTTGCTTTCTCCGCCACCATGATGCCAGTGGGGCGTGAAGAGGCGTGAGGGGGATGAAATAATATAAAGAAAAAAAACTATTCCATTCCATTGACCATTTCTTTCGGAAAGCAGATTCTCGGAATCATCTGTCAATGAGTTTCCACTAGTCAAAATCATCAATAAGTCATGAAATACCTATTACCAGAAATACTTGAGTTTAACACATTTGACAATTTCGGAACAGGTACTTGGCTCCGGGCTATCACTCTTCTTAGCTGATAGTGGAGAAATGTACCCTGGTCAGTTAATTGTTGTTTTACCTCCAAGGTCTCAACAGATTTTACTTTTCCTTCGATAAAAATCTGAGACACCAGATGAATTCCCTTGAAAATCTCAGAGAGGGCATATTCTTCTTATAACACAGCGTGCTTTTAATTGGCGCTGCCTTCTCCTTACTGTATCTTTCAGAATTTGTTTTATCTTACGGAGTAAAACGGCTTTAAGATTTCATCTATGGTAAACTCTATTTAATCTTTGGAATTCAGTAGTTTAATAATTTGAAAAATGTATTTTCTCTCTGAATTAAATAAAAATGTAATAATATAGTTTTTCTGCCCAGATATTCAGCATATTGTAATTTACTGACCAATACATACTGTAAATCTACAAATTTGGGTCTGTAACTAAAATCAGTTGTTTTCTACTGAATGTTTTTTTTACTATGTGCTAAATTTAACCCTTATACCAGTGATGGCAAACTGAGTGCCCAAACTACATCAAAAACCCATTTATTTATAGCAAAGTGCCACCATAGCAATTTAAGAAATAACTTACTGCTCCCTGTTCCGTCACAGCTTCCAATCGCAATGGCATCCTGAGGACACAATACAGTAGAAAGAAGGAGGAGGAATATTATTGTAGCTTCCCTCCAGGGTCCACTGAACAGGGTCCAAAGAAGGAGCTCCAATGATAATTCAACTCTGTTCACACTTTCCCACTCATCCTGTAGTCTAATAAAGCCAACCTCGGAATGCAGAAGGAGGCTCCGAGTCCTGTCTGTTGGGCTGGGGCCACAGCCTGGGTGCCAACAAAAAGGGTTTTAAATACCATCTCCGGTACCCAAGCCATAGGTTTGCCACCACTGCATTAGACAACAGTTCGAATAAGCTCATTAAATACACCTTCTATTAGCCTAAAAAACTGGCAATATTCATCTTGGACCTGTCCCGTCTCACCCCTTGGTAGGTTAATAACAGTGCTGGGGATTATACACAATGGGGCACGTGTATCATTTGCTTTCTTTTGCAACTTTTTAAAGTTGGCTGAGGTCGGGATACTTTGGCAGTGATTTGTATCTTTCTAAATTTGCCATTGTGATACATGTTTGTTTTTCTTCTTTGCTATTTTTCGTCTCTGATTTGCTATTTTGATTTTTTTGAGACTTTGTAGGTCTATGGAGGGAACTAAGCATGGAGTCAGTTGTACTTAGTTTTGCACCTAAAAAGTCACAAAACAAAGAAAATATCTGTCTTGGAAAGATACATTTAGGAACGCTGTAACAGACACAACCACCGCCTAACTTCTTAAGACCTTGGTATAGGCACAAAAATGCACCTAAAAGGCCCCAATAAAATTTAAAAACCCGCAAAAAGAACAGTAAAAAAGTCTTTTTGACTCTTTGAATTGTTTCTATTATATTAATCCTCATTATTTATAATTCCAGTCATTTTGGACTGTTTTCGTAATAGCCGTGTCTGGAGGAACTTATCAGAAATTCTACCAGTGTGTACAGTCCTTTGTAACTGTGTTCTCCTGTTGGATGTTGAGAAAAATGTTCGGAACATAATCACCTTACTGTTTAGCCACTGATCCTTCCGGGATGAATTGCCTTCTACCTACTGTTCTCTGTGGTGTCACCTCTATGATGTGCACAGAAATGTCATATGGGCATGACAAGCAGCGATTGCCTGCCATGGTCAAATAATGTGTCAATCCTATAAGCAACATGATGCAAACAGAGGACTGTGTGTGTTGAGTTTTTTTTTTTTCCTGTTCTTAGCCTTTGGAAGATTTTCCTTTTACTAGAAGCGTAATTTAAAGCTCCTGGGCACTAATGAAATATAAGTACCAGGCCCCTAACTAAAATGGTTCTTCTCTTATTGGGAACAATATTGGTCTTTTCGACGGAGCAATGAAGATGAAATAATCATGTGACTTTCAAGGGTTGTGGCCCTTCTTCAGACCTCATTGCATTAGAGAACACCTCCAATGGTGTGGCTCAGCTTGCTATGCCCATAACAAAGAGATGAACTTTCCATGCACTATTTAGATGAATATGGTCTGTATATAACGTTGTACAGTGTATAGTATTGTACAGTGTATAGTACAGTGCATTATTGTTAAGTGCTAAACCAAACGAAAATGTATGAAATAACTAATAAATAATAAATAATTTTTTGTTTAAATAATATTGATGCCACTTCACATTCTGCACCATTAATAGTTATACCACTGCCTTTTCCATCCTAGAAAATCACTTAAAGAAGACCTGTCACCTCTAAAAACTGCACTAAAGTAAGCAGTTCCTAGTCCTACAGCATATGCTGCAGTGTTACACTGCTAGCGTTATCGGAAACCTCTGATAACGCTAACAAACACTGCAGTGCTTTACAACTGAAAATGCTGGACCACGCTGTAAGAGGTCGGGTGTATTCATGAGGGGGTGGGATTAGGGGCGGTAACTGCCGCGTGAAGCTCGGCAGTCACTGCTGGTCTATGGAGTAGGAGGGCGGTCCGGGGGAGAGACAGCCCCCTCATGAATACACCCGACTGCTTACAGCACGGTACGTTGCAGTGTTTGTTAGCGTTATCGGAGGTTTTCGATAATGCTAGCAGTGTAACACTGCTGCATATGTTGTAGCATTAGTTGCTGCTTACTTTAGTAAACAGTTTTTAGAGGTGACAGGTCCTCTTTAAAGGGAACCTGCTATCAGTGGGCTATTTTAAGTAGTGCCCAAGTCCCACGCACACTAGTCAAAACATAATGCAAAACAGTTTTTGTAGAATCTCTTACATTTATAGTTTTGGAAATTAGATTAAGATTTACTTGTCTCTCTGCCAACTTTCATTCAACTTTTGAGTCTGAAGGTAAAACACTTTTCATCTTCCACACTCAAATCCACCCTCCTTCCTGACCATTTTTTCCGCTGACCAAAGCAATCAAATCTTGTGCTTTCAGATAGCATTGAAGACAGTTCGGTCGACTCCACTGGTATCTGCACATGGCAAGTACTAGGGGCTACCCGATTGCTTGGTCAGTGAGAAAAGGTGGGCCAGGAGGAGGGGGAGAGAATGTGGAATTGAATGTGGAGGATGGCAAGCATGTTACCAAATGCCCCTGGAGCTCAAAGGAACCAGGAAAGGTTTAATCTAAATTATCATCAAACCCATAAATGTCAGAGATTTTGGAAAAATTGTTTTGCATTTGATGTGTCTGTGGGAACCTGGGCCCTACTAAAATGGCCCTCTGGTGACAGGTTCCCTTCAAGGATGCACCACAAAGGAATTTTTCCAAAAACTGACCATTTGTTTACAGTGCAATTCAAAGTAAAGTTAAAAATCATCTTTTCCGGTGCATCTGGAAATGTAAGAATAACTTTTTTACTGTAAGCTGATGACAAAATAGAGTATGAGTTATGCAACTGGTAAAATTTGACCACTTTCTTAGCAATTTCAAGCACTGGATCTTCAGGTGAAATAGTGCCTGTGATAATTATGGTCAGGGGGAGGGGGCCTTATATTCAACAATGTTGGTACAAATCCCCCCACCCCTCTCTTCAGCCTCATCTTGAATAGCCTAAATAAGTCAAATAGAGTGTTATTAACTCTCCAGGAGGTAGAGCCCTTCCTCAGATGAATAGGCACTGATGCTTCCCTCTACTTTCAGACAAAGGGTCGTATAATTCCCAGACCACTATATGTTGGTTATGGACAGTTATGGAGTTAGGATCCATCTCAGCCATGACTAAATAGGTTCTAGCTTTCTTGGACACAGAGATATAAATATCTCTGAATGGGAACATAGCGAATGGGTCATGCCTTGTATCAATGTGATCCAGGGATTCACCCGGATCCAATGAGACCAGAATCCTGACACTATGCCTCCCTGTTGAGAAGCTAAAACTCTTGGACCTGATACCAGGTAGGATGGACCCCTATACACTCACCGGCCACTTTATTAGGTACACCTGTCCAACTGCTCATTAACACTTAATTTCTAATTAGCCAATCACATGGCGGAAACTCAGTGCATTTAGGCATGTAGACATGGTCAAGACAATGTCCTGCAGTTCAAACCGAGCATCAGTATGGGGAAGAAAGGTGATTTGAGTGCCTTTGAACGTGGCATGGTTGTTGGTGCCAGAAGGGCTGGTCTGAGTATTTCAGAAACTGCTGATCTACTGGGATTTTCAAGCACAACCATCTCTAGGGTTTACAGAGAATGGTCCGAAAAAGAAAAAACATCCAGTGAGCAGCAGTTCTGTGGGCGGAAATGCCTTGTTGATGCCAGAGGTCAGAGGAGAATGGGCAGACTGGTTCGAACTGATAGAAAGGCAACAGTGACTCAAATCACCACCCGTTACAACCAAGGTAGGCAGAAGAGCATCTCTGAATGCACAGTACGTCCAACTTTGAGGCAGATGGGCTACAGCAGCAGAAGACCACACTGGGTGCCACTCCTTTCAGCTAAGAACAGGAAACTGAGGATACAATTTGCACAAGCTCATCGAAATTGGACAATAGAAGATTGGAAAAACGTTGCCTGGTCTGATGATTCTCGATTTCTGCTGCGACATTCGGATCGTAGGGTCAGAATTTGGCGTCAACAACATGAAAGCATGGATCCATCCTGATCCTCCTCCCGTTGTATTCAACCGGTTCAGGCTGGTGGGGTGGTGCATGGGGTTTGGGGAATATTTTCTTGGCACTCTTTGGCCCCTTGGTACCAATTGACATTGTTGCAAAACGCCACAGCCTACTACCTGAGTATTGTTTGCTGACCATGTCCATCCTTTATGACCACAATGTCCCAACATCTGATGGCTACTTTCAGCAGGATAATGCTCCCTGTCTAAAGCCTGGAATCATCTCAGACTGGTTTCTTCTTGAACATGACAATGATTCACGTGCTCAAATGGCCCCCACAGTCACCAAGATCTCAATCCAATAGAGCATCTTTGGGATGTGGTGAACGGATATTCGCATCATGGATGTGCACCACAAATCTGTCGGCAACTGTGTAATGCCATCATGTCAAAATTGGAACCAAAATCTCTGACGATGCTCTAGCACCTTATTGAATCTATGCCACGAAAATTGAGGCAGTTTCTGAAGGCAAAAGGGGTCCAACCCGTTACTAGCATGGTGTACCTAATAAAGTGGCCAGTGAGTGTAATTCGCGTTACAGACCGGGCTTATATTAAGAGCTGGTTGTGTGCTTATTGGGTAAATAAGACATCTGTTTCACTGAGGCTAGTGAAATCGTTTTCTTTCACAGCCATTCAGGGTTGTGATTTATTGTTGTGCCATATGAGTTATGTGGGCAACTGTAAATCACTTCCTGCACCTCCCAGAACCCGTGCGTTCTGGAGTTGTCTATAAAAGGATAATTAATTGTCCTTGCTTACCCCTCAGGGGTCCAAAAAATGTCACAGTGCCATGATGTATTTTTTTTATTTGCAAAACAATGAGAAAAAACATGATTCGGGATTATGAGGGACTAATTTCTTTTTAGGAGCAGTGAGCTGCAGGATGGCAACATCAACAAAAGAGATGTTATTAATAGATGAGCTTGTGAAAACCTGTCAGCCGTCATCATAAACAGGAGAATGTTTTCATAATACAGTAGGTGAAACTTTCTACTGCAGTAACGCTGTGTGGGAGGTGAAACCACTTCAATTAGTATGGAACCAACCGCTTAATAAATCAATGGTAACCTAAAAGAGTCATTGTGGTTACAACTGTGTATAGCTGTAAATCTACAATTCCCAATCAAGTAGTTCATAATTACATGTGACCCATGGCATCATCACGCAGCTTGAAATGATTTTTCTATACACATTTGTCTACAGCCAGGGTGTTCCTGGTGGATATTGGAGAAGTAACAGTTAGTAGCTCTCTTCCTTTTTCTTCCTGGACATGCTTTGTTGAACTCAGCAACTTTGATCATTTATAGTTGGTGAACTCTCAATGTTGTATAAAAGGGAATCATGTGAAAGAGCCCTCTATACAGGGCAGGATTAAAGGTGTGGCTCCTGGGATGCCGCGGGGCCACACCATCTTGCCCCCAGGAGCTCCCAGACTGCGAGCTGACTGGCACTCTCTGGAATAGGAGTGATGGACAGCGGTAACTCCCACAACTGCTTCCCAGTCCCCAGTTATAGGTGATTCCGGACAGTCAGCTGTAAGCTGACTGTTTCTCGCTGGAGCAATGCGCTGTATGGTGCTGCATAGCATGGCTCCCGGCTAGAGGCATTCAGCTCCCAGTGACCACACAACAGGCACTCTCTCAACAGAACCTCCCCCTATACTCTTGCTATGGGGAGTTGCCTCCTGAAAACTGTGATGTCACAGGAAGGAGCATAGCCTACGGAAAAGCTTGTGTGACAATAACTACATGTGGTGAAGAGGAGAACTTACAGGGTAGTGGGTTTTACACAATGTATACATGAGACCGTATGGCTAATGCAGGCTAAGGTGTTTTTTTTTACATGGGACTGTGTTCTGCTGTCAGGCTAAGTTGTATGTTTCATGGAATATGTGGCTGGTATGGCCTGAGGTAGTTAAAAATGGCCTGTGGTCCAAATGCAGGCATGCACTGTATCTTAACATGGATGTGGTCTTGCTACGGGCTAGGTGTATGTTAATGGGACTTGTGGCTGGTGTAGGCTGAGGTGTATGTTACTGGACTGTATGGCTAGTGCGGGCTGAGTTGTATGTTACATGGACTATGTGCCGCTGGTGCGGGCTAGGTGTATGTTACAATGGGGACTATGTGCCTGGTTTGGCGGTGGGGAATATTTTCTTGGCACTCTTTGGGCCCCTTGGTACCAATTGAACATTGTTGCAACGCCACAGCCTACCTGAGTATTGTTGCTGACCATGTCCAATCCCTTTATGACCACAATGTACCCACATCTGATGGCTCCTTTCAGCAGGATATGCGCCATGTCATAAGCTCTGGAATCATCTCAGACTGGTTTTCTTCGTGAACATGACAATGAGTTCACTGTGCTCAAATGGCCCCACAGTCACCAGATCTCAATCCATAGAGCATCTTTTGGGATGTGGTGGAACGGAATTCGCATCAGGATGTGCAACCGACAACGAATCTGCGGCAACTGTGTAATGCCATCATGTCAATATGGAACCAAAATCTCTGACGAATGCTTCTAGCACCTTATTGAATCTATGCCACGAAGAATTGAGGCAGTTCTGAAGGCAAAAGGGGGTCCAACCCGTTACTAGCATGGTGTACCTAATAAAGTGGCCAGTGAGTGTATATTCGCGTTACAGACCGGGCTTATATTAAGAGCTGGTGGTGGCTTATTGGGTAAATAAGACTCTGTTTCACTGAGGCTAGTGAAATCGTTCTTTCAGCCATTCAGGGTTGTGATTTATTGTTGTGCCATATGAGGTTATGTGGGCAACTGTAAATCACTTCCTGCACCTCCCAGAACCCGTGCGTTCTGGGAGTGTCTATAAAAGGATAATTAATTGTCCTTGCTTACCCCTCAGGGGTCCAAAAAATGTCACAGTGCCATTGATGTATTTTTGTTTATTTGCAAAACAATGGAGAAAAAACAATGATTCGGGATTATGAGGGGACTAATTTCTTTTTAGGAGCAGTGAGCTGCAGGATGGCAACATCAAACAAAAGAGATGTTATTAATAGATGAGCTTGTGAAAACCTTGCAGCCGTCATCATAAACAGGAGAATGTTTTCAATTAATACAGTAGGTGAAACATTTCCTACTGCAGTATACGCTGTGTGGGAGGAAAACACTTCAATTAGTATGGAAAACAACCGCTTAAGTAAATCAATGGTAACCTAAAAGAGTCATTGTGGTTAACACTGTGTATAGCTGTAAATCTAAATTCCCAATCAAGTAGTTCATAATTTACATGTGACCCATGGGCATCATCACAGCAGCTTGAAATGATTTTTCTATACACATTTGTCTACAGCCAGGGGTGTTCCTGGTGGATATTGGAGAAGTAACAGTTAGTAGGCTCTTCCTTTTTCTTCCTGGAGCATGCTTTGTTGAACTCAGCAACTTTGATCATTTATAGTTGGTGAACTCTCAATGGTGTATAAAAGGGAATCAGTGTGAAAGGCCCTCTATACAGGGCAGGATTACAGGTGGGGCTCCTGGGATGCCTCGGGGCCACCACCATCTTGCCCCCACAGGAGGCTCCCAGACTGCGAGCTGACTGTCACTCTCTGGAACTAGGAGTGATGGACAGCGGTACTCCACACACTGCTTCCCAGTCCCAGTTAGGTGAGTTCCGGACAGTCAGCTGTAAGCTGACTGTTTCTCGCTGGAGCAATGCGCTGTAGTGGTGCTGCAGAGCATGGCTCCCGGCTAGAGGCAGTCAGCTCCCAGTGACCACACAACAGGCACTTCTCACAGAACTCCCCTATACTCTTGCTAGTGGAGTTGCTCCCTGAAAACTGTGATGTCACAGGAAGGAGCAGAGCCTACGGAAAAGCTGTGACATAAAACTACATGTGGTGAAGAGAGAGAACTTACAGGGTTAGTGGGTTTACACATGTATACATGAGACCGTATGGCTAATGCAGGCTAAGGTGTTTTTTTACATGGGACTGTGTGTCTGCTGCAGGCTAAGGTGTATGTTACATGGGAATATGTGGCTGGTATGGCCTGAGGTGTAAGTTACATGGCACTGTGTGTCAAATGCAGGCAGCACTGTATCTTACATGGGACTGTGTGTCTGCTACGGGCTGAGGTGTATGTTACATGGGACTGTGTGGCTGGTGTAGGCTGAGGTGTATGTTACATGGGACTGTATGGCTAGTGCGGGCTGAGTTGTATGTTACATGGGACTATGTGCCTGGTGCGGGCTGAGGTGTATGTTACATGGGACTGTATGGCAGGTGCGGGCTGAGGTGTACGTTACATGGGACTGTCTGGCTGGTGCGGGCTGAGGTGTATATTACTTGGGCCTGTATGGCTGGTGCGGGCTGAGGTGTATGTTTCATGGGACTGTGTGGCTGATTCAGGCTGAGCTGTAAGTTACATGGGACCGTGGGGCTGGTGCGGGCTGAGGTGTATGTTACATGGGACTGTGCAGCTGGTGTTGTTGAGGTGTATGTTACATGGGACTGTGTGGTTGTTGCAGGCTGAGGTGTATGTTACATGGGACTGTGTGTCTGCTGTAGGCTGAGGTGTATGTTACATGGGACTGTGTGGCTGGTGTGGGCTGAGGTGTATGTTTCATGGGACTATATGGCTGGTGCAGGCTGAGGTGTATGTTACATGGGACTGTAAGGCTGGTGCAGGCTGAGGTGTATGTTACATGGGACTGTGTGGCTGGTGTGGGCTGAGGTGTATGTTACATGGAGCTGCATGGCGGGTGTGTCTGATATGTATGTTACATGAGACTGTGTGTCTGCTGCAGACTGAGGTGTATGTTACTTGGTATTGTGTGGTTGGTGCAGGCTGAGGTGTGTATTACATGGGACTGTGTGTCTGATGCGGGCTGAAGTATATGTTACATTGGACTGTTTGGCTGGTGTGGGCTGAGGCCTATGTTAAAGTGCAAAAATGAAGTGGCACTCATCAAGGACATTTTCAAACTCTGTATTCAGCACAGTGGCGGTACGGACAGACCTGCAGCCGTGGCAACCGATGGGCCATTTTGCGCCAAACAGGCGCTTTCTCAAGCCTACCTTAGGCTGAGGTGTATGGTACATGGGACTGTGTGTCTGGTAGTGGTTGAGATAAATATACAGATGTATTACTGGAGAAGATGGTTGCTGTATACGGATGTATTACTGGGGGTTGGCGACTGTACAGTATATAGATGTATTACTGGGTTGTGGGCAGCTGTACATAGACGTTTTACTGGGGAGATAGTGGAAAGTAAGCTAGACGTTGCTAGTATGCTCATTCACTCATTGGAGGCCTCCACCAGATTTTTCATGCAGGGGCCCCTGTCGACCTTAATCCGGCCCGGCCCCTATAGCATGGATCCTAGTGGAATTCTATGTGTTGTAGGTTGTAATAATAACTCCTTAAGTTTAAGCACTTCTCTGGCATAATGCACCATTTTTATTTTGGTTTACTTTGTCCATGCTGCAGAATTGTGGCGCACGGTCCAACTAAGCACTAACAAGCCCCTTTTGGTGCACATAATTTTTGTCTTGTCCAAAATAAAACTGGCGCAGACACATTATAAATACATGTGCAAGCAGTTGGCACATTCTTTCTAGATCAAAGTCAGACGGAAAACTGGCGCAAACACTTTTACAAATGTGGACCAGAATATTGTATGTGATCGGTTCCTATGAGCGACAAACATAGTTTTATTTCCAGTTTTTCATAAATCTTCAGAATGAAATACATAAGATAATCCCTTTAAGCATGAAATACACTTTGTGTAAAATCGTGTTGTTTTATGGAGATTACCCTCAGTATTGAATGGGTTAAGATAATTTAAAACCAAATCTAAATATTAAGAATGGGGCTTTTTGAGAAGTATTCCATGGACTATTTGCTGAAGGGCTCATCACCCGTCCCTTTATTGAAATGGAAGTATGGCTAGCTGAAGCAGTTTTTCCATTCCATTAAACAGAATCGGAACATGTTCAGGAAACATGCAGGGTAAGAAATAATATGAACCGAGATCCTAGCAGACAGGCATTGTGTTTTTGCATCTGTAAGTAGTTTGTGAATACAAGGCAAGGAATTTTGCTCCCAAAATCATTTGTAGAGAGACCTGCACAAAAAGAAAGCATATACTGTGAATAGTAATATTCTATAAGTTAGACATACAGCAGTTTCACTTCGTTCAGAGCGTTACTGTTCTAAGGGTGTGACTATACAGAGCAATTAAATGGGATGTGCAGTTTCAGCCAATAAAAGTTATAATTTCTATTTTGTTATTAAATCTCCACACACTTACATGGTGGTCGTAATTGGCAAAGTCTCGATAAATGAGAGCTTTCTTACTCACCCTTGTAAAAAGCCACTCAGCCAAACCAGTTCCCTACACTGTACTGATGAGATGCACGAGGTTTCCACGCTTGGACAGGTATTTAACAGGTGTCTGCGCTGGGACACAAATTGGCGGACGTGCCGACTGATTCGGAATGAGTGCGGGATTTAACTTTCAAATTGTGTCGCAAGACAATGCACTTACATGCACCAGGAAGAAGAAGGTGAACTCCGTCAGACTTGAGTGGGGAAGAGACACATGCAGGATATCGGGTGCACAATCTTAGTGAACTCGGTGAACTCCGTTGGACGGGTAAGTAAATGTGCCAAATGTCTACAGTTGGAAATGTGTTCCTTCTGGTTTGGCTTTAATGAAAATGGAATTTAGATTCAGGGTCCACTGTTTCTGTCTGTGTCACCTGTCCTAGATCCTGCATTAAGTTCTATGAAACTTCCTGGACAGATTACAGGACGAGACAATTCTATAAGCCCCTTTAGAAAAGTTTTAAATATCCTTGTAAACTATAATAAAAGGGCTACCAGTATAAAATTAGAATGTTGATATAGAAATTTGTCTGATTGGCCTATTTGCCATGATATTGAAAATTAGGCTGCTGTCATTAAAGGAAATCAACAATTTGAAAAAACAAAAAATAAACCTAGAAATACTTACCTCCGCTCCTCTTGATGTTGATCCCGACACTGTCCTCTGCTAGTCTTGACACATCGGGATCACCTAGAAAAGAAACATATAATTAGCAGCACGGATTGTGGGGTTAGGATATCCAGCGCTCCGGGCTGCTAATGATGCACACCCCTGCAGCTCCCTCTCCTAAGAGGATTTTAATGGATGTACTGCAGAAACTACTTTCTTCATTTTCCATCTTCCCTATAGCCTTCTTAAAAAAACTATTCTGGTATCCAATGCAATCTATAAACATTGAAGCCGGATAGTCAATGATGCCAAATACTAGATGGCAATCCTGCTGGGTATCATACCATCCCCCATTCCACCAGTATAGCATGGTATAAAAATGAGGGAGTACAAGCACACTTCATTGGAGGCTCTATCAGCAGAGTTCCCATCCGACATTGAGAGATAACTAGCAGCACAAGGAGGAAATTGATAATGTAGCAAGGGTCTCAGCACCACCTTGGGAGGAAGAGTTAGTATGGCGTCAACGTGAAACTCCATGTCCTTCTCCAGATTCGATCCCAGTGCTCAAAGACATAAGTTCTTACCACTGATGAAACCTTCTCAATGGGGGAGATTTATCATGTGCCAATGTTTCGTGCGTGTGCCGACATTTGATAAAACATTGCCCCTCCGGATACATCAGGTGGCTCCAGGCTCTTGATATTTTCTACAGCCGACTGTGCAGATGAACAATTCTTTGCCAGACCCTGCCTGGTGTACAAGTGAGCTATTGACGGTGATCATTCAGTACTGAATTGTGGCAGGCAATAGCAAGTTTGCACGTGCAGGGCAGGAATGCCCCATGCCAGCCCACTTAGTCTCTGGCCCACCCCACTGCCGGCTGCTTCCCTCTTCATGCCCCTCTTCACCCACTAGGTGAGGCGGTGGCATAAAGGAAAAAATGATCACAACGTCTTGTTGGCAATTTGGTTATTTTGGGGTTCGTACACCAGACAATACATCTACAATGTGTACATCTATGTACAGGACTTCTCGTCCTTTATAGATGGAAAGGTATTAAACCCCAAGTTATTTGGAACAAACAAAACTTCCAGAATGTGTTTGGAGTAATCAGATGTAAAATAATGAGTAAAATGTGCCTATGCTGTGGTCTTGCTTGTATTCCCTGTAACAATTATGAAGATGTATAATGTGCTATTTACTACTAAAAATGAAATATAATAAAACCTGTAAAAGCCAGTATCTGTGAGCTGTTTGAGAGAATACTAAGTATGTAGAGGTAGTAATTAAGCAATTAGAAGGAATTGTATTTATATTTTATGTTATGCATTATATCTCACAATTAAAATGAACATTTCTGTATGCTGCTTCTCAGCCTTGAAGGTAATAAAGTAGTTATAAGAAAAATTCTTTTGTAAAACCATCATAATGATAAACAAAGAGCATTTATCTGGAAGATACAATCTGTCAGTCTTGATGATCCTTCGCACTCCAGATATGATTGTTCTTGACACTTTAAATGAATTACTTAGTGGGAATATCTCTGAAGTATCGGTTAGTGACTCAAAGTATTCAATTGCTGAGGCAACCTTCATAGACACCCGTTAGGTCATCCGTAGAGTACACTTTCTTAAAGTGATGTGTGAAGGCCTTCATGGAAAATCTGCAAATTTTTTCATAATAAATGTTTTCTGATCAGTGTTGAAGTCAAAGAAGGAATTTACTTACACATCCATATTTGAAAGAAAACAAATATGTTTTATCTTTTAACAGTGTTTTCAGTGGCCCGTGCAGATTGGACTTGCAGGACCAGACTTACGCAAGTACAGGATGCAAATTGACAGCAAAACATAACCAGAAACAGAGAGAATAGTGATGGGGCTCCACTAACAGAAATGGGGTTTTTTGAAGCCAATTCACTCATACCAACTTAAAGGGAACCAGACAGCAGAAATTGACCAAATAAACCACTACCGGTATGTCATTAAAGGGAACCTGTCACTAGGGACCTCATTTTTGCTAAAGGCAGATTGTAAAAGCCCATGACATCTGCAGTGCAAAAATGCCTCTCTGCCTTTTCTAAGCATTTGCATTACAATATAATTGTGTGTTATAACTTACTCTTGCACCCTGACAAAATCCTGGGGTAGTCACAGGGGTTGGGCTTTGGTTTGGATGCATTTCGAAAAACAACATGAGCTGCAGACTGCCTCCATCCTTGTGCTCCTGTACAGCTTGTCCCTCTACCACTGATGTCATGTCACCAGGCTGTGACCTCTGAGATGGAGCAGGAGGAGGAGCTGAACAGGAGCAAAAAGGTGGGTGCCAAGCTCTGAGGACGGAGTAACACAGGCAAGGCACATGTTGTTTTTTGAAATGCATCCAAACCAAAGTCTAGCCCCTCGGACTACCCCAGGATTTTGTCAGGATGCAAGAGTAAGTTATAACACACAATTATATTGTAATGCTAATGCTTAGAAAAGGCAGAGAGGCGTATTTGCACTGCAGGTGTCATGGGCTTTTACAATCTGTCTTTCTGAAAAATTAGGTCCCTGGTGACAGGTTCCCTTTAAGCAGCTAGATTATGTCTCTTTCATGGCCCAGCGCGGTGGCATTGAAAAGAAAATCAATGTTGAAGTGAGATGTAATTTGGTTGCAAAGTCAAGGAGGCGGAGAGTTTAACACTGAAATCAAGTTTTCCTCACTTCAGATGCCACCTTCACTGTAATTGATGGTCCTGCATCCAGACACATCACTAACCACATCTTCTTCATTCTGAGGCGGAAGTGCTAGACTTCAATGCTGAGCTCTCCTCCTCCATGACTTTATACAACCAATTTACATCTCACTTCAAAGTTGATTTTCTGATTGATGCCACCACACTGAGTCATGAAAGAAACAGGACCTAGAAGGTGTTAACTGTTGTACACATCCAATCCAGCATCCAATCCATGAAACATGCAGTACAGTTAGAGAATCAAGAATCTAAAGTAACAAAAAGTAACACCTAAAACAAGTAGAACAAGTAGAATCTTGCACCCGCTCCGTGGGAAACAAAACCTCGATACATACAACTTAGCCACCCAGGGACCCCAGGCCCCCCAAGCATGATTAAGCTGTTGTTAAGAGATCGTATGAGGTGACCCCCACCAGGTATTCTTATTGCTTTTTAATAAATCCTGTGCACTATATATGAGAAACACAGAGGGTATTCCCATCTACAACAAATACCATATATACTCGAGTATAAGCCGACCCAAGTAAAAGCCGAGGCCCCTAATTTTACCACAAAAACCTTGTAAAATGTATATATTTTTTACTCGAGTATAAGCCGAGTTTGGGTTTTCAGCACATTTTTTGTGCTAAAAAACTAGGCTTATACTCGAGTATATAAGGTAATCACTAGAGATGAGCGAGTATACTCGTCCGAGCTTGATGCTCGTTCGAGTATTAAGGTACTCGAAACGGCTCGTTGCTTGGACGAGTGTTTTCCCTGCTCGAGATCGAGCATTTAATTAAACAAACACAGTGAAGAACAATGAAGAATAGAATAAAAACAGTGAACACAGTGAACACAGGATCATTTAAGTGAAGAACATCTGCTGCACGCGGAACGGCAGCAGGGAGACATCGCGCACCAGGGAGACATCGGGTGCAGCAGGGAGACATCGGGCGCAGCAGAGACACATCGGGCGCAGCAGAGACACCATCGGGCGCAGCAGGAGGACATAGGGCGCGCAGGGAGACATCGCGCTGGCAGAGGAAGACACGCGCGCAGCAGGGAGACATCGCGCGCAGCAGGGAGACATCAGGCAGCAGGAGACATCGGCAGCAGGGCACGACACGGGCAGCAGGAGACTCGGGGAGCTCAGTGGAAGAAGAGGAGCGGATCACGGGACAGCGTATCTCCGACAAGTAAGCAGATGGTGCCGAACATCTGCAATCTATTCTTCACTGCATTTTTCACTTAAATGATCCTATGTTCACTGTTTTTATTCTATTCTTCACTGTTCTTTCACATCTGCTAACTTGTCCGGGAGATAATATAACGCGCGGAACATGAAGAATAGATTGCAGATGTTTTGCATACATTTATCACTATCACATACATTCTTTTTATTAAAACACATTTTATTCCCGAACCATGGTCCCTTTGAAAAGCTCGAGTCTCCCTTGACTTAATGGGGCTCGTTATTCGAGACTAGCACTCCGAGCATCTGGAAAAGTTCGTCTCGAATAACGAGCACCGAGCATTTAGTGCTCGCTCATCTCTAGTAATACAATATAACAAAATGGCTTTGAACTCAGAGGGTGTAGATCAGCAAGAGTTGGATTTTCAAGACGTTGATATTAATGGTCATTATGTTGATATACTAGATTGCTGCAGCCTAAGCTAAGTCACAGGTCACTCTATTTCATTAGTATAGAACTGAGCAGCAGAGATCTGCATACCAGACACCTTACTATATTATGTATGGAAGCTTGCCTGGGAAACTAGAGCACAAGGCCCTACTCAATGATTATTTGGTAAAAGCCCAACAAATGGTGATTTCTTCTTTCAAACTTCTTTATTTACATGGAAATGACAAAAGCATTATTTATGGCTCACAGTCTGAATTAGTTTGCATGTTGTCTTTGACGGCTTTGTGCCGTTGTGATACAACGGTGAAATGAGAATTATGAGTCAGAATGCCTGATGACACATGGGTCCTGTTGATGAGACCACAATATCATTAAGACTAAGACTGGCAATTGGGGCTTATTTACTAAGGGTCCGAGGATCGCACTTTGTCAGATTTTCGTATTTGTGGGCTGTGTGACAGGTATTTAATGGGAGTTGTGGTCGCCGGCTTGCGCTGGCTTTATCGTGGGGGGTGGGGCGTGGATGATCGGACTAAGTGTGGGATTTAAAGATTCAAGCGACACACCGCAGGATATATGCTTCCGTGTCGGACAATGCACTTTTGGGGATTGTGCAGGATGGGTAAGTAAATGTTGCCCATGTGACAAAAGCACTATGTATTAATTTTAAATGTATGATGATTTTGTTTATTAGGATTAGTAATGTAAATAATCGCTTCATGAAGCCTTGTAAGGCTCTTGGACTTATTTTAGGTGTGTCAACACAAGTGGAGTACTGCAATTAATAATTTAGGGTCAGATATGAATCGATGGTCTTTACCAAAAGGGTCACACACTCACTAGTCTGCAAATAAGACAGAAAACATGTTAAAGGAAACCTACACCACAATCTACCTATAAGTAGATCGGGTTGGTAGGTGGATCATGGGACGTGAGGATAGCCTATAAATAGTCCCCGCACTTTTTTGTAACTTTTATTAGCCTTGTATGCAAATTTTTGTTATGCGTGCTAACTGGGGCGTGGAGTTAGACGCATCTGAGGTTACATGGTGTGGCTACCCGCCCCGGTAGCCTCTTTTCCCCTCCTACACACCATCTTCGGCCCGCACCTCCTCTCGTAGCTGCGCGCCCTCCTCCCGACGAATCGCCATCTTGGCATGCGCATGAACAGCAGACCCGCGCCTGTGCAGCCCGGCTTCGGAGCAGTGACGCCGCAGGCGTGGGCCTGCTGTTCTGCGATGCGCGACGGAGATTTGTGGACGAGGGCACGCAGCTACGAAGAGCTGCGCGGCCGGAAGAAGATGTGAGTAGAGGTGAAAAGAGGTAACGGAGGCGTGGAGTAGCCGCACCATATAACCTCAGATGCGGCTACTCCACGCCCAGTAGTCCGGCATAACAAAATTTGCAACAAGGGCTAATGAAAGTTACTAAAAAAGTGCGGGGACGTGAGGATTAGCCCTTAAAAGGGCTATCCTCACGTCCCATTGAGATACCTACCACCCGATCTACCTTTATAGGTAGATTTGTGGTGGTAGGTTCCCTTTAAGTCTATTTCAAATTACTGTATATAGTAGTTCTACATATTAGATGGAATCATGTCCTATGACATTATTGGAACCTTCCAACAATTATCTAATGTATAATGTTATAAACTAATAAACTGGAATATATAAATATATTACATAGATTGGTGTATCTGTCCTTATTGAGGAGAGAGAAGAAATTTAGCTAATCAAACTTGATCTTGCCTGGCACCTGTGTGATGTTGTTATATGTGTTTAGCTAATACGCTTACTGTCAATGTGTCTGGTTTAGGGCAGTTGTTACATACAGAGCAAGGAGAAGCATGGAATAAAGTTGTCTCTGAGCCTTCAGTCCAGCGATCCGGTGTCGGTTCCTTCTGCATCATACAGGTTCCTACCACGACATTACAACCTGTAGATAGGAAATAGCTTGGATGCCCCTATACACATTGGATGATCAATGAGTCCAGTTCAGGCCCGATGAAAGCATGCACATCTTTACAGCTCCAATTATTATTTGGTACCATTTAATATTTAGGCAACATACTTTTTTTGGATGAAATCCTCATATAAAATAGTACATTAATATTCTGAACTGAAATCGCTTATATACTACCATCAGCAGGAAAAATTTTTACATCCAGTCTGTAAAACTACTACAAAGCTTTGATGATTTCCCTGGTGAAAACATATAGTTATTGTGCTTTAGTGTTTTGTTTTGTTTTTTTTGAAGGAAGCATCTCTAGGAAATGTAGCTATCTTTGTATACTGCTGTTTTCTTAATTGGCATCCATGGGGCAAACGACATGACAAATCCTACAAGATGAGAAGGATATGGCTATAAATACTTGTTCACTGCAATCTAACACTTGACTGTTGCACCAAAATGTGTGAATGTGAAATCCCATACTAAATTCATGGTGTTAATTTGGATTTGGTAACCCCTTTGCAGCTAAAATAAGTTTCCACTCTTCTAAGAAGATTTTCTACTAGATTCTATAACCATACTGTACCATACTGATAAACAATGGGGCAGATTTACTTACCCGGTCCATTCACGATCCAGAGGCGCGTTCTCTGCGCTGGATTCGGGTCCGGCCGGGATTCATCAAGGTAGTTCCTCCGCCGTCCACCAGGTGGCACTGCTCCGCTGAAAAGCATCGGAACACGCTGGAGTTCACCGAGCCGGGCTGAGTGAAGGTAAGTGCAAGCTCCCCGACAGATTTTTTTTTTAAATGCGGCGGTTTTTCCCGAATCCGTCGGGTTTTCGATCGGCTACGCCCCCAATTTCCATCGCGTGCATGCCAGCGCCGAAGCGCCACAATCCGATCGCGTGCGCCAAAATCCCGGGGCAATTCAGGGGAAATCGGCGCAAATCGGAAATATTTGGGTAACACGTCGGGAAAACGCAAATTGGGCCCTTAGTAAATGACCCCCATTGTTTCCTATATACTCTTTGGCTCACAACTCACCACTTGTGTGCTCGACCCAATCCCACTGTACATTGTACCTTGGACATCATGTCCACCTGGGATTATTCTCCTACCTTCCCAACAACTCACTCCTTGTCATGCTACAAACTGATATACAACCCCACTCCACCGAAATTCCCATAATCAGAGCCTCTAATGACCTACTCTTTCATAAGGCCAGATGAAAATATTCTGTTTTTCTCCTTCCTGTTCTCTACTTTTGACACTGTTGATCATTTCCTCCTGCTACAATCCCTATCATCCTTGGGTATCACTCGACTGCCCATGTATTGGGTCACTTCATACCTCATACAAGTTAACTGTACATATGGGTATTAATTACATAACTATATCATAAAAATACATTTGAAGGGAGAGCAAAAGATTTCAGGGGCAAGCATGAAATTTTACTATTTTAACTCTTCTGCAACTCTGCTGCTAAAAACAAAAAAACATTAAAATAATTATATAAATAAGTAGATAAATATGGCAAGGTTTTACCATCATCACTAGGACGACGGGACGGCAATAAAAACATTAAAAACCTGTGAGGCGAGACACAAGAGCCCTGGCCCTTATCTGCTTGTGGCCTCCAGGTCAGAGGTAGGAGGTTATGAAGCTGGCATGAATGTTAACATTCAGGGATCTTGTGTCTCGCCTCACAGGTTTTTATTGTTTTTATTGCCATCCCGTCGTAAATAAGATGTCTCAATCTGTTGTTTTAGAGGTTTTTTTTAATATCCTTTGATGATCACTGTTTAGTGTGTATAAAATGCAGTGAATTTTCTGTTTCATGCATAACATCAAGCCTGACTAAGAGAACTAGTATTCTCGAAAGCTCACCATCAAATATACTCAGTTACCCTCAAAAAGGTATCGCCTGATTTCTTCACTCTTCTTCTATATCGTGACATCATTACTACTTTTCTAGCTTCCAAGTATTAATACTTCCATATGACATAGGAGATATGTAGTATGAATGAATGCTTCTGTATAAGGACAATTAGAGAATAGAATAATTTTTTTTCATTTATAGTCCCAGATTAGTACGGGATTACAACAATTTCATGTCAGATGCCAAAGGAAATGTAAAGAACACATCACTCTACTCTACATGGTGTAAGTGTTCAGTTACTGAGAAATTGGAACCACATTTGGAGCCACTGGTTAAGGAATGGCACAAAGATTTTAGGCTAAAGTGTATTTTATGTAATTTAATAATAAAATACTGCAATAAAAAAAATCTCCCGGTTTGTATTTCTTTGTTGAAAAAAGACATGTACATGTTTCTGCTCTTTACCCTTGTGTCATTGCCAATGAATAGTAATACAGATTAGATTCAGGTCCTGAACTGTAACACTATACAAAGGAAGAACTCACTTACAACATTTCTCTGCAACTTGAATTACAAGGTCCTTTAACAAAAGGTGTATCTGAAGAGAACATCTAAGAAGTATAGAGAGTAGGTGGTTTTCATATGCAAGATATATATATATATATAATATATATATATATATATATATACAACATTTGAAAAGTCCAGTAAAACCAAGATTGCCAAATAACTTCGTGGGTAAATGTGAAAAAACAGATGGGAGCTTTATTAGCCCAAGTGCAACATTTCGGACCCTGTTCAAGATCCCTTTTCAAGCCTTGGATATATATATATATATATATATTATACACTGGTGATGAAAATTATCAATGTATGAATTTTTAAGAAATAATTTAATCATATTTCATGTTTTATTTGTAAGGGATACACCACGCTACTAGAACCTTAAACTTTTATTTTGCAAAGAGCATGATAATCATAATTACAGAACATCAATCAGTAGAAGGTGAACAGGCCTTTGCTATGAATGACTTTTGCCCATCCGCAGCCACAGGACATCACTCGTCTCTCACATTGCTCTGCTGGTCCACTTATCTTCCAGTGTTTTCAACAGCTCTGTGCAGGGGTGTAACTACTGCGGTAGCAGCCATAGCAGCTACCATGGGGCCCACAGTGTCAGGGGGCCCCATCATCTGACCTGGAACATTAAGGAGTGTAGGATGTGCACCATTATATAAATAATATGCTGAACATTGTACAGCATAATATGTATATAACATATATGTGATGTATATATGCTGTATCTATGATGTGTACATGCTGTATGTGTATGGTGTGTGTATATATGCTGTATGTTTGTATATGGCACCTTATGTGTATGTATATGCTCTGTATGTGTGCGCATGAATGTATTAATGTGTGATTGTAACTCTCATGTATGAGCATTACAAATACATATATTTTTTAAGGTGGAAGGGGGCCTGTCTCTCCTAGTTACACCCCTGGCTCTGTAACTTTTGTGGGTTTCTTGACCATAACTTTGTCACCAAGGATTTTCCAGAGGTTTAGAACTATTAGGTTTAGATCCGGACTCTGTCCCGCCCATTTCATTGTTTCAAGGAACTGCTTTATCCATTTTGTCCTGCATGAAAATTGCTGGCTGATTGAGTTATAAATGCAAGGAAGGAACAACATGTTGTTGACAAAGGTTCTGATACACACTTTCACTCATTCACTCTGCCATGTAGCTATTTGAGTGGTCCAGCTCCTGCTGCGGAAAACATTTCCGAAACCATGAAACTTCCATCGCCACCTTCCACTGACTTTTTTACACACTTTGGGTTCAGTCAAACTGCATGTAAGTGCAGTTTACATCACACATGTGCAGGGTGCGCCAGATTATTGAATACTGGTGAACCTTTAACATATAAAGGTGTGATACAATTCTGTCAAGTCGCTGTATCAAATGTGTCGCAAACTCCAACTTAGCACTAACATGCCCCTCAGGTGCAGATTTTTTCTTGTGAGTAGAAAACTGCCGCAAACACTTCTTAAAGAGGACCTGTCACATAAAATTTACTAACGTAAGCAGCTCCTAGTGCTTGAACAAATGCCGCAGTGTTAGAGTGACAGCGTTACTGGAAACCTCCGGTAACGCTATCTAACACTGCTGCGGGGTACAATGTAATCATCAGGGGGCAGTCCGGGGAAGAGGTTTGATGATTATACCCCGATGATTACATTGTACCCCGCCACATTGTTAGATAGATTTACTACCAGTGTGCGCCCGATATCCTGCAACTGTTGCTTCCCCTATCAGGTCCGATGAAGTTCAACCTTCTCCTTCCCGGTGCATGTAAGTGCATGGCTTGCGACACAATTTAAATGTTAAGTCTCGCGCTTAGTCCGAATCAGTCGGATCGTCCGACTGCCCGCGCCCCCGATTTGTGTCGCGTGAAAGCCAGTGCCGTTGTGCCAAAATCCATTTGCATGCACCAAAATCCCCAGTTAAATGCAACGCACATTGGAAATCGGCGGAATATCCGATAACAGTGCAGTCAGCGGACCTTTAGTAAATGAGCCCCAGTGAGTCTGTAAAATACCAAAGTTTACAAAAGTCAAAATGTAAGTTATAAGCTCTCATTAAACTCCAATAAACCCCTGCTTCACAACCCATCATGGCATGCTCCTTTTACTCATGCAGCAGCAAGAGTGTGGATGTAGAGGTGCTTCACTACCAGCCTCCAAATTCAGAAACAGAAGCTGTAGAAGAGCATCACTGTCAGCCTCTGAATACAAACAGAAGCCAGAAGTGCTGCCGGGCAGTATGGAAATATGGGAGCAGGAGGAGGGGTAAGTACGGGCAGTTACATACATGATAGGTTCTGTAGGTTTGTTCTTAAGATGAATTTGTATGTGAGTAAGAACTGTATATTTTGTAGCCCCAGACAAAAATTTTTTAGTTTCTGTGACAACTGGATTTTAAAAATGTTGGGTTGTCATTAGAACCAAAATTAAAGGGAGTATCCAAGTTTAAGAAATAATTTAGGGTTGGGCTGGGGTGAATTTGTACTTACCTCCTGCGGCGCTGCTGATGTCCCGCACCGTAGTCCGTAGTCTGGTTTGTTACCCTACAATGCTGAGAGAAAGGGATGAATGGGCGTAGCTGGCCACCTCGCCACAGCTCCTTGTGTGAAGCTTCTGTGCCCCGAAGGAGATAAGTACACGTTTATTATTTTTGAATAGCCCAGCCCTAAGTTATTTTTTTAACCCGGATAAGCCCTTTAACAATAAAGCTTAACTGCATCTTTGACAAGTACAGTAAATTACCGACATCCAGGGCTCCGTTTGTAATTAGGCGTCAACTGTAAGTCAGTTGTTCTTAAGTAGGGGACCGCCTGTATGTGTTTTTTAATTTTTAAAGCCGCCCGGCCATTTATAAAAAGTAAATATTCGCAGACAACCCATTTAAAGACTAAACTATACTACCATGAAGATCTATGCTTCCATGAAAAAAACTGTTTTTGTACAGTTCAAGCTGTGAGCTTTGTCAAGCAAAATTTACATTCTAATCTGGCAGTATGATATAGTTGTACAGTATACCTATAGCTGCTCTCTATAAGGACTTCCTAGTGAATAGGTCCAATAGGGAGTAGATATACTTAGGAGAATATTTGATGTAAAATAAAAAATTTCCTGGTTATTTTGGGACAATATTTTAGATTTTTCGTTTAAATGCTTTGTACATATAAGTAAGGATATTCCCTGATCCCTGACTTTGCCTTGCTTAGTATTTTAGAGTAAAGGGAAGATTAAATATTTAGTCTGAAGTAATCTTCTGTAAGATTGATATCTTTCTATGGTTTCTTGGGAAAATGAGGTTTATTTTTTATCTGTTAGGTTTTTTTATTATAATGCTTTCATTTTACATAATTCTTTTGGTCTAAATTTGTTCTTTTCTCCAAAATCCAATTTAATATAAAGAATCTGTTGCTACATATAAAAGTAATACAATTTACTGTTCGAAGACTAAAAAAATTGCTATTTAATTTGGAGTCAATGTCAGATTTAAATATTAATCCTAGATCTTGTGAGAGGAAGGGCACGGGGCTGAGTGCCTTGACATCATGTTGTTTGGCTGACATTTGCATGTAGAAATCATTTGGGATAGGCAATACCTTCTAGAGATGATTTCCGATGTATAGTGCCATCATATTTCACAGCACTGTATACAAATTGCATTGTTCCATTATCCCAGTGAAGACCACAATCTAATTTATCTATCTCAGGCAGACGCGCAGCAAATTTTATAGGATATTGATATATGGAGTATGAGCGTAAAGTGACGGAAACTTTTCTAATAAAAGGGAAAAAAAAATTCTAACTTGTACTATTCAATTTTCTATTAATGAAATATGTATTAATCTATCACAGAAGATCTGTTAAATATATTTATCAATATATATATCAACGTAACAAAGACTTATCAATGTCAGACAGATAGGAAGCAAACAGCCAACATCCCCACTGTTCTTGGAGCAGGTCATAAGCAGTGGAATAACTAGAAGCTGATGGGCCCCAGTGCAAAGTCTGTGCCAGGCCCCGACTATAATGTATGGTTTATAGTAATAGTTTTGTCATATGGGAAAGTGACACCATAAGGGCCCCCTAAGCCTCTTGGGCCCAGGTGCAATCGCAACCTCTGCACCCCCTCAAGTTACGCCCCTGGTCATATGGTCATAAGAGAAAAAAATATATATGGCCTTTGGAATTTTATAGTATATTATAAATAACTTTTCCCCTCCCCCCAAAAAAATCTATTAAACACATCACAAGCAGTATGAGACTTCGCCCACTTAGCAAACAACCGTTATCTCCACTAATTAGCTGTTCTTGGCCCCATAGCCAAAACTAAGCATTGAAATCAAAACGTTCCAATAGTAGCGGTGCAGCTACTATTAAAGTGTTGTGATCAGTGAGAGTGTTATATATTTTAAGCACAGACCCCCCCCCCATTATCAGAGTCCCTGGAAACACCTATAGTCCATCAAAGTGAACGAGAAGCTATGCTGGTTATTCCCTTATTATTTGTTATACAATCTTCAGAGCTATACACTTTTTTAACCCCTTAACGCCTAAGCCACTTTTAACCTTCCTGACACGGCCCATTTTTTCAAATCTGCCCTGTGCCACTATAAATGGTTATAACTTTGAAATGCTTTAACATATCTAAGTGATTTTAAAATTATTTTCTTGTGACACTTTGTACTTCATGTTAGTTGAAAAATTTTGGTGGTATGTTTTGCATTTATTTATGAGAAAATCAGATATTTGGGGAAAATTTGGAAACATTCTCGGTTTTCAAACTTCAAAATGTTCTAATTTTTCCACACATAGTCATAACCGCAAAAATGCTTTATAACTAACATTCACCGAATATCTTCTTTATGTGGACATGGTTTTTTTATGCATACTCTTATATTTGTAGGATGCTATGGGGCTTTGAACGTTAGGTGCGATTTTTCACATTTAAAAAAAAACCCAAAACACTGCTATTGAGGGACTTGCTCAGGCCTAAATAAAAGTAAAACCCCATAAATTACCCCATTATAGAAGCTACACCCCTCAACGTATGTAAAACAACTTTTATGAAGTTTGTTAACCCTTTAATTGTTTTACAGGGGTTAAAACAAAATCGGATACAATTTTGAAAGTAAATTTTTTGGGGCTAAATAAAGTGTTTTTCAAAAAATGTACAAATTCTCATTGGATAAAATACCAAAACGCTCCACAAAATTTGATACCCAATCCCTCCCGCGTATAACAATCCCCCATATGTGGTGGTAACCTGCTGTATGGGCACACACCAGGGCATTGAAGGGAAGCTGCGCCATTCAGAGCAGATTATGCATTGTCACTTTTTATTGGCTATACAATCTTTATTTTTTTGGCAATTTGGACATATAAGGGCTTATTTTTTGCGACATGAGATGCACTTTACAAATATTTCATTTTAGTGGCTCATTAGCTTATTGATGAGATTTTATTAACTCTTGAATGTATGGGTGAAATGAAAATTGTCAATTTTGGTTTCCTTTCTTTTTGTATTTCTTGGGGGTCGTACACCGTACACTAAAAATACTATATTATCTTTATTCTACAGATCACTATGATTACGGTGATACCTCATTTATATAGTTTTTCATTTATTATCAATTTTACGGGAAAAAAACTAATATAGAGGAAATCTCATTTGTTTCTGCATCGCCATCTTTTTGGAGACTTTGGTAACTTTAATATTTTTTGGTTGACAGAGCTAATTAAGGGGTTATTTTTTGCATGTTGAGTTGTCCTTTCAATTGGTACTATTTTGGCGCAAATAACTTTTTTTGATCACTTTTTTGTGAAGAAATTTTATGAAAAATGTACATTTTCGGCGAGTTTTTCATATATTTTTTTTTACGGCGTTCACCGTGCTGGCCCAATAATGTTATTGTACGGATTATTACGGATGTGGCAATACCAAATATGTGGGGGGGTTTGGCGATTTTGTGTTTTTTTTTTACTTTATTACATGTGTATAGGGAATGTTTGTGTTTAGGGGACTTTAACTTTATTTAATTAATTCTTTTTATTAAAAATGTTTTTATTGAATGTTTTTAACTGTTTTTATTCACTGTTCGCTTGTTCAAGCCATTCTTCACCTTACACAGTGTAATACAGATGTATGGTAATTTACTGTACTTTAGCCCTTAGACTACAATGATCAGCTATAACAGTTATCACTGTTGTCTGCAGTTAAGATTTATTGTTACTCCTGATTCTTATGACAATCCAACATTTTGAAAATACAATTGTCACAGAGAACCCAAAAATTTTTAGCTGGGGCTACAATGATAGTATACAGTTCCGACTTACATACAAATGCAACTTGAGAACAAACCTACAGAACCTTTCTTATACGTAACCCGGGGACTGTCTGTATATACATCATTACAGACCGAATTAACTCTTCCAAGTCTTAATTTATGGTAATGTTGATGATTATGGCTTACAGCCAAGAAAACCCCAAAAGTCATTACCTCAGAAATTTAGAATATTATGTAAGACCAACTGTAAAAGTATGTACAGTAAATGCCCTTAATACTTGGTCGGGACTCCTTCTGCAGGAATGACTGCATGATGCGGCGTGGCATAGAGCGATCAGCTGAGGCGCTGCAGAGGTATTATGGAAACCCACGTACAGCTTGTTTGGATTGTTTGGTCTGGTGTCTCTCATTATAGATTCTCTATGGGGTTAAGGCCAGACAAGTCTGCTGTTCAATCAATCACAGTGATACTGTGGTTATTAGAGCAGGTATTGGTACTTTTGGGCATTGTGTACACACGTGCAAAGTCCTGCCGGAAAATGAAAATTCCATCTCCAAAAAGGTTGTTGGCAGAGGGAAGCATGAAGTGTTAAAAAACTTCCTGGTAGATGGCTGCACTAACTTTGGTCTTGATACAACACAACAGACCTACATCAGCAGATGACATGGCTCCCCTAACCATCACCGATTGTGGAAACTTCACAATAGACCCCAAACACATTGGATTGTGCTTCTCCACTCTTTCTTCAGACTCGTAGACCTTGATTGCCAAATGAAATTTAATTTAACCTGAAATCAATTGAAACACTGGCCCAGGTAAGCTGTTTGTGGAGTTGTCTATTGGTCAGGAGTGACTTAACAGGTGGAATGCGACACTTGAAGCCCATGTCCTCGATACCTATCTGTTTGCTGGCTCTTCAAGCACTGACTCTAGAACTCCAGCATTGTTGACTGACTGTGCTTGATCGGCCAGCAAACTCACCTGACCTTAACCCCATAGAGAATCTTTTGGGTATTGTCAAGGGGAAGATGAGAGACACCGGACCCAAGAATGCAGAGGAGCTGAAGGCTGTTATCACACAACCTGAGATTCCATAACACCGCTGCAGCACCTTCAGCTGATAACCTCCATGCCACGCCGCATTGATGCAGTCATTTATGCAAAAGGAGAATTTTGTAGCGAGGCGAACAGACACTTCATAAATACATGTACAAGCTGTTTGCATGTTCTTTTCAGTGCAAAGTCAGACAGAGAAATGGATATATATGTATATTTTTTTATTTAACATTCATTTTAACCCTTTAACCCCATACCGACATGTGACTACGTCACATGCCGGGTGCGGGTGCATGGAGAGGGCTCACGGGCTGAGACCTCTCCAAAGCCGGGAAGTCTTTGCTGCATATTCCGAGACGTCATCGGGGATGCTGTAAATAAATGAATGAGGGAGGCACTGTAAAGCATGGTGGATCTTTACATACATTGCGATATTATTAGTTGTAGGCTTTTGGGTTTCGATTTTGAAACTGTATCAGCTTTTTTAAAAAACATACTGGTAGTGGTTATTTTTTTTTCTTTGTTGGGATGGCCCAAAGCTGACACTTGCTATGGGGCCCCAGGATTTCTAAGTAAACCCCTGGTTTACTCTACACTCATGGCCAAAAGTTTTGAGAATGACACAAATATTATATTTTCACATGATCTGTTGCCCTCTGGTTTGTCAGATGTTTTTATCACATACAGAAATACAAGTGCAATCATATTATGAGTAACAAAAGCTTTTACTGACAGTTAGAATGAATTATTGCAGCAAGTCAGTATTTGTAGTGTTGACCCTTCTCCCTGGCAGCTCTCAATCCACTTCTGGACCAAATCCTGACTGATAGCCGTCCATTCTTGCACAATTAATGCTTGCATTTTGTCACAATGGGGCACATTTACTAAGTTCGAATTGGAATGCATAAAAAGTGCGTCCCTCCGACTAGAATGGGATATGCGCCCATTCACTAATTGTGTCGCACGCGTGATAAATGTGGCGCATGAGTTGCGCCACAAAATTTAAGCATAAATAGTGCACAGCGAGGCTAATTGCACAGCTGGTATCTATCATGGCTGGGCGTCCAGAGCAGTCCACAGCAGCACCAGATGCTCCCATTGCCATTTTTATGGAGCTACTCCGGCAGCAGTGTCCCCAGGTGTACGACTATGCCATCCGCGGAGCACGTGAGGAGGCGGCGAATCGGCAAGCCCCCCCAACATCTGTGGCCCCAGCATCCGCTGGTCCGGCCGCTGGTCCGTCCGCTGGTCCGTCCGCTGGTCCGTCCGCTGCTCCGTCCTCTGCTCCGTCCGCTGCTCCTGGGGATCACAGACCACCAGCTGCCGGGGATATGGATACTGGGGGCTCTGGTGCTGGAGATGAGGAGGACCCTGGCCGGGCAAAGAAGGCACGTTTTACGGAACGTGAAACGGAAAGATTGGTTGAGGAGGTATTGTTACATTTTTTTTACTTATTTATACTGTTGGTGTCCTGTTCTACTCTTTACCCACCGTTGCAGAGTGTTTTTAATGAAGGATTTTTTTTTTTTTTTTTTTTGTGGCTTTTGTCTTTTCCAGGTTACACAAAATTATGACCATCTTTTTGGCCGGCTGGCCGATTCAATTCCCCTGTCAGCCAAACACCACATTTGGCAGGGGATCACAGTGCGGATCAATGGCCTAGGTAAAAATTGCACTTTGAATAGTATTTGAAATTTTTTATGCTCACTTGGATTTTAAATCTTGAAGGTGAGTGGCCTTTGTATAATGTTTTTTTTTTTTTCTTTTGTTTTCAACTTTGCAGGAGTGGAATATCGTTCCGTTCCTGAGGTCCGCAAGAAGTGGTACGACTGCAGGAGGAGGCTGAAGGCCAAGCTGGCGAAGCACAAAGAGTCAGCTCGGAGGACGGGTGGTGGCCCTAGTGTGGCCATGCGGATGTCGTGGGTGGAGCAGAAGATTAACAAAACTATACACCCCGATCAAACTGAAGGGATCGGGGATTTTGACACGGATGATCTTGATGTTGGTATGTACGTTTTATTTTATGTCTCTAATACTAATGTTTGGTTTCACTTTCCATAAATATTTTGCAATCCTTTTTGTAAGCGGCTACTGGGGCGTGGAGTAGCCAGACATGAGGCTACACATTGCGGCTACTCCACGCCCCAGTAGCCTCTTTACTCCTCCTAACCTGACATCATTGGCACGTAGCTCCTCGTAGCTGCGCGCCCTTGTCCGATAAGCCGGAGTACTCCGCATGCGCAGTAGCTTTGGCTTTGTTCCCAAGATTGCACAGCCACGTGCCTGCGCTCTGCATAGTCTACCTATGCAGATTGCATTCATTCTCATATCTGAAGGTTCGTGGCACGGGACAGGTGTGTCTGCTATGCTCACCAACTAATACCAACAACGATGCCACTGCCACCAATGTATTTTATGGGATTAGGCATATATGTTTGCCTGCTGGGCCCCCCCCCCCTGGGCAACGAGCAAGGGCCCCCCGCCCCCTGGGCAACGAGCAGGGCCCCCCTGCCCCCCCCTTTCTTCCCCCCCCCCCTTCTCTGTGTCTTACAGGACCGGGCCTGCTGTGGACTACTTTGGATTTGGTGGACTCCAGCGAGGACCTGTAAATAAATATTGATTTAAATGGCTGACGAGGGTGTGTCTGGTTTTCTTTCTATAAAATATATTTTTACAATGATGTGTTTGTGTCATTCTGTATAATTAGCCATAGTAGTGGTGCTGTTTAGTTGACAGTGCTCATTACTAAGGCCTGAACTTATTGTAAAATGTTCATTTTTGTTTGGGCCAAATTTACAGTAACGCAGATTAAATTACCCCGGTACCCACCGCCACCAGGGGTGCCGGGAAGAGCCAGGTACAAACCAGCACCTGACCATCTAAAGATGGTCAGGTGCTGGGGCGGCTGCAGGCTGTTATTGTTGCACTGGAATAGCCCCCTAACAGTGTGCTTTCCCAGCTCAGTAATGGCAGCCTGCTGCTGCTTTTTGTATCTTGCTGGTTTTAAAAATTGGGGGGAATCCACGTCATTTTTTTTACGTGAAAATTTCAACAAAATTTAATATATTGATGTGAGGCTCACCTGATTTTTAACATCAGCCAGATAAAAAAAAAAAACAGCAGCAGCCTGCCATTACTGATCTGGGATATCCCTCTGTTAGGGGGCTATTCCAGCGCAACAATAACAGCCTGCAGCAGCCCCAGAACCTGACCATCTTTAGATGGCCAGGTGCTGGTTTGTACCCGGCTCTTCCCGGCACCCCTGGTGGCGGTGGGTACCGGGGTAATTTAATCTGTGTTACTGTAAATTTGGCCAGCCTTGCGCCCTAGAGAAAGCTGTATTTGATGCCTTGTGCTGTTCTTCCTGTTGTGACCCCAGTTCCGTTTCTGACTACGCTCCTTTGCCGCCTGTCCTAACCTGTTGCTACGACTCTGACTACGAACCTGTGCTGCCCGTTCTGACCTCCTGCCTGACCCCGACTACGAGATTGCCTGCCGATTCTGTACCTCGACCTTGGCTGCCACTGCGGACAAGTCACGCCTGTGGAACGACCTGGTGGTACCACGCCGCAGCAAGTCCAACCCGCTTTGCGGCGGGCTCTGGTGAAAACCGGGTGCCACTTAGACTCCGGTCCTAGGTAGTGGCTTGTGCCATCGTCCGCAGTGGTTCAGAGGATCCACAACCTCTAAGCCTGACATATAATATCAATTTATTGTGGAAGGGGTCATTGCTTGGCAAGGTAGTAGGGACTCCTTGCATCATATATGAGTATGATGTAAGGAATCCCAGCCACAAGAGTATGGTTGGACCATCAAACAGGACCCTGCACTGTCCGTGCTTCATGGACTGACCACAGAAAATGTGAAACTTCTCTTAATGTGTTTGTTATTGATGATTGATTCTAAATAAGGCTAATTTATTAAATGTCTACTTGCCTATCTACCTCTCTATTTCTGTTATGGTAAGTGTTTGGATATCTGCCCTGTGTAAGCATGGTCAGTGGTATACAGGCAGTCCCCGGGTTACATACAAGATAGGGTCTGTAGGTTTGTTCTTAAGTTGAATTTGTATGTAAGTCGGAACTGTATATTTTATCATTGTAATCCTAGCCAGAACTTTTTTGGTCTCTGTGACAATTGGATTTTAAAAATGTTGGGTTGTCATCAGAACCAGGAATAACAATAAAGCTTCATTACAGACACCTGTGATAACTGTTATAGCTGATCATTGTAGCCTGGGACTAAAGCACAATAAATTACCAATATCCATAGGGCCGTTTGTAACCAGGGGTTGTATGTAAGTCGAGTGTTCTTAAGTAGGGGACCGCCTGTATTATGTTAATACGAGGTGTGACATCCTGTAATTGATGACTGTGAGATGTTCATCATTGTACAATCGACAATTGGGGGCTTCAATTATCTGTATTCCAATCCATTCCTAATCTTTCAAGGGTCTGAGGACGTTACAAATTCAATTATTAATTCCAAACCACCAATCTCCGGATCTGGACTGAAATGCAGCACATTCTGTGATGACACGGATGTGAGCGTGTGCTTCATCTTTATGATACAAGAGCACTATGTACTTTTCCTTTACTGCTCCATAAGCATCATCTCTACGCTCCTCTGAACAATCTGTGCAATTTTCTTGTCATTTCAAAAAACTTATTCTTCTGAACAGTGCCATACCAATTCCTCCCCATCAGGCCACACTGTGTCTTATGAATTTAATCTCAATCTCACGCTTTGTCATGCTTATTTGCAATGGAAAAGCATCATACTTTAAATAAAGAAGATTTATTTAAAAAATAGTAAGAAGACAGTGGATAATGTGGATTATTTGACAGCCATTTCTTACGGACGGAGAGCCGCCAGCCTCCACCATCATTGCTTTTAATGAAAAATGTAATAGCTTGACGGACAATTACTACCTGCAAGAAACCAACTACTGCCCATCCCTTTATAGATATGGGGACAGAAGATTGTTACGAGGCAGAAAATGAAAGTGCAGTAAATGATGTACATTGAAAGCCAATCAAAATTAATTTTTAATATGTTAATAATATTTAATTTACCGTATATACTTGAGTATAAACCGAACTGAGTATAAGCTCAGGCACCTAATTTTACCACAAATAACTGGGAAAATATATTAACTTGATTATAAGCCTAGGGTGGGAAATGCATTGATCACAGCCTCCCCAATATATAGCTAGCCAGCTCCTGCCCCCCAGTATACAACTAGCCCTGCCCCCTAGTATATAGCCAGCCCCTGCCCCCTAGTATATAGCCAGTAGCCACCTGCGACCAGTATATAGCCAGTAGCTGCCTGTGACCAGTATATAGCCAGCAGCTCCCTAGTATACAGCCTGCCCCCTAGTATATAGCTAGCAGTCCCCTTGTATATAGCCAGTGCCTGCCGCCAAGTATATAGTGAGTGCCTTCCCCCCAGTATATAGCCAGTGCCTGCCCCCAGAATATAGTCAGTTGCTGCACCTTCTTAATAGCCAGTGTCTGCCCCCGGTATATAGCCAGTGCCTTCCCCGCAGTATATAGCCAGTGCCTGCCCCCCAGTATATAGTCAGTGCCTGCCCCCTCGTATATATAGCCAGTGCCTTCCCCCCAGTATATAGCCAGTGCCTGCCCCCTTAGCATATAGTCAGCAACCCCCTGTCCAGCCTAAAAAAAAACCCAAAAAGCTCTGTATTTACCTTTCTGACGTCCAGCGCAGTGTGTGCCAATGGCGGCGCACACACTATGATGTCGGCAAGCGACTGACTACATGGTGTGTGCAACAGGACCGAAAATGGAGACATAGCTGAAGAAAGAAGAGGTGTCGGAAACGTGAGTACAAAGGTTTTTTTTTCATAGACTCGAATATAAGCGGAGTTAGGGTTTTTCAGCACATTTTTTCTGCTGAAAAACTCGGCTTATACTCGAGTATGTACTGTAATAATAGGCATTCTGGCTATTGTTGGGGGATTCTATATCAGTCACCTCATTTACATCACTATCCCGCACTAATGCTGCTATAGCCATAAGGTCTCCTACATAGCCTACACCCTCCTGCAAGGCGGTGACAGCAAAAGAAACAGCAGAAGGAGAGCGCATGGGAGCAGTGAGTACTCACCACTATCTATGCACCAGCACTAATGAGCGATGGAAACCCTCATTAGTGCTGGTGCCGTGGCTCCTGATAGTCTGCTCTGGGGTGTCCATTATTATTATTATCTGCTCTGGGTTGTTCATTATCATGATCTGCTCCAGGGTGGAGGGGACAGTTTCCATTATTATTTGTTTGCTTATAACGCTCCCCATTATTATGGGAATGGGTCTCCATTATTGGGGCAGATTTACTTACCCGGTCCATTCACGATCCAGCGGTGCGTTCCCTGCGCTGGACTCGGGTCCGGCCGGGATTCATTAAGGTAGTTCCTCCGCCGTCCACCAGGTGGCGCTGCTGTGCTGAAAAGCATCGGAACGCACTGGAGTTCACCGAGCCGGGCTGAGTGAAGGTAAGTGCAAGCTCCGTGACAGATTTTTTTCCGAATCCGTAGGGTTTTCGTTCGGCAATGCCCCCTGATTTCCGTCACGTGCATGCCAGCGGCGATGCGTCACAATCCGATCGCGTGCGCCAAAATTTCGGGGCAATTCAGGGGAAATCGGCGCAAAACGGAAATATTCGGGTAACACGTCTGGAAAACATGAATCGAGCCCTTAATAAATGACCCCCATTATGTCTGTTCTGGGGGGGGGGGTGTCTCTGTTTTAAATTTCTAGGGGTGGAAGGGTCTCCATCTTTCCCTGTTATTACTGTCTGTACTGTGGGGTCTCTATTATTAATGTCTGCTCTTGGGAGGATGTTTCACTATTTCATGGAATATTAAATTGCACCGCTAGGACGTTTAAGCGAAAACAAGCCCTCATACGTCTCTTTAAATGGAAAAATAATAAAAATTAAGGTATTTGGGAGGAAAGTAGCAAAAAATGGAAACACAAATACGGAAAGAAAGGGGCTGAGGTATCTATGAGTTAAAAGTTTTAAAAGTTAATCGGTGATTCTTGCCCTTTAAAATGTATTTCTCAATATTTTGTTGATACAGTGGGGCACATTTACTTTTCCGGTCCAGTCGCGATCCTACGGTGCGCTGTCCGACGAGGATTCGAGTCTGCCGGGATTCACTAAGGTCCGTGCGCCCAATACCCAGCAGGAGTTGACCTGCTTCTACCAAGCCCCCCCGATTTCTGTCACGTGATATGTCTGTAATAGAAAGTCTATGTATCTACTGTAAAATGTATGTGAACATATAAAATTAGACCTGAAAGCTATGTTGCTTAGCCCCAGATGTCCTGTGCTGTATAATGACACCACTTTTATTACCTTTGAAGAATAAATCTTTCCTTGAATTTGCAAATGTTACATCAATATTATCATGAGCCCAGCGTTTGTAGATTTGATTCATGTTTTCCCTGACAGCAGGAAGCACAATACCTAAAGAGAATGAATGTACTAATCTGTATGATAAAGGACATCCGTGTCCGGGCTCTCTTCTGCGCTGCTGGACTCTAGGGAGAGAAGAGTAGCCGTGACATGTAATTGGATTTCCCTCTGTCAGACGCATACATTGTGGGGTCTGAGAACAGGTCACACTAAGGATTTGTCTCACTGATGTGTCGGTGAACTTTTAATATTTAATAGAAGCCTAATTAATCCTTCCTAACCTTAAGCACTTAGTATAAAGTGACACCACCCAGAGGATAATGAGCAGCGTTGTTCACGCTGCACTAAAAGGTGGCGAGGAGCAATTGTTCAAGAAAATATCCAGGAAGGATGAAGAAAAATGCAGAGGTGTAGTGAGGGAGTAAAGATAATGTCACTTATGTGTGTGCGTGACCTTGGAAGAGAAGAGCTGCTGAATAGATGCTGAATGAAGAAGAGAGATTGAGAGCAAATGGAAGAAAAGGGTGGGAGGTGGGGGAGGCGGAGAGCAAGTACAGCAACAGAGAGAAGATGTTGTGGGGACAACTGAGAGACCATAAGTGATAGATAAAAGAATTGATATATTTCAGTACAGTGATCTGTCTATTTAGAGAAAGGTAGTGAGAGAAATATAGGCAGTCCCCGGATTACATACATAACTCCTCTGTCCTCCTCCTCCAGGCTCCTCAGTTCTTCTCCCTCCAGACCCCTGAGTCCTCCTCCTTCAGATCCCTCTATCCTCCTCCTCCAGACTCCTCTGTCCTCCTCTTCTAGACTCCTGTCCTCCTCTCCAACACTCCTCTGTCCTCCTCTCCAACACTCCTCTGTCCTCCTCTTCCAGACTCCCCTGTAATTCTCCCTCCAGACCCCTATGTCCTCCTCTTCCTCTAGATTCTTCTGTTCTCTTCCTCCACAACCTTGGTCCTCTCCAGACTCATCTGTTCTACTCCTTAAGACTTCTCTGTTCTCCTCCTCCAGACCCCACTGTTCTCCTCCAGACCTTTCTGTCCTCATCCTCTAGACCCATCTGTCCTTCTCTAACAGACTCCTCTGTTGTCCTCCTCTTCCAGACCCTTCTGTCCTCCTCCTCTAGACCCCTCTGTCCTTCTTCTCCAGAAACCATGTCCTCCTCCTCCACACCCCTCTTTCCTCTACAGACTCATCTGTTCTCTCCCAGCCTTATCTCTCTTCCTCCAGACTCATCTGTCCTCTTCCTCCAGATTCCTTTGTCCAATTCCTCCAGAACCCTGTGCCCTCTTTCTCCAGACTCCTCAGGTGTATGGTCTCTCTTAAGGGCTGAGTTTTCATCTAGCTGTATCTCAGAGCTGCAGGTGTGTGACAGGTGCCAAATGGAGTGACAGATAACCAAACCAATCAGCTACTGGGGCACTACTGGGACACAAACCAATCAGCCACTTAATTGTGTACCTTTTAGATTCTTCTGGCTCTGGTTATCTGTATACTCTATTGTGTCTTTGCTGTGTTGCAGACCCTTTGTTTGTGTGATAGCTTGTGATTGTTCTTATGATTTTGTGCCATCTTGATTTGGCTCAGTTTGCCTGACTTTGTTTAAATTACTGTTTGGTGCACAAACCAAGGGTAGGGACCTTCGCTAAGTTGTCCAACTAATAATAGCTCTCATTTATATTATTTTTAAAAAAATAATATAATCAGATGGTATAATATTCAATATTCTATTAATTCCCTTCTCTGCATTAAAAAGTAAGAAATGAACCTAGTAGTCTCAAACAAATTAACTCTCTCTTATAACTTTTGAAAATATGACTTTTGTGCTACATTTTCGACTTTTTGTCACGTTTTATAAAAATGTTTTATGTGTTGCAAAATGAAAAAAGTGGCGTTTCCATGACCTCTATTTTCCTTAATGGTTCACCTCCAGTAATAACATTTTATACACTGATACCATCATTTTGAGACAATGATACCTAACATTTTATATCAGTGCTGGGAGAGGGGTATTTGAACTTTTAGGTGTTTTCATTTATTTATTGTTACTTTTATTTCTGACCCCCTTAGTATGTACTCCCTAGGGGGTCTGATTATTTATACATATAGGCAACACTACAGTGTTGTCAGTATTTGTAAATCACAGGAACGTAACAGATCCTATTATAATCACCATGAAACTTTGCATTGAGGGTTGGTGGTCATAGCACCTGAAGACACGAAACACAATGACTTTTTTTTTGGGGGGGGGGCTGACTGGACCCAAGTGGTGGCACCCATGAAGTCACCATCACTTAATTGATACCATTGGTTTGAATGGCAGCCTAAGGGTTAACACTCTCTATATCATTAGAAAAAAAGACAAAAGGAAGTGTGTATAAGCCAAAACTATATACAGAACATGTTTATTTCATCATAGCAAGTACCAACAAGACACAATTTAAAAACATCTAAAAGTACACAGACATATACAAAGACCACTGTATCAGACCGTGATAGTTGATACATCACATTGCATCAATAAGTCTCTGTTTTCCTTTTTATCTAACCTACATTGGTTGATATTCCCAATTCTGAGTATGTGCTCAGAGAGATGACAAAAAAACAGAGAGACACGACACCGCATAATCAGGATAACCGGTCAAACCAGGCGGCGAGGTACAGAGTCGTGAAGACGGTACAATCACTCCAAATACAATAGATTGCATATAAGATTTCATTTTATTTTGCTTACTTGTATTGAGTTTATAAATTTAGCACAAGATTATAAAAAAAACGTCATTTACAGCAAAAACTTCTGTGCCACAGAGCAAGAGCAAGCTTATCACTGGCCCTGAAATATCTGAGAAGTGTTTGACTATTTCCGAGAATAGTTTCTGGAGAGGTGATAAATTTTCTGTTTATACAATGTTACTATTCCAATAATGAAATTTGTTTTAGAACACAGACTGGTTTCTGCTACTTCACCTGCCATCTTCCGGATGTATTGGGTCATTAGAAGAAGATCCCGCTGAGCTAGAAAGGATTTCTAGGACTGCCTTATGGCATAGATATCTGTAGAAAACAGAAGGTCATAAATGAAGTTTGTTTCAGTGTTTCAGACAGAATGTAAAAAACATCACATAAGTCAGAATCGCTGCATTAAATTACTGATAACCTCAAGGGGGTCAGAAATTAATTATATAATATGGTGATACAATCGACATAGAAAAAATGACATGATGGAGTAAAGTAGGGTCTCACCATATTGTCCGGTTGTACCTTGCTAGGATGCCATAGACCTCTATGGGTCCATGATCTGGCCACAAATTGTGGGCTCCCATATGGTCGTGTGAATGAGCCTAGTATACAATTGTGTGGTCAGGAACTCCGGTCTGTGCTTATTTGATGGTATCATATTGACAGGTCATTTTATTGCCAAACTGACATCTTTGTATCACTTGGGTATTATGAGAGGATATATGTACTTATGTAAGGACATATGGGAACCTGAAAAAGCATCTTAAAGAAACTAATCTCTGCTAATACTATTATATATATATATATATATATATATATATATCATATCTATTATATTATTTTTTTTAATTTAAAAAATTAAAAAACAGAAAATTTCTTTTCAAATTCCCCCCTTGGGGGGCAGAAGGGGTCTATGTGAAATAACCTGAGGCTGGGATCCAGCCAAATGCTGAGTGGTCTAAAGACCTTCAATGATGTCATGACCATGTGACTCGTCTTTGAGAGCAACACGGAAGCACCAAGTCGTAAGGTGGAATAGAGGATCTTGGGGGGAGGGAGACAATGTGGGAATGCATGATGTGCAAGGTGGAGAATGTGGGGTGCATGTGTGCAGGGGGGGAGAGAAGTGGGATGCATGATGTGCAAGGTAGAGAATGTGGGGTGCAGATTGTGGTAAGGGTACGAGAAAAGGTCGGTTTCAGGCTGTGCAAGGGGGGAGAAGTATGGCTGCAGAAGTTAAACAGGGGGGGAATGTGGGGTTCGGGCTGTTTCAACTGGATCTTGTGGGTGTAGCTATGCAAGGGAGGAGAGAATGTGTTTTTTGTGTTGCTAAATCTTTAGAGTTCTGGCAGGAAGAAGATGATTTGTCCTCCAATAAGAGAAGATAAAAGGGAATTTCCTCCAACCAAAAACGTCATTTGTGAGTTGCTGAATTTACTTTAGCTCACATTCTGCACTCAATACACAACACTGAGCTTGGTTTTTAGTTCTGTTTTCATGTATTTGTATTTATACATAGGCCCACATTTATCAATAGTGAGGCAACTGCTTGTATGTTCTGCCAGTGTTTGCTACACGGCCCTGGCACCTTCTCTCCTGCTGACGCTGGGAGAGGCATTCTTTGTAGAGATGTCATCATGCATACTGCCTATGTACTGCAGACCGCGTCTGACTATCATTACTTTGGCACCTTAAAGGCGCGTTGTAATTGATTTTTCATGTACTATGGACTTGCCAGCGTCTGGGAATTCGTAACTATCAGTAGCATCCGCCGCCCCCAAAAAAGGATCCCAATCTCTGCCCGAGTTGGGGACTCAGCACGCCTCATGACAAATGCGACCCTACATGTGGAATAGAGGTAAGCATGCAGAGGCAGACGGCGGGATGTGGGGAACATGCTGTACAGGGGGGAGAGAATGTGGGGTGCATGCTATGCAAGAGGTTGGGAGAATGAGGGGTGCTTTCTGTGCAAGTGGCTGGGAAAAATGTGAGTGCATGCATGCAAAAGGGAGATGTGTGGGGGCGTAGCTGACAAGGGAGAGAGAATTAATACATCCAAAATAGAAAGTTGATCGCCGGCACATCCTTGAATAAAATCTTCTTATTGGAGTTTTAAAAACATGGGAAGTGGTAGGAGTATTACCCTACGGTTTCAGGCACTCGGTGCCCTAGTCATGGCATACCTCCTTGTACAAATACGACTTTTAAAAAAATAAGACTACCAATCCCAAACCTTAGGAGGCGTGTATCCGCGCGCCAAGGTAACGTCACGTGACAGACGGAAATCCGTATACCATGGCAAGGACACGCATCCTTCAGGTAGGCTAATTAAGACTTCTGTTACACCAATTCATTATTCATACAGACCATATTAGAACTTCCAGTTATACAGGTGTTATGATGTCCGTAAGTTAACGGAACGTATATCTAGACAAACAACAGGGGTAGTCCCGCATACATTACATATCCATTACGCAAATTACAACATTTGTATAACTGAAAAAACACTGAAGTAGTATATCATACGTGCAGAAATACAAAAAGAGAGAAGCAGGGGGCAAATCATGGTAAATGATCCAGATCCTATACCATGGAAAAATCGATGATGTTAAAAAAAAGGGACAGATCGGTTCTAGAATTTAACCTGATGGTACTCTAGTTCCTAATTTAAAGATCCAGGGCTTCCCGTTTAGCAGGGCCCGCGTCTGTCGCCACCTCTCTGCCTTTCCTTGACTTTTTCTATGCCAAAAAAGCGAACGAGGAAACATCTCCTGTGGGGATAGTGGCAAAATGTCTGGAGGCCCCTGACAGTGTCTTGTCCGTACTTTAGTGCAATCTCGGAGGTGTTCCGCAACTCTGGTTTTGAGTTTCCTAGTGGTACATCCCACATAGGAAATGTCACATATTTCACATTTGATCACATAATCAAGAAGGTGGAATCACAGTTAATGAAGTATGGATGACATGTGGTTTGGTACTAGTTTCAAGACATCGTTTGTACAGCATGACAACAAACGTTCCATCGTGAGGATCCACATCTAAGAATCCCTTCGTACCCAACCAGGTATTCAAAAGTATTTGTCTGTATCATTCGTGAAGAGGCTTGGGGAAGCTTGGACCCAAGGTACTCCCTCTTTTAGAAACAAAATTACAGCCGCTACTTAAGATTGAATTTATATTTATCATCTTGGTATAGTATGGGGAGGTTCTTTTTAGGATACCAATGATTGATGGAAATCAGAATTATATTGTGTTGAAAAGTAATTTTTGCATGGGTCTGTTAGTGCTGATATTTTCTCTTCGCTTAAGTAGAGATTCCCTATCCTTATTTTCGCTATTTCAAAAGCTCTTTTGATGGACCATTTAGGATAGTCCCTTTGTGCCAATCTAGGCTAAGGATTCAGCCTGCAGTAGGAAATCTCTAAATCCGAACACGCCCTCCTTAATCTGATGAACTCCCCTACAGGTATATTTTTTAAGTATGAGCAGGTGACTACTATTGGCACTCAGGACGGCGTTGCCCCGCCGTTTCCTTCCTAAATAGAGTTGTTTTGACTTTATTCTCAAAGGGACATCCCGTTAAGTAAGATCCAGAAACGAAATGGTGGTATTATTGGCATTAAATGTGAAATAAGATTCATGTTGTTATTATTCAATTTATTGAGTGACAAAATTTCTACTTACTCACAATTTTTTTCTTATTGATGTATCTTTTTCCTGCGATAAAGGAGCGCCAATGGGGGCCCGTTTTTCGCCCTCATTGGCGAACCTATTCATGTCCTGGTGGGAGGAGGATTACATATACTCCACACAGATCCGTTTTTTGGGAGCATCGCGTGGGTACGGGCGGTACATCGACGATATACTGATTGTGTGGTCGTCTGATGTACTCGCGTGCCGCCTTTTGTTGCCCATTTGAATAATAACAACTGAATCTATTTTCACATTTAATGCCAATAATACCACCATTTCGTTCGGATCTTACTTTAACGGGATGCCCTTTGAGAATAAAGTCAAAACAACTCTATTTAGGAAGGAAACGGCGGGCAACGCCGTCCTGAGTCCAATAGTAGTCACCCTGCTCATACTTTAAAAGCTATACCTGTAGGGGAGTTCATCAGATTAAGGAGGCCTGTTCGGATTTAGATGATTTCCTACTGCAGGCTGAATCCCTTAGCCCTTAGATTGGCACAAAGGACTATCCGAAATGGTCCCATCAAAATGCTTTTGAAATAGCGAAAATAAGGATAGGGAATCTAAGGTCATTACTATCTACAGACCTAGCAAGAAAAAAATATCACTACACAGACCCATGCAAAAATTACTTTTTCACACAAATAATTCTGATTTCCATCATATCATTGGTATCCTAAAAAAGACCCTCCCCCTATATACCAAGATGATAACTAAATTCAATCTTAAGTAGCGGCTGTAATTTTGTTTCTAAAAGAGGGAGTACCTTTGGGGTCCAGCTTTCCCAAAGCCTCTTCACGAATGATACAACAATCACTTTTGAATACCTGGTGGGTACGAAGGGATTCTTTAGATTGGATCCTCACGATGCAACGTTTGTTGTCATGCTGTACAACGATGTCTTTTTGAAACTAGTACCAAACCACATGTCATCATACTTTCATTACTGATTCACCTTCCTTGATTTATGGATTCAAAAATGTAATATGTGACCTTCCTATGTGGGATGTACCACTAGGAAACTCACCCCAGAGTTGGCGGAACACCTCCGAGATTGCCACTAAAAGTACGGACAAGAACATGGTCAGGGGCCTCCAACATTTTGCCACTATCCACACAGGAGATTGTTTCCTCGTTCCGCTTTTTTGGCATAGAAAAAGTCAGGAAGGCAGAGAGGTGGCGACAGACGCGGGCCCTGCTAAACGGGAGCCCTATGGATCTTTAAATTAGGAACTAGAGTACCATCAGGTTTTAAATTCTAGAACCGATCTGTCCTTTTCTTTTACATCATCAATTTTTTCCATGGTTAGGATCTGGATCATTTCCATGATTTGCCCCTGCTTCTCTCTTTTTGTATCTAACTGTGAGTAGGAACATGCAGTTCCACAAAGAACTATTAGGACTATTTACATGCTTTTCCTTTATAAACATAAGTATCTTCTAAAAACAGACTGAGTTCGCTTAATGGTTCATTCTATCCTAAATAGAGATGAGCGAACATGCTCGTCCGAGCTTGATGCTCGGTCGAGCATTAGCGTACTCGAAACTGCTCGTTGCTCGGACGAATACTTCGCCCGCTCGAGAAAATGGCAGCTCCCGCCGTTTTGCTTTTCGGCGGCCAGAAACAGAGCCAATCACAAGCCAGGAGACTCTGCACTCCACCCAGCATGACGTGGTACCCTTACACGTCGATAGCAGTGGTTGGCTGGCCAGATCAGGTGACCCTGGGATAGACTAGCCGCTGCCCGCGCTGCTCGGATCATTCTGTGTCTGGATGCCGCTAGGGAGAGAGCTGCTGCTGGTCAGGGAAAGCGTTAGGGTGTTCTATTAGCTTACTGTTAGGCAGGAGTGATTCTCCAAGAACCCAACAGCCCTTTTTAGGGCTACAATAACGTTATACTTTTTTTTTTTTTATTTGCAGCTAGTACCATATTGTGAGGAATTTGCAGGGGGACTTGCTACCGTTGTGTTTAGCTCTTAGTGACACACATATCCACCTCAAACACCAAAGTGGGAAAATTTATTAGGGGTTTGATTTCAATTATAACTCTCATTTTAAAAATGTTTAACCCGAGGGCTAGGGGTAGAGAACGAGGGCGGGGACGTGGGCGTCCAACTACTGCAGGGGTCAGAGGCCGTGGTCCTGGGCGGGGTGAGACACCACCTGCTGATGAGGGAGCAGGGGAACGCCGCAGAGCTACACTCCCTAGGTTCATCATGTCTGAAGTTACTGGGACTCGTGGTAGAGCACTGGTGAGGCCAGAACAGTGCGAACAGGTGATGTCGTGGATTGCCGACAATGCTTCGAGCAATTTGTCCACCAGTCAGTCTTCCACGCAGTCCACCCATGTCACCGAAATCGGCACTCCTCCAGCTCCTGCACCTCAGCCTCCTCCCCCCCAGTCTGCCCAGCTATAGTACTTTATGCATTTAATTTTTCTGGAGGGCCACCTACCCGGTCCTCTGTTTTAAACAATTTTTGGGAGTGCCACATACAGGCACTCAATGTATTCAATTTTTCTGGAGGGCCACCTACCCGGTCCTCTGTTTTAAACAATTTTTGGGAGTGCCACATACAGGCACTCAATCTATTCAATTTTTCTGGAGGGCCACCTACCCGCTCCTCTGTTTTAAACAATTTTTGGGAGTGCCACATACAGGCACTCAATCTATTCAATTTTTCTGGAGGGCCACCACATACAGGCACTCAATCTATTTCATTTTTCTGGAGGGCCACCTACCCGCTCCTCTGGTTTGAAAACTTTTTTGGACTGCCACATACAGGCACTATCCAAATTAAACTAACATAGTTTTAACTGCAGCACCTTTAATCTACTACTAGTTCAAAGCGAGCTGTGTCAGGCAGAATTTTGGGTTGTTTTCATGGCTTCCATGTTAACTTTGTCGCCACCCTGCTGTGTAATCCACAAAATATACTGGCAAACTTTTATCATGTACCGATATTATTTGAGCGCTTCTTGCTCACCTCCTTTGGTTCCTCTCTGCCACCCATTGGTTTGAAGCCTGAGTCCATTTAGGGTATGTCGCCATGCCACTCTCTAGCCTGCTGCCGCTGCCTCTGCATGCCGTCCCCTATAGTTTCAGTCCTGTGGGCGATGAGTACATATACTCCACACAGAAATCCGTTTTTTTGGTAGCATCGCGTGGTACGGTCTGTACAATCGACGATATACTGATTGTGGTGGTCTCTGATGTCTCGTCCGTGCGCGCTTTTTGCCCATTTGATAATAACAACATAATCTATTTTCACATTTAATGCATAATACCACCCTTCGTTGTCTGGATCTACTTTAACGGGATGTCCCCTTTGAGAATAAAGTCAAACACTCTATTTAGGAAGGAAACGGCGGGCCACGCCCGTCCTAGTGCCAATAGTAGTCACCCTGCTCATACTTTAAAAAGCTATACCTGTAGGGATTTTCAGAATTAGCGGGCACTTTCGATTTAGATGATTTCCACTGCCAGTCCTGAATCCCTTATCCTTATGATTGGCACAAAGGGACCTATCCGAAATGGTCCATCAAAGAGCTTTTGAAATAGCGAAAAGTCAAGGATAGGACTCTATCTATCCGAAGAGATAAAAATATCACCTACCAACCCATGCAAAATTCTTTTTCCCACAATATAATTCTGATTTCCATCATATCATTGGTATCCTAAAAAAAACCTCCCCATCTATCAAGATGATAAACTAAATTCACTCTAAGTAGCGCTGTAATTTTGTTTCAAAAGAGGAGTACCTTGGGGTCCAAGCTTTCCCCAAGCCTCTTCCGAATGATACAGACAATCACTTTTGAATACCTGGTTGGGTACGAAGGGATTCTTTAGATGTGGATCTCACTATGCACGTTTGTTGTCATCTGTACAAGCGATGTCTTGGAAACTAGTACCAAACCACATGTCATCAAACTTTCATTAACACTTGTGATTCACTCTTCTTGATTTATTTGATCAAATGTGAAATATGTGCCATTTCCTATGTGATGTACCACTAGGACTCAAAACCAGAGGTTGCGGAACACCTCCGAGATTGCACTAAAAGTACGGACAAGAACAGGTCGGGGCCTCCAGACCATTTTGGCCACTATCCACACAGGATAATGTTTCCTCGTTCCGCTTTTTTTTGGCATAAAAAAGTCAGGAAAAGGCAAGAAGGTGGCGACAGACGCAGGGCCTGCTAAAACGGGAAGCCCTATGGATCTTTAAATGGGAACTAGAGTACCACATTTTAAATTCTAGAACCGATCTGTCCCTTTTCTTTTAAACATCATCGATTTTTCCATGGTATAGGATCTGGATCATTTTCCATGATTTGCCCCCTGCTTCTCTCTTTTTGATTTCTGCACTAGGAGATATACACTTCATTGTGTTTCTCCAGTTATACCAATTGTGTAATTTGCGTATTGTTGGATATGTTATGTATGCGGGACTACCCATGTGTTCTCAGATATACGTTCCGTTACCTTACGGACATCATAACACCTGTATAACTGAAGTCTAATATGTCTGTAGTTAATATGAAGTGTGTAACTAGAATCTTAATTAGGCCTACCTGAAGGATGCCGTGTCCCGTTGCCATGGTTAACCGGATTTCCGTCTGTCACGTGACGTTACCCCTTTGGCGCGGATACACGCCTCCTAAGTTTGGGATTGGGTAGTCATTTATTTTAAAGTCGTATTTGTACATAGGAGTTGTATGCCATGACTAAGGGCACCGATTGCCTGAAACGCTTAGGTAATACTCCTACCACTTCCAGCTGTTTTAAACATTTCCATAAAGAGATTTTTTCAAGGGATTGGCCGCGATCACCTTTCTATTTCTGGATTGACTAAACTTCGGGCCTAACCACTGACATCGCTCCCACACTCCAACCATATTGGGGATTCTAACCACCAAAGACTCGCGTTATATGACGCTGTGAAGGGGTGAGCTGCATCTTTGAGAGAGAGACACTTCCCTCCCTCTTTTCTTGTTACAACAGAATGTAATACATGCTGTGAAAAGGGGGGGGGTAGAGAATGTGGGGTGCATTTTATGCAAGGGGTTGGAAGATTTTGGGTGCATGCTGTGTAAGGGAGAGAATGCGGAGTGCATTTCATGCAAAGATGAGAATATTTAGTGCATGCTGTGTTCAATGGGGCCATGTGCGTGCAGATGTGCAAGGGGTGGAGAGAATTGTGGGTGCAGATGTGCATGGGTTGGAGAGCATTTGTGTTGCAGGTTGTGACTATTGGCTACTGTAGGGGCTCTAGGAGAACAACGGAACACTATTAAAATTGTCATAAGAAGAGGGAGATGAATGAATAAAATGATTATAATAGGAGATGAGCGAACATGCTCTCCAGCTTGATGCTTCGGTCGAGCATTAGCGTACTCGGAACTGCTCGTTGTGCGGACGAAATATTCGCCCGCCGACGAGAAAATGGCAGCTCCCGCCGTTTTGCTTTTTGGCGGCCAGAAACAGAGCCACCAAGCCAGATACTCCCTCACCCAGCATGACGTGTACCCTTACACGTCGATATAGCAGTGTTGGCTGGCCAGATCAGGTGACCCTGGGATAGACTAGCCGCTGCGCCTGCTCGGATATTCGGTGTCTGGATGCCGCTAGGGAGAGAGCGGCTGCTGGTCAGGGAACAGCGTTAGGGTGTTCATTAGCTTACTGTTAGGCAGGATGATTCTCCACAGAACCCAACAGCCCTTTTAGGCTACAATAACGTTATATCTTTTTTTTTTATTTGCAGCTAGTACCATATTGTGAGGAATTTGCAGGGACTTGCTACCGTTGTGTTTTAGGCTCTTAGTGACACACATAATCCACCTCAACACCAAAGTGGGAAAATTTATTGGGGTTTTGATTTCATTAGGCACAGTCTGCCTTTACTTTTTATTTTACGTTTATTTTTTTAATAATAACTCAGTGTCATCTCATCTTGCATACGTAGTGTGCTTTCATACTTGGCTAGAAAATAGCCATAGGAGAATCCAACGTCTACTTACGCCTACAGTAGCGTATATATATTTGATTTCTCGGTTGATCTGACTGGTGGCTGTACTTGCTGCAGTGCATCTACTAGCAAATTGTGAGCAATTTGTGAGACTTGCGACCGGCTGTGTTTGCGCTTAGTGACGCACATATCCATTGCAAGACGAATGGGAAAATTTATTAGGGGTTGGATTTCATTAGCACAAGTCTCCATTTCCTTTTTTATTTTACGTTTATTTTTTAATAACTCAGTGTCATCTCATCTTGCATATAGTGTGCTTTCATACTTGCTAGAAAATAGCCATAGAGAACCAACGGCTTACTTACGCCTACAGTAGCGTTATTATATTTTGATTTCTGGTTGATCTCTGGTGGCTGTACTTGCTGCAGTGCATCAACTAGCAAATTGTGAGCAATTTGTAGTGAGTGAGCTTGCGAAACCGCTGTGTTTGCGCTTAGTGACGCACTATCCATTGCAAGACCGAAGTGGGAAAATTTATAGGGTTGGATTTCAATTAGGCACGTCTGCCATTTCCTTTTTTATTTTACGTTTATTTTTTTAATAACTCAGTGTCATCTTTATCTTGCATAGTAGTGTTGCTTTCATACTGGCTAGAAAATCCCATAGGGAATCCAAACGGCTTACTTACGCTACAGTAGCGTTATATATATTTGATTTCTGGTTGATCTGTGGTGGCTTGTACTTGCTGCATGGCATCTAACTAGCAAATTGTGAGCAATTTTGGTAGACTTGCGACCGCTGTTGTTTTGCGCTTAGTGACGCACATATCCATTGCAAAGACCGAAGTGGGGAAACTTTATTAGGGTTGGATTTCATTAGGCACATCTGCCATTTCCTTTTTTATTTTACTTTTTTTTTAATAACTCGTGTCATCTCATCTTGCATAGTAGTGTGCTTTCATACTTGCTAGAAAATAGCCATAGGAGATCCAAACGGCTTACTTACGCCTACAGTAGCGTTATATATTTGATTTCTGGTTGATCTGGGTGGCTGTGACTTGCTGCAGTGCATCTACTAGCAAATTTTGAGCAATTTGTAGTGAGACTTGCGACCGCTGTGTTTTTGCGCTTAGTACGCACATATCCATTGCAAAAACCGAAGTGGGAAATTTATATGGGGTTGGATTTTCAATTAGGCACAGTCTGCCATTTCCTTTTTTATTTACGTTTATTTTTTAATACTCAGTGTCATCTCATCTTGCATAGAGTGTGCTTTCATACTGGCTAAGAAATAGCCATAGGAGAATCCAAACGCTTACTTACGCCTACAGTAGCGTTATATATTTGATTTCTGGTTGATCTTGCGGTGGCTGTACTTGCTGCAGTGCATCTACTAGCAATTTTGAGCAATTTGTAGTGAACTTGCGACCCCGCTGTGTTTTGCTGCTTAGTGACGCACATATCCATTGCAAGACCGAAGTGGGAAATTTATTAGGGGTTGGATTTCAATTAGGCACATCTGCCATTTCTCTTTTTTGATTTTTACGTTTATTTTTTTAATAACTCAGCGTAATCTCATCTGGCATAGTAGTGTGCTTTCATACTTGGCTAGAAAAATAGCATAGCAATAGGTAAGCATCGTTTGGTTTAAAAATAAAAACACAAAAAAAACCAAAAAAACACAAAAAAGTGAAAAAAAAATTAAAGTTATAACTCTCATTTTAAAAATGTTTAACCCGAGGGCTAGGGGTAGAGAACGAGGGCGGGGACGTGGGCGTCCAACTACTGCAGGGTCAGAGGCCGTGGTTCCGGGCGGGGTGAGACACACCTGCTTATAGGGGAGGGGAACGCCGCAGAGCTACACTCCCTAGGTTCATGTCTGAAGTACTGGGACTCGGTGTGAGAGCACTGTTGAGGCCAGAACAGTGCGAACAGGTGATGTCGTGGATTGCGACAATGCTTCGAGCAATTTGTCCCAGTCAGTCTTCCACGCAGTCCACCCATTCACCGAAATCGGCACTCCTCCAGCTTCCTGCACCTCAGCCTCCTCCCCCCCAGTTCTGCCCCTCCAAGGAAAATTTGGCATTTGAACCGCATACTCTGAGGAACTGTTTTCTGGCCCTTCCCACGTCACAAACCACTGTCCGGTTGCTGCTGAGCAATTTCCGATTCCCAGTTTTCCACCATCGCAGTCTGTGGGTGATGATGACCTTCTTGACGTGTGGAAGAAGTGTCTACAGAGGTGTCCGACGATGGAGACATGGTTGTCCACAGTGGGGAGTTGTTGTCAGGGCAGGAAGTCCGAGGGGGGAGCCGATGAGGGATCGAGGATGATGAGTGACAGACCCAGCTGGGGTGATAGGCCGGGTGAACACAGTGCTTCTGAGACGAGGAGAGTCCTTTACCAGAACAGGTTGGAAAAGAGGCAGTGGGTGGGCCAGACGGAGGAGGCAGGGCCAGAGCTGGTGCATCAGCGCCAAAATGTGTCAACTATGAAGCTCCACGTGGCGAGGGCTCCTGCGGCGAGGGCTAGATTTCAGAAGTCTGGAGGTCTCTTTAAGGAAACACCGGATGACCGACGGACTGTGGGTGTGCAAATTTGCCAAACCAGGATCGCAGGGGGTCCACCACTATAGCTTAACTACCACCAGTATGCGCAGCATATGAATTCTAACACCCACTCAGTGGCAACAAGCCCGTTCACCTCCGGCCGTGCACCACTGCTCCTTCCCCTGTGTCAGCTGATAGTCAGCCCCCTGCCCAGGACCCTGCCCACAAAACCCCATCGTCGCCTCCAGATCTCCACCAGCATCCACCAGCGTTTCAGCTCTCCATACCCCCAGACGGCTGGAGCGGAAACGCAAATATAGTGCAACCCACCCGCACGCCCAAGCCCTAATTCCACATCTCCAATTGCTTAGCCTGGAGAATGCTGCCCATAGGCTAGTAGAGACCGAGGCCTTCGCACCCTCATGGCGGGCCGCCCTCGGTATTCGGTCGTCCCAGCCGCCGACTACTTTTCCCGATTTTGCCGTCCACCCCTGCAACAGCACTTGCAGACAACATCATCCGTGCCCTGCCAACGCCGTTTTCGACAAGGTCCCCCTGACCCGGACCCTTGGACGTGTGCTGCCGGGCAGGGCCACTATAATATCGCTGACGGCACATTGGGTAACTTGGTGGAGGTGGACTGAGTCCTGCCCTGCGGCTGGTCATAATGGCCGACGCCGAGGATTGCGGGGCCTACCTCGGTCCAGGTGTTTCAGGCCTACTATGCCTCCTCCTCCTCCCACCCCTCCCTCCACCTCCCCCTCCTCCGACTACCCATCCGTGGGCCATGGCGCCATCAGTCGGTACTCTAGGCGCCAGCACAGTGCCGTCGCTAAGCGACAGCAGCGGTTGCTCACACTGCTGAGCCTAGGCGAAAAAAGGCCACACCGCCCACAGAGCTATTACAGGGCATCACGCGCAGACTGATTGTGGCTACGTCCTAAGCCAGCATGGTGTGTGATGAACAGGCCTTACCTGGTGCGCTTCTGCAACTCGGCAGACTGACCACATGTGCCATGCCTGGCCCATGTGTTAATCTGAATAGTTCAGCGTTTCCTCAAGACATACCCCAATCTGTCTGATTTGCTCACAAGGTGCGCCGCATCGTGCGCATTTCGAAGTCCGCACAATTCTGCCACTCTCAAGGGCGCGCAGCGCCGCCTCCAACTGCCCGCTCCCGACTTGTTGTGCGACGTGCCCACGGGTGGAATTCAACACTGACCATGTTATCCAGTATTTTACCAGCAGCCAGGGCGATTGTAGACTGCCAGATGTCAACTTCCACCAAACTGTAGTCAGGTCAGTCAGCTTCCTCAAGTCTCAATGAGGAGTGGACGTGGATGTCTGATATCTGTCAGGTTGCTGATAACTTTGAGGAGTCAACACAGATGGTCTGGCGATGGCCGCCATCATCAGCCCTCACACATCCCGCTGCTTGCTGCCTGTTGAAAAACTCTCTGATCAGCATGAATCGGAAGCTTTGCGCTCGTCACAAGAGACGGGGGAAGAATATTCCCTTGTTGATGCCAAAGCACCTTAGGTCTGTTTCTCAGCGCATATCGGAGGAGTGGAGGAGGATGTAGGAGAGGAGGAGATGTTGGCGAGACACAAGAGGACCATTGTGTAGTCCTTCACTGTTCAGCGTATGGGCAGAAGAAGAGGATTGGAGGGTGTTGAGGAGGAGGAAATGGACACGTCAGGCCAGTGAGGGAGTGAATTCTTACTGTGTTGGTACTCTGGCGCGATATGCAGATTTCATGCTATGCTGCCTATCCGTGACCCCGCGTTCAAAGATATTTATTCCCAGCACCGATACTGGTGTTCACTCTCCTGGACCCCCGTTACAAGCACACTCTTCCACCTCTCATCCCTGGAGAGGAAAGGTTTGGATGCAATATACCAGCGGCCCTTGGTCACATGAAACAGTATTTCCTCTTCTGACAGCGCTAGCGGCAGAGTGCGTAGTTTCTGCGGGACAAGTAGCGAGGGAGAGTAGGGGCGAGCAGGCAGCTGTCCAGCACTGGAAGGGTACGCTTTACAAGGCTTTTGCCAGCTTTATGTCACCCAGCAAGACACTGTCACCTTTCCCCACGTCTCGGCAGAGTTAGGGCTTATCTTACAAAGATGGTGAGGGACTAGCTGACCATACCTCTACCTAATATCACACCGTCTCCCTACCACTTACTCAACTTGTTCACGTACATTGTGGCACAACTGGCTGTACACCTTGGAGGTTCTTGCTGCCCTCGGAGCGTCTGTCCGAGCTGTTTTTGTTGCAGCGTTGCAGTCCTCACCCTAGAATCGTACGCCTGCTGACAACACTCTGACAGGGCATCCGCTGTATTAAGAATAAAGCCTGGATTTCTCATCATTTCCAATCCTCACCCACCAGTGAAGGTAAGCCAACTGATAATTTAATCCACTCCTTCCTCCTCCATTTTTCCTCCTCCTTCTCCCCTCTTTGTACCGTAAAGCAGAGGAAACTGGCTATTTTTTGACAGGCCCACTGGCTCTAGCTATGTACTTTATGCATTTAATTTTTTCTGGAGGGCCACCTACCTGTCCTCTGTTTTAAACAATTTTTGGAGTGCCACATACAGGCACTCATCTATTCAATTTTTCTGGAGGGCCACCTACCCGTCCTCTGTTTTAAACAATTTTTGGGAGTGCCATACAGGCACTCATCTATTCAATTTTTCTGGAGGCCACCTACCCGCTCCTCTGGTTTGAAATTTTTGGGACTCACATACAGTCACTCATCTATTCCATTTTACTGGAGGGCCACCTACCTGCTCCTCTGGTTTGAAAAGTTTTTGGACTGCCACATACAGGCACTCAATCTATTTATTTTACTGGAGGGCAACCTACCTGCTCTCTGGTTTGAAAAATTTTTGGACTGCCACATACAGGCACTCAATCTATTCCATTTTCCTGGAGGGCCACCTACCTGCTCCTCTGGTTTGAAAGTTTGTTTGGACTGCCACATACAGGCACTCAACTATTTCATTATTTATTTTTCGGAGGGCCACCTACCCGCTCCTCTGGTTTGAAAACTTTTTTGGACTGCCACATACAGGCACTATCCAATTAAATTGTCTCCATAGCAGCCTCCACATTTGCCTCCATTGCTACCACTCCAAAAGTCGTCCATATAGCTGCCTCCATACATCGTCCCTTATCAAACGAGGTGTTCATGCAGAATTTGGGTTGGTTTTCATGGATTCCACATCAAAGTTGTAACTTGTTCGCCACCCTGCTGTGTTTCCCCACAAAATATACTGGCAAACTTTTAATCATTTACCAAATATTTTTCAGCGCGTCTTGCGCATCTGTTTACATTCCCCTCCCGCACCCGCATATCCTAAACTTATAGAACGCTACTACACTTGATCTTATACAAAAGGTTCTTAGAAGTGCTGTTTGGGGAGTAGCTAGAGACAGGGCTTGGATTGGCGAAACCTCGCCTGGCAGCGAGCGCCAGCTCCATGCGCATCATGCACTTCTTGCGCATTCTGTTTCATTCCCCTCACCCGCCATATCCCAAACTATAAGAACGCTACTACACTTGATCTTATACAAAGGTTCTTAAGTGCTGTTTGAGTAGCCTAGAGACACGGGCTTGGATTGGCGAAAGCTCGCCTGGCAGCGGAGCGCCAGCTCCATGCCAAGATCCAACTAACATAGTTTTAACTGCAGCACCTTTAATCTACTACTAGTTCACTGCCTCCATACATGGTCCCCTTATCAAACGAGCTGTGTCAGGCAGAATTTGGGTTGTTTCATGGCTCCATGTTACTTTGTCGCACCCGGCTCCTGCTGTGTAATCCACAAATATACTGGCAAACTTCTATCATGTAACCGATATTATTTGAGCGCTTCTTGCTCACCTCCTTTGGTTCTCCTCTCTGCCCACCCATTGGTTTGAAGCCTGATCCATTTAGAGTATGTCGCCATGCCACTCTCTAGCCTGCTGCCGCTGCCTCTGCTGCCGTCCCCTATAGTGTCAGGGTCAGTTATTGGATGTTTTACTCTGTCACCGTCATGGCCATGCGTTGCCCATAGTTTTGGCATAATGGTGCGATTAGCAGCCTCAGAGGCATCCATTCATGCTGCCCCTGCTGTTTCCTGTCCATTCCGTTCCGTGTGTTTCCTCCTTTTCTGAGGTTCCCAGGTGTTTGGCCAAGCTTCCCCTGTGCAAGCCTTGGTCCCCTTGAAAATGCTCGAGTCTCCCATTGACTTCAATGGGGCTCGTTATTCGAGAGCACGAACCGCGACTCGAGCAGCCCTCGCCACGGGAGCTTCACTAGTTGACACATTTGGCGCTGATGCACCAGCTCTGGCCCTGCCTCTCCGTCTGGCCCCACCACTGCCTCTTCCAACCTGTTCTGGTCGAGGACTCTCCTCCATCTCAGAAGCACTGTGTTCACCCGGCCTCTCAACCCAGCTTGGGTCTGGTTAGGTACTTTACGTTTATTTTTTTCAAGAACTCAGTCCCAGCGTCAACACTCTCATCTGGTACCTCGTCTAGGTGGCACCTGATACAAAGTCATTATAATTCCTTGGGCGCTGGGCTAAACAACATAGCCATATGAGAGAATCAAAACGGCTGTACACAGCCCGTACGACCTACAGTAGCGTTAAATCTATATTGATTTCTGGTTTGATCTGCCTCGGTGACCATTGTAGTGGTGTTGCAGAGTGCATCTACTAGGCAATTGTTGACAATATTGGAGTGAGACTTTGCGACCACCTGTTGTCGCTGTTTTGCGCTTTAGTGAAAACGCACATATCCCATCGTCAAAAGACGAAGGTGGGAAAATTAGTAGGGCCCGGGGTTGTATCTTCAACCTTAGGCACTCTGTCCATTTTTTCCTCCTTTTTTTTATTTTATTGTTTTATTTTTTTTCATAACTCAGCGTCATCTCATCTGGCAATAGTAAGTGTAATTGAGACCTTTAATATACTGGCTAGAAACTAGCCATAGGGAATCCAAACGAAACTTACTTACTTACGCCTACAGTAGCGTTATTTATTTGATTTCGTTTGATTCTGCTGGTGGCTGTATTGTTGCACGTGGCATCTAACTAGCAAATTGTGAATCATTTGGGGAGTTAGACTTGCGACCACTGTGTTTTTGCGCTTAGTGACGCACTATCCATCGAAAGAACGAAGTGGGAAACATTTATTAGGGGGGCCCGGGGTTGGATTTTCAATTTAAAATAAAAAAGGAAATGGCAGACTGTGCCTAATTGAAATCCAACCCCGGGCCCTAATAAATTTTCCCACTTCGGTCTTTGCGATGGATATGTGCGTCACTAAGCGCAAAACACAGTGGTCGCAAGTCTCACTCCAAATTGCTCACAATTTGCTAGTAGATGCACTGCAACAACTACAGCCACCAGCAGATCAACCAGAAATCAAATATATATAACGCTACTGTAGGCGTAAGTAAGCCGTTTGGATTCTCCTATGGCTATTTTCTAGCCAAGTATTAAAGCACACTACTATGCCAGATGAGATGACGCTGAGTTATGAAAAAAATAAACGTAAAATAAAAAGAAACTGGCAGACTGTGCCTAATTGAAATCAAACCCCTAATAAATTTTCCCACTTTGGTGTTTGAGGTGGATATGTGTGTCACTAAGAGCTAAACACAACGGTAGCAAGTCCCCCTGCTAATTCCTCACAATATGGTACTACTACCACACTACTAGTGCCAGCAAGCCCAGCCACAAGCAAATAAAAAAAAAAGGATAACGTTATTGTAGCCCTAAGAAGGGCTGTTGTAGAATCACTCCTGCCTAACAGTAAGCTAATAGAACACCCTAACGCTTTCCCTGACCAGCAGCAGCTCTCTCCCTAGCGGCATCCAGACAGAGAATGATCCGAGCAGCGCGGGCAGCGGCTAGTCTATCCCAGGGTCACCTGATCTGGCCAGCCAACCACTGCTATCGACGTGTAAGGGTACCACGTCATGCTGGGTGGAGTGCAGAGTCTCCTGGCTTGTGATTGGCTCTGTTTCTGGCCGCCAAAAAGCAAAACGGCGGGAGCTGCCATTTTCTCGAGCGGGCGAAATACTCGTCCGAGCAACGAGCAGTTACGAGTACGCTAATGCTCCATCGAGCATCAAGCTCGGACGAGTATGTTCGCTCATCTCTATTTCTGACCCATTAGTAAAATAGCTTTCAATACCCTTTTTAGTTTATCATACATTATTTATGGTGACTTCTTGCACCACAATATGAGCACATTGGTTTACTCAATATATCACACTCTAAATTCTGAATAAATGACTAAATACTAAGTAAATGACAGATTGTGAAAAGGGCAACCTGAACAATCTACAGAGAAAAAGTAGTGCTATTGTTTTACAAAAATGATTTATTTAGCTAGAGCTCTCATTACTCTAACTTTAATATATATGCTTACATAGATTTTTCTGGACACAAGAGACTTGGTTCAGATCCCTGAATAAAAATAAATACATGGAAGTCACTTCACCAACTATATAGACATGTGCAGAGTCATATGGCTCCATTGACAGAACTCGTTCAAGGTATTAGCCAAATGTTACCATCTTAATACCTTGGTAAAAACAAAATGACAACAACATAAAATAACTAGAATTCTTCATAAAGTTTCTTCAGAGTTATGTTTCTTATTATTTATCATCTAAAAGCATGAAAAATGTAATTCACAGCATAATTATCCAATACATATGTAAAGTGTGAAATGATGAGTTGCAGAGGTTGTCTGAGATGCTTTATGGATTTGGGTCTGTTATGATGTCTTGCGCTTTAACATGCACATAAAATCTTTGGCACGCTAGCCTATGTTTGTATCTATAAAAACAAGAAAGATCATAAGATATGAAATGTTTACCCCTCTAGTACTTATTTAATATTGTGTTCATAACCATTGTAGAAAACGTGCATTCTATCTAGCGTAATTTATGTGCAATGTTTTTAGTGTTTTTGGTTCATGCTAGTTGCTTGAAGGAGTTTCCAGTTTTAGCCCTTTCTATACAGTTTGTATTCAGTCTTCCCTTGTTGGCATATTTACAATATTAGAGGTATAAAAGTTTAAAAATAGCATTGGCACATGGGAGGGGGAGGATTAATACCACCATGTTTTAAATATCCAAACAATAATCGTAGAAAAGGAGAAATGAATGGTTGGCCAACAAGAAATCCTTAGGCAGACAACTGTTTTTGCATTTTATTTTTTTTTTACTCTAAATCTTTTAGAAACCATAACTTTTTGTTCTTCCAGTTCCATATAAATATAATATAGTACTTACTATATAAGGCATAATTTTATGTAACACTCATAACAATGTTTTTACATAACTAATTTTAATACAGAGAAAGTAACAAATAACCTTCATTTAGTGGACCAGTGCATTTACAGCAATTCCAAAATCATCTTATTTTTGTAATGTTTTAATACTTAACTAAACCTCAAAAATAATAACACAAGTGATAAAAATGTTGTAATATACATTACTATTATAAAAGATTATCTTTCCTGTTTTTGCTCCTCCTTTCTCAAGTAGTAAGTAGTTTTTCTGAAGCAGTTTTGAGACCACTACACCAAAGGCAGATAAGGAAATAAGGCTAGCCATTAACTCATTAAAGACCTGGATAATATTTCATTAGGAATGCAGTTCTGAAAGGAGATCTGGAAGTCTAGTGACTGTCTGTAAGGAGTTAAGACACAAGAAATGTTAACAACCACTCCTAATCTCCCAGCTGTCCATGTATGAAAAATAAAGCTGATAAAGATAAACTGCCAATTGTGGGAAAAAAATAAGAAAGAAACATTAATAAGGTAGATACAGCCAAAAAGCAAAACGGCGGGAGCTGCCATTTTCTCGAGCGGGCGAAATACTCGTCCGAGCAACGAGCAGTTACGAGTATGCTAATGCTCGATCGAGCATCAAGCTCGGACGAGTATGTTCGCTCATCTCTATTTACAAGTAAATGATGTATATATTGTTATATATTGTACTCCACCTCTGTGTAGGTGATAATGTTCGCTTTACTACTTATTGTTATAATTTATTCTGAAGATCAAATAAAACGTATTGTTTAAAAAATTGTAATCAATCAATCAATCATTTCTGACCCTGTTTTTCTTAATTCCCTGACTACACCTTCAACTACAGGACTGCTCCTCAACGTAGAACATCCTAAATCTTGTACCTAAGCTACTCTCCTCATGCTTTCCCTAGTGCTATCCTTATGGGTAAATGATTATATTGGATCGGTTCCCCGCAATCCCAGTCCATTTATTCTGTTAATCCTGAAGACACATGCAACAAACTGGAGAGTAAAGTGTTCAGTGTTTTTTCTGAACTCTTGACTTTTGAGAATTTTCTGAGAAGAAAATATTTTATTTTATATTTTCTAGTAAAGAACAGTAAACTTGGATTACGGATTATTCGGTATTCATTAAAAAGAAGAAATACTACCATGTCATATCGTTGTTTTTCTGTGTTTTCGTGTAAAATGTTCTGAAAACACTTGTTTCAGTGGGTGAAGGTCATTGCATGTATCCAGTTATTTCTTATCCGGAATGTAGCTGGCACACAGTCCTTAGAAAGATGCAGGGTTATCTTTTTTTAATGTCAAACAGTTTTATTGAACGAAAAAACAGAAAATGCCGGGTTACAAGACTGCCCATAAGGATCCCTTGCAGGGGACAATGTTGCGTAGGTAATACTACAAAGCAGTCCAATGGTAGTCTGCCTGTTGAAGCTCATATAAAAACTACTTAATTGCAATTATTAGAAAAGAAATAAATACAGAAAAAAAAACAAAAGAAAAAAATCAGGCACAGTTTGGCTAAGATTGACCAATGAAGGGGGGATATGGAATAGCGGCACAATTCGCCAAGTCTCCACCCAACCCGACAAAAAGAAAAAGACAGGACTAGGGATAGAGGCTTCAGTAGAGAGGTTTCTAATGAGCCCCATAGGGGGACGTGCACAGCTAATATTTGTGCTAACCTATCAGCCTGATAGTACTTAACAATGTGGGCAGCACATGGCTTAGTGATTAGCATTATAGCCTTGCAGCGCTGGGGAACTGGGTTCAAGTCCCAGGGTCAAAATCGGCAAAGAGTTTGTATGTTTTCTCTGTGTTTGCGTGGGTTTCCTCCCACACTCCAGAACTGATAGGTTGATAAGATTGTGAGCCCCATTGGGGACAGGGACTGATTTGGCAATCTCTGTACAGTGCTGCATAATCTGTGTGCGCTATATAAATAAAGGAATTATTATTAATTATTATTATTGTTATTATAATATACATTTCCCTAACTCCCTTATGTAAGTGCATCAGTTGAGTCTTGATCCTAGGCTTCCTGAATGTCCATATAAAAGTAAAGATGGCCTTCTGGAAATCTTGTAGGGTCTTAACAGGGATATGAATGGTGAGGCAGAGGGGCAAGTAGCAAGTATAGCTTTTGTTATCAAAAGCCTTTTCAATTTCTAGGGCAAGAAGCACCTGAGGAGTTTTAGATACATTAAACTGGTGAATAAGGTTCAGGACTTTTGTAACATTGTCAGGAGCCTGCCGAGGTTGAACAAAGCCCACCTGATCCTTGTGGACTAGAGATGGGACAATATTGTTCAGTCTTTTAGATTGAATACCTGCTAGCAATTTATAAATAGTTCTTAGGGGATGTGTGGTCTTTCTTGAACTTGAGGATTAGGTGATATGTGCCTCCAAGAAAGTCTACGGGGTTGATCGACCCCGTAGGCCTTGCCCAACTTAAGCTGAGAGACAGCTAGTTCTACTTCCTCTAAGGAGATGGGGGCATTTAAAGTCTTAAAGGGAACCTGTCATCAGAAATTGGCCTAATGAATTTTTACCAGTATGGTGTCAACCAGCTGAACAGCTTCTTGATCATGTTTCTTTCATGGCCCAGCTTGGTTGCATCATCAAGAAAATCAACTTTACAGTCAGGTGTTAACTGGTTGTGTAAAGTCAGGGAGGCGGAGAGTTTAACACTGAAATCAAGCTTCATGCACCAGACAGGAGATGTGGTTAATGATGTCTCTGGGTACAGGACTATCGATTACAGTGGACTTTCTGAGGCAGGGAAAGCTTGACTTCAGTGCTAAACTCTCCCCCATGACTTAATAAAAGCAATTCACGCCTCACTTCCAAGCTGATTTTCTGGATGATGCCTCCACACTGGGCCATGAAAGAAACATCTAGAAGCTCCTCAGATGCTTAATAACTTACTGGTAGTGGTTTATTTTGCCAATTTCTGATGATGGGTTCGCTTTAAGCTGGTCTCCTGTGACCTTCGGGAGGGATGCTTGGACCAAAAAAGGAGGAATAGTAGAGGCTACAGCAAGTGGAGACTCAGAATACAGTTTTGTATAAAAGTATGCAAAGATATTGGTGCACATTTACTATGGGCCAAGCACCAGGTCAGATTTTGCATGTTATTTCTAGTGCAAACAGCTTGCACAGGTATTTAAGAAGTGTCCGAGACACAATTGTAGTGAATGCATCACTTTGTGGCACACACTGCACTATGCTTCAAGCAACGCAAATCTCTGCACTCAATGGGCAGTTCCGTTGCTCAATCAGACTATGCATCAGATTGACATGCAAAGTCCGACATAATTGTGTTGCACGCCCCATGTTATAGGTGCACCAAAAAAAAAAAGTGGTGCACTCTGTTGGAGCTGTGCATAAATCTTGAATGTCACACTCCCTGCATACTAGACAGGCAAAGTGCATATCGAACAGTTTGCACGGTTCTTAGTAAATGTGCTCCATTATGCACTTTTGTTGTGTTCGAGGTAGTCGCACCAGATGTGCATATGGCATTTACTGGGTGTTACACAGTTTCCCGACTAAAGATTTGTCAGCTTTATTGGCCTGCTTAACGTAAAGAGCCTACATCCACTGAAGTGCCCTCTCTGGGCGCTCTGTTAAAAGCAAATCTAGTTGAATCTTAGTGTCTGCTACCAGTTTAGCTACAGCCCTAGAGAGGGAGATCTTGTTGGCAATGTTCAAGTTCATTAGGTGTCTCTATTAGGCGTCTCTCTGTGCCGATTTAGTTTTGTTTCAGTGGGCTGAAAGCTTAATTAGCCTATCTTTAAGAAACATTTTATGTGTCATCCAGACCCACACCTGATCAGAGTTCATGCGTCGTTGTCTGCAAAGAAGGACCCCATCTTTCCAGCAATTTGTGACTTAACTGTTAATTAAAACCCCTTACAATATGGGACAAGACCTTGAACATAGTTCTGTAGACTAGCTATCAAAGACTCCCACACAACAAGCTAAGAATAAAGAGGAGATGATAGGGAAAGCACACAAAGAAGAAGTACACATAAAATGAAAGAAGACTGGGAATGACACAAAGGGACTCATTTGCTAAGGGTCCGCGGACCACAATTTCAACTTTAAATTGTGTCGCAAGACATGCACTTACATACACCAGGAAGAAGAAGGTGAACTCCGGCGGATCTGAGCAGGGAGCGACACATGCAGGATATCGGGCACACGATCTACATGGATCGCGGCACAGTGCATTATTGTTGGACACTCCGGATCGGTGAAAGTGACTCGGACAGGTAAGTTAATGTGCCCCAAAGACTGCACAGAGACAGAAGAAACCAAAGTACAGGTGACAAGTAAATATAAACAACAGGTGTTCAAGCTGTGACCTACACTAAACTTTAATCCAGTCACCAGTACCTCACCTACAGAAGCTGAAAACAAAAAGGCAACAGGTGCCTTATTCTGGCCCGGAATGACTGGAGCATCAAAGTAAGGAGTATTTCCCTGAAGAAAAGCACAAAGAGCTGCTGGAGCTGTAATCAAGACCCAATTGGTGTCATCCCTTCGAGGGATTCCTGGATCAATATGCAAACACTGGCCTGGGGTACATGCTTGATGCTGATGTTGAGGCATTGATACCTCCCAGAGAGAACCGAAGAGAGAAGGGATAGCCCCACCTAGCACATATAGCGCATCTGTGCTAGCTGAAGACCCGAAGTGAGAGGATGCAGGAAACAGTGCTTCATCAGCTTGAAAGGTGTTAGATCCACAAATAGCTGAACCAATGAGGGCGCCCTGGAAGACAATCCAGGTTACGCGCAACTTGCATGAGGTACAGGGAGGTGCATTTGCGCCAAAATCCGATCACATGCGCCACAATCCCCTTTTAAATGCGCCGCAAAACGGTAATGGTCCGAATATCCGACGTTTATGGGTTCTGCAGACCCTTGGTAAAAGGGCCCCATTGAGGCACTAAATGTAATTTGCCTGTGTATAGTGCAGAGGGCGCCATATTCAGGATTTCTGGCGCCCGCTCTTCAAGAATCTGGCACTCCCTGCACTGCTCTGGCAGAGTACACCACTTTTTTGGTGCACCTTCAACATGGGGTGTGCAATACAATTCTAAGCATCTGTATGTTCTCTCCGTGTTTGCATGGGTTTCCTCCGGGTACTCCGGTTTCCTCCCACACTTCAAAACATACTGTTAGGTTGTTTAGATTGTGAGCCCCATGGGGACAGGGACCAATTTGACATGCTATGTGCAGCGCTGTGTAACCTGTGTGCGCTATATAAATAAAGAATTATTATTATTATAAGCATTGAAATGCCGCCTAGTTTGTGTAATATGCCTAGTGCAGCTGCGCCACAAAAAGGACTTGTGAGACACAAATGTAGCGCAGGCAATTCTTAAATACCTCTGCAAGAAGTTTCCACTAAAAAGAATGTGCAGTTTCCACTAAAAAGTAAATGTACCCCATTTTTCCACTTCTAGGCCAGTCTCCTCTTCCAGAGCAGGACGCTTTGTTAGGCTGCTTTCAGACAGCCGTTGGGGGACGTATTTACGGCCGCCCTATATACGTCAGATATATGTCCCCATAGTCCGGCAATGGGAGCATGTTGCCGAATGGAGCACACGTGTGGCACCGTACAATTCTGTACTTGGGGAAAAGATGCCATGCGCCATGTTTCTCTATGGAGAATGGTGGGGGTGAGCAGGACTCACCCCCTATCTCTGTCCCGGGCGCTAAAGTTTGCCTGCCGTGCTACAGTACGAGGGGCACAAGCTCATTTGAATGCAGTCTTAGGCCGGTGGCACCCGTGGCGTTTTGAAACGGTTTTTGGGATGTTTTTAAGCAGTCTGTTAAAAAACATGTGCGTTTTTTGAAAACGCACCCGTTTTGACCCCTTGACCCAATTATCTTAATTAAAACGGGTCAAAAACAGATGCATTTTCAAAAACGCATGCGGACTGCTTAAAACGGCCCCAAAACGGGTTCAAAACACCGGCCTAAGGCCTCTTGCACACTAGCGTTGCGTTTCACGTGCGGGTGCAATGCGTGAAAAACTGACGTTTTTGCTGCGTTTTTGTTCCATTTTTCCTAAAGAGTAATTTGCGTTTTTGTTGCGTTTTCGGCGCATTTTTGACGCACGATTCAATGGGAGACTCGAGCATATTTCAAAGGGACCATGGTTTGGGATTAAAATGTGTTATTTAATTGAAAAATAATGTCTTCTTATAATTTGCAAACATCTGCGATCTATTCTTCAATGTTCCGCGCGTATATTATCTCCCGACAATTTAGCAGATGTGAAGAACAGTGAAGAATAGAATAAAATCATTGTACACAGTGAACACAGTGACCACAGGATCATTTAAGATAAAAACACAGTGCAGAACACAGTGCAGAATAGATTACAGATGTTCGGCACATCTGCTTACTTGTCGGGAGATACGCGCGGAACGGCGCGAACAAAATAGCATGTGAAGAACAATATATATGTGTGTGAAGAACACATTGCAGATGTTTAAATACATCTGCAATGTGTTCTTCAACATATAATTGTTCTTCACATGCATTTTGTTCGCGCAGTTCCGCGCGTATCTCCGACAAGTAAGCAGATGTGCCGAACATCTGTAATCTATTCTGCACTGTGTTCTGTGCACGTGGTTTTATCTTAAATGATCCTGTGGTCACTGTGTACACGTGTACAATGATTTTATTCTATTTCACTGTTCTTCACTGTGTGTTTATATTAAATGATCGTTCGCGAGCAGGGGAAATAATGTTATTCTGGTCACCTAGCAACCCTTACGTTAAAAACGCATTGCACTCGCATTGCACTTGCAATGATTGCGAGTGCAATGCGTTCTTGATGCATCTCCATAGACTTGAATGGTGCGTGAAAATTGCGCGTGACTCGCAAAAATAGAGCATGCTGCGATTTTGACGCGCGTGCAAACGAACGCAAGCACGCGCGTTGAAAACCACGCAAATGGAGAAAGACCCATTGAATACAATGGGACAGAGTGCAATGCGAGTTCTGCGCGTCAAATGCACGCGCAGAACTCGCGCGTGAAAAACGCCAGTGTAGAAGGGGCCTAAGTCCTATGTTTAGCAGTAGGTCCTGCAGCTGACTGTTCCCCTGATGCTGCCACTTCCCACTGCAGTTGGTGCCACCATGAGGCAATAGACTCAACTCATCTTCTAGTCACTAAACTCTGTGTAAATTAATATAGCGCACAGAGTGAAGTCCAAATTAAAATGGATTTTGCCCCAAAGTGTGCGACATACGCCATTGCAATGCACACCCAAACAATAGCTTGAAGATAACTGGTACTGTATGTTTGTACTTATGTAGGGGATACTAGTGGGCGCACACAAATAATAGCTATTTATTTCAATTGGTTTTAGGTCATGATCTCACCAATTACAGAGTGGTTTATCCAACGCTTAGCTTTGCATGTCTCAAATTACAGCAGCTGCTAATTGCACTCTGACTCTTGGTATTTCATGTCTCAATGACACATCGTCTGCCCCCTCCGCGCAAACGAGTCATTACTGACTCAGCATGAGCGACAACGCCACCGCCATGCTTCTGTGTTCACTGTGTTCTGTGCAGAGGGAGATAAGGAAATATGAATGCAAATTGCAGTTCTGTAATTGATAACTACATTTTAGGGCACACGTTTTAATGAACACAAAACATCCTGTCTAGTATGATGATTCTATAATCGTGTTTTCTGTTCGCTTGTTTATCAAAATTGCCCGTATATCACGCGAGTCATTTATCACGGAAACACTGCATTTATGTAGCATTTTATAAGGCCAGTGACATTTACGTGCCTGTGCAGTCTAGCAGTTTCGAAGAAGTTTCTTGCTGCGCTATTAGTAAAGCCATTACACGTACACATACTGGTTAACACTTGGCAATCACAAAATCAATCACTGATGAGTTGTTCTGCAAATAGACAGATAGGTAACTGAATTGACAGAATGTTGTTAAGGGGTTAAAGTTTTTCTGAGAACACACAAAAATGGAGGAGAAATGAAGCCCTACTATAATAGATGGCTGTTACTTTCGTCAGTTTGTTCGCGGTTTTTGGGATTGGCGCAGCTTTGACAGGTATTTAACAGGCCTCTGCGCTGGGATTGTGTCACATGCGATCAGATTGTGGCGCAGTGGCGCTGGCTACCATGCAACAGAAATCAGGGGGCGTGCCGTCGGACGATCCGACTGATTCGGACTGAGCACAGGATTTAAGTTTCAAATTGTGTCGCAAGTATGAGCTATCCTGAGTATAAGCTGAGGTACTTATTTTTATAAACCTAGGGTAAGAAATGCAGCAGGTACTCTTTAATAAAATTTCCAGTAGCATCCCCTCATTAAAAATGTCCAGCAGCCTCCCCTTATTAATGAAATGTCCAACGGCCTTCCTTATCAATGAAATGTCCAACAGCCTCCCCTCATTAATTGATATTGAAACATCCAGCAGGGCCCCCATCGTTATATTAAAAAAAAAAAAAACTCACCACCCAAATTCCGGCTCTGCCTCCCCAGGGCTTCCCAGAAGTACAGCAGTGTAGGCAGAGGCACGTCCATGTGCTCTGATTGCACACACTTTATGATGTCATCAGGCAGCGCCACCGCATTATTGTATTACACATAGTGTGTATTGGCAGAGCGCATAGATGTGCCTGCAATACTGTACTACTGGGAAGCCACAGAAAGCCGGAGGATGGGGGGTGAGAACAGAGATTGTTTTTCATGGTCCCCTGTCATGGACCTGCAGTCTGCCAGCTTGTAGGCTGCATGCCCTGCTCATATGAGTATAAACTGAGTGGGGCTTTTCAGCACAAAATTTGTGCTGAAAAACTTGTCTTATACTAAAATGCATATGGTATACAGGGACGGATTAAGGTTAGTGGGGGCTCCTGGGTGCAAAATCTGATGGAGGTCCTTGCACGTATATATATTCCATCACTATCAGGCAGACACATATAAATATACCTATATACAGGACCTATGAAGACTATCAAAAACCAATAAACGACAAAATGTACATAATCAATAAATTTTATTTAATACTACACAAAAAATCTAAATTATATGATGACCAAGACTTAAAAACGACCCATAAAAGCAGTCCAAGGTGGACACAAAGATACATGGCCATTCTTGGATGATAGTAGCAAAATACAAAGGAAGTACATGGCCACAGCAATACAAATAAAAAGTGCACAGTGCACTTTATATTTTGTCTCCTATTTTTTAGCAGAGCGCATATATGACATTATGACCAAAAGTATTACAGACAATAGAAAAGAAACTGAAACATCCATGAGTAGTGCAAAGTCTGGTGCCGCAAAATATCCACTTCCTATTAAATGTATTTAGTCATGTACAGGCAGTCCCCGGGTTACATACAAGATAGGGTCCGGAGGTTTGTTCTTAAGTTGAATTTGTATGTAAGTCGAAACTGTATATTTTATAATTGAAGTTCTACACAAATTTTTTTCTTTTGTCCCAGTGACAATTGGAGTTTCAAAATTTTTGCTGTAATTGGACCAAGGATTATCAATAAAGCTTCATTACAGACACCTTACAGCTGATCATTGCAATCTGGGACTATAGTACAGCATCCAGAGACTTCACCAGAGGTCACAATGGGCAGAGGGGTCTGTCTGTAACTATGGGTTGTCTGTAAGTAGGGTGTCCTTAAGTAGGGGACCGCCTGTATATATGGCATTTGAAAACTAGTAGAAAAAGTATTTTTCAGCTCGCCAAACATTTGGACTGCCGATGGGAGATCAGGCGCACGGATTGAGGAGGTCGGGCTGCTCCGAGACAATAATGCAAAATAGTTTTAGGAACTCCAGCGAAGATAAAAAAAATCAAAAAATGAAAAAATACATTAAAAACTAACTTTTAATCGAACAATTAAAAAGCCATGTGCGCATGGAGACAAAAGAAAGCCATGATGCGTTTGGGAAGTTAATCCTTAGTCATATTGGCGTGTGTGCGTGTAGGAACAGAGAGCATTTAAACTTGTAAGGGAACATCCACGGACGAGGCAGTCAGGAAGTGACGTGGAGGATGGAAGACATGGAAAAGGTAATTTAAAAACCAGAAAAATGGATATGGATATTAATGCAGAAAAGAAAAAGGATTCATAGGATTCAAGGGTAGGTGATGGCACAGAACTATACATTGAGTAATGAAAAAGTTAATAAAAATGCATCAGATCTCAGATTCAAACCATGGGGATGGTTGGTGTATAAGGTAAGTATCCAGAAGGCTTCCCTGGTGAGTAAAATCTTGCGCCAATCACCTCCCCGTTTACAGGGCCGGTTCTAGACAAAGTGGGGCCCTGGGCAAAACTAAAAGTGGGGCCCCAAAATAAAACTATTTTATGACCAGTCACAGTCAGCAAGAGGCTCCTTTAGTATGGTAAAACAAACTGTAATATGGGAGAATTTTATAGGAGATAGATGATAGGGAGATTTATGGGCAGCATGGTGTCTCCGTGATTAGCACTACAGCCTTGCAGCGCTGGTCAACATCTGCAAAGATTTTGTATGTTCTCTCTGTGTCTGCGTGGGTTTCCTCCGGGTCCTCCGGTTTCCTCCCACACTCCAAAAAATTACTGGTAGGTTGATTACATTGTGAGGCCCATTGGGGAGAGGGACCGATATTTTCTGAAAGCAGACACTTGCCCCATTTTCAAAATTGCATCAAAGAGTTTATAGACATAGGCGCCTTCATGCAATTTTGATTCAAATTGAAACATTTTATTAAAAAAAAATACTTAAAATTTGACTTTGATGGCAAAAAATTTGATCCAAACAGAAAATGTTTACCTTCACATCTCCTAAATGTAATGCATGGACATGTGTAGAGTTCACAAATGTGCCCTATTGATATGTTCACATAAATAAATCCACATAATATCACTAAAACTGTAATAACTAGATATCTGCTTTTCAGCTAGACATTTTTAGACAGTCTAAACCTCTCTAATTAGATAATAAAAGTCACTTTTAGATGTGCGCCATTGTATTAGCTGCACAATAACAGAACCCTCCGCGCTTCATAAGAATGAGAGTGAGAACGTCAGGTGTAAATAATGGAGGATGGTGTGAAATAAAAACTTTATTCCAGAACATGTGTGTGTTTTTGGTGTTACATATAACTTTATGGACATGTTCTGGTCACGGTGTAGTCACATTAGGCGAAGAGGATCGAATGCTCATTGTGTCAGTCAATTTTCCCAACAAGAAAAAACTATCACAAAATAAAAGGGAATAAGAGAGAAAGGGCCACATTTATCACTTTTGTGCGCCTAAGTGTAGTAGCTGCGCCTAAATTCTGGCGCACTGTTTTCCAAAATTATCACAAGCTACAACCATCTGTGATAAGGTAATTTCCTGCCTCTTATTAATCACTTTACTTTAACACAGTTTTGGCGCAGTTTCGGCGTAATGTTAGATTCGGGCACTTACATGTGATCCTGCTACAAGCTCCTCTCTTCTTCTCCCACAGCCCAGAATGAAGATAACACTCACAGCAGCACCCAGGTGTGACACCCAGCACCCAGTGACCTCCTCAGCAGGGGCTTCTCCTGGAGGGGATCACCCAGTGCTGATCTCCTGCTGCACCCCTGTAATTCTGCACAGTATCCCCCTCAGATACACTGGTGATACTGTGCAGAATTACATGGGGGACACTTGTCTGTAGTATCTGCAACATTCTGCAACGTTCTCAGCTCTCTTGCTTTGAGCTCAGGATTCTGCAGAATGTTTTGTAAATAGAAGGTGATGAACTGTAAATATAGTCTGCAGCTCCTGTCTGCAGAGCATCTAATGTCTGTATGATCTGTTCTAGTGTCTGCAGAGTATCTAATGTCTGTATGATCGGTTCTAGTGTCTGGCTGAGCTTTGCTGCTAGAAATGAGCTGTTCTGCAAAGGGGCTCAGTGCTTACTTCTCAGATAACGCCACCTTCGGGCTGGAGTGTTTTTGCGCCCATTTTTGCGCTTAAATGAAAAGTTGCAAGTGAGAATATCATAAGGCGCAGCAAAACATCTGGATTGCTAGGATAAATGAGGAAAAGCTGGTTATTTGGCAAAAATGCTAGTTTGGCAAAAATGGCGCAAAAACGGTGCGCCTGAATGAAAAGGCCCAAAAACAACAGAAAAAAAACGATTGATACATGTGGCCTAAAGTGTGTTCTTCGATAGTTCTGCATAGAGAAGGGTTAAAAACATGAATATTAGTTGATATTATCCATTCTCAAAATGTAGTAACATATAGGGGCAAATTTACTTACCCGGTCCATTCGCGTTCCAGCGGCGGCTTCTCCGCTCTGGATTCGGGTCCGGCCGGGATTTAATAAGGTAGTTCTTCCGCCGTCCACCAGGTGGCGCTGCTGCGCTGAAAGTAAACTCATCGCGCCGGAATGCACCGAGCTGGACCAGGTGAAGGTAAGCGGTCCTTATGCGACACATTTTCGGTTTTTAAATGCGGCGGTTTTTCCGAATACGTCGGGTTTTCGTTCGGCCACGCCCCCCGATTTCCGTCGCGCGCATGCCAGCGCCGATGCGCCACAATCCGATCGCGTGCGCCAAAATCCCGGGGCAATTTAAGTACAAGCGGCGCAAAACGGAAATATTCGGGTAACACGTTGGGAAAACGCGAATCGGGCCCTTAATAAATGACCCCCATAGAGTGAATATTTCCATTATCTGTGAGGTGCAGCAGCTCCTGTGTGCAGCAAATGCTCCCTGCAGCCTGATGGCTAAGAATCTGGAGGGGGGTGGACACTTCAGGGGGCTGTATCTCTGGCTCTGTGACACATAGAACCTCACTTCTTTTTTCCTATGAAAGAAGAGAGTTTCCTCTTTTGTATGAATTTAAATTTGTGTTTCTATGTTTTAGGAAAATGGAGATAATAATTGTTAAACTGCCATCGGGAGTGATTTTTATATATAAAAATGGCACCTGATATTCTCACTTTAAACCTGAATATCTCTGGATCCAGAGCACCTAGAAACACAATTCAAGATTCATTTGAAAGAAGAGATTCTCCCCTTTCAGGGGGCCCTGGGCAATTGCCACCTTTGCCTACCCATAGCGCCGGCCCTGCCCGTTTAGGTGCAAAAGCCTTTTTGATGATAATTGCTAACATATATGTGACAGAACCATTATGAGCCATTTTAAAATGTTTTGCAACATTGGACATATTACGGTAAGAAATTTTATTAGCATCATTTACATGCTCATAGAGAGGGATTTTTTTTATATTTCCTAACCGTGCAAACTACATATTGTAGATGACAATGAAAAAACTTTTTTGCATCTGAAAACTCACTGACTCGCACATTCCCCCTTCCCCACTGACAGCACACACTCCCCATGGAAAAACACTGCACCTTGTTACAAACACACACACACTCCCCCCTCCCCCACTAACACTCACAAGCCTCACCTCCCCCACTGACACCACCCTCATCTTTACCCCACTGACAACATACAAACACCCTCTTCTCTTGTATCACACACCCTATCCCCCACTGCCATCCCACACTTACCACAGATTATCAATGGTTCTTTTTTGCTCCATGCTGCCTCTGAAGTAAGCAGCCAGGGTGGAGCTTAATCTCGTGCAGGAGGCTCTGCATCTCTACAGCAAGACTCCAAGACAACATGCTGCAAAATACAGAGGGACAAGGCTAATAGCAGGGGAGAGGATCAAGTTCCCACTGTCATCAGATGAAACTCTCACCCCCAGCCCCTCCCGTAAGCAAAACAGAGCAGAGCAGAGGTGGCACCCTAGGCAGGAGCCTACCTCTGCCTACTCCTCATTCTGGAAATCAGCTGCAATATAGCGTTTCAGCGATATTAATGCTGCTGGTGCAAGTCAGTGGGGGCCCTGGTGCACGTTCCCCTGGAGCCCCGCCTATAATCCGGCCATGACAGTACTTCTAAATTAGTTGTATTAAGTCACAGAAGCTGTAAGATCAAAGTGGAATCATAGCTTTTGCCATCTCAGAATGCCCCAATACTGACTCAATGGCACATTCATGAGACTTCAGGCATGGAGTCAAAGCAGATGACAATTTCCACTATGTACCTTCAGTACCCGGAAAGTTGTAAGTTATTACAACTTTGTCCTTCTCGTGCATACAGGGACCAAGGTGAACAATGAAGAAGATATGGTCCTTCAAAGAGACACGGAAAGGCTAATTCCCAATTATCTAATATTCATCAGGGAAAGCAACTATTTGAATCAACATGAAATTCCCCCATTAAGGAAAATTTACATACAAATAGATTGAACTAAGTAGAGGGTTATAAAAGCATGCCTGTGCGCCTGTGATAGTCACTGAGTGCTCAATTTATAATATTATACAATTTAGAATTCACGCCATCATATAGTCGTCAATCAAAACTTTCCTTACAGCCTTCAATTGTCACCAGTATGAATTATGAAAAGCACATATGGCACATACTTGTGGCATCCAATTGTTAGTGTTAGCTTTTTACAACTTTACTTGTCACTAGCACACAGGCTTGTATCAGTCATAGCGTGGAACAAGTGATGGCAGCTTCTATGATGCATAAAGTAAGCATCTTACTGCCAGTTATGAAGGTCCGTGTCACACATGTATGTAATTTTTTTTCTTGGCTATGTGTTCTTTACTTGCGACTATGTTTGGGACATGTGCACTTTTTTTGCACCCGAGACAATCTCAAATTTTCTGCAGTGTTCGCCTGAGTTATAACCCAATTCCAGATGTGAACGTTGAGATTTTTAAAAAATTTTAAAGTTTAAAAACTCACCTGCCCCCTACCAGGCATAGAAAAGAGCTTTCGGGACTTCTGCAACGATTTGAGACTTCTTCTAGACTTTCTTTAACTTTTGTTAAAAAAAGTTGAAAATCCACCTAATACCTTAAATCCTTAAATGCCAGATGTATTAAAAAGAAAAAAACAAAGAAGATACATCTGACCAACAGAAAAGCCAAAAAATCATTGTTTTCTATGAAAAATTTAAATGAAATGAAATTTTGATGAAAAATATGGCCACTCTAAATAAAGGCCCGTACCATAGGAGTCAAGTGACACAGAATGTATACGCATTCCCAGTGGACAGGGACAGGTGGCGTTAAACCTGTCAATTGCCCAGGACAGCCGGGAGCATGTGTCATGTAATAATTCTGTTGGAGAATAGGAAAAATAAACTGCAAATCCAACCTTGTTTTTTTAGGTTTTATATGTTGTGCCTTTCACTGCACGGTCAAAAAAATTTAGATTATACTTGTTTTCTTACAATTGCCTCAATACCAAAAATATGTTGTTTTTTTTGTTTAAAATCTTTAATTGGTAAGACACTTTTTTATGGCTTCTAAGCACTGTAACATGGACTTATCGATTAATCTTTAGTGTTTGCATAGTCTGGGGGACACATTTTTCCTTTTTGCTCAGGGCCTCAATTAGTCTAAAACCGGCCCTGCCATTGCAATGGGAAAGACCCCATTCTCTGGATTAGTCTGAACTCTAGTAGTCAACTGTGATCCCCAGACTAGTAAGGCATGGTCAGACTTCTCCCCACTTCCACATTAATATCACAGACAAAAATTAAGTCTGCAACTTAAAGGAAATCATCCCATTTTCACTATTTCAGGGATGTAGCTGCTGCAGAAATAAAGTTGAATGCTTAAATATGCAAAATAATTTCTAAGGCTACTGGGGGCATGGAGTAGCCTCAGACAGCTCCACGGACACGTCCCTAGTAGCCAGTACAGACCTGCCTCTACCCACTCCGGCTCATGCTTTTGGTGCATCCCTGGCAAAAATCAAACTCTGCGCAAGCACAGTAGCTCCTGTTCCACTGATGGGGAGCTCTGCGCTTGCACAGTAGCTCCTAGGTGTCTGCCAGTGATGCACCAGCAGCGAGTTACTGCGCTTGCGCAGAGCCCAGATGCTGCCTGAGGCAGGCCAGAGCAGGTTAGTGTTAACGAGAAGTGTTCACCGGAGGAGCTGTCTGAGGCTACTCCACCCCTCCAGTAGCCTTAGAAATTAATTTGCATATTTAAGCATTAAACTTTATTTCTGGAGCTTATGCCTGGATTGGGAATCTACTATGGGGATTCACTGAAAAAGTAGAAAGAATGTGTCATGTAATAATTCTGTGGGAGGATAGGAAAAAAAAAACTGCAAATCCAACCTTCTTTTTTTGTGTTTTATGTGTTGTGCCTTTCACTGCATGGTACAAAAAAAAACATTTTTTCCCCATGATAGATTTATTTTAAGTTTTTTTTTAAAGGGGTTTTGATTAGTGGGGTTCTCAATGATAGCACCACCAAGATGTGGTTGATGTGGCTGTAGCAGCTGGTTGATCATCTCCAGGCTGTCCCGTTCATCTATATGTAGCTGATGGAGATTGGCACATATAGCGCTCCACAGAGATAAACACAGCAGCTGCTCAGGCCATCTCAGTGGTGCTACGATGGGTGTCATGGTGGTACATTGGACCCCCATTCTCGTCTCATCACTGAGACCCCCACCAATAAGCAAGTTACGCCCTGTCCACAGCTTCGTGGGAAAACCCCTTTAAGGCCCTTTCCACACAGACAAGCTCAGTCTCTGGACAAAAGTGCTGGTCAGAACCAATGGACCGAGCCCAGTGCAGTGGACAGGAGTCCTTGCAAGGAGTCCATGTCTTTCAGGTTATGTACAAGATATGTTCCATAGGTTTGTTCTTAAGTTGTTAAGTTGTTCTTACAGTCGAAACTGTATATTTTATAATTGTAGCTCAAGACAAAATATTTTTGCCCCACTGGCAATTGGAGTTTAAAATTTTTTTGCAGTAATGGGACCAAGGATTATCAATAAAGCTTCATTACAGACACCTTACAGCTTATCATTGCAGTCTGGGACTGTAGTAACATCCAGAGGCTTCACCAGAGGTCACAGTGGGCAGAGGGGCTCGTCTGTAACTATAGGTCATCTGTAAGTCGGGTGTCCTTAAGTAGGGGATCGCCTGTACTTTTATATTGTCAGATCACAATACACACATTCATACATAGACACTGACCTTCCCAGGACACTCCCCTTATCCCATCATGACCGACAAAAAAAACACCTAATAGCTGAAGTCATGCATCCAGGAGAAGGAAATGTGTAAAATGAGATAATCAATGCTCTGGTTCAATGCAATGTGATGGTTATTTTATTTAGAAAATTGCACAATCGTCAGTGAACTATGTGACGTTTCAGTGATTAAAGTGACCTTCTTCAGAAACAGATTGCAGAGCCAAGAGTATGGAGGTACAGGGACCTCAGGAGAGAATCAGCAGATCTGTGGAGGTCCTGTATACTAGGTCCCCTGTCCCTGTATACTAACACTCTTAGGCCCCCAGCCCATATATACTAACACCCTTAGGCCACTTGCCCCTGTATACTAACACTCTTAGGCCCCTGCCCCTGTATACTAACACTCCTAGGCCCCCTGCCCCTACATACTAACACTCTTAGGCCACCTGACCCTGTATACTAACACTATTAGGCCCCCTGTCATTGTATACTAACACTCTTAGGCCCCCTGCCCCTATATACTAACACTCTTAGGCCACCTGCCCTGTAAACTAACACTATTAGGCCCACTGCCCCTATATACTATCACCCTTAGCCGCCCTGCCCCTGTATACTAACACTCATAGGCCCTTGCCCCTGTATAGTAACACTCTTAGGCTCCTGCCCCTATATACTAACACCCTTAGGCCACCTGCCTCTGTATACTAACACTCTTAGGCCACCTGCCCTTGTATACTAACACTCTTAGGCCACCTGCCCTTGTATACTAACACTCTTAGACCGCCTGTACACACTCTTGGCATATATACTAACACCTTAGGGCATTTTGCCTGTATACAACACTCTAGGCCCCTGCCCGTTATACTAACACTTTAGGCCCCTGCCCCAGGTATACAACACTCTTAGGCCCCCTCCCTATATACGAAACAACCCCCTTAGGCCACTTGCCCCTGTATACTAACACTCTTAGGCCACCTGCTCCTGTATACTAACACTCTTAGGCCCACTGCCCTTATATACTAACACCCTTAGGCCACCTACCCCTGTTTACTAACACTATTAGGCCCCCTGCCCCTATATACTAACAGCTTTAGACCCCCTGCCCCCGTATACTAACACTCTTAGGCCCCTGTTTCTATATACTAGCACCCTTAGGCCACCTGCCCCTGTATACTAACACTCTTAGGCCACCTGCCCTTATATACTAACACTCTTAGGCCCCTGCCCCTGTATACTAAAACTCTTAGGCCTCTTAGGACTCATATTTCTATATAATGCAAGGAGTCCCTGTCTGCTAGTTGAAAATCAGCAGAAGATCTGCAACAGTTTGTGCAAGAATATAGCACAATAGTTTTTCAGTAAAGTGACATGACACCATGACAAAAACCTGATGACTGCAGTGTAGGTCTGTGGGGTTTGTCAGATGTTTGTTTTGGTGTCATTTAGTTACCATATCCTACAACTTGTGAAAAGCAGAGAAAGTGAAAGATATTGCCATTAAGGCTACATTCACACTAACGTATGGAGGACGTATATATGGCCGACGTATATACGGCCGATATACGTCCACCATAGACGTCAATGGGCGCATGGCGCCCTACGGGTGCGGTACGGTGCAACACACGTGCGGCACTGTACCGCTCCGTACCCGGAAAAAGATAGAACCTGTCATATCTTTTGCCGTAATACGGCGCCGTGCGCCATTAATTCCTATGGAGAGGGGCGGGGGTGAGCTGCGCTCACCTCCTTCTCCTCTCCCCGTACACTGCCGTTGCCCGCTACGGTACGGTACGGGCGGGCAACGGCAGTGTGAATGTAGCCTAAAACTAACTGATCATATTGATTTTTCATTATGAGAACTGTCCTAAAAGAAATCTAATCAATGATATGATAATACCAAAGCAAGGTCACTACATCTCCGTTATCATGTTATGCTGTGAGATGTGGTTATGATACTGAAATGCAATATGTTTGTAAGGAGAGTTAGGCATTTGGAAAGCATTCCTCTATTACACAGCGCGTAGGCTTAGAACATGACAAGGGTCTGAAAGGCACTTGAAACACAAAAAAGCACAGAATTTTGTTTTGCAGTCTATTTATATTTATGATAATGATGTTCTTTAAGGGCGAATGGACTTGAACGCGTAAAATAAGTTGAGATCTTCTGTGATATTGAAAATGAATGGAGGAAGTCATAAGGAATTGTAAGTCACTAATCTTAACCTGAGCTTTTATTCATTACATTCTCTTTACTTTTTCACCTTTTGTTATATCATTTCTTTTAATGTCTTTCCATAGACAAAAGTTCCAGAAGTCAATTACTCTTTGCTACAAAAGCCTTGTTGTGAATCTATATTGTGATATTGCTGCTCATCTTTTACAGTTTGCATCTGGCAGACTGTAATAGTGCCAAATTGGAGCCTCAAAGACCCATGGGAGTCTATATAATTTATTTAATAGAATGCAAAATATGCGACCTTCAATATGTAGGCAGAACAGTTCAATCCCTACGTAGTCGCTTGAACAAACATCGGGAGAATATGAAAAACAAATTTCTCCTAAGAGTTATTCACTGTGATTTCTATTTTTAATGTCAAACCATTTCCATTAACAACCGGAAACGGCTATACGTTGCCCGCCGATATAAATGACATCTTGTACATCACACAGTTATATGAACCGAGCGCGAAACGCATTGTTCTCATTTCATCCCCCCCCCCCCCAATTTGTATTTTAAGTGGTTTTATTTCTCACCAAATAAAATCGTATCTTCCACATCCATTAGTCCTAGCGCCATTTCATCGCTCTACTATATGCACATCTTTGATGTGTTAAACTGTCCATGTTCCATGGGAGTCTAGACTCTCTTGGCAACAGATGGGGACCCCAATGCCATCACATCATAGTGACGAGAATTATAACATGGGTATGGTCTATGGTCTAATGGTCTTAAAGGAAATCTACCATCAAAATGAAACATTATAAACCAGGGAGACTTACTCATAAATCCAGGCACCTTGACTTTGGTAATCTTCTTATATTTGTCATCAATTGCCTCCTTCCTTCTAAAATCAATTTTTCAAATTATCCTAATGAGCTTGAGGAGCTCCTGGGGGTGTTAATGGAGCTCCTCTTACAGTGTGCAAGGAGCACTTCCCCCTCCCACTTTGGGGCTCATTTACTAAGGGTCCGAACGCCGCACTTCCGTCGGGTTTCCCGAATATTTCCGACGAATTGCCCCGTGTTTTTGGCTCACGCGATCGGATTGTGTCGCATCGGCACCGGCTTTCACGCGACAGAACTCGGGGGCCTTGTCCGACGAACAACCCGATGGATTCGGAAAAAACGCAGAATTTAAAAAAGAATTTGTGTCGCAAGATCAGCACTTACATGCACCAGGAAGAAGCAGGCGAAGTCTGGCAGACCTCGGCGCAGCAGCGACACCTGCTGGATATTGGGCGCACGGACTTTAGTGGATCCCGGCAGACCCGAATCAGTGTCAGACAACGCGCCATGGGATCGCGACTGGACCGGGTAAGTAAATGAGCCCCTTTGTGTTAAAAATTTCTCTTCTGCAGAGAGGGAGCAGGGGAAGACAGTCTAACAGCATGTGAAGCTGCAGCACAGAGGTAACATGACAAGGAGCCCTTCAGGCTAATTAGTATCATTTTAAAAGTTGATATTAAAAGGAAGGAGGCCATAGATAACAAATATAAGAAGATTACCACAGTCACTGTGCCTAGATCTATGAGTAAGTGTCCCTGGTTCATCATGGTGGATTTTGATGGTAGAATTCCTTTAAACTACCCTAGATGTATCACTCAGGGTAAGCCACTTTTATATAATTTGGGGCAGTATAAGACTGTCGGTCTACCTTCGATACTTTTGATAAATCTGCCCCAGTGTTAGTAAATGTAAAGTTATGAACCTTGGGCACATTTTTTGCGCTAGCTATGTAACTATATGAATGCATCTAAGTGCCTGCTGTCTAATTGTCTGTAACAAATTAAAAACATAAAAGAAAAATCAGCCCTTCTTACAGGTAGCATACACATAAATCTGCTTTGAAGCAAGTATTATAATGCCATTTGAAAATGTGAACAATTATGTAGGAATTGAAGGATTTATTTACAATATGTCGCATATACAGGAGAACATATGCTTAATGGATTTATACGCTTTCTATATTCCGTTAGAAAGGCCAAGGTAATTTAGCAATTTGATACAAAGAAGATATAGTGTTTTTTTTTTTGTTTTTTTTTATTTGCTATTTAGTAGAATAGTATGCAAGTATGTCATTTATAAAATGAAGAAGTACCATAACTTTTGTTATTCTGTGAATAATTAAAAATAGCTATTTATGGGAAGTTGATGCTGAGTGACTAGACATAGTATAATAATTGTCAGATCTGACCCGACGGGGTAGGTGAATAGATATGGTGATAAGAGTGCAGAGGAGAGAGACCATGCCTATTAAAGGAATGGGTGGATTAAATTGGACAGATAAAACAATACAGGCAGTCCCGGGGTTACATACAAGATAGGGTCCATCGGTTTGTTTTTAAGTTGAATTTGTATGTAAGTTGAAACTGTATATTTTATAATTGTAGATCCAGACAAACTTTTTTTTTTTTTGCCCAAGTGACAATTGGAGATTCAAAATAACACCTTACAGCTGATCATTGCAGCCTGGGACTATAGTAACATCCAGAGAGCTTCACCAGAAGTCACAGTGGGCAGAGGGGTCCGTCTTTAACTCAGGGTAAGTCTGAGATTTCTGTGTCTTTCTGCTCTGAGCCTGTAGCCATGCACGAAGCTCACACTGATGCACACTGAGACACAGACACTTCCTCTCAGGACATTGTGAGCAGAGAGAGAAGCTGCAAACTACAACCTACAAGGAGATCCGGGGGAAGGGGGAGGCAGGCCCAAATCTATTAGATGTAGCAGAGCTTAAAGTGTAACAGTGGAAAAGTCCTTCAGCCTCTGTGTAATAGGCATATCATGCATCTCATCTCTGATATGTCCCTGTCTTTCTATGTGTCAGTGTGTTAGTACAATGTCAGAAGCCAGATAAAAGTGTATATACACCTTTACCCTGATAATGTAACCACATTGTCACCCCACAGAACTAGATGGATAATAATGTGTCTGCTTAGAGAGGCCCCAACCTCACACTCTGGGATTTTACACTGTGCAGGGAGTGATAGGAGCGAAAAACAGCAATAAAACTGTAAAATTGTAAAGTAAGGGATTAAAATGATCTTTATTGTGTTAACATCACTAGGGGATTGAAATGTGAGAATTTTCTTTTGTGGGAAAACCTTTAATTTTGGAGACTGTGCCACCTGATGTTTTGATGGCTGAAGTTAAACACATGTTCAAGAGGGTCATGGATCCGTTCATATGATTTATGAACAAAAGCATTTTGTTATTGTGATGTTGACCAAGGGAGTTATTCTGACTGCAATATTCAACATCGGGAAGGAATTTTTCTCTACCATGGGCCAGTTGGCATCACATCAGGATTTTTGCATTCCCTACTTGTACTTGATGTACCCATTTAATTTTTCAACCTTATCTATTATAATACTATAAAAAGGCATAAAACTACACATATTTCAGTTGAAAAAAGTGTTTGTCCTGCATTACAAAGACTGATCTGATTTTTTACAGAAATAGGGTTACTCATGTCCATAGGCTTTGTCTAGCATGACAGATCATACTCATTCATTGAGTTCACATCCATTGGGATAAGCCCATCTGGTTTTCTAATTTTGAACATTTACAAACAACATATAATCCCATAACATAAGTAATGACATTTGACTTTTAATTAAATTATGCATTTCAAAAAAAGTGGATACTATCAATAACTAGGCTATTTTTCAACGATTTGCAGGTGAAAAATGAAGTCATACTCTCAAATGGATCTAATGCTACTTCCTTGTCCCTGATTCAAATTACAAAACAGTAAATGATCACTCATTAGTGACCAAAGCTGTTCACCAATGAAACGAGTAGATGGTCATCTAAGCATTTACTACAGAGACAGGAACCAGAGATCCAGGGGGTAGTGAAATACAAGTCCGGGATAATAAGTATGGAAGATAATGATTTCCTTAGGGTTTTTTATCCCAAACTGAAAAAAATTAAGACTGGTTGACCAGGCAACCCCTTTGAATCCAATAGCCTTTGAAATAATTTTTCATTAAGTGCATTGTGCATAAGTCCAATACATTTACAGATTTATTCTTTTCATAGTTTCATTCTGTTGTGTTCATTCTGTTCTTCACAGACGTCTCCATTGTTATTGTCTAGCTGTGGAGCACACAGTTTTGATTCATCCCCTTTCTGTAACGCTTCTCTCAAACGCCTCCAGAAAACTTTCCTCTCTACATAGCCATCGACCCATTTGAGGTAGGTGTTCTTACGTAGGTATTTGTTCAGACCTAGCATGTGCTTAAGATGAGCCATGTTAACTGCTTCCAAAAGGATAACAATGATTCCACATTGGCTTTCCAAAAACTGCCAGGACATAACCATCTCAAATTCAAAACTGCACCACTTGCTCTCAATGAAATTTTGGGACACTATAATTAAAGCTTTTCTGCTTCTACGAATGCCTTCATTTACAATGTTGGTAGTAATGGGAATGCCTGGTATAAAATCTCTGTAATGTAGGCATAGTTGAAAACGTGGGGCACCATCTTCCAATTTCGGAACTAAATGCTCTTTTACCCATTCTTCATCTAAGCTGGAATGGATAACAAATGCATCATATTCTTTCTCTACATTATGGTTATTATGGGTTTGTAATAAATAGCAAAGATGAAAGTATTTTTGTTTATAACAGTAAAACATACCACCAGCAATGGCCGTTATCACAACAAAAACTCCAAAACATACATAAATGGTCAAATTGCAAATTAAATTGACTTCACTAAGCTGTGTACCCTGGAGGTACTCTGGTGTTTGACATTTCAGACTGTTACTAAACCTCAATCTTCTGTTGCTTTGCTCATAGACCCATAATAGAAATGGCATTTGATTGCAGGAACAGTCAAATGGATTATTTGAAAGGTCCACTTCTGACAAATTTTGAGATATAAATTGAGTTGTTTCTGAAGAGAGACTCGGGAAACTGTTGGAGCTCACATTTAATATCGTGAGATCATTCAACGGATTGAGGACTGATCCTTGGAGCTCTAGCAATTTATTGTTACTAAGGTCTAATTTTTGCAATAATTTAAGACTGGCAAATGTTTCAACAGGAATGTATATCAGTCCACAAGATGACATGTCCAGTAAACGGAGCTCCTTCAAGTCTTTAAATACAGAAGCCAGTATGTTAGTTTCGAATACACTATGGGATACTTTAAGCACTTGTAAACTGTACAGACCACAAAAAGAACACTGAATAGAAAAATGGCTCTTCGTGTTGGACAGGTCAAGATAGATGAGTTTGTCCATGAGTACAAAAATTGGGTACACACCTACATTAGTAAGTTCTGTATGACTAAAATCTAGTGATTGAAGATGGGACAAATTTAGGAATACACTATATAGCACTACCTGCCGATTGTAACTGAGGTTTAGATGTAGAAGATTTGATATCCCGTCAGAAATCTGAAGGCAACATTTGTCAATGTTTAACACATTCCTGCTTAGATCCAAAAATTCAAGATTAGGGACTTCAATGGGGTCTTCAAAAATAGAGAATTGTTGGTTTTCTGTTATCCGCAACTCTTTAAGTTGTTTAAGGAATGAGATGTGCCCAGATGGCATAGCGTAGAGTCGACTTTTCCTTATTTCAAGCATTCGAATGGAGGAAGAATTAAAGAACAAATACTTCAGATCAGTATTTATCAAACGAAACGATTTAAGGTTTCCAACACATTCATGAAAGGTATTTTGAGAGAAGTGCATGCCAGTTATGGTCAGCTCCTCAATATTCATGTTACACAGTCCTTCAACACGTTCACTTTTCAAGTCTATCGTTTTTAAATAGTTTCTATAATGACCTATCACTAGCTTCTCCACAAAAAGTCCAGACATGGCTTTTAAGTTACTTTCCATAACGTTGGCACTAGAAAAACAGCCTTTTAAATGTAACATATGTAAGGAAATGGATCTAAAGGAACCAGGAACAATGTTGGTTAAAGGATTCTGAGACAATATGAGAGATAAATTAGATAGTTTTGTGTTCCGTAGATTGTCCAAGTCATCTTCTTTTATATTAGCAATCTGGTTTGCACGAAGGTCTAGAATGTGCAAAGAAGACAAATAGATGGGTAGAAACAAACTCTTCAGCAAATTCTTGGCAACATTCAGTTCCTTTAGCAAAGGCAGTTGCATCACGGGCAGGTTTGATAGTGAAGTAAGAGAGGTTTCCACCACAACAAGTCTTTGTAAGGATTCAAGGCCTGAAAAAGTCGATGAAGACCAACGTTCTATTGGATTTCCAGTTAAAATAAGTGTATGCAAATGTTCAAGCCCAAAGAAAGCATGATCTTCAATTAATGAAATACTGCACCTAAATGGATACACAAAATCATTGGATATCATAGAGCAAGAAACCACATCCATAAATTTTGGTGAATTTTGTAGTACACTTACCTAGTGAGGTCTAGAAGTTCAAGTTTTGACATTTGCAGGAAGTGATTCCTAGACAGACTTTTAAGAGGGTTAAAACTGAGGTCTAATCTTGTTGTGTGTTTAGGTAAATCCATGGGGGCTACAGATAAATTGCATTTATAGCAATTAATTGACACTGGAGGAAGTTCCTACAGTAAAAATATAAATTGTTTGTTAGATAGGTAACATTATGATGATTAACATTTGACGCTTCTTTTTTTTTTTTTTTTTGCAGAAAACATGAATTCCTACTTTTTTACTAACCTCTGTGCCCTATAAGCAAGGTTCTATTGCAGAATAGAATGTTATTACAGAGCAGAAGATCCTCGCATTGTGAATACAGATATATAATCTTGGGGATTTGATTTGATGACTATATGACTACAGGCTTACGTACAAGATAGATTCTGTAGGTTTGGTCTTAAGTTGTATTTGTAATGTAAGTCAGACCTGTGTATGTAACCCCAGCCAAATTTCTTTTTGGTCTTTGTGACAATTGGATTTTAAAAGTGTTGGATTGTTATAAAAACCAGGATTAATAATAAATCTTAATTGCAGACACTTAACTGTTACAGATGATCATTGTAGCCTAAGGCTTAAGTACAGTAAACTACCAACATCCAGAGTTCTGTTTGTAACTAGGGGTCATCAGTAAGTTGGGTGTTCTTAAGGTGGGGACCACCTGTATTTCATATTATATCAAAGATAACAATCTTGTCTTTCAGATTGCCATCAGGTCTGTAGTTCTGTAAGCTACAAAACCGGAGATACAGACCGCATGGGGGAAGGGGATTTATTACTATTTTTGGGTTGCTGAGGGTTTTTTTTGCATTTGGCTGCTGTCCTTTTTAAATTCAATAATTGAATATATGACTGAAAAAGTTGCATGTCCCAAGTGGGAATTGAGACTTTTCCCACATATTATTCACACTCAAGACCATAAGTAACATAGTAGATAAGCCTGAAAAAATATGCAAGTTCATAAAATCCAACCTGCTGAATAATCCTACAGGGTTGATCAAGAAGAAGGCTGATGCTAATTGCCCCATAGGAAAAAAATCCTTCCCTGATGCCAAATATGGCAGTCAAAAAAGCAACCCAGATCTAGGTTTCATTGGAAAAAATTGTGTTCCATTAATATTGAATGCTTGAGAAATACATCCAGATCCCTGTTGACCATATACAAAGCAATCACAACAGCCTATGGTAGAGAGTTTCCAGAAGTGGTCCCCAACCTCTTTGTATACGGGGACCAGATGCACCCTAAATCTTCTTTTCAAGGACCTGGTTAAGTAAACCCTTTACTTAAGCCCCACAAATAGGGGGACATGAATCATAGTTTTTTTTTCCTTTGGTGAATTTTTGAGACATTTTGCGCCTTATGTATATATGGTGCAAAAAAGAGCTGCCAAATGTCTCAAAAATTTACCAAAGGAAAAAAAACTATGATTCATGTCCCCCTATATGTGATACATGTTCAGTTTTTTCTATCCTGACAGGTGCAAATTTTGGCTTCTTTTTGAGACTTTTTGTTGCTAATTTTACAAGAGGGGGCTAACTTGCCCTAAGGCACCATAACCAAGGAGTAAACTTAACCTTTATTGGTATTAAATTAATAAATGATGAACAAAAGTTGTGACTTAAAAACACAGGGTTGCATCAATGCCACGTGTAAACGTATCCCAATGCTGGTTTACCAGATTCGCCAGACTGGGTATCATGAGTACAAGTTAGCCCCCTCTTGTAAAATTTGAAAAATAGCCTACCAAGTAGAGATTTCCCACCTTGTATCCTCTTTTTGGCTTCATTTTTTGTTGCTAATGTCTCAAATCCAAGTGGACACAAGCCACGTGAGGGGGTTACATGCAGGAGTGGACAATACTGTTAATTTTGGATTTGAGGCTGTGTCCAGCATTTTTAAGCACTCTAGTCCCACCCCAGGGACATGACGACATATGAGGCTGCGGTCACACGTGATGTTGAGGGTGCGGTCACACGATGCGTTTTAATGGCGTTTTGAAATCGATTACAACAGAGGGTGATTTGCCTAATTACATTACTGTTAACATTTGCATTTACAAAACGCATAGTAAATGCAAATGTAAGCACATGTGTTAACATCTCGTTTATATTGCATTTTGTAAACACAAATGTTAACAGTAATGTAGCAAGGCAAATTACCTCTCCTCAGCTTTTGTAAAAATGCTATTAAAACGCTACTTGTGACCTCACCCTTAGAAGTAACCAATACATTTTTTTAAAAATGCAAACATTTCTGAAGTTTAAAAAACAGGTTACTGTGCAAAATTGTAAACATTTAAAGCATGTGAAATAATTGCAATTTACATGTTAAAATAGGGTCAATGAAAAGAATCCTTCCTTTGCACCTGCCTTGGACCAGGTGCAGATTTGCACCTAAAAAATCGCAAAAAAAAGCCAAAAAAGTGATACATAAGTGAAAAGTTGCACGGAACATCTGGGGAACAATGATACATAAGGCACTGCACAAGGCGCAACCAAGGCGTACTTGAAAAACCACAGAGTAAAAAGTCTTTCCATTGAATGACATTAACCCCTTAAGAACCCAGTTCACATTCACCTTAGAGGACATCTATCACGAGAATGAAGGATTGTAAACCAAGCACACTGACATACTGGTGTGTGCCCCTTCTGGCAGAATCCGCTCTTCTTCAAGCTTTTAATGCCCGGGTTTTCTTTTTTTTAATCTTCTAAAATATGCGGATGAGTCTGATGGGCTAATTTACATAATTTGTAAAGCCTTTTTTCTTATAAGTAAGGGCATAAGAAGCTTAAAGAATAGTGGATCCTACCAGATAAGGCACACACCTGTATGTCTGTGTGCTTGGTTTACAATCCTCATCATGGTGGTAGATGTCCTTTAACCACTTCATGACGGATGGTCATTGGTGCCTGATCAATTTTGACATTCTGCTCTGCGCTTTTAAAATCACGATATCTCTGGAAATCCTGTACATATCATAATCATTTTTACTTTGTTTTTTTCATGACATGTGAGACTTTAACTTGATGGGATCGTTTTGTTAATTGCATATTTTTTTCTTTACAAAATTTGCCAATAATTGACTACAAATGTGAAAATCTTGACCTTTTGTCATTTTTCTGATAAAAGTTTTTTTTAAACTTTTCACTTTTTTGTCATTTTTCTGATTAAAGTAACTTTTACAAACATATGTTCTAAATATGTACAGCATTATTCACCCTTCCCCAGGTTCAGCTACAGATTCAGAGGGAACACGCACTTCTGCAAAGTAAAAGTGAACGTCTTTCCTGCAGCTTTTTCTATATTCTGCCTTCAGTTGACAGGCTGGAGGGGGGAGAACACTTCAAACGCCTGCATCTCCTGAACCTTTGCACCTAGAAACACAATTCATATTAAACAGGAGAATCTTCCATTTGGTAAGAAATATAGATTGTGTATTGATGCTTAACAGAACCGGAGACGTCCACTCTTAAAGTTACAATTGAAAATAGAAATCTGTACATAAAAAAATAATTTTAGTAGAAATGAGTGGATATCTCCAGTTCTGTGAGGCACCATACACAATCCATGTATCATATTAAAGGGGAAATTCTCCTGTTTAGCCCCTTAATAACTGCCGTATCGGGTTTTTACATAGGCCATTATGGGAACTTCTTCTGATGCAACGCCTTTCTACGTCAGCACGTCAGAAGAAGACTGCGGGACAAGTGTAAGGGCTTGAACAAGCGATCGGATTAGTAGTGTGCTATGGTACGGTGGGCACACGTTAATGTGAATGCAGCCTTATGCTGTACAATATTCAGCATCATGGGGATCATTTACTAAGTGCCTGAATCGCTGTTTTCCGTCGGGTTACCGAAATATTACCGATTTGCGCCGTCTTTCCCTGAATTGCCCCGGGTTTTCGGTGCACGCGATCGGATTGTGGCGCATCCGCGCCAGCAAGCATGTGACGGAAATCGGGGGGCGTGGCCGGCGGAAACGGAAAAATCGGGAGGCGTGGCCGACGGATTCGGAAAAACAGCGGAATTTTTTTAAAAAATGTGTTGCTTGACATGCGCTTACCTGCACCAGGAATAGGATAGTGAACTCCGGCTGACTTCAGCGCAGCAGCCACACCTGGTGGACATCGGGCGCACGACCTTATTGGAAGACCCGAGTCCTCGACTGAGAACCGGGTAAGTAAATGTGCCCCAATATGTATATAATGGTGCACATCATCACCATTCTTTAGTGTCAGGGCAGATGACAGGGCCCCCTGACACTGCGGGCCCCATAGAGGCTGCTATGGCTGCTACCACTGTAGGTTTTGCCCCTGGTGGTGCAAATGTGACATTTTGATCTCTTTCTATTGCATTTTTGTTTGGTTGGATGCGCAAAACTACAAATTTTTGGCATTTGTTTTATTATTTTTGTCTACGGTATTCACCGTGCAAGTTCAGTAATGATTTTATTTTATTGTAGGGGTTGTTATGGACATGGCAATACCTTATTATTTAGTCACATTTGCTTAAAGTGGACAACCCTTTAAGTAAAAACGAATAGTCTTAAATGTTGAATGGGCCACAAATAACAGAGGCATACAGTTACGTATTATTTTTGCATAGCTTTGTAAACTGAATAATAAAATATACAGTATTGTAATCAAGCATCATACCTCAAACCTACCTCTACACAGCAACTTCCAGCACTGTCAAAAACACACCAGAGGCTTAGCAAAAAAATCCATCGATGGTCCATACTCCATAAAATTCACTGCTTTGGTTTCTTATATGCTTTGCTTCGAGATCACAGATTTAGACATGTTTATCTTACTTGTGTTTTAAAGATTGTTGCGTCGAAGTCTAGGAAGATACCAAATATGTCACTTCCTGAATCTTTTTAATGAGTTGAACAAATTTCTATTTGATAGACATTCAGGATCCAGGTTCAAAATCCACAAGAAATATGCAAAGAGTCAATAAAAATAATGAAAAGAACAATAGTTCAAACTAAATGTCTTAAAAATGAAATAGTTCATATTATAGTTTTGGGCTTTTCTGTCCACCCCTCCGTAGAAATGTGATTTATACTCTCCTGAGAGATTTCTGCTTCCTCTTTTCAAGCTGCATTTAAAAAGATATTTGGTTACATTGCTTTCTACATTTTCTATTATAGTACAGCAGAGGAATTTATAGTAAGTTGACCATTGAATTTTCTGGGCAATTTTGGGTGCAGTATATTAAGCCCAGTTCTCTCTCCCTCACCCCGGAAATAAGACAGTGGGGCACATTTACTATGGGTAATAGTAATGATAGCATTACCAGAAACCTCCGGTAACGCTATCTATCACTGCAGCGGAGTACAATGTAAATGCCAGACCGCTTGCAAGGATGTATTCATGAGGGGGTGAGGTTGGGGGCGGTGGCATGACGCACTACAGTCACCGCCGACCTATGGAGCGAGCGGGGTGGTCCGGGGTAGAGGCAGCGACGATTACATTATACTCCGCCGCAGTGTTAGATAGCGTTATCAGAGGTTTCCGGTAACGCTATCATTCTAACACTGCAGCGTTTGTTTAAGCACTAGGAGCTGCTTACTTTAGTGAGCAGCTCCTAGTGCCCAATTTATGGGTGATAGGTCCTCTTTAAGAAGTGTCCACCCCACATTTGTGTCACTCAGGTTTATGCACTGAAAGGGGCGTTCCTGTGCTCAGATGGACTGTGGCCAGAATTAACATGCAAACTCCGACATAAATGTGAAGCACGCCCCATATTAAAAAATCACCCAAAAAAATGGTGCACTCTGTCAACAAAGTGCAGAGGGCACCAGATTCATGAAAAACGTGGGCCAGAAATTCTAAATCTCTGCACTATACACAGGTAAACTGCACAAAGTACACACTGCATGGTTCTTAGTAAATGAGCCCCAGTGCCCATTGCTCTTAGAGATACACTAGGTCTTATTTTCAGGGGACGTCTTATTTTTATATAAACAATAATTTACATTTATTATTGAGCAAAAAAAAAAATCATTATTTATTAATATATAATAGTCCTGCCAACACATAAATCAGCCGAGACATCTGAATTTCATCTAGAAAGTCTTGTGACTCTGTTTCCATGTACAACAATCTTTGCTGCATTTAATGATCCCAGTATTTATGAAGAAAAGGTAACATTTTTATTTCAGGACCATCATGTCAACAACTTCTCTAACATCCTAATATTTCTGCAAACTCCAAATTTCTTGTGAATTGATTTCTATTAGAATCATTGCCCACAATCTCTCATGTTTAGCGCTTTCCTTCAATGATTCCTTCTTGTCCAGGTCGCTGGTTGTAGCACATTTATAATGCAACTCGCAGTAATATTATCCCATGAATTATACCTCTTTCAGTATCTCAAAGATCTATTACTAGTAATGTAAGAATGGGGGGGGGGCTATGATTACCACTAGCTCTTATTTTCAGGGGAGGCCCTGAAAATAACGGGTAGATATTGGATAATGTCTTGTCTTCTGTAATTTTCCTCAATCTATGGTCATGTTTGGAACCACAGGACAAGATCAGGGCACCCATATTCTGTAACTGTCTGTATATAGCTGCTTTATACTATGTTTCTTCCAAAAAAGAACTTTTAAAAATATGTAAATAATGCTGAAGTGCTCCAGCGGCGTAACCAGAGTCCACCCAGGCTCCAGATACACTGTATAATATATTCTAATCAGAGATACACTGCCCCATTCCTCCTTTGGACTCCCTTTGGCAGCCGGTGACTCTTTCCGAAACCTGCACATGCATGGTCAGATCTTCATTGTAGCTCCAAGACAATGAGCCCCTTCTCTGAAATCACTTCCTGGGTTGGAGAGGGCTGGATGACATCAATGGCTGCAAAGAGATATCCAGTGGGGGAAGGAGGACAAAAAGACATTTCATAATAATTATAATGGAGTCAGTGAAAAGCTTTAAGGTCAACTACTTATTCACAATGTTTAGCAATAATTATCCTGACTCCTGCGATTACTGTATGTTGGAAGATTGGGGCACATTTACTAAGGTGCTTGCGCCAGTTTTCTGGTGGACTTTACACATTATTTCTTGTGCAAATTCTTTGCACAGGTATTTAAGGGGCATCTACCACCAGCATGAAAGACTGTATGCAAATGAGCCTGAGGTGTTAATGAAGCCTGGAGCCCCTCAGGCTCATTTGCATACAATCTTTCATCCTGGTGGTAAATGCCACTTAGTGGCATCCTAGTGGTCTGCACCCCTATTGTGTTGCAGGCGACCCTTTTGTGCCACGGCAGTACTAGGCATCACAGGGCACAAATCAGGGGGTGTACTGGTGCTCAGTCGGACCATGCGCCAGATTTAACATGCAAAGTCTGAATGGGGTCAAAGTCAAAGACAGAATGGGGCTCATTTACTAAGGGTCGCCAAGTGCACTTTTTTGGGGATTGCACGGCTTGTATAGGTATTTAGCAAGTGTCTGCACTGGGATTGTGTCGTATGCGACCGATTTTTGATGCAGCTGTGCTGGTTTAGGGGGTGTGCCATCGGACGATGCGACTGATTGGGACTGTACTTTTCTTAGTAAATGCGCCCCAATGTCTTTAAAAGAGGACCTTTCCCAAACCTCCAATTCTTTCAACTTTTACTAGGTGACACTGCTTTCCGGCATAGTTGAAGTCCTTTATCTATCTTCCAGTGTTACTGCGTAATCAGCGTTATTATTTTGGATCTATACTGTCAAATGGGTGGAGCCATACTGTTTGCTTCCTTTCAGAACTACCAATCTGACAATTAGTAGCCTGATTACTGTAATTGGTGCGGGAAATACCCTGAAACTATGCTAACCAGTCTGTCTACTCTCAGATTGATACTGCGGGGCTGGAACAGACTTCCTGACTCTGCCTTTCTGACTGTAGAGACCTTCAAATAATGACATTGATTGCTCAGGAGTGAAGATAACAACATGTCCAGAATCAGTGGAATAATGCCTGTTACAGGATATAAACTTTTGGGATTTACCGTCATTTCGAAACACTATATTTTCCTGGTATACTAAGGCTAAAATCACACTACTGTTTTCAGTATTTCTGTCTTACACCTCTGTGAAAAATCTACTATCTCACACTTATCTATAATCTAATCTATCTATCTCTATACAGGCAGTCCCCAGGTTACGTACAAGTACATGTAGCTTTGTTCTTAAGTTGAATTTGTATGTAAGTCGGAACTGTATATTTTATAATTGAAATTCCAGAGAAAATTGTTTTGGTCTCTGTGACAATTGGATTTTAAAGATGTTGGGTTGTCATAAGAACCAGGATTAACAACAAAGCTTCATTACAGACACCTGTGATAACTGTTACAGCTGTTTATTGCAGTAAAGTACAGTAAATTACCAGCATACAGAGGTCCGTTTGTAACTAGGGGTCATCTGTAAGTCAGGTGTTCTTAAGTAGGGGACGGCTTGTATTAATTATTAATGATTTATTAATGTGTTGGTCTTGAGACCAGTGTAGAGTAGAAGATTTTTGGCTTTCCTTACTGATTGGTCCACAGATGTGCTGGTCTATAAGGTGAGCACTGCACCTGGGAAAACTACGGTTTGTTGCTGTATGATTTTTGGGAGGTTGTGCAGCCGGCGAAGTCTCTTTATAGTTAGTAAGCCTATTTTTTAGTATTACAGTATTTTTCGGACTATAAGGCGCTCCGGGGTATAAGGCACACTATCAATAAACGTCTAGGTTCATATATAAGGCACACTGGTTTATAAGGCGCACCTGATTATAAGGATGAATGACCAGCAGGTGGCAGACCTGTGCACAGTTCAAGGCAGCTGTTGTCTGTAAGTACGGTTCATATATAAGTCGCACTGGACTATAAGGCGCACCTTTGATTTCTGAGAAAATCAAAGGAATTTTTGTGCTCCTTATAGTCCGGAAAATATAGTATGTACTTTGTTTTGCTGCTGGTTTTCCAAGAAAATAAAACTGGTTTTAAAATAAAAATGGATTGTGTTGTTGCTGTGTCTCACAAAAGTGTCTGTCTACCCCAGGAGACGACTACCCCGCTATCTAATCCCTTACAATATATATAGATATGTATTAACTGCCTCTGTCTATCTATATCTATCTATCTAGAAAAACTGATATAATAACTGATAGAAAAAATCAGTCCCCCGTTAACTTCTATGTAAAAAACAATTGCAGCCACGATCTTCTGGCAAAAAAAAAAATCCATGACATAACATTTTTAACTAATGTGTTAAACCACCATTCTTCACTTTTTTTTTTAACGAGGTAAGAAACAGAGGTTTAAATGTTAGTGTGAACTGAACCTAACTTTCTAGATTTCTTACATTTTCTATAGTAAATAGTAGTACTTAGCTTTGTTTTTAATGACTTACCTCTGCAATCCTTCCAAGAACTGTAAAGTTAAGCCTCAGTCCGAAAAGTAGAATTGATGACTGAACCATAGCATTGTTTCTTCAGAGCTTGCGAAAGGTTTATCCGAAACCTCTTTTACTATCAGTTTTTGGAAAAAAAGTTACTTTAGAAAATTACCAGAACTATTTCACTTCCTAAAGTTTGCTTATATGTCACGAAAAACATGAATTCCTCCCCTCCCTGTAGCAGCCTGAATTTAGCTTTACTATTGCAAAACATGTGCTTCCTCTTTGATTGTTGAACCAGATATAAAGAGGGAGAGGAAATGCAATGTTTGAGCAGTTATATCACATGTATTTTTATTGGTGTGACACTTTTTTTTTGTTTGTTCTAATTGTTTTACTAGACAAGGGTTTGACAACCCAAAGGCGCATTGTCTAATAGGTAGGGAATACATTATACTTGTTCAATAAAGTTCTGGCATATACAATAACCCATGAAGTGGATACGGACTGGGCCTCTTGATTGGCTGGGGGAGGTGAGAATAGATATTGTATATGGGCCAAATGATGACAGTGGGGCTTTCTTTCATGATCTTCAATTGATGGTTTTAAAGGACCTCTATCTGAGCAAGGAAGTTAGAGGAGATATGAGCCCAGTGCTTGCTATGAGTGAAGATAGAGTAAGACAGAGACAGATAGGCTTCTGTTTGGACTTCTCATAGTTGGGGTTCTCACTGGAGTGTGAAGAAGAACTAAGTTCTAACTTGTAACCTAAACACGGATTAGGTTCAAGAATAAATTAAAGACTACAAAGTGTGAACTTGCTGAACCAATGTCGTGGAGACAGATATAGCACAACTAATGATCTCTGACTATGCACCAGTCAGTGAAAGCCACATGAGAAGACTGTTAGCCAAGGGGTGGAGACATTACTTGGAGACTTCTAACCTGTAGTAAAAGATGCCTTCCAACAGTTACTACAGGGGTGGTGGAGAGAGCACGACAAGGATAGTCAGACACAAAGGAATAATCTAGGACTGTTTTGTAAAAGTCCCAAAACAGGACTAGGAGGTCCACTGATCATGTTGTGAAATTACAATGACAATTGTAACACAAACATGGGAGGGCAGAGTAATAGTTGAAGGCAAACAATATAGAAGGTTGCAAAAGTATTCATACCCCTATTTCCTCACATTACAGCCACAAACTTAAATGTTTTTATTGATAATTTATGTGAAAGAGCAACACAAAGTTTCAAGAATTAGTGAAAAGCTAAGAAAATGAAATATGCTTAATTTTTTATTGTGTTGTGAATATGTGTAAACTTGTAACATGTTAAATAGAGATGAGCGAACATGCTCGTCCGAGCTTGATGCTCGGTCGAGCAATTCTAGATAATAGACGACCGGTAGAAGACTGGATAATGGTTCCTTACAAACAAGGAGTAGAATACTCTTCTTTTATTCTTGAAGAACAGTTATCCAGACTCAGGAGCACTCTCATCTCCGGATTATTCTAAATCTTTCATTTTTAAAGGCTTTCATCAGCCAGAAACCAAAACATTTTTTTTTAAGTTCCCGTTGCTGTTGGACTGGCTGTACTAATGCCTAAACCCCGCTTAAAATACCCCGTCCCATAAACACAAAAAGGAAAAAACGCCAGACACCGTATTGGATGAAAAAAAGGTGGGGGTCGGCCACAGCTTTATTGCTAACAGAAATCAAATCACAGACCTGTGATGAAATCCAGACCCTTCGCCCAAATTCTCCTTGCATGCCGGGCCCCTCCTCCGCGGGGGCATGTCCTAGTTGGTCTGTCAGGAGCAGTCCAAAGAGGAAGGGCTAGCTCCGCGCTCAAGCTTTAATACCAAGCGGGCCACTGCCCCCAGTGGCCAAAATGGCAACCAATCAGAGGCCCGGGTTAAAGGGCAGCAGGAAGGGCTGCGCTCCTACTGTATGGAGCACAGCCAGTCCTGCAGCCCCCCGGCTTAAACAGCCTGCTGGGGTTCGTTATTCGAGACGAGCACTCGAGCATCGGGAAAAGTTCGCCTCAAATAACGAGTACCCGAGCATTTTAGTGTTCGCTCATCTCTACTGGCGTAGAATCAGTAATAAATCTCCACCATAGTATTTGTTATCTTGATGGAAATAAGGAAGAGGAAACAGCCAACTGATATTCTTAATGGTCACATTAATGTGCAAATAAAAACAACAATAAATGTCCTTCAGGACTGCAAAATTTTTTATAAATTCTACAGAAGTAAGCAAAAAGTATTTTACTGACAGTAAAAATCTAAAATTTTTGTTCTGAATTTGTGTGTTCTTCAGGTGTGCACAAGTCATTCTTGCAGTAAATGGCAAATAAAAAATGTAGAAAAAAATCAGTTAAAATAAACAAGATTAAAATAAAAAAGAGAGTTTTAAACATGTTGTTTTTAAAAGTTAAGAATGGTGGTCAGGGAGAGCCACCCCTGCACCCCAGTATATAGCCTGCACCCAAGTATATATATCTTTCTGCAGCGATACAAAAAAAATTTAACATTTCGACTGGTGACACTCAGTCTTTATCAAACAGTCACTGGTTAGGAGTGATAGAGGTAAGTCAGATGACTGTTTGGTGCTCAGGAGTAGGACACATAAGTTACAAGTATTTTTATTAGTGAAAGATAAAAAATAAACTAATCTTCACTTCAAAGGCAACAGAGCGCCCAACCTGCTTAAAATTTGAATTTCAAGTGCGTTTGAAGGCTTCTCTTCCCAAGTCTCTCTGGGGATATTGTGAACCAAAGTCACTATTACTATGTCTGCTATGTTTCTTATCTTTTGTTCTATGGTGCTTATGTGCAGATACAGGGGCGTAACTACAGCGGTAGCAGCCATAGCAGCCGCTATGGGGCCCACAGTGTCAGGGGGCCCCGTCATCCGACCTGACACTAAAGAATGAAGAATGTGCACCATTATATACATATTATGCTGAACATTGTGGTATATATCTATATTTACATTGTTTATGTGTGTGTATCTGTGATGTTTATATGCTGTATGTGTGTATTGTGTGTATAAATACAGTACGTTATGTGTGTATGTAGGTTGTATGTCTGTATATGACACTGTATGTCTGTATGTGTGATGTGTATATGCTCTATGTGTGTAACAGGGTATAAATGTGTATGTATGAGTGATGAACTGTATGTTTATGTATATAGGAATGTAATATATGTATATTTTTAAGCCGGCAGGGGGCCCCCTTCAGAAGTCTGCTACGGGGCCTTGCTTCTCCTAGTTATGCCAATGTACAGATATTTGTGATGACTCTGATACGGATCAGGACAGAAGCCTAATTCTGAAATGGTTCCAACTATGTCACCACTTGCATACACCCTTTTATTGGAAGCCCTGAGGTGCTTAGCAGTTGGGCTAATGACTGTGCAAAGGGGCAGAATGGATGGTAGGAGTTAGTGGCCCCTTTAACATGAAGTGGCCTTTCCCCCCTTCGTATTTCCTGTGTGTAGTAGAGAGTATGTGGGCTATGTGACAAGGGGCTAGGATCGTGGGTACAGGAAGTGAGCATAAGGCTATTTTTACATGATGTATGCGCGCCATACCGTAGTATGGTGGGCACAAATCAGCGCTTGGGAGCGGAGCAGGTCACCCCCACCCCTCTCCATAGGAATACACAGCGCATGGCGCCATATTACGTAGGAAGATAGGACATGCCCTATCTTTCTATGGGCTGCGGAACGGTGCCACACGTGTGCTGCACCATACCGTTCCCGTACAGCGCCGTGAGCCCATACGCTCATGTGAATGTGACCTAACTTAATTTATAATAAAGCTGTGGCCGACCCTCAAGTCTATCCTGATAGGGATGGATTCTATGTCCCTTTATACATCCCCTTATTGAGAGTCTATTAACTTAAACACATGTCATGACTGTTTTATTATAGGTGGGTGATGGTTTGGGATTAAAGGGGCCCGTGCTCCTAGTGGTCTAAATTTTATTTGTGCAGTCTTGAAAAAATGTGTTGGCAAAGAGACAGTGGGGGACAAGTTTTATCGTATCTGCGCCTAAAAAATGCCGGGAACTTTAATTTTTTTGGGCGCAGAATTGTTGCGGATCATTTATAATGAGTTTGCACCAGAAAGAACAGATGTTTCCGACTATCCCGACTCCTCCATCTTTTTTTGGTGCAAGTGGGCGTGGCCTAACTTTTCCACTTTATCCGTCACATTTATGTGTATTTTGTCTGCATTTTTAGGCTCAATTTTTGGCGCACAATAGACCAGGAAAAAAATGGTCAAAGAGCAAAATAAAGCACAGTCCATGTAAGATTTTGGAGCAGATCTCATTGATGTCGGCATCTTTATGGCACACGACTGATTATTACCGTCTACACATTATTTTCTTACAGCCGTGCGCCACTTTAATACATCGGGCTGTGCTTTCCGGAGACTGATCTCCGATGCCGACAGTCGTGCTTGCACCAGAATTAGTAAATACCCCCCCAGTGTGTCACAAAGAGATCCTGATTGTCAGTGGACAATCAAAGGTCAGTACAGGATGGGTTTCTGTGTATGAGAGCAAATTCAGAAAGTTATTAAATGAGCCTTGGGTCAAATACAGTAATACAGAAATGCAACAGCATGAGAAAACCTATACAGCTCATCATATTCAGCTATGAACCTTTGGTCAGGCGGCTTCCTGTGTGAAAAGTTGTCTTAAAAAGCCCACAGGTAAATAATCCTACAGAGTTATTCATGGGCCGGTGCACCCTAGAGGCAAGGAATGGAGCACACAGTCAGGGAGAGGAGATCAAAGCCGCCTGAAGCCCAGTAGTACTACAGTATCCCAGTATATATTAATATATATATATATATTAATTCCCTCTTTTCACACTAAAATATGCTAGAATATACGTTTAATTCCTAAATTCAGCATCAGAATTTAGTGTGGTCCGTTCTCGTAATAAGATATCCTACATTTATGTACGAGTGTAAAATATACCTTCCAGCGGAAAATACAAATCAATTTTTCATGTTGAAAACCTCATCCTTTATTCAGTGATGTCAAACAATTACATTCACATTGGGTTTCATAACCAATATTACACTAACACCTTTAGTTCTCCACAATGGAGGAAAAAATCTACTAAAAAATAGATGGTTTGGAAAAGCAAACCCCCGAGATGATTTCCTCATGAATGAGATGAAAACTGGATATATTTAGTGTCACATTTATTAAGATTTTTTTTCTCAGCAAAAACAATTCAACAAAAATCTTTTTTCTAAACATTGAATTAATGAGTTGATAATTGATGTTAAATTTGGTAGTAGTGTTAAAAAGTGATGAGGGGATTGTCAACTATCAGCAAATAATTGTTATTGCTTGTGTTATGAAAAGTTATACAATTTTCTAATATACTTTCTGTATCAATTCCTCGCGGTTTTCTAGATCTCTGCTTGCGGTCCTGCTTTAGAAAGCTTCTATGTTTACTTCGAGTGGATAGAAATCTGTCCCTGGTCATGTGATGTCACACAGGTGCACGATCTTTTATATCACATGGCTCTGATTACTCTCTGTGATAATAACAGCTCATGCACCTGTGTGACATCACATGACCATGAACAGATTTCTATCGTCTGGAAGTAAACAGACGCTTTCTATACAAGGAAAGCAAGCAGAGATCTAGAAAACATGAGGAATCTATACAGAAAGTAAAGGAACATTGTATAACTTTTGATTACACAAACAATAGCAATTATTGTGGACAATCCCTTTAAAGAATTAATTTTATTTATAGGGCTTATTTTAAGAGGACCTATCAGTAAGTATAAAAAGCAAGGTCATGTGCATACACTGGGGCTTATTTGCTAAAGACCCGCGGCCATACTTTTGTCGGTTTTTCCTAGGTTTTCACGCCACTTGGACTGGTATTTAACAGGGGATTGTGTCGCACACGATGGGATTTTGGCTCAGCTGCGCTGGCTTTCATGCGACAGAAATGGGGGGGCGTGACGTTGGACGATCCGACTGATTCGGACTGAGCACGGGATTTAACTTTCAAATTGTGTCGCAAGATCCAGCACTTACATGCACCAGGAAGAAGTTGACATTTGCAAGATATCGGGCGCACGATCTTAGTGAATCGCGACACAGTGTATTCCAGGCGGACAATGCACTTTCGAGGGAACGCGTCAGGACAGGTAAGTAAATGTGCCCCATTGACTTTGAAGCAAAAGGTCACAGCTGGAGGCTGGAGGCTTTTCTACTGTGAAAAACAGTAGAAAACAATCAATGGTACAGCTTAAAGTAACAGAAGGCTCCAGACCAGGTATTGCAACCAGGTATTGGGCCAGACATGTTTTATTTTCAAAACATACAGATACATCATTATACATTTTGGCTTCTGCCAGAAGCCTTCATCAAGTGGATATTAAAAACGAAAAGAGGCATATATTACAGAGTTACATAACACAGGAAATGACAGCACTAACTATTCAGGTGTCATAAGTGTATGACGCTGACATTACCTGCTCTGAGGACCAATGCACTTCTATCTGGCTTAACATCTTCTTGGATTTTGTATATAAGATGGCAGCTGATAGCTGGTTCAAGCTGCAGAATTTTTGGTTATTAAATTTTTGAATACTTTTCCCTTATAAAGAATGACTAGACCATTATATAAGCTCTTCTACCTCGTGTGTCTCCCCCTCATCCTCATAGACTGTAAGCTCTTGTGTCGACCCCTCATCCTCATAGACTGTAAGCTCTTGTGTCACCCCCTCATCCTCATAGACTGTAAGCTCTTGTGTCACCCCCTCATCCTCATAGACTGTAAGCTCTTGTGTCAGTCCCTCATGCTCATAGACTGTAAGCTCTTGGGTCACCCCCTGAATCTCACAGACTGTAAGCTCTTGTGCCCCCTCTCATCCTTATAGACTGTAAATTGTGTCACCCCCTTATTCTCATAGACTACCATATATTGTGTCACCTCTTCATCTTCATAGACTGTAAGCTCTTGTGTCACCTCTTCATCTTCATAGACTGTAAGCTCTTGCGTCACCCCCTCATTCTCATAGACTGTAAGCTCATGTGTCACTCCCTCATCCTCATGGACTGTAAGCTGTGTAACCCCCATATCCTCATAGACTGTAAGCTCTTGTGTCACTCCCTTATTCTCATAGACTGCAATATCTTGTGTCACCTCCTCATCTTCATAGACTGTAAGCTCTTGTGTTACCCCCTTATCCTCATAGACTGTACGTTCTTGTGTCACCCCCTCATCCTCATAGACTATAAGCTCTTGTGTTACCCCCTCATCCTCATAGACTGTTAGCTCTTATGTTACCCCCTCATCCTCATAGACTGTAAGCTCTTGTGTCACCCCCTCATCCTCATAGACTGTAAGCTCCTGTGTCTCCCCTTCATCCTCATAGACTGTAAACTCTTGCCCCCCCTTCATCCTCATAGACTGTAAGCTCTTGTGTCACCCCCTCATCCTCATAGACAGTAAGCTCCTGTGTCACCCCCTCATCCTCATAGACTGTAAGCTCTTGTGTCACCCCCTCATCTTAATAGACTGTAAGCTCTTGTATCACCCCCTCATCCTCATAGACTGTAAGCTCTTGTGTCACCCCCTCATTCTCATAGACTGTAAGCTCCTGTGTCACCCCCTCATCCTCATAGACTGTAAGCTCTTGTGTCACCTTCTCATCCTCATAGACTGTAAGCTCTTGTGTCACCCCCTCATCCTCATAGACTGTAAGCTCTTGTGATCAGGGCCCTCACTCCTATTGTTCCATATGACTGTTTGTTCTCTGTAATGTAATATTATATTTGCATATGTCCCCTATGATTTGTAAAGTGCTACGGAATATGATGACGCTATATAAATAACGATTATTATTATTATTCTTATGTGATACATAAACTTGAAACACACCTGATCTTCTCTACTTTAGCCCTTGAATCTGTGCTTTTCTCTCTTTTCCATGGTCTATGGCGATCATATGGTTTGAGTTTACACCAGGACGACCTCCGAGCCATCTCTACCAGCTACCACCCATCGAGAATAATGGTCTCATGGTAACTATAATATAGTCTGGAACCATCTTCCTTGCCTGGGGACACATATGTGAATGTGTCGGCCATTGAAGAGTGCAGAAGATCATACACAAGTGTATTATGGAAGCTCTGGAAGATCATACACAAGTGTATTATTAAAGCTCTGGAAGATCATACACAAGTGTATTATGGAAGCTCTGGAAGATCATACACAAGCGTATTATGGAAGCTCTGGAAGATCATACACAAGTGTATTATGGAGGCTCTAGAAGATCATACACATTCTAGATAATAGACGACCGGTAGAAGACTGGATAATGGTTCCTTATAAACAAGGAGTAGAATACTCTTCTTTTATTCTTGAAGAACAGTTATCCAGACTCAGGAGTACTCTCATCTCCGGATTATTCTAAATCTTACATTTTTAAAGGCTTTCAACAGCCAGAAACCAAAACATTTTTTTTTAAGTTCTCTTTGCTGTTGAGTACAGAGTTTGACCTGGTTCCTTGCCAAAGTAGAACCCAAGTTATGGGGACCTGGTCTAAAGAGGTCCCCATACGTAGGGAGCAATGTAGTCTATAAATCTGTGCATGCACATGGAGACAGTGGGGGGGTATTATTCTGGAGAATACTCTTCTTTTATTCTTGAAGAACAGTTATCCAGACTCAGGAGCACTCTCATCTCCGGATTATTCTAAATCTTTCATTTTTAAAGGCTTTCATCAGCCAGAAACCAAAACATTTTTTTTTAAGTTCCCGTTGCTGTTGGACTGGCTGTACTAATGCCTAAACCCCGCTTAAAATACCCCGTCCCATAAACACAAAAAGGAAAAAACGCCAGACACCGTATTGGATGAAAAAAAGGTGGGGGTCGGCCACAGCTTTATTGCTAACAGAAATCAAATCACAGACCTGTGATGAAATCCAGACCCTTCGCCCAAATTCTCCTTGCATGCCGGGCCCCTCCTCCGCGGGGGCATGTCCTAGTTGGTCTGTCAGGAGCAGTCCAAAGAGGAAGGGCTAGCTCCGCGCTCAAGCTTTAATACCAAGCGGGCCACTGCCCCCAGTGGCCAAAATGGCAACCAATCGGTGGCCCGGGTTAAAGGGCAGCAGGAGGGGCTGTGCTCCTAGTGTATGGAGCACAGCCAGTCCTGCAGCCCCCCGGCTTAAACAGCCTGCGGCTATACAAGTGCAGAGTTTGACCTGGTTCCTTGCCAAAGTAGAACCCAAGTCATGGGGACCTGGTCTAAAGAGTCAGTCAGGGAATCGCCCTATGCATTCCTCATCTCCACCTCCTTTCTTGTCATGTAGGTGGCCATGCTGTTAAAAATCCTTACGTAGGGAGCAATGGAGTCTTTAACTCGGTGCATGCACATGGAGACAGTGGGGGGTATTATTCTGGACTTTTTCGCCACAAAAGAGGTGTAGAAGCCCTCAAATAATCGCAAATGCTAGCGTATCGCTAGCACTGGGGGCTATTTTGCCCTTTCCGCCACCTCCATGCCAGTAGAGCATGGAGGGACATAAAGGGGGCGTGACCGGTGGGGGAGTAGGCTGGCAGGGGGCGTTTCTGTCCCCATGTCGGTGCACTGGCTGCAGCTGGGGACTTTTCATATGTGGTGTGGAATAAATCAAAGGCCGGAGCACCGTGGTATGATAAATACCCCCAGTGAATCCAAGGTTTAGACTCCACTGTTCAGTGCGCAAAAGGAGGAAATACTGAAGGACGCACCTTATTTGATTGTCACTCTACAAACACCAAACTGATGAGGGGCACAGCACTGATCACATAAGGTAAGTTCTTCTCTAAATGACTGTGACTGCTGATGTCATTGCATATGGTTATGTCTGCAGAACAATTCTTCTGGTTAACCCATCAATCTGTGTAATGTAGATGGCCCCCTCTAGTGATGGATATGACCATTCAAGCAGTAGCCAGACAATCCTCCACTATAGCATAAAGTCTATGTCCGCTATAGTATCAATATTGTACAAGCTGCTGCTATGGTTACAGACCACAAACAAACCCTGTGTAGTCAGATTTTGTAGCCATATTACTTTCCACTGTCCCTATTCTTGCTTATAATAATAATAATAATAATAATAATTCTTTATTTATATAGCGCACACAGATTACGCAGCGCTGCACAAGCATGTCAAATTGGTCCCTGTCCCCAAGGGGCTCACAATCTAAACAACCTAACAGTATGTTTTGAAGTGTGGGAGGAAACCGGAGTACCCGGAGGAAACCCACGCAAACACGGAGAGAACATACAAACTCTTTGCAGATGTTGACCTGGGTGGGATTCGAACCCAGGACCCCAGTGCTGCAAGGCAGATGTGCTACTCACTCAGCCACCGTGCCGCCCCCTACCCATCAAATACACAGTCTGCTCCCAATAATTAGGGTCCTATGGAAGGCAATGTAAATACACAATCAGACTACACTGCCATTGTTGTCTGTTACCATGGAAATACAGAGGTCGGCATAAGAACTATAGGCAAAGTTCACACATTTTTTAGAATAAAAGAAATATTTATCCACAGTTGTATAGATAACTAAAGGAAATCTACCATTTACTTTTATGCATTATGAACCAAACATACCTTGAGAATGCTGTAGCGACACTGATGCAGAAACATATCTTGTTTAATCCCTGACCTTGGCTGAAAAAAAAATATTATAAAATTATGATAATGAGGCTCTGTGGCTAATGTGGCTGCCTCGGTGCTTCTCCTCTTACCCTAATTATGCACTGCTCTAACTTTGTCCTGCCCAGCATATGCGGAGAATAGGTCATCACTGTGTTTTCCCTGGCAGGCAGCAGTAATCAATCGCTGCACCATCCCCCAGCTGCTGTGTATGAGTCATCCAGCTCAGGTTGATTAGCCCTGTCTGGACAGTTCAGGCAGCTCTTTTATGCACAATCTGCACCCAGCTTTCCCAAGGTCCAGAATTTAAAAATTTTTTTTTTTTTTGAGGGATTAAACAAGATATGTTTCTGCGTTAAAATGCATGAAAACTAATGGTAGATTTCCTTTAAGGACATTAGATACATTGTGACCCACCACAGTATAGAGTTCTGTCATGTAATATTCTCAGAACTATAAGTCCTTATATTTTTAATAAAACTTAGGGTCCAAGTAATAGCCTTGGCTAGAGATAACAATACGTGGAGCCAATAAACTATGTCCGCAATAGATCTCATTATATGAAAGATACAAACTCTCCGTGATGTAGCGGCTCTGAATTATGGAACGACTCCTCAGTATAACGTCTGCTCCGGGATTGGAAGAGACCTCCACAGCCTGATATGTTTGGCTCATTGAGCGTGACATATAAAACAACATAACAGCACCGCAGGGACGGCTCAGGTGTAAAGTGATGTGTCAAACCCCATCAGGACGAAGCATAATAAATTCAATATAACAAACCGAAATACAAGCGGAGCCAAGAATGGAATCCGGGGACATTGTTTCTTACACAATTTTACAGTACAGCCGGAAAACTTTCCCTAACCGCCGCCTAAGTGTTTTGTTGGATGTTGGAATTGTTTTTAGACTTAACATATTGCAAAGAAATTGCAATTTTATATTTACTCCTGCGTAATATCATACACAATAGGACATTATACTATGTCTATTCAAGTCCAATTCCTCTAGGGCTTCATGCTGTAAATTCACAGGCTGTTACACTGTCTCCTCCTCCCGCACTGCACCGTCAGCACTTCCCACCTCCCTCTGCCGGATGGAATGTCACAGAGTAGGAGGGGTAAGTGCTCCTGCACAGCAGTAGTGGATTATAATATAGGTGGTGTGGGCGGTAGCCGGGGGCCCAACCTTCTTGGGGGTTCATAGCCACCCAGACAACCCACCAAATATTATACTGAGTAGGATCTTCACCCATGAAATCCTTGTTTATCTGTTCCTGCTCTCAACATACAAGTACACAAGAGCCGTTTCAGAACATTTGAAGGTCCTCCAAAGATCCTGATATCACAGATTAAAAAAAGGTAGAAATGATGCATCCTCCATTCCCCGAGAAGCTGATTCCAGTACCAGATGTAAGAAGGGATCCCAGAATTGTAGGGGTTATAATAGTCATACAGCCCAGGGCACATGGTGGTCTTACTCTGCCCCTGCCGCACAGTGTAACAGCCTGTGAATCTACAGTGCTGAGGGGCTCTGGTAACAACTCCCAAAAGCCTTCTGGCTCTTTAGCATAATTTTAATAGTTGATTTTAGAAGGAAGGAGGCCATGGATAACAAATATAAGAAGATACCACAGTCCCGGTGCCTGGATCTATGAGTAATGTCCCTGGTTTATCAGGATGGATTTTGATGGTTGGTCTCCTTTCAGGTAGCTTCCTCAGTAACTGGGGGTCATTTACTAAGGGCCTGATTTGCGTTTTCCTGATGTGTTACCCGAATATTTCCGATTTGCGCCGATTTAACCTGTATTGCCCCGGGATTTTGGCGCACGCGAACGGATTGTGTCGCATCGGCACCGGCATGCATGCGACGGAAATCGGGGGGCGTGGCCGAGCGAAAACCCGCCGGATTCGGAAAAACCGCCGCATTTAAAAAAAGAAATGTGTCGCTTGGGACGCACTTACCTTCACTTGGTCCAGCCCGGTGAACTCCAGCGCGTTCAGATGCTTTTCAGCGCAGCAGCGCCACCTGGTGGACGGCGGAGGAACTACCTTGATGAATCCCGGCCGGACCCGAATCCAGCACAGAGAACGCGCCGCTGGATCGCGAACGGACCGGGTAAGTAAATCTGCCCCACTGTGTGAGTGTTTGAAGATAGTTGCAGCAAGGAGTGGTGGGTAATAGGTGAAGGTAACTGTAGGGTAGAACGGGTGTTGTGGATGATGAGAAGACGCCCTTAGTCACAGCATGTGTGTGACATACCAACAGGATCTAATTCGATATAATTATGTAGAACCTGGGAATGAAGCTTTAAGACAAGGCAATCGATAACATACATTTACATATGGAACCTGGTTAATATACAGTAGAGAGACATCAAGAATTAAAAAAAAAAATCACTATAACAATTTTTACATTGAATGCTCTATTTTTTGTGATTTTTGGCTATGAATCTCTAAGTACTATTTGCACCCCACAGTCACTCTAGAAGATCATACACAAGTGTATTATGGAGGCTCTAGAAGATCAAAGAGGTGAAAGATCTGGCAAGACGAGGAGCAAGATGTTGGTTCTCCTAAGCCACCAGAAATACAACCTCATGTGATTGCCACTGCTCTGGAACAAACAAGTGATAGGATATCCTAGCTAACAAATACTGTAATCTTTTCTTTTCATACAGCACAAGGAGCACCTGATCTATGATATATCCATATCCACGAGAAATTCAATTCATCACTTCAAAAATAAAATGCCGGACTTGTATTGAAGGGGTTACACCATGAATACACCGGAGGGGGCTCAACTAATCTTTATTTGATAAACATTAGAAAATGAGTCTTTTATAGGAATTTTTAAATACAGTGTAATCTTTGTGTCTCCTATTAGTTTGTACACAATATCTAGATTATTCTTTATCGTAGGTTAGAAAAATGTTACTGCTCTCATCTCTTTATAGGCGCTAATATCTTTTAATGGACTGAAAACCTTCACATCCTTTATATTATACTTATTGTTTATTTCCCTCTGAAATCATTCAAGTATTTCTCCCTTATACACAACATGGAGCTTTCAATATGCCATTGTAATAAGTTGCAGAAAGAAAGCAAATCTATTTCCGTCAATGTTTATAGCACTTATACACTTCTACCGTATGTGTCAGAAGGAAAGGTGATACCTATAGGGTCTTGCTTTATGTGAGATGGAAGGGATGGGTTGAATCTTGATCATCTAAAGCCTGGAATTTCTTTTCCCATGAGAGCTCAATGCCTAAAGCGCTATGTGTCACATTATTAATGGCATTTTTTCATACATTCTTTAACAAAGTAAACTGCTGCACATACATTGGAACTAGATTACATCTGCTTAATAGAAAAGCTAAACTTGGCCATTTATTTATTGAATAAAATTGCATACAGCTCAGCAAATAACTGGATGCTTTACAAAGCAATAAAATACGTTCTTAAAAAAATAAACACCCCATCCCATTCTGTTATGCAGTGTAAGGGAACAGGACTGAAAGGACAGACACAATGGCTCAGTGATAAGCACTACAGCCTTGCAGCGCTGGGGACCTGGGCTCAAGTCCCATCCAGGTCAACATCTGCAAAGAGTTTATATATTCTTTCTGTGTTTGTGTGGGTTTCCTCCGGGTCCTCTGGGTCCTCCAGTTTCCAAAACATACTGGTAGGTTGATTATATTGTGAGCCCCATGGGGACAGGGACTCATTTGGCAAACTCTGTGCAGCACTGTGTGATCTGGGAGTGCTTTATAATTGTACTTCAGCAGACTGTTACACTGTTGCTTGACTGAGAGCCATGGGAGCTTCTCAGAGGCCTTGATAGTAATTGATCATTGCTTCCTGAAGACATCACAAGTGGCAACGGCCTAGACCAAGATGGTAGAGCCACTAGGTTGGGTATGGCTGTAGCACTTAAATGGTTAACAAGCAAGATGGCTGCCAGCATCAATGGAGGGTGTTGGTGGCCATAAACCTTCTCCATCTACCAAAGGCAATGACAACAAGCTGTACATATAAGAGAGCGCTGCTAAAAGGTTAAAATATAATGTTATTTATCCCACATAATGAATGCTTCATACACTGCATTATTTAGAATGATATGTGTTCCCATATGCACAGAAAACTTTCACTACAATAAAATATATCAAAAACAATTTAAAGGACACATACCATCAGATGTACTGATGGAATACTGCCCTAATTTACATGCTCTTCATCTGTTCCAGGGATGGCACTGATCATTATGTCCACCAATGGGACAAATCTTCTGAAAATGAGTTTTTAAAGTAATGCAATAATTATGCCTACGTCACCTCTTGGCTTTAAAATTGATGCACGCCCCCCACTCTGGCTCATTTGCATAATTTTATAAACTCCTTTTTAGAATATTTGTGCCGTTCGTGGACATAATAAAAACAGTGCCATCCCCTGGAACAGATGCCGAGCATGTAAGTTATCTGATGTCAATCTGATGCTAGATGACCTTTAAATGTCATATTTCCATAATCATTATTGTGTTTTCTGAAATCCCAAAAAACTATTGCCAGAATAACTTACTATTTTCCAAATCCACCTAAAAAAATGTTTTTTTTTCTTACGGTTTCCAATACATTATATATAACATATTATTTTATATGTACAAAATATCAGGTACAAAATATCTAAAAAAGATAAATAAGAAAAGCCACAACTAAAAACCTCCATCAAGAGATTTAGTCTATTTAGTCACGTTTTTAAATGTACAATTATATGTTAGCATCCTAATAGATACATAATATTCTCTAGGCACAGAATGGTTGCCACAGCAATTGTATTGTTCAGCGTGCACAATGGTCAGATAGCAGATAAGGACAAAGCATCTGGTATATACTGAGGACGCATAAACTTCATACATTATACACAGGTCTATAAAGTCCAACCTATTATCCTACATTGTTGACCTAGAGAAAGGCAAAAAGATATAAAAGGATGACGCATAGGAGTAATTTAGAAATCTCTCATCTATTTCTCTTTTTTTAATACAACTTCTTTAGGTTAGAAAATAAGATCTACAGTTTGTCTTTATTCAACCTTATCTATTATGGTATAATAATAATTCTTTATTTATATAGCACCTACAGATTATGCAGCACTGCACAGAGTTTGCCAAATAGGTCCCTGTCCCCATGGGGCTCACAATCTTTTTTTTTTTTTTTTTTGTTAGGATCACATATACCGTATATACATATTTTACCTATATTAACCCACAAGCCTAATTTCATGTTGGGGACTAGAAGTTCTAACACTCGAATTGATATTTGGTTTCTATTTAATCCTATGCTGCCAGCTACTTCCTTCCAAGTTGTCAGGGAGTGTTGTAATGTAGGCAGGGTAGGGTAAGATGTTGGGTGCCCCAAAAAAGCTGTTTCCATTATAACTTTTATTGATCTCCCATCAACGACGCTCTCCTCTAGCCTCATCCATTTATGATTTCCTACTGGATTCTCTCAGCATTCTCTCCAAAGAGACCCCTTTTTAAGCGGGTAGTACAAACTTACTTTTGCCACTCGTGGTTGCTTATCGTTCCATGCAAAATTATTCAACATTGGGGCTCATTTACTAAGGGTAAGTGTATTAAGGGTCCGAACGCTGCACTTTTGTCTGATTTCCGGAATATTTCCGATTTGCAACGAATTGCCCTGGGATTTTGGCGCACGCTATCGGATTGTGTCACATTGGTGTCAATTTTCATGCGACAGAAATCGGGGGCGTGGCCATCGGACAACCCAACGGATTCGGAAAAACCGTGGAATTTAAAAAATTTGTGTCCCTAGATCAGCACTTACATGCACCGGGATAAAGAAGGTGAACTCCGGCGGACCTCAGCGCAGCAGCGACACCTGCTGGATATCGGGCGCACAGACCTTAGTGAATCCCGGCAGACCTGAATCAGCGTCGGACAACGCACAGCTAAATCGCAACTGGACAGGGTGAGTAAAAGTGCCCCATTGTCTGGATTTCTTTTAAGGCTTTATTTGAAATTAATACCTGAAGGCAGCGGAAAACATACAAGATCCTTGGTAAAGCTGTCATTTTGCAAAATTGGATTCTTGCCACCCAAGATAGATGTATATTTCCTAGTTTATCAAAGTCAGTTTTAAGACTTGTTTCCAACTTGATTAGATTCTTTTTAATAGTTTCATTTATTGATGGACACAATAAGATTCCTATTTTATTCCTTCTGGTCTCCAAGTTATGCTACAGAAACTCAACATATCCCAGCATGTTATGGGAGGAATATTTATCGGCAAAGCAACAGATTTTTTTTTTATGTTCAGTTTATAATATGATATATTTGAAAAAAGCCTTAGGTTCAGTAACAGATTAAGAGGTGACTTTTCAGGGTTATGACACGTGATGACATCATCAGCATACAGAGAAATTGTATGTCTTTCGCACCCCACTGGGATATTCACAATTTCTAGATTAGATCTTACACTTTCCACCAGGGGCTCCATTATTAGAGCAAATCTTAGTGGAGATAAAGGGCAACCTTGGCGAGTGCCATTGGAGATATCAAAAGCAAAAAACCTGAAACCAAGACCCTCACTGAGGGAGCAGAGTAAAGAGCCAAAATTGCCTTTTGTATCTGGTCAACTATACCAAATTTGGTCAGGACCTCCTTTAGGCAGCCCCTGTGCACCCTGTCGAAGGCCTTTTCGGCAGCCGGGCACCCAAGGACCATGCTGCCCAATAATTAGTGTAATGTAGAGATGAGCGAGCACTAAAATGCTCGGGTACTCGTTATTCGAGACGAACTTTTCCCGATGCTCGAGTGCTCGTCTCGAATAACGAACCCCATTGAAGTCAATGGGAGACTCGAGCATTTTTCAAGGGGACCAGGCTCTGCACAGGGAAGCTTGGCCAAACACCTGGAACCTCAGAAAAGGATGGAACACCACGGAAATGGAGACAGGAAAACAGAGGGGCAGCATGCATGGATGCCTCGAGGCTGCTTATGCACCATTATGCCAAAATTATGGCAACAGCATGGCCATGGAGACAGAGTGGACAGAATGAGATACAGATAGCATCTAACAGCAATAATTGCCCTGACACTATAGGGACGCATGCAGAGGCAGCGCGCACAGCAGGCTAGAGAGTGGTCATGGCGACATACCCTAAATGGACTCAGCTTCAAACCAATGGGTGGCAGAGAGGAACCAAAGAGGTGTAGCAGAGCGCTCAAATAATTCGGTACATGATAAAAGTTTGCCAGTATATTTTGTGGATCACAGAGCGGGTGGCGACAAAGTTAACATGGAAGCCATGAAAACAACCCAAAATTCTGCTTGAACACAGCTCGTTTTTGATAAGGGGGACCATGTATGGAGGCAGTGAACTAGTATAGATTAAAGGTGCTGCAGTAAAACTATGTTAGTTGGATTCTTGGCATGGAGCTGGCGCTCCGCTCTGCAGCGAGCTTTCGCCAATCCAAGCCCTGTCTCTAGGCTACTCCCCAAACAGCACTTCTAAGAACCTTTTGATAAGATCAAGTTGTAAGTAGACGTTCTTATGTAAGTTAGGCATATGCCGGGTGAGGGGAATGTCAATCAGATGCGCAAGAAGCGCTGAAATAATATCGGTAAATGATAAAAGTTTGAAGTATATTTTGTGGATTACCAGCAGGGTGGCGACAAAGTTAACAAGTTTGATGGAATGCCCTGTAATAGCTCTGGGCGGTGTGGCCTTTTATTGCCTAGGCTCAGCAGTTTGAGCACCGCCTGCTGTCGCTTAGCGACGGCACTGTGCTGCGCGCCTAGAGCTACCGACTGATGGCGCCATGCCCACGGATGGTAATTCGGAGGAGGAGGAGGTGAGTAGGGTGGGGGAGGTATAGTAGGCCTTGAGACCTGGACCGAGGTAGGCCCCGCAATTTCTGCGTCGGCAGTATATGACCAGCCCAGGGTCAGACTCGGTCCCAGCCTGCACCAAGTTAAGTGTGTAGCGTTCTTATAGTTTGGGATATGGCGTGGGTGAGGGGAATGTAACAGATGCGCAAGAACGTCTGATGCGCATGGAGCTGGCGCTCGCGCCAGCGCATGCTTTCGCCCAATCCAAGCCCTGTCTCTAGGCTACTCCCAAACAGCATTCTAAGAACCTTTTGTATAAGATCAAGTGTAGTAGCGTCTTATAAGTTAGGATATGCCGGGTGAGGGAATGTAAACGTGACGCAAGAAGCGCTGAATAATATTGGTAATGAGTAAAAGTTTGCCAGTATATTTTGTGGATAACACCAGCAGTGGTGGCGACAAAGTTAACAACTTTGATGTGGAATCCATGAAAAAACCCAAATTTCTGCCTGACACACCTCGTTTGATAAAGGGACATGTATGGAGGCGCTATGGACGACTTTGGAGGTTAGGGGGTAGCAGAGCGACAACGTGTGAGGTGCTATGGAGACAATGTAATTTGGATAGTGCCTGTATGTGGCAGTCCAAAATATTTCACCACGAGGAGCAGGTAGGTGCCTCCAGTAAAATGGAATAGATTGAGTGCCTGTATGTGCAGTCCCAAAAAATTTTCAAACCAGAGGAGTCAGTTAGGTGGCCCTCCAGAAAAATTGAATAGATGAGTGCCTGTATGTGCACTCCCAAAAATTGTTTAAAAATCAGAGGACTGAGGAGCCGACCACGCCGAAAGATAAGTCGGAGAGGGTGGCACTCGACGAAAGGAAAAACAGTTTCGAGTACGCTAATGCTCGAACGAGCATCAAGCTCGGACGAGCATGTTCGCTCATCTCTAGTGTAATGTTCAAATTTTATTTTCCATGGAAAGAAAAAAGACTCTGTATGCCTGTAAATTGGCCTGCTATGGAAAAGTATTTAGAAGAAGTTTCTCCCATGACCCATGATATTATGTACCCCCATACTGGCCCACAAGATGAATAGAGGAATCCAGCGGTGGACCCTAGAGCTTGGTGGGCCCCCGAGGCCTTCTTGAGCTATGCAGAATACTCACAGTACATCATACATATATTATTCAGCATGCAGCATTTCAACCACCCTAGTAATATGGGCAGATTATTAACAAACTCCTCAGATTATTTTTAGATACCGTGGAAGCATTGGATGACAGAGACCTAACAAAGGAAGATCTTCCCTCCATGGGTCCACCGTCTCAATCATGCTGCAGACCCCAATCACATTTCAGTATCTTTCTACTACATGAGGACTGCTACTTTATGGGGATTTATTACTGGCTCCCAGAGAGAATAAGTTAAAGGTACATGGCCAGCTAGTTACTCCTAGGACCTTAACAGTCCAAGGCAATGGCTAGAAAGCAAGTTATGGGTCAGCTATGTGCACAGTGGTTGGCCTCAGAAAAGATCGGGACATCGGGACTCCAGCCCGGCACTTATTTACCTAGATCCCAATGTCTAATACTTAATAATTTATGCACAATTTTTTTCATTTCCCATTAATAGTCATTTAGTTTTGATGACAATTTGCTGCTGGTTCTCTAGAAACAAGTAAATATTTGTGTGCTGAAGCATCAGCAAATCTCAATGTGAGAATATCATAGCATTTAGCTCTTACACCTACTGAAGTTAGCAGTGCTGAGTCTAGAAAAAACTGGCTATGATATTATGAAGCCTGCAGGAAGTGTAAAATATACATATCAGCTCAAACTGTGGTTAGAGGTTATGTTACTACTCACATAGACACATATGAGGGTTTATTTGGAAAATATACCTGGAAGGATAAATGTAAGTGTATCCACACTTTTATTCTTCCCCTCGATCTCACCACCCAGTATAGTATGACATTACTGCATGCTTGGGTTAGAGCTGGCATGGCCACCAAACCACCCCAGGAGGGTGTTTAATAATTGAACCCCCGCGTGCACGCTATGGAGGTTACATACACTTTTTAAATATTTTAAGTGAAGTTGTTTCATACCAATTTGACAAGAATTTTCATGCTTCCCTGATGACCATATAAAAATAGGTTTATCCATCCTCATCATGACCCAAATTTATTTTATAATAGACAATAGGAGAGAACTACTTAATGTACCCTTGCTGAGCCAAAGTGACAACACAGAGACAAAAGCAGGGCAAACAAACAGAGAAGAAAAGTTGTACAAATACAGTTCAGAACCCAGAGGACAATGCAGTAAAGAATCTACAGACAAACAAATGGTCAGAAGACAAGCAAGGGTCAGAAGATTAAACAATACGAAAGTCCAGAAAACACTTCAAAGAAGACTTATAGTAAGCACTGGGAAGTGGACAGTCAATCCTCTTACGAGATATGAAAGTCTTGGCACAGAGAGGGATTGGACTGGCCCCCTGACATCCAGACAAACTAGGCTAGCACGGGAAGAAAATGAGTGGAGGAGGCATCTATCCATCACAGCTAGCTTAGCCATCTTTAGCCCAGAACAAAGTCAACAGGACACAGACAGATGTAATGGAAATAAATAGAGTCCAAGAGTTAAATAAGGCAGTGGTCAGACTAGTACAGGACAGAATGCAAGCTAAGTACAAAATCAAAGTCAGCAGCACATCTTCTGTCTTACTTTATTGGCAGAGGATGGCGCTGCAGCCCAAATGGGCACAGCCAGGGATCTGGACTAATAACCCCTCCAAAAATAACAAAGAAATGGCAGCACTCCGAGGTAACTTGAGTGAATAAAGTACTAGTTTATTTCAACATGTGCCAAGCTACGTTTCGGCTCCTATATATAAAGCATTGATTATTTTACCCTAGTCACAAAATCACCCTTTTGCCAGGTGGGAATTATGGTTTACAGACTGATGTAAAACCAATAGAAAATTTTGTAAGGGCAGTCAGTTACATATAAAAATTGATAAAGATTCCCATTGGCTCAAATACATTTCCTACATTGTATTAGAATTTTTTCTTGTCCCTTTAGTGTGAATTAATATATTGGAATCTTATGGTTTGTTTTAATAATCCTTGACAAAGCTCTTTAGTGATAATCCCCTGATCAAATGCATGCTTTGACATTTCTTGTAATCCTTACGCTCATATAAATCAGCTGGCCGTACCAAAATAGTTCCCCCTTTATCAGCTCACTTAAAGTCCATACTGTTTACTGTTTTCCCCTCTTTCATTACTTTTCTCTCTACTTTTGCCAAGTTTTCACTGTATGTTGTTTCTTGATGTGATCAAGAAATTTACCAGTTGCTTGCTCATCCACGATTTTCAGAATTTCCATTAATTTGGTTTTGCTGAGAACACATTTAAAGAGAGCTGGATTGGAAGATTTTGCTAAATATTTGTTCAAATTTACTTTTCTGTTGAGGAAATGTGAGTTTTTGTCAACAGAAAACTTTTTTTTTCCTGATTTTCCTTTTTTTAACGTTTTGCTCAAAAATTATTAGTTAGCCCGAAATACGGAGAAGATGAAAACTTAGCAGCAAATACCTCCTTCTTATGTCAAATCCAAAGAAGAAACTTACAAAGAATCCTTTCAAATAGAATAGCTACAGGACCGCTATACTCCCTCTGGACCTCATACAGGAATTGTAACTCTCTGGTTACAATAAGGAGACTTACAGTAAGCACTGAGAAGTGGACAGTCAATCCGCTTATAAGATATGAAAGTTTTGGTACAGAGAGGGATTGGACTGGCCCCCTGACATCCAGACAAACTAGACTAGCAGGGGAAGAAAATGAGTGGAGGAGGCATCTATCCATCACAGCTAGCTTAGCCATCTTCAGCCTAGAACAAAGTCAACAGGAAACAGGCAGATGTAATTTGTAATTGAGAGGCCAAGAGTTAAATAATACAGTGATCAGACTAGTACAGGACAGAATGCAAGCTAAGTACAAAATCAAATGAAGTGCAACTACACTTTTATTTTTCCTACACGATAAGGCAGTGGTCAGACTAGTACAGTCAGCAGTACATCTTATGTCGTACTTTGTTGGCAGAGGATGGTGCTGCAGCCCAAATGGGTATGGATATATATATATATATATATATATATATATATATAATACGGAGATGATGAAAACTTAGCAGCAAATACCTCCTTCTTATGTCCAATCCAAAGAAGAAACTCACAAAGGATCCTTTCAGACAGAATAGCTACAGGACCGCTATACTCCCTCTGGACCTCATACAGGAATTGTAACTCTCCGGTGTATCCTGTGTGCACCCACCATCTGGTGCCTCCGGAAACTGAGCCTATCCAAAATAGAGATGGTAGTCCACTGTGTAATCTTCTGGGATTAGAGAGGAAAGCATTGCAAATAGTATAATACAGTCAGCATTTCAGTGATTTATTATACTCACAAACCAAAGGAAATATAGTCATTAATAAAATCAACATTAAAAAGTCCACCAGTGGTGCGAAAAGGAGCAGTGATGCAATGATCCACACTCAGGCCCAACTTGAGTTCCGCTTAGCTGTGTTCACATAGTTGTGTAACGGCATTCTGGGCATGAAGAAGTGCATTTCATTAGGATGTCTGGTTCTTGAAGGATATTTGGCACATGGCCTATAGTGAGTTGTTGCAAATACATTTCGATTGGAGGAAATATTGTAACTAGAAATAGAAATAGAGATCTACTACTAGACTTTAAGAGGACCTTTCAGCAGGTCCATCAAACTGAATGATGTACCTCTAGGGAGGTCAATTTGGTATTTTATTCTTAAAAGTGAGAAATATGCAAATATAGAGCATCAATGGTTCCAAGTCAAAATGAATATAACCGACAGAGAGTTCCTTTAAGGGCTTGTGGAATTTGTCACACTATTTGTTTATATGCAAAAGTAGTTATTTTTATTTTTTTAACAAATAAAGTAAAATAAATGAATTTGATAACACTGTAATTACACTGAGTTCTAGAAAAAATGAACATGTCATTTATACCTCACGCTTAACTTCATAAAGATAAAACATTATATATACTGTATGTTAAATGTACCAATCAAAGCACAAATATCTTTCAAGAAACAATGGGAGTATTTTATCATGAAGAGACTTTTGAATGCGATTTTCCCACTAAAGAAAATTCTCACATCTCAATCCCCTAGTGATGTTTACACAATAAAGATCATTTTAACCCCTTACTTTACAATTTTACAAAGTATTATTGCTGTTTTAGCTCCTATCACTCCCTAGGATGCTCAGTGCGTGTGAGAGGGGACTCTCTAAGCAGACACATTATGATCCATCTAGTTCTGTTTGGTGACAATGTGGTTAGATTATCAGGGTTCAGGTTTATATACACTTTCATCTGGCTTCTGACATTGTACTTACACAGTTACGCATATAAAGAGAGAAATGAGATAGATCAGAGATGATGAGATGCATGACAGGCCTATTACACAGAGGCTGACAGACTTTTACACTGTCAGCCCTGCTACATATCTGTTCTCACAGATACGTGCCTGCCTCCCCGTTCCCCTGGATCAATTATCTGCCTGGAGTTTGTAGTTTTCAGATGCTCTCTGCTCACAATGGGGGTCATTTACTAAGGGCCCGATTCGCGGTTTCCCAACGCGTTACTCGAATATTTCCATTTTGCGCCGATTTTCCCTGAATTGCCCCGGGCTTTTGGCGCACGTGATCGGATTGTGGCGCATCGGCGCTGGCATGCACTCAACGGAAATCGGGGGCGTGGCCGAACAAAAACCCGACGGATTCGGAAAAACCACCGCATTTTTTAAAAAAAACTGCTTTAATGAATCCTGGCCGGACCCAAATCCACCGCAGAGAACGCGCCGCTGGATCGCGAATGGACCGGGTAAGCAAATCTGCCCCAATGTGTTTTCTGGCAGGAAGTGATCAGTGTCTGTGAGATTGGTCCTGGACTGCAGGTGGCAGAGAGAGAGAGACATAAATCTCAGCAGCACGGCTATCACACAGAAAACCAAGATGGCACCCAATCCCTAAATCAGAAGTTACACAGGGTCGTGTCTAGGGGCAACTAAAATTGTGTACAGCAGGACTGATAGAGACAGGTTGGACTTATATCTGTAAAATGCTGCATTAATAACAGTGAATTAGAGAATGTGTTATTTTGTTATAATTGTGGCAAATGTATATTTCTTTCCTGAAATATTTCTTCACTTCATTCACAAAACTCTTACTAGAGGTGAATTGTGACTTTTAAAAGTCGAATTGATAAATGTTGTACATCATATGTCTGTTAAGGTGGAGGGGGCTCACTGGCTGAGAAAATGCAAAATGCAGAAAACACCCAGTGCTAGCACGGTCATCAGTGCTGGCATTAATTGCAGGAGTTAACCTGTTAAATACCTCCGGCAAAGCTACCATCTTGGATCAAATCATCGCTCCTTGTGATGTCATCGGGGAGCGACAATCTGTTTCCATGACAGCCTGAAGTCTACGTAAGTCTGTGTGTGCCGGTGGCACACTGTAACAGACCATCTGCAAAATCCACATATATTGGGGGACATGTATCATAGTTGTTTTTTTCTATGGTGTATATTTGAGGCATTTGGAAGGTCTTTTATTGCGCCTTATGTATACGATCCTGTCTTTTTTCTTGTGATGCATGTTTAGTTTTTCTTATACTGGCAGGTATAAATTTGGCAAAAACCAAATGCAATAACGAAAAAAGGTCATTGGTGGCATGCTGTTAAAAGACAGCTAACAACATCTACTTTTCTATGATATATTGACCCAAATGTATCACAGCGACAAAAATAGTAAATCTATATGTAAACATTAGTGATGAGTGAGCACTAAAATGCTCGGGTACTCGTTATTCGAGACGAACTTTTCCCGATGCTCGAGTGCTTGTCTCGAATAACGAGCCCCATTGAAGTCAATGGGAGACTCGAGCATTCCACTGAACCACCACGCTGCCTATACATATGTGTGCCACATTCAATCCTACGGCTGCTTAAAGGGGTTGTCCCACCCTTATTAAAGCCCCTGCACCAGTTTTTTTGGTCAGATTTTGCATATTCTTTTTAGTGCAAACTGTTTGTACATGTATTAATATAGTGTCACTGACACTTGGAGCAGCATGTAACATATTGTGTCGCGGCGGCACTATACCACCCGTGATACATAAAATTCTTCACCTGACAGGGTGTTCCGCTGCACAGTCAGAACCAAGCAACAGATTATCAAGAACTGGTGTCGCATGCCCTAAGTTAAGGTGCACCAAAAAAAATTTGGTTCACCCGCCTGTTGGCAGTGAGGGGACGCCAGATTCATGTGCCCCAAATTCATAATCTGGCCCTTCTGCACAGTAAACAGGCAAACTGCATTTTTTTTTCTAATGTGGGCCCATTTGGTAAAAATCATTTTTACTTTTTACATGTTGAAAAAAAACTGCAACAGTGGCAGATATACCACCTGTGCTGTCGCGTCCTGTCATAAGCATGACTATATTTGGTGTAGTCTGACGTAGAACTGACCTTTTAATTCATCTTTGTTGCCCGTTTCACATATGGGTTTGAACTACCTGCTGCCAGACAATGGAACCAATGAATTAGGCTGGTGCCTTGTGCCTTGACCTTGTTATTCTGGCCAGTTTTGGATGCAAAGGGTCAAAAAGTAGCAAATTCTCTTTTTTGCTCCCCTGGAATTGCGACCTTTCCAATCCTTGTATAACAGAAAACGGCACACAAGGATCAATTCGGGGGCCAATATTGCCAGTTATGGCACATTTGTGTGAAACACATTCTAGGTCACTGTTCACATGTATTTTTAAAGTCAAAGGAAATAGTGAAGGAAATATTGAATAAGCCATGATTTTGGTTACAAAAATATCAATTTATTAATGAAATTCAGCAGTCATTCATTTTCTATTAAGGAACCATATTTACAACCATTAAAGGCACCTACCTCCACAGATCTACTATTAAGTAGATCCAGTGGTAGGTGCATCTAATGTATGTAAGGATGGCCCTTTTAGGGCTAATCCTTCACTTCACTACATCTTTTTATTATTTTACTCAGGAAATGCTAATTTTCTAAAGAGGCTACTGGGGCGTGGAGTAGCAGGAGTTGAGCTACACGGCACGCTACTCTCCACACCCGTAGCCTCTTGATCCTCCTACCATATCGCTTCAGCGCGCAGCTCCGCGAAACGGAGTTCTGCGCATGTGTAGCTGCTGGATTTGTGTAGCCACTGGCCTGTGTTCTGCGCATTTGCAGAACTCTGGTTTCGTGGATAGTGCAGCAGCTCCTCTACTGCACTTTGAAGCTATATGGTAGGAAGATGAAGAGGCTACTGGGGCGTGGAGTAGCCGCACCGTGTAGCCTCCCGCTCCGGCTACTCCGCGCCCAGTAGCCTCTTTAGAAACTTTGCATATTCCCTGAGTAAAGATAATAAAAGATATCCTTAGATATTTTACCTTAATACGTTAGATCCATGGTGGTAGGTTTTCCTTTAAGAGACAAAGACAAAGAGGGTCACGCTACTCACTTCATCAGACTTTTCCGCCGTTTTCGGGGATGGCATGACTTGTACTGGTATTTAACAGTTGTCTGCGCTGGGATTGTGCCACATGCGATTGATTTGGTCACAGCTGTGCTGGCTTCCATGGGACCAAAATTAGGGAAGTGCCATTACGATCTGGCTGATTGGGACTGAGTGCAGGACTGAACTTTCAATTGTGTCACAAGCCCCAACACTTACATGCACCAGGAAGAAGAAGGTCCGGCAGACCTGAGCGGTGGAAGCGACCACATGCAGGATATATTCACTAATTCACATTAGTGAATCGCAGGCACAGTGTAATAGCCCGGACAATGCCACTTCCGTGAATCAGCTAAGGGTAAGTAAATGTGCCCAGAGATTTAAATATACAGTGCCTTGCCAAAATTTGGACCCACCCTTGAACTTTTCTTTCTTTTGCCCATTTCAGACTTCAAACAGAAAGATATAAAATTTGAATTTTTTTTGGTGAACAATCAGCAACAAGTGACACATTTGGGAAGTTGAACAAAATTTATTGGATATTTTAAACTTTTGTAAAAAAATAATAATGAAAAGTGGGGCGTGTAATATTACTCGCCTCCTAAGTTAATACTTTGCGTGCTCCTTTTTTTGCTGCGATTACGCTGCTTGGGGTAAACCATCTTCCAGAAAATGAACTGATTACTGAAATTTCACATGATGCATTGTAATTATATGCTCGAACGAGCATCAAGCTCGGACGAGTATGTTCGCTCATCTCTAGTAAACATCTCTGGTTTATCACGCTGGACTTTCATGGTAGATTTCCTTTTAGGCTACATTCAGACGATGTAGTACGGCGGGCATACATTGGCGCTGTGGAGAGGAGCAGGGAAGGAGCGCAGCTCAGCCCCGCCCTTCTCCACAGGCATATACAGCGCACGCTGCCGTATTACGTAGAAAGATAGGACATGTCCTATCTTTCTACATGCTACGGAGCGGTACGGTGCCACACGTGTCCTGCACCATACCGCTCCCGTACAGGGTCGAGAGCACATAGAAGTGTATGGGGGACGTATATTAGGCATATATACGTCGGCCGTATATACGTCCCCCATACATGTGTGTGAATGTAGCTTATGGTCACAGTGAATGTTGCAGTTACCTTGTCCCAATCTGTACAGCAAAGCTACCTTGCTCTAGTGCTAGTATGGACACTGATACATTTCAAGGTTTATTCTATAGCCAAGGCTTCATATTGTATATAAGACATCACCAGTTTAACTCATTCATATAACGTGATTTGAACAATAAGTTATTATCTTTTGATACATTTCCTTTAATGCGTCAAGCCTAGAGTAATATGCATTAAACATTGTGTATTGAAAAGTAATTGAAAGAGCTGTCAGGAGTCAGCAGTTCATCTAGCAGTGATCTTCTGTGTCAGGCAGCAGGATGCAGGAAAGCAATGCTGAGGTCAGGACACGGCTCCAGTCAGTCCCGTCTGAATGGGATTTAAAGCTCTAGGGATCCAGCTGCTCCCTACCAGCACAGTCAGGAAAGCGCTTTATCAGTCTACTGTCATCTTTATTATCTTATTCAGCCATATTATTTAAAAGACGTGTATTCCTAAAGAGATAGAGGTAATGCCTTAGAGAGCCTCGGCCTCCATTAAAACATTTAGGTGAATGGATTCAATGCTGGGAGAAAAGTCAAAAGATTTGATATATTTCATTTCTATGAAGACGTTCTTTGTATCTTGTTAAGCCCCGGCTGTGAGACAAAGCAAAAGAGACACAATTTAATCAAATTTGTAATTTTTTGATTTCTCTATATTATTTGAGTAAGGTTATTGTACACTATAGTTCCCTTATGTTCAGATACAGAAAAATAAAAAAAAAATTGTAACCAAGGAAATTGATGATATATTTTGTAAAGATTTTTCAATTTTTTGTGAACATTATTAACAGCTTTGTATACAGTCAATCTGGCAGATGATTTAAAGTGGTGACTAAAAACTATATATATATATATAAAAGCATTCTTCAGGGAATATTTGTACATTTCAATATGCATTGAAGATTAACGATTAGTGATGATATAGGAGGAAGAGTGAAAGAAGTGGAATAATGCTGCCATCTAGTGAAGAAAGGATCAGTTTGGTGCTTTATGAAACTGAAGAATTTAGAGGCACGTAAAAAAATTGCTATAACAATGCCTACTTTATAGAGCTGATAATAAATGAAGATATACAATACAAGCATGTACATTTAAGGGATATTGTCATCTGGGCATGGACCTTTCATTAATCTCATCTCCCATATATATACATTTCTTTAATTAGAAGTTATTAACTGATCATTTCCCATATATGTAGTCATATAGACACTTAGAAACAAAAGATGGTTGTCCTTGGATACAACCACCTCCGCTAGAGGGATTGCACAAAGAAACAAATTGTTTTTGTATATGAAATGTTCAGGAGTTACTGCATGTCCCACAACCATTCTAAGGTCATGGACACATATTTTAGGTAGTGGAGAACCTCAATAATGCATTTCTGTCCACTCCTGCCAGAGTGAGGGTGGTAGTATCCAAGGACAGCTATCTCATTTCTAGGGGACAACATGGCTACATTTATCAGAAATGACCATCACACAGGTTATTATTTTTTAATAATATCCAATTGAAGGAACGCATGTATATGGCAGATGAATTAAATAATATGTGTATGACCAGATGGGAATAGCCCTTTAATGTTATAAAAAAAATTCAATGTGAACGACATGTTTCTGATTCCAAAAAAAGTCTGTAATTATCAGTATGTTTAAGGCGTATTATTATCTTAGACAATGGCATAAAGAGGCAAAAGATGTAATTCCAGAGCAAGGCTCCACAACCCTGTGTGACCGGTGATACAATTTCTTGTTTCTGGTTCCAGGCAGAAATTGATTCATTGGCTCCTAAAGATGGAGGGAGTTATGATAATAATTATAAATAATTATTCCTTTATATATATACATAGCGCTTACAGATTGCGCAGAGCTAAAAAGAACCTGCAAAATCAGTCCCTGTCCCCATGGGGCTAACAATCTAATAAACCTACCAGTATGTTTTGGGAGTGTGGGAGAAAACTGAAGCATGCAAACACAATGAGAACATATAAACTCTTTGCAGATGTTGACCTGGATGGGACTTGAACCCAGGACCCCAGCGCTGCAAGGCTGTAGTGCTAACCACTGAACCACCAAGCTGCCTATACATATGTGTGCCACTTTTCCATTCAATCCTACGGCTGCTTAAAGGGGTTGTCCCACACTTATTAAAGCCCCTGCACCAGTTTTTTTTGTCAGATTTTGATAATTCTTTTTAGTGCAAACTGTTTGTACATGTATTAATATAGTGTCACTGACACATTTGAGCAGCATGTAACATATTTGTGTCGCGGCTGCACTATACCCGATGATACATAAAATTCTTCACTGAAAGGGTGTTCCGCTGCACAGTCAGACCAAGCAACAGATTTATCAAGAACTGTGTCGCATGCCCTAAGTTAAAGGTGCACCAAAAAAAATTTGGTTCACCCCGTTGGAGCAGTGGAGGGGACGCCAGATTCATGTGCCCCAATTCAAGAATCTGGCACCTTCTGCACAGTACACAGGCAAACTGCATTTTTTTTTCATTAATGTGGGCCCATTTCTGGTAAAAATCATTTTTACTGTTTTACATGTTGAAAAAAACTGCAACAGTGGCAGATATACCCTGTGCTGTCGCCGTTCCTGGTCATAAGCATGACTATATTTGGTGTAGTCTGACGTAAGAACTGACCTTTATAATTCATCTTTGTTGCCCGTTCACATTATGGGTTGCAACTACCTGCTGCCAGACAATGGAACCAATGAATTAGGGCTGGTGCCTTGTGCCTTGACCTGTGTTAATTCTGGCCAGTTCTGGATGCAAAAGGGTCAAAAAGTAGCAAATTCTCTTTTTTGCTCCCCTGGAATTGCGACCTTTCCAATCCTTGTATAACAGAAAACGGCCACACAAGGCATCACATATCGGGGCCAATATTGCCAGTTATGGCACACTTTGTGTGAAACAACATTCTAGGGTCACTGTTCACATGTATTTTTAAAGCAATCAAAGGAAATAGTGAAAGGAAATATTGAATAAGCCATGATTTTGTTACAAAAATATCATTTATTAATGAAATTCAGTCATTCATTTTCTATTAAGGAACCATATTTACACCATTTAAAGGCAACCTACCTCCACAGATCTACCTATTAAGGTAGATCCAGTGGTAGGTGCATCTAATGTATGTAAGGATGGCCCTTTTTAGGGCTAATCCTTCACTTCACTACATCTTTTATTATCTTTACTCAGGGAATAAGCTAATTTTCTAAAGAGGCTACTGGGGCGTGGAGTAGCAGGAGTTGAGGCTACACGGCACGGCTACTCCACACCCCGGTAGCCTCTTTGATCCTCCTACCATATCGCTTCAGCGCGCAGCTCCGCGAAACCGGAGTTCTGCGCATGTGTAGCTGCTGGATTTGTGTAGCCACTGGCCTGTGTTCTGCGCATTTGCAGAACTCTGGTTTCGTGGATGAGTGCATGCAGCTCCTCGTAGCTGCACTTTGAAGCTATATGGTAGGAAGATGAAAGAGGCTACTGGGGCGTGGAGTAGCCGCACCGTGTAGCCTCCGCTCCGGCTACTCCACGCCCCAGTAGCCTCTTTAGAAACTTTGCATATTCCCTGAGTAAAGATATAAGTATAAGATTTACCTTAATAGGTAGATCCATGGTGGTAGGTTTCCTTTAAGAGACAAAGAGACAAAGAGGGTCGCGCTACTCACTTTCATCAGACTTTTCCGCCGTTTTCGGGGATGGCATGACTTGTACTGGTATTTAACAGTTGTCTGCGCTGGGATTGTGCCACATGCGATTGATTTCTGTCACAGCTGTGCTGGCTTCCATGGGACCAAAATTAGGGGAAGTGCCATCGGACGATCTGGCTGATTGGGACTGAGTGCAGGACTGAACTTTCAAATTGTGTCACAAGCCCAAACACTTACATGCACCAGGAAGAAGAAGGTCCGGCAGACCTGAGCGGGGAAGCGACACATGCAGGATATCATTCACTATTCACATTAGTGAATCGCAGCACAGTGTAATAGCACCGGACAATGCACTTCCGGTGAACTCAAGCTGAAGGGTAAGTAAATGTGCCCCAGAGATTTAAATATACAGTGCCTTGCCAAAATATTTGACCCCCTTGAACTTTTCTTTCTTTTGCCACATTTCAGACTTCAAACAGAAAGATATAAAATTTGAATTTTTTTTGGTGAACAATCAGCAACAAGTGGGACACATTTGGGAAGTTGAACAAAATTTATTGGATATTTTAAACTTTTGTAAAAAATAATAAACTGAAAAGTGGGGCGTGTAATATTACTCGACCTCCTTAAGTTAATACTTTGCTGTGCCTCCTTTTGCTGCGATTACAGCTGCTTGGGGTAAATCCATCTTCCAGAAAATGAACTGATTACTGAATATTTCACATGATGCATTGTAATTAGAGATGAGCGAGCACTAAAATGCTCGGGTGCTCGTTATTCGAGACGAACTTTTCCAGATGCTCGAGTGCTCGTCTCGAATAACGAGCCCCATTGAAGTCAATGGGAGACTCGAGCATTTTTCAAAGGGACCATGGTTCGGGAATAAAATGTGTTATTTAATTGAAAAAGAATGTCTTCTGATAAGTTAGCAGATGTATGCAAACATCTGCAATCTATTCTTCACTGTTCCGCGCATATATTATCTCCCGACAAGTTAGCAAATGTGAAGAACAGTGAAGAATAGAATAAAAACAGTGAACACAGGATCATTTAAGTGAAAAACACAGTGAAGAATAGATTACAGATGTTCGGCACATCTGCTTACTTGTCGGGAGAGGAGATACGCTGTCCCGGGATCCGCTGCTCTTCTTCCACTGAAGTCTCCCCGATGTTTCCCTGCTGCCCGATGTCTCCCTGGTGCCCGATGTCTGCCTGCTGCCCGATGTCTCCCTGGTGCCCGATGTCTCCCTGCTGCGCGCGATGTCTCCCTGCTGCGCGCGATGTCTCCCTGCTGCGCCCGATGTGTCTCTGCTGCGCCCGATGTGTCTCTGCTGCGCCAGATGTGTCTCTGCTGCGCCAGATGTGTCTCTGCTGCGCCAGATGTCTCCCTGCTGTGCGATGTCTCCCTGCTGCCGTTCCGCGTGTATCTTCCGACAAGTAAGCAGATGTGCCGAACATCTGTAATCTATTCTTCACTGTGTTCTTCACTTAAATGATCCTGTGTTCACTGTGTTCACTGTTTTTATTCTATTCTTCATTGTTCTTCACTGTGTTTGTTTAATTAAATGCTCGATCTCGAGCAGGGGAAATACTCGACCGAGCAACGAGCCGTTTCGAGTACCTTAATACTCGAACGAGCATCAAGCTCGGACGAGTATACTCGCTCATCTCTAATTGTAATGCATCTTGTTCCAGGACTAAGGCCTTGTCATTGTAAGCTGATCCTATCCACAGAATGAGTTAGGCCTAAGAATAGGGCCAATAATCAACCAACTGGACCACTGTTTCCTATTACTGAATGGTTCCGTTCTGCTCTTATGCCCATTATAAGGGCTTTTGTGGCCAGGGATCATCATGGGTATTATAACTTATATGTAGTTAGACACCCCCCACATGCAGAAGGCTGTGATGCATTGGGGAGGGGGGGAAATTTTCTCAAACTTATTTGAAACTTAACTTTGTGTCTCATTTATGAAGGTTTTCAGACCTCTTTTCAACAATTTTGGGACTTACCTTACTGTGGCCTGTGAAAATAGAGCGGGGTCTTCGAAACAAGGGCAAAATAAGGCATGTGCCTGAAAAATTAAGACACCACATTGTAGCGCACAGTTTAGAACAACTCAATGAAGGTAATTAATCTTTAGTCAGGACATTTGTGTGTGTCTTTTATAGATTTTTCTGATATTTGGACTTGTTTCAATTATCTTAGAGGTTTATATATCAGGTAGCTGAGTCTGTGGGGTTTTCGTAAACATTTTATTAATAAATATCATATACTGCAATTCATTATTATTGCAGTACATGGTAGGAACGATCAGACTGTCTAGGGATAAAGTATTGAGAGGGTCTAAAGGATTGTAAAAAAAAAATAATAGAAACCTTTTATTTTAAAAAAAAACCCTAAAAATATTTAAAAAAAAGCAAAATTCACTTTTTTTTCACCCCCCCCCCTTTTTCCTTAGAACTGATCTTAAAAGAAGTAAACAGCAAAAATCACAAAGATGTTAGGTATTGCAATGCCCAAAAATGCCCAATTGCATCCAAATATAAAAACATCAGCTCATCTTCAGCGTGATTGTACCGAAACCAAAGAATAAAGTGAACATTTGGAGCGCATATTGAAACTCGTAAAAACTGAGCCCACAAGAAAATGACCCAAATGTATAATAATAAATAACGTCACTGAGAAGTAACATTGCATCCTTAAAGGGGTGTTCCTATTACAGCAAATTAATGTTATTATTTCTGTAATTAACAGTTATACAATTTTGCAATATTCTTTCTGTATCTATTCCTCGCTGTTTTCAACAAATCTGCTTGCTGTCATTCTATAGAAAGCTTCTATGTTTACTTCAGTGGACAGAAATCTGACCATGGTCACACAGGAGAGTAATCAGAGCTGTGTGTAAACATAAAAGCTTTCTACAGCAGGACAGCAAGCAGAGATGCAGCCTAGTTGCTATGATGTTACTAAGAATACCAATAGAATAGTACTATGCACACTTTATACCTGATGCATATTAGATTTAACATTCTTTCCTATGTTTTATATGTCATACAAAAAGGTTATTATTAGAGATGAGCGAACATACTCGTCCGAGCTTGATGCTCGTTCGAGCTTGATGCTCGTTCGAGCATTAGCGTACTCGAAACTGCTCGTTGCAGTACTTCGCCCGCTCGAGAAAATGGCATCTCCCGCCGTTTTGCTTTTTATGCATGAATACCAGCAGGCCCTGGTGCACAAGCTGAAACAGTATTTCCCTTCTGACAGCGCTAGCGGCAGAGTGCGTAGTTCTGCGGGACAAGTAGCGAGGGAGAGTAGGCGAGCAGGCAGCTTGTCCAGCACTGGCAAGGGTACGCTTTACAAGGCTTTTGCCAGCTTTATGTCACCCCAGCAAGACACTGTCACCTGTCCCCAGTCTCGGCAGAGTAGGGCTGATCTTTACAGAAAGATGGTGAGGGAGTACGTAGCTGACCATACCATCGTCCTAAATGATCACACAGCTCCCTACAACTACTGGGTTTCAAAGCTGGACATGTGGCACGAACTGGCGCTGTACGCCTTGGAGGTTCTTGCCTGCCCTGCCGCTAGCGTGTTGTCCGAGCGGGTTTTCAGTGCAGCTGGTGGCATCATCACCGATAAGCGTACACGCCTGTCGACTGACAGCGCTGACAGGCTGACGCTTATCAATAAAGCCTGGATTTCTCCGGATTTTCATTCTCCACCAGGTGAAAGAAGCTCAACCTGAATAATGTATGCACTCCTCCTCCTCATTGTCCTCCTTCTCCTCCTCTTTGTACACTAAAGCATAGGAAACTGGCTATTTTTTGCCAGGGCCAACTGGCTCTAGCTATAGCACTCAATCTATTTAATTTTTCTGGAGGACCACCTACTTGCTCCTCTGGTTTGAAAACTTTTTTGGACTGCCACATACAGGCACTATCCAAATTAAATTGTCTCCATAGCAGCCTCCACATGTCGTCTTTTTAGCTGGCTCCACACGTTGTCTCCATTGCTACCTCCACACGTCATCGCCATAGCTGCCTCCAAAAGTCGTCCATATAGCTGCCTCCATACATTGTCTCCTTATCAAACGAACTGTGTCAGGCAGAATTTTGGGTTGTTTTCATGGATTCCACATGAAACTTGTTAACTTTGTCGCCACCCTGCTGTGTAATCCACAAAATATACTGGCAAACTTTTATCATTTACCAATATTATTTCAGCGCTTCTTGCGCATCTGTTTACATTCCCCTCACCCGCCATATCCCAAACTTATAAGAACGCTACTACACTTGATCTTATACAAAAGGTTCTTAGAAGTGCTGTTTGGGGAGTAGCCCAGAGACAGGGGCTTGGATTGGCGAAAGCTCGCCTGGCAGCGGAGCGCCAGCTCCATCTCAAGATCCAACTAACATAGTTTTCACTGCAGCACCTTTAATCTACTACTAGTTCACTGCCTCCATACATCGTCCCCTTATCACACGAGCTGTGTCAGGCAGAATTTTCAGGTGTTTCACCAGATACATAGTGGAACTCGGCCCATCTGTCGCCGCCATGCTGGAGACCTGAAGTTGCAATCATAGCAGCGCAATATGGATGCCCCATACTGTCGCTCTTAATCATGGAACCATTTCCGTAAAAACAATTAAAAATAGAACCACTATGCTATTCCATTATTCCTAGGTGAAATATTCAAACGACCCGGCCTGCTTTGAAAATTATAATTTTTTCAAAGTAAACGCTTCTGGCCCCCAGGCCCATTTTGGGTGGGGAGGAGCCGAGAGACAGTGGCTTGGACAGGAAAAAAAGCTCGCCTGGCAGTGGACCGCCAGCTCCATCCCAAGATTAGGCAGCCTCAGAGGCATCCATGCATGCTGCCCCTGCTGTTTCCTGTCCATTTTGCCTCCACGATCCTCCACAGCGTCCACCAATGTCTCATTTCAACTCTCTATACCCCAGACGCTGGAGCACGAGAGGATATGCAGCACATCATCCCCTTATCAAACGAGCTGTGTCAGGCAGAATTTTCAGGTGTTTCACCAGATACATAGTGGAACTCGGCCCATCTGTCGCCGCTATGCTGGAGACCTGAAGTTGCAATCATAGCAGCGCAATATGGATGCCCCATACTGTCGCTCTTAATCATGGAAGTCGTCTCCATGGCTGCCTCCACATGTCGTCCCCTTATCAAAAGAGCTGTGTCAGGCTCATTTTTCGGGTGTTTCACCAGATACGTTATGGAACTTGGTCACTATGTCGCCACCATGCTGTGTTATCGACTAAATATACCGTCAACCTTTTGTTTACATAGGAAATCATTTCACCTCCTTTGGTGAAACCTGAGTCCATTTAGGTTGTCGCCTAGACCTCTAGCCTGCCACTGCTCCAGCTGCCTCTGCATGCCGTCCCCATGTGTCAGGGTCAATATTGGATGTTTTAGATGCTATCTAGCCTCATTCGGTCACTCTGTCATGGCCATGCTGTTGCCCATAATTTGGCATAATGGTGCGATTAGCAGCCTCAGAGGCATCCATGCATGCTGCCCCTGCTGTTTCCTGTCCTTTTCTGAGGTTCCCAGGTGTTTGGCCAAGTTTCCCTGTGCAGAGCCTTGGTCCCCTTGAAAAATGCTCGAGTCTCCCATTGACTTCAATGGGGCTCGTTATTAGAGACGAGCACTCGGCATCGGAAGGGGAGAAAAGATGAAGGGACGTTTTTTTCTCTACTCACTAGTACCCGAGCATTTTAGTGCTCGCTCATCTCTAGTTATTATATATATTTTATACTTATATATTTTATACAGCCCTATGTTTTATAAATGTTTTCTATATGTTTCCTTTTTATGTATCTTTATATATAATTTAAACAGCGATTGCCATATGCTACCACAGTACTTGCTTTTAGGTTTTACCTTATATATTTGTGCCAAATTGTAGAGGCAAAAAAATTTCAGACCTGATGAAGGGAGCAGTCCGCCCCGAAACACGTTGTCCATTTTTATCATACTGAAAATAAATTACTATGAAAAGAGAGCAGCGTTATATCGACCTGGTTATTTTTCTACTTCCACGCATGATGTTACTGAGTGAGACTTGTGTAGAGATAGAAATCAGGAATAACCAAATTACTGACGGTGGCAAAAAGGCTAAATCCTCTGTTGGTTAAGGAAAAAAATGAGAGGCAGCTACATTACAAAGTAACATATGGCTTGACATATGGATTGTGCCGTTACCTGGCAATGACACGTGGGAAGCGGATGCTAATTGTAGATATGGAAGTGAATATCATAATATATTATATGTATGTTGTATTCAATACTAAAAACTCTATATATGCTAATATTACACTGATGAGAAGTATCTACTCTTGGGGATCTTGTCTTACCTCTTCACAGAACACATATGCTAAAATGTTAAAAATACTTTTAAATGCGACCCCTTTTATTTGCAATGTTGGACTGGGTACCCAAGAAAAATCACAAACGTTTATTAATATAGCTAGATGCAAATTATAGCTATGCAGGCTACATTAAAGAAGAATTTAATTAGGAGATGGTTTGTTGTGTCTCTGCAACTACAAGTCATCTAAGAATCCTTATGTGTAATGTAATTGTATTACCCCTCCTTACATGTATAAAAAATCATAACAGCAAATAACAATGTACATTACCCAGAATATGGTATTTTTAGGTCTGAGGCACACTCAATGGAATTATAGCCTTTTACCTGCCGCGTATAGTCTTGCCTTAAGAATCTGCAGCAATGATTGAAGCGCTGCCCATTGATATACTACCATCTAAATCATTTCATGCTGCAGTTTCTATGAGGCATGCGGATGGGATTTGTATTAATTCCCCCCACCAGGCTGTCACTAAAAATCGATGCAGGTTATCCAACTCTTTTTTTGACATACCTAAAACCATTATGCCACATTGTCATGGCCGTACCCGTAACTATACTTACTAAGTAGCTTGTTTCTTTGACTGTGGTGAAAGATTCTGTGACGTTTTCGAGTCTGTGTTTATTTTCTAGTGAGTGTGTTTGGACCTGCTCTGGTTGTTACCCACTATTCCTATCCACTCAATTGCCCTTCTTCTTGCATTTAGTCTTGGTTGTGTGTTTGTGTGCACGGAGAGATGGCTTGTTCACCAAGTTTTAACTTGCAGCAATTGTTTTGTTAGTGGGGCCCAAATTTAGGACACCAGACTCTAGTATCCTTTAGTCCTTTTCCCTACTATTTGGAAAGGTCTTCGTGTTCAGAGAGAGAGAAGTTGTCGGGTCCGGAGCTAGTTCAGTTAAGCTGACCTGCACCCGCAGGGAGGGACTAGATTAGCCTTAGAGTAAGGGACAGTTTTCCCTTCCCTGTTACCCTAGTTCTCACTGCTCCCTTGTAAACCACGACAAAACCTTCTATGAGGTAATTTTTAAAATTATTTCATAGATGACCCACTACTAACCTTAAGCACTTCATTGGTAGCTGCAACCCTATCTTAGGATGTGCCACAAATGACAACCCTCTGTGTTCTATCACTAAGCCAGTTGTAAGCCCAATAACACATATTTAACCCATTTCATTTTCTGTCCCAACTGTGATACAGGATCAAATGACTTGGAAAAGTCTAGATACATAGCATCCACAGTGTCCTCTAGGTCCAGTCTAAAACTTACCTCCCCATAGAAACCGATCAGATAAGTCTCACAGGAAGGATCGCTCATAAAGTCATGCAAATTTATAAGGTTATTATAATGGAAATACTCCAGAATAGCATCTCGAGGAAATATCTAAAAAGAAATTTTGGCACAACTGGCCAAGAATAAAGGTTCTTATAGAAGCTGTATGTAGTCTACATGGCATGTACATTAGGCACCTATAGTGGTAAGACTGTATAATAGAGGCTTAAAAGAGTGGATGAAATTGTATTTTATCTTTAATCCACCCACACAGTCCAACTTTCTAAAATAATGAGATTCATAGTACTCTGTCTTTTGTCCTGTTGTACACAGCCAGGCCAGACCTCACTCCTCAACCAAGAAGTTTTATTTTTCTAGGAGATATTATCTAAGTTCTGGCAGCCTGGAAGCTCACTCTGTTGTCTCACATCACCTCCAATAAATCTTGCGAATTGTTCAGCTGCTGCTATTTGTCCATGTCTTTTCTGCTATATAAACTTAAAGCAGTACAAATCATAGAAACAAAAAACGTGTATAGCTCTAACATTGCTTGGTCCAATTGCTTATAAAACAAAACTAATACATCCATATACTGGGTGTTTCCCGCTTCAAATGGGGTTTCTTGGATAAAAAAAATTGATGGCCTGTAAATAAAATAGACAATATCAGGTTGATGAACGTCCACTGTCTGCACATCTGCATCTTCTTCATTGATCATCTACAAACACCATTAAAGCAGTAACAGAAGTGTAAGATATTAAAACTTCCACCTATTGGACATAAAAGGCAGTGGAGGAAGCCCTTACAAACAGCTTATCATCATGGGTGCATATAGAGGGACCCCAACTTATATGATATTGATGGCCTGTGTCAGGATTCAGGATGTGTGGATCCTCTGGACCACCGCAGTGGGTGGTACTAGCTGACACCTGGGACTGGAGTCTAAGTGGCACCTGGTCTTCACCAGAGCCCGCCACAAAGCGGGATAGTCTTTCTGCAACAGGGTACCACCAGGTCATTCCAGCCGAGGTCGAGGTACCTCAGCAGGAGACAGTCTCATGGTCAGGTTCAGGCACAGGGTCAGGGCAGGTGGCAGAAATGCGAGGTCAAGTCCAATCCGAGGTCAGCAACGGGAGGTCCAAGCAGAGGGGAACGGGAACACAGGCACACAGGAACGCAGGAATGCAGGAACACAGGAACGCAGGAACACAGGGACACAGGAACTCAAGAGCTGGAACACACAGGAACGCAGGAACACGGGAATACAGGAGCAGAAACACACAGGAAGCAGGAACATGGGAACACAGGAGCAGGAACACACAGGAACATAGGAATATCGCTGAGAAGCTTTCTCTAAGGCGTAGGCACAAAGATCCGACAGGGTGTGATGGGAGAGGCAGGTTTAAATAGCCTTCTGGGAAAATGGGCAGGGCCAATTAATGGTGTGCTGGCCCTTTAAATATCTTGAAGCCGTTGTGCGTGCACCTAGAAGACGGGGATGCGCGTGCAAGGAGCGAGGGCGGGAATCAGGAGCGGGGACAGGTAACACGCGCCAACGCTGCGCCCACTGGGACCGAGGATCACAGGTGAGCCCGCAACCCGCAATAGTGGGTATTCAGGGAAACAGATGTCTTCAAAAAGGAAAAAAAGCGAGGGTGACATGTGGTGTTAACTAAAAAAAAAAAACACATTGCAGATTTATCCTTATGTATCACTAGAAAATTAGTACCCACTACCAGTGGTGACATTTTTTTTATATTTGGGTCACCACAGTTTAAAATCACTGGCCTCAGCGACCTAATCGGCTGCAGTAGAGACCTTACATCTATCAGGGTATTGGACCAATGGGGAAGGGGTTGTGTCCACATGAAAGACCTGGAGACATCTATAATAGGTTCAGGGCCTCTTTATAGCCCTGGTATATGGCCCTCATATTTTATATCATTGTTGGGATTATGAAAATCCCGAACTTAAGGAATCTTAGCAGACTATCACTAATCACAAGTACAGTACTGACACAGGGAAAAGGACTAGAGCCTTGCCTAGTTCAGGGGGAGGGCTACTCCCCATTATCCATCTTTCCCCAATCTGCAAGAGCATGAGAGGAAGAATAATAAATCCCTTTACCAGCACTAATCACAACTAATCACATAGTAAGGCCACAGCTCTGCTATAGCAAGCCAAGTTGGTAAATTGCAGAGGTTGAGTCTTTAGGGACCTCAACAATATCTGATAATATGGATATAACATCTATCCAAACTGATTGCAATGGTGGACATTCCAACATCAAATGTCAAAAGATAGCAGGAGTAGCCCTAAACCTATGGCAACTAAGGTCTGGAATGTGCTCCGTTTTAAAAAGGTGCAGGGTAATAAGATAACATGGTTATGATGTAATGGTAATAGAAAATTGGGCAAGTGGCATGGGGTCTTGTCCATGGGGGGTAGGGCCAGAATGTACAAACTATGGATCAACTATGTGGTTAAAGAATAGGTCACTTTACGAGCTTTCAAGACATACATTACCTGTTTTCCAACAATCTTTTATTTTAAGAAAAATCCAACTTTTATATTTAGGCAAATGAGCTTAGAGAATGAGTTCCTGCTGGTAAATTCATTTTCTAATTTCCATGCTTTTCTATAGGAGAAAGCAATCATTGTGTATAGGAGCAATGCTGACCCATGACCAATGCTGGATTGTATTTGTTAGCATAAAAAGAAGATGCACCAGCAGACACGGCCCTATCCCTAGTACACCAAGAGTCTTATATCCATAAGGATAAAAACAGGTCTTTATGTTAAAAAAAGATCTTTAGGAAACAGGAACGGTAGATCTGTAAAGCTTAAAAAGTGCCCGATGCTAGAGTTTTTTTTCCACTTGTGGGGTGATTTGGGATTCTTTAATATCCACATTTAAAACAAATAAAATATCACCTCATTATTTTGGGCTTCTGGAGCCGTATTCTTTGCATGCTGTAAATACAGGCTGTATACTGTAAGCCTGAAATGCACAAGCTGGATTTATCTATTTGCAAATAACTTATGCTACTACATATTCCCCGCTCATGTATCATGCCCATGAAGCTCCCGTGAACTGTGTGCTCTTTCCTTCTGATTTGTGTGTATGCAAGGTTACAGGATCCTTAGCTTGAAGTAGTATCATATGGACCTATTCAATCTGCAATTGTTTAGCAGCCAATAGCATTGAACCACTGAAAAGATGTTTTTCATAGGGAAAAAAAGCCTTACTGGGCATTTACAATGCATGAAACTAAGGTAGAATGAATAATGGGATTGCCTAAGAATTATATATATATATATATATATATATATATATATGACACTGAGTTATTGCCTAATAGAAATCCAACCCCTACTGAATTTTCCCACTTCGGTCTTTGCTATGGATATGTGTGCCACTAAGAGCTAAACACAACGGTAGCAAGTCCCCCTGCTAATTCCTCACAAAATGGTAAAAGATGCAAATTAAAATAAAAAAAGTAGAACGTTATTGTAGCCCTAAGAAGGGCTGTTGGGTTCTTTGAGAATCACTCCTGCCTAACAGTAAGCTAATAGAACACCCTAACGCTTTCCCTGACCAGCAGCAGCTCTCTCCCTAGCGGCATCCAGAGACAGAATGATCCGAGCAGCGCGGCCAGCGGCTAGTCTATCCCAGGGTCACCTGATCTGGCCAGCCAACCACTGCTATCGACGTGTAAGGGTACCACGTCATGCTGGGTGGAGTGCAGAGTCTCCTGGCTTGTGATTGGCTCTGTTTCTGGCCGCCAAAAAGCAAAACGGCGGGAGCTGCCATTTTCTCGAGCGGGCGAAGTATTCGTCCGAGTAACGAGCAGTTTCGAGTACCCTAATGCTCGACCGAGCATCAAGCTCGGACGAGCATGTTCGCTCATCTCTAGTCATAACCCTTTATCACCTAGATGAAATTAAAATTGATGGTATGAAAAGTTATGAAACCATTAAAAAGTTTGCCATAAATCAAAATCAAGCCTGATAAAGCAGGGATACCTACTCATAGATCCAGGCACTGTGACTGTGGTGAATGGTTTATATTTGATATCCATGGCCTCCTCCCTTCTAAAATCAACCTTTATAATTTATTCTACTGAGCCAGAAGGGCTCTGGAGGTATTATCATTATCAGCTTCTCAGGCTGTTGCACTGTGCCTTCATCAGTGTGCTGAAACTTCCTCTTCTGCCCTGAGATTATGAAACAGAGGGAGTGGTCAAGAGCTGAGGGAGCATGGGGTGTGTGAGACAGTGTAACAAACTGTGAATCTATAGCAACGAGGGACTCCAGTAGCACCCCCCCCCAGGGCACTTTGGGCACCTTAGAGGGGTTATCCGAGTGTTAAAAATTACTGAGGGGAGGGCTGGGGTGGGCTACATAAACATGTACTTACCTCATCCGGTGGCGCCGATGTCCCGCACCATGGTGTTTGTTTACAGGGGCACAGAAGCCGCGCACAGGGAGCTTCCGGTCCGGCTCCTCCCATCCGTCCCTATCTCTCAGCATTGTAAGCGCTGGGAGATGGTGTCGGGTGGGAGCTTCCAGCCGCCTGGAAGCTGCCTTTGCGCCCCTGTACACAAACCGGCGCACAGAGGACACGGACCGCGCCGCGGGACATCAACAGCGCTGGACGAGGTAAGTACATGTTTATTATGTTTAACTAGCCCACACCAGCCTGGATAACCCCTTTACCATAATTTTAAAGTTGATTTTAGAAGTAAGAAGGCCAAGAATAACAAATATAAGAAGATTACCGGTTCAATGTGTAAGTTAAGAGTCCCTTTCGATGTTAGAAAACATTAAAAAATGTTAAAAAAGCACTTTTTTACTTCCTAATTCCAACTATGTTAGCCTCTCCCCCCAATCATTGCTCTACTCATGCCAGCATGTACAACACATGACCGGTGAGGCCAGTACGCTGCTGCCGTGATGTTGTGTGCATGTACAGAATAGGATTTTTGCACAAGCTTATCTTTACCCTCAATCCAACAGGATGTTTCACATTGAAATTGTAGCAAATAGTCTGAAACATTCTGAAATGATCAATTGATTCATTATCATATTGTGATAATCGTCAGCCAAGTGTCCTTGAACATGAACATTTGTTGCTACACAAACATCGGCTGATTAGGCAAATAAAGTGCAGCCACCTACCTATTTGGCTCCTCTGCAGTCTACAACATGACGCTCTCTTTAATCATATCTACAAATCTGTTAGCATTTGATTTTATGCCATTTTATTTCTGGGTGGTTTAAATAGTTGCCAGCTGCTGGCGGTGGATAAATGTATCTGTCTTGCCCCTCGGTGAATTCGCTGTCATTGCTCAGACTGAGTTGCTAGTAAATTGTTAGATGATAGCAGTGAAAACCAACACATTCACAGATGAACGCAGCCGCACTAATGGGAGTCCCCCTGAGTTACATTGTATATGCACGGAAAGGGAATATCTGATGATAAATTACATTGCAGCCGAGATGTTCCATCCCTTTCAGTTTTCTTTCTTATCGGTTGATTAAAAGTTTAGACATTAGGGTAATGTGATGGTTTCTTAATCACCATCGTATTGTGGTACATTCCATCTGCTATTGTTATACCAATTGTATTACTTGATGGGTATACCACTTGACTGGAGCTCGTTAATCCAGCTCACCCTTATATTCCGGCACCTCCCTTCCTTCACTCCCTGCTGGATCTTCTCCTAAGATCTCCTATGGTTTCCATACCAGGCTTCCCTTCTTCATTTTTCTCTTGTGGACTTTGTTTTTCTTGTTTTACTTGACCATGGACTTTACTCAGGGAGTTATGGGACTTTCCCTCTGTCTACATAGATGGAGGCATCCAGGAAGAAGAAGACTTACCATCCTCTCCTTCCCCCCCTACCTCCCTCATGTGTCTGTGATTTTTCAATAAAGCTTCGGGCCTGTAACAACTTACCCCCTTCCCCTCTTCCCTCCCCCCCTCCCATCTGTATCCCCTGTTGCAGGTTAGTTGTTTTAATTGAAAAATGTGTGTTTTTTGTTTGCCTGAGCTAGTATGCTAGAGTAGCACTTATTCTGCCATAGTGAACTAGGTGCTAGGAGTGTATCTTAATTTATTGTGTGCTTTGTACAAAGCCCATGCTGTGTCATGGCACACACTGTCTGTAAGTTTTACCGTGCATCGGTGAATACAGGCTCTTTCAATCAAAACCAGGCTTCCCTAAGCTGTTTCTGAGAAAAAGAAAGCCATCCTGCGTTCCTACATTTCCTAAGTGTCTCCAGTGTTTCCATACGGTCCTGGTGTCTCCTGTGTCTCCAGCGTTCCCATACGCTCCTGGTGTTCCTGTCTCTAGTGTTACCAGTGTTCCTCTGTGTTTGTGTCTCCAGCATTACCAGTGTTCCTCCGTGTTCCTGCCTCCAGCGTTACCCGTGTTCCTCTGTCTTCATGTGTCTCCAGTGTCACCTGTGTTCCTCTGTGTCTCCTGTGTGCCAGTGTTCCTAGGCTCCTGCCAGCTCCGTGTTCCTTCCAGCATTGTACCCCTGCTGTCATTCCGGGCATGGATTGTCTCCTGCATCCCACCTTGGACTGTTTCCTGAATCCCACCTTGACTGCCACTGTGGGACTAGTCCCACCTGCGGAATGACCTGGTGGCTCCCTGCCGCAGCAAGTCCGTCCTGCTTTGCGGCGGGCTCTGGCGAAGACCAGGTGCCACTTAGACTCCGGTCCCAGGTTGCGGCTAGCATCAACTCCCGTGGTGGTCCAGAGGGTCCACAAACTCCTGGCTACTCTCCCAACAGTAGCCTTCAACCCAGCATTCCTGAAACTTATAGCTTTAACAGTACAAAAAAAACGTATTTTATAGACACACCTGACCTTAGGTTCTCTCACGGCATCAAAGTCAGTAGTATTCTGTATATAGCACAGAGCTGTGTGTGTATAAATCACTGTATTGTCTGCCTCCTATGAGAGGAGATAAAACAGTGATGTTTACAAAAAGCACAATACTATGCACACTCCTAACTTTAATGTGCGGTGAGTGAGGACGTCTACCTCTCACCCGAGGCTCAGAGTCTCTCTTCAGGCAGACAATTAAATTCAACTGAAGGGTTTCAGCACAATGGTGCAGATTTGTCACATAGAAAAGTATCAAGAAACTGTCTGAGGTGCTTTACACCACTTTCACCAAGGGTTTCAGACAGTTTTAGGCACCTTTACAACTAGTATGACAATTGGGTGTGGCCTAGTAAAGCTAAGTGATTTCGCTGATATAAATATTTCCAAATCGTGTGGTTTTTGCTTCTGGTGTAACAGAAGCCAATTAAACACCTTTACACCCTATTGGCTTTGGTCGGTAGGTGTACTTCTTCTAATGCAATACTACATCGGAAGAAGATTGCAGGACAAAGTGTCCTGCTGCAGCTGACACCTAATTCTTGAGATCGGAAAAGTTCTAGAGTAGCGTGTTTAACCCCGTTGCCATTGTGGTTAAGCATAGCCCACACTGTCTAAATGGGTGCTGCGTTTTCTGTCAGTTTGAAGCTCTCCTGGTCTATTATTATACCTAGGTGTCTGCTCTGTAGAGGGGTGAATTTTAATCTTATTTCACAAAGGATGTGTTACAAGTGGCAATTGAAGTGACAAATCATCTGTATAATCTATTATGACTTTGATTTGTTTTTGTGACCCTTTGCTTGTTAGTTTGACTATTGTATACATTAAGATTTTGTACCTTTCCGCCATCTTTGGTTTTGACTTTGTTTGCTTTATTTTGCTATTTGTTTTTCTTTTGAGTTTGTCTTTCTGTTCTGTGCCCCAACCCAGAGTAAGTACAGCCACTCAGTTGTTGTCTTGGGTTTGCACAGAGAGGACAAATTGGCAAGGGCACTTTTTCACTAACTTGACACATGAGTCAAGGAGCATGGGCATGACCAAAACAGTTATGTAAAGTGTAACGAAATATGGGTGCATTTTCTCATGTTAACTAAGCTAACAAATAGGTGATGTACTATAGCGAACTTTGACAATCTGTTGCATTTTAAGCCTGTCTAACTGTGCAGCATCTAATACCGTATTTTCCGGGCCATTAGGCGCACCGGAATATAAGGCGCATCAGTCCGATGTGCCTTATATATGGAATTATTCCATATATAAGGCGCATCGGACTATAAGGGGCAGGGTGACCGGGGGCGTGGCAGAGGTCCGGGGGCGTGCAGAGCGGAGATGCGGAGACCGGAGAGGTGAGCGGAGCAGAGACCGGAGAGGTGAGCGGAGCAGAGACCGGAGAGGTGAGCGGAGACCGGAGAGGTGAGCGGAGCGGAGACTGGAGAGGTGAGCGGAGCGGAGACCGGAGAGGTGAGCGGGGAAGGGGGTCCCTTCAGGTGGAGGTGGTGGATGGCAGCGGACCTACTTACATAGGTCCCCGCTACCGGAGACAGCGATCTCCAGCGGGAACTGCAGACCGACGCGGAGCAGAAGTTGTTGTTGCCGCGTGGTCTGCAGTTCCCGCTGGAGACTGCTGTCTCGGTCTCCGGTCGGTGCGGGGACCTATGTAAGTAGGGTTGCTGCCCTGAGCCATACATAGGGCGCACCGGACTATAAGGCACGCTTTGGATTCTAAGGAACTCTAGGCTTTATGTGCGCCTTATAGTCCGGAAAATACGGTATATAGGACAGTATTAGACTATCTCCCATAGCAGATATGTAGTAACAATATTTATATTTCTGTCAGAATTCTACTTGCACATATACCTAAAAATACTAGAAACATATTCACAGTTTTTTTGCATTGTGTGCTAGTAAAATAACAAGGCATAAAGTCATATAATAAGATACTACTTGGTCATAGGAAAGAAACATCAGGATGTATAAAAGCCACCGATAAGGCATCTAATGACCTTGTTGACATTTAGAGGCCATTTACCAAAAGGTCTAACCACAGTTTGTGAAAAATAATTGATCTTTATGTCAAATGCACTGTCAGCACTAATAGCAGGAAAGACCTTGAACACAAAGGGTCATGTATGATTGTATCAATTTAACAGCTACGCCAGCAGTCAGTATACAACAAAAAGAACGGACACGACAGCAACACAGCTGAGATATTCCATCGTAACGGATCAGATTAGAGTTGGAATTAGTCTCGTTGGATGTGAACATTTTATCTATATATAAAGGGTTAGAGAAAAGTAGTTATTCCATAATCCCTCTGAGGTTTTCTGTACATAGACAGACATGCATTTGTGAAATAATCGGACTATTTGTCAACAGCTAGTCAGGATACAATTGTCAAATCAATGTGTGACATGTCTGATACGGTGTAGTAGTGAAATACATTACATGGCAAAAATGGCAACAAATTCCCAGCGTCAATCTAATAAGGTAGTAGAATGTCTCGTCTAAACTCCTAGAGGTAACTGTCATGTCGAACATGGAGTCTGATCTACTGGAAGCATGTTATACAAAGGATGTTAGATTTATGGGAGACAATCTGGATAACTTGTCAAATATTAGTCTATTTGGGATCCAGTGGGATCCAACAATACACTGATTGCATGCATGCAAACCCACATTCTCTTGATATAACATTTGCCATGTTGACAATACTACCTAGTGTATTATTGATTTCCACAGCAGTGAACAGTGTCCGATGCTCAACGTGCTGTAACTCGGCATCTTGCAGCGGCATGCTAATCCATCTGGTTTGCATTAGTTGGACATCATTTATTTTCAAACAGGACAATGACCCCAAACACACTCCAGGTGTGTAAGGGTTAATGAACAAGAAGGAGAGTGATGGGGTGCTACACCAGATGACCTGGCCTGCACAGTTACCAGATCTGAAACCCAATCAATATGGTTTAGGGTGAGCTGGAGTGCAGAGTGAAGGCAAAAGGGCCAACAAGTGCTAAGCATCTCTGGGAATCATTCAAGACGTTGGGAGACCATTTCGGTGACTACTCTTGAAGCTTCCCGCGGACACACTTTCGTCGGATTTTCCTACGTTTTCAGGTTTTCCACAGCAGTGACAGGTATTTAATTGGGGATTTTGACGCACACGGTCGGATTGTGGCGCGGCTGCTCTGGCTTCCATGCGACCATCGGACGATCCGACTGATTTGGAACTGAGGAGGATTTAACTTTCAAATTGTGTCGCAAGATAAAAGCACTTACATGCACCAGGAAGAGAAGGTGAACTCCCGCGGACCTCAGCGGGGAAGCGACACATGCAGGATATGGGGTGCACGATCTTAGTGAACAGCGGCAGAGTGCATTCCAGTCGGACAAGCACTTTCAGAGAGCTCGAACAGGTAAGTAAATGTCCCCACTGTGTTTTTTTAATTGTTTTTATTCTGTTCACCTTATGGACTGTTTTTGGTGATTCTTACTTTTTAGTTGTATTTTTTTATATGTCATACCTTTTTTATCTGTTATTTATCCCAGGTGGGGACATGAACAAGTGATAACCTTACATTCAGCCTATGCATTCTGCGTGTCTGACATTAGCACTGTTAGATTGTACATTTGATCGTCAGAGAACGGAGGGACCACAAAGTCTATAGGGTTAATAGGCGGGATCGTGATAGTCGTGATCCCGCTGTTACTGCGGGATCCTGGCTATTGCTACTGCCGGTATCCCCTGGTGATCGCACAGGCTCGGTTCTGAGCCGGGCAATCACAATGATGTAACTCTACGGTCCAGGGGCAGGAACTACCCGCATCCTCTGACGTAGAGCTACATCGGGGTGCGGGAAGGGGTTAATATTATTAATTACAAAAAAATATGGACACCTCTATAGGAAACTCCTAAACTTTTAACACCTCCTCCCTCCTAGACTATTACTGCCTTTGGCCAAGTTGCTGCTCTAAGGGAATCGGTCAATACCATTAGACTACCACACAACTAACTGCTATGTTTTCATAGGGCTATCCCAACACATTCTGCCCTTGTTTTTTGCTTTCACTGACCAGCTGCTCCTCTGTGCCAGGAACTTCACTTTAGAAATATCAAAGTTCTTTGGGGGCATTAGTAGAGCACCTCAGAGCGTAGGCCCCACGCAAATATAAACACCCCCCTGCTACACGTCCCTCTCAGCCCTTCCCACATCCTTCCCTTTTCAGCTATGTTACTTGTGGTTGGACCCCAAAGGTGTTTGTCATGCACTTCAGCCTCGTTTCCATATTTATTAAATAGGAGTTTTGGCATGGAAGTGCAGCTGGGCAATAAAAACAACATGGCATAGTTAAGGTAGGTAAATCATGGTGAGGATTTCCTTTAAGCTTCTTTTAAATTTCTCTTTCATTTTCTCTGAATACAATTTTGTTGAGTGATTTCACATAGACCTCTTTCAGTTGCAGGATATCAAGCCAGAAATTAAGCAAAAGTGATTATCCAAAATGAAACAGTTTTCATTACATGGTGACCCACAATCAAGAGCGAATTTGTACTATTACTCATTCAATGGCACAACTATTGTGTTCCCGAGTCTGTACACGGCAAAGGCTACTTTGTAATCAATCACTACATAACATAATATCTTGAAAGTCATATTTTTGTGATAAAATGTTGGTTTTGAAATGTTTCCTTATTAAAAAGGCAAGGGCTGCATTTGGTTATTTATTGTAATGCTTCTGTTGGGACATACAGCTTAGGAAAAAGTAGGGGAGACACAGACTGTGAGCCCCTAATGGTAAACACCACCCAGTTGCCTACACCACTTGCCGATCCTACCCTAGAGGTAGGTGACCAGCTGGCAACATTCACTTCCTTTGTAAAGTGAAACACAAAAACAGGACAAAACATTGGAGAAAAAATATGGGTGGACAAATATGGTTGAAAAAACAAAGAGATCTACCAAGAACCGGGAAATAGTCATGCGAAATGTTAGCAGGTGAGCAAATATCAGAAAAAACTAAATAAACAAAAACAAGCTCCAAGAAAGACTTATAGTAAGACTATGATGAGGGTCATTGATCTCTTATGCATGTCAGAGTCCAGGTAGACCCCCCTGACCCTAAGCCAAACAGAAAAACTGACCAGCATGGGACAAATGTGAATGGAAAATGATCGTCCACCACAACTAGCTTAACGTTCTAAGCCCAATACAAAGGCAGCAGGAGACAGATGGGTGTTGTAAGAATTTCATTAATTAATTCCAAGAGTTAAATAAGGCAGTTTTCAGACAAGTGCAAGACAGAATGCAAAATAGAAATAATTAATTGTTAACAACGATGCTGTGTACTTAAAGACAGGGATGCACGGAAGCCAGAAAGGGAGACGTTACAGTATTCTGTGTATAAGCAAGATGAAAATCTACAAAAGATGGGTTTAAAAATCTCAATTTACATGAATTCAAATCTTAGGACCATCTGTTAGAGAGAAAAACTAACTGGCTGATCACTGCTGTGTTCCAATAGACAATACACGTGTTTTAATATAGGAGTAAAGCTTTTAAGGCGCAGCAGGGATAAAGTCCGTGCCGAGGAGAAATGGGAAACTTACAGCATGCTGTTGATCTAATGTAATACATGGGAGATCTACAGTCATTTTTTTAGAGCGACGGCAACCTTAATTTACAAAAGGCAAAAATATTTTCTAAATTATCATCTTGTTACTGATTTGGGTAGAGTGGCTTCTAAGTCATTTTTTTTATAAATTTCAACAGGAACCTTTGAGTCATTCTCTCTTCTCCATTTCTTTTAAGTCACCCTCCTGAACCCTCTCTATAACATTTACATCATAGTGGTGAGACGAGGGGGATGTTATGTTTGATAGTTGTGCTAGAACGGGTTATTTGCATACAGGGTAGAGAAACAACTACATATACGTAAGGTCTTGTGTGACGTTCGTGCCGCGTGGTCTGCAGTTCCCGCTGGAGATCTGCTGTCTCCGGTCTCCGGTAGCGGGGACCTATGTAAGTAGGGTCCGCTGCCCTGAGCCATACATAGGGCGCACCGGACTATAAGGCGCACTTTGGATTTCTAAGGAAATCCTAGGCTTTAATACCCCTTACCATATTAACGTTAATTTCAATCAAAGCAACACATATGAAATCCGTTCACTTGTCAGTTCAAGTCCTTTCGATTAAAACATTAAAAAATGTTAAAAAAGCACTTTGTTACTTCCTAATTCCAAACTATGGTTAGCTCTCCCCCCAATCATTGCTCTACTCATGCCAGCCATGTACACCACCGGTTTCGGGCCAGTACGCTGCTGCCGTGATTGCGGGCAGTACAGAATGGATTTTTGCACAAGCTATCACCTCAATCAACAGGATGTTCACCACTTGAACGTAGCAAATATCTGAAACAATTCTGAAAGTGATCCAAATTGTGATAATCGTCAGCAAGTGTCATGAACGCCTAACCTTTCAGCCCACGCGTGACAAACATTTAGGTTCTACACAAACATCGCTGATAGCAAGAAAGTCAGCCACCTACACTATTTGGCCTCTGCAGCTCTACAACAGACGCTCTCTTTAATCCTCTACAAATCTGTGTATCATTTAATGCCATTTATATTCTGGGTGGTGTAAATAGTTGCCAGCTGCTGGCGGTGGATAAATGTTCTGTATTGCCCCTCGGTGAATTCGTCTGTCATTGCTCAGACTGAGTGCTAGTAAATGTTCGATGAAGCAGTGGAAAACCACACATTCACAGATGAACGCAGCCGCACTAATGGGAGTCCCCTGAGTTCATTGTATATGCACGGAAAGGGAATATCTGGATGATAATTACTTGCAGCCGAGATGTTCCATCCCTTCAGTTTTTCTTTTCTTATCGGTTGATTAAAAGTTTGACATTAGGTAATGTGATGGTTTCTTAATCACCATCGTATTGTGGTACATTCCATCTGCTATTGTTATACCAATTGTATTACTTGAGGGTATACCCCTGACTGGAGCTCGTTAATCCAGCTCACCTATATTCGCACCTCCCTGCTTCACTCCCTGCTGGATCTTCTCTAGATCTCCTATGGTTTCCAGACCAGGCTCCCTTCTTCATTTTCTCTTGTGCTGTGTTTTCTTGTTTTTACTGACCTGACTTTACTCAGGGATTATGGGACTTTCCCTCTGTCTACATAGATGGAGGCATCCGAAGAAAAGACTTCCATCCTCTCCTTCCCCCCCACCTCCCTCATGTGTCTGTGATTTTTCAATAAAGCTTCGGGCCTGTAACAACTACCCCCTCCCCTCTTCTCCTCCCCCCCTCCCATCTGTATCCCCTGTTGCAGGTAGTTGTTTTATTGAAAAAATGTGTGTTTTTTGTTTGCCTGAGCTAGTAAGCTAGAGTAGCACTTATTCTGCATAGTGAACTAGGTGCTAGGAGTGTATCTTAATTTATTGTGCTTTGTACAAAGCCCATGCTGTGTCATGGCACACACTGTCTGTAAGTTTACCGTGCATCGGTGAATACAGGCTCTTTCAATCAAAACCAGGCTTCCCTAAGCTGTTTCTGAGAAAAAGAAGCATCCTGCGTTCCTACATTTCCTAAGTGTCTCCAGTGTTCCTATCCTGGTTGTCTCGTGTCTCCAGCGTTCCCATACGCTCCTGGTGTTCCTGTCTCTAGTGTTACCAGTGTTCCTCTGTGTTTGTGTCTCCAGCATTACCAGTGTTCCTTTCCCCGTGTTTCCTGCCTCCAGCGTTACCCGTGTTCCTTGTCTTCATGTGCTCCAGTGTCACCTGTGTTCCTCTGTGTGCTCCTGGTGGCATGTCCTAGCTCTGCCAGCTCCGTGTTCCTTCCAGCATTGTACCCCTGCTGTCATTCCGCGGATGGATTGTCTCCTGCATCCCACCTTGGACTGTTTCCTGAATCCACCTTACTGCCACTGGGGACTAGTCCCACCTGCGGAATGACCTGGTGGCTCCCTGCCGCAGCAAGTCCGTCCTGCTTGCGGCGGGCTCTGGCGAAGACCAGGTGCCACTTAGACTCCGGTCCCAGGTTCGGCGATCATCACTCCCGTGTGGTCAGGGGTCCACAACTCCTGGCTACTCTCCCAACAGTAGCCTTCAACCCAGCATCCTGAAACTTATACTTTAACTACAAAAAAAAACGTATTTTATAGACACCCTGACCTTAGGTTCTCTCACGGCATCAAAGTCAGTAGTATTCTGTATATAGCACAGAGCTGTGTGTGTATAAATCACTGTATTGTCTGCCTCCTATGAGAGGAGATAAAACAGTGATGTTTACAAAAAGCCAACAATACTATGCACCACTCCTAACTTTAATGTGCGGTGAGTAGGACGTCTACCTCTCACCCGAGGCTCAGCTCTCTCAGGCAGACAATTAAATTCAACTGAAGGGTTTAGCACAATGGTGCAGATTTGTCACATAGAAAAGTATCAAGAAACTTCTGAGGTGCTTTACACCACTTTCACCAAGGGTTTCAGACGTTTTAGGCACCTTTACACTAGTAGACACTGGTGTGGCCTAGTAAAGCTAGTGATTTCGCTGATATAATATTTCCAAATCGTGTGGTTTTTGCTTCTGGTGTAACAGAAGCCAATTAAACACCTTTACACCCTATTGGCTTGGTCGGAGTGTACTTCTTCTAATGCAATACTACATCGGAGAAGATTGCAGGACAAATGTCCTCTGCAGCTGACACCTAATTCTTGAGATCGGAAAAGTTCTAGAGTAGTCGTGTTTAACCCCGTTGCCATTGTGGTTAAGCATGCCCACGTCTAAATGGGTGCTGCGTTTTCTGTCAGTTTGAAGCTCTCCTGGTCTATTATTATACCTAGGTGTCTGCTCGTAGAGGGGTGTAATTTTAATCTTATTTCACAAAGGATGTGTTACAAGTGGCAATTGAAGTGACAAATCATCTGTATAATCTATTATGACTTTGATTTGTTTTTGTGACCCTTTGCTTGTTAGTTTGACTATGTATCATTAAGATTTTGTACCTTCTTCCGCCATCTTTGTTTGACTTTGTTTGCTTTTATTTGCTATTTGTTTTTCTTTGAGTTTGTCTTTCTGTTCTGTGCCCCAACCCAGAGTAAGTACAGCCACTCAGTTGTTGTCTTGGGTTTGCACGAGAGGACAAATTGGCAGGGCACTTTTTCACTAACTTGACACATGGTCAAGGAGCATGGGCATGACCAAAACAGTTATGTAAAGTGTAACGAAATTGGGTGCATTTTCTCATGTTACTAAGGCTAACAAATAGGTGATGTACTATAGCGAACTTTGACAATCTTTGCATTTTAAGCCTGTCTAACTGTGCAGCATCTAATACCGTATTTTCCGGGCCATTAGGCGCACCGGATATAAGGCCACATCAGTCCATGTGGCCTTATAATGGAATATTCCATATATAAGGCGCATCGGACTATAACGGGGCCAGGGTGACCGGGGGCGTGGCAGAGGTCCGGGGGCGTGGCAGAGCGGAGATGCGGAGACCGAGAGGACGGAGCAGGACCGGAGGTGAGCGGACATAGACCGGAGAGGTGAGCGACCGAGAGGGAGGCGGACTGGAGAGTGGCGAGGAGACCGGAGAGGTGAGCGGGGAAGGGGTCCCTTCAGGTGGTGGATGGCAGCGGACCTACTTACATAGGTCCCCGCTACCGGAGACAGCAGATCTCCAGCGGAACTGCAGACCGACGCGGCATGAAGTTGTTCGTGCCGCGTAATTTGTATGTAAGTCGAAACTGTATATTTTATAATTGTAGATCCAGACAAAAAAAATTTGGGTCCCAGTGACAATTGGAGTTTAAACATTTTTTTGCTGTAATGGGACCAAGGATTATCACTAAAGCTTCATTACAGACACCTTACAGCTGATTATTGCAGTCTGGGACTATATGAAAGCATTCAGAGAGCTTCCCCAGAGGTCAGAGGGGTCTGTATGTAACTATGAGTTGTCTGTAAGTCGGGTGTCCTTAAGTAGGGGACTGCCTGTATTCTATTCTTTACCTCCCCCTCACCTTCCCCGCTCACCTTCCCCGCGTTCCGCGTCTCGTCTCGGCGTCGCGCCTCGTCTCGTCCCGTCGGGTCTCCGCTCCGCCCCCGGACCTCCGCCACGCCCCCGACCCTGCGCCTTATAGTCCGATGCGCCTTATATATGGAATTTTTACATATATAAGGTGCATCGGACTGTTGCGCCTTATATTCCGGTGCGCCTAATGGCCCGGAAAATACGGTATTTTATAATTGTAGATCCAGACAAAATAAAAAAATTTTTCCCCAGTGACAAAAAAATTTTTTTTTTGCTGTAATGGGACCAAGGATTATCCATTATGTATTGGTGAATAGGGGTGTTGTTTAGCATCGCTCTTGCGAGTATTAGAAGAATTTTAATATTTACTTAATAAACTTTACAGTTTAGATAATTACTCTTATACTGCTCTAGAGATGGCAATAAATATTACAGGCAATTCTTGTAATGTGTCTAAGACTTGATCTGAACTCAAGACCCTTGGTATCAGAGGTAGCAACTTAGTGTTTTAAGTTCACTATTTTATCTTATTAATAGCAATCTTCTGCGGTACGAGCATATAATACTGGATTGTGGAGATATAACAATAATATGTACCTATCTCCCTCTCATAACAGGTGAGCTTGTGACTCACCACACTATGTTGTGGCCTCTGATACCAAGATACCAAAATTTCCATGTAATATTTGATCTGAAAATGTATATTGCATATATATATATATATATATATATATATATATATATGAAGAAAAAATGGCAGCACTAAATTCAAGTGAAAAAACGGGTGTTTATTCCATCCTATGCATGGGAAGAAATAAACACTTTTTTTTTTACTTGAATGGAGTGTTTCCATCTCTTCATTTGACTATTGGACTCTTGTTGAGAGTGCAGGATAGCACCCTAAACTTCACTTTTTGCCATAAAAGGTTGTGCTGCTGTTCTTTTATTTATTTATTATTATTTATGTAGTATTTTATTTTTTTTATTTATTTATTATTTATTTATTTATTTTATTATTTCTTGATATTATTTTATTTTTTTATTTTTTTATTTTTGAGATATATATATGTATGGCTGAGGATTATAAAAACAATGAACCTCTAATTCTCACCTCCCCAGGTGCTCTGGTTCACCTGTGGTACCACTCATTGCTGCCAACTTCTGTTTGTACATAGAGGTCGGTAGTGCCATCCTGCAGTAGCAGACAGGTTGACTGTGCTTGGGGTGGCACTGCCAACCTCTATTTATTAGAAGAGACCGGCAGTCATGGGCGCCATTGCAGGTGAATTGGAGTGTTGCAAGAGGTGTGTTTTAGAGGTTTATTGTTTTTTACAGCCCCCTCAGCCGAATATTATTTTTAAAATTCCCCCTTAGATTTTTTATGTAAATGTAGTTTTGCTATATTGTATCACAAACTATACGTTATATGTCATATGTCATCTATTGGTTGGAATGTAAGTTGTGGTAAGTTTTGATTTTATATATTTTAGAAGCCATGATCTGTGCAGTTGATTGGTGCAGGGGCAAGGTGTTGGGTCTACACCAATCAGATGTTGATGACCTGTTGAGGCAATCAACAAAAAAAATTCACATGAAAGTAATAGAAAGGATTTAATAGGGCATAAAATTACCAGGGTGTACCACTAATTTACTGTGTCCTCTTCTGTTTTTTATTTTTACGGTACAAGTTTTATTAATAAAAACATAGAAAGAGGGGTCCAGTTCAGTGCAGCAGTTTAAGGACCTTTGAAAGCCCTTTAAAGTTCTGGTATGTGGAATTGACCCACTTGAATAAATAGAGAATTAGATCTATGTTATAATCTCCTACTGCACATGTAGCTAAGAGTTTAACAAACTCAGAGGGCCTTATCATAGCTAAAAGCTGTCTAAATTATATCACTCCATTGCCACCACAGTTGTAGCATTTCATTTGTGCTTCATTTGTCTCTTATAAATAGTATCACATAGCTTTTATGTTTCAATAGAATCTTTTTTATTTTGATTTATTGTTATATATTTTAGGCTACACTCAAAAGTGCAATATCAAAATTGATGATTTCTTATAATTTTGTGCATCCATTATGTTATCTGTTCTCATAAATGACATATTGGGAGCAGTGCAGGACTAAGAAGAACAGCACAATAGGTACACATAACAATCAATTTACAATATTTCACTATAAATGTGATCCCCTAAAGTCAACTTTTCATCAATAAAGTAGCCCACAAACTGCCTTTTGTCAGGATTGGAGAAGGTTTGTAAAGATGTAATGTACAAAAAGTGTAAGTATAAGACCCAGTAGAGTCACCAATATAATATCTACCCTGTTTAAGTTCAGGGTTTGCCACAGGTCACGCACCTCCAACTGAACGGCTCCCTCCATCTGCCATAAGGTAGCAGGACATGGGACATCACAGGAAGTCCTGCTGCCGGGGATCATGTGACCCAAACTTTAACAGGGTAAGTATAATATAATGATCAATTTAGGATCTTATACTTAGCAAGTTAAAATTTGGTATTGGCGGCCATTGCCTGTTAAACATTTAGTTGAAATGCCCTTTCTGAAAACAACAGACGTCTGATAACCTGAAAAAGGACCTTTGGTTTTGAAACGTGTAATTGACAGACTACAGAATTGTTAAGTAGTCCAATAAAAATGGATTTACCTACATTTTAAGTATCCAATATTTATTTGAATCTGAATGAGGGAGCCGCACATCAAAGTCTTTTTCTTACTATTCTTTTTATCCATAGTTTGGAAACTAAGCCTTGAAATCCATGAGGTCTTTGTGCGCATATTGGATAACGAGTGAACTCTCAACATTTATAAAGTGAGCAATATCCATTAGGTCTCCTTTGATTTCTGCTTTATCCATACAATGCAGGAGATTAAGAATGAAAGAATTGTTCTTCGACAAAGAAGAGAAAATACTCTCAAACAGCCAAACACAAGACAGCCTGAAAAACAAAAAGAAATCCGATTGGACCCCCTCACCTGGCCGCACCAACACTTAAGATCATTACTCTGACAGAGAAACTCTGACATCAGTGTGCAGGAAAGAAGGGCCATCAAGTCTCTCAAAAACATCCATGAAATTACAATCAAACCTGCAGATAAGGGTGGTACTGTAGTCCTCACAAATACATCTGACTATATGAAAGAAGACCATAAATAGCTCACTATAGCCCAATACTACACTAAATTGAGCAAGGACTTAAATACACAAGAGAACTGAGGAAAGTAATTAGAGGGTTGTCTACAGATTCTGCAAACCTTCTGGAGTTAGTCCCTGAGAATCCCAAAATAGGAGTATTCTATATGCTTCCCAAAATTCATAAACCAGGATACCCAGGGAGACCGATAGTCTCAGGTGTGGGAACTCTTACTGAAAATATTTCAGGATGGGTAAAAGGTATCCTTAAACCACTAGTGATAAATATCTTCCATATATCCTCTCCCCAAGAGCAGTATCCTGGCTATCCTGGATGTGGAATCCCTATATTCTAACATCCCACACAAAGATGGACAAAAAGCCTCCAAATTCATCTAAAGGCACATGGGATTGCCTCAGACCCAGTATCACAGCTGACAGCTGAAATTAATCCTGAAGCACAATTATTTCTGCTTTGGGGAGCAAATCTACATACAGGCGGTCCCCTACTTAAGAACACCCGACTTACAGACAACCCCTAGTTACAAACGGACCTCTGGTTGTTGGTAATTTACTGTACTTTAGCCCTAGGCTACAGTGATCGGCTGTAACAGTTATCACAGGTGTCTGTAATGAAGGTTTATTGTTAATCCTGATTCTTATGACAACCCAACATTTTTAAAATCCAATTGTCCCAGAGACCAAAAAAATTTTTGTTGGGGTTACAATTATAAAATATACAGTTCCGACTTACATACAAATTCAACTTAAGAGCAAACCTACAGACCCTATCTTGTACGTAGCCCGGGGACTGCCTGTACAGAACACTGGAACTGCCATGACTAGAACTAGAAAATAACTTCCTGGAATCATCACCACATCAAACCCTTTTCCTATTACCGGTTTATTAATGATATTTTCATCATCTAGACAGGTTCAGAAAAACAGCTAATTACATTTCATGAAAATTTCAACAAATTCCATCCTATAAGAAACCTGACATTAAAATTCTCATACAGTGAAATAAACTTCTTGGACACAACCATAAAAATCCAAAATAACTGTATCCTGACATCCAATTAAAAAAAAACCATTGATCAGCCTTCATACCTGAGATGGGATAGTTTTCACCCTAAACATATAAAAAAATCTGTCATCTATAGCCAGGCCATAAGATATAATCGTATCAGCTCCAGTCCAACAGAGACACACATCTATACAATCCTAAATTAGGGATACCATCCTATGCTGATTGACATTCAAATCAGTACAGCCACCAGGATACCGAGGAGCCATCTTCTCCAATGCAAAGAAAAAGTGAACAACAATAGTGTACCACGGGTTGTGACCTATAATCCATATTTGGAAATACTAAGAACAACTTCAAAAAGACTTCACCAAATACTCCACAAAGATCTCCGCTTGAAGACATTGGGGCACATTTACTTACCTGGTCCTGTCTTTTAAATGTGGCGCACATCGGAAATTGTTGGATACTCCGACAATAGTGTGGTCCGTGGACCCTTAGTAAATGAGCCCCAATGTTCCCAGGGCCTCCATTGCCGTGCTACAGGCAAGCCCCAAGCCTGAGGAATATTGTGATCAGGAGCTCCCTACCATCAAACTGGCCATAACACCATGGATATGAAGGTTCTAGTATTAAAGGGCAATTTCTGGTCACAAAATGAGAGACAAATTTGGGAATACAAGTTTATTATCCTCTTTGACTACCCTCACCCAAGACTCAACTTATCAAAGGGATTCATGACCAACCAGAACAACATTTAACAAATGTTAACCTGAGATAGTGGTCACCAGAGACTCCAGAGTCATCAACTTGGAGACAATAAACCTCCACACTGCCCAAGTCATCTAAGGACCTGTTGTCAACTTTGTTATTGCTATTGTCTTTTTGTTTACATTTTTTATGCATCAGTTCGCTGTTCATTGTGTATAAAATCTCTATCACTTCAGTAAACCTCTTATAGCTGCCTGATGAAGGGACCGTAACTGTCCCGAAAGTTTTGCTGGTAACATCTTATATTTCAGTTAGCCATTAAAAGTTATGACAATCTCAAGAAGGTGACTTTATTTATCCAAAACCAACAGGAATGTCTTCAACTGACTAACACGGTACAAATCTTTTTTTTTATGTACATGTGTTAGATGCCACTGGAGACATCATTGCATACATTAATTCATAGCTTAATTACTTCCTTACAATGAAAGTGACAGTTTAAGGCCTCATGCACACAAACGTATTCATGCCGTGATCATGCCACACAATCTGCAGCCAGATCACGGCTGCCATTGAGGTCTGTGGCATCCGGTCACGGTACGGTGAGCCGCACGGCTTTCTGTAAAGAGGGGAGGGGTAAGGAGCGCTCACCCTCTATCTCTTCTGCTCCTGACCATGTGCTACACACAGGTTCTGGCCCTGGGGAGCACATAGTTGCAGCAAAAGTATGTGCACACCCAAAAATTACCATATGTACTCGAGTATAAGCCAACTCTAAGTGACTTCATAAATAATGACACATTCCCTTTAAATTGTCATATTGGTAATTCTTTATGATGCTGTTTAGAATGTGAATTTGGACGGCTAGACTAATGAAATGGCTAAATAAAACACTAGTATTCCTGAGCATTAAAATTCACATTGGTAATGAAACATCAAATGAATCTTGTTCCGGAGGTTACGCTAATTTGTGTATAACATGTAAGCACTCATGGATATAGGCTGTTTGAACTTCATTTCATATGGAGGCAAGCGTCTCTCTGCGTGAATGTAATAAGGGCTTGGTGTCACCCCTGTAACTAAACGGTGACATCCTGACCTTAACAATCTTTAGCATTTTGTTTATCTCATTTTCCGGCAAACATCACACCGATAGCACCGTCTTCTTCAATAACATAATCAGATGACTGAACAGGGTTCTCTCGCTGCATTTCACATCCAGAATTTTCTCCTTGATTTATAAAAAGGGCTCACACGTAAAAAGGAGGAAATACAACGTGAAGCAAGCAAAAAGATCACATGTACGGGAAATCGTTTCAAGCAAAAGTCAATGGCTCAGTTTTGAAGCCACTGTCTAGAACTAAAATGGTCATGACATGTCTTCTCACAAGACGGGGTTTCTATGGTTATGTATGAATTCTGCAGGAACATTTATGCAAACTCTTTTTGGTACATATCTTCTTTATCTTCTTTCATTATTCTTTTTTTTTGTAGTTAACTTTATGCATAAAGTAGGGAACATTTATCTAGCTGTCTGTGCCCAAATTCTAGAATAAAAAAAAAAAAGCATCTGAAATGCCTCGCAACATATTTATTAAGGGTTTTAGACTGTTTTTAGGCACTTTTGGACAAGTATAAAAAAGAGGCATGGCCTCGGGAAAAGGATCAAGACCTTGCAGCCAAAAGTATGTGCACACCCAAAAATTATCATATGTACTCGAGTATAAGCCAACTGTAATATAAGTCACAAAAAACTGGGAGAACCTATTGACTCGAGTATAAGCCTAGGGTGGATGCATTGGTTACATCCTCCACCTAGTATATAGCTAGCCAGGCTAATTCCCCCTAATATATAGCCATCCCCCTGCCCCCAGTATATAGCCTGCATTTTGCTATCCAGTATATACGGTAGCGATCCCTGCACCCCCAGGAAAATGCCGGTCAGCCCATGGCTCCAGAATATAGCCAGCCAGGCCCCTACCCCTCAGTATATAGCCAGCCAGCCTCCTACCCCTCAGTATATAGCCAGCCCCCTGCCCCAAAGTATAAAGCAAGCCAGCCCATGGCCCCAGTATATAGCCAGCCCCCACCCCCCAAAATATAGCCAGCCAATCCATTCCCCCAGTAAATATCCAGCCAGTCCCCCAGTATTCCCAACACGTACATAAATAAACTCAGTATTCACCTTTCCGCCAGCCCCTGCAGGTCCTACTCTGTCTTCCTGTGCTGCGGCAGTGACAGTTCAGTGCTCAGTAGCTACACACACCGTATGGTGTCAGCAGGCGGCTATGACACAGGTTTCTAGTCTGCTGACACTATAATGTCAGCAGACTTGAGGACCTGCAGGGGACGTCGGAAAGGTGAGTACTGAGTTTTATTTTTTTATAGACTCAAGTAAAAGCCAAGTTTGTTTTTTTCAGCACATTTTTGAGCCAAAAAAATTGCCTTATATTCGGGTGTATACAGTAAGAGGTTGTTGTAAAAATGTCTTATTTTGGTGCAGCAAAGTAGACCAACTAATTGATGGTGCAAAGTATGACTCCACAGTCTTAAACTACTCCAGATTTATCATCCGCCATCAGACGCCATATGTGGAGAGTCTGTATAGATTAAATGTTAAATGGTCACTAACCTGTCAACAAACTTACCAACATGTTTCCAAAATAGAGTCATTTGTTGACGGTGTGAACATAATGACAAATCTCTGTTATTCTTTGGGTCAGCACAGAAATAAGGATATATATATACAGGCAGTTACGTACAATATAGGGTCCGGAGGTTTGTTCTTAAGTTGAATTTGTATGTAAGTCGAAACTGTATATTTTATAATTGTAGATTCAGACCAAAAAGTTTTGGCCCCAGTGACAACTGGAGTTTAAACATTTTTTTGCTGTAATGGAACCAAGGATTATCAATAAAGCTTCATTACAGACACCTTACAGCTGATTATTGCAGTCTGGGACTATAGTAAAGCATTCAGAGAGCTTCACCAGAGGTCAGAGGGGTCTGTCTGTAACTATGGGTTGTCTGTAAGTCGGGTGTCCTTAATTAGGGGACCGCCTGTATATAAGATATAAGATTTTTATACTTCTTTAAACTACTTTTATACTGTCATTCTCATGGATACCATTTTGGCTTCTTCATCAGAACAGAACGTCATGATGGCTTCTCCCAGCTGTGACTTATCACTGTCTCCCGCATTCATCAAATCTAGTTTGTGACACAACAATTCAGTGCCCAGCATGTCGTGTCTGGGGTTACCTTGGTTATCCTGGGTACAGAAGCGTTTGTATATATGTCTCTGTCGCCAAAAGTCTGATATTAAATAATAAATCTGTTACCAGTCAATATAATAGCAGCAGATAGGTAAACAGTTAAAAATCAACTTTATTATAATCTTCTAAAATCGTATTCCATATTATTGCAATTGCTCACACAAGGGATAAAAGATCACAAACCTACACGCCCCAATACAACACCCTAGTAGCCATATACACAAAAACGTATTCACGTAACTTCCAGGGCACATTTAAATATATATATGCAGGTCCGTATCATAGAGACTGTAAAGACTGTAATATGGTAGCTGGATATATGTAGGAATATACCTACCCTAGGGTCGTCTCGATGTCAGACCCACAAATGGTCCTGCTTACCCATATATTTGTAAGTGTCAGTCTCAATAGTAAGGGCTGGGAGAGAGCCTCCTCTTCCTCTTCTGGAGGTAAATGGGGGAGGGTGTGACGCCCTAAAATAGACTCACCCTATTCCCCAAAAGCTCCCGCCCTTACAAGGGCAGTCCCAAAGTACTTTCCCTTGTACTAAAATACACGTCACACCTTCCTGACGCGTTTCTACAAAAGTTTCATCAGAGGGAGAGAATCAATACATTAATCACCTAAAAACTGGCTCATGACACGACGTCCCGGTGGGGGGGGAGGGCCTTCACCCACCAGTATGCGCCTTGTATCTACACCGGGTTGCTGGCGTGTCACACAGTCTTTACAATCTCAATGATATGGACCTGCGTATATATATATATTTAAATGCGCCTAGGAAGTTATGTGAATAAGTTTTTGTGTATATGGCCACTAGGGTGTGGTACTGGGGCGTGTAGGTTTGTGATCTTTTATCCCTTGTGTGAGCAATTGCAATAATATGGAATATGATTTTAGAAGATTATTTTTAACTGTTTACCTATTTGCTGCTATTATTCTGTTGCCAAAAGCAATTATTGGTTAATGATATTGTAAATTTATGGCAAAATGTGTGAACATTTAATTCAGCAAAATTCATTAATACAACTGGAGGATCAAAATACTAAGTATGCAAGTCGCAACTGATGTCTTACTCTTGATGAAAATTATCCCTCAGGTAACATGGAAGCTATGAGAGGTTAATGGAATAAATTTTGTAATCTGAAAAGAGTAGTTTCAGTTTTCCAGAAATAGCTAAACAATATCTGCTCCTTTATTATACCCAGGTCATAAGAAGGTTGGAAAGTTAATCACCAGACAAAATTGTAATAGATCAGATGGTAAACAGCATATTAGGCCACATTCGGGCAGTCGTGTGATCCCTAGGCTGGAACCCGGTCATAGCACACAGCTATGTGTCCTCACCCCTCCCCTCCCTATAGAAGGACGTGCGCTGTGGCCACCCGGTTCGGTCAGGGCTCAATGGGGGCCATGATCTGCAAGCACATTGTGCAACCAGATCACGGCCCCCTTTACAGTTGTGTGAATAAGTCCTTAGAAGAACAATTTGCTGAAAAAGGACCTCAGACTATCAAAGGGATAAATAAGAAAGAAGATGTAAAGGAAGTGCTGTAGGAGGTAAGGAAAGTTAACCATAGAACTTGATGTTTATGAGATTCAGAAAAGACTGAACAAAGGCGCGGACAAAACTTCAGAGAAAAACTTGGACATAGGGCCTATTGAGCTTTTATTATGTCTTTAAAGGGTTTTGCCCATGAAAGAAAGTTCTGAAATGTCAATCCCCTACTGATGTTTACACAATAAAGACCATTTTTAACCCACTTATTTTACAATGTTACTCAGTTTTATTGCTGTTTTATTGCTGTTTTAGCTCCTATCACTCAGTGATGGCCAGTGTAAGAATCCAGAGTGTGGGCAAGGATTCTCTAAGCAGACACTTTATTGTCCTCTATGAGATGCTGTGTACTGACACTGTGCTTAGAGTGTCAGGGTAGAGGTTAATCTACACTTTTATTTAGCTTTTGAACAGTCTACTAGTATTTGACAAAAAGAGAGATGAGACAGATGAGAGATGATAAAACCTGTGAGATGGATATAAAACACAATGACACTCTCAGCTCTGCTAACTCACATATAGCTCTGCTAAATGCCTCCCTTGGGGAGAAAGACCTTATTTAATAAGTAAGTCCTTGCACACTGTAGCTTTCCGACAGGAAGTGTCTGTGTCTGAGCTGATCTTGTAATGCAGAGCAAGGGGCGAGAGGCAGAGAGCACTGCAGAGAAGCTTTTCATTAGAAGATTGTGACCATAGCCAGAATATTAACCCTTAAGGACCCAGCCATTTTGTAGCTTAACGCTCAGTCCCATTTTTTGTATTCTGAACTGCATTGCTTTATATGGTTATAACTTTTGAACACTGTTACTTATCTAAACGATTCAGAGATAGTTTTTTCCCCACATGTTGTAATTTATTTTAGTGGTAAATTTTGGCTGATAAGTTTGCGTTTATTTACAAAAAAAGAAAAATGCTGAATTTTTTGAAAAATTTGCCATTTTCAAAATTCGAAATCATCGCGTTTTTAGGCAGATAGATTTACCACATAAATAAGTTGCTGAATAACATTTCCCATTTGTCTACTTTACATTTTCATAATTTTTGAAATGTCTGGATAATTTATTTTGATGTCACTCGGCTTACAAATAGATTATCGATTTTCCGTATTTTCAGAATTTACTATTTTGGGGATAAATACAGTTTTAAATGAAATTTTACATGTTAATCATTAAAACCCCCTATATAATCAACGCATTTTCAAATCTGCACACCTCAAACTATCAGAAACAACTTTTAGGAAGATTTTTAACCCCTAGAGATCTTCATAGAAATTACATCAAAAAGGAGGTGACATTTAGAATGGTCAAATTTTGTCGGTTATGCGTTCATTTAGCCCTAAAATTTACACATTTCCAAAAGATAAAAAGAGAAAACCCACCATACAATTTATTATGAAAATTCTCCCGGTTTCAGAGACCCCCCCACATGTGACTGTTACTTGTATTATGTTGTTATTTTGTTTTTTTTTAAGGTCACCAGTAGAAACGCATCAATTCTGTACTGGATTTTTTACTTTTTTTTTTTTCGTGTTCACCGTATAGCCTAATAATCGTCATATCTTTATTCTATGGGTTAATACGATTACGGGGATACCAAACATGAATATTTTTTCTTATGTTTTCTAAATTTGCCAAATAAATCCCTAATGTGGGGGGAAATCTATAATTTTTGCATCGCCGTCTTCCAAGTGGTATAACATTTTTACTTTTTTGGCTACAGAGCTGGTTGATGGCTTGTTTTTTGCAGGACATGTTGTACTTTGCACCAGTATCATTCTGGAGTACATATGTTTAGTTGATCACTTTTTATAGAATTTTTCTAGAAGTTTTTTTTTAAGGCGTTCATTGTACGGATTCAATACTTATTTAATTTTATTCTACGGATTGTTACAGACGCGGTGATACTATATATGTGGGGTTTGTGTTATGATTTAGACTTTTTGAGTGTTATATGTTTCTTTACATGTCTCTTTATATGTTTTGAAGGCACTGCCTTCAGGCATCTCTGGGGTCCCGATCGGACCCAGAGATGCCATAGCAACGATCGGCGACCCAAAAAAACGGAGCGGAGGTGCCGATTGTGGGGGAAAGACACCTGGAAGGCATGTTAAATGCAGAGCTGAACCGGCATTGTCTCTGCGCAGTAGCTGTACTGCGCTGAGCGCTATTCGCAGGACAGCTAAGGCGCAGAGCGCTAAGGGATTACCGGTCAGATCCGGGGGCAACCATATTGTAGTGCAATTACACGTGGATGAAAGGGCAACACGGTGGCTGAAAGGGCAACACGGTGGCCGAGTGGGTAGCACTTCTTCCTTGCAGCGCTGGAGTCCTGGCTTCAAGTTCCACCCAGGTCAAAACCTGCAAAGAGTTTGTATGTTTTCTCCATGCTTGCGTGGGTTTCCTCCGGGTCTTCCGGTTTCCTCCCACACTCTAAAACATACTGCTAGGTTGTTTAGATTGTGAGCCCCATGGTGACAAGGACTGATTTGGCAAGCTCTGTGCAGCGCTGCGTAATCTGTGTGCCCTATATAAATAAAGAATTATTATTATTAACACTAATGGTAGGGGGAGAGGTGGGGGATGAGAGAGCAGGTGAGTTGTGCTCTTAAGAAGAAAGGAACATGCCGGCACCAAGGCTAAAACTTCATAACTTTATTGGTGCATTAGAAGTACATGTCCACTGTACTGTACCTCCATCTGACGCGTTTCAGGCTTTAGCACAAGTTCCCATTGATTACTGGCCCTCTGACATGGATGTCTAATAACCATGGCAACTTAAAACCATATAATTCAAATTCAGAACCTGACCTGCAGACCTTACAGGGAATACAGATTTTCTACCAATAAAGTACAATAAATGTGCTGTAATAAATAATAAATGTGTTTTTATGATATGTTTATAAGGTTTTTAAAATACATTTTCAATATTATAGAAAAAAGTTGTTCTTTATCCCCAAACAGGCAAGACACATAAAAACTAGAGACAGGCCTACACGTTTCGTCCTATGGACTTAATTACGCCAGGCTGGTGAGCTGGTGGGCTTTGTTAAGTATTATACTGCAAAAAGTTTTGTATTAATGTTTGTTTCAGAATCAGAAGTAGCACAAAATTATATAAAATGTTTGCCTGCTCTAAATACATGTGCCAAATTATAGAAATAACCCGATGAAGCCGAATGAGACTGGTGGAAGATACAATTAATATGCTAATTAATATTAAAGAAAATCTACCATCAAAATCCATCATGATAAACCAGGGACACTGACTCGTAGATCCAGGCACCGTGACTGTGGTAATCTTCTTATATTTGTTATCCATGGCCTCCTTCCTCCTTCCCTCTGCCTGATGTAATCTCCATGCAGCAAAGTTTCAGCACACAGTGTTCCTTGCACACTGTAACAGCCAGTGAATCTGCCACACAGGGAGGCTCTGGTAACATCCCCCAGAGCCCTTCAGGCTTTTTAGCATAAGTTGAATTTAGAAGGAAGTAGTCTATGGATAACAAATATGAGAAGGTTACCACAGTCATGGTGCCTGGATCTATGAGTAAGTGTCCTGGGTTTTTTTTTAAAGAAAACAATTAAATATTGAAGGATAAATTAATTGGTCTAGAAAATAGCTTAAGGAGGAATACATTTTAAGCACCATAGGATTGCCAGAACCCACAAAAAGAGATGCATGAAATAGTGAAGCATTTGTGAAATGGTAATGCTTTAGGGTTCCATATAGAAAAGGTGCATCTGAATGCTATACTGGCTAGATCTAGTCTCTTTCCACCTAAACAATCAATAGGGCAGCATGGTAGCTCAGTGGTTAGTACTACAGCCTTGCAGCGCTGGGGTCCTGGGTTCAAGTCCCACCCAGGTCAACATCTGCAAAGAGTTTGGATGTTCTCTCCGTGTTTGCATGTGTTTCCTTCAGGTACTCTGGTTTCCTCCCACACTCCAAAACATACTGGTAGGTTGATTAGATGGTGAGCCCCATGGGGACAGGGATTGATTTGGCAAACTCTGTGCAGCGCTGCATAATCTGTATGCGCTATATATACCGTATTTTTCTGACTATAAGGCGCACAAAAAATCCTTGGATTTTCTCAGAAATGGTTATATATGAAACATACTTAGACAAAAGCTGCCTTGAACTGTGGACAGGTCTGCCACCTGCTGGTCATTCATCCTTATAATCCGATGCGCCTTATATAAATGTTTTAGTAGGCATTTATTGATGGTGCTCCTTATAGTCCGAAAAATACTGTAAATAAAGGAATTATTATTATATAATAAGCCATCATTGCCATTGATGTATACTGTAACTTAGTCATGCACTAGTATAACCCATGTTATGTCAAACAATTACCATACAATAGTCAAATATCAGGTCTACTCAGATATTATCAAACTGCAGGCTATACAGAAGAAAACTGCACTAGGCGGACGTTATAACAATTAGAGGACCTGTCACCTCTCTTGACTTGTCTGCTTTAGAGAAGACTTGTATTTGCAATATAATAACAAGGATGTTTTCTTAGATATCCACATTATACAGTTTGTTGTAATTCACGAGTGAATTGGGAAGTTACCGTGGCCTTTGTGCACCTACACAGTCTAACAGTATCAGGTCATCTCTGACTATCAATCTGTGTAAGAAGAGATCCTACTGACAGAGGGAATAGAAGAATCCATCTGTTAATTGGTCCTGGTCTACACAGGGACTTTCTAATCGATTTTTGCTATTGAGTGACAACTGCAGGTCATGAGGTTACATGTAACTCAGTGTGTATAGTACTGTTACTGTAGTCCCATAATTAAAAGACAGTAACTTTCTGTTTCCAAAAGTCTCTGTGCACCAGGCCTTATTCATACATTTCCTGCTGGAAAAACAGAAGTATGTTACAGCTACAGAATGGTTGAATTTCCTGGACTATGATAAGAAGAAGGTGGCATCTCCTCTATAAATCCAGTGACTTACCACTAATATATTCTCTTATTTTAGAGAACCCAGACCACCATGATGACTTCTCCTGAGCAATGGAAATAGCTTATACATTAAAGAATTTCAGACCTAAGACCAGAGTATCAGATTTTGAAGGACGAAAGTTGGGGATATTTTGAACCCACCACAGCACAACTTTCCTTTGCCACAATGTTGGCAAGTGCCACAGGACAGCTGGTCAAACATAAAATAACAAGTCAGACCAGCTCTCTACGTTGACCACCAACCTTCTTTAAAGTTTTGTTACAGTTTTCAAACACCTTCATAATTACAGGGTGCAAAAACTGTGCACTTATGGTCATATGACCAGATCTGGAATTATTAGTATAAGCATTGGCATGCAGGTCTGCCCACAGTATATGCCAATAAGGCTGCGCTAGACTGTCTCAAAATAGAGTACCGCATTACGTAAGCATGTCAATATTATTAAATTGTTTTATTAAAACAATTCAAGGAAAAAAAATAAAAATAAGACAATCATTTGGCATAGAATGTTACGGTAATTTAAAAAACAATCCATTGTACATTCCAGGAGTCCAGATAGGCAGTACAGTACAACAGCACTTTGCAGTTATAAAGTTATAATAATTATATAATGATTTTACCAAAATCTCCTATGTGATTGTCCCTTTAAAAACAAACAGTGCCTACTTTGTGTTACTCACCCTTTTCTTTCCAAAGTTATGGCATTTTCTATGATACCATAATTCAAACAATACGCAAAGAAAGTCCTAATGAGCAGTGTAAAAATAGAAACTTAAAAAAAGTAACGACAGGGGGGGTCATTTATTAAGGACCCGATTCGCGTTTTCCCGATGTGTTACCCGAATATTTCCGATTTGCGGCAATTTTCCCTGAATTGCCCCGGGATTTTGGCGCACGCGATCGGATTGTGGTGCATCGGCGCTGGCATGCACGAGATGGAAATCGGGGGGCGTGGCCAAACAAAAACCTGACAGATTCGGAAAAACCCACTGCATTTAAAAAAAAAAGTGTTGCGGGACTTGCGCTTACCTTCACCAGGAATAGGCTGGTGTACTGCAGTGCATTCCGCCGGGCCTCGGGGAACTTCAGCACAGCAACGCCACCTGGTGGACGTCGGAGGAACTACCTTAGTGAATCCCGGCCGGACCCGAATCCACCGCAGAGAACGCGCCGCTGGATCGCGAATGGACCGGGTAAGTAAATCTGCCCCAATGGATTCAATAGATGTTAACCCATAAAGACCATTAATGATTAATGATTGGACAATTTGAAAGATCCCCAATGAATAAATAATGACAGAGTACAGTATGTGTTATATAGAAGCATATTCAGGACTTTCAACCCAAGTTAAATGAGATTTTTAAGATTTGCTTTGTTTATAAACAAACATACAATAAGGATTGTCTACATCAAAATTTAAAACTAGATTTTTTTAAAAATCTGCCTCTATTGGCCTGTGAATTTTAGAGGTTAGCTGAAACTTCCATTGAAGTTAAAGTATATCCAGATGGTATGCAGAAAAAAGGTTTTCATGTTGCTAATATAAAAATTTGCACCATGTCAATTTCCACCAAAAATTCTGCAGCGTGTCCATGAGATTTTATGAAAGTCATAGACGTTGTTGGGGATTCAGGAGATGTCAGATATAATTTCGTATAAATCCAACAATATCACCATTTTAGTCGAGTTTAAGTATTAATTCTAAGCTATATTGTGTAAAAGGAATAAATATCTGCAGTATCTCTTCCTAAATGTTTATATTAGGTTTCTGATAAATCAATTTTATTAACCCCTTCAGAACTCCCCTTTATAACTTACATTCCCTAAATGTCTGCTTTATGTTGCGTGTTTTTTTTAAGATTCCATATATTTTACTAGAATGTTATGAGGCTTAGAATTTGGGGGTTATTTTTAAATTTTAAAGGATTTTAAGGATTTGCCAAGACCTGTATTTAGAGGGTCCTACTCGGCTTTCAATTGACTGTGAGAGGCCTAAGTAATAGCAAGACCCTTAACTTGCCCCATTAGGGAAACTACACAACTCAACGTATGAAAAAGCACTTTTAAGATGTTTGATAACCCTTCAGGTGTTTTATAGGGGGTAAAACAAAATGGAGGTGCGGTCTACAAATTTGTAATATTTTTGGACAAGAACATATGGAAAGAAAAAGCTGATGTGTATATAGACAAAAATCTTTATTGAAAAAACGGGCACAGATTAAAAACACTTAAAAAACCCTAACCGGGTATACAATCAAAGGAGCTCCCCAAGTCCTAACATTGTATTAATGACAAATAATGGCAATGTATTAAGCTGGGCAGGCAAACAAATGAAAAATAGATATACACATAAACCAATGTGGTGGGTATAGAGCAAATAGATGATTCTGCCGCCCAACGTACTAAGAATAAATACAGTAGGAAGAATTACATTACCGTAAGAGAAGACTAGGGGAGAGTGAGTGGACAATTTTTGGACAATACATTCATTTTGGGCGGAAAATTTAACCAATATCTCCCGAGTACACTGATGCCCCATATGTGGTGGTAACCTGCTGTATGGGTGCATGGCCATTGAATGGAAGTAGGAGCCATCCGGAGCAGATTTGCATTGTCACATTGTACAGGATATCATTTTCTTTTTTTAATTTGGACACATAGGGGCTTATTTTTTTGCCACATGAGATGCATTTTTCAGGTACAGGCAGTCCCCGGGTTACATACAAGATAGGGTCTGTAGATTTGTTCTTAAGTTGAATTTGTATGTAAGTCGGAACTGTATATTTTATCATTGTAATCCCAGACAGAACTTTTTTGGTCTCTGTGACAATTGGATTCTAAAAATGTTGGATTGTCATAAGAATCAGGATTAACACTAAAGCTTCATTGCAGACACCTGCGATAACTGTTACAGCTGTTTATTGTAGTCTAGGACTAAAGTACAATAAATTACCAATATCCAGTGGTCCGTTTGTAACTAGGGGTCGTATGTAAGTCAAGTGTTCTTAAGTAGGGGACCGCCTGTACATAATTTTGGGGCATCTATAGCCAATTGATGACATATTCTGAACTCTTTGTTGGTGGAGGAAATGAAAATCATCAATTTTTGGTAAGAATTTTTTGCTTTTTCTTTTTGACCAGACCCCATTCCATAAAAATGATATGTTATTTTTATTCTTTGGGTCACCCCGATTAAAGAAATACCTCATTTATATAGCCTTTCTTATATTTTTTCAAATTTTACTGAATTAAAAACAAATTTGGAGAAAATCTTGTAAATTTTAGCATCACCATATTTTCAAAGGAATAATGTTCTTATTTTTCGGCTGACAAATCTGGTTAAGGGCTTACTTTTTGCGAGAAGAGTTATTTGTTTTTATTTTGGAGTGCGTGACATTTTCTGTATCACTTTATAGAGCATTTTGTTAAGGGTATTAAGAAAAAATTATCTTTTTTCGGAACGGTTTTCTGGTTTTATTTTTACAGCATTTAGCATTTGGGTCCAATAGCAATTCTCGTTTTTTATTATTATTTATATTATTATATTAATTTATTATTCTCTTATTTATACAGATTGTTACGGATGCGGCGGGGGATTTTTTTTTTGTGGGGATTTTTTGTGCATTTATGTCTTTTATACTTTATAAGGTGTTTGTATGGGAAAGTGACATTTTAGGAGCTTATATTTAATTTTTTTATTTTATTTTATTTTTTTTATACTTATGTTTTTTTATTACTTTTTTACTGTATACAAACTTGAACTTGAACCAGCGATGCTCTCTTTGCTGGTTAAAGTCCAATAGACTACTGTACAATACTAGTTCATTGTGGAGCAGTGTAAACTGTCTGGCATGCTCACAATTTCATTACTTTTAGTTGTCTGCTCTGGGGTCTCCATAATTATTTTATCTGCTCTAGGCACTCCACGGTCATTAAGTGTACAGTGCTGCAGCAGGGCACCAGTGCTGGCAGCACTGCCCGGGACCTGGCGGCGCTGCAGAAGAAAATAAAGTAAAGGGAGCGGCAAGGTGAATAATAATTAATGTGTGTGATGCCCCCTGTGATGAGATTCTCATTTTGACTCCTGACAGATTCCGGTCCTGCTCATGGTCGGAACTTGTGAAAAAAGGTTTACTTTAAATGTTTTGAGATTAGATTTAAAATATATTGAAAGTTAAGTGATAGTTATGTGGCTGGATAAAAACAAGGCGTGAAAGTGATGTGATAAACGAGAAAATCCTGAGAAATTTCTGGGGACAATTACCTGCTAACTGTTGTGGATGGCTTTGTTCCTTATATAAATGCAGTAATATCTCAGAAAGTGTTTTATGTGTTAATGTAGGTTCCTTTTGTCAAGTATAAAATTTTATTTGAACATGCAGTTTATTTAGTTTGAAAAATGAGAACAATACAACATCTGGTTTGCGGCACATTTACTGCAAACTGAAATCATGATCTTGTGAGACCTGAAGGAAATATATAAAAACTGTTGTCTATAGTCTAAAGCATAAGATTAGATTATTTACTATTTTATTATATAAAAAAGATTGTTTTTCCATATCAATTGATGCCTTGCAACATACATTTAAGGCCAGATAACTGGCATAGTACTTATGCTCAATCACCTGGGGGTTTATAGAATAGCAGCAATTTTCGAAAGCTTGAGAAGTTAAAGCCCTATATGAATATTTTACAATTATGAGAGAAGAAAATTCTAAAGCTTTTTACTACTCAAAAGTAACAATTGATTATCACTTTAAACCTTCATTCATAGTAATTACCGTATATACTCAAGTATAAGCCGACCCAAGTATAAGCCGAGGCCCTAATTTTACCTCAAAAACCTGGTAAAACCTATATATTTTTTTACTTGAACATAAGCCGAATTTGGGTTTTCAGCACATTTTTTTGTGCTGAAAAACTAGGCTTATACTCGAGTATATATGGTAACAACTGAAAAGTAGGTTGCAAAAGTATTCATAGTCCCCTTAAACTACATGATGTGTATATGTATTCAGTTCCTATACTCTGATACCCCAAAATATACTCCAAAGTGTCCAACTCCCACCTAATAAGTCAATAAAGTACATCTGTATGTAATTTATTCGGACTACAACCTTATCTGTTTTGTGAAGGCCTCAGTGAAGATCTAGATACTTGAGATGGGATACAATGCCATTTTTGTAGTTGCAATATTTGGAGTTTAGAAGGAATTTTCTTCACACTATGGACTTATTGACCTCCGTATTATAGATATTATGCCTTCCTCTGGATTAACACTATTGGATTATTTGTTGAAGTGGATGGACCAGTGTCTTTATGTAACCTAATCTACTATATGTGGCCACCCAATGGTAGTTAAAGGACATCTACCACCTGGATGAAGGTTGGTAAACCAAGCACACTGACATACTGGTGTGTGCCACCTCTGGCAAGATCCACTCTTCTTTTAGCTTCTTAAATGATGATTTAAAAAGTGGCTCCATTAACACTTATGAAGACCGGAGCTCCTCAGGTTCATTTGCATAATTGTAAAAGCCTTCTTTTTGTAAAAATGAGGGCATAAGAAGCTAAACGAAGAGCAGATCCTACCAAATGGGGCACCTGTATGTCAGTGTGCTTGGTTTACAATCCTTCAAACTGGTGGTAGATTTCCTTTAAGTGGATTCCAAAAGCTATTGGCTACTGTAATTGTGAATATTGCCACCTGAAGTACTGCAGTGTCTGCAAACCTCACATTACCTGTAGATGTAAAGCCAATTAAAAACACCCCTTGTGTCTCTTTATGGTTGCGCCATACAGAACCCTTCTTCCAGGAGTATGTTCTCTATATGCCTATAGCCATGTGTACTCAAGTGAAGTAATACTATTAATTCAATATGAACTACATTATACATTATATTACTGTAGTGAATCATGTCAACCAATGATCTTGAACAGCATTAAATACCATAAATCGTTGCAATGTGTTATTAGCCTTGATACATTGTCATTTGTATGTTCCCAGTTAATCTTTTTTTGGAAATCCATCACATTGATAAGCCTGGATGGAAGGACTATTTTCATTTAACTATCTTATAAAACTGCAGTGTAGGCAGAAGCAGCCATGCATATTACTTAGTGCATAACTATTACCTCTTCCTGCAGGTCGGTGTATTGATGGAGAACTGAGTAATGGGCTGAATATGCTTAACAGTATTAATGAGCCATGAGCAAGACAGGAAAAATAATCACACCGTCTAAACTTCCCTCCATCAACCCCTGCTGTCAAGTATGTCTAGGTGATTCAGGTGTAATGTATGTGTAGGCGTGCACAGAAATCACAGGGGCCCTCCACAAAATTGACACTAGGCTTACAAAAGGGAGAAAAAAGCTGCTATAGTGTCTACATATTTATGTATGTTTCAAATATATATATATAAATATATATATATATGTATACCCCATAGCGTTAAAACCATAGTCTACTAGAACCCCCACCCCTATTTTTTTTTAATCTCAGATGGGAACTTTGCCTCACAGTGCAAAATAAAAATCTTCAACTTTCAATTCCCAGGGGTGCACCTGTCATGAGGCAATGAAGCTTCTCACCTAAGGACATCACCACTTGTATTAAATAGCCACAAATACAAAAGTGTACCATGGTAAATAATCATAATCATTATCTGATCTGGGAGGCTGGGAGGCCAGAGGTGGCACTCGGAACCCTTTCTGTGGGCACCCAGACCTTCATCCCAACACAGGGCTTTCTCCTGTGGTCCAATACAGCTCTTGACGTGCCATGCTCAGCGCTTTTTTAAAGCCACATCCTTGGCTGCCAGGACTACAGGAGGAGCGAGACGGTGTGGATAGAGATGGATTGTCATTTGAGCTCCTGCTGTGGGTCCCTTGATTCTTTCTCATCAGGAGACCCTGGAGGGAAGCTACAATCCAAATTCCTCCATCATCTTTCTATTCTATTGGTGTCCTCAGGATGCCAATACGATTAAAACCTGTACTACAGCAGGGATCAATAAGTTACCGCTTAAATTGTCACATTGGCACTTTGCGACATATAAGTGGGTTTTGGCTGTAGCTTAGGCACTCTGTCTCTAAAAGGTTCGCCATCACTGATCTATAGTCTTGTTAGGTGGGTCTGCGGTATTAGTCTAAGGCCAGCTACAGCCAGAGTATAGTCTGGTGCCAGCTTCAGACATAGTCTGGTCTGGGAGGTTTGGGGTGTTGGCCATAGTCTGGTCAGTATCAGCAATAATCTGGTCTTGGGAGTCCAGGGCATCAGCCATAGTCTTGTCTGGAGGGTTTGGACCAGCAGCCATAGTCTGGTCTCAGGAAGGGTTAATTATCAGCAAAAGTATGGTGTCTGAAGCCTGGGGCATCAGCCATAGTCTGGTTTTAGGGGTCTAGGACATTAGCCATAGTCTGCTCTAAGGGGCTTGTGACATCAGCCATAGTCTGGTCTTGGGGATCTGTGGCTTCAGTCATAGTCTGATTTGGGGATCTGGGGCATCAACCATAGTCTTGTCTGGTCTGCAGTGGCACCCATAGCTTTGTCTGAGGTTGGCATAAGCCATAGGCTGTTCTGGGGAGCCTGGCAACATCAGTCATAGTGCACTCTGTAGTTTGAAATTTCTGAGGAGACAAAAAAAGCATGTGCGCTCTTTATTTAATACATGATGTAAGATTAGTATAATTATTTGATTGGTTATTATAGCACAGAATACAGAGGCTGGAATGATTTTCTTATATAAGTAGACATCTATTAACACTTTATATGAAATTTTCAGATTCCTCCTCGGCTAAAAATACTCCTTGAAAATGGTAAGAGTATTATTACACCTATGGCAAAAAGTTACTGTGACCTCTGCTCCCAAGTCACTAGTTGGACATCCGTTTCCAGTAATGAGCACAGTTTAGTGCTTGGCCCCTGACCAGTTGGAAGTGCAGTAAGACATGGGACGTCACCGGAGATCCTTAGACTAGCCTTTCACCCCTTATTTCTCATCTGTCTCTCTCCATCTCTGACCTAAAAGCTGAAACAGATTCTGGAATATTTAAAGACACCTAAAAACATGAGTTTTGCTATATATCAAGTGTTTTAGATATTTTTACGCTTTAAGCAAAGGTATATGTCTTTGCTGAAAGTAGTCAGGAAGTAAGAGTTCTCCTTATGGAGAATTTACCAATTAAGCATGAAGGTACTTGGGGAGATTGTGGGAAATATGCAAATACATTTTCCAGGATGGGATAAGGAAAACAATGCCTCTTTTTGCTACCTTGAAAGGCAGCCCCCTTAACATCAAGCTATAGGTCTCCACTGCTTACAAAGTGGCCTTAATTGGCAAAGTTTCTGTAAGGAGAACTCTTACTTCCTGACCCTAGTCAATAGCCTCTCATTCAGCCAAACCAGTTCCCTACACTGTACTGAAGAGACGTAACCACATTGAAACAGCACTGTCTACAGTTGGGAGTCTGTTCCTTCTGGTTTGGCTTTAACCCCACTTCATGTCATTAGGTTTCTTGTAAGTCATGCTTGATGTTAAGGGAGCTGCCTTATAAAGTGGCTAAAAGAGGCAATGTTTCCTTATCCCATCCTGGAAAATGTATTTGCATTTTGCATAAAGTATACAATGCCTATGTTGTGACACCATGCACCATTGGTGTAATGTAAAGCAACTAGCCTCGGCTGTGGGGGTCAAATAAGTCTACAAAATCTTAGGGGAACCTTTAGTCCTTTTCAATGAAAGGAATGGTTCCCCTGTGTGTGGGAACTTCTCTTATGTGCTTGCAGTCTGTTGTCTTCAAAATAGAATTTAGTGGAATGGTTCAATAGTAATTGTGTAATATTGCATTTCATGTAAAAAACTGTATTGGGAAGAGGAGGAAGCTAGAAAAAACAATAAATGAGATGTTACCATGTAAAATATTAAATAACCCCCTCTCTGTATATTAAATCTAAAAGTTAATAAGTAAAAAAAAAATCATAAACAAGTAAAGTAAAAATCCCTATACTATCAAAAATAGCTATTAGACATGTCAGAATTTCTTTTACTATTTACCATAAATAAAAAAGGGAGGAAAAAAATCAAAAAGTCATACACTTCCCAAAATAGTATCAATGAGAACGTGTCCTGCTATAAATTACAACCTACACAGCTATATACACATTTATACTGACCCAAGGATAAGTTGTGTATGTCGTCAGACCTAAACCAGCTCTGTAGTGCACCTGCAATTAATATGCACATACCAGTTGCAGGAGGAATCTGTAACTAAAGCACTTTGGGTTTTTTTAGGGTCATAGTGTATAAAATAAAAATGAATTTAAATATACAAAAGGAACCAATAATGCAGATGGCAGCTTTTAGCCCTGTCCCAGTTAGGAAATACACCCTATATCAGTGATGGAGAACCTAGAGCCTGAGTGCCCAAACTTTAACCAAAAGCCACTTATTTATTGCAAAGTGCTGGCACAGCAATTTAAGCAGTAATGTATTTCTCCTTGTTCTTTGACAACTTTCAATCCTTCAGCCTCCTATGGACACCAACACAGTTGAAAGGGGGAGGGCAAATTCAACTATCATTGTAGGAAGATTCTTTGAGTCCTGTCTGGTGAACTTCATGTTGGGGTGATGGCCTGGGTGCCCACAGAGAGAGCTCTAAGTGCCACCTCTGGCACCAGTGCCATAGGTTCCCCATCACTGCCCTATATCTATGATGTATAAAGATGACTGTAAAATGAAAAAGAACAAAATCCATTAAATAAATTAGTGGTCATTTTTACTATTTAAAATAAAAACATGAAAGACTTTTTCCTTTCTTTTGGCATTTACTGTTTATTAAAAAAATCTTTACAATACATTTTTAAAAAACACTTTAAAGAGTAACTAAACCTTTTTAAAGCACTTTTTATAATTTCAAAATTAAATAAACACTATGTTAGGTTTTATTACAAAAATAATTTAAATCTTTTGTGAAAAAAGAAATTCTTAGTTTTGCCATATTTTGAAAACAATAACTTTGTCAAATTATAGTGTACAAGGCAGCTTAAGGTGCCATTTTACATTAAGGGGTTCACTGTCGGGAATAATTGTTTTTATATTACGATAGAGTAGGACGTAGTGATACCTAACATGTTTATGATTGTCCTATATATAGTACAATTGTACTGTATATATATAGATAGCAAAAAGTAGAAGAACAGCAGCACAATCTTTTAGAAAAAATGAAGGAAAATTCGGGTGCTATCCTGCACTCTCACCAACAGAGTCCAATAGTAAAATGAAGAAAACGTTGCATAGGATGTTTTTTTTCACTTGAAAGGAGTGCTGCCATTTTCTTCATTTGAATTTTTATATTTTTTTAAACTTCTTTTAATTTTTACTATTATTTCAGACCTCCTAGGGTGATTTAACCATAGAGTGTCTGAACACTCATATAATATACTGGGTTACAATTGTATTGCAGTGTATTGTGAATATACTGCTTCTTTATTAGAGCCAGTCCCTAATACAGATCAATGAATTACAGCTATGGGAGCCTTAAGCAGACTCTCTGCTGTCGCGGCAACCAATCGGCGCCCTCCGAAGACATCATAAAGGGCGCGGATCGCCAATCCAAATTGGCGGCGCCCATCTGAAGCACTGGGTTTGACAGCGGCACCTAACAGGATAACTGCCAGCACCAACCATGGCAGTTACCAGCGGGTGTCAGCTGTGTAATACAGCTGACATCCAACGCACATGGAGAGGGTTTAACCCGTGAGCCCTCTCCATACTCCCCTTACTGCTGTACGACATATATAGTTGTACAGCAGCAAGAAACTGGTTAAACAAGAAAAACTGAAATATCACATGCTCATACAATGTCTACATAAGACCTCACAGCTCAACGTGCATGTCAGAGCACATGAGAATCATGAGGTCTAAAGAACTGCCCAAGGTTTCTAATAGCACAGTGGCCTCCATATTTCTTAAGAAGAATTTTGGGATAACCACAACTCTTCCTCAACCTGGAGAAGATCTTGAGAGAAGAACTTTGGTGAGGTAAAGAAGAACCCCAATATCACTGTGGCTGAGCCTGAGATGCAGTAGGGAGATGGGAGAAAGTTCCACAAAGTCAACTATCACTGCAGCCCTCCACCAGTCGATCCCATACAATCCCTTACAATCCTATGGGGGCAGGGACAGGGCAACTAGATGGAATTGAAGGAAAGATTAATGCGGCCAAGTACAGAGATAACCAGGATGAAACCTCTTCCAAAATAATGTGGACCCCAGACTGGGCTGAAAGTTCACCTAGCTCAAAAGGTTCTCCTACTGAATATTGAGCAAAGGGTCTGAATACTTTGATCATATGATATTGCCGTTTGTCTTGTTTAATAAATTAACAAAAATATCTACAATTTCTTTTTTTCGGGCAAGATGGGGTACAGCGTGTACATTAATGAGCAAAAAAAGAACTTTTGATCAATCCTGACATATACTGCAATACTATAGTATTACAGTATATGGGTATTATCATGCAGGTCTATAGCAGTGTGCTACTGGCAAAGAACTTTATCTGAGATGATGTCACAGTAGATGGCGGTGGCAGCTTTGGATGTCACTGAAGTATCAGAAATTATATAACAATGGATAGATGATTTCAGCTCTGTATGTGACTGGAGTATCACAAATGATATAATGGCAAGGATAAGGCTTCAGCTTTACCTGTGACTGGAGTATCAGTCCGCCCCCCAGTGTAAGACTGTGCCTAGTACATGATGACTCCCATACAGAATAGGAGATGGTCATCACACAGACACGGCGGCAGGAGAGTGGAGATTTTTTTTGGCCACAGGGCCAGCTGAAGCCACTTAGAGACGGTAGACACACTTTGTAAAGTGAAGAATTTATCCGGTTTGTAAAAAGATGGCTACTGATTTTCAAAATTGAATTGTGTAAACTGGGGAGATCAGTCTAATGAACTTTGGTCTTTGGAACTTACACCTTGGTCTGAGAAGATTATTAAGGACATGCTCTGCTTCTATAGTAAGTTTCCTCAACATATGAAGGGGATTCTCTCTGCTACACGAGCTTGTGATGTTGATGTTTTTTATTACTAACCTTCTTTTATTACTTTTTAATAGTAGTAATAATTGTATTACTAACCTCTATTTACTATCCTTCTAGCTGGGCCAGAAGTGTTGCTGGTCATATGAACAGCCACATTGATTGGGGGGTGGGGGGGGGAGCAGAGTGATGTCACTTCTGAACCCTCATCATTCGCTCTCCAGTGACTGCTGCAGATTTTGATTGACCGCCATGGTCACATGACAGCTACCTCTAGAAGCGCAGTCCCCCAGGCCAGCCCATGTCAACAAGGCACCAAAGGATCTAACTAAATAATCAGGAACACAAAAAGTAAAGTTCAAGTCTGCAAAGCCCGCCAAGGTCCTGGCTTGGTCCTTACGCAGATACAAATTGGAAAAAGCGAGCAGCACTCCAAAGGTAGAATTCAAAAGTTGGTGATCTTTATTGAGGAAAGTGGCAACATTTCGGTGTTGGACACTAGAGATGAGCGAGCACTAAAATGCTCGGGTGCTCGTTATTCGAGACGAACTTTTCCAGATGCTCGAGTGCTCGTCTCGAATAACGAGCCCAATTGAAGTCAATGGGAGACCCGAGCATTTTTCAAGGGGACCATGGTTCAGGAATAAAATGTGTTATTTAATTGAAAAAGAATGTCTTCTGATAAGTTAGCAGATGTATGCAAGCATCTGCAATCTATTCTTCACTGTTCCGTGCGTATATTATCTCCCGACAAGTTAACAGATGTGAAGAACAGTGAAGAATAGAATAAAAACAGTGAACACAGGATCATTTAAGTGAAAAACGCAGTGAAAAACACAGTGAAGAATAGATTACAGATGTTCGGCACATCTGCTTACTTGTCGGGGTGATACGCTGTCCCGGGATCGCTCCTCTTCTTCCACTGAAGTCTCCCCGTGCTGCCCGATGTCTCCCCGTGCTGCCCGATGTCTCCCCCGTGCTGCCCGATGTCTCCCCGTGCTGCCCGATGTCTCCCTCGTGCTGCCCGATGTCTCCCCGTGCTGCCCGATGTCTCCCCCGTGCTGGCCGATGTCTCCCCCGTGCTGCCCGATGTCTCCCCCGTGCTGCCCGATGTCGGCAGCCCCCCTCCCCAATAGTTATTTAATGCCCAGGCAGCCACCCCCAGTAATATAATGGCCAGCAGCTTCTCACACTGAAGAAATGCCCTGCAGCTGCTCCCCTAGTATTGAAATGCCCTGCAGCAGCTCCACTATTAAAGAAATGCCCTGCAACAGCAGCCCCCAACCCTGTAATTAAAGGAAACCTACCACTTGTAGTGGCAGGTTTCTGATGGAAATACCGGGCACCAGCTCAGGGTGAGCTGGTGCCGGAGCTTATTTTTGTTATAACTTTTTAAACTTTATAGTCGGCGCAAGGAGGTACTCGCTCGGCGCTTACCATGCGCGCGACTCTCCTTCACTTCCTATGTAGCCGCGCGCATGGTAAGCGCAGAGCGCGTACCTCCCTGCGCCGGCTATAAAGTTTAAAGTTTAAAGTGTTTTAAACCGCGATACTGCGGTTTAAAACACTAACAAAAATAAGCTCCGGCACCAGCTCACCATGAGCTGGTGCCCGGTATTTCCATCAGATACCTGCCACTTCAAGTGGTAGGTTTCCTTTAAATCAACTAAATCAGCCCCTTGGATAAAAAAATAAACGTACATACTCAACATCCATCTTCAAGTTTTACCCACTGTATTCACTGCTATATACACCATGCAGTGAGAGGAACTGCATTCTGGTAAAGACAGGAAGTGGACAGGGAGATGACTTCCTGTCTGCTAAAGCTGTCAATCAAAAGATGGAGGCGGGGTTCACTTGCAGCCTGGAGAGAACCTGACTATTCTGGAGTGTGAGGGGAAAAATTCTGGTGACAGGTCTTCTTTAAAAGCAGCTGGGATGTATAGTTTACAAGTCTAGCCATGTACTGGAGGTCAGCCCAGGTCCCAGAGATATCCAGTGGAAACATGAAGAATAAGAATATCCCTTTGGTGCTCAATTTCTAGTGCAGAATTTTTCACCAAGTGTCCCTATTATATATCACAGTCAGAAAAAAGGGAAAAAAACAACATTCCATTTTCTATATGTTTTCTTATACGTTCTACTTTATATTAATGCCACTAAACTAATGGAAAAGTAAATCTGTCTCCATCAATCTCCTTTGATTAAGAGTACATCAAAATTCTCTGTCTAGCACATTACTCATTGGTAACAGAAGTGCTTACTTGGTTATTTACCCTTATACTTGTTCTCTCTCTACATTGTAAACAGCGCCTTGAGAAGAAGAGGGGGGAGGACAGATTTATTCACTCTGGTGGTTCAATAAGAAAAATGAATGCTGGCACCCGTTCTTTTGGAGAGAGGACTAAATTGCAGTACTTTGTTCCTAGCACTCTGATGATCGGGATTAATTCTCCTTTATAATGGTCTGATTCTTATGTGGACTACAAAAAGATTCATTCAGACTTGGTTTTAAAGGAACGCTAGAGCCTTAAATATAGGAGATGATCACAGTCATTGTCAGGCTGCAGCACTTACTGCATGTTTCCTAAAAATATAGTCCTCGGCACATGTGTTGGAGCGTGGCTAATTCTCATCTATACCGAGTCTTTTCATGGACCTGTTCACTTCTTTGGAAGAGATTAGAAGACCCAATTGGATTTGGGTTTCCACAAACCTTGAAAAACGGTTCAGTACGGGTACCCAAATGACCACTAACGCCCACAATCTATGCCGGCACAGATAACGCGTGTTAACCTTTTAAATGCCACCAGCAAAGCGCTGATGACCATTATTTGCGCCTGCGCAAAGCAGTATTTAAAGGGTTAAAATCAGCATGGCTGAGCCTGAACGGAGAACCCCAAACTTTTGTCTGTGGTTCAGCTTGGCTCATTCTGTGGGTAAATTGTTCCTTATACATAGAATCAGCTAAATAAATAAATGGTGCGTGAACTCTTGTAGATGCTTCTGAAAAATCTGGTGTAAGAAGGCGGAGAACACAGGAGCCAATCTCTAAAGATGTCTCTATCTTTGGGTTCAGTCTGATCCGTTTCAGGCCCTAATAATATTTTTGTCCTCCTGTTGCAGCCAGTTATCTTTCAACCAGACATTAGATCCACTCTTCTTTAAGCTTCCTATGCTCTTGTTTTTTTAAGAAAAAAGCAAATGAGCCTGAGGGGCTCCAGGCTCCATTAACAGCTATGGAATCTGGAGCCCCTCAGGCATATTTGCATGATTTTAAAAACCTTTTTTTGTAAAAACCAGGGCATAAAATTATAAAAAAAAGAGCTGATCCTGCCAGAGGGGGCACACACCACTATGTCAGTGTGCTTGGTTTACAATTTTCCTTTAAGTTGAGTGCAAATCCCTACCTGAAGTAGGGATTGATAACATCATTTTGTGCTTGATATGTAGATTGATTCATTTGAACAAATTTTAAAGGATTTTGGAAGTGTTTGATATTTACTTGCTGTAGATCTTAATATATTTGCTTTCCTTTGATTAGTAGTAATTTAGCATTTTTGTCAGGATTGCAACTATTTCTGCAACAAATTTGCTATATGTAATGTAAATATCATCTTAGACACCAAAATTAATGCCTCAAAAATTTCTGCACTAAAATGGGCGTTACCAAAAATAAGTTGGTGCACTCTGTTGGGGCAGTGCAGGAGCACCAGAGCCATGAAGAATTTACACCAGAAATCCTGAATCTGGCGCCCTCTGCACACTACACAGGCAAACTGCACCTAGTACACACTGCACTGTTTTTAGTAAATGTGGGCCAATAGCTTAGTGTTCCTATAAAACAGTTGATCTTAACACAAGACAACTTTAACAGGAAGCTGTCGGCAGAAACTGACCAAATAAACGACTACCATTATGTTGAAAAAGAGATTAGCACCTTCCAGATCATGTTTCTTTCATGGCCTAGTGCAGTAGCGTCATCCAGAAAATTAACTTTGAAGAGAGATATTATACATTGGATGTATAAGGTCACAGGGGTGGAGAATTTAGCTCTGAAGTACAGCTCTCCCAACCTCAGAATGTTTCCTTTGTAATTTACATGATGCACCAGACTTCAGGAGAGCTAGTTAATAATGTTACCGAACACAGATCCATATATTACTGCAGAGGTGGTGTTCCTAAGCAGGGAGAGCTTTACTTCAGCACGGATCTCTCCGTATCCACCCAGTTTACATCTCACTTCAAAGTTGATTTTTCAGATGATGTCATCACACTGGGTCATGAAATAACTGGAAGGTGTGAATTGCTCATATTGATTTAGTCGGTCAATTTCTGCTGACATCAACTATTTCTAGGGATGCATATGTCTCAGGGACTTATCTCATCTCATATATTTATTTTTTAATTGTTTTTTTTTTTTTTTTTTTGCTTTAGCCAGAACCACGATTGGTCAAACACTCAAACACATAGAAGACTTCCAACTCTTCCCATTTTCCCTCATGTCTGTGTGTAGTCTCTACCCTGATTTTGGCTCCCAAGAAGTAATACAAAAAAACTGATGAAATACCTGAGATGTGAAGTGGCCCTAACTTATGATGGTCAACTTGATTGGTCAGTTACAGTCACAAAGGGCCTTCCTTGCCTTTTACAATTTTTTTCCTGTGTTCAGTGTGAAAAGGTCTGACAAGATTATTCTTGGTTTTGGGTTTTACATAAGAAATGCCAGCATTCTCCATGGCTTGTAGATTTTCCATTATCGCTGTATATATTACTCTTCTAAATCCTTTATATGAATAGATATTTGCACTTGGAATTTCATCATCAATTGATGATTCTGCCTCAGGATACATATGTCCTTGGACAGGAGAATTGAATAAGCTCCAATCACAGTTTCTCTTGGAGGACACTTAAAAACTCCTTTTAGCATAAGAGAGAAAGAATGGTGAATATGAAATATAATTAACGGCCATTTCTCAAGGAATGAAAAAAGGGAAATTATTAACGGGTTTTCTGGGATAGTGAAGAATTTGTGGGTTTAAGAATGTTTGTTACCTTAGGGCAACGATGGCGAACCTTTTAGAGACTGAGTGCCCAAATTACAACCAAACCCACTTATTCAAGTGCAAAGTGCCAACATAGCAATTTAACCCCTTAAGGACGCAGGGTTTTTCCGCTCATTTCTTGCTTTCCAACTTCAAAAATCTATAAATTTTTCATTTTTCCGTGTACAGACCTGTGTGAGGGCTTATTTTGTGCGTAAAACAAATTTTAATTTCCCGTAATGTTATTTATTTTAACATGCCATGTACTGAAAAAAAATTCCAAATGTGGAAAAATTGAAAAAAAAAACGCACGTCACGTTCTTGTGGGCTCAGTTTTTTCGACTTTGACTGTGCACTCAAAATAACACCTCAACTTTATTCTTTGGTTCGGTGCGATCGCGGTGATACCAAATTTATATAGGTTTTATTGTGTTTTAATACATTTTCAAAAATTAAACGAATGTGTACAAAAAAGAAAAAAAATTTTTTGCCATCTTCTGACGCTAATAACTTTTTCATACTTTGGCGCACGGAGATGTGTGAGGTGTCATTTTTTTGCGAAATGAGGCGACGTTTTCATTGCTACCATTTTGAGGTCTGTGCGACATTTTCATCATTTTTTATTTCATTTTTTATGTGATGTAAAAGTCGCATTTCGGACATTTGGGCGCCATTTCCCGCCTCGGAGGTCACCGCCGGCCGTAACGGATTTTATATTTTGATAGATCGGGCATTTTGGGACGCGGCGATACCTAATATGTTTGTGATTTTTACTGTTTATTATGTTTTATATCCGTTCTAGGGAAAGGGGGGTGATATGAATTTTTAATATTTTATTAATTTTTTTTATTTTTTAAACTTTTTTTTTAATTTTTTTTCCCACTATTTCTTAGACCATCTAGGGTACATTAACCCTAAATGGTCAGATCGCTCCTACCATATACTGCAATACTTCTGTATTGCAATATATGGCATTTTTGCAGGTCATCGCCGTCTTTTAAACACTGCCTGCGACTTTGCCGGCGGCAATGACAGGGTTAATAGCCGCGATCAGTGCAAGCACCGACCGCGGTTTTTAGCGGTGGGGGTTTTCTGCAAAATGCAAAAAACCCCACCTTTGGATGAAGAGGACTCAGCCCGTGAGCCCTCTTCACACACTCCTTATACCTCTGCGCCGTAGAGCTACGGCGCAGAGCGTTAAGGGGTTAAGCAGTAACATGTTGCTACCTGTTTTGTCACTGCTTTTAATTATATTGGCAATCAGCGGACACCAATACAGTTGAAAGAAAGAGGAGAAATTCAGATGATCATTCTAGCTTCCTTCCAGGGCCCCCTGAACAGGAAGAAATGCAGGGCCCAGAGCAGGAGCTCCAATAATAACGCAGCCTTGTCTGCACCTCCTTGCTCCTCCTGTAGTCTCAGGCTGTTAAGGATGTGTAGCTTTAAAATAGCACTTATCACAGTACATCCTGGGTGGCCAGGGACTGCAGGAGGAGGCTTTGAGTCCTGTCTGGAAACTTTGTGCTGGGGTAATGGCCTGTGCCCACAGAGAGTGCTCCTTGTGCCATAGGTTAACCACCACTGCCTTAGGGGTTTACTTGAACCATTTTTTTATATTCTGGAACTTTTGTTTCACCACAAAAGCAACTTTTAAAAAATATTCTAATGAGTCGGAGGCCCTCAGGCGTACATCAGCCGATCGCCTTTTGACTCCATCCGCTAAAAAATAATCCCCTTCATAAAAATTAGTGCTTTGAACCCCCTGCAAGATCCAGACAGCCAGTGACGTGACCCAGCTGTCTGCAAATCTTGCAGTCTCCGGTCGGTTGCGAAAGGTGTAGAGCAACCGCACACCTCAAGATTTGCAGACTGCCGAGTTACTTCATTGGCTGTCTGCAGCTTGTGGGAGGTTCAAAGGATAAATTTTTTTGAAGGGGGTGCCTAATTTATTAGCTAACGAGGCCAGGAGGCATTCGGCTGACGTAGACCTGAGCGCCTGCGGTTCATTAGCTCATTTTATAAAGTTGTTTTTCGTGGTGAAACCGACATTCCGGAATATAAGAAAAATGGTTTCAGTTAACCCCTAAGGTAACAAGTATTACATTGGTGTCATGTGCCATGAACATTAAATGATTAGTCTAACGCTTCCATGATGTAATAGAATGGAATATGTCCACATGAATATATCATCATTAAATAAAGATCTGTTTTTAACCCTTTCATGACTAATGGTCATTGGTACCTGAATCTACAGGTCATTTTCTCCTTAATTGATGATCTTAATTTCATATAATAGTTTTATCAAAGATTTAATTGAATATTGAGTTCATTGAATTAGCAAACAAATGACTGAAAATGTGAACACGCTCTTTTATCATTTTTCCTATTTAAGTTTTTCTCAATAACAAACTTTTAACAAAATATGTTAAAATATAAAAAACATTGGCACCTAGAAGGTCCTCTTTAATATTGCAATAATATTGTGTTTCTAAGTGCCAAGAATCCATAAACTGTAACTTGAACAGTTCTGTAGCAACTAGAAACACATTTCTGATGCAGTATTAAAAGGAATTTAATATCCTCTTTATAGTGAAACCAGAACTGTTCATATGCACCACGATCCACAATATTTAGCCTTTTGAAGTGATCCCCTGCCATAATGATATATAGCACCCGGAAAAAGGGTAAGCTAGAAATTTTATAACCTCAACAACCTATAAAAGCCACCAACGTAATGGGGGAAATTCATTACTAGTCTTAAAGTTCGAACCCCCAGTTACAGGAAAACTGGGGAAACAGGAAAAATGGTGGAGAATCTCCTTCAATGTATTTTATTAATATTGTTTTTGTCTTAGAGGAAATCTGTCCCTTTTTTCTGTCATTAAATTTAGAAGACATTTCTCTTCAAATTATCGCAACTAATATATATCGTGTGACTGGTCTCGCTTGAGAAGAAGTCATATAGTCTAATGCTAAAGATCATGTTTAAGGGAAACCTACCATTTGATTTGATTCATTATGAAGCAAACATACCTTGAGAAAGCTGTAGCTACACTGATGCAGAATCAGTGATCCTACATCAGTGTAGCTACAGCATTCTCAAGGTATGTTTGGTTCATAATGCATCAAATCAAATGGTAGGTTTCTTTTAAATAGTGGGTCATGTAACAGATGGATTGTAAACATAGAAAGCTAAAGTGTAACAGGGTAAGAACAACATGGATGACCCTATTAGGGAATCCTACTTGCTTGGTAATCTTTGGCATTTGAGGTCATCCGATACTACAAATCAGAAAATACAAAGTAACCGGAAATAACAGGGAGCACAACGTCTGAACAATGTAAAAGTAGAGGACACTTTTTATTTGATGTTTTTTTTTTTTCCTGGAGTGTCCTCCTTAGTTTGATGGCTTTACAATGGGCTCAGCCTTATGTTATTTTTAGAAAGAGACGAGACATCCTGATTGCAGATGTTAGAGTATAAAAGCTTTGTTTTTGGTTTGCAGCACCTAGAGAAGTAAAGTGCAGCGCTCTGCTTGTATATGCACAGCAATCTATCGCTTGTGGTTTGAAGAAAAACCCAGTCTCTCCATTAATATGATAGGCATTGGGCTCATGAATATCTTGCCATAATAGGGGTCATCTTTCTATACTGTCTGCTGTATCTTCATTGCTGTTATGCTAATGGATTCAGAGGCACAATGCCAGAAACAAACAGATAAGTAATAGAAAATAAATAATGGAACAAAGACGCCATATACTAGAAATATCTGCACGTTTTTATGGCTTATTTTAGACATTATTACACAATGATGCTGTGCCGCCACATTACGTGTTGTGATTATTCACCCGGTGTGAGATGATTGCTTTCATGTAGTTCAGTGATTTCTTGTGTTTTTTTTACCGCGTGCCAAAAAAATCTACACAATGATAAACAAGTGGACGAATGGCATCAAAACAAAAATACAAAATACATAGTAAAGCATGGAACAGTCTGTTGTTTCAGGTTATTTACATTTTTGAAAATATAGAACTTTTTGCGGACACTTGGTGTGGACTATTTTTTAAAGTATTTTTTCATTCCCCCTGCCACAGAAAATCTGCCATTTGCGAATGGTTTCTGCCTATCAAAAAAAAACTGTGATATGTCAGAGTGCGTCCCCAGTCTTCAATTGGTTTTTCAGAATACTGCTGTTGATGGCCTATCCATAGGTCTATAGTATACAGATAGATAATCAATATCATATAGCAATACTTTTGATATTGTACTACATACCTGTTTGATGCTGGGTACAAGAGATAAAATTTGCACGTAGATAAAGAAGTCGATAATAAATCCCCCACTTTATTTTCTAAGACTGGCGCAGTAACCACCATACCCTCCCCACAATGTCAGACCAGGCATAGATTTCAGCTGTAAGTTGGACTTATGGATTTCCCCGTATGGTATAATTGATTTAATATTTTGGTAAACTAGGAATTTTGGGATTCAGGGACGCTGTATGTTATGATTTATTTGGTTTATATTTCTTTACATACTAGGGAAACGGCAGAGATTAGAATTAAAACTTTACAATTTTTTTACTTTTTTTAAAAATAATGTTTACTTCTTTTTAGGCCCCCTAAAGTAGTGACGGCGAACCTTTTTAGAGACAGAGTGCCCAAACTACAACCAAAACACACTTATTTATCGTAAAGTGCCAACATGAGAATTTAAGCAGTAACTTAATGCTTCCTGTTCTTCCACAACTTTCAATCATATCGGCCCCCTGAGGCCACCCATACAGTTGAAACACGGAGTGAAAATTTGGACTAACATTGTAGCCTCTCTCCAGGGTCTCTATGTACAGGAAGAATTGTGGGGCCAGCTGAAGGACCTCTAAAGATAATCCAGCTCTGTTCATACCTCATCACTCTTTCTGCAGTCCCAAACTGACAAGAATGTGTCACTTTATATTTGCACTGAGAGCAGAATCTATTAAGTTGCCCTAGGGCAATGATGGTGAACCTTTTGGAAACAGAGTGCCCAAACTACAACCAATACTCATTTACATGTCGTAAAGTGCCAACATGACAATTTAAGTAGTAATTCATTGATCCCTGCTGTATCACAGGTTTCAATCGTATTGGTGTCCTGAGTTCACCAACACAATAGAAAGATGATGGAGAAATTTGGATTGTAGCTTCCCTCCAGGGGACCAAGAGCAGTAGCTCCAACGATAACCCATATCAATCCACACCTTCTTTCTCCTCCTGTAGTGCTGGCAGCCAAGGATATTGCTGTAAAATGGCGCTGAGCATGGCACGTCCTGGGCTGTATTGGACTGCAGGAGGAAGACTTGAGTCCTGTCTGGCAAACTCTGTGTTGGGTTGAAGACCTGGGTGCCCACAGAAAGGGCTCGCCACCACTGCCCTAGGGTGTGTGAATTTCAGGTTAGAACAGGACAATAGCCGTGAAATAATCACAATCCCTGACAGTTCCGGTTTTACACCACCATCACGCACAGTGGATGTCAAGGGGTGTGATGTGTCTTCAGACGGTGGCAGAGTGGGTCCTGTGCCAGCACATGAGCTATAGCTTGCAACCATTCAAGCCTGAATGATTGCTGGTAAAGACGCAATTCTACAGCAGCTAGTGCATGACATAGAATTATAGGCCAGTGCAGCCAGCCGCCAGATATATTGGGAAGCTGTAGAATGGTACGCCATCGCAGTTGCTCCCCAGATACATCAGGAGGCCGCAACTTCCTAATATATCCAGAGGGGAGGGGCTTACCTCATACAATAAATGGCCCCTCTACATTCTGTTGGCTGCGTAATGAAAGCAAAAATTCCTTGCTTACATTAGAAATAATAATAAAGCACTCGGCTGGGTATGATGGTGGTTCTTGTGCCAGGTGTCACCTTTATGTATTTGTGGTGTTTTTCTATGTTCTTATTATTATGTGTTTGCTTGCGAAGAGATACCTATTGGATTTGTACACTTTATAAAAACAAAGGCACCGTGCATCTTTCATACAGACATTCAGCTGTTTCTGCTTTGCTTTTTATTTTTCTGTATAATTGTAGAGCTCTTCCAGGAAGCCTCAGATGTCAGCGAGAGATTCACATTGTCTACAGAATGATAATCAAATTTAATTAATTAAAACTGTATTCATCGTTCCATTTACAGTCATATTTCACCATACCTTTTACCTCGCCGTGAGGAACATAAAGCATTTGTTCACTTTTAGTTTTTTTTTAATATTAATTTGTTTTCAAATGACAAACCTTAATGATGTATCCCACGTGTATATCACAAATAGCTTCTTCGTGGCAGCTACAGAGAGTTATTCTCCCTTTTAACTGGGGCTTTTACAATATTAAACTTTTAATGGCTTGGAAAATCTTATATTACTTCTTGAGGATGAGGATTTAGGTCCATAAACTGTTATTTCGGGCAGTGACGGGACCTCATTGATGCAACTTGCTAAATCGGTGTTTGAGTGATGTATTCAACTGACTGGTAAGAAGTCACGGGGGGCGGATGTGAGTCAGACTGAGATGCACTGGCTCGGCTGATGTCAGATAAAACACGTACGTCATCCATCACAACTGTAGGGTGACAACTGCTGATGGTGCAGTAACTTATGATACAATTTCTGGGGGACATTATTCAAGCCAAGTTGGGAACTTTCTTTTGTGAAGTTTCTCCATCCCCAGTGACTCCTATCAAGTTAGTGGCATACAGCTTCAAAAGTAACTTTTTCTATCCAATGGTGTATATAGAACAACATCATTTTAATCATTTAACCACAACTGATAAGGACCGTAAACCATATCCGTTGAACCATAACGGACATGTTGGTTTGTGGGCCTAATTTCTACTAAAACTTACTAATGTATTTCTTTTATATATGAATATATTAATCCAAGACAGTAAAATGACACCAGCCACAATTTGGCATCATAGCAGGGTGCCCATTTTGATCTTTCATCTCCACACAAGCAGCCCAGCCAATCAGGACACAGAATCTCCAACTGAAGCCCCTCCTCAGCATTGCTGCTTTACAGAGATCTACAGAGCAAGGCAGAGAAAAGACACATTTAGGAACATTTATTATTTTGGGTGCTTGGATATAAGTTTGTGGCGGAAGGGATTAATGAATTGACGCACGGACTAAAACGTTTAGAATTCCCTAGATTTGCTTTTAGCTGCTCTCTTTTTACACCACAAATCGCGCCAAAAATGGAAACGCCCAAAAACTGTTGGATTCACGAGCGCCGCCAGAAGTTGCCGCCAAAAATAGAATAGAAGTCGGGATTGTCGGAAAACAGCATTATTATGGCGCCGACACTTCATAAATTAAGGTGCAAGGGAGGAAAATAAAAAAAAACCACAGCCAGTTTTCCATCATTAATGACCCCCATTGCATCTAATGCAACACTTACGCATTGTGATTGAATTCTATGCTGAGTCCTGCGTAGAATTGCGCTATAACCTACTCTATGCAGTGCTTTATTCCTCCCCATATCGAATTGACCCAACTTGTTGATCTCAGATGCTTTCTCTGGTGATTGCGATAAATTTTAAACCTACCCTAAATCATGTTTACTGTACTGGCCTGTCTCCCAAATCCAGATGGTAGCAGTAGTTGTCTCTTTGTTACTTTCTTTGGAGTCCCTGCTAGTTGACAAGTGATTTCTGAGTCTTACCGGTGGCCTAGGTGGTCACATGATGTGGAGAAATATGTTGCAGCTGGTGATGTTTGTGCTAAGACAAAGGTTTCTAGAGAAAGTCCTGGGAAATCACCTGATCTCTTTCCTGTTGTGTCTAAACTGTGGACACATTTATCTTTTATCTATCTATTTTTATCACAAATCTGCCTCCCTTCCAGGATATAACTGTGATTTTGATCTGAATCTGTAATTTTTGTAAAATTTGCATCAGCAGGTTTCTGAGTTCTGTAAGGGGATACAATTATCAGGCTCATCATCCTGTCACACAGCGACTACTGGGCATTCCCAGCAAGACAATGCAAGTATTTAACAGTATATCAGTAATACAGGAAGAATGGGGGAAAGATTTCGCTATTGCAGAGTTATATGCACATAACATTCCCATTTTTCCATCTAGTGCAATTTTTCTGCTGTTATGGTCTTGTGTGTTCTCCGATCCATGCTGTAACCCGCTGCCAGATACCCTTGATCTCAGTCTATGTGTACTTTGGGCACAAGCCACAAGAGACCTGCCGAAGCGCCAAAACACCATTTGTAATGAAGCAGATAGAACATCATTAGATGAGGGTCCAGTGGGCCCTCCTAAAAGAGGGTACTGTCATAACCTTTTGAATAGGATCAGGCTTCTGTGCGTGAAAACTTTGTTACTTTTTCGAGATGTGTCATTTTGAGTTTAGTTTGTATTCAGCTCTGGATTGAGTGAAGGACGGCCAAGCCAGCCTACGCACACTCCTGATTTCAGATTGCTAGTAAATTTAGTCTTCTGACACTTATTGTCAGCTTCTTCTGCTTTTTGCTATTGTTTTAATATACTGTGTATCTGTATTGTCCACTTTAAGCACATTCCAGCAAATAATTGATATAGTTTATATAATGAAACGCTATAAAATTTTCCAATACACTTTCTGTATCAGTTCTTCATGATCTCTTCTTGTTGTCTGTTTGCTATCATGCAACATGAAGCTTCATTGTACTTCCTGTAGATAAACACCAGTTCATGGTCATGTGATATCACACAGCCCGGTATAACACACAAGGGTCCGCGGGTCACATTTCCGTTGGACTTCCCAACATTTTCGAGATTCGCGCAGCTGGGACAGGTATTTAGCAGGGGATTGTGTTGCACACGATCAGATTTTGGCGCAGCGGCGCTGGCTTTCATGCAACAGAAATCAGGAGCGTGCCGCCGGACGATCCAACTGATTCTGACTGAGCACAGGATTCAGCATTCAAATTGTGTCGCAAGACAATGCACTTACATGCAACAGGAAGAAGGTGAACTCCAGCGGACCTGAGCGGGGAAGCGACACATGCAGGATATCGGGTGCATGATCTTAGTGAATAGCAGTACAGTGCATTCCGGTCGGACAATGCTCTGTGGGTGAACTCCGTCGGCTGGGTAAGTAAATGTGCCCCACAGTGTATTCAAAGCTGCGTGATACTAACGAGCCTTATACCTGTGTGACATCACATGACCAGGGATAGTGTTTATCTACAGGAAGTAAACAAAGAAGCTCGCTATAAAAAGACAGCAAGCAGAGTTCTAAAAAACCCCAAAGAATTGATGCAAAAAGTATAACATAAAATTATAAACATTATAAAAAATAGAAATTATTAAAGTATAATAAAATTATAATTATAAACATAAGGTATAAAATTCAATAACTTTTCATTACACAAACAATATAAATAATTCGCTGTAATGTGCTTAAAGTGGACAACCTCTTTAAGTCAAATTTTGAACTTTGGGCTGGGAATGGTCATAACAAGGTATGATGCTTGTTTGGTGTGGTGTAACTATTATAACGAACCCCAGCCAATGGGAAATCAATGAAACTAGATTGGGGCTACCTGAGTATTTGTTTCCCGTATCACCTCCGAGACTTTTCATACGGCACATATTCCATAGGGAGAGGTTTGAACTATTAAGTGGTTGCGGTGACTTTGAGCCCCCACAGGTTCCCTATAACAATGAAGGGAGTGTGCATGTCTCATTTATGAATTCAGCTCTGCCTCGGCTTTTGTTCCTCTGTGTTTATTCTCTAGTTATGTTTTTAGTTTAATTAATGAATACATTTGTTGTCTCTAATAAGCATTTCCAATCGGAGATGACTGTAAAGTACAGAACGCCTTGTAATTAAATGCGAATGCTTGTACATAGTGCGTGACAGCAGAATCATCCGCAGACTACAGATCACACTCCCCGGACAAGTCTTAATGTAAGAATACATATTTGCTTTCCATTAACCAACACTCTGCACACTCACAGTAGTATATCCAATTCTCAGATATATTGCCGGGAAATGCAGAACGTTTGTTGTCTCTACTCTCAGTATTAGTCCTGGCTAATAAATGGAGGCTTCTGCATATTGCTCTGTGCATAAAGAAGAATAATTGAAGGAAGAAGTGGCATCACGGTGACTGCTTAAATGAATGATTCTACTAAATCTACGATACGAGGCCCAATGTTACATCACAGTCTATACACATGTACATTAAAAAATTAGGAGATCACAAATATGTTTGATAGATTTCCAAACAGAAGGAGCAATACTTCATATCTTTAGCAGTAATGTGTCTCGGCTCTGCCGTCATCTTATTATGGATTCTTGGAATGTCCTCTAATTCTTTATTTTGACTTCCAAGTACGGAGAGAAATCACATGGGTTGAGTGAGGTTTGTCAGGAACGTAAGTCATTTTGGCGACAATGTTTTTCCCGTGCAACAGTTTTTCTTATTTCCCTGATAATATGAGGAGTCTGGAACTGGAACTAAAGCAGTTTATCATAGACTGTGTTCACACTGTACCAGAGCCCATTGGCTCTGAATGAGTCAGGCAAGATTTATCATAAAGTTTTAGTTTCCCATTGAAACCAATCAGAGCTCAGCTGAAATTTTATAAACTGCTTTGGCAAAAAGAAAACTGAGCTCTGATTGGTTGCCATGGTCAATTAGAACAGTTCTGCTCTAAGAGACTTATGATAAATCTCCCCCTCTGTGTTTTTTTAATAATGCAAACCAACACAACCCTCTTTGCCGTTCTGTCTATTATAAGCATCGATTAGGTGTCACATATAAAGCCAGTTTCTTAGTTTTATTTTAAGTGGCTTTCCTAAAAGACTTAGCTTAGACATGATACTTACCTGCATGGCACTTTAATGATGTATATAATCTTATTTAGAGCTTTGGGCAGGAGAACATTTTAATCTTTAAAATTTTTAATAAAGCTTTCAAAACCCCCCAAACACATCCCCTGTGGGGGCATAGCCTGACTAGAGATGTGAGAGGTTATATTGGCCTGAGCTCCGGAACAACTATCCTGAACTTGAAGGGGTATTCCAGGAATACTTCATTTACAAATGAGTCATTAAAATATAAGCTCTTTAACCAGTCTGTTGATTTTCTTCGTGAGGAGCAGACACAGGACAGAAGATGGCCACTGGTCACATGTCCACATCACATGTCCTGCACTTGCCTGGGCAGGTCATGTGATCATTGCTATGTTTGGCTGTAGCACAGACTAGTTATCATTATATGAATGAATTTTTGATTTGGCCAAGTTTTGGCGCAAATTTATTCCAGTCCCCGCTCTGGTCAACCTATGGAGTTTAAGTAGATTTATTAAGTGCCAAAGCCACTTTCATGAATCTGACTGCAGCAGAACTCCAAAAACATACATAGAACTGTCGCAGTCAGCCTGTCTAATGATACATTACCTCCATAGTGCTTGTAGGACAAACAGGTGATGACACGAAATATAGGATAGGTGTAGGGTCCAGGAACTTGTAAATATGGGAGCACTGTGGAGTGTAGTAGCCTTACCCTATAAGTCCCTATTACTTTTCAAGGAAACCACAAAGACCTCAACATGGGGCCACAGCCCTATGAAGCTGCTGCCCAATCCTAAACCTCACCCTAATGACGTGGGGGGGTCCACCCTCCATTCTAGACAAAGAGAGGTGATTTAAACTATTACTTTTTTTAAAAAAATTTTAAACATTATTTAAGATCCTTTAGGGTGCTTTACCTCTGCAGGGTCTGATTGCTAATGCTATATACTGCAATAATACTGTATTTCAGTATATAGCAATTTTACTGATGATCTCTAATAGCCTGCCAAATCTCACTGAAACTTGTAAGTTTGCCATGGCAACCCTGGAGACTTGTAGGCTTGCCATGATCACCGCCCCTGATGATGTCACGGGTGCAGCGATCAGCCATACAAGATGGCGGCGCCCATGGGATGGTAATTTATGGCAGTAACAGGTGGGTGGTAGCTGTATTATACAGCTGACACCCGCTGTGTATGGAGAGAGATCATCCCATGAGCTCTCCTCATAAACCCCTTGCAGCACCAGGACGTTATAGTATGTCCTGGTGCGCGTAGGGGTTAAAGGGGTATTCTTATCTGGGTGCTCACATTTAATTTGATTAATCTGCTGTATATACATATATATGTATATATATATATATACACATTTATCTATACACATACACATTCTACACCGCTGGTAGAATGCGAGGGTGTCGTATCCAGGGACACTTATCTTGTTTCTAAGTGACAACATGGCTACATTTATGTGAAATTATCCTCACACAGGTACATATTTTTTTAATAACATGTAATTAAGGAAAAGTATATACAGGCGGTCCCCTACTTAAGGACACCCGACTTACAGATGACCCATAGTTACAGACAGACCCCTCTGCCCACTGTGACCTCTGTTGAAGTCTCTGGATGCTTTATTATAGTCCCAGACTGCAATAATCAGCTGTAAGGTGTCTGTAATGAAGCTTTATTGATAACCCTTGGTCCAATTACACCAAAAATTTTGAAACTCCAATTGTCACTGGGACAAAAGAAAAAAATTTGTCTAGAACTTCAATTATAAAATATACAGTTTCGACTTACATACAAATTCAACTTAAGAACAAACCTCCAGACCCTATCTTGAATGTAACCCGGGGACTGCCTGTATATGGCAGATGAACTAAATTATATATAAATGCCCAGTTTGGAATACCCTTATGCTAAGCCTTTCCAGTATCCACTACCCTTTTTGGGCCCTTTGAGTCTTGGTAATGGAATCACTAGAAGTTTAGTATTAACAGTAGTAGACATTAATGCCTTCATGCTATTTCTCACTTTATCCGAAGTAGCCGTACCCAAGTTCAAATTCTTCAAGGGCCTCCGCCATACAACTAACCCTGACCTGCATTTGGCAGTGATCCTAAATATGTTAAACGAACAAACGAGACCAAGATCTGACTGCTAGGTCAATGTGCAAAGGTCATTTATGGGAGCTGGAAAAAGTACTGTCACACCAATGAATTATGTACCCTTCAGTCAAAATGTACCCTGAATAATACTTTGTATTTACATTGTATAAGGTACATTGTATATGATGCATTGCAGAAACAAAGCTTAGTCACGACCTTGTCTTCTAAGCTGATTTTTAGATTTCAATCAAGTTTATCCCTCACCACTTTCAGGATTAAATCTCTATCTCAATAATGCAAGTTACAAATAAGCCTAGGATGAGAAGTGATCACAGCTATTACTCTAAATGGAACACTGCACCCTTTAAAAAAAGAGTAAGAGCGTCCTTCCCAAATTGAACAATGAGCCAGTCCTCAAATAATTCTTTAGGTTTCAAATGACCTTTTTAGGCACTCCAATCACTCACAAGTTCTCAGGATCATCAGATTTCCTCAAGATTGCAGACATATTGGGGGGAATTCATCATTGTCTTTTTTGTCTGTGTTTGGCGTTGTTTTGGCGCAGTTGTAGTACAAATGATGTTTTATGACTTTGCATTGAGCCAAATAAACATAGGACGATGCAAAGTCACTTTGACTCTGCGCCAAATTCATTATTCGCCTAGACTACGCCTAGACTAGTTTTCACAATATGACTGAATCCATAATTTATTGATTTGACGCAAAATTATGCCAGTCTCCACCCTGGTCTATGTTGCGACTTTTGATGGGTTTTTTGGGAGGCTTTTCACACGACAGTCGCAAGCAACCCACAAAGCTTAAGCGGATTTATCAAGGGCCAAAGCTACTTTCATGAATCTGACTGCAGCGTAACTCCAAACTGTCGCAGTCGGCCTGTCTAATGATAAATCACCCCCTATATGTTTGTTTTTGAGCACCATGAGGGATATTCATCAGGGTGTTTGCGCCACGTCAGTTGCATATCCCTAAAATAATCGCAAATGCTAACTTATTGCTAGCACTTATGATTATTTGCCCAAATCTGCCACCTTCATGTCAGTGCAGTGTGAGGGAGGGGGGCACGCCCAGTAGAGTGGAGGGCACGGCCACCGGGGTGGGCCAGTGCAGGGCTTTACTGTTGTGACTTGTTCACATTCGCCTGGACCTGGCATAGAAATAAACGCTGCGCAGGACACGGAAACAGAAAGGCTGAAGCCTCTTGATGCATTGGGCTGCAGAAGAGCAGGGGCGGGGCTATCACACGCTGGCGCATGAGCGCTGGTGTATGATGAAAATCTCCCCATATGTTTATTTCTTTTCAGTTGCCTGGGAGAAAATAACACACCTAGGCAGCAGCTAATAAGAGTAAGATATTCATATTCCTCATTTTTTACCCCAATATTTCTGCTCCACATGTAACATTTATTATCTAGACTACTCGCAATCTTTCATACGGGAGAATCTTGCCTTAGATGATTTGCATACATTTTATTTTATGTAGGCGTCAACACAGGTAATGTTTTTTTTTTTTTTTACTATAGATATAAAAGTTTGGTTTTAGATATCCATCTGTACAGTTTTTTTTATTTATGCTGTAAGGATATGCTCTGTTGGGTATTAGACATACTCAAATTTTGTAGTTACTAGAATTGTGGCGCGGACAGAATTGTATCGCACGTCAGAAATAAATGTGGTGCAAACTCTGACTAAGCAGTAACAGCCCCTTTAGCTGCACATTTTTCTGTCTTGTTGGACACAGAGCAGCCGCGGCACAAAACTGGCGCAGACACTTTATAAATACATGTACATACATGTTTGGACGTTCTTTTCAGCCCAAAGTCACTTTAATAAATGTGGGCCAGTGACTGCAGATGAACAGCACATTGCACCACAATGCGCCTAAATTGGACTTTATGTGACCTGTGCTGGTTTCCCTTGAGAAATAGTCTACATGATGTTTCTTCCGCAGACAGTGCTGATATGTTTTGACGGTTGCCGCCTGAGCAGACGTTCTGAACCTGTTTTCTTATTTAATGGTTGTTCTTTCTACATCTAAACAGTCTTGATCTCCTCTGTGTCAGTGTGAGATGTGCCTTATTTATTTAGAATCATACCTCCTTAATAAATCAGGTACATCTCTTACCTTCTGTGCGCCAACTCATGCCAGTTTATGGTGTGAATTAAAGTAAACTTGTGGGGTTTTTGGTGGTTCCTTCCTCTTATATCCACCATATAAAGGTAGCATAAACCTGATATTTTTTCATCTTTGTAACAGACCTCTAAATCCATAGGATCTTAAGGATTTATGAAGAGGCCTCAAGGGCTGAGCCCTCTTCATTCCAAGTGGATGTTGGCAGCATTATGCAGCCAATACCTACCACTGACACACTTGATCGGTGGTGGCACCAATTGCAGGTGTTAGCCATTTGCCTGCCACGATGCATGGGCGCCGCTATACTGAATGGGATCGTCGCTCCTCATAAAGTCATCAGGGAGCAACGATCTGTTCCCATGGCATCCCGGAGTCTGTATGAGACCCCAGAACCTGTAATCCAGCACACTGTTCTATATCCATAGCAAATAATCCATATACTGCAATACTGCACACTGGTAATCAAGGATGGACGCCAAGTAATGGTCTAAACAATTTTATTAATGTTTCAATAACATTAATTAGTAATTAGGCTGCTACACAACGTCCATCCTTGTTGTGTGCACCACACAAAATCAAAACCTAAACTATGCTTATAAGGATGTTCCAAACGATGAATAAATGATAATATTTCACTAAATGTTGGTATTTTTTGTTCAAGAATAAATGTGGATTTTTCTTCATGCACTGAAAATAAGCCCAAACCCATTTTTGGAATAAAAAAAATAATACAAGACCCTGGGGCTCATTTATTAAGGGCCCTGCGGACCCCACTTTCGTCGGACATCCCGACAATTTCCGTTTTGGGCTGCTGGGGCAGGGATTTAAAAGGGGTTTTTGGCACAATCGTGCTGGCTTTCATGCGACAAAAATCGGGGGGTGAGCCGCCAGACAATCCGACGGATTCGGAAAAACCGTGTGATTTAACTTAAAAATTGTGTTGCAAGCCCAAGCACCTACATGCACCAGGAAGAAGGTGAACTCCAGTGGACCTGAGCGGGGAAGAGACACATGCAGGACATCGGGTGCATGGTCTTTATGAATCGCGGCAGTTCGGATCAGGGACTGCACAGGGACCCGGTAAGTAAATGTGCCCGCCGTCTTCGTTTGGGAGAAATGCGGTATTTGACAGGACTGACCAGCTAGACACAACATGTACTTTCTCTCTTGCCTTCTTCATGTGTTCTCTACGATCTTTACAATTCAGCAAAACTAGAAAGCATCCGTTGTGTATTTCCATATAACTCGTGTAGGGTGGGCAGTGCATGAAGAATACTGCTCATGCCTATACAGGTGATTCTAATAGAGCACATTTGGTTTTTTGATCACGATGTGCTGCAACCTTTCTATAAAAGGAGAGGCTTTTTGCTTCTTGGCCTGAAGCATTCCAGTTTGTTAACACCGTGTCAAGGAGAAAAGACATCTGCAGTGATTTCAGAGAAGCAATTGTTGCTGTTCATCAGTGTGCGAAAGGTTATGAGGCCATTTCCAAACAATTTGAAGACCATCATTCTACAGTGAGAAAGATACTTAGAAATTGCAAAAGTACAATGCAGTTGCCAATCTTCCCAGGAGTGGATGTCCCAGAAAATTTTCTCGGAGGCTCTTTTGTATCAAGCTGCAAGAAATTGCAGATAATGCAAAAGTTACATCAAGTGGTTTAAGAAAAGTTTAAAATAAAAATCACCCGATGAACTCAAATGAATATAAGTGGAATCTGGAATCATTTATCATTCATCTGGGAATGTAATCTTAGTTTAGGGTTAAATAAAACAGAGATGTTAGAAAAATTACAAAGCCACAATGTTCTCCGGTATAAAGGGGTTGTCCAGCTATATATATCCGGCTTGAGGGAATGTAAAAACCAAAAACATATGCTTACCTTCTCCGCTTCTCCCTTTGTCCCACGCCTTTGTCCATCAGTGTTGTGCCCCTGTTTGCTTACAGAGGCAGGGAAGCCCCTCTGTCCACTGTTGCTGTAACAGGTGAGCGGAATTAATCGGACAGGACCACCTGCCTCTATAAACAAATGGGCATGACACTGATGGGCAGCGGAGCAGGGCAAGGGAAGAAGTGGAGTAGGTAAGAATATGTTTTTTGTTTTTTAATTTTACAACCCCTCAAGGGATATATACATTTTTAAAATCCCGGACAACCCCGATGAAAACATTATCTCTGCATTGTAACACTTTAGTGAGTCCCATTTTTGGCCCTCAAATTCTGACAAATATTTTCAGGAAGAGCTGTGCTTTTCTACTGAATTATTTCTGTATTGTAAATAATATACTGTGTTAATTATTTATGTATTTTTGGCAGAATTGTTAAGATTAGAAACTAAAAAAAAAACTTCACACTGTAACTTTAGCAAGTCCCCATTTTGTCCCTCAAAAATCTGACTTTATGGATTTTTTTTTTTCAGGAATGTTGAGTTTTTTTATGACAACAGTTTCATTTAATTACACATTATACGTACATTGTAAATTATATTTAATTATGTATTTATTTTTTTATTTTTGTACAAGAAACAAAACATGTATATGTGGCCGCAAATTTGTCCACAAATTATATGTCTCCATAGACGGTATTGGGGTCACACCTCCTCCTCTCTAGTCCTTCCCGCTGGACTGGGCCGGGCATATGGCTGTGTGTATGTACACGTATTGGTTGTTTTTTGGATTACAGCTTGTCAAGTATTTTTAATGTAATGATAATGTTGGTGTTCTTTCCAGTTTGATTTGTTTTTATTTTTTCCAGGTTTTCCTTGAAAAACATCAATTTACAAATAAGTTTCTATACACTCAATGCAGTTTTACATTAAAACTGTTCAGTTCTAGTTCCATCGTCCAAACTTGTTTCTTCCAAAAAAAAAAAAGCTTGGAACTGCTTTTGCAAAATTACAATGATATTCAGGCTTATGTATTAAAAGGAATCTACCATTATGATAAGCCGGGGGCACTTACTCATAGATGTAGGCAGCTAACTGTGGTAATATTCTTATATTAGATATCTATGACCTCCTTCCTACTAAAATCAACTTTTAAAATTGTGCAATTGAGTCTAACGGGCTCCTGCGGGTGTTACCAGGGGCCCTCAGTGCACTTCACAGGCTGTTACACTGTCTCACCCAGGTCCTCTTCTCCCTCAGCACTCCCGCTCCTGCCTGATGTAATCTCACGAGAGAGGGGTGAAGTGCTCTTTGCACACTGTAACAGCCCGTGAACTGCAGACACCACCAGAGCCCTTCATTCTCATTAGAATAATTATAAAAGTTGACTTTAGAAGAAAGGAGGCTATGTATAACAAATATACGATTACCGCAGTCACAGGTTTATCATGATGGATTGCGATGGTATATTTCCCTTAAGACAAGCAATTTGTGCAACTGTCTTAATATCCAGCCCAGCCAGTGCATAAAAAAAATCTGAATTTGACCATGTAACAATTCTGGCGCTGCACTTACAGGTTGGCAACTATATTTATGCCAGTACGTAGTATATATATCAGAGAACTAAAACCTGCACTAGTTCTCTTGAGCGGATTAGAGAAAATCTGGCTGGCCATGGCTTCCCCGCTGTGCCTTGTACCCTCATTGCGCCCATTTAAAAAAAAAAAAAAATCATGTGCATTGGGAATTGCAACTTTTTCATACTTTGCACTCCAGAAAACTGTCGTGATCCATCAATCCCCAAATTCTGGTGCATTTGGTGAATTGTAGTCTGTTTTGCTTGCTGTTCATTTTGCTTGACTGATGTTCCACCTTTAGTACTAGATCGTTATTAAACTTGTCTAGACATGTCAAATTATATATTCAATACAAGGCATTTAAAATATCAAACTAATAAAAGGACCAGGGTAATAAAAGGTGGATGCATAAAAATCGCAAAAGGTAATTTTCTTAGGGACATTTTGTTCTCTGCGTTTGCATTTTAAAAACAATATATTATCCAAATCCAATCAAAAGAGTAAAGGGTTAAGTCAGATTTAACTATTTGAGAATTCTATTCTAAGGTGTTAGTGTCTGATGTAACTAGGGAAGCGCACAGTTAGAATATTGTTTAACATCCTCCAGTCATCTGCCGATTATGTATAAGAAGAGTTCACTTGTATTCAATAACTTCACTTGGTTGGATGTAATATGAGGAAAATGATGAATACACGGTTTGAATTTACCTGCTGCCATGGAACATGTATTGTAAATGTGTGATTAGCTTGCATCGGGAAGTAAGTGATCTCCTTACGGAGACTACCAATTAAGGCCGCCGTGTAGGCGTGTGGAGTCTTATAGCTAGGTCGGCACGGTGGCTTAGTGGGTAGCACTACTGCCTTGCAGCGCTGGGGTCCTGGGCTCGAATCCCACCTGGGTCAACAGCTACAAAGAGTTTGTATGTTCTCTCCGTGTTTGTGTGGGTTTCCTCCGGGTACTCTGGTTTCCTCCCACACTCCAAAACATACTGGTAGGTTGATTAGATTGTGAACCCCATTGGGGACAGGGACCGATTTGGAAAGCTCTGTGCAGCTCTGCGTAATCTGTGTGCGCTATGTAAATAAAGAATTATTATTATAGCCATGGATGCTCCACTAAGGGGATTCTGGGAAAGTATACAACGTTTTCCAGGATGGGATAAGGAAAACTATGCCTTTTTAGCTACCTTATAAGGCAGCTCCCTTGACATCAATTATGACCTTCAGGAAGCATTATGACAAGATGCAGGATTACAACCAAACCAGTATAACTATACCAGAAGGAACAGACTCCCAACTGTAGACAGCACTGTGTTTGCCCAGTTGGACATCATCAGTACAGTGTAGGGAACTGTTTTGGCTGAGTGAGAGGCTTGTGACAAGGGTCGAGAAGTAAGAGTTCTCCTTAGAGCCAATTAAGGCCGCTGTATAGGCGTTTGCAGTCTTGTAACAATGTATGTTCCACTAGGGGGATTCTGGGAAAATATGCGCTCTTTTTCACCGAAAAAACATGTAGGCTGATTTATTACTTTAAAACTGTTAAAAACTTGTAAACTTACTCACATTTAGAACATAAAAATTATATATGTCTTTAAAAACGATAAGTGTTTCTAGCCCAAGCCAGGCTCGTCCTGAGACACTGAGTAATCACTCATAATTTAGCCCTAGTTATAATTATTCAAGAATAGTTAGGCTGTAATGGTGCTGATAGGGGAAGGAAACCATAAAGGGAAAACACACAATGTGATCTCTATCCATAGGCCCACCTAGCCATCCTTATTTGCCGATCCTATCCTAGAAGGAAGGTGACAACTGGGAAAATTTTCTTTTCCTCAAAGTGAAACACAGGGACAAAATCAGGACAAAAAAACACAGGAGAAAGGTCATACAAATATGGATGAAAAAAGAGTACTACTCAAGAATAAAGTTAAAAGGAATGAGGAAGAAGGTGAGCAAAGATCAGGAAACCAAAATAAAGCAATAAAGAATTCATTAGCAAGCTCCATAGAGGATTTATAGCAAACACTAGAAAGAAGGCAACTTAACTTCTTATGGGATATCAAAGTCGTGGTCCAGATGTGATTGGACTGGCCGCCCTAACATCTAATCCAAACAGAAACCGACCAGAAGGGAAGGAATGTGAATGGATAAAGCATCTGTCCATCACAATGAGCTTAACCGTCAGTAGCCCAGAACAAAATTAGCAGGAGACAGACAGGTGTGGTCAAAATGTAATTAAGACAACAAGTAGTGAAATAGAAAAGTGTTTATACTGGTGCAAGGTAGAATAAAATAAAGTAAAACAAGTACAAAATCCTATTCAACAATGCAGCAGCGCCATACTTTACAGACAGAGGATGGTGCTGAAGCCCGTACTGGAGCAGAAATAACGTAGGCGCTTAACATGGGATCTTAAATGCTCATGTTTAGGTGCAGAGGCTTTTACATGGCGTTACAGAAACAGAATATTTTTGGAATTATCCCACTAAAGCTTTGAGGCAGGTGAACGACATGACCAGTTACAGGCTGTACCAGGGATTCATCTGTAGGCTTATCCTTTGTTTTAAGAGACACCAGGAAATGGAGAGCGGAAGACACTGAAATAGCACTTCGAGAAAAGCAATGAAGGATCAGTGAGCAATAGAAATTTTTTTACATTTTAGAACCATGTTGTTATCCCCTGAAAACTTCTTTACTTAAATTCATCACACTTTATAAGACTTCCCAGCCTGATTGATACCATCGTCTTTTTAGTTATCAGATACAGAACAATTATGAGGGACTCTATAGGTATATTGTTTGTGTCTCAAATAAATACTTTTTTCAATAGTTATGCCAGAAACTTGTACATTTGTGTTTCTTATTTTTCTATTGCTTCTTACTTTAGTTGATCGGCCAGTAGTTGTATACTATGCGGAATACTCTATCCCCACTGTGTAAAGTAGAAATTTTTATGCATTCTCGAAGAAAGATCAATGGGGCACATTTACTTACCTGGTCCCTGCGCGATCCCCTATCCGGAATGTCCTGACGAGGATGAAATCTGCTGGGATTCACTACCAGCATGCAGACGATATCCTGCATCAGTCACTTCCCCGATCAGGTCCCCCAGAGTTCACCTTCTTCTTCCCGGTGCATGTAAGTGTTAAATCCCGCACGTTGTCTGAATCCGTTGGCTCGTCCGTCTGCCCGCCCCCCGATTTGTGTTGTGTGAAAGCCGGCGTGATTGCGGCATAATCCGATCGTGTGTCCCCGAAAACCCGACGGAAATGTGGCCGCGGGACCTTAGTAAATAAGCCCCATTGTGTAGTCCCTAGAGCCCGAACATTGTACAGATGATGCAGCTAAAACCTCATTTTTAACATCCTGTCAAAAAATGAATGCAATATGTTACCCAAATACAACATGGAAAACTATAAATTGCATTGAGGAAGTATTTTCAAGCCATATTTATTGCAATTAGCAGGGAAGCAGAGCGATAATAAAAGTTAGTGCCGCACGCTGTGAGCTCAGTGCTAGCAGAACCTCAAACCCCAAGATGTTGGAAATGTTCAAGCTGCTGGGTGTGCAGATAGCTTCCCTTTTGTAATAATTTGTAGCTGAGTCTGATGAGATTCGTCCAGGATGCTGTAACTACATGAGGAGCAGTTCTCCATCTCTCCATGCCATATGGACTGCTGGCGGGTATGCTGCTTATGCACATCTTTATATAACTCTTAACCGTTCTCACCAAATATTAATGAGCAGTTTTAAGGATTAGTAATGAGAAATCAATTCCCCTGATTTGAAGATGTTACTAACATTTAGCACAGCGCACTTGGTAAAATAAAACAAAATGTATTTCTATAACTGGAAAGAGCTAATTACTGTACATTGAGATTTTTTCGATTTATCACAGTTACTGATTTTATATGCTTTTAAGGGCCACATGAATGTATTAAGGTTTTCTAAATTGCATAGACCACATTTGGAGCAGTTGTTTGGAAGATTGTACAAAGAGTGCCACCAGGCTGGAAGTCTCTACAGATGGTCCCCTACTTAAGGACACCTGATGTACAGACAACCCATAGTTAAAGACGGACCCCTCTGCCCCCTGTGACCTCTGGTGAAGCTCTCTGAATGCTTTACTATAGTCCCAGGCTGCAATGATCAGCTGTAAGGTGTCTGCATAAAATGTTGAAACTCCAATTGTCACTGGGGCAAAAAAAATTTTTTGTCTGGATCTACAATTAGAAAGTATACAGTTTCGACTTGCATACAATATTAACTTAAGAACAAACCTATGGAACCTATCTTGTACGTAACCCGGGGACTGCCTGTACATAAAATAATTTGATGTTGCCGCATGGTCATCTGCTCCATAAATCTCGGGGAGCAACGGAGGTACCCGGGACCCCATCAGACCCCCATTCTAGTGATCTGTGGGAGTTTCATAACTGAGACCCCCAACGATCAGCAAGCACAGGATAGGGTCTACTTTGGTGGGAAAACCCCTGCAATGTTGCACATATTCTATTTTTTTTTAATCTGGTGCCAAAGAAGTCCAATTTTTGACAGTGCACAGAACTAAGCATGCCTGTGTGAAATTTTTATGTGACCCATAATTTTTTACTCATTAGAATGAAATAAAATAATTTAGGTTGTATCCAACTTGGATAAATTATGATTCGTGGAGGTTTTAGAAAGGTGATGCAAGCTGTATGACTAATGTCACATAAAATCATTTGTCTATTAATCCTGGAATTCCCAGGCACAAATGTAGTAACTTACGGCTTTGCTCAAACAGAGATCATTGAGATCTCTAACTATATGTGGAGTCTCTGTGCTTAGGCAACCGAAAACCCGACGGAAATGTGGCCGCGGGACCTTAGTAAATAAGCCCCATTGTGTAGTTCCTAGAGCCCGAACATTGTATGAAGGAGCCTAATCTATGTAATGTGTGCAGCAGATATAAAAAATATATTATATTCTAATATTATTAATATTATTTGGCTCGAATTAATGAAGAATTCAGGCAAATTTACCTTAGTAAATCTCTTCTAATATTCTTACCTTGGATACAAAAACATTTTTTTCTTAACCCTCGGTTGGCGAACTTACTATATGCATCAACATAGTGAATGGAAAATACCTTTTTTGTAGTATCAGATAAAGTTTTGTGTATACATGATTTTTGTCATTTCACTGTCATTGAAGTTAGAGACAGTATAAACTTCTTATTTTATGCACATATCAAATATCATCCCATTTTGTTACTAATTCAAATAAATAATAAAAACCAGAGCAATGTAAACTTTACAAGGGTTGAAAGTTTCCCAGTCCTGCTGTCACCGACTGCCCCCTCCTCTGAATGGCTGGCTCAGCTGTCCAAGATGAATCCTCCATGAATGATCAATCATGTGCTTCTGAGGTCAGAGGCATAACATGACACTTCTTGTCCCCAATGAAGAATCTTTACTACATACATTTACTGCTTATGGATCCTTGCTTTATATATATATATCAGAGGGGGTATAGGGCCCTTTCAAAATCCCAGTGTTCCATTGAACTTCCAATAACTTCTCTCTGTCTTGGTTGGTATGACTTTATATGCAAACTTAAGCTCCCATAGAATAACGGTGGCGTACCTACCACCACCTCTTTGTGGCCACATGGGCTGTTTCCCAGGCACATAGTTTGCCAGACTTGGCTTCTTCCTATAGTCCCAGGTAAGTCAGGGAGTGCAGCACTATTTTAAAGTGACCCATCTTGGGCTGCCGCGGCTGTAGGAAAACTGTAGGAAAGATGTGTACATTGTCCATTTGAAGCTACTGGAGAATTTGCTTTAGGCCCCACAATTCTTCCCTTCCTACCTTCTTTCAATATTACTGGGGTCCTTAGAACGCTGATTCTACTGTGGCAGAACAGGGGTCAACAATTTATGTTACTGTGATGTTTTGGGTTGTCCGTATAATAAGCCTACAGCTGTGCTAGGCTAATATAAGCTGAGTAGTGCTGACCCACCGGGCTCAGCACCTGGGGAAAACCAAGTTTAATGCTGTAAATGGAAAATACGTTTTTTTACATTTATTTTTGTATTGGATAAAATTCAGAATGATATTATATTTAATATTATATCAAATTATCATATTATTAAATTATGTATTATTGTTATTTAAATTATTTTATAATTTCTTTCATATTTATTTCTATAATATTTGGGAGGCTTTGCAGTAGGCGCAGTCTCTGGTAGTTAGGAGAGAATGGGGCACATTTACTCACCCGGTCCCTCAGAGTTCCTGAAAGTGCATTGTGTGCCCGGAATGCACTCTGCCGCTATTCACTAAGATCGTGCGCCCGATATCATGTATCTGTCGCTTGTCCGCTCAGGTCCGACGGAGTTCACCTTCTTCCTCTCGGTGCATGTAAGTGCTTGGTTAAATCCGTGGTTTGTCTGAATCCGTTGGATCGTCCGACAGCCTGCCCCCCGATTTGTGTCGCATGAAAGCCGGCGCAATTGTAACAAAATCCGATTACGTGCGCCATAAACCCCTTTTAAATCCATGTCAAATTGGAAATCATCCGGATGTCCAACGAAAGTGCGGTCCGCGGGGCCCTTAGTAAATGAGCCCCAGTATGTTTTAGTTAGTGGGCAGTTGGCCTAGGACTTTATTTTTTTTATACTTTGTGTTGCTGCCTTTTATTTCTATTGGTTGCGGCCGATTGCACCAAAACAACTGTCATTGCTGTGTCTGGAAAAAGTGACTACCCTGCTACCTAATTCCCTTACAATACATATATATATATATATATATATATATATATATATATATATATGATAACTACCAGATCTTCTACTTAGGAAAACTGTAAAGTTCAGCAATAAAATGTGATGCCAAGTACACCCACTGTTCTGCTGTCACCTGTCATGTAAAAATGAATAGTTATTGTAGAGTTAGGAGGACTAGCTATATATACATTTATCACAATCTACAAATGCTGGATGTACAGATATTCTGCAGCTAGATCTAGGTAGATATATGGAAAACATTGTATAATTTTGTCTGGGCCAGACGAATGTCTTTGGTGTATGGGGACCTCACAACTCTCCCATGACAAATATTGTCAGGGAAAGGATCTTGCAAACTGAATGTCACCTTCCAATTCCTTTGTTCTCATGGGAGATAAGGCACAAGAATTGACCATATGTATGTATGGGGTGACTGGAGATGTAGCTGTGCTTATCCTGAGCATTTGGTGGACAACTGTTGTAGAATTATGGGCAGCTTTGAGGTAAAATATATGATATACAGACAGTTTTCTTTTTTAATTCATTTTAAAAGTATATGAAACTAATAAAAAAGATCCATTCCAGTACAATGGCAAAATGATATGGTCAATTATTAAATATAGTCTTGAAGAGGATGAAGAATTATGTATTTAAGTTATTTTTACAACTGTTGAATGTAAATCTCTTTGTTGTCTTTTTTCTATTTCATATTTAATGGACATCTACCACCAGGATGAAGTATTGTAAAACAAGTACACTGACATACTGGTGTGTACCCCCTCTGGCAGCATCTGCTCTTTTTTAAGCTTCCTATACCCTTGTTTAAGTTTTTTTTAATTATGCAAATGAGCATGAGAGGATTCATTAACATCTATGGAGCCCCTCAGGCTCATTTACATAATTCTAAAAGCCTTTTTTGTAAATACCAGGGCATGGGAAGCTAAAAGAAGAGTGGATCCTGCCATAGGGGGTACACACCAGTATGTCAGTGTGCTTGGTTTACAAGGTGGTAGATGTCCTTTAATTTAATTATTTTTCTATTGATCACTGACTAGTGAAATTCAGCTTAGTAGTGTGACCATTATGCAATCTTTAATATACATAATATATATAGGGGGAAAATTCAAGGAGCCGGGCATACACTTGTGTGTCCCAATTAAAGGAATGCTTAACTACAACTAAAGCCAAAAACGGGCCCAAACCGGGTTTGTGTGGCCACGTTGCAATAGAATGTGCCCTATCTCATGCAGTGAAGCCTCACGGCTATGGAGAAACACAGTGTGGGCGAGTGCAAATTATTGCGGCTAGCTCATGGCCGCTATATGTAGTCGTGTACATGAGGCTTAAGATACATGGATGAACTCACTATTTTTTTTATCGTTGCTGTACATATACACTCACCGGCCACTTTATTAGGTACACCATGCTAGTAACGGGTTTTGGACAACCATTTGCAGTTCAGAAACTGCCTCAATTCTTCGTGGCATAGATTCAACAAGGTGCTGGAAGCATTCCTCAGAGATTTTTGTCCATATTGACATGATGGCATCACACAGTTGCCGCAGATTTGTCCGGCTGCAAACATCCATGATGCGAACCGTCCCCCGTTCCCCAATCCCAAAGATGCTCTATTGGAGTGAGATCTGGTGACTGTTGCAGGCTCATTTGAGTAAGTTAACCTTTCATTGCTTCAAGAAACATCTGAGATGCTTCCAGCTTTAAGACAATGCGGCATTCATCCTGCTGAAAGTATCCATCAGTGTACAGGGTACCTGGTGGTCATAAGGGATGGACATTGTCAGCAACAATGACTCAGGTAAGCTGTGCGTTGCAACGATGCTCAATTGTACCAAGGGCTCCAAGAGTGCCAAGAAAATAATGCCCCACACACCATGACACAACACCACCCCATCCTGAACCGTTGATACAAGCAGATGATCCATGCTTTCATGTTGTTGCGCCAAATTCTGACCCTAACCATCCGAATGTTTGCAGCAGAAATCGAGACTACATCAGACCAGCAACGTTTTTTCCAATCTTCTATTGTCCAATTTCGATGAGCTTGTGGCAAATTATAGCCTCAGTTTTCCTGTCCTTGCTGAGGATGGCACCCTTGGTTGGGTCTTCTGTCTTTCTGCGCTGCTGTACCTCTGTGCCTACAAAGTTCGACGTACTGTGCGTTCAAGAGCTCTTACTGCCTACTTTGGTTGTAACGGTGGCATTTTGAGTCACTGTTGCCTTTCTATCAGCTCTAACCAGTCTGCCCATTCTCCCTCTGACCTCGTCATAAACAAGGCTTTTCCGCCCACAAACTGCCGCTCACGGAATGTTTTTTTTCTTTTTTGGACCCATTCTCTGTAACCCTAGAGATGGTTGTGCGTGAAAATCCCAGTAGATCAGCAGTTTCTGAAATACTCAGACCAGCCCTTCTGGCACCAACAACCATGCCACGTTCAAAGGCACTCAAACCTTTCTTCCCCATACTGCAGGAGATTGTCTTTATCATGTCTACATGCCTAAATGCACTGAGTTGCCGCCATGTTTGTCTGATTAGAATTAAGTGTGTAACGAGCATTGGACGGTTAGCCTAATAAAGTGGCCGGTGAGTGTATTTTTCCTAATTTGAAAATGTGTGTGTCAGCTGTGGACAAACAAATTAATTAGTGTCTGGGATGGAGTCACTTCACAGTTCTTGGTTATACTGGTGTGTTACTACTTGTTGTTTTACCTCATCTATTGTACTATTACTGATATTCTGATCATTGCTTTGTTTTTTTGTAATACTCTTTGTCTTATGATTCTGTACCTTGCTGCAATCTTAGTTTTGACCAGGTTATCCTGACTTTGCTTGGGTCTATCTGGATGTCTCTCTGTTCATTTTGTCATCTGTTCTGGGCACATACCTAGATTAGGGACTGTTGTCCAGTTTCCACCTATGTAGTGGCGGCAGGAACAGGGGTCATGGGTTAGATTAGGGCCTGCACTTTTTATCTCTGTCATGACAAAACTCCTTGCAAATTTTAATTTGATTTAGATGACTCTTTTTTGCTTCTTTTTTTATTTAGTTACATGATATAAATAAACTTTTAACACTGCCTAACATCTGATTAAAACTTTCACACTGTATTCTACTTACTTTTTATTTATAGCTACAGGAAAAATCTAAAGCAGATTTTATAATTTTCTTATATTTCCTGCTCATACTTTCCTGCTATCATTTTTCTCATTAAATTATTCAGCATGGTGTCTCATAGTAATAGCTCCTTCACAAAACTCTTGAGGCCCATGTACGTGCATATGTCAGGGCTGCTGAAATTCAGATAAAACGTACGTCTGATTTCTTTCCATATTTCTGGACAGAGTGTTTGTTATAAAAAAAAATCTTATATAACCACCTATGGAATATACTATAGGTCAATGTGTTTAATGACAACATAGATGGAAACTTATAGTTTCATATACCTATACCTTTGCATTGAATTCATCTAACATTGTGTCCAAATTTGTCTTACTTCTCCCCATGCGCTGTACTATAAGTAAATTTAACTCATTATTAACTCAGCTCAAACTCAGCTCGTATAACAATTGCATTACAATTGTACTTTTACTATGCATGAAATTTATACAAATGAGTAAATGTCCCTGATTTATCATGCTGAGTTTTGATAGCTGCTTCTCAGTGTCTTTTGTTGCTCCTTTCTCCTATAGTGAGCAGTGTATTTGAAAGCCTTCTGAGGCCATCCACTGTAGGCAGACAAGGAGGCTAATTATTAAAGGGGTTCTCCAGTGACAAAGGTTGACCTCACTATACGTTATGTCCCCACACTTATCACTTTACTAATTCAGTGTCATTAAATCTTCTGCCCCCTTTTTATGAAATCAAAGTCATTCCTGTGCACTGCCAGCTCCTGGTACACTTACAGTTTCCATAGAAACGACCTGTATACTGTCTCTGCTCTCTGGTCTGACATGTGCAGTCAGCTCCTTGTTCCCTGCTGGGGGGAGTGGCTGCACGTTCCCCTGTATGAAGAAGCTGTGCTGACCAGGGGGATTGTGGGAGATGTAGTCTTTTAGCAGAATGGGGGCAGCCATCTTGGAGTTGTGCAGCTGCAGCAGTGAGCTGTGAAGTGACAAGTGAAGGAAAAGAAAGTATACAGCCCAGGGTGGTGAGGTAAGGGTGTGCAACTATAATATATGCAAAAGAACTGGTTAGTTAAAAAAAAAAAATTACATATAGTGACCGGAGAACCCCTTTAACTCTTTCTTTACCTAGAAAATATTTCCCTTGATGATTCAGATCTTTCAGGTTATTAGACTATCAATGGAAAGAGTTACTAACAGTATAGAGTTAAGGCTTAAACCATTTTATAATTTTCCTTTACTTTTGAGCTGTCAGCGATGTATGAACACAAAGCTGGTTGAAATAAGTAAAGGGGGCTAAAAGAACGACACAGAAACACTTCAAAAAGTATATTACAATTTTTTTATTATCATCTGCAGTATTGATTTATGCAACTTTGTTGTAAGTTTATTTGACAAATTTCTTCTTTCTTCTTAAAATGATGGCATAATTAAATTCAAATATCCAAAGCTAGATCTGAACAAATCAATGGAACTGACAATAATATATTTCCAGCTTTAGAAAATCATGGCTGCTTTTTACCCCATAAATAATGCACAGGTCATTAGTTCTGCAGCTGTTCTATTCATATCAATGATGCAGAGCTGCCATACCAGACACAACCCTTGAACAGAGGTGATGTTGTTTCTAAAGGAAACCAACCATGTTTTTGTAATTATTGGCAATCCTTTTAAAACTTATATATACAGGCACTCCCCGACTTAAGAACACTTGTCTTACAGACTCCTAACTTATCCCGACGTAACCTTTTCTCACGAAGAACTTCTGTGGCCACTTTGACCACTGGTGAAGCTCTGTGGATGCTGATAAATTACTAAGCTTTAGCCCAGGCTGCAATGAGTTATCAAAGGGGACTGTATTGAAGCTTTATTATTAATCCTCGTTCCCATAACAGGGAAGGAAAAAAAAACTTTATATGGAGTTACACTTAAAAATTACAGGCAGTCCCCAGGTTACGTACAAGATAGGGTCCGGAGGTTTGTTTTTAAGTTGAATTTGTATGTAAGTCGAAACTGTATATTTTATAATTGTAGATCCAGACAAAAAAAATTTGGCCCCAGTTATAATTGGATTTTAAACATTTTTTGCTGTAATGGGACCAAGGACTATCAAAAAAACTTCATTACAGACACCTTACAGCTGATTATTGCAATCTGGGACTATAGTACAGCATCCAGAGAGCTTCACCAGAGGTCAGAGGGGTCTGTCTGTAACTATGGGTTGTCTGTAAGTCGTGTGTCCTTAAGTAGGGGACCGCCTGTATACCGGTATAACCTAAGAAATAACCTACATAATCTATCTTGTACATAACCCATGGGCTGCCTTTATTTTAAATTTGTATATTTGCATCTAAGCTCTATTTTACCTTCCATACATCTAGATAACATTTTAAAGGGATTGTCTACTTTGGAAATCACTATATCAGTACAAGCCATGATAAATCACCCATTGTGTGTGTGTAATAGAGTACATGGACATATTGGGTCTTTCGGAGAAAAACATTCTCTAAGCTGCTCCACTCTTACTACCTCTACAATCTGTTCTTGACAGAATCAAGATATCCATTAATTAAAGTACTTTGGTTGGATGGTTATTTAAATAAATGGCCCCTATGCAACACTACAGATGCCTGACTGTCTGCATATTGCTTGGATATATGTGATCCACAACAATAAACTGATCGTTGCATTGTCTCCAGACTGAAGTGAGTTAAATGTGATTAGTTAACCTCTACAAGTACATAAGTATACTGACAAGCAAAATTGTAATAATGTTTTGAATCTTTGACTTTCAGGCTCCATATATCACCATCCACAACAACTTTGAATGTGAGGCTCACATAGCAATTGTAAAAAGCAATTATAAACAGACATACACTGAATGCTATCGAGTAGAACAGCACAGAATGAACACCAAGTCAAAGTCAAGATGAAAACCAAATGAAATATATACATAAAGTTTATCTGCTTCAATGTTTCGATATGCAGTGACCTTGGAGACAGTGGGGGATATATATCGAGCGCCGGCGTATGAAACCCCGCCGCTGCATTTATGCAGCGTGATACTTCAAAAGGCTCCGGTCTCTTAATGTATCGGGCAGGGCGCTGCGCAGCGTTTATTATACGCCAGATCCTGCCTGGCATAGAAATAAACACAGACGGCGACTTATCACATGTGAAAAGTCGCCAGCTGCAGCAAGGATGCAGAGACCGCGAGGCCCCGTGCAGGCCCACTCCAGAACGGACACACCCTCCGCTCGACCGGCCCCGTCCCCCTCCTCATACCCCTTCATGCCCTGCTGATGTTAAAGTGGCAGAGAGGGCTAAATAATCGCAAGTGCTAGCATTAAGCTGACATATGTGCCCGAGTATTTCCAAAATCCTCGTCACTGAAAATACCAAGTCAACAACATGTCATTCCTGAATTCCTCTGGTGCTTCTTACCATTGCTGTATTAGCTTGACCGCTGGCTCTTTGCAATCCTTAGGGCTCTGCCTATCTCAGTTGAAGCATGCGTTATACTCTGTTCTATCCTCAATTGCTGGTGAAAAAGTTTGTTTTGCTAGCTGCCTTGTCTGCGGTTTGCTTGCTGTACTTTTGTACTTCAGTTTTTTTGATATTTGGCTTACCTTTTTGACTATTCTTCTGTGTATTTGATTCTGTACTTTATGTGATATCTAAATTGTGACTGGGATTGTCCACCTCTATTTTATGTTATTTGTTTGTCTGTCTGTCGTACATGTTGATACTTGTACTACCTTTGGTGCAAGTTCAGTGTCCTCATTACAACATAGAGCAGGGTAGGTACTTGTCACAAATCGGTGCACACGGATTGGTCACATACACAGGAAAATCGATAAAAGGGTATTTTTATTCGGTATCTCTGGAACACAACGCGTTTCGGAGTCTAATATGACTCCTTTATCAAGTGAGTAGATACTGCAGCGCGAGTGACGGGCCGATTCCCGGGGAATTCCTGAGCCCCAGGGAATCGGCCATCACTCACGCTGCAGTATCTGCTCACTTTATAAAGGAGTCATATTAGACTCCGAAACGCGTTGTGTTCCAGAGATACCGAATAAAAATACCCTTTTATCGATTTTCCTGTGTATGTGACCAATCCGTGTGCGCCGATTTGTGACAAGTACCTACCCTGCTCTACCAATTACGCCTCTCGACCGGTTTGGCAACCGTGTCTCGACGACCCTTGTTCACAGGCAGCACCAGGGGACACTAACACCCGACCTTCTACACCTACATTAGAGTTGTGCCTAAAATAGCACAACCAAATCCGGTGAGCCTCTCTCCATTTGTCCTAACCATCGCCATAGGTTACGACTTTACTACTCTATGAGTGCTTTTTGGTCTTTCCTTGTCCGCCTTTCTATATCACACTCATTACAACATAGTTACCATTTTGCTTGTCACTATAAATAAATTGCATCACAGTCTTCATTAATAATTGATAATGTATATGTGACATTTCTCATCCTTAGTGGCTCATTGTTTGCATTGAGACTTGATTTAAGGAATAGGATTTTTAACCAGGCACTAGCAATCTGTTCCTAAAAATGTGATGTAATTCAGAAGCTCAACTAAACTAAGGGTAGGTTTGACAACTGTTTTCAATAGCAGCCAGCAGAATTATGAGTGCAGCTCTGCACTAAAATACAAGCTAGTGCAAGATAAGTGATGTCACAAATCATAAAGCTTAGCTTTGTAATATGACTTTAAGACAGCCAGTGAAATATAAGTTTAATAGTTTTTGATATAATATTTAAATAATATATAAATTAGAATTGTTAATACCTTACTATCCTGTAGGTGACTATTAGAACACTCTTACTTGGATGGATCATGGTAATAACAATATGTTGCATTTAAAACCTTGATAGTAGTTCGTCTTGCATTAGGATGAAGATTAGGACAAATTGAAATTCAACATGGCCAACTTTTCCTCCTCTAAATATCTTGTGGGCAAGAGACTCCCTTATATACATTCCATAATGTGCTGACTATCTTTAGGTACGCTCATCAGATTTTCTGAAATTAGAAATCTGTATACAGTCATAGGGGTTTAACTCTGCAGGAGGTACACATAGGAAGAAAAAGGGGAGGGGGTTATATATAATGCAATATACTTTTGTGGGCTGGTCTTAATTTCTGGGACAATTGCCAACTGTCTTAAATTATTTCTACCTGAGATAGACCCGGAAACATTATTTGGAAATGGACTTACAACCCTTTTTAAGATTGATGGGCAGCAACACTTACTTGTCTAAGATTATTGCTGATGTCTTTCCTGATTGCCATTTTCTGAGCAAACTTGACTAATCCAGAATGGCAAACTTAAAAAACTTTTCCTTTGATTTAACCCATTCCTGACGCAGAATGTGATAATATTGCTTGTGCAGAGGTGATTAGTCAACGCATGCAGTACTAACAGCGGGTCACAAGTGGAGTCATTGCCGGAAGCTGAGGCTTCTCAGAGAGGTCTATGTGCCTTCTCTCCCCATGGCTTAGACCCCGCATGCTGCTTACCAGGGGAATACAATCCTTTTATGGCAGCTCCGGGGTCTGATAAGTGCCACAGGGCTCCTAAGACCATAAACACCAGTTCCTGTGTCCTGGCAGGGTCCGATTGTAACTCGCTGAGCTATCCTGTGGAAAGAACAATGAAAGGAAAACACAATGAAACAAAACATATTTTAATAAATATAAAATCAAAAAAATAAATAATTAGAAAGTCCTCAAAACACCACATATGCACATGTATGCACATATACACATTCTAATAGAATGTGTATATGTGCATAAATAGAATTCTAATAGAATGTTTCTAATAGAGAATGTTCTAATAAAGTACAACAACAAAAAAATCACACCTTTCCCGCCTTTCAAAGGTACACTTCCATTTTGTTTTAACCCCTCCAGTTTTTTCAGCTTTTTTGCATTTCCTTTCCATTCCACTGTTTCCACAAGCCATATCTTTTTAATTTTTCCATTTATAGAGCTATGATAGCGCTTCTTATCTGCAAAACTATTTGTACTTTTTAGTGTAGTCATTTAATATTTTGTGTCATATAATATGAAACTGGAAAAAAAAATTGCATGTCGCACATTAAAAGCTGGAAAAATAAATCCCATCAGAATATGTCACAACTGTGTTTTTTTTAATTTAGGTGCTATTTTTTGTTATTGGGTTTACTGCCAGGAATAATTTTTTTTCATATTTTAGTAGATGGGATGCAGCGATCATACTTTTATGTGTGTACTTATCTTTTTACTTACAACACCCTGGTCTCTTTGTGATATGCTGGATGCACTAGGGTGAATCCCCCCGCTAGTGGTCCTGCACTAGTATTTATTAAGAGGCTCCGTTCTGAGAATATAGACACAAACTTCAAGAGTTCCAACCTGTAGACCAGATTGTAACTGGCGGAGTTTTCTACAATAGTCTCCAACGGTTTACCTGTGGAGACTATAGTAAATGTGATGGGCTGGGTGTTCACACCTGACCCACCCTCAGCCTGCCCTCCTCCCCACCCATTCTCCACCCTGACCTGCTCATAGTTGCGCGCAGGTTGGAAAAAGCCTAAAACTGGCAAGAACAAGGAGATCCATGTTGTTAATGAATCCCCCAATATATTTTACATTTCAAGTTCTTTGGAAGCAGAAGGGTGTACCTAATTTTTCACACACTGCTTTAAATGGTAACCGTCATTCTGAGCAAAAAAAACATAAATCAGCTCTAGGTGTCCCTGGGAATCATTCTTTTAAGTATTTTGCCTCTCAGTCCCCATTCAGTACCTTTTTTGGCCCATAGCAACCATGGGTTCTAGTTTAAATAAATGTTAAAATAAATTATGACATAAAGCAGACATATGGTTAATGTTAGTTATCAACCAATTTGGGCAATTAGACTAACTGTATACTGTGCATAACATTTAGAAATCAGAAAATCTCAAATTTTTCAACATTTTTTAACCAAATTTCCATTTTTTATAGAAACAAGTGCAAAAATTGTTAACTTAAATAGAGCATTAATGTGAAGTACAGCATGTGATGAAAAAACATTCTGAAAGTAAACTCGGTAAGATAAAGCATTCCAAAGTTCTAACTGCATATCTTGAAACAGGCAGATTTGAAAAATCATGCTGTGTCCTAAAGGTAAAAATTAGATTAGTTCTTAAAAAGGATCTGTAACCCAAAATAATCCCTCTAGGAGCACTTACAAAAATAAGCAGCTCCCTAGCCCTATCCCAGTAATAGCAGTGTTAAATCGCTAGCTTTATCAGGACATACCGATAAACTAGCAAACACTACTGTACATAGCCTTCCGAAAGCTGGACCAAGCTTACAGCGGTCTGGCATATTCATGAGGGGGCGGTCTAAGAAGGTGGTGACTGCAGTATGGAGCCTAGCAGTCACCGCTGGCACACAGTGTGGGAGTGGCGGTCCAGGGGAGAAGCTAAGGAGAGGGAAGTGTCTCAGACCGCCCCATAAATAAGCCAGACCAGTCTTAAAGCTCTATGCTGAAATCCTTGGATCTCCCTCTCATGAATACGCCGGACCGTTGTAAGCTTGGTCCGGTGTTTGAACAGCTATGTATTGCAGTGTGTCACGGGTGTCCCCGCGATCCATGTCTCGGATCGCGGGGGCACCCGTGTCCCGGTCTGCCACGCTGCCCCCGGTCCGGTTTCGTCATGGGTGTCCCCGCGATCCATGTTGCGGATCGCGGGTGCACCCGTGCTCTGCTGTTGCTGCTCCGTTCCCCTCGGGTCAGTACTTACCTGTCCCGGCTCCTGTTGGCTCCATCGCAGTCCCGTCCAGGCTGCAGGTCTGTCTCCTGTGTAGGCCGCGCGCTCCCGCTGCTAGGGCACGCGCGCGCCTACTCTCTAAGAATTTAAAGGGCCAGCGTCCTCCTTATTGGTGCTGGCGTACCTGGCTCTGCTATATAGCCTGGCTACTCCCAGCATCCCCTGCCGGATCTTCATGTCCTGTTACTGAAGAGAAAGCCCTCCATGTTCCCGAGCGTTTCCAGACGCCTCTGTGGATTCTGTGATTCCCGTGTTCCGTGGTGTTTTGTGCTGTTCCTGTGTTCCTGTTATCCTGTGGCGGTCCTGCCTGCCATCCGTGGTCCTGCCTGCCATCCGTGGTCTTGCCTGCTATCCGTGGTCCCCGTGTCCCTACCTTGGCTGCCACCGCGGGCCTAGTCGCACCCGCGGAGCGACCTGGTGACTCCCGCCACAGCTAGACCATCCCGCTTTGCGGCGGGCTCTGGCGAAGACCAGGAGATCACTTAGACTCTGCTCAAGGGTGCGGCTAAGGTTGTTATCTCCCGTGGTGGTCCAGGGAGTCCACTGTTTATCCCCCGAGATTGTGACACAGTGTTTGCTAGCTTATCAGTATGTTTCGATAAAGCAAGCATTTCAGATGACAGGTCCTCTTAAGGGGTTAATTAATGAAGTGCCTAAATATGTTGTTTTTTTTTGTGTTGTTCATCTAGAATGACATCAAGGACCAGATTTCTTTTTTTTTTTATTAGGTTCTAAATAAAAGCATAGACTTTGTTGTCTTATGACTAGTATACTTTCCTTCGCTGTTTACTGCATGTGAATCAATTTACAAGGTTGGAAAAATGTCATTGAACATTGTCACTATGTATTGACCTTAACTTTAGCATCAGTATTTCTTTCCGAGTACATTTTCAGTGTTGTGGGAGAGGAGATTGTTACCAGTGAATGTTTTTATAACCGCTAATTCACAATCATCATTCGTCCAACTTACTGTGCTATATTTCATTTTATTCATCTTTATGACTTTGTACAGTTCTCGTAAAGAACTGATGACAACAAGTAGAATTATCTGCTCATAAATAGAAGGTAGAACTAACTGGCTGATTTACTTCCATTCTATGGATCTGCATTGCTGTCTTTTTTTTAGAAATCATTCATGATGAGAAGTTGAAGAAACTAGGCTGACATATTAAAAGTGGAATTGAATTAAAACATTTGAAAGACTGTAAAATAATCAACAGTCTGTAAAAAAGTCATGAATAGTTCTTCATCAATGTGGAGGTTGTAGCATAACTTTAATATTACTGGAAATGTCTATTTTTACATTACACCTACTGGTAGGTCCTAGGGATTATTTTTAGCCAATAAATGGTTGGAAGGTTTGTTGTTGTAAGAAATGTTTGTTTGAAAGTGAAACAAAAAATTGGGAATTGAAAATCCCTTAAAAAGAATTATAAAAATTTAACTTTTCTAGAATTTCCTCGCCAGTGCTCCTGTAAAGGTTTCGTAGACTCTGCAGTGGTGCACCTAGGTTGTCATCAGAAGACAAACACATTAATCAATGGTACATGGACAACCCGAATCCGTCCGGTTGTCCAACAGCCACGCCCCCGATTTCTGTCGCATGCAAATTGGCGCCAATGCGCCACAATCCGATCGCGTGCGCCAAAAACCTGGGGCAATTCAGCGCAAAACTGAAATATTTAGGAAATCCAACAAAGTGCGGCGTTCGGACCCTTAGTAAATGTGCCCCAATGATTTGAGTATTGGCCGAAGGTGAGTATGAAAGGTTTTTTTTTTTTTTACACTCATGTATAAGCCATGGTGGTGGTTTTCAGAACCTTTTTTGTGCTGGAAAACTCGGCTTAGTTTAGTGTCTCATCTAGGTAAGTGTAATTCTAGCTCTTGATCCTAAGGTTTCTCAGGTTGCCTGTTGCACTGCTGATTATGTAAGTCGCTTCATGACTAAGTAAAAGAATTTTAAATGCAATATTGTAGGCAAGCATCATTTTTTGATCTCTTATAGTGTTTGGGAAGGGTGAAGGTGATTTCCTAGATGCTGACTCCATGTTCACCACCACGCTATATATGAAAATGGAATGTAGAACTGAGCTGCTTGTATTTGGGCTCATTCTAAGGGTGTTACCCAATATGTCGATATTAACTCTTTAAACCTTGTACAAGGACCTGGGATTTGCTTCGATTGAATCACAAGGCGGCTACTTTTTTTGAGTAGACTAGCTCAAAGGGTCCAGACAGAAAATAATAATAGACAGTCTAAGGTCAGGGCAGGCAATGGCGAGGCCAAGCAAATCTGGTCAAACTTAGGATCAGGGCAAGTAGAATCAGATTTTCGGTTAAGGGGATATACACACGTTTATATATATGAGATATTTCAAGTTTTATGGGTTATTATTTGCAACAAGTAGATATAAAATCACATATTTTAACATATTCTAATCTTAGCAATTTGTACACTATTGAAACTTTCTTGATAGTTGATGTTATGGCATACTAACTAAGAGAACTATTATCGCAATCACGTTGATGCAGAAGCAATGCCGTTAAAGGAAAATAATTGTTGATTTCATATTATACAATTTATAGAACTTGATGTGGAGATAAAATTGTATATCGTTATTTGCATTTGTGCTCAGTACAGCAGTTTTATTTAGGTCCATATGGTGGTAAAAGCCGAGCACTGTATGGTGGTTGGTTTTATTTGGTACTGAATATTAACAGTACTTATTTACATCTAAATGTCAATGCAAAATATATTTCTATATACTTCACAGTCTGATTTTTATTATTTAACAGTTATGCAAAGATGTACATAGTGGCCAAATGATATGTATCCTAACAGATCATCTGTCAAGAAATCCATTCTCTTCTGTCAAGCGTTGATTGAAAGATATGAAGTTGTATCTTTAAAAGCTGCTGAAGAACATCATAATTCACAAGTCGGGTGCTGCTGACCTTCTTCTTTATATCAATCTTTAGTCGACATGAAGCTCTTTCTTCTGAGCCGTGTATTGTAAGGATTAATGTTCCCCTACTGTAAATTACTAAGAACATTAGGAGTCACCTCCGAGTTCTGTGACCTATGTAAATGTGCGTAACCAGCAGCCTTGTGCTTTTATATGGTTGCAGAACTCCTTGGTGACTTTTTATATTTTTATAATTTATTAGAAGAGACAGTTCTTTCATAGAATATAATACTTGAGCACTTTATTAAGACATGACAATGGCATATGACTACAGAAGAGCGGATTTGAAGTTTGGTTTTGTGGTTTGGCCACGCGACCAGGAGATATTGCTGGGTTGGCAGCTGAACATCCAATCTTGCAAAGTGACACTGCTGGCTACCAGCCATGGCTATGATTGGCGAGGGGGACACCCCTTGCCAATCATAGCCATGGCTAGTTGCTAGGTGCATCAGTTTGCTGGATTGGCTTTTTGGCTGCCAACATCTGAAAACATCTGTAAACATCTGCAATGTATTCTTCACACATATTGGGGGTCATTTACTAAGGGCCCTGATTCGTGTTTTCCCGACGTGTTACCCGAATATTTCCGATTTGCGCCGATTTCCCCTGAATTGCCCCGGGATTTTGGCGCACGGGATCGGTTTGTGGCGCATCGGCGCTGGCATGCACGCGACAGAAATCGGGGGGCGTGGCCGAACGGTAACCCGACGGATTCGTAAAAACCGCCGCATTTAAAAAAAAAAAATTGGTTGCACGGGCCATACTCACATGCACCACGTTGGTGGACATCGGGCGCAGGACCTTCATGAATCGCCGGAAGACCCGAACGCTCGCCAGAGAAGCCGCCGGTGTGTATCCTCATGTCCGGCTACTCCACGCTCCACTCTAAAAAGAGCTATCCTCATGTCCCATACATCCACCTACCACCCGTTCCACCTTTATAGGGGTCCCTTTCAGCCTTTGCTCTCACTGCCCTGAGAGTCTACTCCATGCCCCAATAGCCTTTGCTAAAAATTTTAAAGGATTAGAGAAAGATAGTTTAGGGATTAGGATGTTAGGAGGAACGTAAAGATTCCTGATGGTAGGTTTCCTTGAAAAATACCAGTGTAGAAGTTGCTATTAAATAAATCCCCTTGAAAAGTATTTCCCATGGGATATAATTGTTCAGAATAAGACAAATAATGACCTAATTCCATGCCACGCTACTGTTCTGATGCTTACCAGGTTCCTACAGGTCTCACCCAACAAATCTATCCTCAGCAAATCATTGGCAACAGCCTTGACCCGCTTCATTATTCCAGTAGATAAAGGGAAGAAATTAGACCTCTGGGGCTACTTATTTAAGATTTTCAGTCCCCTATTATTCAATGTCAAAACAAAATAACAAATGGTGAGGTCACGTCACTAGACCCTCAGATCTATGGACACCTAAAGGCACCCAGAATATTAACACATAAGATGGATATTAAAAATGTACAGTATCATTTTTTTTTGAATGCCCAGAAAACATAAACTTTTATTGAACACATTCATCTAGCGGTAACTATATCAAAATGTGAAGCCATCAGTTGTGAGGCATATTTGACCTTTTCTACAAATGTCACTATTGCCATCTTGTCTCATGTTTCAATATACACTCATCAGCCTTAACATTAAAACTTCTGGAATACACAGTTAAGTGAATAACAATGATCATCCCGTAACAATGTCAGCTGTCAAGGGGAAGATTTATTAGGTAGCAAGTGAATATTCAGATCTTGAGCTTGATGTGTTAGAAGCTGACAAAAAATGGTAGAGTTAAAGGGGTTGTCCACTTTCAGCAAAAAATTGATATGGGTTGTGTAAGGAAAAGTTTAAAAATTTTCCAATATACTTTCTGTATTAATTCCTCACGGTTTTCTAGATCTCTGCTTGCTGTCCTGCTATAGAAAGCTTCTATGTTTACTTCCAGTGGATAGAAATCTGTCCATGGTCAAAGGTTCACAGCTTGTTATATCACACAGCTCTGATTACTCTCTGTGATACTAACAGCTAGTGCTCATACATGTCCACGGACAGATTTCTATCCACTGCAAGTAAAAATATATAATATTAATAAAAAAGCACAACAAAACCATGAGGAATTGATACAGAAAGTACATTGGAAAACTGTCTAACTTTTCCTTACACAAACAATATCAATTATTTACTGGAAGTAGAAAACCCCTTTAAGTATATGATTGACTGATAAGAGGGAAATTGTACAAGTTGAATTTGTATGTAAGTTGGAACTGTATATTTTATAATTGTAACCCCAGTCAAAATTATTTTGTTCTCTGTGTCAATTGGATTTTAAAAATGTTGGGTTGTCACCAGAACCAGGATTAACAATAAAGCTTCATTACAGACACCTGTGATAACTGTTATAGATGTTTATTGTAACCTAAGGATAAAGTACAGTAAATTACCAACAACCAGAGGTCTGTTTGTTACTAGGGGTCTTCTGTAAGTCGGGTGTTCTTAAGTAGGGGACCGCCTGTTGTAACGGGTCACACAGACAACAGAACTAAAAGTCTCTATGGGAAGAGTCCGGAGGGAGGAGTCTGTGGACCAGTGGACCCGCGGTGGCAGCCAAGGTACAGGGATGTGCAGGAAACAGTCCAAGCCTGGGATGACAGCAGCAACACAGAGGAACACTGGTAACGCTGGCACGGACTGCAGACACCGCTGGACTGGAACCCTGGAAGGCACAGCAGGAAGCGTATGGGAACGCTGGAGACGGGAGACACGGAGGCGTCTGGAAACGCTGGAAGACAGGACACACCAGGAGCGTATGGGAACGCTGGAGACACACAGAAACGCGTTTGGAAACGCTAATGGGCTTTCTCTTCCACAGGACCGGCTTAGGGAAGCCTGGCATGGAAACCATAGGAGATCCTAGGAGAAAATCCGGCAGGGAGAGAAGGGAGGTGCCGGATTATAAGGGCGAGCCAGATTAGCAGCAGCCAATCAGGAGGACGCTGGGCCTTTAAGGCTTGAGAAGTCCGCGCGCGCGCCCTCTAGTGGTGAGAGCGAGCGACTGCAGGCAAAGAGCATGCGGCCTACACGCTGGGAGCCAGAGGACAGGCCGGAGCCAGGAGAGGTAAGTGAGGGCTGGGGGAGCGGGGACAGCAGCAGGAGAGCACGGGTGTACCCACGATCCGCGACATGGATCGCGGGAGCACCCGTGACACCTGTATTGTATCCAGATATGGTGTATTATAGTATTTACATATAGAGATGTACAATAGATCCAAACTGTGAATATTATAGTTTCATAGTTAACAAGGTAAGAAAAAGACATCAGTTCCAATTATTAATGTTTACTACATTATACAGTGTTGAGCTAGAGGAAGGCAAAAAACCCTGCAAAACTGATGGAAATTTCCTTCTTGACCCCTAATATGGTGGTCAGAATAACTCCCTGGATCAACAGAAACTATCAACAACAACAACATCCCTGTCTATGGTAATGGTACAACCATTCAGAGAGTACGGGCCTCATTTACTTACCCGGGCCGCGGAGTTCACAGAAAGTCCATTGTCCGATGATCATGCACTGTGCCGCGATTCACTAAGATCGTGTGCCCGATATCCTGCACGTGTCGCTTCCCCGCTCAGGTCCGACGGAGTTCTCCTTCTTCTTCCTGGTGCATGTAAGTGCATTGTCTTGCGACACAACTTGTAAGTTAAATCCCGCACTCACTGAAAATCAGTTGCATTGTCTGATGGCACGCTCCCCAATTTCTGTTGCATGAAAGCCAGTGCCGCTAGCCAAAAGCCGAACGCGTGTGACACAATCCCAGCGCAAATCCCAATTAAATATCTGTCAAAACTGCGCAAATCTAAAAAACGGCTAACTAACCGACAAAAGTGCGACCCATGACCCTTAGTGAATAAGCCCCGGTATTTAGAACCATTGTTTTTCTATATAATAAAGGGGTTGTCCATTACGGTATAGTTGGAATAAAAGACTGGGTAGTTCTAGATGCATCATTATCAACTAACCAAAAATTGATCTATATAACTACCTTTCATGCTATATACAATCCTAATTTCTTTTTCCTCTATGTCTGGTTCAGCTACCAGTAAAGAGATTTACTAATATTGAAACTCCCTGAAATTGTCACCCAGACACTCAACCTAAGTCCCCCTACAAATTAACTTGCTCGATTAACTTGCTCGATCCTTTGGACCAGGCGTAGTGCAGTAGATAGAAGTTTTTTAATCATAAGAAAATATGATGCAAGGAGTCCATGACCTGCCGGATGAACAGCAGTGTAGACTGTAACAGTTGTGTCAGTGTTGGTGCTGATCATAGTTTACTGTGATGCAAGGACTCCCATTCACTGCAGTGCGCACGGTCCATGAGCTCTGAAATCATACACCTCTGTTTCCACATACTAAGCACTCTGATATGCATAGACGTAAAGACCCGCTCACACTGCCGTAATTGAGGCCTTGATGACAGGGCATAAGAAGGCAGTAACCACAAGCAATGTCTGCTGTACCACAATGCAATGCTGAAATGAACCTGTACACCCCACTAGGGAGAGTTCACGTGACCCCTTACTTCTACAGCCAACAATGCCAATTCTTTTTATAGTTATCTGCAATGTTTTTACATCAATAGTCCATATGAGGGCTTGTATTTTGCAGGAGCAGTTGCACTTTCTAATGACACAGTTTAATATTTTACAGAATGCACTTGTAAGCAGTGATATATGTACTTGCGGTGAGATCTGTTATTAAGGTTTTCCCTATTCCGTAAAAACGACTTCTTACTTCTATTCCGCAGGAGAAAGTGATTATAGATGTATCATATTTATGTGTTATACTTTTTCAAAAAGGAGATTGGGGCACATTTACCAAGGGCCGTGTGCCAGTTTTCTGTTGGACTTTGCACATTTAAGAAATGTCCGTGCCACATTTGTGCCGTTTTGTGGTGCGGCTGCACTATTCTTCATGTGTCACAAATTTATGCACTGTTGGGGGTGTTCCGGTGCTCCATGTTAGAGGTGCATTAAAAAAAGGTGGTGCACTCTGTCAAAGCAGTGTGTGTGTGTGGGGGATTCATGAAGAACAGGTGCCAGAAATCCTGAATCTGGCGCCCTCCGCACTATACACAGGCAACTGCACATTAGTAAATGTGCCCCGGGAAAAGAAAAGGATATATACCAATTTTTGAGGCTTTTCTTATTTACTCCACTAATAGAAATGGAATATTAACTTTATTCTGTGGGTTTTAACAATTATGGTCATAGCGAATGTAAAAAAAGTTATGTTTTATTTAAAAATTAAAATGTTCGGGGTTACTGTAGTTGTAGTTTTAATTGCTACCATGTGTATGACTTTTTAATTATGTTTATTTTAATTTTTTTCATTTTAATCTAAATTGTACGACGAAGATGTAATTGTGCATTTTGTTTGCAGTGTTACCCAGTGTTTAATTAGAATTTGTCAAATAGTTTCTAAAGTGTGGGATGCGCTCGTGCTAATTCAGTTTATGTTTGTTAAGCTTTTTAAAATGTCAATGTTTAATTTTTACATTTTAAAACTTTATTTAGCTTATTAGTAGCTCGGCAGATGGTATAAAGTTTTATATATATGTGTACAATATTCAGCAGAATTTGCATTTGATTTTTTTAAAATCTCAGCTTTTACTGTGTTCACCAGTCCTGCGGTTGAAGTGATTTATTGACTGACAGCTTTACCTGTAGAGACAACTGTCAATCAAGAAATAAAACTGCCCTCTGGACTCCTTCTGACTTTTTTTGAGGCACATTTGCATATTTGCGTCAAAATTTTCAATTTTTCCACTTGCCTAGCAAAGTCAGAGACACACAAATTATTCAGTTTTGCACCTGACATATATTTAAAATCCACATGTGGACATATATATACCGTATATACTCGAGTATAAGCCGACCCAAGTATAAGCCGATGCCCCTAATTTTACCACAAAAACCTGGTAAAACCTATATTTTTTTTACTCGAGTATAAGCCGAGTTTGGGTTTTCAGCAAACTAGGCTTATACTCGAGTATATATGGTATATATATATATATATATCATATAAAACCGTATAAACAAAAAAAAAAATTATCACAAATTAACTCCAGTCCAGATCATATGTATGAAAAACTTTAGAAGGGATTGCAGAAAAACTTGGGACTTTTGAACAAAAAGGTGCAAAAACCCACTGACCCAGCTCCCTTATATATATCAACTTCTAAGATAAATCAAACAAGAAAACCCCAAAATAGACATGCACAAATGTTGGGACTAAAGATAAATGACCCTATGTATAATCTTTCTAGCTTCTCCTGCTCTATAGCATGTCCTTTCCATGTAGTACAATGGGGCACATTTACTAAGGTTCACGGACCGTGATTCCACCGGGTTTTCCCAAATATTTCCGTTTTGCGCCGAATTGCCCTGGGTTTTAGGCGCACACAATCGGATTGTGGCGCATCGGCGCCGGCTTGCACGCAACAGAAATCGGGGGCCGTGGCCGTCGGACAACCCGACGAATTCGGAAAAAACGCAGAATTTAAAAATGAAATGTGTCGCAAGATCAGCACTTACATGCACCAGGAAGAAGAAGTTGAACTCCGGTGGACCTCGGCGCAGAAGCAGGAAATTGGACGCCGGACCCGAATCCTCGTCGGACAACGCACCGCAGGATCGTGACAGGACCGGGTAAATAAATGTGCCCCAATGTGTTAGGGCAGCACGGTGGCTCAGTGGTTAGCACTACAGCCTTGCAGCGCTGGGGTCCTGGGTTCCCAGAGTCAACATCTGCAAAGAGTTTGTATGTTCTCTCTGTGTTTACGTGGGTTTCCTCCCATACTCCAAAACATACTGGTAGGTTGATTAGATTTTGAGCCCCAATGGGGACCAGGACAGATTTGGCAATCTCTATGTAATCTGTGTACGCTATAGTAAAGGAATTATTATTGTACTTGCCTTGTACGTCCTATGGAGCTATGGAAGTAAAGTTCTGGTTGCTTTGGATCTGTGTCATAACTTTGTGCATTACTTTGGATCTCTGAAAATTAGAACCATGGTTCAGGGGAATCTCATGGTTACAGCCCTGCATCAATCATGGCTCAAGGTGTTAGGGAACTAAATATATCAACAGTTAAATGCACAGTTAGAAGTGGGAGCTGTATATGATGTTTCCATTCCTGACTGCTGTTATCTCTTTCTTTGTAATCCCTAAAATCACAATATGATGAATTTTTATCAATGAGATGTTCATTTTTACAGTGACTGTGCTTTAACCCCTTAAGGACGCAGGGTTTTTTTCGCTCATTTCTCGCTCTCCACCTTCAAAAATCCATAACTTTTAAATTTTTCCGTGTACAGAGCTGTGTGAGGGCTTCTTTTGCGCATAACAAATGTTATTTTCATGTAATGTTATTTATTTTAACATGCCGTGTACTGGGAAGCTGTAAAAAAATTCCAAATGTGGAAAAATTTAAAAAAACGCATGTGTGTCACGTTCTTGTGGGCTCAGTTTTTACGACTTTGACTGTGCGCTCCAAATAACACCTCAGCTTTATTCTTTGGTTCGGTGCGATCGCGATGATACCAAATTTATATAGGTTTTACTGCGTTTTAATACATTTTCAAAAACTAAACGAATGTGTACAAAAAAAAAAATCAATTTTCACCTTCTTCTGACGCTAATAACTTTTTCATACTTTGGTGCACGGAAATGTGTGAGGGGTCATTTTTTGTCAGTTTTCATTGCTACCATTTTGAGGACTGTGCGACATTTTTATCACTTTTTATTCCATTTTTATGTGATGTAAAATGGTGTAAAAGTAGCATTTCGGACATTTGGGCGCCATTTCCTGTCTCGGAGGTTACCGCTGGTTATAACCGTTTTTATATTTTGATAGATCGGGCATTTTGGGACGCGGCGTTATCTAATGTGTTTGTGATTGTTTACTGTTTACTGTTTATTATGTTTTATATCAGTTCTGGGAAAGGGGGTTGATTTGAATTTTTAATATTTTATTAATTTTAAACTTCTTTTTTTTTTCTTTTTCACTATTTCTTAGACCCTCTAGGGTACACTAACCCTAGATGGTCAGATCGTTCCTACCATATACTGCAATACAATTGTATTGCAGTATATGGCATTTTTGCATGTGATTCGTTACAATGATCCACTGGCTCATTGTAACGAATCTGCAGAAATCTGCAGAAACCATTCATGAGACCCGAGGCTGTCATGGCAACCGATCTCCGCCCCCTGATGACGTTCGGGGGAGCGACAATCGGAAGAAAGATGTCAGCGCCCGTGCGCCGCCGTCTTTTAAATGCCGCCGGCGACTTTGCCGGTGGCATCGGAAGGGTTATTAGCAGTGGGGGTTTGCTGCAATATGCAACAACCCCCACCTGTGTATGAAGAGGACTCAGCCCGTGAGCCCACTTCATACATTCCCTGCACCTCTGCACCGTAGAGCTACGGCGCAGAGCATTAAAGGGTTAAAGAACTGTAGCTCTAGGTGCCACAGATCCAAAGTTATGGTCTAAGAGTCCTATTCAAGATAAGAAGGGGAAGGCTGCAGCAGTTGTACAATATGGGGTCACAACATGCCAAAATTCTGTATGTAACTATAACAGGTCTGCTGCACCTTGTGAATGCTTATTTACAGGACTTCTGTCTTTTACCCTTGACAGCTTTACATTGTGTATCAACTGAGAAGAGGCAGTCGAAAGGGGTCTTAGGCCTCATGCACACAACTGTATGGTTTTTTCTGTTCTGTTCATACGGCTTTATTCTGGCCGTATACGGCGCCATAATACAGGAAAAGATAGGACAATCCGTCCCATTCTGGAGCGCGCATTCCCCCATTCCATTGCAAGCTTGCGGCCATATATATGCCCCCCCACCCCCAACGGTCGCGTGAATGTAGCATTGTACTGTAAATACACAGATACATTGAAGTGAAATTTCAGGAGTAATTAATGGATTTGTACAACACAGAAAAGATGCTTCAGAATTGTCACTGTATATTACAACAACTTCATCTATATAGTTTGCTACTACTTATAATACAGGTGGTCCCCTACTTAAGAGCACCTGACGACCCCTCCGGATGTTGGTAATTTACTCTACTTTAGCCCCAGGCTACAATGATCATCTGTAACAGTTATCAAGGTGTCTGCAGTTAAGCAATATTGTTAAAAATACCAAAAGAAAGAGCTGCAAAGCTATCAATAAAAATTGGGTAAGTAATTGGCTTAGTGAAAGAAAACAGAGGGTGGTCATTAATGGCACATTCTCAGATTGGGTTGATGTTACCAGTGGAGTGCCACAGGGGTCAGTATTGGGTCCACTTCTTTTTAATATTTTTATTAATGACCTTGTAGTGGGTTTACACAGTCAAGTTTCAATATTTGCAGATGATACTAAGCTGTGTAAAGTAACAAATACTGAGGTCGATAGTTTAGCTTTACAGAGGGATTTGTGGAAGCTTGGGGAGTGGGCAGAGAAATGGTTGATGAGATTTAATGTAGATAAATGTAAAGTTATGCACTTGGGCCATGGAAACAAAAAGTATAATTATGTTCTAAACGGTCAATTACTTGGTAAAACTGGAGCTGAAAAGGACTTGGGGGTATTGGTGGATGGTAAACTTAATTTTAGTGACCAGAGCCAGGCGGCTGCTGCTAAAGCAAATAAAATTATGGGATGAGAGGAATAGATTCTCATGATAAAGGCATAGTTTTGCCCTTATACAAATCCCTGGTCAGACCACACATGGAATATTGTGTACAGTTTTGGGCACCAGTGTATAAAAAGGATATAGTAGAGCTGGAACGGGTGCAGAGGAGAGCAACCAGGATTATTAGGGGAATGGGGGGATTAGAATACACTGACAGATTACAAAATTTGGGATTATTCAGTTTAGAAAAAAGACGACTGAGGGGAGACCTCATTACAATGTACAAATACCTGAACGGACAGTACAAGGATCTCTCCAAAGATCTTTTTATACCTAGGCCTGTGACCAGGACAAGGGGGCATCCTCTTCGCCTAGAGGAGAGGCGATTTTACCATCAACATAGACAAAGGTTCTTTACAGTAAGAGCAGTGAGACTATGGAACTCTCTGCCGCAGGAGGTTGTTATGGCGGACTCTATGTACATGTTCAAGAGAGGCCTGGATACCTTTCTGGAGAGGAAAAATATCACAGTTTATGGGGATAAAACATTTATTTAATTCGTAAAGGTTGGACTTGATAAACTTGTGTCTTTTTCCAGCCTTATATACTATGATACTATGAATATACATATCCTTTATTGAAATTCTACACACATTTATGCACATTTATGTCTCATAAATGGGAAGATCAAAGACATCATACATGGGAATTACACGGGAAACAAGTAGCCCAGATGGAAATAGTGCATCCACAGAGTACCTATAAACCCCCTTCCATATGCCCCATAGTCAAAGTATGCCCAAAATGTAAGAAAGTAGTCAGTCCAACAGTAAGACCAATAGGGGTAAAGTGGCAATAGTGCAATGAAACAAATAATAAGATGAACCGGAGGTACCTTCCGGCATTAAAAATTCCATATACCGTATATAAGCTGACCCGAGTATAAGCCGAGACCCCTCATTTCAACACAAAAAACTGGGAAAACCTATTGACCCAAGTATAAGCCGATGGTGGGAAATGCATTGGTTACAGCCTCCCAGTATATCGCCAGCAAGACCCCTGTAGTATATAGCCTGTCAGACCCTTTAGTATACAGCCTGCCCAGCCCCTGTAGTATATAGCCTGCCCAGTCTGTCTCCGATGCTGCCGCGGGTCCTTCTTCGGATTCTTCCGCTCCTCTTCGCGCTCGGCCGGCACACAGAATTATGTCAGCTGCTTGCCGATGTAATTGTTTGTGAGCTGCCGGCATCACGAGGGGACCCGAAAAGAAGCGGAAAAACCTGAAGAGGATTCGAAGGACCCGCGGTGGCACCAGAGCATCGAAACAAACATAGGACCTACAGGTGATGTTGGAAAGGTAAGTTTTGACTATTTTTTTCTAGGGTTTTTGAGAACAAATTTTGTGCTGAAAAACTAGGCTTGTACTCGAGTATATATGGTATCTATAGCACACTTGCCTGAAAGCATGGTGAATTAAAGGCGAAAAAACTCTGAGCACTAGTGGGGTGCTAAAGAGTAATCCAGGAACAAAGTTGTGCGTCCAAATAAAAACAATTTATTCTTAGATCTGCATAAAATATACAGGCATTAAGATACAATAAAATGGCAATTAAAATGAATATAAAATGTCCCTATAACGCGTTTCGGGTACTATTTTTTTTTTTTGATTTTGCCATCTTCTGCCACTAATAACTTTTTCATACTTTGGTGTACAGAGCTGGGGGTGGTGTAACTTTTTGCGACTTTTGATGAAGTTTTCAATGCTAACATTTTTAGGGCTGTACAGCCTTCTGATCCCTTTTATAGGATTTTTATATATTTATCAAAATGGCCAAAAAGTGCCATTTTCAAATTCGGGCGCTATTTTCCATTACAGGGTTAAACGCAGTGAAAAACAGTTATTATATTTTGATAGATGGGTCATTTTCGGACACAGCGATACCTAATGTGTTTATCACCCAATCCTTTCTCTGTTTCCAGATGTAAAACTGAGAGCTATTAGTTACAGCTTGCTCAAAGGTACAGTAGTGAAGGACTTGCACCCTCGAAATGCAGCAGGTGGTTGTTAAGCAGTTCATTTATCTGAAGGATTAACAGTGCGTATAAAAAAGTACAACTGATATCTAATATAAGTGCCATTTTCTAGGAGACACTTTGCTCCTGCCTATATGAGAATAAAATCAATCAGAGTTCCAGACTCTTCAGCCACTGTATGTCCAATCATGTATGTCCAATCAGACCAATCAATAGTGGATTAGCAAAAAGGTGGTTTGGGTGGTAGCCCGGGGCCAAACCCTTTTAGGGGGCCCGTGGCCACCCAGACCAGCCCCAAATTTAATACTGAGTAGGACATTCACCCATAAAATTCTCATACATCTGTTTGGACTCTCAATACACATATACATAAGAGCCATTTCAGGACCTTTCAAGGTCAGTGTCACACACGGGAGTGTAGGAGAGTCTCTTGAGGACTCCCTGGACCACTGCGGGAGATGATGGTACTAGCTGCAACCCAGGAACGGAATCTAAGTGGCCCCTGGTCTTCGCCAGAACCCCCGCAAAGCGGGATGGTCTTGCTGCGACAGGGGTGCCACCAGGTCATTCCACGGGTGCGACTAGGCCCACAGTGGCAGCCAAAGTAGGGACACAGGGAAGGCAGGACCTGGGGAAGGCAGGACCTGGGGAAGGCAGGACCTGGGGAAGGCAGGACCTGGGAATGGCAGGACCTGGGGATGGCAGGACCTCGGGATGGCCTCTGGGATACAGGACCGTCTCAGGAGTACAGGACCTCAGGATGGCCACCGGGATACAGGGCCATCTCAGGAGTACAGGAGCGCCACAGGAACACAGAGGACACCACAGGAACACAGAGGACACCACAGGAACACAGAGGACGCCACAGGAACACAGAGGACGCCACAGGAACACAGAGGACGCCACAGGAACACAGGAATGCCACAGGAATGCCACAGGAACACAGAATCACGGGAATACCACAGGAACACGGGAAACACGTCTGGAAATGGACAGGAGGCTTTCACTTCAGTAGAATGACTTGAAGATCCGGCAGGGGATGCGGGGAGCCGCTGGGTGATATAGGAGCCTGGAAGTAGCCAGCACCAATGAGAAAGATGCTGGCCCTTTAAGTTCCTGGAGAGTCTGTGCGCCCTAGCAGCAGGCGCGCGCGGCCTAGCCAGGAAGCAGGCCCGCGGCCTGGACGGGACCGCAGCGGAGCCATCAGGAGCCGGGAGAGGTGAGTATGGACCCGGGGCAGTGGGGACAGTGGCAGAGGTGACCACAGATGAGGGCACAGGTGCACCCGTGATCCGTACCGAGGATCGCAGCTGTAACCGTGACAGCCAGAATGGACACATCCCCCATTTCTGAAGAAGCTGATTCTAGTACCATATGTAGGAAGTGAATTCTGGACTTGTATGAGCTATAATATTCATAAAGCCCAGGGCCTATTGCAGCCTTAATCCACCTCTGAGAACAATGTTGAATACCACACACATGCAAAGTGTCAAAGACTATTCTTTGGTTCATATTTGATTTCTCTCTTAAATATATTCTATATTCTGCATTTCTAGCAACACAGACCAAAGGTCATGAAGGTGTCTCCACCCAAGCTCTAAGAGGTTAGAAACAGCTTTGAGCGGAGAGCAAATTGAAGATGCCGATTGCAAAGATGAGAGCTACTGAAAATAAAGAAAACTGTATCTATTGATTTCTACAAAGGTTAAAAGGTGAGGTATGCAAATAATAAAATACCATCGTGTTGAGAAATGCATAAACGTGAAAATTAGCCCTGAATATCAATGACTATTGGCACACACCATAAATGTTTAACTCCTGGATAATTCACTTTCCATTGGACATCAATCACATTAGACATACATAAAATGTCTCTTACCATGACGGAGACATGTAGAACGTGGAGCTGTTCATCTAACTCTTGCACCGGCTCTTGCACAGTTGGGGGAGTGCTAAATGTAGTGTATTCCTTCATACGAAGAGATACGTGAAAGTAAAGTGTGCCATTTTCCAGCCACTTCTGGGTCCAGTGTACAAGAGAAATGTCTTCACTACTCCCGGACATCTCTGGAAAGATAGAAATACAAGAAAAAAGATATAAGTATGGTGTAGCATCTATAAAAATGTTCTGTTGACGCCCTTTTAAGAATATCTACCTAATGCGTCCAGAGTTAAGGGTCACAAGTGTCCACTAACGCCTGCAACTGTCACACACTTTATGAGTAAAAGCGAAACTAGGAAGATGGTACCAGGACACGGTAGAAGACATAGTCAGACAGGAAGAAATCAGGACAGGCTGAATACATTCTTAAAGGAAATCTACCATTGAAATCCATCATGATAAACCAGGACAACTTTTAAAATTATGCTAATAAGGTAGAAAGGGATCTGTGGCATGCCCCCTACCCTTTTTCCACTGTGTCTGATTACAGCAGGTGGAGGGAGGGGGAAGTGCGCCTATAAACTGTAACATCCTGTGAAGCTTGGAGGGGCTCTGGTAATGCCCCCCCCCCCCCCCCGCCCCTTCGGGTTCATTAGCGCATTTAAAAAAAATTCTTTTTTGAAGGAAGGAAGCTATGGTTAACAAATAAAAGAAAATAAAAGGTGTCTGTATCTGTTGTATCTGTTCTGTTGGCCAATGTAAAAACAGCATAATTACAAAAAATTGGATAAAAACAACCAAAAAAAATGGTTTAAAGATGACACTTACTGAATACCAATTTCCTTTCCAAATTTTAACACGCATCATCATAAGCGTCATTTTAAACATTCGACTCCATCTTTTTTCCATATTCTGTCTTTTCTCAGTGCTCTTATTTGGTTTGGATGATTGTCATATTGATATAAACGTTTGTTAGTCGTGATGAATATGTACAGATGGTAGACTTATAACGTATCACCTCCTGGCTCGCTTCCAGGAGCCGCTTGCATATTTTAATACTCTATTATTATCTTTTATCTGCACATCACCACCGTATTTTCCGTTGCTCTACAGCATCTTCTACAGATTGAACAGAATAGTGATAACACCACAGGAACACATATTGAAACAGTTAAGATGTTTCTAATCTAACAAGAGATTACAATAAAAAGGCAAATAAGACGAGTGAGACAAAAGCCTCGTGTCTATCCGCGAGGATGAAAGCTGGAGCAGTAAACAAGGGATAACAATTTGGCGAAAAGGAGATGGTTCATTAGATGTTCATTACTGAACTGTGGGTGCTGAGTACTTAGGGGCTTGGTACCATGGAGAGACTTATTATAGAAAGCTTTGTGTTCTGGAACATCACTGGTGGAAGGGACCTCCTTACAGATGGAGCAGAAGAGACGTGTAAGTAAACACAAAGAAAATGAGTTTAGAAAAATCTCGAAGTCAAATAGTAGTAGTAAAGCTGAATTTTTGTGGTCTCTGTGACAGTCATATTTTAAAAATGTTGGGTTGTTATAAGAACCAGGATGAACAATAAAGCACCTCCTGACGAAGCATCAGTGCAAAACGCGTGTCGGGAGGACTATTTGGCCTCCCTTTGACTGCCCAGTGTCTGCCACCATGCTTTCAGGATACACAAAATCGAAAAGAGGACACAGGAGGCGGCGCCTCGGGTGATATCGTTGAGTGAAGTTGAGGTAGGTATGTCGAAGAGGTGCTCACCTTATAGATGCTTCAATAGCGCATGTATATCCGGGGTCCAGCCAGAGTCGTACAGAGGATGAGGAGATTGAACAACACTAGTCTCCAGGATACAGGAAGCAGCTCCCATGGCTCAGATGACCGGCTAACAGTGATTGATAGCCGTAGACAATAGAAAATTAAAGGCGAAAAAACTCTGAGCACTAGTGGGGCGCTAAAGAGTAATCCAGGAACAAAGCTGTGCGTCCAAATAAAAACAATTTATTCTTAGATCCGCATAAAATATACAGGCATTAAGATACAATAAAATGCCAATTAAAATGAATATAAAATGTCCCTATAACGCGTTTCGGGTACTATGACCCTTTATCAAAATTACGGACAGTAATATAACATTATAATTAATATGACAGTGGAATAAATACATTAGGAAAGACAAACCGGCGGGATGAATGGCGCGAAACCGGAAGTGAGTCCCGGAAGTGACGTCATCTATTTTTTTATTTTTTTTTTATTTAAAATTTTATTAACTTGACACCAAACCAGTAAATAACCTAAAAGATAGCAGGATAGTAGATGTTCCATTTATATGTATAGAGAGTTAGTAGTAAATCAATAGACCCCCTCCAGACTCTCATTCAAACCAATGGGGGTAAGGCATTGGAGCTTGAAAATCCAAAACATCTCCCTCCTTTTGAGATGGTTGAATCTCTGTGGGGTAGATGCATCAATGAATTCTATTGGGGTCAAACTAAAGTCCTTAAAGCATTTGTTATGGTGAGTAGCAGCATGTCGGGATACGCTGTGTAAGGCAAAACCATTCTCTATATTAGACCTATGTTTATTGAAGCGTTCCCTCAAGGGTTGGATAGTCCTACCAATGTACTGGAGTTTACAGGTACATTCTATGAGATAAATCACATAGCTTGAGCCGCAGTTCATAAAACTCTTAATCCCAAAGGATTCTCCTGTAACATTGGATGTGAAATTTAACTGTCTATGTCTAATACTAATGCAACATTTACACCTATTATGGCCACAACGGTAACTGCCAAGTACCTTGGGAAAGAAGCTAGGGTGTGTTTTTTTGCTAGATTCAGGCCGGAGACAGCTAGGGGCCAAGATGTTCTTGATGGTACGTGACCTCCTAAATGTCAGTTTAGGTCTTTTTGGGATGATTTCCTTCAAAAACGGGTCATGTAATAAAATCCCCCAATGTTTATTGATAATACTCCGAATTACAGAGGCAATGCGGCTGCTGTCCGATACAGAATTCTACTCCAAATTGGACCACAACCCTACCAATGAATACAAAAAGGAATTGTATAACCTTTTAGATGAGGGTCTCCAAATAGGGATTCTTGACAAAAAGGAATACCAATATCTTAAGATAGAGGAGCCAGCTACGGCCCTCTTCTACTATTTACCTAAAGTCCACAAGAATGACACCAAGCCACCAGGGAGACCAATAATATCAGGTATCAATTCTTTAACGTCTAACCTCTCTCATTACACCGATATTTTCTTGCAGAAATATGTGAGAGATCTCAAATCATTCTTACTAGATACCTCGGATTTAGTAAGATACGTTAGAAAGGAGACATGGGAGGATAACTACTTATTCATAACCATGGATATCTCCTCCCTTTATACAAAAATCCCCCATGATTTAGGCATCCATGCCGTTTCCCATTTTTTACAAAATGATGCTTCCATTCCTGGAGTTCAATCCAACTTTCTCTTGAGAGCTATTTCTTTTATTTTGGAACATAATTATTTTTCTTTTCTTCACAAAATCTTCCTACAGAAAAGGGGTACCGCGATGGGTAGCAAATTTGCACCCGGCTTCGCCAATTTATATGTGGGCCTCTTTGAAGAAGAGTTCATCTACCCACATAATGCTTTTACTAAGTGTCTTCTCTATAAGAGATTCATTGATGATATTTTTATAATTTGGAAGGGTAGTAAAGATGAAGCACTAGAGTTCGTAAGAGACATCAATGAAAATGAGTGGGGCCTTGAATTTACTTGTGAAATTACATTTAATAATGCTGAATTTCTGGACATTACTGTCTTTCATACACCTGATGGGCAAATTAAGACCAAAACAAATCGATTTAAAGCTAAGGGCTATCCCCCTAATCTCTGGCTACAGCACAAACAAGAGCCGGTTCTTTGAGCCAAGAAACCTGCCTTGAACCAAAGTCGAAAACAACTACTGATGACATGGAAACTAGAGGGGTCAATTTTATCTCTACTTATTCCTCAGATAGTGCAGAAATTCGGAGTATTATCAATAAACATTGGGGGATTTTATTACATGACCCGTTTTTGAAGGAAATCATCCCAAAAAGACCTAAACTGACATTTAGGAGGTCACGTACCATCAAGAACATCTTGGCCCCTAGCCGTCTCCGGCCTGAATCTAGCAAAACACACCCTAGCTTCTTTCCCAAGGTACTTGGCAGTTACCGTTGCGGCCATAATAGGTGTAAATGTTGCATTAGTATTAGACATAGACAGTTAAATTTCACATCCAATGTTACAGGAGAATCCTTTGGGATTAAGAGTTTTATGAACTGCGGCTCAAGCTATGTGATTTATCTCATAGAATGTACCTGTAAACTCCAGTACTCCAGTTGGATAGTCCAGTAGGACTATCCAACCCTTGAGGGAACGCTTCAATAAACATAGGTCTAATATAGAGAATGTTTTTTCCTTACACAGCGTATCCCGACATGCTGCTACTCACCATAACAAATGCTTTAAGGACTTTAGTTTGACCCCAATAGAATTCATTGATGCATCTACCCCACAGAGATTCAACCATCTCAAAAGGAGGGAGATGTTTTGGATTTTCAAGCTCCAATGCCTTACCCCCATTGGTTTGAATGAGAGTCTGGAGGGGGTCTATTGATTTACTACTAACTCTCTATACATATAAATGGAACATCTACTATCCTGCTATCTTTTAGGTTATTTACTGGTTTGGTGTCAAGTTAATAAAATTTTAAATAAAAAAAAAATAAAAAATAGGTGACGTCACTTCCGGGACTCACTTCCGGTTTCGCGCCATTCATCCCGCCGGTTTGTCTTTCCTAATGTATTTATTCCACTGTCATATTAATTATAATGTTATATTACTGTCCGTAATTTTGATAAAGGGTCATAGTACCCGAAACGCGTTATAGGGACATTTTATATTCATTTTAATTGGCATTTTATTGTATCTTAATGCCTGTATATTTTATGCGGATCTAAGAATAAATTGTTTTTATTTGGACGCACAACTTTGTTCCTGGATTACTCTTTAGCGCCCCACTAGTGCTCAGAGTTTTTTCGCCTTTAATTTTCTATTGTCTACGGCTATCAATCACTGTTAGCCGGTCATCTGAGCCATGGGAGCTGCTTCCTGTATCCTGGAGACTAGTGTTGTTCAATCTCCTCATCCTCTGTACGACTCTGGCTGGACCCCGGATATACATGCGCTATTGAAGCATCTATAAGGTGAGCACCTCTTCGACATACCTACCTCAACTTCACTCAACGATATCACCCGAGGCGCCGCCTCCTGTGTCCTCTTTTCGATTTTGTGTATCCTGAAAGCATGGTGGCAGACACTGGGCAGTCAAAGGGAGGCCAAATAGTCCTCCCGACACGCGTTTTGCACTGATGCTTCGTCAGGAGGTGCTTTATTGTTCATCCTGGTTCTTATAACAACCCAACATTTTTAAAATATGACTGTCACAGAGACCACAAAAATTCAGCTTTACTACTACTATTTGACTTCGAGATTTTTCTAAACTCATTTTCTTTGTGTTTACTTACACGTCTCTTCTGCTCCATCTGTAAGGAGGTCCCTTCCACCAGTGATGTTCCAGAACACAAAGCTTTCTATAATAAGTCTCTCCATGGTACCAAGCCCCTAAGTACTCAGCACCCACAGTTCAGTAATGAACATCTAATGAACCATCTCCTTTTCGCCAAATTGTTATCCCTTGTTTACTGCTCCAGCTTTCATCCTCGCGGATAGACACGAGGCTTTTGTCTCACTCGTCTTATTTGCCTTTTTATTGTAATCTCTTGTTAGATTAGAAACATCTTAACTGTTTCAATATGTGTTCCTGTGGTGTTATCACTATTCTGTTCAATCTGTAGAAGATGCTGTAGAGCAACGGAAAATACGGTGGTGATGTGCAGATAAAAGATAATAATAGAGTATTAAAATATGCAAGCGGCTCCTGGAAGCGAGCCAGGAGGTGATACGTTATAAGTCTACCATCTGTACATATTCATCACGACTAACAAACGTTTATATCAATATGACAATCATCCAAACCAAATAAGAGCACTGAGAAAAGACAGAATATGGAAAAAAGATGGAGTCGAATGTTTAAAATGACGCTTATGATGATGCGTGTTAAAATTTGGAAAGGAAATTGGTATTCAGTAAGTGTCATCTTTAAACCATTTTTTTTGGTTGTTTTTATCCAATTTTTTGTAATTATGCTGTTTTTACATTGGCCAACAGAACAGATACAACAGATACAGACACCTTTTATTTTCTTTTATTTGTTAACCATAGCTTCCTTCCTTCAAAAAAGAATTTTTTTTAAATGCGCTAATGAACCCGAAGGGGGGGGGGGGGGGGGGGGGCATTACCAGAGCCCCTCCAAGCTTCACAGGATGTTACAGTTTATAGGCGCACTTCCCCCTCCCTCCACCTGCTGTAATCAGACACAGTGGAAAAAGGGTAGGGGGCATGCCACAGATCCCTTTCTACCTTATTAGCATAATTTTAAAAGTTGTCCTGGTTTATCATGATGGATTTCAATGGTAGATTTCCTTTAAGAATGTATTCAGCCTGTCCTGATTTCTTCCTGTCTGACTATGTCTTCTACCGTGTCCTGGTACCATCTTCCTAGTTTCGCTTTTACTCATAAAGTGTGTGACAGTTGCAGGCGTTAGTGGACACTTGTGACCCTTAACTCTGGACGCATTAGGTAGATATTCTTAAAAGGGCGTCAACAGAACATTTTTATAGATGCTACACCATACTTATATCTTTTTTCTTGTATTTCTATCTTTCCAGAGATGTCCGGGAGTAGTGAAGACATTTCTCTTGTACACTGGACCCAGAAGTGGCTGGAAAATGGCACACTTTACTTTCACGTATCTCTTCGTATGAAGGAATACACTACATTTAGCACTCCCCCAACTGTGCAAGAGCCGGTGCAAGAGTTAGATGAACAGCTCCACGTTCTACATGTCTCCGTCATGGTAAGAGACATTTTATGTATGTCTAATGTGATTGATGTCCAATGGAAAGTGAATTATCCAGGAGTTAAACATTTATGGTGTGTGCCAATAGTCATTGATATTCAGGGCTAATTTTCACGTTTATGCATTTCTCAACACGATGGTATTTTATTATTTGCATACCTCACCTTTTAACCTTTGTAGAAATCAATAGATACAGTTTTCTTTATTTTCAGTAGCTCTCATCTTTGCAATCGGCATCTTCAATTTGCTCTCCGCTCAAAGCTGTTTCTAACCTCTTAGAGCTTGGGTGGAGACACCTTCATGACCTTTGGTCTGTGTTGCTAGAAATGCAGAATATAGAATATATTTAAGAGAGAAATCAAATATGAACCAAAGAATAGTCTTTGACACTTTGCATGTGTGTGGTATTCAACATTGTTCTCAGAGGTGGATTAAGGCTGCAATAGGCCCTGGGCTTTATGAATATTATAGCTCATACAAGTCCAGAATTCACTTCCTACATATGGTACTAGAATCAGCTTCTTCAGAAATGGGGGATGTGTCCATTCTGGCTGTCACGGTTACAGCTGCGATCCTCGGTACGGATCACGGGTGCACCTGTGCCCTCATCTGTGGTCACCTCTGCCACTGTCCCCACTGCCCCGGGTCCATACTCACCTCTCCCGGCTCCTGATGGCTCCGCTGCGGTCCCGTCCAGGCCGCGGGCCTGCTTCCTGGCTAGGCCGCGCGCGCCTGCTGCTAGGGCGCACAGACTCTCCAGGAACTTAAAGGGCCAGCATCTTTCTCATTGGTGCTGGCTACTTCCAGGCTCCTATATCACCCAGCGGCTCCCCGCATCCCCTGCCGGATCTTCAAGTCATTCTACTGAAGTGAAAGCCTCCTGTCCATTTCCAGACGTGTTTCCCGTGTTCCTGTGGTATTCCCGTGATTCTGTGTTCCTGTGGCATTCCTGTGGCATTCCTGTGTTCCTGTGGCGTCCTCTGTGTTCCTGTGGCGTCCTCTGTGTTCCTGTGGGTACCGCTGTGTTCACTGTGTGGTGTCTCTCGTGTTCCTGTGGTCGCTCCTGTACTCCTGAGATGGGCCTGTTCCCGGTGGCCATCCTGAGGTCCATGTACTCCTGAGACGGTCCTGTATCCCAGAGGACCATCCCGAGGTCCTGCCATCCCCAGGGGGGTCCTGCCCATTCCCAGGTCCTGCCTCTTCCCAGGTCCTGCCTTCCCCAGGTCCTGCCTTCCCCAGGTCCTGCTTCCATGTGTCCCTACTTTGCTGCCACTGTGGGCCTAGTCGCACCCGTGGAGGAATGACCTGGTGGCACCCCTGTCACAGCAAGAAATCCGCTTTGCGGGGGTTCTGGCGAAGACCAGGCGGCACTTAGATCCGTTCTGGTTGCAGCTAGTACCATCATCTCCCGCAGTGGTCACAGGAGTCCTCAAAGGACTCTCCTACAATCCGGGTGTGACACTGACCTTGAAAGGTCCTGAATGGCTCTTATGTATATTGTATTGAGAGTCCAAACAGATGTATGAGAATTTTTGGGTGAAGGTCCACTCAGTATTAAATTTGGGGCTGGTCTGGGTGGCCACGGGACCCCCTAAAAGGGTTTGGCCCGGGCTACCACCCAAACCCTTTTGCTAATCCATATGATGGTCTGATTGGACATACATTGATTGGACATAAAGTGGTGAAGATGCAAAGTGGAACTCTGATTGTTTATTTCATATAGGCAGGAGCAAAGTGTCTCCTAGAAATGGCACTTATATTAGATATCAGTGTACTTTTTTATACGCATGTTAATCCTTCAGAAAATGAAATGCTTAACAACCACCTGCTGCATTTCGGAGGGTGCAAGTCCTCTCCCTAACTGTACCTTTGAGCAAGCTGTAACTAATAGTCTCAGTTTACATCTGGAAACAGAGAAAGGATTGGGTGATAAACACATTAGGTATCGCTGTGTCCGAAAATGACCCATCTATCAAATATAATAACTGTTTTTTCACTGCGTTACCCTGTAATGGAAATAAGCGCCAATTTGAAAATGGCACTTTTTGGCCATTTTGATAAATATATAAAAAATCCTATAAAAGGGATCAGAATGCTGTACAGCCCTAAAAATGTTAGCATTGAAAACTTCATCAAAAGTGCAAAAAGTTACACACCCCCAGCTCTGTACACCAAAGTATGAAAAAGTTATTAGTGGCAGAAGATGGCAAAATCAAAAAAAAAAAAATTTGTACAGGAGGTTTTAATTTTTTGTAAATTTATGAAAACATTATAAAACCTATACAAATTTAGTATCTCCATTATTGCACCGACCCAAAGAATAAAGTAGACATGTCATTTGGGGCGCACAGTGAAAGCTGTAAAATCCAAGCCCACAAGAAAACGGCTCCAATGCGTTTTTTCACCAATTTCACTGCATTTGGAATTTTTTTCCTGCTTCCCAGTACACGGCATGGAATATTAAATACGACCATTTTGAAGTGTAATTTGTTACGCAGAAAATAAGTAATCAGACAGCTCTGTACGTGGAAAAATAAAAAAGTTACAGATTTTTGAAGGTGGGGAGTGAAAAATGAAAACGCAAAAACGAAAAAGGGCTGCGGCGTTAAGGGGTTGTGTCCCTTTTAATACAACTGTTTATTAAGTGTAAAATGCGAACATGCATAACTATGTTGAAACAGCCACAAAACATTTCATAAAACCTTCATAAAACAAGGTTTTATAAAGTAACGTCAAAGAAAAAGAAAAGAAAGTTATGGCTGCCAAGAGGTAAAAGCGAAATAAAAAGCTGGTCATTAAGTCTTACAGATTTGGGCTTTAGAACTTATAATTATAATCACTTGGCTGGTAACCGAAACAATCCGTTTAGTGTTCACTTATCGGGTCTGGAGACCATCTACTTCTCAGAGAGTATACATTTGTATCAATTTACTCTTGGACGATGACAGTGTCAAAATAGAAGCCTTTCCAAATGCAGTTATAGGTATAAATGTCTTGGTAGTTCAGTGCCGCAAAATGACAAGGCAATTTTTATAAAGAAAAGGTTCTTGATAAACTACAGATAAAAGGTTCTTACATAAGAAACATAAACCTGTGCTGTCCGAAGTTTCTAATGAAATTGTCAGGAACATTGATTACATTGTCTTGGATTCTGTAAAATTGTTGTTACGTGGGTGGTGTAAAAGCGGATGAGATGTCACAACTGATATCAATGAACGAATGGAGTTTAATGTGTTAACCATCCTTTGTATAGCCAGGACTTGACTCTCACTGATGTTTCCACAATGAAGGGAAGACCTCAGGGGTAACATTTCTTTATTATTGAAGACTGGAAAAAAAAGTTTTGAAAAAAAAATGTTTTTTTTTTCTTTAAAGACAAATCTGAAAAACTTTGTTCAGTGTCAGTAAAAGTGCACTAAAGGCTAAAGGTAGAAGTATTTTTGTCTCCGTTTTTGTATCACTTTCTCTTGATATATTTTTCTGATGGATTCGAACTTTTCAGCAACACCCACAGCAAAAAGGCTAACTTATAACACCGGCTTAGAGAAAGGTGAAAAATATCCCCGAAAATTCTTTATTTGACATTAAAGGGTTATTCCCATCTGGGCATTTACATTTAATTTAATTCATTTGCCATATGTAAACATTTCTGCAATTGGATGTTATTATTCCTGTGTGAAGATAAGCCATGTTGTCCCTTAGAAACAAGATGGCTTTCTCGGATACGACCACCTCACATTTTGGCAGTGGTGTCCAGACATGCACTATAGAGTCCTGCCGGACCACCTGGATTCAGCAATCATTACCACAGGATGGCTGTGGGACATGCAGTAACTTTCGAACATTTCATTTACAAAAACCCTTTGTGTCTTTGTCCAATCTCTCCAGCAGAGGTGGCCGTATCCAAGGAGTAAGACTTGTTTCTAAGGGACCATATCACAACATTTATAAGAAATTATCTTCACACAGGTACATTTTTTTAACAAAATCTAATTAAAGAAATGTATATATATGGCATATTAATGAAATTGAATGTCCAGACGAGAATACCCCTTTAAAGTCAACCTCAAAATTCAGGCAAACATTTCTTATAAGTCAGAGATGTATCGGAAGGTTAATATACGCAGCTGTGAAAGGTGTGTTTGCTTGTTTGTTGACTGATTGTGAAGCTTTTTACAAGAACCAGTGATAAGGAATGATCACTGACTTGTGTACAAGCCCTTGAAATGCTTACTGGACTCCTAGAAGAGGCCCTGAGAGTCCTGATCTCCCAGAGACACAACATGATCTACCGAAGAATGAAACACAAAAATAGTTTAGTTCTGCTCTATGTCTATAACAAATGTGGATCCTCTTTGGGTTTTCATATCTAGTCCACTTAGATCTATAAGGTAAAGGTCTTACCCGAATTGCAACAGTGGGGGAGATTGATTAATCTGCACAACCCAGATTTCTGTTGTGCTTTGCACTAAAAAACTGTCTGCGCCCCATTTATAAAGGGTTTTAGACAGTTTTCTGGTGCTCCTTTGACTAGCTCAACAAAAGGGTAGTGGACTATGAAAAGTGGACGTGCGCCAGAAATACTGATGACCAGACAGAATTTTGTCCTAACTTTCTGGCGTAAAGTAAGCCAACTAATAGAAGGTGCAGCGCACAGCTAGACAGTCTAATAGGACACATTTACCATCCAGCATTAGACAGTTATATGAATCTGGTGCAGAATAAAACTGTCTCGTCTAACTCTTCAATGTCTAATCTTAGGGAACTTTTTATAAATCTGTCCCATTGTCTTTTCATAAATGTATGGATTTCACCAGGTAAGAAGGATCCAATCTCTGGAAAGTATAAAAAAATTTGGCCAGACTCAAGCCTCACGCACACGACTGTATTTGGGTTGTGATCTGACCACACAATTTTCATCCAGATCACAGCCCCCATTGAGGTCTGTGGTACCTGGTCACGTTGCAGTGAGCACATGATGTCTCACTGCACCGTTACCAAGTTGGGTGGCCGCTCGCCACTCTCTATGGAGAGGGGAGGGAAGAGGAGCGCTACCTCCCCACTTCTCCACCCAGCTGTGTGAGTACAGGCCCCGGTGAGCACATTGTCATGTGCTCATAGTCTAAAACTAACTTTACAATCTTCAATATCCTTCCAGAACTTTTGTACACCTCACTATTTTATCTATCCATAACACTTTTTGCATGTTGCTCTGTTACAACCTAGTTGTTAAAATATAAAAAAAACACATCGCATAGGCCATATAGAAAATGTGGTATGAAAAATGTTTATTATATTCAAAAGGTACCGTATATAATCGAGCATAAGTCGACCCAAGTATAAGCCGAGGCCCCTAATTTTACCTCTAAAGACTGGGAAAAACTTTTGACTCAAGTATATGCCGAGGTTGGGAAATGCTTTGGTCACAGCCCACCCCCCAGTATATAGCCAGCAAGCCCCCAGTAGTATATAGCCAGCCAGCTCCAAGTAGTATACAGCCATCTCCCCTTAGTATATAGCCTACCAGCCCTAGTAGTATACAGCCTGCCAGCCCCCTTTAGTATATAGCCATCCTCCACTAGTATACAGCCAGCCATATTTAGTATACAGCTAGCCAGCCCCCTGCAGTATACAGCTAGCCAACCCCTGTAGTTATACATATATAAAGCCAGCCTGCCTCCTGCAGTATACAGCCAGCCTGCCTCCTGCAGTATACAGCCAGCCCACTCAGCACTTAAAAAAATAAACTTGCATACTCACCTTCAGGTGGTACCGATGTTGGCACTGCTCCTAAAGTGGAAGGAGAAACCATGTTATTGTAACTGTGGGGTATGTCAGCCCAAATAACAGAAGAAAAAAAGAGCAATAGAAAAAGATTCACTGACTGTATGAGGACACAATGGGGGGAATTTATCACAATGTTGACTGGTGTATTATACTACTTTTTCTCGCCGTTGAGAATTTTTAATTGTCTTAACTTGACAGATGCAACAAAAAAGGCTGAAATGAAGCAAACACAAGAAGAAAACACATTAGAGTAGTACAAAAAAACAGTCACTCAAGTGATAAATTCCCCCATGTGTACAATAAAAAGGCAAGATCCCATACTGTCTCTTCATATCCCACCACAAAATTACAAGTAACAAATACCTAGAAAAGAGGAAACAATGTAAAAAAAAACACTTTTAGTGCCATTTTGTGCTACGAAAATTAAAAAAATGTGAAAACCACTAGCTTTCTTTTTACATTTCCATAGATATTATAACAAATAGTAAAATAAAATTATGAAAATATATACATTTTAGAAAAAATGTTTTTATCAAAACATGTTAGAAAAGAATAATATTGCAATAAAAACTACAAAGACTTAAAAAACAGAATGGGGGTAACATATAATTGGATTTTTTTTTGGTGTTTTGGCACAGTTGTGGTACAAATGCTGTTTTGCGCCAGATGAACCCTACTTACACTAAGTTCATTATTTTCACAGACTAGTTTTGACAGTACGACTTAGTTCATGATTTGGCTCAATTTCCATTTAGGCGCAAGCTTTGGTGCAAATTTACGTCAGTCACCACCCTGGTCTATTTTGCAACTTTTTTTTTTTTTTTTTAGATTTTTCATGTGACTGTCCCATAACAACCCACACAGCAAAGAACACTGCCAGCAAATTTAATGAATCTAACTTCAGCATCATAGACAGACATTAGAGAACGTAAAGAGCTGGTATAATGATAGATTACCCCCAATGTGTATCTAGAGCAAAATAAATGGTCTTAAACTGATTCAAAGAGTAATACATTACCTATAACACTCTCTTTTTAACAAGAAAAGGATCCATACGCTCCTGAACCTTGTCCTTGTGATGGGTGAAGCGCTGACAAAGTGCTACACACAATTTCCGAAAAAAAGCAGAGCTTCTGCATTGATTTCTCCCTCTACCTGCCACCCTGACATGAGAAATACTACAGGACCTAGAGTGATATAAGAATCATGTGACTGATCATGTGACTTTCATGCTGGGGCAGTGAAATTGGTGAAAAAATGCATTTGCACCATTTTCTTGTGGACTTAGATTTTACAACTTTCCTTGAACGTTCCAAATTACATGTCGGTTTTATTATTTGGATCGGTGCGATCACGAGGATACCAAATTTATATATTTTATAGAATGTCTTCATACATTTACAAAAATTAAAGCCACCTGTACAAAAAAAACAATTCTTCATTTTGCCATGTTCTGGCGCTAATAACTTATGAGCCCTCTCCAATCACTCTCAGCCGATGCGTGATGTTAAGGGTTTAAAATTTTCACTCTTTCTTTCATTGCAGCTAATTGGTAAGAATGAAATGTTCCTTTTTTTGGTCATTAATGTACACTCTGCCCGCATGGAGATATTTTTGCTAATTTATTAAAGAAGAAAAAGGGAAATGTCACATAGTCATAGGGATACAGACCCTTTGCTCTGACACTCATATTCAACTGACATGCTGTCCATTTCCTTGATCCTCCTTGAGATGGTTCAACTTCTTCATGAGGTCTAAGGAACTGCCGAAGGAGCACAGGACAGAATTGTGACAAGGCAAAAAAGAATTTATGCAGCACTCAAGGTTCCTAAGAGCACAGAGGCCTCCATTATTCTTAAATGGAAGAAGTTTGGGATGACCACAACTCTTCCTTGACCTGGCCGTCCAACCAAACTAAACAATTGTGGGAAAAGAACCTTGGTAAGAGAAGTAAAGAGGAACCACAAGATAACAGTGGAAGAGCTCCAGAGATGCATAAGGGAGATGGGAGAAAGTTCTACAAAGTCAACTATCACTGCAGCCTCCTCCAGTCATGGCTCTATGGCAGATTGTGCCGACAGAAGCGTCTCCTCAGTGCAAGACATATGAAAGCTGCATACTGGTTGTAAAAAACACATGAAGGACTCCCATACTATAAAAAATAAGCTTCTCTCGTCTGATGAAAAAAAAATGTAACTTTTTGCTGTTAATTCTAAGTGGTGAATGTGTGGAGAAAACCAGGCGCTGCTAATCACCTGCCAAATACAATCCCAGCAGTGACACATGGTGGTGGCAGCATCATGCTATGGGGGCAGAGACAGGACCACTGGTTACAATTAAAGGAAAGATTAATGTGGCCAAGAACAGAGATATGCTGGATAAAACCTCTTCCAGGGGGCTTTGGACCGCGGACTAGGCTGAAAGTTCACCTTCCAAATCGACAATGACCCTAAGCACAAAGCTAAAATAACAAAGCAGAGGCTTCAGAACATCTCTGTGACCATTCCTGACCGGCCCAGCCACAGCCCGGACCTAAACCCAGTCTCTGGAGAGACATGAAAATGGCTTCCACCAACGATCATCATCCAACCTGAGGGAACTGGAGAGGATCTGCAAGGAGGAGGCAGAGGATCCCTAAATCCAGGTGGAAAAAACTTCATTCCCAAGAAGATTCCTGGCTGTACTAGCTCAAAAGGTGCTTCTACTCAACACTGAGAAAAGAGTCTGAATACTTATCACCATGGGCTATTTCAGTTTTTCTTGTTTAATAAAGTAACACAAATATCTACATTTCAGTTTTTCTCTGTCAGGAAGGAACTTTTTTGATCTTACCATTTGGCTGCAATGAAATAAAGAGTGAAAAATGTAAAGGGGTCTGAATACTTTCCGTACCCACTTTTAGCCTGTATAATATGACAATGCTCAGCTTCTCTTTCATATCTTTTTCTTCTAGAACAATGAAATGTAATATCATACAAAGCAGAAATGTGGACATAAAGTTCACTACAATAATAATGGACAGTTAAGGACTATCACAGCCCCTCGCCCTCCCTCTATGTAGCTAATGTACTGCAATCAGTCCACAAACCTAATAAAAGCAGCATTAATCTAATATAACCATGCTACCTAATACACAATCATGTTTGCTATGACAGCAAAACAGATATTATGTTACAGCTGCTTTTCGATCGCTAGAGACTCTTCTATTTCTCCATTTCACTCTTCCATTATGGTATCACAAACACCGCAGAAAAGGTATACACCCCTAATCATATTATCAGTTCTTATGGTGAATAACCATATGAAAAAGCAAAAGCTTATTAAAATTTGTTTCATTTTTATAGCTATTGATGTTTTTGTTATGTCAAAGCATTTACTGCATCAAAAAAGAGAAAACGGCCCCTTTGTCCGGTGTGTGAAATCTATGCATATCCGGAGAAAAATGAAATTTTACCGTCAGCTTTAGTGGGGAGATAAAAATTCAATTCTCTACTGTAATATTATTGCTAGACCGGTTCCTAATCCTTTTTTATTCTCCATGAGAGATGCTTATTGAGGATAAAGGTTGCAATAAACCCTGTAAATCTAGAAGTGGTTGATGACACCACCACAAATACTACTAAACTGCTTTCTTCCATATTAGAAATTGCGTTTCATATACTTTTTATTGCTCAACCGGGTCAAAGTCACCCAACCACTACTTCATGATCAGGCAAGTGTCAGTCTCATCACATCCTGTTAGAGGCAAATCACGGAATATGTCCAGTAATCTTTCTTCATATTTTAGGTTTCATTTTCAAGTCCCTGATGCAGGAGATAGAAGAGGAGATCAGCAAATAGTCAATGCTGATGGGGGATGTCCAAGTCTGGGGGGCTCATTTATCACAGTTCTCTTTTTATTAGTTTCTTTTTTACGTTTAATTTTTTTGGTCTAATTTATTGTAAGGGTTTTATACGGGGGCTTATTTACTAAGGGTCGCACTGCTCACCTTTGTCGGACTGTGTGCCTTTTTTGTGGATTACGCGGCTTGCATAGGTATTTAGCAAGTGTCTGTGCTGGGATTTGGAGCATGCAATCCTTTTTTTTTGGTGCAGCTGTACTGGCTTCCATGCGACACAATTTAGGAGGCGTGCCATCGGGCAATCCGATTGATTCGAACTGAGCTCGAGATTTAACTTTCGAATTGTGTCGCAAGCCCAAGCACTTACGTGCACTACTAAAAAGATGGTGAACTCCGTCGGACCTGAGTGGGGAAGCGACACATGCAGGATATCGGGGGGCGCACAATCTTAGTGAATTGCGCCACAGTGCATTATCATTGGACAATGCACTTTCTGTGAACTCCGCATATGTAAATGTGCCCCATAGGGGCAGATTTACTTACCCGGTCCAGTCGCGATATATAAGGTCCGTGCGCCGATATCCACTAGGTGTCGCTGCTGCGACGAGGTCCTTCTATTTCTTGGTGCAGGTAAGTGTGTGTCAAGCGACAATTTAAAAAAAAAAATACTGTGATTTTTCCGAATCTTTCGGGTTTTTCCCGGCCCCCCCCCCCCCCCCCCCCCCCCATTTCCGTTGCATGCATGCCGGCGCCGGAGCGCCACAATCCAAACACGTGCGCCAAAAACCTGGGGCAGTTCGTCGCAAATCGGAAAAATTGGGGGAACACGACAAAAAAAAGCGATTCGGGCCCTTAGTAAATGACCCCCAATGTGTTCATTTGTTAATTCACATACCTGTTCTTGCCTTTCATTTGGCACAGTTTACCCCTTTTTCTATATCTTTTTTGCACCTTTTTCTTCCTTTTATGAAAGAAACCTGCTAATGCCATGTTTTTGCTGGCATATATTTGTGCCCTTTTGGTGCAATTAAGGCAATTTTCATCAAAAAGGTGAAAACAAAACAAACTACCGTATTTTTCGGCCTATAAGGTGCACCTCTAATAAATGCCTGCTAACACATCTAGGTTCATATATAAGGGGCACTGGAGTATAAGGCGCAGGATCAAAAGCAGTACCTAAAAATGACCAGCAGGTGGCAGACCTGTGCACAGTTCAAGCCAGCTATACTTCCCGGGAAACTTGTCTTCAGCGTGTCAGAGAGCTCCGATCTCAGAGGTATGGGCTGCTGGGGGTTAATGCAGGGTGATGCAGCAGGGGTTAAGCGGTCTCCCTCTGCCCCTTCTCCTTCCCTCCTCAGCCAGGGTGTTATTCCTGTGGGGTTCCCTGTGGCTCCTTCTCTTTCCCCTGTTACAGGGCTGCCAGGTATGGGGGATTTCTTACTGATGATGATGATGATTGCCTCGTGGTCGGCACTATGGCAGCTCCGGTCTCTCCGTGCTAGGGGAGGGCAGGATGGGCACAATGTTAGTTGTGGTGCCAGGGCACTTCCGGAGCCAGGGACCCTGTATACTGTGTGGGAAGGTGCAGGAAATTTCTGGGGATGGAGCTATTAAACACTGGTGAATGTACAGTACATCTTGTCTGTAGTACATTTCTGTATAAGTTCATATATAAGGCGCACTGGCCTATAAGGTGCACCTTTGATTTCTGGGAAAATTAAAGGTTTTTTGGTGCGCCTTATAGGCCGAAAAATACGGTAACACATCTACCCTGCTTAGATACAAAGGGCAAACCTGAAGCAGAAAAACTATTATTTAAAGGGCTTGGCCACTTAACCTTGTGCTTTTTGTTATGTGTGTGTACGTGTGGGGGCAGGATATTAGGTAATTTACCAATTTACATCTATTAGACCAGCAGTTCTCAACCTGTGGGTCGCGACCCCAACGGGGGTCGAATGACCAAAACACAGGGGTCACCTAAAGCCATCAAAGGCCATGATTTTATTGCGTTTTTGCAGAGAATCACATGGTTTGGGGTTACCGCAACATAAGGAACTGTATTGCGGGGTCACAGTATTACAAAGGTTGAGAACCACTGTATTAGACGGTATGCTCTGCTTTCTTGATATGTAAATTTAAGCCTCTTTTGTTGATTTCAAACAACTCATAGGATCATAAACAAACTGAGAAGCTCATGAGAAGGTTCTAGCTCTACACCAGAACAAGCAAAAGTATAAATGTTATTATCCATAATGCCATCCGCAATGTAAAGTAAAGAAATACCACATTGTAGGATATGTAGAGAGCAAAGCAGACAAAAAGAAAGGGTAGGGACTAAGGGGTAAAAGAATATTGAGTAGAAGGAAGGAAACTACACCCTGTTCCCTTCTTCCTGGTACTCGCGTAAGTAGGAGCCTAAGAGCCAGCCCTGGAACTGTGCTTGTATTTTACCTCATCAGCCAGAGATTCCTGTCCATAATATGGCCACAAATGGAGGGTCATGTGATCTCTATCTGTGCTTGAACAATTGCCCTGCCAGGACTATTAATAACAGTTTTCATGTATATAAGATAAGGGTCCTGGCAGGGCAATTGTTCATGGATAGATGGAGATGAAGCTCCACCTGTGACCATATTATGGACAGGAATCTCTGGCTGTGAGATAAAAGAAAAAAAAGGCTCCAATTGACATATCAATAAGAGGTGCAGAAATTTTAACCCCTTCCCGCTGCAGCCCTTTTTCGTTTTTGCATTTTCATTTTTCACTCCCCACCTTCAAAAATCTATAACTTTTTTATTTTTCCATGTACAGAGCTGTGTTATGGCTTATTTTCTGCAACAAATTACACTTCAAAATGGTGGTATAATGCCGTATACTGGGAAGTAGGGAAAAAATTCACATTTGTGCCGTATTGTTGTGGGCTTGGATTTTACGAATTTCACTGTATGCCCCAAATTACATGCATACTCTATTCTTTGAGTCGGTACGATCATGGGGATACCAAATTTGTATAGGTTTTATAATGTTTTCATACATTTACAAAAATTAAAACCTCCTGTACAAAAATTTTTTTTTAAATTTTGCCATCTTCTGGCGCTAATAACTTTTTTATACTTTAGTATACAGAGCTTTGGAAGGTGTCGTTTTTTGCGGCTTTTGATGACGTTTGCATGTTTTCATTTTTAGGACTGTAGAACCTTTTGTTCACTAGAATTTTTAATCTTTTTTTAAATGGCAAAAAAGTGCCATTTTCGACTTTGGGCGCTATTTTCCATTATGGCGTTAAACGCAGTGAAAAATCGTTATTATATTTTGATAGATCAGGAATTTTCGGATGCATCGATATCTAATGTGTTTATGATTTTTACTGTTTATTTATATTTATATCAGTTCTAGGGAAAGGGGGGTGATTTGAGTTTTACGTTTTTTTTAAATCTTTTTAATTTTTATTTTTACTATATTTCAGGTACATTAACCCTAGGTTGTCTGTAAGATCCTACCATGTACTGTATACTCCTGAGACTTTCCGTGCTTTTCCCGATGCCATCCCGAGTAGGTCCCTTCGATCGCTTATTTCCTTCATCCTGATTGTCCTTCCAGTCCTGAGGTCCTGACCATCCTTATGACCGTGCCATCCTTAGGTCCCTTCCAGATCCCCGAGGTCTTGACCTCCCCCGTGTCCTTAGCCTGTCCGCCGGTCCTGCCTGTCCCCAGATTCCCTGCCTTCCCCCGCGTCTTCCTTCCCAGGTCCTGCCTTCCCCTGTCCGGCCTAACCTTAGCTGCCACTTAGCGGGGCCTGAAAAACTATTCGCACCCATTTGTTAATGACCTTGTTGTCACCGAAGCCCCTGTCTACATCAATAACCATCCCGCTTTTGCGCTGGGTTTCTGGCGAACCAGGGGCCACTTAGTATTCGTTTCCTGGTTGCAGCTATACACACTCTCTCCCCAGTGGGTCCAGTGAGTCCCTCAAGAGACCTCTCCTACACTCCCGTGTGTGACAGCTGACCTTGAAATGTCCTGATAATGGCTCTTATGTATATAATGTATGATAGTTCCATAACAGAGTTATGAGAAGTTAAATGGTGAATGTCCCATCATATATTAGTTGGGGCTGGTCGGCGTGTGCCACGGCCCCCTAAAGAGGTTGTTTGGCCCCGGGCTACCACACCAAACCCGCCTTTTTAACTAATCCACCCCTATGATATGGTCTGATTGGACATACATGAGTGGACATACATTGGCTGAAGAGTCTGAACTCTGATTGATTTTATTTCATAAGGGGCGGAGCAAAGTGTCCTCCTATGAAACTGGCACTTACTATATAGATATCAAGTTGTACTTGTGTTTAATACGCACTCGTTATCCTCAGATAATGACCTGCTTAACAACCACCATCGCTGCATTTCGAGGTCAAAGTCCCTTCACACTACTGTAGCCTTGAGCAGACTGAGCTAAGAGCTCCTCAGTTTTAACACATCTTGAAACAGAGAAAGGGATTGGGGTGATACAACACATTAGGTATCGCTGTGTCCGAAAATGACCCAATCTATCAAATAAATACTGTTTTTCTCACTGTTTTACCCGGTAATGGAAAAATCAGCGCCGCGAATTTGAAAATGGCACTTTTTGGCCATTTTGAAAAATATATACAATCCTATAAATGGGATCGTAGGGCTGTCCAGCTCCTAAAAATGTTAGCAATTGAAAACTTCACAAAAGTCGCAATAGTTACACCCCCCCAGCTCCTGTACACCAAGTATGAAAAGTTATTTATGGAGAAGATGGCAAAATTCAAAAAAAAAAATTGTTACATGAGGTTTTAATTTTTGTAAATTTATCGAAACTTATAAAACCTTATACACATTTAGTAATCTCCATTATTAATGCACACCGCCCAAAGTGATCAAGTAGACATGATGTCATTTGGTGGCGCACACGATAAGCTGTAAATCCAAGCCCACAACGAACGGGCTCACTAAGCTTTTTTTTCACCAATTTCACTCAACTGTTGGGAATTTTTTTTTCTTTTGCCATGCTTCCCAGTACACCGCAATGGGATATTAATACGACCATTTTGAATGAATTTGTTACGCGAGATAAGTAAGTCCATCAACCAGCTCTGTACTGGAAAAATAAAAAAGGTTAAGATTTTTGAAGGTAGGGAGTAAAATGAAACCGCAAAAACGAAAAGATGCTGCTTGGGGCGCTTATCGGGTTGGGTTTGTCCCTTTTAATACCACTGTTTTATTAAGTGTAAATGCGAACTTGCATAACTTGTTAAAACAGCCACAAAAACATTCTCATAAACCTTCATAAAACAAGGTTTTTATAAGTAGACCGTCAAGAAAAGAAGAAAAGAAAGTTATGGCTGCCAAGAGGAAAGCGAAATAACGCGGGTCATTAAGTCTTACATGATTTTGGTTTAGAACTTATAATTAATACAACACTATGGCTGGTAACCAACAATCGTTTTAGTGTTTCACTTATCGGTGTCTGGGACATGCTACTTCTCAAGAGTATACTTTGTATAATTTACCCGCTGGGGACGATTACTTGTCCACAATAGAAGCCTTTTTCCAATCATTTATAGGTATAACAATAGGGTCCTAATGCTGTAGTTCAGTGCCATCGCAAAAGACAGGCAAATTTTTATAAGGAAAGGTTCTTGATAAACTACAGATAAAATGCTTGACATAGAAACATAAACCTGTCTGTCCGAATTTTCTAAATGAATTGTCAGGAACAGTTTTACGATTGGGTCTTTGGATTCTGTAAAATTGTTTGTTAACGTGGTGGTGTAAGCGGATGATATGTCACAAGGATCGAACATGGTGCGATATCAAATGACGAATGGAAGTTTAATGTGTTTACCTACGCAGCCTTTGTTATAGCCCAGGTAGCTTGACTCTCACTTGTATTTCCACAATTAAGGAAGACCTCAAGGGACACATTTCTTTACTTCTTGAATGATGGGCAAAAAAGTTTTTGAACGAAAAAAAGTGTTTTTTTTTTCTTTAAAGACAATCTGAAAACTTTGTTCACGTGTCCAGTAAAAGTGCTACTAAAGGCGTAAAGGTGAAGATATTTATTTGTCTCCGTTTTTTGTATCACTTTCTCTAGCATTATTTTTGCTGATGGATTCGAACAACTTCTTGCAGGCAACAAGCAACCCACAGCAAAAGGCTCAACTTGTAACACGCTATTGAAAGGTTACGGTAAATATCCCCCAAATATAATCTGTTTATATGAATCACTAAAAGTGTTATTCCCATCGGGCAGCTACCATTTACATTTATGTTCATTTGCCGATTGTAAGTTCTGCATTGTTTTATTATTCCCTGTGTGAGAATAACCATCTGCAGTGTGCCTTGAGGCAAAACAGAGGCTTCTCTCAGATATGACCACACTCACATTTTTTTTGGCAGGTGGTGCCAATGACTTGCACCTGACGACCACTGGCATTGCACATACCCGTAAGCTGAGGACAGCAGATAACTTTTGAACATTTCCATTACAAAAACCCTATTTGTCTTCTTTGTGTTCCAAGCTCTCCCACAAGGTGGTCGCGGTACCACAAGGAGTAAGTTTTCGTTGTTTCTAAGGGACCAATGCACAAACATTATAAAGAATTGATCTTCCACAGGTGCCATTTTTTACAAAACTAATTGAAAAATGTATATATATGGCATATTATGAAATTAATGCCCACTGAAACGAGAATACCCCTTTAAGAATGAACCTCAAGAATGTCAGGCAAACAACTTTCTTATAACGTCAGAGATGATCGGTAAGTAGGTCTTAGTTTAATAACGCGACTGTGAAACGGTGTTTGTTTGCTTGTTTGTTTGACTGATGTGAAGCTTTTACTTTTATCAAGCACCTCTTAAGATATCACGATATGTCAAGCTTAAGCTACGGACTCCTAAAGAGGCCCTGAGAGTCCCTATCTCCCGAACACACACATGATCTACCGAAGAATGAAACAAAAAATAGTTTAAGTTCTGCTCTATGTCTATAACAAATGTGGATCCTCTTTGGGGGTTTCAATATCTAGATCCCACTAAATCTAAACGGTAAAGGTCTTACACCCCGATTGCAATCAGGTCTGTGGGGGGGTGGAGATTCAATTACATCTGCACACACCAGATTTCTGTTGTACTGTTGTCACCTAAAAAAAACTGTCTGACGCCCCTTTATAAAGGTTTGTTGACAGTTTTGCTGGCTGCTCGCTCCTTGACTAGCTCAACAAAGGTAGTGGGACTATGAAAGTGACGTGTGCGCAGAAATACTATATACCAGCAGAATTTTGTCCTATAACTCTTTCCCTTTGCGTTAAGTCAACAAAACAACCCCATAATAGAAGAGGTGCAGCGCACGGCTAGCAGTCTAATAGGACAACATTTACCATCCCGCATTGACGACGTTATATGAATCGGGTGCAGAATAAAACTGTCTCCGTCTACCCTCTTCAATGTCCTACTTAACGGTGAACTTTTTATAATCTGTCCCCTTGTCTTTTCATAAATGTATGGATTTCAACCAGGTTAACGAGTGATCCAATCTCTGGAAAGTTATAAAAAATTTGGCAGACTCAACTCAATCTCACGACAACTGTATTTGGGTTGTTGATATCTGACCACCAATTTTCATCCGATCACATCCCCCATTGTAGGTCTGTGGTACCTGGTCACCGTTGCAGTGAGCACATGATGTTCTGCACTGCAAACGTTACCATAGTTTGGGTGGCCGACTCGCCACTCTCTATGGAGAGGGGAGGGAAGAAGCGCTACCCGTCCCCACTTCTGCCAACCCGCTGTGTGAGTACAGGCCCCGGTGAGCACAGTGTCATTTGCTCAGTTGACCTTAATACTATCACTTATGTACAACCGCTTTCATCTATCCATCATTTTAGATTCCTTGTACAACCCTAGTTATGTTAAATACCTATCCAAACACATTTTCATCGGCAATGCGAATATAAAACACGCTGCCTATAGAAAATGTGGTAAGTGAAAAATGTTTATATTATAGTTACCAAAAGGTACCGTATCTACTCGAAGTCATAAGGTCTGAACCCAATTATAACCAGGCCCTTAATTTTACCTCTAAAACAACTTAAAATTTTGAGCTCGAGTATTTGCCGAGGTTGGGAAATGCTTTGGTCACAGCCCACCCCCCAGTAGATGCCAGCAAGCCCCCAGTATATATAGCCAGCCAGCTCCAAGTAGTATATCAGACAAGCATCTCCCCCTTATATATAGCCCTACGCACCCATAGTATAGTTGTGCGTGCCAGCAACCCCTTTATATAAGCCTCCTCCCTATATACGCCAGTCATTTTAGTATACACTACCAGCCCCCTGCAGTATACAGCGACAGCCAACCTGCGAGTTTATACATATAAAGCAGCCTAGCTCCTCCCTGTCAGGTATACAGCCACCTGCCGCCTCAGTCAATACACCAGCCCACTCACAACTTAAGAAATAACTTGCATACTCACCTTCCTGGTACCGATGTTTGGACTGCTGACTCCTAAAGTGTAAGGAGAAACCATGTTATTGTAACTGTGGGTGGCTACTTCAGCCCATTAATAACACGAGTAGAGAAAAGATGCAATGAGAAAAAGATTCACTGACGGTATGAAGGTGCAGCAACTGGGGTGGAATTTATCACAATGTTTGTGACTCTGGATGTATTAATACTACTTTTTCATTTCGCCTTGAGATATTTTAATTGTCTAACTTGCAGATGCAACAAAGGAAGGGCTGAATAGACAAAGCCAAAAAGAACACACATTACAGTAGTACAAAAAAACGTCACTCAAGAGAGGTTAAATGTCCTCCCATGTGTAACAAACAAAGGTCAAGATCCCACATACGGTCCTCTTCATCTCTGCCCTACCACCCAACAAATTACAAGGTAACAAATCCTAGAAAAGAGGAACAATGTACAAAAAAACGTTATAGTGCCATTTTGGTCGCTACGACAAATTAAAACATATTGGAAACCACACTAGCTTCTTTTACATTTCCTAGTTATTATACACAAATAGTAAAATAAATTACTGAAAATATATACATTTTAGAAAAAGATGTTTTTATAGTATCAAAACATGTTAGCAAAGAATTATTGGCAATCAACAACTCCAGCAAGGACTTAAAAAACAGAATGGTGGTAACTATAATGGATTTTTTTTGTTGTGTTTTGGCACAGTTGTGGATCAATCTGTTTCTGGCACGCCAGATGAACCCCTACTACAACTAAGTTCTTGTTATTTTCATAGACTAGCTTTTGTGACAGTAACGGACTTAGTTTCTGATGTGGTCTCCGAATATTCCAAGACGTAGCCGCTTTGGTGCAGAATTTACGTCAGTTCAACCATCCCTGTCTATTTTGCAACTTTTTTTTTTTTTTTTTATATTTTTTCAATTGGACTGTCCATAACAACCCAGCCAGCAAAAACAACTGCCAGCAATTAATGAATCTAACTTCAGCATCATAGACAACATTAAGAACGTAAAGAGCTGGTATAATGATAGATTACCCCCAATGTGTATCTAGAAGCAAAATAATGGTCTTAAACTGATTCAAAGAGTATTACATTACCTAGGAACACTCTCTTTTTAAAACCAGCAAAAGGATCCATACGCTCCTGAACCTTGTCCTTGTGATGGGTGAAGCACTGACAAGTGCTACACACATGTTCCGAAAAAAATCAGAGCTTCATGCCTGATTTCCCCTCTACCAGCCACCCTGCATGAGAATACTACATACAGACTAGAGTGATATAAGAAATTGTGACTGATCATTGACTTTCTGCTGGGCAGTGAAATTGGTGAAAAAATGCATTTGCACACCATTTTCTTGTGGACTTAGATTTTACAACTTTCCTTGAACGTTCCAAATTACATGTCGGTTTTATTATTTGGATCGGTGCGATCAGAGGATCCAATTTATATATTTTATAGAATGTCTTCATACATTTACAAAAATTAAAGCCACCTGTACAAAAAAACATTCTTCATTTTGCCATTTCTGGCCTAATAACTTAGAGCCCTCTCCAATCACTCTCAGCCGATGCGTGATGTTAAGGGTTTAAAATTTTCACTCTTCTTTAATTGCAGCTAATTGGTAAGAATGAATGTTCCTTTTTTTTTTGGTCATTAATGTACACACTCTGCCCGCATGAGATATTTTTGCTAATTTATAAACAAGAAAAGGGAAATGTCACATAGTCGTAGGGATACAGACCCTTTTGCTCTGACCCTCATATTCAACTGACATGCTTCCATTTCCTTGATCCTCCTTGAAGGTTTCAACTTCTTCATGAGTCTAAGGAACTGCCGAAGGATAACAGGACAATTGTGACAAGGCAAAAAGAATTTATTGCAGCACTCAGGTTCCAAAGGCACAGAGGCCCTCCTTATTCTTAATGGAAGAAGTTTTGGAATGACACAACTCTTTTTGACCTGGCCGTCCAACCAAACTAAACACTTGTGGGAAAGAACCTTGTAGAGAAGTAAAGAGAGACCCAAGATCAGTGGAAGAGCTCCAGAATGCATCGGGAGATGGGAGAAAGTTCTACAAAATCACTGCAGCCTCCTCCAGTCATGGCTCTATGGCAATTGTCCGACAGACTCGTCCTCAGTGCAAGACTATGAAAGCTGCATACGTGTAAAAACACCATAAAGGACTCCATACTATAAAAATAAGCTTCTCTCGTCGTGATGAAAAAAAATTTAAACTTTTTGCTGTTAATTCTAGTGTTGTATGTGTGGAGAAAAACCAGGCGCTGCGAATCACACTGCCCAATAGAATCCCAGCAGTGACATGGTGGTGGCAGCATCATGCTATGGGGCAGGAGACAGGACCAGGGTTTACATTAAAGGAAAGATTAATGTGGCCAAACAGAGATATGCTGGATAAAACCTCTTCCAGGGGGCTTTGGACCGCGGACTAGGCTGAAGTTCACCTTCAAATCGACAATGACCCTAAGCACCAGCTAAATAACAAAGCAGAGGCTTCAGAAACTCTCTGTGACCAATTCCTGACCGGCCCAGCCACAGCCCCGGACCTAAACCCAGTCTCTGAGAGACTGAAAATGGCTTCCACCAACGATCATCATCCAACCTGAGTGAACTGAGAGGTATCTGCAGGAGGAGGCAGAGGATCCCTAAATCCAGGTGGAAAAACTTCATTCCCAAGAAAGATTCCTGGCTGTACTAGCTCAAAAGGTGCTTCTACTCAACACTGAGAAAGATCTGAATACTTATCACCATAGCTATTTCAGTTTTTCTCTGTTTAAATAAAGTAACACAAATATCTACTTTCAGTTTTTCTCTGTCAGAAGGACTTTTTTATCTATACCATTTGGCTGCAATGAAATAAAGAGTGAAAAATGGTAAAGGGTCTGAATACTTTCGCGTAACCCACTTTTAGCCTGTATAATATGCAATGCTCAGCTTCCTTTCATATCTTTTTCTTCTGAACAATGAAATGTAATATCATACAAAGCGAATGTGACATAAAGTTCACTACATAAAGTAATGGGACAGTTAAGGACTATCACAGCCCCGTCGCCTCCCTCTATGTAGCTAATGTACTGCAATCAGTCCACAAACCTAATAAAAGCAGCATTAATCTAATATAACCATGCTACCTAATACACAATCATGTTTGCTATGACAGCAAACAATATTATTTACAGCTCGTTTCTATCGCTAGAGACTCTTCTATTTCTCCATTTCACTCTTCCATTATGGTATCACACACTGCAGAAAGAGTATACACCACCCCTAATCATATTCAGTTCTTATGGTGAATAACCATATGAAAAAGCAAAGCTTATTAAATTTGTTTCATTTTTATAGCTATTGATTGTTTTTTGTTATGTCAAAGCATTTACACTGCATCAAAAAAGAAAACGACGCCCCTTTGTACCGGTGTGTGAAATCTATGCATATCCGAGAAAAAATGAAATTTTAACGTCAGCTTTAGTGGGGAGATAAAATTCAATTTCTCTACTGTTATTATTGCTAGAACCGGTTCTATCCTTTTTTATTCTCCATGAGAGAATGCTTATGAGGAAAAGGTTGCAATAAACCTTGTAATCTAGAATGGTTGTGACCACCACAAATACTACTAAACACTTTCTTCCATATTAGAATTGCGTTTCATATACTTTTTTATTGCTCAACCCGGGTCAAAGTCACCCAACCACTACTTCCATGATCAGCAAGTGTCCAGTCTCATCACATCATCCTGTTATAGAGCCAAATCACGGAATATGTCCACTTAATCTTTCTTTCATATTTTTAGGTTTCATTTTCAGTCCCTGATGCAGGAGATAGAAGAGTAATCAGCAATAGTCAATGCCGATGGGGGATGTCCAAGCTGGGGGCTCATTTATCACAGTTCTCTTTTTAGTTTCTTTTTACGTTTAATTTTTTGGTCTAGATTTATTGTAAGGTTTTATACGGGCTTACTAGGGGCTTACTAAGTCCTCACTGCTCACCTTTGTCGGACTGTGTGCCTTTTTTGTTGGATTACTACGCGGCGGGTGGTATTCCCTGTGATCGATGCACACCCAAAGAATAAGTAGACCTGTCATTTGGGGCCACAGGGAAGCTGTAAAATCCAAGCCACACAGTAAAAACCGTGCAAATGTGTTTTTTCATCACCATTTTTCACTTCACTGCTTGGAATTTTTTTCTTCCCTTCACCCGTAACACGCCATGGAAATCATTTAATCCGTCACTACGAGTGCCATTTGTTTACGCAGAAAATAGCCACTAACAGAGCTCCTTTATGTGAAAAGTAAAAAGTTATCAGTTTTTGAAGGTGGGGTGAAAATGAAGTGAAAAACTAAAAAGAGGCCAAGTCGTTAAGGGTTAAAGGGCTTGTGCCACTTAACCTGGTGTCTTTTTTTTATGCTTGTGGGTAACGTGTGGGGGCAGATCTTAAGGTAATTTAACCAGTTTATTCATCTATTAAACAGAGTTCTCAACTGTGGGTCGCGCCACCCCACGGGGTGCGAATGACCAAAACACAGGGGTCCTAAAGCCATCAAGGCCATATTAAATTATTGCGTTTTTGCAGATGAATCACATGGTTTTGGGTTACCGGCACATAAGCCTTTGTTGCGGTCCAGTAGTCAAAGGTTTGACACCATTTGTTTAGACGGCAATTGCTCTGCTTCTTGATATGTAATTAAGCTCTTTTGTTTGATTTCAACAACTCATATGATCTAAACACTGAGAGCTCATGAGAGCATGTCTGCTTCTACACCACGAACAAGCACAAGTATAAATTTTCTTATCCCATAATGCCATCCCGCAATTAAAGTAGATACCCACATTTGTAGGATATTAGAGAGCAAGCAGACCAAAATAAAGTGTACGGTGCTAAGGTGTAAAGTATTGATGAGGAAGGAACTACCCCTGTTCCCTTCTTCCTGTACTCGTGTACAGTAGAGCTAATAGCCAGCCCGGACCTGTTCTTGTATTTTAACCAAATAAGGATTGACCGCTCACCTCGGCTTGGCAGTCTCTGTGCTGGCTGCTGCTCAGGGACGCCCGAGCATACAGGACATTGAAAGGCATAAGAACGCAATTGCCGCACCAGATGAGATAAACGTGATTCTTTAATTCGATCTCCAGTAAAAACAATAATGCAGTAAAACCATAGATAAGCTGTAGTTTTTGCATCCTGTTGACTGATAGACAGTACCACTAAAAAAATATAAGGCGTATGCCTACGCGTCTTCGGACGCGTTACACTCCTTATCATGGCTGGTTTTTGTAACACTGAGACATGGATATATATGCTCCACCATCCACCCACACCCCGACGCCCATTTCTGTGTGTGGTAGGACGGGGGAGTCTAACCTAAACATAATATACAAACCTCAAACAAAACGCCATACCTTATGTTACTGTTTCAAAATGAATACCGACATGAACTGGCACATCCCCTGTTTTTCTCAAGTTAGTATATGGTACTACCCTAACCGAATCCACGCATGCTCCCGGAAGTATACAACTCCAACCGGAGTTTCCCGCAGCGTTGCCATGTCAACCGTGCATCAATCATCGCGGCGGCAGACCATCGTATCACAGAAAGGCTCCGATGTTACATCATGGAAATAGAGAAGAAAGGACTGTGACGCACTAGGTGGAAGTATGAATTTATAAATACTTGATTGGGTAGTGTATGTCCGCATGTAAGGGAATCTCCCCCCTAGGAGGCCCTTATTCTAACATAAACAGCTCATCATAATGATACATAATTCCCTCCTATACTTCTGCCTCTAGGGTAGCTGGTCTTTAAGAACCAGCTCCATAGGCTTCATTCACGGTCCCACTAGTTCCCCAATTGGTTCTATCCCCACCCCCGTTTACGGGATGTACTTGTTCTATAATGAACGTTTCTAAGGTTGAATACCTCCCCTCTGTGGCGTTCATGAATGTCTTGCTGCCCCCCCCCGATATAGAGCCTTTCTTTTGTCCGTCTGTTGTGGGCAGTACGTTATGCCAGTTCCGTATTCTTCTCAAATGCTCTAGAAATCTTAATTTAAATCTTCCTGGTTTTTACCTCCTCATCCAGAGATCTGTCCATACATTGGCCACAAATGGAGGTTCATTGTGATCTCTATCTGTGCTTGAACAATTGCCCTGCCAACTATTAATAACAGTTTTCATGTATTAAGATAAGGGTCCTGGCAGGCATTGTTCATGGATGATGGAGATGAAGCTCCACCTGTGACCATATTATGGACAGGACGCTGGCTGAGATAAAAAGAAAAAAAGGCTCCATTGCATATCAACTAAGAGTTGCAGAAATTTTACCCTTCCCGCTGCAGCCCTTTTTCTTTTGCATTTTCATTTTTCACTCCCCACCTTCAAAAATCTAAACTTTTTTTCTTTTTCCAGTACAGAGCTGTGTTATGGCTATTTTCTGCAACAATTCCACTTCAAAATGGTGTGATAATGCCGTATACTGGGAAGTAGGGAAAAAAAATTCACATTTGTGCCGTATTGTTGTGGATTGTGGTTTTCTTGGATTTTACGAATTTCACTGTATGCCCAATTACATGCCATACCTATTCTTTGAGTCGTTACGATCATGGGGATACCAATTTGTGTATAGGTTTTTATAATGTTTTATAACATTACAAAAATTAAAACCTCCTGTACAAATTTTTTTTTAGATTTTGCCATCTTCTGGCGCTATAACTTTTTTTATACTTTAGTATACAGCGCTTGGAAGGTGTCGTTTTTTGCGGCTTTTGATGACGTTTGCATGTTTTTCTTTTAGGACTGTAGAACCTTTTGTTCACTAGAATTTTTAATCTTTTTTTTCAATGGCAAAAAGTGCCATTTTCGACTTTGGGCGCTATTTTCCATTATGGGTTAAACGCATTGAAAAATCGTTTTATTTTTGAATCAGATCAGCGAATTTTCGGTGCGTTCGATATCTAATGTGTTTATGATTTTTACTGTTTATTTATATTTATATCAGTTCTAGGGAAAGGGGGGTGATTTGAGTTTTTATGTTTTTTTATTATAATTTTTTTTTAAGCTTTTTTTTTTCATTTTTATTTTTACTATTTTTCAGACTCCCTAGGCTACTTTAACCCTAGATTGTCTGTAAGATCCTATTATATACTGCCATACTACAGTATGGCAGTATATGGGGATTTTCCTCCTCATTCATTACAATGTGCTGATGTCATGACGACGGATCAACGCTTCCCGATGACGTCACATGGAACGACGATCCTCGGCAAGATGGCAGCACCCATGCCCATGCTTCGCCGGCGGCGATCAGCGGGAAAACACTTGCGATCTGTGCTGGCACCGATCGCGGCTGTTACCGGTAAGCCTCTGCTGCAACATGCAGAGGGCTTGGCCCGTGAGCCCTCTCCATGCACCCGCACCCGGCATGTGACATAGTATAACTTCACATGTCGGTAAGGGGTTAATAGTAAAATTACCTAATTTCCTGCCCCCTCACTTACACACACATTACAAAAAACACAAGGTAAAGTGACCGACCCCTTTAATGTTTAGAAAAACTATGGATTTGACGCAAATAAGTGCAAAACACCAAAAAGGCGCATCAAAAGAGAAATAAGAAAAGAACACCTATGACATATGACCCCTACGCTGTTGAATTTAACTATTTATTTTTATAGAACTACTTATCACCGGTATGGTTATTGTTATAAACATAAAAATACTCCAAACTGTGAAACTCATGGTCCGCATCAAATATTTCCTAATAATTTTCCTCTTTGTACGTTTGGCAGCTGTGCTATCACCTCCTGGCACAGCAGTAGGTTTTATCTGAATTTTGCTTGCATGTCTTGCTTGCATATAAAAAGCTAATGTTTTATGAACATTTCATAAATAGTCTGAACCTGAAGGGATCAGTGTGGGATCAGTATAGTCCTGTTTGATCAATATGGCCTGGAAGAGCACACGTTTGTTGCATTTGAATACCCTGAGGTCTTCGGGACACAATCTGTGCTGCCCAATCCAGGGAAGTTGCAGCAGCCATCTGGTCTTTTGACCACCTGTTATACTTGTACCTAAAGTGCGCATATTTCTTACAGAACGCTCCCAAGCTTAAAATTCATAATTCGCTTTACACCCTGAGGCATCTTTTGTCTCCATCAGTAAGCCAATATAGGATCATCATGGATAGTACATTGACAAATTCTGTGTGTATGCTAACAAATAGAGAAGGGTAGCTTTTCCGGATGGACATTAGAGAGAGGTTTGAGGGAATGGGTGACCTTCAGTCATGGGAACATCCTATAATTCTTTTATAGATATAACAGGAAAGGCTAAAATGATTTTTTACAGTGGCTTGTAGACAGATAGCAAATAGTCATAACTAGAGATGAGCGAGCACTAAAATGCTCGGGTGCTCGTTACTCGAGCCGAACATTTCCAGATGCTCGAGTGCTCGTTTCGAGTAACGAGCCCCATTGAAGTCAATGGGAGACCCGAGCATTTTTCAAAGGGACCATGGTTCAGGAATAAAATGTGTTATTTAATTGAAAAATAATGTCTTCTGATAATTTGCAAACATCTGCGATCTATTCTTCACTGTTCCGCGCGTATATTATCTCCCGACAAGTTAGCAGATGTAAAGAACAGTGAAGAATAGAATAAAAACAGTGAACACAGTGAACACAGTGAACACAGGATCATTTAAGATAAAAACACAGTGCAGAACACAGTGCAGAATAGATTACAGATGTTCGGCACATCTGCTTACTTGTCGGGAGATACGCGCGGAACGGTGCAACACAAATAGCAGGTGAAGAACAATATATAGTGGTGAAGAACACATGCAGAGTTTTAAAACATCTGCAATGTGTTCTTCACACATACTATATTGTATCTCACATGCCATTGGTTCCGCCGTTCCGCGCGTATCTCCCGACAATAGCAAGATGGCCGAACATCTGTATATCTATCTGCACTGTGTTCTGCACTGTGTTTATTCTTAAATGATCCTGTTGTTCAGTTTTTATTCTATCTTCATTGTTCTCACTGTGTTTTTTTTTAATTAAATGCTCGATCTCGAGCAGGGAGGGAAATACTGGTACGAGCAACGAGCCGTCTTGAGTACCCTAATCGTCGACCGAGCATCAAGCTCGGACGAGCATGTTCGCTCATTCTAGTCATAACCTTATCACCTAGATGAAATTAAAATTGATGGTATGAAAAGTTATGAAACATTAAAAAGTTTGCCATAAATCAAAATCAAGCCTGATAAAGCAGGGATACCTACTCATAGATCCAGGCACTGGACTGTGGTGAATGTTATATTTGAATCCATGGCCTCCTCCTTCTAAAATCAACCTTTATAATTTATTCTACTGAGCCAGAAGGGCTCTGGAAGGTATTATATTTCAGCTTTCAGGCTGTTGCACTGTGCCTTCACAGTGTGCTGAAATTCCTCTTCTGCCCTGAGATTAGAAACAGAGGGAGTGGTCAAGAGCTGAGGGAGCATGGGGTGTGTGAGACAGTGTAACAAACTGTGAACTCTATAGCAACGAGGGGACTCCAGTAGCACCCCCCAGGGCTCTTGGGCACCTTAGAGGGGTTATCAGTGTTAAAATATACTGAGGGGAGGGCTGGGGGTGGGCTACATAAACATGTACTTACCTCATCACGCGTGGCGCCGACCTTTGTCCCGCCCCATGGTGTTTACAGGGCACAGAAAGCCACGACAGGGAGCTTTTCGGTCCGGTCCTCCCATCCGTCATACTCTCAGCTTGTAAGCGCTGGGAGATGGTGCGTGGTGGGAGCTTCCGCCGCTGGAGAAGCCCTGTTGCCCCCTGTACAAACCGGCGACAGAGGGACACGGACCGCGCCGCGGGACATCAAGCAGCTGGACGAGGTAAGTGACATGTTTATTATGTTTAACTAGCCCACACCAGCCGGATAACCCTTTACCATAATTTAAAGTTGATTTGTAAGTAAGACAGGCCATGAAAACAAATATAAGAAGATTACCGGTCAATGTGTAAGTTAAGGTCCCTTATGGGAGTAGAAAACATTAAAAAATGTTAAAAAAGCACTTTTTATCTCCTAATTCCAAACTATGTTAGCTCTCCCCCCAATCATGCTCTACTCATGCCAGCATGTACAACACATGACCGGTTGAGGCCAGTACGCTGCTGCCTGATTTGTGGGCATGTACAGAATAGGATTTTTGCACAAGCTTATCTTACCCTCAATCCAACAGGATGTTTCACATGAAATTGTAGCAAATAGTCTGAACAATTCTGAAATGATCAATTGATTCATTATCATATTGTGATAATCGTCAGCCAAGTGTCCTTGAACATGAACATTTTGTGCTACACACGGCCTGGATTAGGCAAATAAAGTGCAGCCACCTACCTATTGGCTCCTCTGCAGTCTACAACATGACGCTCTCTTTAATCATATCTACAAATCGTTAGCATTTGATTTTATGCCATTTTATTTCTGGGTGGTTTAAATAGTTGCCAGCTGCTGGCGGTGGATAAATGTATCTGTTTGCCCTCGGTTGAATTCGCCTGTCATTGCTCAGACTGAGTTGCTAGTAAATGTTAGAGATAGCAGTGAAAACCAACACATTCACAGATGAACGCAGCCGCATAATGGGAGTCCCCCTGAGTTACCATTGTATATGCACGGAAAGGGAATATCTGATGATAAATTACATTGCAGCCGAGATGTTCCATCCTTTCAGTTTCTTTCTTATCGGTTGATTAAAAGTTTAGAATTAGGGTAATGTGATGGTTTCTTAATCACCATCGTATTGTGGTACATTCCATCTGCTATTGTTATACCAATTGTATTACTTGAGGGTTATCCACTGACTGGAGCTCGTTAATCCGCTCACCCTTATATTCCGGCAGCCTCCCTGCTGGATCTTCTCTAAGCTCCTATGGTTCCATACCAGGTCCCTTCTTCATTTTTCTCTTGTGGACTTTGTTTTCTCTGGTTTACTTGACCATGGACTTTACTCAGGGAGTATGGGATTTCCCTCTGCTACATAGATGGAGGCATCCAGGAAGAAGAAGACTTACCACTCTCTCCTTCCCCCCCTACCTCCCTCATGTGTCTGTGATTTCAATAAAGCTTCCCGCGGCTGTAACAACTACCCCCTCCCTCTTCCCTCCCCCCCTCCATCTGTATCCCTGTTGCAGGTTAGGTGTTTTAATTGAAAAAATGTGTGTTTTTTGTTTGCCTGAGCTAGTAGCTAAGTAGAGTAGCACTTATTCTGCCATAGTGAACTAGGTGCTAGAGGGTATCTTAATTATTGTGTGTGTACAAGCCCATGCTGTGTCATGGCACACACTGTCTGTAAGTTTACCGTGCATCGGTGAATACAGGCTCTTTCAATCAAAACAAGGCTTCCTAAGCTGTTTCTGAGAAAAAGAAAGCCATCCTGCGTTCCTACATTTCTAAGTGTCTCCAGTGTTCCCATACGGTTGGTGTTCCTGTGTATCCAGCGTTCCCATACGCTCCTGGTGTTCTGTCTCTAGTGTTACCAGTGTTCCTCGTGTTTGTGTCCTCCAAGCATTACCAGTGTTCCTCCGTGTGTTCCTGCCTCCAGCGTTACCGTGTTCCTCTGTCTATGTGTCTCCAGTGTCACCTGTGTTCCTCTGTGTCTCCTGTGTGCAGGGTCCTAGGCTCCTGCCAGCTCCGTGTTCCTTCCAGCATTGTTAACCTGCTGTCATTCCGAGGCATGGATTGTCTCCTGCATCCACCCTTGACTGTTTCCTGAATCCCACCTTGATGCCATGGGGATAGTCCCACCTGCGGACTAGGACTGGGGCTCCCTGCCGCAGCAAGTCCGTCCTGCTTTGCGGCGGGCCTGGAGAAGACCAGGTGCCACTTAGACTCCGGTCCCAGGTTGCGGCTAGCATCAACTCCCGGTGGTGGTCCACAAATCCTGGCTACTCTCCCAACAGTAGCCTTCAACCCAGCATTCCTGAAACTTATAGCTTATAGTACAAAAAAAACGTATTTTATAGACACACCTGACCTTAGTTCTCTCACGGCATCACAAGTCAGTAGTATTCTGTATATAGCACAGAGCTGTGTGTGTATAAATCACTGTATTGGTCTGCCTCCTATGAGAGGAGATAAAACAGTGATGTTTACAAAAGCCACAATACTATGCACCACTCCTACTTTAATGTGCGGTGAGTGGGGCGTCTACCTCTCACCCGAGGCTCAGAGTCTCTTCAGGCAGACAATTAAATTCAACTGACAGGGTTTCAGCACATGGTGCAGATTTGCACATAGAAAAGTATCAGAGGAAATTCTGAGGTTGCTTCACCACTTTCACCAAGGGTTTCAGACGTTTTTAGGCACTTTACAACTAGTAGGACAATGGGTGTGGCCTAGTAAAGCTAAGTGATTCGCTGATATAAATATTTCAAATCGTTGTGTGGTTTGGCTTCGTGTTTGTAACAGAAGCCAATTAAACACCTTTACACCCTATTGGCTTTGTCGGTAGGTGTACTTCTTCTAATGCAACTACCTACATCGGAAGAAGATTGCAGGACAAGTGTCCTGGTGACGCTGACACTAATTCTTGAGATCGGAAAAGTTCTAGAGTAGCGTTTGTTTAACCCCCGTTGCCATTGTGGTTAAGCATAGCCCACACCTGTCTAATGGTGTGCGCGTGTTTCTGTCAGTTTGAAGCTCTCCTGGTATATTATTATACCTAGGTGTCTGCTGTAGAGGGTGTGAATTTAATCTTATTTCACCAAAGGATGTGTTACAAGTGGCAATTGAAGTGACAAATCATCTGTATAATCTATTATGACTTTGATTTGTTTTTGTGGACCCTTTTGCTGTTAGTTTTGACTATTGTATACATTAAGATTTTGTCTTTCCACGCATCTTTGGTTTTGACTTTGTTGCTTTATTTTGCTATTTGTTTTCTTTGAGTTTGTCTGTTCTGTTCTGTGGCCCCAACCCAAGAGTAAGTCAGCCAATCAGTTTTGTCTTGGGTTTGCAACAGAGAGGGACAAATTGGCAAAGGACGGGCACTTTTTCACTAATTGACACATGAGTCCAAGGGCGCATGGGCATGACCCAAAAAGTTAGTAAAGTGTAACGAAATATGGGTTGCATTTTCTCATGTAACTAAGCTAACAAATAGGTGATGTACTATAGCGAACTTTGACAATCTGTTGCATTTTTAAGCCTGGTCTAACTGTGCAGCATCTAATACCGTATTTTCCGGGATTAGGCGCACCGGATATATAGGCACATCAGTCCGATGTGCCTTATATATGGAATTATTCCATATATAAGGCGCATCGGGACTATAAGGCCGGCCAGGCGTGGTAGGGTGACCGGGGGGCGTGGCAGAGGCGGGCGTGCAGAGCGGAGAGCGAGATCCGAGGAGGAGCGAGCGAGAGAGGGGTGAGCAGAGGAGGGAGGAAGACCGCGAGAGTGACGCGAGGAGACGGAGAGGATGCGGAAGCGGAGAGACCGGAGAGGGTGGAGCGGGGGAAGGGGGTCCCTTCAGGTGGTGGATGGCAGCGGACCTACTTACATAGGTCCCCGCTACCGCGAGACAGCAGATCTCCAGCGGGAACTGCAGACCGACGAGGCGAAGCAGACATAAAGTGTTCGTGCCGCGTGGTCTGCAGTCTCCGCTGGAGTCTGCTGTCTCGGTCTCCGGTAGGGGCGGGGACCTTGTAAGTAGGGTCCGCTGCCCTGAGCCATTACATAGGGCGCACCGGACTATAAGGCGCACTTTGGATTTCTAAGGGAAATCTAGGCTTTATGTGCGCCCTATAGTCGGAAAATACGGTATATAGGACAGATTAGACTATCTCCATAGCGCTATGTAGTAACATATTTTATATTCTGTCAGAATCTCTACTGCTACATATACCTAAATATACTAGAAAACATATTCACAGTTTTTTTTTTGCATTGTGTGCTTAGTATAAATAACAAGGATATAAGTCAATAATAAGATACTACTTGGTCATAGGAAAAGAACCTCAGGATGTATAAAAGCCACGATAAGGCATCTAATGACCTTGTTGACACTTTAGAGGCCATTTACCAAAAGGTCTAACCACAGTTTTGTGAAAAATAATTGATCTTTATGTCAAATGCACTGCAGCATAATAGCAGGGGAAAGACCTGAACACAAAGGGTCATGTAGATTGTATCAATTTAACAGCATACGCCAGCAGTCATGTAACAACAAAAAGAAAACGGCACAGACAGCAACAACAGGAGATATTCCATCGTAACGGATCAGATTCAGAGTTGGAAATTAGTCTCTGTGGACATGTGAGACATTTTAATCTATATTATAAACGGGCTAGAGAAAAGTAGTTATTCCATAATCCCTCTGAGGTTTTCTGTACATAGACAGACATTGCATTTGTGAAATAATCGGACTATTTGCAACAGCTAGTCCAGGATACAATATTGTAAATCAATGCGTGACATGTCTGATACGGTGCTAGTAGTGAAATACCTTACATGGCAAAATTTGGCAACAAATTCCCAGCTGTCAATCTAATAGGTAGTGATAGAATGTCTCGTCATAACTCCTAGAGATAAACCTGTCATGTCGCAACATGGAGTCTGATCATACTGGAAGCATGTTATTCAAAGGAGTTAGATTTATAGGGGAGACAATCTGGAAACTTGTCAAATATCAGTCTAATTTTGGGATCAGTGGGATCAATCAATACCTGATGGCATGCATGCAAACCCACATTCTCTTGATATAACATTGCCATGTGACAATACCTACCTATGTGATACTATTGATTTCACACAGCAGTGAAACAGTGTCCGATGCTCTACGTGCTTGTAACTCGGCCACTTCTTGCAGCGGCATGCTAATCCATCGGTTGCAGTTAGTTGGACATCATTTATTTTCAAACAGGACAATGACCCCAAACACACTCCAGGCTGTTCTGTAAGGGTTAATGAACAAGAAGGAGAGCAGATCGGGGTGCTACACCACTGAGGTCTGCAGTTCCCGCTGGAGATCTGCTGTCTCCGGTCTCCGGTAGCGGGGACCTATGTAAGTAGGGTCTGCTGCCCTGAGCCATACATAGGGCGCACCGGACTATAAGGCGCACTTTGGATTTCTAAGGAAATCCTAGGCTTTTATGTGCGCCTTATAGTCCGGAAAATACGGTATATAGGACAGTATTAGACTATCTCCCATAGCAGATATGTAGTAACATATATTTTATATTTCTGTCAGAATTCTACTTGCTACATATACCTAAAATATACTAGAAACATATTCACAGTTTTTTTTGCATTGTGTGCTTAGTATAAATAACAAGGCATAAAGTCAATATAATAAGATTACTACTTGGTCATAGGAAAAGAACATCAGGATGTATAAAAGCCACCGATAAGGCATCTAATGACCTTTGTTGACATTTAGAGGCCATTTACCAAAAGGTCTAACCACAGTTTTGTGAAAAATAATTGATCTTTATGTCAAATGCACTGTCAGCACTAATAGCAGGAAAGACCTTGAACACAAAGGGTCATGTATGATTGTATCAATTTAACAGCATACGCCAGCAGTCATGTATACAACAAAAAGAAACGGCACGACAGCAACACAGCTGAGATATTCCATCGTAACGGATCAGATTAGAGTTGGAAATTAGTCTCTGTGGAATGTGAGACATTTTATATCTATATATAAAGGGTCTAGAGAAAAGTAGTTATTCCATAATCCCTCTGAGGTTTTCTGTACATAGACAGACATTGCATTTGTGAAATAATCGGACTATTTGTCAACAGCTAGTCAGGATACAATATTGTCAAATCAATGCTGTGACATGTCTGCATACGGTGCTAGTAGTGAAATACCTTACATGGCAAATTATGGCAACAAATTCCCAGCTGTCAATCTAATACGGTAGATAGAATGTCTCGTCATAACTCCTAGAGGTAACCTGTCATGTCGAACATGGAGTCTGATCTACTGGAAGCATGTTATACAAAGGATGTTAGATTTATAGGGAGACAATCTGGATAACTTGTCAAATATTAGTCTAATTTTGGGATCCAGTGGGATCCAATCAATACCTGATTGCATGCATGCAAACCCACATTCTCTTGATATAACATTTGCCATGTTGACAATACCTACCTATGTGTACTTATTGATTTCCACAGCAGTGAACAGTGTCCGATGCTCTAACGTGCTTGTAACTCGGCATCTTGCAGCGGCATGCTAATCCATCTGGTTTGCATTTAGTTGGACCATCATTTATTTTCAAACAGGACAATGACCCCAAACACACCTCCAGGCTGTGTAAGGGTTAATTGAACAAGAAGGAGAGTGATGGGGTGCTACACCAGATGACCTGGCCTGCACAGTTACCAGATCTGAACCCAATCAATATGGTTTAGGGTGAGCTGGAGTGCAGAGTGAAGGCAAAAGGGCCAACAAGTGCTAAGCATCTCTGGGAACTCATTCAAGACTGTTGGGAGACCATTTCAGGTGACTACCTCTTGAAGCTTCCCGCGGACACACTTTCGTCGGATTTTCCTACGTTTTCAGGTTTTCCACAGCAGTGACAGGTATTTAATTGGGGATTTTGACGCACACGGTCGGATTGTGGCGCGGCTGCTCTGGCTTCCATGCGACCATCGGACGATCCGACTGATTTGGACTGAGCGCAGGATTTAACTTTCAAATTGTGTCGCAAGATAAAGCACTTACATGCACCAGGAAGAAGAAGGTGAACTCCAGCGGACCTCAGCGGGGAAGCGACACATGCAGGATATTGGGTGCACGATCTTAGTGAAAGCGGCAGAGTGCATTCCAGTCAGACAATGCACTTTCAGAGAGCTCGAACAGGTAAGTAAATGTGCCCCACTGTGTTTTTTTAATGTTTTTTATTCTGTTCACCTTATGGACTGTTTTTTGGTGATTCTTACTTTTTATGTTGTATTTTTTATATTGTCTATACCTTTTTTTACTGTTTTATTTTATCCCAGGGTGGGACATGAACAAGTGATAACATTTACATAGTCAGCCTATGCATTCTGCGTAGTCTGACATTAGCACTGTTAGATTGTACATTTGATCGTCAGAGAACGGAGGGACCACAAAGTCTATAGGGTTAAATAGGCGGGATCGTGATAGTCGTGATCCCGGCTGTTACTGCGGGATCCTGGCTATTGCGCACTGCCGGTATCCCCTGGTGATCGCACAGGCTCGGCTTCTGAGCCCGGGCAATCACAATGATGTAACTCTACGCCAAGGGGCAGGAACTACCCGCATCCTCTGACGTAGAGCTACATCGGGGTGCGGGAAGGGGTTAATATTATTAATTACAAAAAAATATGACACCTCTATAGGAAACTCCTACTAACTTTTTAACACCTCCTCCCTCCCTAGACTATTACTGCCTTTGGCCAAGTTGCTGCTCTTAAAGGGAATCGGTCAATACCATTAGACTACCACAACTAACTGCTATGTTTCATAGGGCTATCCCAACACATTCTGCCCTTGTTTTTGCTTTCACTGACCAGCTGCTCCTTCTGTGCCAGGAACTTCACTTTAGAAATATGCAAAGTTCTTTGGGGGCATTAGTAGAGCACCTCAGAGCTTAGGCCCCACAGCAATAATAACACCCCCTGCTACACGTCCCCTCTCCAGCCCTTTCTCACATCCTTCCCTTTTCAGCTATGTTACTTGTGGTTGGACCCCAAAGGTGCTTTGTCATAGCACTTCAGCCTCGTTTCCATATTTATAAAGTGAGTTTTGGCATGGAAAGTGCAGCTGGGCAATAAAAACATAACATGGCACATAGTTAAGGTAGGTAAATCATGGTGATGGATTTCCTTTAAGCATTCTTTTAAATTTCTCTTTCATTTTCTCTGAATACAATTTTGTTGAGTGATTCTCACATAGGACCTCTTTCAGTTGCAGCCTATCATCAAGCCAGAAATTAAGCAAAAGTGATTATCCAAAATGGACAACAGTTTTCAATTTACATTGGTGACCCACAATCAAGAGCGAATTGTACTTATTACTCATTCAATGGCACTAACTATTGTGTTCCCGAGTCTGTACACGGCAAAGGCTACTTTGTAATCATAATCACTACATAACATAATATCTTTGAAAGTCATATTTTTTGTGATAAAATGTTTGGTGAAATGTTTCCTTCATTAAAAAGGCAAGGCTGCATTTGGTTATTTATTTGTAATGCTTCTGTTGGGACATACAGCTTAGGGAAAAAGTAAGGGGAGACACAGACTGTGAGCCCTAATGGTAAACCCACCCAGTTGCCCCTACCTACTTGCCGATCCTACCCTAGATGGTAGGTACCAGCTTGGCAACATTCACTTCCTTTGTAAAGTGAAACACAAAAACAGGACAAAACATTGGAGAAAAAAATATGGGTGGACAAATATGGTTGAAAACCAAAGAGATCTACCAAGAACCGGAAAATAGTCATGCGAAATGTTAGCAGGTGAGCAAATATCAGAAAAAACTAAATAAACAAAAACAAGCTCCAAGAAAGACTTATAGTAAGCACTAGGATGAGGGTCATTGATCTCTTTATGCAATGTCAGAGTCCAGGTAGACCCCCCCTGACACCTAAGCCAAACAGAAAACTGACCAGCATGGGACAAATGTGAATGGAAAATGCATCTGTCCACCACAACTAGCTTAACCGTCTACAGCCCAATACAAAGGCAGCAGGAGACAGATGGGTGTAGAAGAATTTCATTAATTAAATTCCAAGAGTTAAATAAGGCAGTTTTCAGACAAGTGCAAGACAGAATGCAAAATAAGAACTAATTAATTGTTAACAACGCTGTCTGTACTTTACAGACAGAGGATGGCACGGAAGCCAGAACAGGTGCAGACGTTACAGTATTCTGGTGATCTAAGCAAGATGAAAATCTACAAAAGATGGGTTAAAAATTTCTCATATTTTTACATGAATTCAAATCTTAGACCATCTGTTAGAAGAAAAACTAACTGGCTGATTCACCTGCTGGGTTCCATAGCACAATACACGTGCTTTCTAATTAGGAGTAAAGCTTTTAAGGCGCAGCAGGGACTAAAGTCCGTGCCGAGGAGAAATGGGAAACTTACACAGCACTGCTGTTGTACTAATGTAAATCTACATGGAAGAATCTTACAGTCATTTCTTTTAGAGACGCCAACCTTTAATTTACAAAAGGCAAAACTATTTTCTAAATTATCATCTATGTTACTGATTCCTGGGTAGATGTGGCTTTCTAAGTCATTTTTTTTTGTATAAATTTCAACAGGAACCTTTAGAGTCTCTTATTCATTCTCCTATTTATTTCTAATCGACCTCACCTGCTACCCTCTACTTATAACATTTATACATCATTATATGTGTGAGAACGAGGGGGATGTTCATGTTTGCCATATGTTGTGCTAGAACTGGGTTATTTGCATACAGGTTAGCAGAAATCAACTAAATAAAATGTAAAGGTTTCTTGCTGTGACCTCAGCAATGGATGACTGTTAAAGATATTACCTCGGAAATGTCTAGTTACTTGTTATTCCTTTTTAACTTCCTCTTTCAGCCCTGTTTCTAAGAATGGAACTTGAGTATAAGCCTAGTTTTCAGCACAAAAAATGTGTTGACAACCCAAACTCTGTTTATACTCGAGTTAAAAATATATATAAAAACTCACCTTTCCGGCTTCCCCCGCTGCTGGATTTATACTGGGGCAGAGGGTTGGCTATCTACTGGGACTGGGGGCTGGCTATATATAACAGGGGATATGGGCTGGCAGGCTATATACTGGGACAGGGGGCTGGCTATATACTGGGGGATATGGGCTGGCAGGCTATATACTGGGGGGCAGGTGCTGGCTATATACTATGGGGCAGGGTCTGGCAGGCTATATACTGGGGAGGCTGTGACCAATGCATTTCCCAGCCTTGACTTATACTGGAGTCAATAGGTTTTCCCAGGTTTTTGTGGTAAAATTAGGGGCCTCGGCTTATACTTGGGTCGGCTTATACTCGAGTATATACGGTATAACTGTGGTTCAGGTATTTTGATCATGCATGTTTACTGTTGGGAAGCAGACCATTATTATAATTTTATTTCAAGTCTATTTTTGTAGTGCAAGATGCAACCTACCAACAAAGACAGTGGGGGACATTCGTCAAGTGAATTCTGCCCAAAAATTTGTTAGCTTTTTCACAATTTTAAATGGTTTCTATGGAGTGCGACTTATTCATGACTGATATACACAAGCCTTACAATCAGTTTTGGCGCAGCTTATTTCCTAAGCAGTTCTTATAAACTGTGACTGTGACTCAAAATTTCTGCACAAAGGTTTTCCACTCTCAGGGTCTTGCTAAAGAAGCCAACAAATATGTGCAATGTTGTACCTTTTCATTTGCTCTGCACGATATTCAGGAAATTTGTGTAAAAAATATTACCAGAATGAATCATTATTCTTACCCCTCTTCCAGCCAAATACCAAAGCCCAGGCAACAAGAACCAGTAAGAAGATGAAAATGATAAATGCTCCTTAACACCTTAGCGCTCCGCGCCGTAGCTGTACTGCGCAGCTTCCGACGATTAGCGCTCAGCGCAGTACAGCTACGGCGCGAGCGCATAGGATTTTAGAATTGTCACCACGTCTCGCGACGTGGTGACATCGGGACGAGAATTGGGTGACAGAGGCAGGAGGAGTTCCTGTCTCCGTCACCCGACCAATCAAATTGGTCCCGCCTGCCGATCGCCGTGATTGGCCAGTCAAACCTGACTGGCCAATTACAGTGATTTTGGGCTAAAAAACGTGCTTTTAGCCCTTTCCTCTTCCTCCAGCGGCACCATTTTGGTTTGGCATCGCTGGAGAGAGGAGAGAGCGTTACTGTGTGCACCAAAATACACTTTTACACTATCAATAGTGTTCTGATCCTTATCTGATCCCTATTGTTCCCTACAAATTCCCATCCCTATCTGTTTTTTCCTGTGTCCTGTGTGTTCCCTGTGTGATCGCCTTGTGTGATCCCACGTGTCTTCCGTTTTTCCCTGTCTGTCCCTTCTGAACCCAAACGCACTTTTCAGTGCGCTGTGTTAGTGTTGTTCTGCACTGGACGCACTTTTCAGTGCGCCGTGTGAATAGCGCTGCACAGAATCTTTAGCAGTCTTAGCGGTAGTTAGTTTGTCTTAGGGCAAGCTAGGTGCATTTGTAGCGCCTTTTTGCGCGGTGCACATAGGTTTTTTTTCGGTGCCTGGTAATATTTTTTTCCAGAGCACCGTAGGTGTACCCGTACGTAGCTACTTTTTGTGTGTGCCATCTGTGCGGCTGGTCCGTGTGGTTTGGTGTGCATCGGTAACCAACGGCACCGTAACGTGAATGATACAGAACTGCAAAAAAAGGGGGGAGAGCCAATCGGGTGCGCTTGTAACCAGAAATGAAACCCGCAGCATGATTTTTGGTGGGTTTGTTCTAATTGTCATGGAGTTGGGTCAAATACTTTTGTCACTTCAATGGCATATTTATAAATTGCAATACAATTGTTTCTCTGCACTACTCACTTTGTATTACATTTGAGCCCGCACCGTTAGGGTTTTCAAATGCCATACAAGCCTACAAATACATTCGTTTGAGCCGGGTGCCCTTTCCAAAATGGGTTCACCACTTGGGGGTTCTATTGTAACTGGTACCTCGGGGTGTAGCCCCCACTTACCCAATCCTAGTGAAAACAAGCTTGAAAACCTGAAATTGTGTGCTTCTTCTTTTTTTTTCCAGTCCCCCTTCTCTTTCCGCCTGCTGCCCAGCCTGTAAATTATTCTTCTGTGCACACTGTGGTGGTAATGTGCCGTACTCGCAAGGACAAAAATAACCCGCAGACTGATTTTTTGCAGGTGGTTTGGTCTAAAGTGGGCATGGGTTGGGCACCGTCACAAGGTGCACCTAAAATTGACATTTTTGAGATAGAAACAATGCAATTTTTATTTCTGCAAACGCATTTACTGGATTGCATTCACATACTTGTGCCCAGGCGATTGTTGGGGTTAAAATGCTCATACAAGCTTACATACTTCTTGATGCGGTCTAGTTGCCGAATTGTAATCATTTATCTCTGGGGGTTTCTATTGTACCTGGCTACCTTCGGGGGTCCCCCTCATATACCAATCTATGGAAACGAAGCTGAAAACTAAATTGTGCTTTCTTGATCTTTCTTCCTGACCCCTGCCGTGTGCCCAGCCGTTAAATTATTGCCATGTGTGGTATTGCCTACTCGGGACAACCCGTCCGAATGATTTTTGCGGGTGCTTGTTCTAAAAGTGGCACGGGTTGGGCACATATGAATAGGAGGCACTAAATGACATTTTTGAGAGTACAAACGCAATTTTTACTCTGCACCATTACTTTGCTCATTCACATTTTGACCACGTGTCGGGGGTTAAAATGCTCACCACCACACCGATAAATTCTTGAGTTGGTGTCCTAGTTTCCCGTAATGGTGTACTACAGTTTATTGGGGGGGTTCTATTGCACTGCACCTCACGGGCCCTCCAACATGGCATGGCACTCCAAATCCACACTGTGAAAACGGTAGCTGGAACAATCAAAATTTCCCTACCTTCCTCTCTTCACGTTCTGTGTGCCCAGTCCTGTAAATTATTGGCACATGTTGGTATTGGCCGACTCGGGACAAAACCCTCAGAAATGATTTTAGGGGTGTTTTGTCTAAGTGGCACGATGGTTGGGCACAGTATAATGAGCGCACTAAAAGTGACATTTTTGAGATAAAACACAATTGTTACTCTTGCACCATTTACTTATGCATTTAATTTTGACCCACGTGTCGCGGGTTAATATGCTCACCACAACCACCACCGATAAATTCTTTGAGGGGGTCTAGTTTTCCGAAATGGTATCATTTATGGGGTTTTGTATTGCACTGGCACCCTCACGGGCCCTGCCAACATGACATGGCACTCCAAAATCCAAACCTGTGAAACGGAGCGGAAAATCAAAATTTAACTCCTTCCGTTCTCATCTCTCGTCTGTGTCCCAGTCTGGTAAATATTTTTTTTGGCACATGTGTGTATTCTGTACTTCAGGCAAAACCGCAGAATGATTTTTGGGGTGTTTGGCTAAAGTGGCACGGGTTGGCACCAGTATATAAGGCACTTATAAAATGGACTTTTTTTGAGATAAAACGCAATTTTTTACTCTGCACCTCACCATTTACTTTGCATTCAATTTTTGACCAGCGTGTCGGGGGGTTAAAATGCTCACCACACACCACCGATGAAAATTCCGTTGAGGGGTCTAGTTTCCGTCATGGTATCATTTATTGGGGGTTTTCTATTGCACTGGGCACCCTCACGGGCCTGCCAAACAGGCATTGCACTCCAAATCCAAACGGGTGAAAACGGACTCGGAAAATCAAATTTCCCTCTTCCGTTCTCATCCCTTCTGTGTGCCCCGTCCGTAATTATTGGCACGCTGTGTGGTATTGCCGTACTCGGGACAACCCGCAGAATGATTTTTGGGGTGTTTGTGTCTAAAGTGTCACGGGTTGGGCACAGTATATGAGGCACTAAAATGACATTTTTCGAGATAAAAACACAAATTATTTACTCTCTGCACATTTACTTTGCATTTACTTTTGACTTCAGCTTTCTCGCGGTTTATATGCTCACTCACAAACCACCGTAAAAATTCTTTGAGGGGTCTAAGTTCCGAAATGGTATCATCTTATTGGGGGTTTTGTATTGCACCTGGCACCTCACGGGGCCCTGCCACATGACATGCACTCCAAATCCAAACCTGTGAAAACGGAGCCTGGAAAATCAAAATTTCACTCCTTCCGTTTCTATCTCATCCCTTCTGTGTGCCCAGTCTGTAAATTTTTGGCTCATGTGTGGTATTGCTGTATCCGACAACCCGCGAATGATTTTTGGGGTGTTTGTCTAAAGTGGCACGGGTTGGGCACAGTATATGAGGCCTAAATGACTTTTTGAGATAAAAACGCAATTTTTACTCTGCAACCATTACTTTGCATTCAATTTGACCAGCGTGTCGGGGGTTAAAATGCTCAACACAACCACCGATAAATCTTTGTTGAGGGTCTAGTTTCCGAAATGGTGACATTTTGGGGGTTTCTATTGTACTTTTACTTCAGGGCCCGTCATTACACTGTGGCACCACAAAATATTTCGCAGCCAAATTGGCCTTCCAAATTCCCAGTATCGCTAACTCTGTTCTGGACATCACTGTGCGGAACCAGCAGCTGACAACCACATGTCTGGTATTGCCGTACTCGGTAAGAAGGAGGGCAAGAAATTAAGATAATATTTTACCCTCAAATTTCCTTCTGATTATCCATTTTAGGGCATAAATTGGAAATATTGAAATCAAAATTGAATTTCAAAATTTCTCCACTCCATTTTCATATGCTTCGGAAAAATAATTAAAGGGTTAACAGCGTCTAAATGCTTTTGAATAGTTGACTATGTTAGGTTCATAAAATGGTGTTACTTGTGGGGGTATATAGTACATAAGTCTTTATAGGGCACTCCAAACTGAATTGATCACCAAAAAGTTCGCATTTTCAAATTGCAAGAACACTGAGAAGTTTCTACTAAAACTTCAAACCCCTTCTCACATCCATAAAAATAATGGAACGAAACAAATTTTGGATTAGAAAGAAGACCAAAGGCAAAAGGTTTCTATCAAAAAAATTTGTGGTAATCACTTTTTGGTCTAAAATTATAACTTTGAAACTTTGTTGAAAATAGTCATTTTTTTCAAATTTTCTCCTATTTTTTGAATTTTTATTACCCCCCAAAAAAGGAACGGATCACCGAAGTCGACACTACTAACATAAACTACAATGTCTCACAAGAAAACAGTCTCAAACATCACAGAGCATATCTTAAAGCGTTGAAAAGTTATTACCACAGGAAATACACTGGTCAAATTTCAAAAAAAAAGTTGCGAGCCTAACCTGCAAACAGCTGCGTCCTTAGGGGTTAATGAACTTCTTCAAACAAGTACAACTCAGTCACACCATGTGGCAGATTTATCATGCATGTCTCAAACGCCTATGTTAAAGGTGCACCAAAAATATTGGTGAACTCTTTCGGGGCAGTCAAATTCATGATTTCTGGCACCCGTTCTTCATGAATGTGGCGTATCCTGCATTATACACAGGCAAACTGCATTTAACTGCATTTAATGTTCCCTAGTTTTAGTTATATAAATAAGCCTCAAGTAATGGGAAGAAAGAAAGCAAAAACAAACAACGGAGAGGACGGCGCCTCGCGTAATAACGTAGAGATAGGTTGGTGTCAATTAGGTGAGAAGGTGGGTGCTCACCTGATGACCACTTGTTGGTAAGCGGTAAATTAATCCAATTGGAGGAAAAAAAGGTTTCTTATGTAATTCAAGTTCCTCCTCCGCTCTCCAAAGAACCGGTAACCAACGGCACCGTAACGTGAATGATACAGAACTGCAAAAAAGGGGGGAGAGCCAATCGGGTGCGCTTGTAACCAGAAATGAAATAAGATCTCGAAATGTGATGGGATTCACACTATTTATTAATATAACATAAAAATCCAATGGTTACGCGTTTCGGGGAGACCCCTTCTTCAGACCAAAACTGATAAAATAATAATAAAGAATAATAATAAAATTTCAAAGTCTAATTACACAGTGAACAATTGTGTGTATGAATACATCAAAAGCTATATGAGCGGATAAGAATAGAGAGAACAAGTACAAACTTAAATACATATTATAAAGACTAGCTGTGAATAGGAGTAACAGGCAGTATATAGAGTGTACAGCTGGTTAGTGGGAGACAGGGGGTAAGGATCAGAGGTAGGGAGTAGCAAGGCTACAGGATTTTTATGTTATATTAATAAATAGTGTGAATCCCATCACATTTCGAGATCTTATTTCATTTCTGGTTACAAGCGCACCCGATTGGCTCTCCCCCCTTTTTTGCAATTCTGTATCATTCAAGTTAATGGGGGCAGGCCCAATTTTCCTAACATGGTTAGGCCATGGAAGGTCGATTACACTGGGTAGGATTTAAGATTATTCTCTTTTAGTGTGCTTTGGCTGCCTGTTTCTAATCAATAAGCATGCAAAGGATGACTCAGACAAATTGCTGATGCAAGATTTGCTGATGCTGTTACCCAGGGCAAAAATCTGCACTGCACACGTTTATTTGGTTTCACAAAACTATATAGAAATTAGGAAACCATCAGAATGGGGCGGAGAATTCCCAGCTCATGTAGTCTCTTGATTGGAGAACTTCCCTGCTGTTGCACATTGACGTCATGTTCATGTCACGCCCACATTCCTTTAACTTCAATGTTTTGGTTATAATCCACGACCTTAAAATGAAGTCTTTGTTACAATGCTTTTAGTAAAATAAGACAAGTAGAAATGACAGGATTTGATCTATCAGCTAGGTTTACCTTAACAACACGTGAGGTCTATTACACCCCAAATGCATTATATGCAGCCCCCCTCCTTACCCCACATGCCTTACATGCATTCCCCCTTCCCCCATGGCTTATATACAGTTCCTCCTCGCCCTCAATTCATTATATGCACCTCCCTCCTCACCCCCCATTCATTATATACATCCCCTCCTTCTCCTCTATTCATTGTATGCAGCCCCCTACTCACCCCCCTCATTTCATTATATACAGCCCCTCCTCATCCCCAATTCATTATATGCAGCCCCCTCCTCATCCCCCATTCATTAAATACAGCTCCTCCTCGTCCCCCATACATTATATGCAGCCCCCATCCCCCACATAGATTATATGAAGCCCCCTCCTCACCCCACATGCATTATATGCAGCACCCCTCCCCCACATAGATCATGTGCAGCCCCCTCCTCACATCCCATTCATTATGTACAGAGGTAGTAGACCAGAGCCGTGAAAATAAGATACAACTCAAGAAAGCACTAGGACTGAAAAGAGACTAAAATTGGACGATTTAAAAAAAATGTCTAATTTTACATACATTCATGGTCAGCTGGCCAAAGACTGGTGCATGCATGAAAATCAGCCATGTGCCAAGTGTTTTTTGAACAGACAGCACACGGCTGTATTTTTTTTGCAATGGACATGTCTATTATCATAATGGACTGTGCATCTAGCAGATCATGTCCAAGTTAGAGCCATTTTCACTGACCCATTGTCTAATGGAATCCAATATCCAGAATTTGCAAGGGTTTATTGACATTGGCAGTGTCCAACAAGGTTATTATTTATCCATGTCATTGCAAACATTGTCTGTCTATGCTGAAAACATTTTTATTAAGTGATATTGACAATGTCATTCATCCTAGCCGTGATGCTATCATGGTGCCTATGTATCGTCATTGAGCCAGACAGGATATTAAACATGATATGGTTGTTACGATACAGTAAATACTCTGAGAAATCCTCTACTGACTATTGGGACTCCAAGACACAAAGCTGTCAGTATAAATATAGTATAGTATATAGAATAAATCACCAACCATACAGTCACGACGGATACATTTATATTATCCCCAAACACCTCAGGTATATATTTTCAATCTCAGTTCTGTAAAGACTGGAGGCAAAATATTTCCTTAGGTGGGTGCTTACATATATGGAAAGTGACAGTCAGGTTTTAAAGTAAGTTATCACGCAGGGTGCGGTATTTTAGGAGCATGCACAGAAAGTACCCAAACCTACTTTACTTTATTAAAGGGATTTTCAAGTGGTATAAAAAATGGGATCCACCAGAATGTGGAGTAGAATTCACTATTAAAAAGCTAAAGTTACTGCTCCTTTATGTTGCTCCCTCCGGTTCTCACTGCTGGGATTTCTTTACGGGGCTACTACATCATCACAGTCATTGTCCAGCGCAGTTGTGTATTGTATACCTCTAAGGCACCATTCACGCTACCGTATGGGGGACGCATGTATGGCTGCAAGCTTGCAGTCGTACATACCCCGCCCCATAGACGACAATGGGCGCACGGAGCGATATGGAACACATGCGGTACCATTCCTCTCCGTACACAAGGAAAATATAGGACATGTCTTATCTTTCCCCACTTATAAAGGCCGTGAGCGGGCATAGGTCAGTATGAATGCACCCTTAGGCCACTGATTGGCTGTGTCATGTTTATATCGAACCCACTGCAATCATATCAACAAATCCTAGCAAACAGAATGGGTACCTAAGTTAAAATACAACTTCAAAGTTATATGCCACCATTAAAGTGGTTGCCCACTTTTGGGAAACAATTGATATTGTTTGTGTGATGAAAAGTTATTAAAAACTTTCTTAATCAATTCCTCTCTGTTTTCTAGGTCTCTGCTTGTGTGAAGCTTCATTGTTTACTTCCCGTAGAAAGAAATCTGTCCCTGGTCATGTGGACAGGTGGACAGCTGATTATAGCACACAGCTATAAATTCTCTCTGTGATGATAATGAGCCGTGCACCTGTGTGACATCACATGACCAGGGACCAATTTTTACCCACAGGATGTAAACAATGAAGCTTCCTAACTTTTCATTATGCAAACAATATCATTTATTTACTGAAAATGGAACACCCCTTTAATTTATATTACTTGTATATGTTTATATAGTTCATTATATAGTGTTTTTCATGCATGTTTTCTGTGCGTGCTTTTGACATGCAGAACTTGCATTGCACTCTGACCCATTGTAACCAATGGGTCTTTTCGGACTTGCATTTTTTTTCACGCACACACGTGCGTTTTTTTGACGCGCGTTTAAATCTCGACATGCTCTACTTTTGCAAGTCACGCGCGTGAAAAACGCACCATACAAGTCTATGGAGACGCATCAAAAACGCATTGCACTCTGAGACACTTGCAAGTGTGGTCCAGCCATTATATATAAGCAATCAGAATAAATAAAATAATTTAATAAATAATGCTGCTACTTTAACCAGTCATCAGCCACCATTTACCATATACAGAGTGCAAGTTGAATAAGTCTACAGAGAAGCCTATAGATCGGTATCTAGTGCTTGCAGGGTAATAGATGTGAGGAGTGTACAGGGTTGGTTAGTGAAAACAGAGTTGAAGTTTCATGCAGTTTGGGAAAGTGGTAGGCCGGAAGATATTGGTTTTAAGAAAACATTTGGTTGGGTATAAGTCTGATAGTCCGGGCATTCCAGAGAATTGTTGCAACTCAGAAAAAGTCTTGGAGACATCAGTGGGATATTTACATTAAAGAAGAGAATAATCTAAGATCACTGGCAGATCAAAGAGTGTGGACAATAGACTGAGATGAGAGTGGAGAGGGGGCAGCACTGTCCAGGGCTTTGCGCAAGAGAGTGATTAGTTTAAACTTTATTCGGGAGAAGATGGTCAATCAGTGCAGTGACTGTCACAGACTGGAGGCACCCTTCCAAATGTACATCCCATATGATGGCCGTGCTGGATACGATAGACACTTGGCCAGGGTCCAAGGTGAAGATTATCAAAAGAGGAAAAAGTTAAAAGATCTGCACTGGCAGCTGTACAAAGGAGGAGTGTGTTAATTCACAGATGGTACAGGTAATCGCACAGCGTAAAGGATGTTGCATTCATATGCACGTAAATAAATGTTTATAGAGAATTGCATTAGTATACAAACATAAGATCATTTCTGAAAGTCATGCCTTTAGGAGAACAGATGTCAAGTAACATGATCCATAAATGTTTTGAGACTCCAGATATATTGCAAGTACTAACACTTACATGTTCGGCTATGCGGGTTTTTTTAGCTTTCTTATTGTGCAACCTACATATTGGAGTTTGCACTGGGTGCACATAACCAAAAAAACTACATAGGTAGATCCACATTTAAGATGTTTGTGGATAGGGAAGGTGCGTTCAGTAACATAAGATATAAAAGTGGAGGTTTTATGTAGATTGCATCTTCTGCCCCCACAACGGACAGTACCCTTGAAGCCCAACCATGTAAGGTTGGGTTGTGGGTTAGTGAATTGGTTTGGGGAAAGCATTCCTCCCAGTGTGGGAGCTCTGGTGGGGACGCACTAGATGCCCTTGCTGAGCAATTTGTCAAGTATTGTGTCTTGATATAGGACGGGTAAGTATTTTTTTTACAATTTCCATAATTTCTTGATATTAGGAACTGAATTGTGTGGTGAAAAGAGGTATATCGTTAAATATTGTGGTAACATTTTTGATCTTATCAAGTAAGTAGTGTGAGCGATCTCTATTATCCACAATATTACGGGCTCTGTGACATAGTTTAGGGCCGTATCCACTTTTGTATAGGCGGTTAGTAATAATACGGCATTCTGCATTGTCTAATTCCTAAGTGGAAGAGGCACTTTTTGGCCTAATGTATTTGCCTATGGGTAAATTTTGTATAGTATGATGGGGGTGACAGCTGTCTGCTTTGAGGGATGTGTTACCTGAAGTGGGTTTACGGTATAGTTTAACGACAATCTTAGAGTGTGTTCTGTCATTTTTGAGGCATCCATGTAGTGTCTGGATTGAAAACATGTCTGACTGCTGCACTAAGAATACATTGTAGGAGTTTAGGAAGTAGGAGACCGATTCGTCGGGAGTTACAGTAGTCAAGATAAGTGTGGATCGGAACGACAATCACAGTTTTAGAGGTTTCATTTGTAACAATTGGGTAATGGTGATAGCAGAGACACTCAAACTTTGGTCAGAGAAATAGGAAGAACACCAAGAGAGTACAGTGTCAATCATGGAGTGATGTATGAGGAGGAGGAGCTGGTGGTCCACAGTATCAAATGCTGTAGAGAGATCCAGAAGAGTAAGGAGAGAAAAGCCATCTTTGGATTTAGAAGTGAGGAGATCATTGGGGACTTTAGAAAGGGAAGTTTCAATGGAGTGCAAAGTGCAGAAACCAGATTGTAAGGGATAAAGGAGGGAGTTAGCAGAGAGATAAAGGGTTAGTCGAGAATAGACCAGGCATTTAGAGATTGAAGGGAGATTAGAGACTGGTTGGTAGGTGACTGCACCAGAAGAAAGAGAGTAGTTAAAGATTTTGGTAATCTGAGCAGTGAATGCTGGGAATAGGGATTGTATGAGATGAAAGGGGATTGTGTCACTAAAACAGGTAAAGGGGTGAGTTTCAGATAGGAGCTTGGATACTTTTTCCTCTGTAAATGGCTCAAAGGAAGGGAGTGAACAGAGTGAGATATCAGAGGGAACTTGACTCTTCTAGCTAGTGGATTGGCAAATTTCCTGTTGGATACAGTCTTTATTTTGGTTGAGTTCTGTGTCGAAAGGTTCAGACAGGGGCTGGTGCCACCTCATCTAGGGCACTTTTGAGAAGATGAGTATAATGGTTAGTAACCAGGTTAGGATAAGAGAAGGAGATGATTGGGGACAGCGAAGACCACAAGGTTTATGTGAGATTTATTTGCATATTGGTTCCCATATGTGATATAGGTGATTTCTCCTATTGTGAAAACGGAGAAAAACTATTGACATTAAAAGAGAAAAGGTTATGGTCTGAAAGTGGAAAGGCGTTATTAGTGAAATAAGACACTGAAGACCACATCAAGGATATTTTCCTCCTGGTGAGTAGGAAAATCAGAGAGTTGTTAGAGTCCTAAGGAGGGAGCTATTGATAAAACCTGAGAAGCAGAAGGGAAGACAGGGGTGTTTATAGTTATGTTAAGGTCTCCCATGATGAGGGTTGGAATCTTACAGGAAAGAAAATGAAGGCGGACAAGAAGCAAAAGTGGTCAGGATGGAATGCTACAGCTTCACAAATGGAGAATGGCCGGAAAAGCCTGAGGGTGTAAATCGCAAAAGAATGGTAGGTGAGAGAGAGAGTACAGAAGGAATGACCTGGAAAGTGTACTGTGGAAAGAGGATTCTGCTTACCCCTCCTGCCTGCCTATTCTCAGGTCTGGAGGAGTGAGAGAATTGCAGGCCAACATAGGACAGAGCAACAGAGGAGGCAGTGTCATTTTACTTGATCCATATTCCTGAGATAGCCAGCATGGTCACGAATAGATTCCCTTCCATGTATATAATATGGCACAACAAGTAAGTATTATTCCTGTCTTTAGCTTAACATCATAAGGTACACTGTAATCTGAAATACCACAAAATTGCTTTTAAACAATATTACTCTGATCAGCTGTTTTCCTTCATTGGTCTTATAAAAGTTGCCTTAGGAACTTTAGATGTAGGTGGGCCACTGAATATCTTCTTGGTAGAGGACAGGTAAATATGAATTGAATAGGAACTAACACCTCCCCTGACATGTTTATTGTAATAAGTAATAGAACACCCTGTGAAATAACCTTTTGCTACAATCTATGAAAATTGTTATTTAATGGATGAAAACAGGATGAATACTCTACAGAGAGCTGTCAGGTCCTCTTTAGTAATGGTAATGATGTTATTGCTCTTCACACTATTCTTATAAAAAAAAAGTGACATTATTCTGACCAAGATTTTTATGTAACAAAGGACTGTTCTTCTTCTTCCTTAGACCTTGCCTCTGAATACCGCAGATGAATACCCCCTGCTTCTAAAGCTGTTATTAATATAAATCATTTTAGATGCAAAAATCTCTGAATTAGAACAATTATTCCTGGCACAAATCACTTTCACATATGCGATTTCCTTCTAAAATAGATGACAGCTTTTTGCATGTAAAATGTTAGTTCCTGTAGTTGATTTCCTTACAGAACAGGTTTTGCTCATAGAATGGGATTTTTTTTTAGAGTAAAATCCCAAAATTTAATGTTTTTTTATTTTTCTTTAACATGGCTTGGTAAGCTAGGCAATTACTTAAAGGGGTTGTGTGGAGTATGACAAAATGTCTGTTTTCTTCCAAACACAGCTCCATGCCTGACCATGGTTAGTGGCTGGTAGAGAAACTAGGGTCCATTCATTTCTTTAAGTTAATCTTCAATAAACACTGGTGATGCATATCTTTTTTTTAAGGAAGCAGCCATGTTTTACAAAGCCTGGTGAACCCTTTTATAAATCCATATATCTTAACTTCACATATTGATTAGTAAATAGATCCATTTCTTATTAGAAAAATCTGAAATATCTATCTAATAGTTTATTCGTGAGGAACAACAGAGTAGATCATGGAGGTGGCAAGTATTATTTTTAGGTATCACTTTATAACGGGCCTTAGGGAAATTTCACCTTGGGATTTTTGGGCTGATTTATTATTAGATTGCTTTAGGTCGTGCCACATTTTATTGGTACGGGGGAGTCTGTGACAAATATATAAGAATATTGCACACTGCTACAAGAATACAAAGAATACAAGAATAATGCAACTTTCAGGCTTCCCCTGCCATGTATGACTTTTTGACATTGCCAAGGGAGCTGCACAAAATTATTTTAGTCTATCACAAGGGATGGTCTAAACAATTTTTTAAAATGTTTTTTAGCAGGCATGCTATAAATACAGTGCACCTAGGTACACCTCAGAAAAGGTGACTTTCCCAGACAAATTTTACTTTTAGTAAAGCATGGTGCAGCTACCACCCAAAAAGTCAAATGAAACATTAAAATTCTGGCCCTGAAAACACTCCAAAAATCTGAGCACATATATTGGTAAAAATTACCCCCTTTGTGACTATTTTTTTCCTTTATGTATGTTGTATGGTCTTTTCATAATGCTATATATCTCAGTGTTTTACTCCTGCTTTCTCGACGACCAGAAAAAAAATCAACCCTTTTGTCCGATGTCTCGGAGTACCTCAGAAAGCAAAAAGGTGGCTAGCAGCAGGGTACCAACAGGTCCTTATTGGCTTTTAGACTTCAGTAAATTGTCTAAACAAACAGATTGCTGCTATACCGGAACAATGGGGGTTATTTACTAAGGGGCCGGTTCGTGTTTTTGCGACGGGTTAACCGAATTTTTCAGTTTTGCGCCGATTTTCCCTGTATTGCCCCGGGATTTCAGCGCACACGATTGGATTGTGGCGCATCGGCGCCGGCATGAACGCGACGGAAATGGGGGGGTGTGGTCGTAAAAAAACCTGCCGCATTTTTAAAAAAAAAGTGCCGCTCGACACGTGCTTACCTTCACCCACGATGGCTCGGTGAACTTCAGTGCATTCCGATGCTCTTCAGCGCAGCAGCGACACCTGGTGGACGTCGGAGGAACTACCTTAGTGAATCCCGGCCAGACGCGAATCCACCGCAGAGAACGCGCCGCTGGCTCGCGAATGGACTGGGTAAGTAAATCTGCCCCAATATGTGTGAAAAGTGTACATGGTGTCCTACAAAATGTGGACTTCATTTGTCCGGGTTTTAGGAATTAGGTTGACTCCCCTTATGACAATAAATAAATATACCACCAAGTATCAGGAACTGTATCTCCCTGTCCCCTAATTCTGGAACCATCATTCTTATCACTCCAGTCCACCGATATTTTGTTGAAGGATGGCTGAAGCTGTAGGATACTACTAGCAATGTCCTAAAGTCAATCATATAAATGTTATAATTTTTATTACCATTTCTCTATTATAACTATTGACAAATAAGCTCCAGAGATGGAATGTGTGAAACCCACAGCTGCATTCCCTAGCCTGAAGAAAATGTTTATTTATGCCTATAATCCATCTTAATAGCATAGAAAGGGAATTTTAACCTTGTTAGTTAAACTGTAATTGACTGTCAAGTAAGCTACAGGAGTAAATTATATATGACCACATGTCACAACATAGTTATAAATAAATCCTAACCGGTCACAGGAAATACAAATGTTTTCCTGGTCGTGTCCCAAGTATTAAAAATATTCCCTAAAATTGATGATAAAGCCAGAGCTTTTTTATAATTACAAAATTAGTTTGTAGAAGTTGACATCTTACCGTGTCATGGCTATTCACTTGCAGGTTGCAACCTGTTTCTAATAATGTATGATCCTGCTCCAAGTGAGAAGCTCAGTTGACTCTTCCATTGGAACCCAGCATTATATGGTTGTACTTTATTGGTTGTTTTACAGAGGGAGCTTATCACTAATCATTGGCTAAGAAATATGTTGTACTATTCAGTCATTTCCCAATAGCCTGTTCTGTTGAAACCAACAATTTTATCCCTTTAGTTTTTGGGTAACTTTTTTAATACTTTAAACTTGAAATGGGAGATTCAGATTCCTATTGGAATATCTGATTTTTTTAAGAGACTGGAATACACTGAAACTGTTTAAATAGTGTTTTACCTGTCGGTAGAGAACCAGATGAAGTGCTTGGTTGAGTGCAAAATGTGTGGTTCAAAGAAGGTTTTAATGCTTTTTTTTTATAGTTTTACCAAAAAACTACCTTTTTTAACTCTCAAAAAGAGGTCTCAAGGGTCGACAATATATGTCCGAAAAATACCTATTCAAATAGAATTTCTTGGTTGTTGACCATCCTGCATAGCCCCTGACTATGTCCTGCTATTATTCTGCACTTGCCAATCAGCACATCACAGTCTAGGGACACCTTGCAGCAACATCCAGATCCTTCTATCTACATTCAAGTGTGAATAGCAGAAAATCCCTTTAGAATTCACACTTCAGTTTAGCCATTGTCAATGTTATTCTGACTTATTCAGTTTTAGTTTTTTAAAGTTCTTTACACTGGATTTTTCCAATTGGTTTGCTGTATAATAACATGGTTCTTGCCTTTACTTTGAGGTTAAGGCTTTACTTGTATGAAGTTCATAACCCTTGATTCTTGGGTTCTCTCTATGCCTTTACTAGATGGGAATAACCCTCTCGCACCTTCAATCTGTAGACCTATGTCCTAATTAACTGAGACCTATGCAGCCAGGGTGTGAATCTACAGTTCTCGCTTTAACAGCAGATTGTGGTACATAGGGATGTGGCTTCCAAGAGAAGAGATAACCGGACCCAATGTTTGAGTTACGCAGCTGCCAAATTGGCAATATGTCTGGGTCAAACCCAAAATCGGGTCCGCTCATCGATATCCAAGAGGTTAAGGTTGGAAAATATTGACCCCAGTCTTCTGCAGTCTGGGGAAGGAAGTAAAATTATCAATCACAGGGCATTGATAATAAATCACAAGGCACAGAAATGTGTCAATACTATTCAACGTAAAATGAACCACACAGATGAATTGTTCATTTATATTTTGTATATTGACTAAAGTGGACATGTTTGGTATCATTGGAAACGTGAAAGCAATGGGGTCAGGCTATGCTATAAAGTAATGTTAAAAGCAATATGGTTTAAAGTAATACTTTTCAATTATTGATGAAAAACGTAAAACGTTTAAAAAATAGTTTTTCTATTTTTGCCATGTATCCTCTCGTAAAAATAAAAAAAATATATCCTAGCTTTTTTTGGATTACCAAATTAAATCATTACTTGAGCTGTAAAGAAGGGAAAAATATATATTTTACTTAAGTATTTTAAAAAATAAGCTTAAAACTAGTGATAAGTGGATCTGTTGAAATTTGTATTTTAAAATCCAGGATTTTTTAATTTGAATTTCAATTGGTTTGCTCATCACTAGTGGGCTTAATATTTTAATCCGGCACCGATTGTAGTTTTAAATGCATCTGGCAAAGTTGCCAGCGGGCTCTTACCCCGTGAGGGGGCGAGAGGGGAGTTCGGCCAAACCCGGCCTCAGGTACGACACCGAACTTTGCGGTTCTGGTTCGCTCAACACTACTTACAACAAAGTCACACCAATAGGTGATATTTAGCTGTGGTTATTCAGGCATCAGAAGCCCTTGATCCTGAAAGGGTTGAGTAATTTTGTATATATTCTGCCTGAAAAAATCTGGTCCATAGATTATCTGTTTTTATTATCCATTTGGGAACAGAGTATCTACATCTAGTGATAAACATACATCTAGAAGTAAATACAGTACTATAAGAGTGACCGTATATAGTCTCATGGAAATTGTCCCTGGTCCCTGTCTTAGAAATTCAAGTGTGACTTTCTCTCAAAGATGACATGTTTATGAAGACTTTTCACGCTATAGTCCCATTTTATTAACCAATTTTGTTTTCCTAAATGGGGAGTTTCATGGCTTAAATCTGACACGGTAAGATGTTTTGTGTTTTATTGCTTTGATCGATTACAGAGCTTAAAAGAAGACAGACTTTGTAGTCAAACTATGAAAGATTAGGGTAGCCTCGCGAATAGAGCAGCACAACCAGTCAGTCAGATACAGATATAACCCAAGTGACACCTTGCCATGCTATCTGTGAGCTTCTTCCTGTTCCATTCACCAATTGAAGGGATTAGATGGCTACAACTGATTGTAACTTGTGAGGATTGGGAAAACTCAGCCATTTCAATAATTCCATAAACCGCAATGTACCTGTCTTTGTTTGGCTACTTTTATGTAGCCTTTTCTCTTGACTACCATGAGAACGACCATGCATTCATGGTGTATATCCTTTTTATGTGAATGTCCTTTTAGGTTTTGTTGTGGCTTTTTGGAATGGTACAATCTAACCCTGTGTCTTAAAGATCAAAAGTACTGGAGGTCCCCTACTTAAGAACACCCAACTTACAGACGACCCCTAGTTACAAACGGACCTCAGGTATTTTGTCATTTACTTACTTTGGCCCTAGGCTACAATAAACAGCTATAATACTTATCAGGTGTCTGCAAAAAATATGGTTCTTAAGACAACCCAACATTTTTAAAATCCAATTGTCACAGAGACCAAAAAAAATTTGTTTGGAGTTATAATTAGAAAATATACAGTTCCGACTTACATAGAAATTCAACTTAAGAACAAACCTACAGAACTTTCGTAGTAAAGTGGACTTGAAGTTCTTGCTTTTCTTTCCAAAATACAATCCTAACTGTTAATAAAACTGAAAATGTTATAAAGGGAATTGATTTGTAGAGAATTGGTATAACAATAACAACAGATATTTGTGATTCTGGTTTTCTATATTAAACACTAGTTTCAGGCTATTTTGTGTCAAATTACAGTCTGATGAAATTTTCTGAGAATAATATTTTAGATTAAAATTTATTATTATTGAGTGTTGTTATATGTTGTCGATTTTGACTCCTAGTAACTGTATGGATAATTTCCTGTCTTCTGCCTGGCTTTTCGGCATCACAATGGCATGTTAATTATCACTGTGATTGCATCTATTTGTTTTCCTTTGTGTCATCTTTTTCCTCTTTCCTCCTTTTCAAGCTCCAACTGACAGGCATTTGTGAATTTTTCAATAGAAAAACCCCAATTTTTTTGTCTTCCTCCGCTATTGTTTCTTCACTACCTCCGTGGCATCTATACACTTCCTCTACCACTTCCTCATTATAGAGCTTTCACATCTATATACAAATAGCAATAGACTTAAAGAAAACCTACCACCACTACCTCAATAGATGGATCCGGTGGCAGGTTCATCTAATCTATAGTAGGATAGCCCTTGTTAGGACTAATCCTTTAGTCCCCCATATCTTTTATAATTTTTAATTGCCCTAATATGCAAGTTTACTAAAGAGGCTACTGGGGTGAGGAGTAGCCTTGAGCTGCAGCTACTTCATGCCCTAGTAGCTTCTTAAGATCCACCTATCAATCCATCTTCAGAGAGCAGCTATGATTGCTCGCACTCGCCAATGAAGCCATGTTCTGCGCATGTACAGCCGCTTTGGAGCCAAGACCACACAGCTGCCGGCGTGCGCTCTGCGCCTGTGGAGAACCCGGCTTCAAGGACAAATGTGCGCTGTTCCTCGTAGCTGCGCGCTGAAGGTAGATTAGTAGGCGGATCACAAGAAACAACTGGGGCGTGGAGTAGCCAAGCTGTGTAGTCTCGGCTCCGGTAACTCCACACCCCAGTAGCCTATTTAGTAAATTTGCATGTTAGGGCAATAAAAAATTATAAAAGATATAGGGGACTAAAGGATTAGCCCTAACAAAAGCTATCCTACTATACATTAGATAAACCTGCCCCTGGATTTACCTTAATAGAATTCCTTTAATTATTGGTTCATGGGCACCATTACATTTGTGACCATGCCTAGTTGTCCTATTAAGAGGTGATATAAGTTGTTCACAGATGTCTTTTATTTGCCTCTATTTGTCATTGACACCCATGTAAGAACATGTTCAGTACAGTTGCATGTTACATTTATACCAGAAAAACAATGTCCATCATTGGCCAGTAGATGAATGAATAGAACTTACATCACACACAAAACTTTGGGGGAGATTTATCAAAAATTTCCAAGAGCAGAACTGTTCAAGTTGCTAATGGCAACCATTCATAGCTTTCATTTTCCCATAGCCATTTATAAAAAATGATAGTTGCCAAATTATTGTTTGCCATGAGCAATTAGAACAGCTTTACTTTCAGACACTTCTGACAATTCTCGCCCAATGAATTATGTTGTGAATTTAGCACTTCATGCACCTAAAGAGGACCTTGCAATTCTCTGGAAATAGCTGATTTAGTATTGTATTTTCCCCCAAAATAACTATGAGACAGTTCTTCATATAGTTTTACATATTTTTTTCAAAAGTGTGTGGCAAAATAGGCTTGGTGACATACTATTGCTCAGATACTATTTACCAGATTTATGAAAAGTAACTTTTTTGTAAGAAAGTTCCAAAATTTGACCAAATACAACAGTTTTTAATATCAGTGCCTAAAGTTGTTATTGTGTGATCATGTAAATAGTAGAGCATTTTTATTGGATCACTTACATACCAGAGTTTATGAGAATCTGTGAAAAACTAGTGACATTAATGGGTGTTAACGTCTGTTTTCTTTCTGTGTAGAAACGTTTGGCCTCTCTGGACGGCCATGAACTAGCTTCGAAAATGGTAGCTAGCTCATGACCACCATTGGCTTCTATTCTGACCGGTCACGGTGCACCCTGCATAATACACTACCTCTCAGCTCTGCCGAAACAGACCACAAACAGGGGGAAGTTTGTTGCCCGTTTCTGCACACTACTTCTCCAAAAAGTTGCACCAAATGTATTAAGCATTAACCAACATATAATAATTATAATTTTGTGCAAAATATGCAGAGTGATACGCTTTTGATAAATCGGCCCATATTTTATTCCACATCTCTACTACTGTTTTTATAGTGCCAAATATTTGAAATTTACTGTTTCAAAAAAGTCAGGACAAGTTTTGACTGGCCCAATGTCTCATATTTCCGAATTTAATTTCTGTACAAATAGGACTAGTTCCGGCTGTGTAATGCACTTATACTCTTGGACAGCTGTTCTCCCATATCTTGTTAGGTTTATGAGCACCTGGGTTCCGGCCAATTTAACTGGGAGCTGCCCAAGAGCCAACTGCAATGATGCCCTTATCAGCATGTGGTTGTGGGATTTTATTATATTAAATCCTGCTCTGAAGGTGTATCACTGAATTATTAATCTGCATGTTCAGGACTTAAAAATACACTTTCAGAATTAAATTCATCTCTGGGGCTAGAAAAGCTCGATTCTATGTAACCATTCAAGAATATCCAGCTGTTTCCTGCAGCAGAAAAATATCGGCTCTATGTGGGAATGCAGTCACTGATCATCTTATTAGAAGATGAAATAAACATGAATTTTATACAAAATGTGGCTATAAATCAAATCTACTATATATTTCCCAGGTTGCTAACCTCTAATCCAGCAAAGTCAGAAAATTAAAAATAAGAAACTATCTGGCCTAAGTCCTTATGACTTCAATAATAGTTCTGAAGTTTTATATGACTTTTGATATTACCTATTTTTATTTGCTACACTTATCCAAATAGTTGACTTTACCATTTTTGGTTGCATAATAATTCTATACTTTATTATATACATACATTAAAACCACCTGACTAATATTATGCAGATTTTAAAGTAGTTGACCTTTTGAGTCATGGACTCTGCACGACCTCCAACTAGGTCACCATCTACATTTGCTCTCTTGCCCAGTTCTGTTGCTCACAGTAGAAAAATAGTTGCAAAAACACAGGTATATAGGTGCGCGCTGCCCCTAGAGCTAAAATGTAACAGTAAAGCCCAAGATGTGTGTTAAAGGCTTTATTTTTATGGATAATGCGTTTCGAGGACTAATTGTCCCCTTCCTCAGGTCCAAAAGCAACATACACTAAAAAACATTGGACAAAATAAAAAGGTATCATAAATAAATGGGTACAAAGAAAGGCGTAAAATTGTGGTGGCGAATAGAAAAGTGAAACAAAATCAGAAATACATACGGGATATAAAAAATCACTCCAATATATACAAATTAACTTAGATAAAATGCATAAATAATGGAACAGGTAAATAAAGGACCTGAATATATGCAATATTTGATGATTCATAAAATTATGATGTAAACCGTTGTGATTTGATCATGGATTTGGCTCTCCTTGGAACTCATCTCCATGTTGCTGGTTTACCACTGTGCTCCCTTGTCCAACTTTTAGTTGCCGAAGTCACTGCATACACAAAAAGACTTGACAAAATGTTATCATAATTTGGCTTTTGGTAAAGTTACTCAGCTCATTACACTTGCCCATTTTTCTTGCTTCCAACAAAGAGTCAAAAGTGATGGCATAGTTCATACTTTTGGTCCATTTTAGAAAAGTGTAATGGAAATGAGAAAAAGAAGCTGAACGGAAAGTCTCCCTCACCATCCGTTCTCATTATCTTAAATGTCTTGAAGGTAGCCTTCAGTTAGGCATAGTTGATTAGTAATGGAAAGAAATCAGGGCTGTGGTGCTATTTCATTCACTGTTTGACAATGAAATGGGAAACGGAACCTGTTGAATGTAGATGTGAACTAAACCTTAAAATTCTAACTCGTATATCTTATCACTTGAAGGGGAGAAAAGCATAATATGATCTGTGATATTCACTATCCCTGGAAGTGGTTGTTTTCTCTGGCCTTTTTAGAGGGGGCACGCACCATCATGTTAATATGCTTGATTTGCAACCCCTTAATCTGGTGGTAGAACTTATTCTATGTGATACCACATATGAATAAATATTTTTCTACTGTGTAAGGGTTGGTTTTGTACAACTTAAGTTAAATGTTTAAATTGGTACAATTCCAGGAATGGTTAAAATTTGTCATTGTTTTTAGCTCTTTTTGTTACGGAGGCAGGATGCATTTTAAGGTAGATAGGCAATAAGTTAAAATTTATTTGTGGTTTTTCATTATTTTGGAAACGTTATAGAACATTTTTTACTCCCTTGAGCATTTGATACTGTGTGTGATGTACCGTATATACTCGAGTATAAGCCGACCCAAGTATAAGCCGAGGCCCCTAATTTTACCACAAAAACCTGGTAAAACCTATATATTTTTTACTCGAGTATAAGCCGAGTTTGGGTTTTCAGCACATTTTTTTGTGCTGAAAAACTAGGCTTATACTCGAGTATATAAGGTATATATGCTGTATGTGTATATGGTATATGGTGTCTGTATATACTGTACGTGTACATATATGCTGTATATGTGTGATGAGCGTATACATGTGTGATTGTAACTTGCATGTGTGGGTATACAAATACAGGCAGTCCCCGGGTTACATACAAGATAGATTCTATAGGTTTGTTCTTAAGTTGAATTTGTATGTAAGTCAAAACTGAATATTTTATAATTATAGTTTCAGACAAATTTTTTTTCTGTCCCAGTGACAATTAGATTTTCAATTTTTTTTTCTGTAATGGGAACAAGGATAATGAATAAAGCTTCATTACAGAGACCTTACAGCTGATCATTGCAGCCTGGGACTAAAGTTACATGAAGTGTCGGACTGGCCCACCAGAGTACCAGAGGATCCTCCGATGGGCCCTGGCTCAACCCAATACTGAACCCAAGAGGTCCATCAGAAAACAATACAATTTGGAGGCTGCTAGAGTATATTTCCTGGGAGATAATAAAGAGTAGGCCCCCAGATTGATTTTCTCTGGTGGGCCTAAGGAAACCCAGTCCGACACTGGTAACATCCAGAGAGCTTCACCAGAGGTCACAGGGGGCAGAGGGGTCCGTCTGTAACTAAGGGTCGTCTGTAAGTCAGATGTCCTTAAGTAGGGAACTGCCTGTACAAGTATGTATATTTTTTAACTGGAAAGTGGGGTCCCATACCGAAGCCCGCTATGGGGCCCTGCCTCTTCATGTTACGCCACTGTTCTCCGTTATGCCTTGTATGTGGTAGTGGATAAACAAAATAGGGTTTTGGAGAAAAATATTCTTGCGTTAAGTCTGTGGACAACATATTGTTCAATATACTGTATGTAATAAGCATGCAAATTCAGGCAAATATTATCACATATGTTCTTTAAATATTGATGAGATTATATATTGGTTATTTTCTAAATCTCCCTCAACTACGCCAACATTAGAAGTCCCATTGCTTTTCTAGGTTTAGGTTGATTAGATTGTGAGCCCCATTGGGGACAGGGACTGATTTGGCAAGCTCTGTGCAGGGCTGCGGAGTCTGTGTGCGCTATACAAATAAAGGAATTTTAGTTATTATTATTAGAACAGAGTTAATTACTATTCCTCTTCTATACAGTAGGGTTCCCATATAGTATAAAATGGAGATAATTAAAATGATACTGTCATTGGTAAAATACAGGCTATAGAAAACTACTGATCTTGTGTACACAATTTGCAGTAATGAATAAGGTATGTCTTGTTTTGTCAGGATATTTCTTGGCTAATTGTGGCAGTTTTCCAACAATTAAGCAATCAGCGCTGAACATTTTGCTGCTCCTTTGTTATGGAAGTGTTCTGTGTACCTTGAAACCTGAAATGTGACTACACCGCTTCCAGTCCAGTGCTTATTACAAGGATTTCTGGGACTTTATCGCATTAGAATTTACTTATTATTCTAGACTGTTAATTGAAAAAGTATCTATTGATTTGTGCATTTCTTGGCTACATACAAGTGATTGGTATCTAGCCAAGTAGCTGGTAAAAAAATGTTTTTCTGTTAACACAAAGGCCTCCAGCTTTATGACAAAATGTAAACATAAAACATAGTAAACCCTTTAAACGGATTTATAATAATAATTCTTTATTTATATAGCGCACGCAGATTACGCAGCGCTGCACAAAGCATGTCATTGGTCCCTGTCCCCATGGGGAACACAATCTAAACAACCTAACAGTATGTTTTGGAGTGTGGGAGGAAACCGGAGGACGGAGAGGAAACCCACGCAAACACGGAGAGAACATACAAACTCTTTGCAGATATTGACCTGGGTGGGATTCGAACCCAGGACCCCAGCGCTGCAAGGCAGAAGTGCTACGCATAATTTTAATCTCCATGAAATACGAATTCTGCAGCATCTTTATTATTAACTCCATGTTGTACCACCCTGCTATATCTCCTATAATATATCATTTTTTACAATTTGGTTATACCAATTGGCGGCCTGACCCTTTCACTATCCCAAAAGCGTTTTCATTGTCAGACAATACAACCCATGGTAATAATCAGTTTTTAATCTGTTCATAAATATTTAAGGGATATCACAGGGATCTCAGTAAAGATTGTAACATCCGTGTCAGTGTCATCCTCTGTCCATTGAGTAGGCACTGATTGTAGTGTTACACCTTTTACACTGAACAAGTTCAGTGTGAACACAGTTTTAAGCAATGCAGTTGGGTTGGTTAGCCTTCCTGCAGCATAAACTCTGATTCATTGTTAGTTAACCAGTTATGATTGACAACTACTCACACCTGTCACCTGCTCCCTGTGTTGTCCAGGTCTCTGAGTTCTGGCCCAATCACTATTGAGGTTAGAGTTCTGGGATTACATAAGAGTCCTGCCCACCCTTCCTAGGGTGATGAACATAGAGAGCTCTTCCTAATTCTTTGCTTGTGACTCTGAACATTGTTTTCCTCATAGACTGTAAGCTCTTGTGTCACGGGTGCTCCCGCGATCGCTGTCTCGGATCGCGGGCACACCCGTGTCCCGGCTTGTACCTCCAGAGCCGGGCTCAGCTCACCTTCCCTGGCTCCAGCGTTCGCCTCTGGCTCCCGCGGCCAATAATTGGCACTGGCCTGCTATAAGTTTCTGCCCCTTCCTGTGACCCTTGCCGGATCTTTGAGCCTCACAGCCTAAGAGAAAGCTTCCTTGCGAGTATTCCTGCGTTCCTGTGTTCTCCAGTGTTCCTGTGTCCTCCCTGCCTTCCTGTGTGTTCCTGCTCCTGAGTCCTGTGTTACCGTGTTCCTGAGTTCCTCCGTGTTGCTGTGTTCCTGTGCCTGTACCTCCCATTGCTGACCCCGGATTGGACTTGACCTTGCATCTCTGCCGCCTGCCTTGACCTTGAGCCTGGGCCCGACTACGAGACTGTCTCCTGCTAAGGTACCTCGACCTAGGCTGCCACCGCGGGCTAGCTGCACCTGTGGAACGACCTGGTGGTATCCTGCCGCAGCAAGTCCAACCCGCTTTGCGGCGTGCTCTGGTGAAGACCAGGTGCCACTTAGACTCCGGTCCCAGGTTTCGGCTAGTACCACCTCCCGCGGTGGTCCAGGGGATTCACACACCCCAAACCCTGACATCTTGCTAGCAGGGCCCTCACTTCTATTGTTCCATAAGACTGTTTGTACTCTGGAATGTAGTATTTTATTTGTATATATGTCCCCTAATTTTTTGTAAAGTGCTACAGAATATGATGGCGCTATATAAATAAAGATGATGATTATTATCATTTTCCTGTTATCCTGATCCTTGGCTGTTCCGTTTTGCGATTTTGTACTTTGTTTGCTCTGTTTGTTGTGACCTGACTCCGGCGCCTATCCTTATCTGTTAGTACTGTTTTTTGTCTATGTGTTTTGCATTTTGGTGCAGAAAGGGATTGTCGACCAGTTAAGGTGGTTTCGAGTATGTAGGTAGAGCAAGATTGGAGGTTTCAGACTCAGAGCTCATTGGGGCAGATTTATCAAGCAGTCTGAAAGTCAGAATATTTCCAATTGCCCATGGCAACCAATCACAGCTCCCCTTTAAAATATTCATGAGCACTGGTGAAATGAAAGCTGAGCTGTGATTGGTTGCCATGGGCAACTGGAAATATTCTGACTTTCAGACTGCTTGATAAATCTGCCCCATTGTCTTTTATAATAATAATAGTAATTCCTTCTTTTTATAGTTAACATAGTGCACAGAGCTTGCCAAACAGGTCCCTGTCCCCAATGATGCTCAAAATCTAATCAACCTACCAGTATGTTTTGGAGTATGGGAGGAAACCCACGCAAACACAGAGAGAACATACAAACTCTTTACAGATGTTGACCCTGGGACTTAAACCCAGGTCCCCAGTGCTTCAAGGCTGTAGTGCTACCCACTAAGCCTCCATGTGGCAATAATATTTTTCTATCCCCCATTACAAAGACAGTGCTGAATTCTTATTCAATGAGGAAGGCAAGTCTTTACCATAACAGACACACATTGGTGACAGGTCCTCTCCTCGAGACTGAAAAATCTTACATGTTACTGACAATCTTTCACTGTTACATGACAATTCAATGTAAAGGATCTAAAGAATGTGTATCTGTCATAGAGCTATAGGAGAAAAGGAGTAAAATTTGCAGTAATGTATTGTAATTGGAGATGTTTCGATGTAATAGATGGCTGTAGGAAGCAATGACAGACCCTTTGAAATGTATCTCCAGGCGTCTGTTATGCTCTATGGAGAATCAGACCACATATAACAACACCTAAGTTACTGATGGAAGGTGTCATAAATACTAGTAGATAACAACAGATGTTTCTTTGGGGAAAAAAAAAACCTTATAATTTTGGACAATAACTGTCGGCACGTACTAGTAGAGGTAGGTTTATGAAAAAGAACCTTCTTTTATTCTCAGATATTTCCCCACTATTATAGACTGGAGTAGCGTGTAATGGATAAACATAAAATGATAAAATATGTATTAAAAACTGCACAAAAGCGCACAAACATATCGAAATAGTAATAAAGCAAAATAACTAAACATTCCTTTCTATTGGTGCTCAAGGCTACTCTTTTTACTTTTTATAAGAATCATTGTGTCATCAGCTTAGATCCAGAACACTTCTGCAGCTTAGATCAATTCAATTACAAAAACAATACAATTCACTGCTATTCCACACTCGGAATGCACAGTAACAACACAAAACCCACCAATGACAAATAACTTTTTAATAAAGAGTTCCTGAAATTCCAAAACTATTTGACAATAGATAAACTAGAAACTTTACAAATAGTAATATTTCTGTAAAGTCAGTTATCATGGGCTCAAAACAAGCTGCAATGTACTTTAAAAGTAAAAGCTGTGCCGCATTCAGGACTTGTTGAAACAAGGGTAGGCAATCAACTTCCTGTTTGTGGTCAATGGTTATCAAATTCCTGTTTGTGGCACATTAGCATATGTGCTCAAGATGGGTGTTGACCATGGTGGCCATTTTGAAGTTCACCATTTTGGATCCAACTTTTTTTTCCAATGGGAACTTATTGTGAATTTCACAAGAAAAACAACTGTGTGCTTGGTTTTAACGTAACTTCATTCTTTCATGAGTTATTTACAAGTTTATGACCACTTATGACCACTTTCAAGTGTTGCCCATTGTGTTGCATTGCCAATGCAATGTTCTACTCCCACTCTTGACACAGTGATAGCAACACCGCACAAGCTTCCGTTGTTTCAGATGCTACACATTTTGTATCTTCACAGCATAGACAATTGCCTTCAGATGGACCCAAAGGTTCAAGCATTATTATATGAGCAGTTCTCTGTAAAGTGGATTGATTGTCGTGGGCCAGTTGAATGGCCACAAAGGTCTCCCGATCTGACCCCCTTAAACTTTTATTTTGGGGTTCATCTGATCGCTCAAGGCTTTTTGGCTGTTCAGTGCAGTGGAACCAAGATGTTAGTGTAGTATCATGTGGCCCTTGCTGAAGTCAACTCTACTTCTATTCAAACAAACTGTTCTGGTGATGTCACCTAGACACTCTGTATCCAGGTGACATCACCAGAACAGATCACTTAAAGGGAACCTGTTACCAAATTTTATCCCATTAAACTACCAACACCCTCAGGTAGGGTATTAAATATCTCTTGTAGAACTTCCTCTTTTATATGAAATCTCACTTGTTTACCCATAGGTTAAGGATATGCAAATTGTTATTATGTTTTTTATACCTTTTTTTATTTTGTGTAGAAGGTTTAATAGTCTGATTGCACTTACAATACATTGCAATACTATTGTATTGCAGTGTTTTATCGCTGACAGTATAAAGTTGACAGCCAGTATATTAAATCCTGCCTCCGGCTTAATATACCGGTCACTACAACGTACAGTAACATTATGGTGCTCCTATAAGTAAAACTCTTAGTATAATGTTTATTGCCAAAACCCACTATGTCAACAGGAAACTGTGTCAAAACTTATAGTTTTCTAGATCTCTGCTTGCTGTCCTGCTATAGAAAGCTTCTATGTTTACTTCCAGTGGACAGAATTCTGACCATGGTCACACAGGTGCACGGCTCGTTATAGAAAACTGCTTTCATTACTGTCTGTGTTATAATGAGCCGTGCACCTGTCTGATCATGGTCAGATTTCTTTCCACTAGAAGTAAACATAAAAGCTTTCTATAGCAGCAAGCAAAGATCTAGAGAACCATGAGGAATTCATACAGAAAATATATTGTTAAATTGTATAACTTCTTATAACAGGAATAATAACATTAATTTGCTGTAATGGAGATTCCCCTTTAAGTCTGTTGAAGTAGATATTTGGAATGAGTCGGAAGTTCTTAGGCACCTGGCCTCCTGGCTCCAAGGGCTAATAATTTATTCATACCCCCTATATAGATGGGTCCCACCCCAGTATCCTTCAGAAAGAAACTCTCAGCCTGTGTGCGTGAGACTTACAGAATTCCAGGTGATGTCAACGGCAGTCTGACGGATACCGGGCTGGGACCCGGCTACATAGGGGGCGTGAATAAATTATTATCCCTCAGAGCCAGGAGGGGCTCAGGAGTACCTCCCATTCATTAGCATTAGAATATACTGTAAGTCCATATTTCTACAAAAGTGATACTCAATACAGTAATAAAAATTGTTTTATAAAGCTAAGAAGATGGGTTGAGTTATATGACTCTACCATCAGTTTATCTGATGGTAGATTTCCTTTAATCTGGCTTTTTTCTGTATCTTCTGGCGTAATGGCGTTTTCCTGGCTTGTTTCACTGTGGATAATGACAAAAATATAGCTTCAGCCATTATCTTCACAAGGTCTTTTGCTTTTGTTTTTGGTACCAAAGTAGATTCATCTCTGGGCAGAGAACCCGACTTTTTGCTTAGCGTTATGATGGCTGGACATTCCCACCTTGTTTGTACATGCGTATAATTGATTGTACAGTCTAACAAGGCACCTTCAAGTTTGTGGAAATTGCACTCAAGGATGAACCAGACTTAAGCAAGTCCACAATTCTCTGCCTGGTATATTGAATGATTTCTATAGACTTGCACAAAGAAGCAGTGTGTTTCAGGTGTGCCTTGACAAACTAACAAATGTGTGTCTCTAATTAACTCAGATGTTGCCACTAAACCTTTACTGTATTATGTTTATTGATTATGTAGATATTTGACAGATTTTCTTTTTCCTTTAGGAACAGTTTTGTAAAACTTGATGTATTGTATATTACTTTTCTGTTTGACTAACACAAGATAACATGTGCAACCGTGCTTAAAGTTTGTGTTTTTCTGTTTTCTGTGCAGGGAGGACTGATCGCTTTGCTTCTACTTCTGCTAATTTTCTCGGTTGCATTGTTTGCTCAGCGTCGCTGGCACAAGCGGAGAAGAATTCCACAAAAGAGTGCCAGCACGGAAGCCACCCATGAAATTCACTATATCCCATCTGTTCTGCTAGGACCCCCCTCTCGGGACTTTAGATCATCTAAATTGCAACCTCATAGCTCAGTTTTGAGAATGTCTATTCGAGAGACCCCAATTTTGGATGATTATGATTGTGAGGAGGAAGAAGCTCAAAGATGTACGGAGCGAGGGAATCAGTTGGATAACACAAAGCAAATTACTTTAGAGAGAAAAGAGAAGAGAAAAATACAAAAAAGAGGTAGGTGGCTAGAAAATTATTGACTATTTTTTTTTTTTTTTTTGCTTAAAACCACAAATATACCCCCCAAAAGTACTACAATATTTAGCATTTCCAGAGATCCTTGCATGCCTGAAAACTTTTTAACTCTTTATTTGGCAGATGATAACTATGTTAAATATACCTTTAGAATATATCCAAAGGCTTAAAGAATAATTGTCATTTCAGAGGATTTATGATATTGTGTGTGTGGGGGGGGGAGTTGTGAACATTTTTCTAACATACCGTATATACTCGAGTATAAGCAGACCCAAGTATAAGCCGAGGCCCCTAATTTTACCAGACCTATTGACTCGAGTATAAGCCGAGGGTGGGAAATGCATTGATCACAGCCTCGTATTACAACTTGACACCATCAGTTAGGTTTAACGAACTATACTCTGACTCTTTTTCAATTAAATACCTAGGTATTCAACTTCCTGGCAGATCTTGACCAGACGTTCCTACTGAACTTCCCTCCCTTACTGCTAGGTGATCTCCAGCAGGGCTGATCTCCAGAGGAAGTCAGGAGGCTTCTTCTCCTGGTTTGGTAGGGATTATTAAAATGAATGCCATTCCCCGCCTTCTTTATCCCTTACCCATCAGGACCTTCTTCCTTTCTCACCTCAGTACAGAGGATGTTTTCTGCCTTTGTCTGGTCTAATAAACCTCCAAGACATAAAAGAAAGATTTTACATTACCCTAAGATTGTAGGGTACTACAGTACTACTACGCCTCACATCTAAGCTTGAATTATTGACTGAAGGCATAGGTGATCAGCATTTCTCCAGCCCCCCCCCCCCTTTATCATGTCTTCCCTGGGTAGAGAGGAAATGGTGGCAACCACTAGCCAAAAACCCTACTATCTACACCACCCTGATGGCCTTTAACAACTGCAGACCCAGGGCCTCAGTGTCAGCTGCGGGATCGCCTCTTACACCTGTGTTGGGGAACTCAGATTTCCCTATAGGGATCACATCTTCAGTATTTAGACAGTGCTTGGAAGCGGGACGCATTATGGTCTGTCACTTTGCGATGCGGAGGCATGGTACAGAGGAGACAACTTAGCAACCCCAGCGGATTTACCAAGAGCACCCCTTTGGCAGTGCCTACAGCTCTACCATTACCTGAACTCCATAGGGTCCCCCTCAGCATTCCATATATGCTAGTTCAAAAGGTGTCAACTCTGTGAAGCTGTTTTCTCTTTACCATTGAGTTGTAGAATGAATCAATAGAGTAGTGTGTGCACAGCGGTCTGTGTGTGTGACACGGTTGTGTATTTTGTGTTGTTTTGTAGAATTTTCCTCCGCAGGCTGTATCAGGCTTACAGACGACCCCTAGTTACAAATGGACCTCTAGATGTTGGTAATTTCCTGTACTTTAGCCTTAGGCTACAATGATCAGCTGCAACAGTTCTCTAAAATGTCTGCAATGAAGCTTTATTGTTAATCCTGGTTCTTATGACAACCCAACATTTTTAAAATCAAATTGTCACAGAGACCAAAAATAATTCTGGCTGGGATTACAATGATAAAGGAAGGGGACCATGGATAACAAATATAGGAAGATTCATGGTGCATAAGACAAAAGACAAAGCATTAGTCCCGGCATGAAAGTCAATCAGGTAAGACAGTGGTTAGGTAAAGGATAAAGCATATGTCCAAAGATGAAGTCAAATAAATAAATAATGTGAAAATGAATTCATATTACAATAGTGTAAATCAAGTAATAGTTGTAAGGACAATCAAAAAATCACACTACCCCTGATAAAGCCTGCTTGCACAGGCGGAACACGTGGGGATTCGACCTTAGTTCCCGGCTCTCTCTGACCAACTAACTATGTAGGTAACAGTGGATTTTTTGGTTGTCCTTACAACTATTACTTGATTTACACTATTGTAATATGAATTCATTTTCACATTATTTATTTATTTGACTTCATCTTTGGACATATGCTTTATCCTTTACCTAACCACTGTCTTTATGTTAATCTACCCAGAAGGGTATGAAAACAGTTTGGAGTGACATGCCTCTGCTCCATCCTGGCAATTTCACCCTTGGACCCCAGCCGGACATGTCATTTGAAATGTCACTATGGCACATAAGAAGTTTGTTAAATTGATCGGTAACTTTCAGTAATCAGCTGAGCTTTCCATTAGACAGCTATCATATATAAATGTATAATATATATGGTTCAGATTATATATAGTTTCTCGCTAAATCCTCATTTTTAATAACTCTTCTCAATCATGGGATATTTCTGTCTGGGTAATGTGACTGCAGGTTGCCTGACTGACAGTGTGGGACAGTATGATATCTTGTGTAGGAGGCATTGCTGGAGGAAACATTCAAGTGGATTTATTTTTAACTTTCATCACATGACATTCACTTGATCATCTGAATAAAGCTTCTGCAAGAAACCCTTACAGATATTTTTAAGTCGGAGGTAAAATAGTTGGGTACATGTGATAATCTTTATATGTGACATGTACATTTATCATTGCCGACATTTGTATTTTGGATTTGGTGGAAAAGGAACTTTATTGAAATTTTGTTGAAATATTGTCATGAAGGATAAGCAAAGTCTCCCAAAGTGTAATGACTTTGCTGGATTCCAATATTATGAGTATTTACGGACCTTGAACATCAGTAACATGCATTATAGTTATTCGAGACGAACTTTTCCCGATGCTCGAGTGCTCGTCTCGAATAACGAGCCCCATTGAAGTCATGGAGAACTCAAGCATTTTTCAAGGGACCAAGGCTCTGCACAGGAAGCTTGGCCAAACACCTGAAACCTCAGAAAAGGATGGAAACACCACGGAAATGGACAGAACGCAGGGGCAGCATGCATGGATGCCTCTGAGGCTGCTTAATCGCACCATTATGCCAAATTATGGGCAACACATGGCCATGACAGAGTGACAGAATGAAGCTAGATAGCATCTAAAACATCCAATATTGACCCTGACACTATAGGGGACGGCATGCAAGGCAGCGGCAGCGGCTATAGAGTTTCATGGCGCACATACCCTAATTGGACTCAGGCTTCAAACCAATGGTGGCAAGAGGAACCAAAGGAGGTGAGCAAAGCGCTCAATAATCGGTACATGATAAAAGTTTGCCAGTATATTTTGTGGATTACACAGCAGGTGGGCGACAAAGTTACAACTTTGATGTGGAAGCCATGAACAACCCAAATTTGTCCTGACACACCTCGTTTGATAAGGGGAACGATGTATGGAGGCAGCTATATGGAACGACTTTTGAGGTAGCAAGGAGAACACGTGTGGAGCTGCTATGGAACAATTTAATTTGGATATTGCCTGTATGTGGCAGTCCAAAAAAGTTTTCAAACCAGAGGAGCAGGTAGGTGGCCCTCCAGAAAAATGGAATAGATTGAGTGCCTGTATGTGGCAGTCCAAAAAGTTTTCAAACCAGAGAAGCAGGTAGGTGGCCCTCCAGAAAAATGAAATAGATTGAGTGCCTGTAGTGGCAGTCCAAAAAAGTTTTCAAACCGGAGGAGCAGGAAGGTGGCCCTCCAGAAAAATGGAATAGATTGAGTGCCTGTATGTGGCAGTCCAAAAAGTTTTCAACCAGAGGAGCAGGTAGTGGACCTCCAGAAAATAAATAGATTAGTGCCTGTATGTGGCTCCAAAAAGTTTTCAAACCAGAGGAGCAGGTAGGTGGCCCTCCAGAAAAATTGAATAGATTGAGTGCCTGTATGTGGCACTCCCAAAAATTGTTAAAACAGAGGACCGGGTAGTGGCCTCCAGAAAAATTAAATGCATAAAGTACTATAGCTAGGCCAGTGGGCCCTGTCAAAAATAGCCAGTTTCCTCTGCTTTAGTGTACAAAGAGAGGAGAAGGAGGAAAATGAGGAGGAGAGGAGTGCATAAATTATCAGGTTGACTTCCTTCACCTGTGGAGATGGAAATTATAGAAATCCAGGCTTTATTCATCTTAATAAGCGTCAGCCTGTCAGCGCTGTCAGTCGACAGGCGTGTACGCTTATCGGTGATGATGCCACCACTGCACTGAAAATACGCTCGGACAAGACGCTAGCGGCAGGGCAGGCAAGAACCTCCAAGGCGTACAGCGCCAGTTCGTGCCACATGTCCAGCTTTGAAACCCAGTAGTTGTAGGAGCTGTGTGATCATTTAGGACGATGGTATGGTCAGCTACGTACTCCCCTCACCATCTTTTGTAAAGATCCCCCTACTCTGCCGAGACTGGGGACAGGTGACAGTGTCTTGCTGGGGTGACATAAAGCTGGCAAAACCTTGTAAAGCGTACCCTTGCCAGTGCTGGACAACCTGCCTGCTCCCTACTCTCCCCTCGCTACTTGTCCCGCAGAACTACGCACTCTGCCGCTAGCGCTGTCAGAAGGGAAATACTGTTTCAGCTTGTCACCAGGGCCTGCTGGTATTCATGCATTCTCACACTCCTTTCCTCTCCGGGATGAGAGTGGAAAGATTTTGCTTGTACCGTGGGTCCAGGAGAGTGAATACCTAATCGGTGCTGGAATAAATTCTTTGAACCGAGGGTCACGGGATAGGCAGCCTAGCATGAAATCTGCCATATGCGCCAAGTCCCAACGCGCAAGAATTCACTCCCCTCACTGGCCTGACTGTCCATTTCCTCCTCCTCCAACTCCTCCAACTCCTCTTCTTCTGCCCATACACGCTGAACAGTGAAGGACTGAACAATGGTCCCCTCTTCTGTCTCGCGCCAACATTCTCCTCCTCTTCCTCCTCATCCTCCTCCACCTCCTCCGATATGTGCTGAGAAACAGACCTAAGGGTGCTTTGGCTATCAACAAGGGAATCTTCTTCCCCGTCCTTGTGACGACGCAAAGCTTCCGACTTCATGCTGACCAGAGAGTTTTTCAACAGGCCAAGCAGCGGGATGGTGAGGCTGATGATGGCGGCATCACCACTGACCATCGTGTTTGACTCCTCAAAGTTTCTCAGCACCTGACAGATATCAACATCCACGTCCACTCCTCATTGTAGACTTGAGGAAGCTGACTGACCTGACTACCAGTTCTGGTGGAAGTTGACATCTGGCAGTCTACAATCGCTCTGCGCTGCTGGTAAACTCTGGATAACATGGTTAATGTTGAATTCCACCTCGTGGGCACGTCGCACACAGTCGGTGAGCGGGCAGTTGGAGGCGGCGCTGCGCTGCCCTGAGAGTGGCAGCATCTTGCTGGACTTCCTGAAATGCGCACAGATGCGGCCACCTTCGTGAGCAAATTTGACAGATTGGTTATGTCTTGGAAACGCTGAACTATCAGATTTAACACATGGGCCAGGCATGGCACATGTTCAGTCTGCCGAGTTGCAGAGCCGCCACCAGGTTACGGCCGTTGTCACACACAACCATGCCTGGCTTCAGGTTCAGCGGTGCCAGCCACAGATCAGTCTGCGCCGTGATGCCCTGTAATAGTTCTTGGGCGGTGTGCCTTTTATCGCCTAGGCTCACAGTTTGAGCAACCGCTGCTGGTCGCTTAGCGACGGCACTGCTGCTGTGCCTAGAGCTAGCGACTGATGGCGCCATGCCCACAGATGGTAGTTCGGAGGAGGAGGTGGAGGAGGCATAAGTAGGCCTTGTGAGACCTGGACCGAGGTAGGCCCCGCAATCCCGGCGTCGGCAGTATATGACCACGCCCCAGGGTCAGACTCGGTCCCAGCCTCCACCAAGTTAACCCAATGTGCCGTCAGCGATATATAGTGGCCCTGCCCGGCAGCACCGTCCACGTGTCCGTGGTCAGGTGGACCTTGTCAGAAACGCGTTGGTCAGGGCACGGATGAGTTGTCTGACACGTGCTGGTTGCAGGCTGGGACGGCACATCGGAAAATAGTGGCGGCTGGGGACCGAATACCGAGGGGCGGCCGCCGCCATGAGGTTGCGAAAGGCCTCGGTCTCTACTAGCCTATAGGCGCATCTCCAGGCTAAGCAATCTGGAATGTGGACATTAAGGGCTTGGGCGTGCGGTGGGTTGCACTATATTTTCTTTTCCGCTCCACCGTCTGGGGTATAGAGCTGAACGCTGGTGGATGCTGTGGAGGATCGTGTAGGCAACGATGGGTTTTTTGTGGCAGGGTCCTGGGCAGGGGGGCTGACTATCAGCTACACAGGGAAGGGCAGTGGTGTGCACGGCCGGAGGTGAACGGCTTGGTGCCACTGATTCGGGTGTTTAGCATTCATTTGCCTGCGCATACTGGTGGTAGTTAAGCTAGTAGTGGTGGACCCCTGCTGATCCTGGTTTGGCAAAGGTTGCACACCACAGTCCGTCGGTCATCCGGTGTTTCCTTAAGAACTCCAGACTTCTGAAAATCTAGCCCTCCCCGGGAGCCCTCGCCACGGGAGCTTCACTACGTGACACATTTGGCGCTGATGCACCTGCTCTGGCCCTGCCTCTCCGTCTGGCCCCCACCATGCCTCTTCCAACCTGTTTCTGCTATAGACTCTCCTCCGTCTCAGAAGCACTGTGTTCACCCGCCTCTCAACCCAGCTTGGGTCTGTCACCTCACTCATCCTCCTCCTCATCGCCTTCCCCCTCGGACTTCCTGCCCTGACAACAACTTCACCACTGTCTGACAACCGTGTCTCCTCATCGTCGGACACCTCTTTACACACTTCTGCCACTACGCAAGAAGGTCATCATCACCCCACAACTGCGACTAGGTAAAACCTGGGCATCGAAAATTGCTCAGCAGCAACCGGACAAGTGGTTTGTGACTGTGGAAGGGTCCAGAAAACATTTCCTCAGAGTATGCCGGTTCAAATGCCAATTTTCCTGGGAGGGGGCAGACTGGGGGGGAGGAGGCTGAGGTGCAGGAGCGGAGGAGTGCCGATTTCGGTGACATGGGTGACTCCGTGGAAGACTGACTGGTGGACAAATTGCTCGAAGCATTGTCGGCAATCCACGACACACCTGTTCCACTGTTCTGGCCTCAACTGCTCTAACCACGAGTCCCAGTAACTTCAGACATGAACCTAGGGAGTGTAGCTCTGCGGCGTTCCCCTGCTCCCTCATCACAGGTGGTGTCTCACCCCGCCCAGGACCACGGCCTCTGACCCTGCAGTAGTTGGACGCCCACGTCCCCGCCCTCCGTCCTCTACCCCTAGCCCTCGGGTTAAACATTTTGAAAATGAAAGTTATAACTTTAATTTTTTTTTTACTTTTTTTTTGTGTTTTTTTTTTTTTTTTTTTTTTTTAAACCAAACGATGCTATCCTATTGCTATGGCTATTTTCTAGCCAACTATGAAAGCACACTGCTATGCCAGATGAGATGACGCTGAGTTATGAAAAAATAAACGTAAAATAAAAAGGAAATGGCAGACTGTGCCTAATTGAAATCCAACCCCTAATAAATTATCCCACTTCGGTCTTTGCGATGGATATGTGCGTCACTAAGCGCTAAACACAGCGGTTGCAAGTCTCACTCCAAATTCCTCACAATTGGCTAGTATATGCACTGCAGCAAGGACAGCCACCAGCAGATCAACCAGAAATAAAATATATATAACGCTATTGTAGGCGTAAGTAAGCCGTTTGGATTCTCCTTTGGCTATTTTCTAGCCAAGTATGAAAGCACACTGATGAGATGACGCTGAGTTATGAAAAAATAAACGTAAAATAAAAAGGAAATGGCAGACTGTGCCTAATTGAAATCAAACCCCTAATAAATTTTCCCACTTTGGTGTTTGAGGTGGATATGTGTGTCACTAAGAGCTAAACACAACGGTAGCAAGTCCCCCTGCAAATTCCTCACAATATGGTACTAGCTGCACTACTAGTGCCAGCAAGCCCAGCCACAAGCAAACAAAAAAAAAAAAAGTATAACGTTATTGTAGCCCTAAGAAGGGCTGTTGGGTTCTTGGAGAATCACTCCTGCCTAACAGTAATCTACCTGCACACTAACGATAACCCTGACCAGCAGCAGCTCTCTCCCTAGCGGCATCCAGACACAGAATGATCCGAGCAGCGCGGGCAGCGGCTAGTCTATCCCAGGGTCACCTGATCTGGCCAGCCAACCACTGCTATCGACGTGTAAGGGTACCACGTCATGCTGGGTGGAGTGCAGAGTCTCCTGGCTTGTGATTGGCTCTGTTTCTGGCCGCCAAAAAGCAAAACGGCGGGAGCTGCCATTTTCTCGAACGGGCGAAGTATTCGTCCGAGCAACGAGCAGTTTCGAGTACGCTAATGCTCGAACCAGCATCAAGCTCGGACGAGTATGTTCGCTCATCTCTAAATATAGTATATAGTCGAAAGATGTTTAGTTTTCACTTTATTGTGCTTGTGGATGCTTTACCTAAACAGTGATCGTGAGGCTGCACATTTACTATATCTTCTCTCATCTCTATCCTAGGCCTTATGCACTCCACCGTATTTTGGGGCCTCAAGCTAGCCACACAAAGTGTGGCTTGCTCATGGCCCCCATTGAATTCTATTGTACCCGGTCATAGTGTGGTAACATATGGAGCATGCATGGTGTCACACCATGTCTATGCCAAGTAGCCAGCTCACCCCACTGATTTCCATAGGAAATGAGTGGCTTAATCCCAGCAGGAATAGGACCTGCCCTGTAATTTCCTATGGTCATCGAGTGAACAGTGTCCACCTGCCAATGTCCACCTGGTCGTACACAGGGCCTGTTTGTGGCCCATAATGTACACAATTGCGCATAAGCTTACGCTGGTAGACTGCTATCACACAAATGTATGCCACGCCCAGACTGGGACCCAGGCATAGCATACGTTTGGCTGAATAGGCAGAGCGGTGAGTGCTTTTTTACTCTCCATAGTGAGACATGCTGCTGGGCTGTACAAACGACAAAAGACAGAGCATGTTCTTTCTTTTTTCCGTGCCATGCACAATGCACTTCTATGGCGGCCCTATGTGTGCTGCCATTTCTAAGGCTAGCATACAGCCACCATACATGGTCATGTGAAAGGGGCCATAGACTCTGAAGCTTTATATAATAATAATAATCTTTATTTATTTAGCTCCATTAAATTCTGTAGCTTTTGGAGAACATATGCAAATAAAATAAGACATTATAAGAGTAATAAAAGTCATATGAAACAACGGCCTGCTCGCAACATCTTACAGTCTATGAGGTTGAGGGGGTGACACAAGAGGTATAAGAGATTGTATAATGGTCCAGGCATTTTTTTTTATAAGGGAATGGAATAAATAAAAAAGGTAATAAAAGTGCTGCTGCTTGAACCAAATATCAACCACCATCTTATATACAAAGTCCAAAGGCAGAGACTGCAGAGAAGCCTGGAGCCTGGTACCTGGCATTTTCCAGATAACAGATGGGGGGCGCACCCAGAACTGGTTAAAAAAGAGTTAAAGGAAACCTAGCACATGATATGGTAGGTGTAAGATGGAAATACCGAGCACCAGCTCAGGGTGAGTTGGTGCCGGAGCTTATTTTTGTTAGTGTCCTAAACTGCTGCATCGCGGTTTAAAACACTTTTTAAACTTTATAGCCGAAGCTGCTTTGGCACAGTGGTACGCGCTCGGCTCACCATGCGCGCGACCGTGCGCGCGCCTACATAGGAAGTGAAGGAGAGCCACGCGCATGGTCGCGTGCTTGGTGCACCAAGTGCGTATCACCCTGCACCGAAGCAGCTTTGGCTATAAAGTTTAAAAAGTGTTTTAAACCGCAATGCAGCGGTTTAGGACACTAACAAAAATAAGCTCCGGCACCAGCTCACCCTGAGCTGGTGTTCCGTATTTCCATCTTACACCTACCATATCCTACCATGTGCTAGGTTTCCTTTAAAGTTGCATTTATGCATTATGAAGAGCTTTGTGATTAAAGGTGGTTAATTTTGGAAGGGGACGGGAAGTCAGTGCAGGGCATTGTATGTACCGTTTCACTGGCTGCTGAGTTGAGAATGGATTGTAGCGGAGAGAGTTTAGTGAGTGGAAGACCAATTAGTAGGGAGTTACAGTTGTCTATACGAGAGCGAATCAGAACTACAATTAGTGTTTTAGAGGTTTCAATTGTAAGAAATGGTCAGATTCAAGAAATGTTTTTAAGTTGCATCCGGCAAGAGTGAGCAACAGATTGAATATGCAGTTCAAAGGAGTGGTCCGAGTCCAGCACAACTCCAAGACAGCGGCGTGCTGTCTCAGGGTTATGATGACATCACAGATTATAGACAGTTCTGACGCTCACAATCACTTTTAGGGATCATAATAACTTTTTACACACACCATGCAGAGTTGGATGTGCTATCTAAGTTCATTTTCACATTTGCATTGGAACCCATATCATAGAGTCTCTCAAAACCTAGGGAGAAATAGTGCACCAGGCTGCATAAACATGGCCCCAATTTCATCAATAGTGTCTATAGGGATACATTTGTGTCCATCGTATGATGGATCCAACTTCATGTAACCTTTCATTTTACTGTTGCTACATTTGAAAATAACACAAAAGTTAGATGGAGACATGACATCAGCCTGCACTGCTTTATCTTTTAGGCAAGGGTGCCGGGAGCAGAAATCCATATTGTGGAGCTCCAGGATAGACTCCTGTACATAAATCCGATTTCAGTAATAAACCAATTATATTAATATAATTCTAGATTTTTCAAATGAGATCTTAGGACTACAAATTCTCCTCTTTTTCTACATGAATGTAATTGAGCATACCCACACAAACAAGCATCTGGGTGTCTAGCTCTGCATTAGTGATCATATCACGTTTAGCAGTAAGTAAACCACTGACATTTTCCAATTTTATCAATTTCATCTACTGTTGTGCATGCAGTTCTGACATGAGATAACGTATTACCTGACATAGATCCTGACATTTCTGAAATTACAGGTAGTATTTCATTATATGCTCATTTCTACTCTGCATTAATGTCTCTAGGACCATTTCTAAGAACAACGAGCTCATAGACAATGCTCCTCCTCTGACATGTGAAAGGGGGCGGATAATCTGTACTTTAGTACCAGAAGTGTTCATCTTTTAGTGAAAATAGATAAAAACACTGCTTAGTCATGGATGTACAAAGAAAACAGCCATAGGAGGGTAGCCGTGATACTCGCCCAATACCAGAACATGGGTCAGAGTTCCATTCCTCCAGAAAATACATAAATAGCTAAATTCCATAAATAAATGAAAAAGCCCATTGCTCGGATTGCTATTTTTATTCATTTCACATAACAAAATGAGATAAAAAATTATTACAATGCTATACAGCAAGGTGCACAACCTTTGTCGGCCCAAGGGCTGCAGTGTCATACCACTCAACTTCATGGGGCTGCACTAGTAACCAGAACCCTGGATGCACCAACCACAACACTACAGCACAAATACCACCCCAGAAACCAAATACTGCCTTTGTGCAATAACTAATACAAAGACTAGAGCATATAACAACACTATAAACCAGCGATGGCGAACCTTTTATAGACTGAGTGCCAAAACTACAACCAAACCCTACTTATTTATCGCAAAGTGCCAATATGGCAATTTAAGCAGTAACTTCTTATCCCCTTCTCTGTCATAGCTTACAATCAGTATCCTGAGAACTCCAATACAGTAAAAAGAATGAGTGACAAAATCAGGTTCCTTGAATAGGAAGAATTTTCAGGCCTAGAGCAGGAGCTACAATGATAATGCAGATCTGCCGACCCTTTCCCATTCCTCCTGTAGTTTCACATAGCACTGAGCGCAGGAAGTCATGGGCTATCTGGGAATCCATGAAGATAACTTGTGTCCTCTTTGGTGATGGCCTGAGTGCCCACAGAGAGCCTCGGAGCCCTAGGTTCGCCACCACTGCTATACACAGTGCACCAACTAGGCAATAATAATAATGAAGATCATCCAACGCAGATGATAATAATGGAGACCATAACCAGAGCAGTCAATAATATTGGAGACCCCCACAGCAGCTGTATAATACTTGAACCCCCAGAGCAGACAAATGTAACACTGGATACCCACAGAGCAGATGTCCACAATATTGGAGACCACAGAGCAGACAATATTACTGGAGACCTCCAGAGGAGACGATAATACTGCAGACCCTCAGAGCAAACATATAATACTGGAGAACCCACGGCAGAAATATTACACTGGAGAACCCACAGCAGAAATATAATACTGGAGAACCCAGTATCCATAATATGGTCTACTAATTGATAGCCCCCACTGGATGATATTCTTTACATTGAATAAGGAGACAGGACAGGAATAGGGAAGACAAACTTATGAAAAGACAGGTGTACTGCACTCCAGTATTAATTAATCAGCCCCATCAAGCTTAGCTGGATCAACGTCACTGGCAGAAAAACTTTAATTCACAGTGAAATCCCTTTAATTGATGAATCTGTAATTGATTCTTGTCATAGTCTTACCAATTTACCATTAAAAGGGATGTTGATAAGAACTATTGGGCATATTTATCCGGACCCTGAAATAATCGCAAATGCTATCTTATCGCTAGCATTTGTGATTACATGCCCTGATCCGCCACCTTCACACCAGTGAAACATGACGGGGGGGAGGGATGGGCATTGCGTTTATAAATGCTGCACAGCTGCCCGCCCAGTACATCAAGAGGCAGAAGTCTATATATATATATATATATATATATATATATATATATATATATATATAGGCGGTCCCCTACTTAAGATACACCTGACTTACAGATGACCTAGTTACAAACGGACCTCTGGATATTGGTAACGTACTGTTCTTTAGCGCTAGGCTTCAATGATCAGCTGTAACAGTTATCAGAAGTGTCTGCAGTTAAGCTTTGTTGTTAATTCTGGTTCTTATGACAATCCAACATTTTTAAAATCAAAGTGTCACAAAGACCAAAAACCAAAATAACCTATCCTGTATGTAGCCTGGGGACTGACTGTGTGTATATATATATATATATATATATATATATATATATATATATCACAAAAAAGTTTTTTAGCGGCACTGCAAAACAAATGAAAAGTTTGTTAGGTGCACACACTTTAGGACTGGCTACGTCCCCCAACAATAGAAATATAAAAAGGAGCCGATCTTTTGATTTTTCTATATATGTATATAATATATACTGTACATATGTAACACATAAACAAAACAGCACACACAGAAAAAAATGGTCACCAGAGACAGGTCACAACAGAAAAAGCAAACAACGTACCCAATAAACAAAACCAGGAGAAAAAAGCCAAAAGGTATAAGGCTGATGGCAAGTAAGCTTGGTTAACTGAGGACTAGTAAGGTAAGCTGAGGTTTGCTGATAGGTGGGCCGCAATTCAATAAACACAGGCGCCAACAAGAAAGTCAGGAAAGTATGAAACATAGAGACAAAACTCAGCTTCCTCAGCCATATTCTACTGACAGAGGATGATTTCTGGATGCAGTTAATACATTATTGTAAGTAATTGCATCATACATACACAATATTATTGCTTTTGAGGTGTTTTTGGAAACAAATTTAGCTTTTTTTAAAAAAAAAATTGGTAATTAACAATTATAAACTACTAATATAATTGTCAATACCTTCCACGGGATTGGAGTGAGTAATAAATGTGTCGCACGCATCAGAGCAGATAACAATTAGCTCAATTTCAGTGTCAGGTTATTGCTTTCCAAAACATTTCTTTCTCAGGTCAATTTTAGTTTTCTAACAAAAATCTCTGTCCTGATTAAATGATTGTTCATAATTTGGAACAGAATTACAGGCCATATGGTGGGAGAGATCAGCGTGTATTAGGGTAAGAATCCAGAGATTATAGAAAGTGGCTTTTAGGACGCGCTGTTCTGGGTATATTTGTACTAATGTTGTGTAATATATATTGGGGAGGGTGGATGGGTCACCTATGTTTGTCTTTTAGTTGCTTGTTATGTCTTGTGCCTTATTTTATGTTTCTATTTCTTGATGTAAGTTAGGCTGCATTCACACGACCGCAAGGGGGACGTATAAACGGCCACCGTATATACGGCCGATATACGTCCCCCATAGACGGCAATGGGAGTGCGGCGCCCTACGGGAGCGGTACGGTGCCGCACACATACGGCACCGTACTGCTCCATGCCTTGTGAAAAAATAGGACATGTCCTATTTTTTCAGGGCATACGGCGTCGTGCGCCATATATCCCTATGGAGAGGGGCGGGGGTGAGCAGCGCTCTCCCCCTCCTCCTCTCCCCGCACGCTGCCGTGTGCCCGCCGTGCTACGGTACGGCGGGCACCAGTTGTGTGAATGCAGCCTTACTGTTTCCTGATACCTGCCTTTCTTATGTGTTCTCTATGTTTTCTTGTGTTGGAATTTCTTTTTAGGCAGTTGTCACAATTTTAAACTTATACTTACCTCCTCCAGTGCTCCCGTTGTCCCAGGCTACCATTGCATTGCCCCTACTGTATTCATGACTTTGTATGCTCAGAATACTTTTTTAAGTTAAATAATCCTGCTTTCTATCCAGATTATCAAATGCATGTTTGTCTTTGAGCCTACTTGATGTAGAACCTACTGTTTTGTACTATTTTGTACTGCGAGTCCTTAAAGGGCTATTCCCATCTGGGCATTTATATTTAATTGAATTCATTTGCCATATGTAAACATTTTTTCAATTGGATGTTATTAAAAAAATGTTCCTGTGTGAAGATAATTTCTAGAGATGAGCGAACATGCTCGTCCGAGCTTGATGCTCGGTCGAGCATTAGCGTACTCGAAACTGCTCGTTGTCTCGGCCATACTTCGCCCGCTCGAAAAATGCAGCTCCCGCCGTTTTGCTTTTTGGCAGCCGAAACAGAGCCATCAACACCAGGAGACTCTGCACTCCACCCAACTTTATTACTGTACCCTTACCGTCGATAGCGTGGTTGGGCGTCCAGATCAGGTGACCCTGGGATAGACTAGCCGCTGCCCGCCGCTGCTCGGATCATTCTGTGTCTGGATGCCGCTAGGGAGAGACTGCTGCTGGTCGGGAAAGCGTTAGGTGTTCTATTAGCTTACTTTTAGCGAGTGATTCTCCGAACCCAACAGCCCTTTTTAGGGCTACAATACGTTATACTTTTTTTTTTTATTTTCAGCTAGTACCAATTGTGAGGAATTGCAGGGGTACTTGCTACCGTGTGTTTATCTCTTAGTGACACACATGCCACCTCAAACACCAAGTGGGAAATTTATTAGGGGTTTGATTTCAATTAGCACAGTCTGCCATTTACTTTGTTATTTTACGTTTATTTTTTTAATAACTCATGTCATCTCATCTTGCATAGTAGTGTGCTTTCATACTTGGCTAGAAAATAGCCATAGGAAGAATCCAAACGGCTTACTTACGCCTACAGAGCGTTATATATTTGATTTCTGGTTGACTGCTGGTGGCTGTACTTGCTGCAGTGCATCTACTAGCAAATTGTGAGCAATTGTAGTGAGAACTTGCGACCGCTGTGTTTGCGCTTAGTGACGCACATATCCATTGCAAAGACCGAAGTGGGAAAATTTATTAGGGGTTGGATTTCAATTAGGCACAGTCTGCCATTTCCTTTTTTATTTACGTTTATTTTGTTTAATAACTCAGCGTCATCTCATCTGGCATAGTAGTGTGCTTTCATACTTGGCTAAGAATAGCCATAGGAGAATCCAAACGGCTTACTTACGCCTACAGTACGTTATATATATTTGATTTCTGGTTGATCTGCTGGTGGCTGTACTTGCTGCAGTGCATCTACTAGCAAATTGTGAGCAATTTGGTAGTGAGACTTGCGACCGCTGTGTTTGCGCTTAGTGACGCACATATCCATTGCAAAGACCGAAGTGGGAAAATTTATTGGGGTTTATTCAATTGCACAGTCTGCCATTTCCTTTTATTTTACGTTTATTTTGTTTAATAACTCAGCGTCATCTCATCTGGCATAGTAGTGTGCTTTCATACTTGGCTAGAAAATAGCCATAGGAGAATCCAAACAGCTTACTACGCCTACAGTAGCGTTATATATATTTGATTTCTGGTTATCTGCTGGTGGCTGTACTTGCTGCAGTGCATCTACTGCAAATTTGTGAGCAATTTTGGAGACTTGCGACCGCTGTGTTTTGCGCTAGTGACCACATATCCATTGCAAAGACCGAAGTGGAAAATTTATTAGGGGTTGGATTCAATTAGGCACAGTCTGCCATTTACTTTTTATTTTCGTTTATTTTTTTAATAACTCAGTGTCATCTCATCTTGCATAGTAGTGTGCTTTTCATACTTGGCTAGAAAATAGCCATAGGAGAATCCAAACGCTTACTTACGCCTACAGTAGCGTTATATTATTTGATTTTGGTTGATCTGCTGGTGGCTGTACTTGCTGCAGTGCATCTCTACTAGCAAATTGTGAGCAATTTGTAGTGAGACTTGCGACCGCTGTGTTTGCGCTTAGTGACGCACATCCCATTGCAAAGACCGAAGTGTGGAAAATTTATTAGGGGGTTGGATTTCAATTAGGCACAGTCTGCCAATTACTTTTTATTACGTTTATTTTTTTAATAACTCAGTGTCATCTCATCTTCATAGTAGTGTCGTTCATACTTGGCTAGAAAATAGCCAATAGGAAATCCAAACGGCTTACTTACGCCTCAGTACGTTATATATATTTATTTCTGGTTGATCTGCTGGTGGCTGTACTTGCTGCAGTGCATCTACTAGCAATTGTGAGCATTTGTAGTGAGACTGCGACCGCTGTTTTTTGCGCTTAGTGACCCACATATCCATTGCAAAGACCGAAGTGGGAAAATTTATTAGGTTGGATTTCAATTAGGCACAGTCTGCCATTACTTTTTATTTACGTTTTTTTTTTAATAACTCAGTGTCATCTCATCTTGCATAGTAGTGTGCTTTCATACTGGCTAGAAAATAGCCATGGGAGATCCAAACGGCTTACTTACGCGCTACAGTAGCGTTATATATATTTGATTTCTGGTTGATCTGCTGGTGGCTGTACTTGCTGCAGTGCATCTACTAGCAAATTGTGAGCAATTGTAGTGAGACTTGCGACCGCTGTGTTTGCGCTTAGTGACGCACATATCCATGCAAAGACCGAAGTGGGAAAATTTATTAGGGGTTGGATTCAATTAGGCACAGTCTGCCATTTCCTTTTTTATTTTACGTTTTTTTGTTTAATAACTCAGCGTCATCTCATCTGGCATAGTAGTGGTGCTTTCATACTTGGCTAGAAATAGCCATAGGAGATCCAAACGGCTTACTTACGCCTACAGTAGCTTTATTATTTGATTTCTGGTTGATCTGCTGGTGGCTGTACTTGCTGCAGTGCATCTACTAGCAATTGTGAGCAATTTGTAGTGAGACTTGCGACCGCTGTGTTTTGCGCTTAGTGACGCACATCTCCATTGCAAAGACCGAGTGGAAATTTATTAGGGGTTGGATTTCAATTAGGCACAGTCTGCCATTTACTTTTTATTTTACGTTTATTTTTTTAATAACTCAGTGTCATCCTCATCTTGCATAGTGTGTGCTTTCATACTGGCTAGAAAATAGCCATAGGAGAATCCAAACGGCTTACTTACGCCTACAGTACGTTATATAATTTGATTCTGGTTGATCTGCTGGTGGCTGTACTTGCTGCAGTGCATCTACTAGCAAATTGTGAGCAATTTGTAGTGAGACTTGCGACCGCTGTGTTTTGCGCTTAGTGACGCACATATCCATTGCAAGACCGAAGTGGGAAAATTTATATGGTTGGATTTCAATTAGGCACAGTCTTCCATTTACTTTATTTTCGTTTATTTTTTTAATAATCTCAGTACTCATCTTGCATAGTTGTTGCTTTCATACTGGCTAGAAAATAGCCATAGAGAATCCAACCGGCTTACTTACGCCTACGTAGCGTTATATATATTTGATTGTTGATTCTGCTGGTGGCTGTTACTTGCTGCAGGCATCTACTAGCAAATTGGAGCAATTTGTAGTGAGACTTGCGACCGCTGTTTTTGCGCTTAGTGACGCACATATCCATGCAAAGACCGAAGTGGGAAAATATAAGGGGTTGGATTTCAATTAGGCACAGTCTGCCATTTCTTTTTATTTTACGTTTATTTTTTTAATAACTCATTGTCATCTCATCTTGCATGTAGTGTGCTTTCATACTTGGCTAGAAAATACCATAGGAGAATCCAAACGGCTTACTTACGCCTACAGTAGCGTTATATATATTTGATTTCTGGTTGATCTGCTGGTGGCTGTACTTGCTGCAGTGCATCTACTAGCAAATTGTGAGCAATTTGTAGTGAGACTTGCGACCGCTGTGTTTTGCGCTTAGTGACGCACATATCCATTGCAAAGACCGAAGTGGGAAAATTTATTAGGGGTTGATTTCAATTAGGCACAGTCTGCCATTTCCTTTTTTATTTACGTTATTTTGTTTAATAACTCAGTGTCATCATCTTGCATAGTAGTGTGCTTTCTACTTGGCTAGAAAATAGCCATAGGAGAATCCAAACGGCTTACTTACGCCTACAGTAGCGTTATATATATTGGTTTCTGGGTGATCTGCTGGTGGCTGTACTTGCTGCAGTGCATCTACTAGCAAATTGTGAGCAATTTGTAGTGAGACTTGCGACCGCTGTGTTTGCGCTTAGTGACGCAATATCCTTGCAAAGACAGAAGTGGGAAAATTTATTAGGGTTGGATTTCAATTAGGCACAGTCTGCCATTTCCTTTTTATTTTACGTTTATTTTGTTTAATAACTCAGCGTCATGTCATCTGCATAGTAGTGTGCTTTCATACTTGGCTAGAAATAGCCATAGGAGAATCCAACGGCTTACTTACGCCTACAGTAGCGTTATATATATTTGATTTCTGGTGATCTGCTGGTGGCTGTACTTGCTGCAGTGCATCTACTAGCAAATTGTGAGCAATTTGTAGTGAGACTTGCGACCGCTGTGTTTTGCGCTTAGTGACGCACATCTCCATTGCAAGACCGAAGTGGAAAATTATTAGGGTTGATTTCAATTAGGCACAGTCTGCCATTTACTTTTTATTTTACGTTTTATTTTTTAATAACTCAGTGTCATCTCATCTTGCATAGTAGTGTGCTTCATACTTGGCTAGAAAGAGCCATAGGAAATCCAAACGGCTTACTTACCCACTACATAGCGTTATATATTTGATTCGGTTTGATCTGCTGGTGGCTGTACTTGCTGCAGTGCATCTACTAGTCAAATTGTGAGCATTTGTAGTGAGACTTGCGACCGCTGTGTTTTGCGCTTAGTGACGCACATATCCATTGCAAAGACAAGTGGGAAAATTTTAGGGGTTGGATTTCAATTAGGCACAGTCTTCATTTCTTTTTTTATTTTACGTTTTTTTTTTAATAACTCAGTGTCATCTCATCTTCATAGTAGTGTGCTTCATACTTGGCTAAAAATAGCCATAGGAGAATCCAAACGGCTTACTTACGCCTACAGTAGCGTTATAATATTTTATTTCGGGTTGATCTGCTGGTGGCTGTTACTTGCTGCAGTGCTCTACTAGCAAATTGTGAGCAATTTGTAGTAGACTTGCGACGCTGTGTTTTGCGCTTAGTGACGCACATATCCATTGCAAAGACCGAAGTGGGAAAATTTATTAGGGGTTGGATTTCAATTAGGCACAGTCTGCCATTTACTTTTTATTTACGTTTATTTTTTAATAACTCAGTGTCATCTCATCTTGCATAGTAGTGTGCTTTCAACTTGGCTAAAATAGCCATAGGAGAATCCAAACGTCTTAACTTACGCCGTTACAGTACGTTATATATATTTGATTTCTGGTTGATCTCTGGTGGCGTACTTGCTGCAGTGCATCACTAGCAAATTGTGAGCAATTTGTATGAGACTTGCGACCGCTGTGTTTTGCGCTTAGTGACGCACATATCCATTGCAAAGACCAAAGTGGGAAAATTTTAAGGGGTTGGTTTCATAGGCACAGTCTCCATTTACTTTTTTATTTACGTTTATTTTTTTAATACTCGTGTCATCTCATCCCTTGCATAGTATGTGCTTTCATACTTGGCTAGAAAATAGCCATAGGAATAACCAAACGGCTTACTTACGCCTACAGTAGCGTATATTTATTTGATGTCGGTTGATCTGCTGTGGCTGTACTTGCTGCAGTGCATCTACTAGCAAATTGTGAGCAATTGTAGTGAGACTTGCGACCGCTGTGGTTTGCGCTTGTGACGCACATATCCATTGCAAAGACCGAAGTGGGAAAATTTATTAGGGGTTGGATTCAATTAGGCACAGTCTGCCATTTACTTTTATTTTACGTTTATTTTTTTAATAACTCAGTGTCATCTCATCTTGCATAGTAGTGCTTTCATACTTGGCTAGAAAATGCCATAGAGAATCCAACGGCTACTTACGCCTACAGTAGCGTTATATATATTTGATTTCTGGTTGATCTGCTGGTGGCTGTACTGCTGCAGTGCATCTACTAGCAAATTGTGAGCAATTTGTAGTGAGACTGCGACCGCTGTGTTTGCGCTTAGTGACGCACATATCCATTGCAAAGACCAAAGTGGGAAAATTTATTAGGGGTTGGATTTCAATTAGGCACAGTCTGCCATTTACTTTTTATTTTACGTTTATTTTTTTAATAACTCAGTGTCATCTCATCTTGCATAGTAGTGTGCTTTCATCTGGCTAAAAAATAGCCATAGGAGAATCCAAACGGCTTACTTACGCCTACAGTAGCGTTATATATATTTGTTTCTGGTTGATCTGCTGGTGGCGGACTTGCTGCAGTGCTCTACTAGCAAATTGTGAGCAATTTGTAGTGAGGACTTGCGACCGCTGTGTTTGCGCTTATGACGCACATATCCATTGCAAAGACCGAAGTGGGAAAATTTATTGGGTTGATTTCAATACACAGTCTGCCATTTCCTTTTTTATTTACGTTTATTTTGTTTAATAACTCGCGTCATCTCATCTGGCATAGTAGTGTGCTTCATACTGTGCTAGAAAATAGCCATAGCAATGGATAGCATCGTTTGGTTTTAAAAACTAAAAACACAAAAAAACCAAAAAAACACAAAAAAAAGTTAAAAAAACATTAAAGTTATAACTCTCATTTTAAAATTTTTAACCCGAGGGCTAGGGGGTAGAGACGGGGCGGGGACGTGGGCGTCAACTACTGCAGGGGTCAGAGGCCGTGGTCCTGGGCGGGGTGAGACACCACCTGCTTATGAGGGAGCAGGGGAACGCCACAGACTACACTCCCTAGGTTCATGTCTGAAGTTACTGGACTCGTAGAGCACTGTTGAGGCCAGAACAGTGCGAACAGGTGATGTCGTGGATTCCGACATGCTTCGAGCAATTTGTCCACCAGTCAGTCTTCCACGCAGTCCACCCATGTCACCGAAATCGGCACTCCTCCAGCTCCTGCACCTCAGCCTCCTCCCCCCCCAGTCTGCCCCCTCCAAGGAAAATTTGGCATTTGAACCGCATACTCTGAGGAACTGTTTTCTGGACCCTCCCACCAGTCGCAAACCACTTGTCCGGTTGCGCTGACAATTTTCCGATGCCCAGGTTTTCCACCAGTCGCAGTCTGTGGTTGATGATGACCTTCTTGACGTAGTGGAAGAAGTGTCTAAAGAGGTGTCCGCACGATGAGGAGACACGGTTGTCAGACAGTGGGGAAGTTGTTGTCAGGGCAGGAAGTCCGAGGGGGAGCAGACTGAGGGATCGGAGGATGATGTGAGGTGACAGACCCAGAGCTAGGTTGATAGGCCGGGTGAACACAGTGCTTCTGAGACAGAGGAGAGTCCTCGACCAGACTGTGGAAGAGGCAGTGGTGGGGGCCAGACGGAGAGGCAGCCAGAGCTGGTGCATCAGCGCCAAATGTGTCAACTAGTGAAGCTCCCGGGCGAGGGCTCTTGCGGCGAGGGCAGATTTTCAGAAGTCTGGAGGTTCTTTAAGGAAACACCGATGACCGACGGACTGTGGTGTGCAACATTTGCCAAACCAGGCTCAGCAGGGGTTCCACCACTACTAGCTTAACTACCACCAGTTATGCGCGCATATGAATGGCTAAACACCCCACTCAGTGGCAACAAGCCCGTTCACCTCCGGCCGTGCACACCACTTCTCCTTCCCTGTGTCAGCGATAGTCAGCCCCTGCCAGGACCCTGCCCAAAAACCCCATCGTCGCCTCCACGATCCTCCACGCATCCACCAGCGTTCAGCTCTCCATCCCCCAGACGCTGGAGCGGAAACCAAATATAGTGCAACCCACCCCACGCCCAAGCCCTTAATGTCCACATCTCCAGATGCTTAGCCTGGAGATGCTCCTTATAGGCTAGTAGAGACCGAGGCCTTTCGCAACCCTCATGCGGCGGCCGCCCCTCGTATTCGGTCCCCAGCCGCCACTACTTTTCCCGATGTGCCGTCCAAGCCCTGCACCAGCACTTGTCAGACAAAATCATCCGTGCCCTGACCAACGCCGTTTTGACAAGGTCCACCTGACCACGGACACGTACGAGTGCTGCCGCAGGGCCACTATATATCGCTGACGGCACTTGGGTAACTTGGGGAGCTGGGACCGAGTCTGACCCTGGCGCTGGTCAATACTGCCGACGCCGAGGATTGCGGGCCTACTCGGTCCAGGTGTTTCAGGCCTACTATGCCTCCTCCTCCTCCACCCCCCCTCCTCCACCTCCTCCTCCTCCGAATTACCATCCGTGGGCATGGCCCATCAGTTAGCTCTAGGCACAGCAGCAGTGCCGTCGCTAAGCGACCAGCAGGCGGTGCTCAAACTGCTGAGCCTAGGCGATAAAAGGCACACCACCCAAAAGCTATTACAGGGCATCACGCGCGACTGTCTGTGGCTGGCACCGCTGAACCTGAAGCCAGGCATGGTTTGTGGTGACAACGGCCGTAACCTGGTGGCGCTCTGCAACTCGGCAGACTGACACATGTGCCATGCCTGGCCCATGTTGTTAATCTGATAGTTCAGCGTTTCCTCAAGACATACCCAATCTGTCTGATTTGCTCACGAAGGTGCGCGCATCTATGCGCATTTCAGGAAGTCCAGCACAGATGCTGCCACTCTCAGGGCAGCGCAGCGCCGCCTCCAACTGCCCTCTCACCGACTGTTGTGCGACGTGCCCACGAGGTGGAATTCAACACTACCGGTTATCCAGAGTTTTCCAGCAGCGCCGCATTGTAGACTGCCAGATGTCAACTTCCACCAGAACTGGTAGTCATTCAGTCAGCTTCCTCAAGTCTACAATGAGGAGTGGACGTGGATGTCTGATATCTGTCAGGTGCTGAGTAACTTTGAGGAGTCACACAGATGTCAGTGGCGATGCCGCCATCATCAGCCTCACCATCCCCTGCTTGGCCTGTTGAAAAACTCTCTGATCAGCATGAAGTCGGAAGCTTTGCGCTCGTCACAAGAGACGGGGGAAGAAGATTCCCTTGTTAATAGCCAAAGCAACCCTTAGGTCTTTTCTCAGCGCATTCGAGGAGGTGGAGGTGGAGGAGGATGAGGAGGAAGAGGGGAGAATGTTGCGAGCACAGAGAACCATTTTAGTCCTTCACTTTCAGGCGTGTCGATGGAGGCGAGGGAAAGTTGGAGATTGAGGAGGAGAAATGGACAGTCAGGCCAGTAGGGGAGTGAATTCTTACGCGTTGTTACTCTGGCGCATATGCAGATTTCTGCTAGGCTGCCTATCCCGTGACCCTCGTGTTCAAAAATTTATTCCAGCACCGATTACTGGGTGTTCACTCTCCTGGACCCACGGTACAAGCAAAATCTTTCCACTCTCATCCCTGAGGAAAGGAGTGTGAGAATGCATGAATACAGCAGGCCCTGGTTCACAAGCTGAAACAGTATTTCCCTTCTGACAGCGCTAGCGGCAGAGTGCGTAGTTCTGGGGACAAGTAGCGAGGGAGAGTAGGTGAGCAGGCAGCTTGTCCAGCACTGGCAAGGTGTACGCTTTACAGGCTTTTGCCAGCTTATGTCACCCCAGCAAGACACTGTCACCTGTCCCCAGTCTCGGCAGAGTAGGGCTGATCTTACAGAAAGATGGTGAGGGAGTACGTAGCTGACCATACCATCGCCCTAAATGATCACACAGCTCCCTACAACTACTGGGTTTCAAAGCGGACATGTGCACGAACTGGCGCTGTACGCCTTGGGAGTTCTTGCCTGCCCTGCCGCTAGCGTCTTGTCCCGAGCGGTTTTTTTCAGTGCGCTGTGGCATCATCACCGATAAGCGTACACGCCTGTCGATGACAGCGTGACAGGCTGACGCTTATTAAGATGAAATAAGCCGGTTTCTCATAATTCCAATCTCCACCAGGTGAAGGAAGCTCAACCTGAATAATTTATCCACTCCTCCTCCTCCTCATTTCCTCCTTCTCCTCCTCTTTGTATAGTAAAGCAGAGGAAACGGCTATTTTTTGACAGGGCCCACTGGCTCTAGCTATAGTACTTTATGCATTTAATTTTTCTGGAGGGCCACCTACCCGGTCCTCTGTTTTAAACATTTTTGGGAGTGCCACATACAGGCACTCAATCTATTCAATTTTTCTGGAGGGCCACCTACCCGTCCTCTGTTTTAACAATTTTGGGAGTGCCCAATACAGGCACTCAATCTATCATTTTTCTGGAGGGCCCTACCTGCTCCTCTGGTTTGAAAACTTTTTTGGACTGCACATACAGACACTAAATCTATTCCATTTTACTGGAGGGCCACCTACCTGCTCCTCTGGTTTGAAAACTTTTTTGGACTGCCACATACAGGCACTATCCAAATTAAATTGTCTCCATAGCAGCCTCCACACGTTGTCTCATGCTACCTCCAAAAGTCGCCATATAGCGCCTCCATACATCGTCCCCTTATCAAACGAGGTGTGTCAGGCGAATTTGGGTTGTTTTTCATGGATTCCACTCAAAGTTGTTAACTTTGTCGCCACCCTGCTGTTTATCCACAAAATATACTGGCAAACTTTATCATTTACCAATATTATTTCAGCGCTTCTTGCGCATCTGTTTACATTCCCCTCACCCGGCATACCTAAACTTATAAGACGCTACTACACTTGATCTTATACAAAGGTTCTTGAAGTGCTGTTTGGGGAGTAGCCTAGAGACAGGGGCTTGGATTGGCGAAAGCTCGCCTGGCAGCGGAGCGCCAGCTCCATGCCAATCCAACTAACATAGTTTAACTGCAGCACCTTTAATCTACTACTAGTTCACTGCCTCCATACATGGTCCCCTTATCAAACGAGCTGTGTCAGGCAGAATTTTGGGTTGTTTTCATGGCTTCCATGTTAACTTGAAGCCTGAGTCCATTTAGGGTATGTCGCCATGACACTCTCTAGCCTGCTGCCGCTGCCTCTGCATGCCGTCCCCTATAGTGTCAGGGTCAATTATTGGATGTTTTAGATGCTATCTAGCTTCATTCTGTCACTCTGTCATGGCCATGCTGTTGCCCATAATTTTGCATAATGGTGCGATTAAGCAGCCCAGAGGCATCCATGCATCTGCCCCTGCTGTTTCCTGTCTATTTCCGTGGTGTTTTCCTCCTTTTCTGAGGTCCCAGGTGTGGCCAAGCTTCCTGTGCAGAGCCTTGGTCCCCTTGAAAAATGCTCGAGTCTCCATTGACTTCAATGGGGCTCGTTATTCGAGACGAGCACTCGAGCATCGGGAAAAGTTCGTCTCGAATAACGAGTACCCGAGCATTTTAGTGCTCGCTCAACTCTAATAATTTCTCATAAATGTTGCCATGTTGTCCCTTAGAAACGAGATGACTTCCTCGGATACGGCCACCTCTGCTGCAGTGAGTGCACAAAGAAACAAAAGGTTTTTGTATATGCAATGTCCGGGAGTTACTGCAGGTCCTACAGCTGTCCTGTGGTAATGATTGCTGAAGCCAGGAGGTCAGGCAGGGGTCAATAGCGTATGTATGGCCACTGCTGCCTAAATGTGAGGTGGTCGTATCCGAGGAAGCCATCTGGTTTCTAAGGGACCATATGGCTACATTTATGAGAAATTATCTTCACACAGGAACATTTTTTTAATAACATCCAATTGAAGAAATGTTTTCATATGGTAAATTAATTAAATTAAATGTAAATGCCCAGATGGGAAAACCCCTTTAACTAGTGCACATTGTTTATGTGTGCTCTTTTACATTGCTTCATGTTCAATGATACGAAAAGGTTGATACAAAAGAGGTTGTTCAGTTTAAGCAATTAAAGAGAACCCGTCAGGCAAAATAACCCCCTAAACTAAATATATTTTCATAAACTGCTATTAGAAAGCATTGCCTCTATCCCTTCATTGTCCCTCTACATGCCTGTAAACCTAAGGATGAGTCCTAGAGCTGTATGCAAATGACCTGTGAAATGTCCATGAGTCATTAGCATATTCAGCAGTCCAGCTTATTCATGAGTGGGCAGGCCACCCACCCCCAGTGCTTGACTGACTAATGCCTTTAAATGATGTGAGGTATAATGGTGTAGGGCTCCTCCATGTGCTTCCTGGTGCTGGCACCCCCTGCAGCCTGTGCGTATGAGATACTACTTACACATGACTGACACTTGTATAGAGGAGGTAGAATGGTGTATGGCTCCCCATGTGCTCCTGTGCTGGCCCCCCTGCAAGCCTGTGTGTGTATAGATACTACTATCACATGACTGACAGCCTGTATAATGATGTGAGGTAATATGGTGTAATGGCTCCTCCATGTGCTTCCTTGTGCTGGCGCCCCCTGCAGCCTGTTGTGTATGAGATACTACTATACACATGACTGACAGCCTGGATAATGATCTGGTTATGTGTGTAAGGCTCCTCCATGTGCTTCCGGTGCTGTCACCCCCTGCGCCTGTGTGTTATAGATACTACTATACACATGACTGACAGCTTGTATAGATGGGAGGTATAATGGGTGTAATGGCTCCTCCATGTGCTTCCGGTGCTGGCGCCCCCTGTCAGCCTGTGTGTGTATGAGATACACTATACACATGACTGACAGCCTGTATAATGATGTGAGGTATAATGGTGTAATGCTCCTCCATGTGCTTCCTGGTGCTGGCGCCCCCTGCGACCTGTGTGGTATGAGATACTCCTATACACATGACTGACACCTGGATAATATCTGAGGTATAATGGTGTAATGGCTCCTCCAGTGTGCTGTGTGCTGGCAACCCCCCTGCAGCCTGTGTGTATGAGATACTCCTATACACATGACTGACAGCCGTATAATGAGGGTAGGTAAACGTTGTAATGACTTCTCCATGTGCTTCCTGGTGCTGCTCCCCTGCAGCCTGGTGTGTAGAGGAGATACAACAGCTCCAGGCAGCCATGTATAGCACAGCATGTCAGTACTTGTGAAGCTGAGTCTGTGTCTCACACAATTGTATTAGGAGAGGCTGTCACCAGATAAAGCACAGACACTAGCATGCTTTAGTATACATTACACACGACAGGATCAGGTGGAGGAGAGGGGAGGGTAACGGGTGACATCACTGCCTTTGACCATGTGACTAGCCTCATTTACATAATAAATAAAAGATGATTTTAATATGTTTAATGTATGAAATAACTAGATAAAGGCTGGATGGATCCTTGTGAGCTGCTCCACAGGTAGTGGTGACGGGCCTAGTGGACAGATGACCTGATGAGAGGTGTCCTTTAACCCCTTACGATTGGCCTTTTTTTTGTTTTTCATTCCATTTTTTCACTCCCAACTTCAAAAATCTATACTTTTTTATTTTTCCACATAAGAGCGTGTTTAGGCTATTTTCTGCGTAACAAATTGCACTTCATAGTGACAGTATTAATATTCCTGGCGTGTACTGGAACGGAAAAAATTCCATGCAGTGAAAGTGGTGAAAAACCACATTTTTGACGTTTTCTTGTGGGCTTGGATTTTACAGCTTTCATTCTGCGTACCAAATGACATGTCTACTTTATTCTTTGGGTCGGTACAACTGGATACCAATTTGTATAGGTTTTATAATGTGTCTTCATACATTTAAAAAAATTAAACCTCCTGTACAAAATATTTTTTTTTTATTTTGCATCTTCTGGGGCCAATAACTTTTCATACTTTGGTGTACGGAGCTGTGGATAGTGTCATTTTTTGCGAATTTTAATGGCATTTTCATTCCTATATTTTTGGGACTGTGCGACCTTTTGATCACTTTTATAAATTTTTTTATATTTTTCAAAATGGCAAAAAATGCCATTTTCGACTTTGGACGCTATTTTCCGTTACGGGGTTAAACGTAGTGAAAAAACATTATCATATTTTGATAGATCGGCATTTTCGGACCAGCGATACCTAATGTGTTTATGATTTGTACTGTTTATTATTTTTTATATCAGTTCTAGGAAAGGGGTGTGATTTGAATTTTTAGGTTTTTTTTATTATAATTTTTTTTTTAAACTTTTTTTTATTTTTACTTTACTTTTTTCAACTCCCTAATGTACGCTAACCCTAGGTAGTCTGATCGATCCTATCATATACTGCCATACTACAGTATGGCAGTATATGTGGATTTTACTCCCCATGCATTACAATGTGCAATTAGCACATTGTAATGCATGGGTTAAAACGAAGTAGCCTCGGGTATTCGGAACACCCGAGGTTACCATGGCGACGGATCGCCGCTCCCCGTGACGTCATCGGGGAGCAGCGATCCACAACAAGATGGCGGCGCCCATGCAGCGCCATCTCTTTGAAGCCGCCGGCAGCAATATGCAGCAAACACTTACCGGCTATGGCGAGGGCTCGGCCCGCGAGCCCTCTCCATGCACCGGGACCCGGCGCGTCGGGAAGGGGTTACATTTTATTGTTTATATAATGTAAAGTTATGCATATACCTTCTCTATCACTTCCTCTTGGTTTTCTAGATCTCTGCTTGCTGTCATTCTATAGGAGTCTAAATTGGATACAAACTGGTCTCTGGTCATGTGATGTCACACAAATACACGGGTCATTAGAATCACTGGGGGAAATTTGTTAGAAGTGCCTAAGAACATAAGTGTCCTAGTTGCTTATGACAACCAACCAGAGCTCAGCTTTTATTTTCTCACTGCTGCTTATAAAATCAAAGCTGAGCTCTGATTGGTTGTCATAAGCAACTAGAACAGTTCTGCTCTTGGGCACCTATAACAGTTCTAACTCAGACTTTTCTGTTGTATCTCCCCACTGAGGCTATGTGCACACGACCATGTGTCTCCCAGGGCCGTAACGAAGTAGAAGTGGGGGGCAAGCGCTCCTCACCCCTCCCCTCTCCATAGAAAGCCAAGCGACCACAAATCTGGCCAAATATAGGACATGTCCTCTATTCTGCTGTACGGCCACCTGGCTTCATCACAATACAGTGAGACACTGTTTGCTCACCGCACTGTGACTACGAGCCGTGGACCTCTGTGGGGCCTGTGATCTGGTCACAGATTGTACCCGTAATTTGGAAGTAATTAATCTATTGAACCACATATAGAGACCTGGAGCATAAGGGTATACAGGCAGTCCCCGGGTTACATACAAGATAGGTTCTGTAGGTTTGTTCTTAAGTTGAGATTGTATGTAAGTCGGAACTGTATACTTTAATATTGTAACCCCAGTCAAAATTTTTTTGGTCTCTGTGACAATTGGATTTTAAAAATGTTGGTTTGTCATAAGAACCAAGATTAACAATAAATCTTCATTACAGGCAACATTGATAACTGTTAAAGCTGGTTATTGTAGCCTACGACTAAAGTACAGTAAATTACCAAAATCCAGAGGTCCGTTTGTAACTAGGGGTCGTATGTAAGTCAGGTGTTCTTAAGTAGGGGACCGCCTGTATACATATGTGGCTGTTTTGTTACCAACATTTCTGAAAGTGAAAATCCGTCCCATTCATCCGAATGAAATTGTTGTGATGGTGAACTCCTGGAAGTCTGCAAGTTTCATGTAGAAATTTACAGTGTGTTACTGTTCAGAGAGGCAGATTAGGTTGTAAAATCAGTTTCTTACCATGAAACAAAAAAAATAGCTCTTCCTTGAAATGTCAAAGAAATGTGACTTAATGCATAAGTAAAGCTGAGATGAGATAAAAACTGCAGAAAAACTTTCCAGAATTCTTATTTTCCTTATTATTTAATTTTATTGGCAATGTCTTCTTTTATTATGCAATACGTTGGGTACACATAGATTTGATATACTGGGGTTTTACAATGTAATTTTAATAATATCATTGTGTGAATGTAAATAGACACACAAATACATTTATATTTTCAAGATTAAAGTACTTGGGAAATTTCAGATCACACTGATTTCTCATCAATAGCCTATTCTAAGGATATTTAAAGGTCTAGAAAAACATTCAAGCTATAAAAAACTACACCTACAAAATATCTTCTTGAAAATAGAGAATCGAAAATCAATAAATGGTAAATGAACAGATATTCAAATGTGCACCTTGATTCCCCCTATGTATATGGGTGAATACACAAATATATACAGTTGGGACCAGACATTTATGTACAGCATATAAAAAGACACGTATGATGTTTTTCAGCCAGCATCTTCATTTGTTCTTGGGTTACACACTTCAGACCAAAACAGATTAATCTCTGGGATAGAAAACCTGTCTCCTTCATTAATGGTATGATGAGTGGACATTCCCTTCTTATTTGTACTTGCATATAATTGTTTGTACAGATGAACTTTCAGATTTATGGAAATTGCACCCAAGGATAAAGCAGACTTGTTCAAGTCCACAATTCTCTTCCTGATATTTTGTCCCTTTTGTTCAATAGTAAACATCATGTTTCAGGGTCTCATTAACCTTGCATACTTATACATAATATACATACACATATAGGTCAATGTATTATGTTTATGCCAGTTTTCTGATCAATTCTGATCAGAAAATCAATTTCTGGCCCTTTAATGCTATGCGCACCACTGGGTGTGGTGGTGAACAAGCCTATAACCAGCAACTCTAGAATGTGAGAGTACTTTAAGAATTAATAAGGGTTTGGAACCTCTTAATATTTCTGACTTGTTATGTGATTATTAAGACTGACCTTTAAGACTAAGATTAAGATTAAGACTAAGCCGTAAAGGAAATCTACCATCTGGAATCTACTTTTCTTAGTAGATCCAGAGGTAGATTTCCGATATTTGCCTTATCCCTGTACAAGCTTTATAATTTACTGGAGTAACCTTAACCCCGAGAGCTCACTGAAGCTACTCTATTCCCTGAGCAACATCTGCAAGTAATTTGCATATAAATATAAGTAAGTTTATGAACCTATAGGGCACCTTACCAAAATAAATCTACTAAGAAAAGTTATTTTCAGACTGTTGATTTCCTATAATATTAAAGGAAATGGTAAATTAAGAAATAGTAAATTTAAATCCATTGTTTTAATACATTTTTTACATTTATGTACCATATTTATTGTTGTATTTGTAGGAAGGGTTTTTAATTTATCAATTAAAGTAAATAGGTTGCTCCTGGTCATAGTCATCTGACAAAGAACTCAAATGTACATGGTAACTGAATTAATATTGAAAGTATTTCATACTTCTAAAAAAACCCCTTTGATTAATAAGTATTTTAGTGTATACACACATAACTGATCTGTATATGACTTGTAATCCTTATTTTGTAGCCGTTTGTTGCAAGGTGTCAGCTGACATGTGCACCTGTGTGACCATGGTCAGGTCTCTGTCCAGTGACGGAATTGATACAGAAAGTATATTGGAAAATTGTATAACATTTTATAATATAATTATATGATAAAAATGATATAATTTTATAATATAATTATATTATAATTTAATAATGAACCTTAAAACGTGCTCTTATAACCCATCTCATTAGGAAAGCCAATCACATTATTTAACTGCATGAAACTCTCCACCCCTCCTACTGTCCAGACCTGATCTCCCAGACAGTGTAGGAGATGTGGACTGCAGCACCTGCCTGGCCCAGCCTCCCTCTAAGGCTACATTCACACTGATGTATGGAGGACGTATATACGGCCGACGTTTATACGGCCGATATACGTCCTCCATAGACGTCAATGGGCGCACGGCGCCCTACGGGAGCGGTACGGTGCAGCACACGTGCGGCACCATACCGCTCCTTACCCGGAAAAAGATAGGACCTGTCCTATCTTTCTCCGTAGTACGGCGCCGTGCGCCATTACTTCCTATGGGGAGGGGCGGGGGTGAGCTGCGCTCACCTCCTCCTCCTCTCCCCGTACACTGCCCTTGCCCGGTACGGTACGGGCGGGCAACGGCAGTGTGAATATAGCCTAATACTGTAAATACTTGCGTGTAAGCCGAGGCACCTAATTTTACCACTAACAAAAAAAATGTGAAAAGTTATTAACTTGAGTATAAGCCCTAGGGTAGGAATTGCGGCTGCTACTCTTATAAAATGTCCAGAAGCCACACCTCATTAATAAAATGTCCACAGCAGAGCCCCCCTTTAATGAAATGTCAGTAGCAGAGCTCCCCTGTCACATCTGCGCCTGCTGTCTCCTATGTCGGTGCTGGTAGGATTAGGAGACACTGAGTTTCGCCATCCTGCAGTTTGAACTAGGTTCTATGTCTGTCTGACCTGATGTCTGCCACACTCTGATTCTGTCTTCCCCCTGTGGCTGGGCCTAGTTCCCTATAAGTGTCCAGTTCAGCCTTGACTCCTTGCTCATCAAACTGCTTGCTGTGTTCACTAGATCTTCTCTTGTATTCTCTGATTTCTGGTTTCTGATTTCTTGCCTGTGTATTGACTATTCTATTTGGATTGTGATTTGGTAATTGTTATTCCCCGCTGTTGCCTACTCGGATTGTATACCTTGCCTTATTGTGTTTGTTTGTCTGTATTGTTACGTGTTCACACCTTAACCAGGAAGGGAACGTTGGCCTCCGTTTAGGGGGTATGCAATAAGTAGGTAGGGACAGATTTGGGGTCTCAGTGCCAGGGCTCACTGTCTTTGTTTGTGTCTGCCATTACATCCCCTTTAATAAAATGTCCACAGCAGAGGCCCCCTCTAATTTAATGTCGACAGTAAAGCCCCCTTTAATGAAATGTCCACAGCAGATGCTCCCTTTATTAATATGTCAACAGCAGATGGCCCCCTTTAATAAAATTTCCACTCAGATGCCCCCTCTAATAAAATATCCACAGCAGATGCCCCATTTAGATAAATGTCCACAGCAGATGCCCCTCTTTACATAAATGACCACAGTAGAGATTACCTCCCCCCCCAATAAAGAAATGTCCACAGCATGGACCCTCTATACTCACCTTCGGCTTCTTCTCTGTGACTCTGTCTTCTCCTCTTCGTGTCTGCCCAGCGCATACACTATGATGTCACACGTCTTCGACGTATGATGTAAATATTGCTTCTCTGCTGCACTGGATATATCAGGAACCTCCGGCCTTCTGATATATCTGGTGGCTGGCTGCTCTGACATATGTCTGGTGTAGAATTGCACTATAACCTTTGCTTGAACAGGTGCAGTTTAAAGCTAGTGTGCAAACCATGCCGCGGCCAACCCCGGCTCTCTTTATGGCCACTTGGAGTGGATTTAACGTGAGTTGGAAAATAATCACAATTTCTGACCGTTCACAAGAAATAATTTTTATGACATAAAAGATAACAAGATAAATCCCCCCCTTAAAAATACATGTGCTTCTGAATAAATTATTTTAGTAATAATTTCAGTAATTCAATTCATAAAATGAAAGTGCTATAGAGTGAACTTTTTCAAGTGTTTATTTATGTTTTGGCTTACAGTCAAGGAAAACCAAAATGTCATTATCTCAGAAATTATAATAATTAGAATAATTAACCCAAAACACCTGCAAAGGCTTCCTAAGTGTTTTAACAGGTCCCTTTAAAAATCATGGGGAAGACTTCTGACTTGACAGATGTCCAGAAGGCACAGGTTGTAGACATACTTCACAGGGAGGGTAAGCCATAAAAGGTCATAGCTAAAGAAGCTGTCTGCTCACAGAGTGCTGTATCAAAGCATATTAATTGAAAGTTGAGTGGAAGGAAAAAGTGTGGTAGAAAAAGCACAAACAGCCAGGATAAGGGCAGGCTTGATAGGAATGTTAAGAAAAGGATATCCAAATATTATCAGGAGATTCACAAGCAATGGATTACTGCTGGAGTCAGTGCTTCAAGAGCCACCACACATGGCTGTATCCAGGACATGGGCTTCAAGTGTCACATTCCATATGTCAAGCCACCCCTGGGCGATAGACAATGCCAGAAGCGTCTTACCTGGGCCAAGTAGAAAAAGAACTGGACTGTTGCTTAGGTGTCCAAGGTGTTGTTTTCAAGTTGAAGTAAATTTAGTATTTAATTTGGAAATTAAGGTCCCAGAATGTGGAGAAAGATTGGAGATGCACAATTCAAGCTGATTGAGGTCTAGTGTGAAGTTTCCACAATCAGTGATGGCTTTGGGAGCCATGTCATCTGCTGGTGAAGGTCCACTGTGTTTTATCAAGACCATTTCCGTCCACCAGGAAATGTTAGAGCACTTCATGCTTCCTTCTACTGACAAGTTTTTTGGAGATGGAATTTTCATTTTCCTGTAGGACTTGGCACCTGTCCGCATTGCCAAAAGCAGCGATACCTAGTTAAATAACCACAGTATTACCTTACAGGCGGTCCCCTACTTAAGAACACCCGACTTACAGACGTCCCCTAGTTACAAACGGACCTCTGGATGTTGGTAATTTACTGTACTTTAGCCCTTCTCTACAATATACAGCCATAACAGTTATAAAAGATGTCTGTAATTAAGCTTTATTGTTAATCCTGGTTCTGAGGACAACCCAACATTTTTAAAATCCAATTGTCACAGAGACCAAAAAAATTTTGCCTGGGGCTACAAATATAAAGTATACAGTTCTGACTTACATACAAATTCAACTTAAGAACAAACCTACAGAACTTATCTAGTATATAACCCGGAGACTGCCTGTACTTGATTGGCCAGCAAACTCACCTAAGCTTAACTCCATAGATAATTTATCTTTGTTTCAATGTAGAATAGAGGAAGATGAGAGACACCAGACCCAGCAATGCAGACGAGCTGAAGGCTGCTATCACACAACCTGGGCTTCCATAACACCTCTGCAGCACCATCAGCCGCATCAATGCAGTCATACATACAAAAGGAGCCCAACCAAGTATTGAGGGCATTTACTGTACATACTTTCTATTTGGCCAACATGTGTGTTACATTTTTTTTACAGTTGGTCTTATATAATATTCTAATTTTCCGAGATGATGACGTTTGGGTTTTCCTTAATTGTAAAACATAATTATCTACATTAACAAAAATAAACACTTGATAAAGTTCGCTCTGTTTGTAATGACTCTATATAATGTATGAATTTCACTTTTTGAATTGAATTGTTGAATATTGCAGATATTGTAATGTATTGAGAAGCACTTGGATGTAATGTAATCAATACAGGGTATAGAGAGCACGTATAGATTTCTTTTTTCTACTCTTTACAACATGATCTGGCTTAACCTACTATTCCAATCTGACAGATATTATTCTCTATTCTACATTGAAACAAATATCCAAAGATTAAAACATGAACAAATAGAAATAAAATACACTAATGCCCTGAGCTATAGTCCCTGACTTCCATAAAGAAAAGTCTCCATCTATTATGTGTGTCTGAAGGGCAGGGGACCTCTGTGTCTTTAGCTGTTTTCGTTTTACTATTTATTCACCTTAATGGAATGATGTGTATGAAATTACATCTTAAATGCATGTGTTTTTTTGTGGGATAACCTTATCCAGGTATTTGTCTATGCAGCATAGCACCTCAATGGGGCTCATTTACTTACCCAGTCCATTCGTGATCCCGCGGCATGTTGTCCGACGTTGATTCGGAGCTTGCTGGAATACACTAAGGTCGTGCGCCCGATATCCACTAGATGTCGCTGCTGTGCTGAAGTCCGCCGGAGTTCACCTTCTTCGTCCCAGTGTATGTGAGTGCTATTCTTGCGACACCAATTTTTTAAAAAATTCTGTGGTTTTTCCGGCGTGAAAGCCGGCACCGATGCGCCACAATCCAATTGCGTGTGCCAAAATCCCGGGGCAATTCGGCGCACATCGGAAATATTCGAGAAACCCGACGAAAATGCGCGATTCGGACCCTTAGTAAATGAGCTCCAGTGTGTTGTTTCAGGGATCAGTATGCTCTTGACTAAGAGGGTTGACTGTTAACTATTGCATTTGATCCTGTCATCTTTTCGTTGAATGGGAAGATACTTATAGAACACACAATAAATGTATTAAAGGGGTGTTCCCATTTCAGCAAATAGATGTTATTGTCTATATAATGAAAAGTTATACCATTTTTCATTATACTCTCTGTATCAATTCTTCACAGTTTTCTAGATCTCTGCTTGCGGTCTATAAAAAGCTCCTATGTTTAGTTGCAGTGGACAGAAATCTGACCATGGTCACACACATGCACGGCTCGTTATATCACACAGCTCCGATTACTCTCTGTGATTCTATCAAGCTGTGCAAAATATAACATTAATTTGCTGAAATGAGAATACCCTCCTGTATGCCTGATCTATTAGAGGATATCCATCACTCAAGTTACTGCCCTCAATGTTACTTGTAAATGCTTATTACTGCGGCTTACTGTTGACATGACTGTGTTTTCTGGTTATTTTTTAACCGTAATTTCAGCGGCACTATTACTTTGAGTGATGCATTTGGCCATGACTGGCCGGGCCCCCAAATATAAAGCCGATTGTATTCCTGCCTGTCTTTGTGGCCCAGGTAGTGTTCATCTATTGCCATCAGATGTGTGAATGCTGCTCACAAACGACGGATCACGATCCCTTCTATGCGGCCCAGACATGTTCTTATGCATGCGGCCTTACTCCATAAATGAGCTCTGTTTGGAAAGCTGATACTCGAGTGCTACTCTTTGGAATCAAACTATGACCCTTTACAAGACCTTTGAGTAACATATGGATTGTATTTTGGTGGATTTTTATTCAATTGGGTTGTTGCTAAATTTTGTTGTTAGTTGTAAATTGCAAAAGCTGTTTACATACCTTTGAGTTAGGGCATCATTGATAAAATTAGTGACAAAGGGGACCTGATAAAATTTAAAAAATCTGTTCAGATCCAGGAACCCAACCCCCCATTTGTAACACCTGTGATCAGCACTTGCACGGATTGCTGTTAGAACGCTATCATAGTCGCCAGTGGAAACTAAATGACTATGGCCCTGCGTGCGCTAGCATTTTGGGGAGGGTTGTAGCTCCCGATGATGTCCTTCCTAAATGACAGTGTCCTGCGCATGGCCAACGGCCAGGGGGAAGGTTGAGCTGAACACAGACCCAAACTTCTTATGAAGTTCAGGGTCGGGACCCAGGGATCAGAACCCACAAAGTCTGGTACCAACATGAAATTGCAGTTCAGGTCCACTAAGCACTAATTAAAATCTTATATTCCAAGGATTTGGGAACAATAAACTTATAATATAAAAGCTAAAAAGTATTTTGCAGGCTGTGTTAAGAACGTCATATTTACCTGCAGACTATTTACAGCAAACATCAGCCCAATTTATCCCTATTTACCTAAACTGCAGAAAAAAAAAGTATTTCAGAACATTCAAGGTCAGAAAGAAACAAGAAAACTAAAACTGCAACGGAAAAATATGAGAATCAATCATACGGTACTTGTTATTCTGGCACAAATGTTCTCATTTGTTTTCTTCTCATAGATCCAGCAGGGTATCTAAAGTCGGAAGAGAATTCTGGATCAGAAACAGGCGATGAGGCACAGTTGACAATTCGAGGACGACAGCATGAAAACCACTATAGAAGCAAAGGTATTAGTTTATGTGCGAGTGAGACTGGTTTACTAATATCGTAAAACTGGACTGAAGGTTTTGCAATTTATTTTTATTATTATATCTGCAAACAACCACCCAGAATGTAAGCCGTGGCCTACAAACCAAACCATGGAGACCCATCATAGCTGCATCGGCAATGTAGGTCGAGCACACGTTTAGGATGAAATGTAGGACCCTGTAATACTGCGGCTCTAAACTATGCATAAGGCTTCATGCACACAGGAGAGCTGTTTACACCGAGCTCCATGGAGCATGTCACTATTTTGTTTTGTTGGATTCATGCATAATTTAACAGGAAAAAAACTCACTGGGGTACATTCATTATTGCTTTTTTTGTCTAATTTATGGCACATTATACATTAGCTTTTCCAGTCTTGCACTTGTTTTGTTACATTTATGATCAATTTGCTCATTATTCTCATTGATTTCTACCATGTTGGAGTGTTTTTTTTTTCCTAATCTAAATTAGAGGTTGTGGCTGAGTGACTTTCACTCGTTGACATTTAGCAAGAGTCACATATTTGTGACAAATAAACTCTCAGTCTTAGGATAGAATATTTGATCTAATTTGTTGGGAATTTTTCATACTTTGGCGTATCGTGCACCAGTATATTATGTACAGTGGGAACGGAAAGAATTCAGACCCCTTTAAAGAAAACCTACCATTTGATTTGACGCATTATGAATAGAGATGAGCGAGTATACTCGTCCGAGCTTGATGCTCGTTCGAGTATTAAGGTACTCGAAACGGCTCGTTGCTCGGACGAGTATTTCCCCTGCTCGAGATCGAGCATTTAATTAAAAAAACACAGTGAAGAACAATGAAGAATAGAATAAAAACAGTGAACACAGTGAACACAGGATCATTTAAGTGAAAAACACAGTGAAAAACACAGTGAAGAATAGATTACAGATGTTCGGCACATCTGCTTACTTGTCGGGAGATACGCACGGAACGGTGCGAACAAAATACTATGTGAAGAACAATATATATGTGTGAAGAACACATTGCAGAACACGGTGAGCAGGACAGAGACAACGAGGAGCAGCACAGAGACACCGGGGAGCAGCACAGAGACACCGGGGAGCAGCACGGAGACATGGGGCAGCGGCAGCACGAAGACATGGGGCAGCGGCAGCACGAAGACATCAGGCAGCGGCACGGAGCGGCACGGAGACATCGGGGCACGGAGACATCGGGGCACGGAGACATCGGGGCACGGAGACAGCGGGGGCACGGAGAAATGGGGCACGGAGACATCGGGGGACGGAGACATCTGGGAACAGGAGACATGGGCACGGAGACATCGGGGCAAGGAGACATCGGGGCACGGAGAGACTCGGGGCACGGAGACTCGGGGCACGGAGACATCGGGGAGGAGAAGCGGGCAGGAGGACAGCGGGGCACGGAGACAGCGGGCACGGAGACATCGGGGCACGGAGACAGCGGGGCACCGGAGACAGCGGGGCACGGAGACAGCGGGGCACTGGAGGACAGCGGGGACACGGAGGAGAAATCGGGGCACGGGAGAGAGAGCGGGGCACGGAGACAGCGGGGCACGGAGAGGCATCGGGAGGAGACATCGGGGCACGGAGACATCGGGGAGCACGGAGAGAGCGGGGCACGGAGACATCGGGGCACGGGAGACAGCGGGGCACGGAGGGACAGCGGGGCACGGAGACAGCGGGGCACGGAGACAGCGGGGCACGGAGACAGCTGGGCACGGAGACAGCTGGGCACGGAGACAGCGGGGCACGGAGACAGCGGGGCACGGAGACAGCGTATCTCCCGACAAGTAAGCAGATGTGCCGAACATCTGCAATCTATTCTTCACTGTGTTTTTCACTTAAATGATCCTATTCTTCACTGTTCTTCACATCTGCTAACTTGTCGGGAGATAATATACGCGCGGAACAGTGAAGAATAGATTGCAGATGTTTACATACATCTGCTAACTTATCAGAAGACATTCTTTTTCAATTAATTAACACATTTTATTCCCGAACCATGGTCCCTTTGAAAAATGCTCGAGTCTCCCATTGACTTCAATGGGGCTCGATATTCGAGACGAGCACTCGAGCATCTGGAAAAGTTCGTCTCGAATAACGAGCACTCGAGCATTTTAGTGCTCGCTCATCTCTAATTATGAAGCAAACTTACCTTGAGAATGGTGAAGCTACACTGATGCAGGATCATATCTCAGGGTTAATCCCTGAGCTGAGTGGTTTTGCTGAAAAAAACAATAATAACATTAAGGACGTTGGGAAAGCTGGATCAGCATGGCTGCCAAGATAAACACATTAGACACGGAGCTTGTAATTACAAATGGAGGTTTGTCAAGCATGACTAAGCGTCACTAATCAACCTAGGCTGGATCACTCATGCACAGCAGCTTGGGGATGGTGCAGCAATTGATTATTCTGTCTGGCAGGCAGGGAGAAAAGTGATTGCATCATCATCTCCTGCAGAGAAAACTCTCCTGCTATGAGAAGCACAAAGCGCAGAAGCAAGCACTGCATCAGCCATAGAAGGGGCAGAGCTTCATTATCATAATGTTATATCTGTTTTATCAGCAAAACCACTCAGCACAGGGCTTAACCAATATATGACCCTGCATCAGTGTAGCTACAGCTTTCTCAAGGTATGTTTGCTTCATAATGCATCAAATCAAATGGTAGGTTTCCTTAAAATTTTTCACTCTTTGTTTCATTACAAACAATTAGTAATATCAAAAAAGTTCTTTTTTATGCTCATTATTGTGCACTCTGACTCCATCTTGCCAGAAAAAAACAGAAAGGTAGATATTTTTTCTAATTTATTAAACAAGAAAAACTGAAATATCACATGGTCATGAGAATTCAGGCCCTTTGCTTAGTATTTAGTAGAAGCAGTTTCTGGGCTAGTACAACCAAGAGTCTTCTTGTGTTTTTTCCCACCTGGATTTGGTGTCTCTTCCTAGCAGATCCTCTCCAGTTCCCTCAGGTTGGATGGAGAATGTTGGTGGAAGCCATTTTTAAGTCTCTCCAGAGATGCTCAGTTGGGTTTAGCTCAGGGCTCTGGCTGGACCAGTTAGGAATGGTCACAGGGTTTTTCTGAAGCCCCTGCTTTGTTATTTTAGCTGTGTGCTTAGGGTCATTGCCTTGTTGAAAGGTGAACCTTCGGCCCAGTCTGAGGTCCAGAGCCCTCTGGAAGGATTTTCATCCAGGATATCTCTGTACTTGGTCGCAATCATCTTTCCTTCAATTGACACCAGTTGTCCTGTCCCTGCCCCCTATAGCATGATGCTCCCACCCCATGTGTCACTGCTGGGATTGTATTTGGCAGGTGACGAGCAGTGCCTTGTTTCCTCCACACATACCGCTTAGAATTTACACCACAAAGTTAAATATTCATCTCATTAGACCAGAGAATATTATTTCTCATTGTCGAGCAGTCCTTCTTGTGTTTATTTGCAAACCTGATACAGGCTTTCATATGTGTTGTACTGAGGAGAGGCTTCCCTCAGCAAACTCTGCCTTAAAGCCGTAACTGGTGGAGGCCTGCAGTAATAATTACCTTGTGGAACTTTATCCTATATCTCTATTGCATCTCTGGCTCTGTTCTTTACCTCTCTCACCAAGACTCTTCTCCCACAATTGCTTAATTTGGCTGGATGGCCAGGCAGAGAAAGAGTTGTGGTCATCCCAAATGTCTTCCTTTTAAGGATTATGGCGTCCACTATACTATTAGTAAGCTTAAAGGGGTATTCTCGTCTGGGCATTCACATTCAGTTTGATAAATCTGCCATAAAAAACATTTCTTCAATTAGATGTTATTAAAAAAAATGTTCCTGTGTGAAGATAATTTCTCATAAATGTAGTCATTTTGTCCCTTACAAACAAGATAGCTTCCTCGGATGCGGCCACCACTGCCTGAGAGATTGCACAAATAAACAAAAAGGTTTTGTATATGAAGTGTCCAGGAGTTACTGCAGGTCCCACAGCCGTCATGTGGTAATGATCGCTGAATCCAGGAGGTCAGGCAGTACTTTATATCGCATGTCTGGCCACTGCTGCCAGAGTGTGAGGTGGTCGTGACCGGAAGCCATCTCGTTTCTAAGGGACAACATGGCTATGTTTATAGGAAATTCTCTTCACATAGGAACATTTTTTTTAAATAACATCCAATTGAAGAAATGTTTATATATGGAAGATTAGTGAAACTGAATGTGAATGCCCAGACGAGAATACCCCTTTAAGTGCTGCAGAAATTATTTCATAACCTCGGCCAGATCTGTGCTTTGCCACAATTGCGTCCTGAGCTCTTTGGGCAGTTCCTAAGATCTCATGATTCTTATGTTCTCTGACATGCACTATGAACTGTGAGGACTGATATAGGCAGATGATTACCTTTCCTAATCAAGTGCAATGAGTTTAATTAAACACTCCTGGACTCCAAAGAAGGTGTAGAACCATCTCAAGGAAGATCAGAAGGAAATGGACAGCATGTGGTGTGTCACAGTAAAAGGTCTAAATACTTATGAGCAGATGATTTCAGTTTTTCTTGTTTAGTAAATTAGCAAAAATATCTACATTCCTGTTTTTTTTATCTGTCATGATCAGGTGCAGAGTGTACATTAATGAGCAAAAACAGAACATTTTTGAGTGACAAATGTAAAGGGGTCGGTATACTTTCTGTACCCACTGTAAATCTTGCCCCTACTAATATATAAGAAGAGCGCTGTGGTGTCTAGCAATTCTAGAATTGTGCTATAACCTGCACATGATCCAGGGCTGGATCAATGTAGGTGGAGGCCCTGGGCCCACATTTTGTTAAGGGCCTCCAATGGATGTAGCCCAGACAGTGGTACACAATACTATTCTAGTTTATAGAATATCATTAATATTCTTAACTTTCTTTAACTTACATGTTAGCTTAGCTGCTGGCCTAGCTGGTGATGGTAGCCTAACTGTTGTTGCAGAGGCAGTGACACTAATACTAGCTACTAGTCCCCACACCAGTCCCATGCGTCGCTGCTCACAGATTAGGCCAAGTGATCTGTGAGGAAGTAAAGCTAACACTGATCGGCTAGCATTTTACAGTCAACCAGTTCAGCTCGCTAGTGTTAGGTACTAAGAAGGGGGGGATCAAGTTTTACTCTGCCTGCATCGCAGCTCTTGAAAAGCATGCTGCGTGCAGAATGCATTTGAGCAAGGGATGGCACACTCCCACTCACAGAATTAGTGAGTCACAGCAGTGAGATAACTGTCAGACATTGCTGGTGGAGGGCCCCTTATAAGTAAAGTGGTGGGGGCCCCGGAGTGCGTGCCTCTGGTGCCCTCAATATATTCTGACCCTGGCCTGGACTATGTTATGCTATAGCTAGTGTGCATATGCTGAACAGGAACACCTCCCACCTACTCTGTTGCCTGGAATAGTCCCCTTCACGCCTGGCATAGAGGTGGAGTGAAGAGCATTCCTGGCATAGAGGTGGTGTAAAGAGAAAGGAATTGGATGTTAATTTAGTCTCAAAGAAGTAAACTTTCAAAGATGAAAGTGAATGTGCTTCATTGTGTCTCTTTACAATAAAGCAAAGGAAAATAAGCCCCACACACTATAGGTGCTACTTTCCCTTTTACTCTGCAAGTTCCTTTAATGTGCAGTATAACTTCTGAGCCAATTTTTTCTCAACTTTGAAGAAAGACAAAGGATGCCAGGTTTTACGATCTTTCAAATTCCCCTTTTGCTGAGACATGAGAACAGAATTCTTTTAAAAGTTTGCCAGTAGGACGGCCATCTGTGTAAACCTGCGGCCAGACATACATTTTTTAATTCTTTATAAAATTCACCGTTATACTTGGACAGTCCAGTCTTAGGTCTTGATTTCTTGGGGAATTGATGCTTGTCCTCACAGTTTGTTCCATGATGAAGTCAGACTGTGTATCTTTAATACATTAAGTTATGGTTGGCCTTGCTCACAGCTTCACAAAATTAAAAATGAAAAATATCATCATTTATACAGTGGGGCATATTTATCAGGACTGCCGTGGCGCTGAGGCCCAGCAATAATCGCAAATGCTAGCTTATTGTAGCACTTGCGATTAATTGCCCCAATCCGCCACCTTCACGACAGTGGGGCGTGAAGGGGGTGGGTGGGGCAGGCCATATGGAGGGCGCGGCCGGCGAGGAGTGCGCTGGCGCAAGGTGTTACTGTCCCCATGCCGGTACATTCGCTGCAGCCTGTGATTTTTCATATGTGTTTATTTGTAGACCAGGCCCTGTCTGGCATGGAATAGATGCTGCGCGGCAGCCTGCCCGATGCATCAACAGGCGGAATCCTCTTGATGTATCCCGCTGCGAATATGCATGAGCGCCGGCGTATGATAAATGTCCCCCAGTGTTTCTATGTTCTTGCAACATTTTTGTGGTTGGGTTTCTAAAAGAAACTAGCTAAAAGAAATCTTTACAATATATGGTCAAAACAGGTGACAATGACCTTGCTCAACAGGTTTTATAATAGGGTCTAAATTTTATGAATCCACTTATAGCCTTTGTGTGGTTTGATATGTGTTCAGAAACATTTCTCATACAAAGGGCAGTTTCACACAGTCCATGATAAGCCTGTGACCAGTTCCATGTCACAATATAACCCGTTCAGTCACCAGTGGGGAACAAACTTTTACAGTTTTTCCTCCAGAATTATTAAAACAGCTGTGCAGCCCCTTTATCCCTCTTACAATTAATGAAAGGTTTTTTGAAAGTTTATAACTAGTGATGAGCTGACCTGTTAGAATTCAGGTTCGTCCAAATCCTGCCAGCACCAATTGCAGGTTTTAACTCTTTGATTGCCACTTCAAAGTCACCAGCAGCATTGAAAGGGCTGTGGCTAAAAGCACGTCACCATTTTGGGGAGGATAGTTGCTACTACCACCTGTGGAGGACATCTGACAATTGTGGTGGTGGTCGGGGGAGGTCATCCCTGCAGTTTGCACTGGATATACTTAGGAGTAAAGTGGTGGGGCCAAGGACCGTGCACCCCTGGAACCCTCCATATAATCTAGCCCTGGCCTGAACTATGCTAGGCTATAGCCAGTGTTTGCAGGCGTTGGCCAGAAACATCTCCCGCCAGCTTACTCCGTTGCCCAGAATGGTCCCCTTCAAGCCCCTCCATGGCGATGTGGTAAAATACACCTGATAAATCTCCCCCTATGTGTTTATGTCATGGCTTCCCACAATCACAGGAAATCGTTTCACTTTCAGCAATCTAAATTGATCCGATCTAATGACTTCATTAGTGGTAATGGGGGGGGGGGGGGTTATTCCTGCAGGTTGCACATACTAAAAGGTACCAGCCTCTTGGTGTCTCCGAGACCCGGCTGTGAGGCCCACTGTACAATTTAATTCCAGGCCTTACCTGATGTAGAATTGTGCTAAGACCAATTGCAGACTATACCTAGTGCTCTGTTGGTCCATGTCCACTTCACTTTTCTCTACGTTGAATTACTGTGTTGGTGGCGTGAAAGGGAAAACAGTCACAATTTCTGGATGTATGCTTGATAAATCCCCACATAATGGTTTGATGGCTGTATTCACATGCCTGGGCTTATGCAATGACCCAGAATAGCCACAATGGCCATGAATTGCAGTTGAGTTGGTTATAGATGACATGCATTTTTCATAGTGCACTATAGACTTCTCGTAGACTATAAGTGTTCTGTGAAATACGGACCATACTAGGACCACTTTATTATACCACCTGGCTTTATGGGTTGATCTGTTGTTTTATAATACCAGGTACTGTGTCTGGAGGTGGCCGTGAGTTACAGACAGCGAAGTCACCTCCATGGGTTTATGGAAAAAGCATAGGACAGCTGTATTCCGTGGTTTTCATGATAAGAGCTGCATAATCCTATCTTGTCCTTGTTTGGTAAAGAGCAGAATATCAGCTGCGATCTATCCGCAATAGTGAATGCTACAAGTCACACAACTGTTTTGCAGAATAAAATCGTTAGTGTTACAAAGGATAAGAACTTGGTGATCAATGAAACTCTACAGAATAAAATGTGGATATCTGGATAATAATACATAGAAAAAAATAATAATCTCAATTACATCCATTTAAACCAATTATAGCCACTAGACAATGATTCCTATTTATTACAAACCTATATTACAACTCTCTACCCCTATAACCTACATGTTCTGCTAGTGTCACAAATAAAGAAAAGGAGAATTATTCTCACCGTTAATTCGGTTTCCATTAGTCCACCATGACGGCCCCAACTGGAGGATGACCCTTGACCTCTGTAGGGACAGGAAGCAGAGAGGTTAAATACCCCACCCCGGCATCCGTACACCAGTGGCTACCAAATAACTACACCGGCCTTGGATGCAACCCATTTATTGTATGTTATTATTGCACATAGAACAAATAGGCAACTTAAACTTTTCAAAATACAGGGTGGGAAATATATATGGGCCGTCATGGTGGACTAATGGAAACCGAATCAGGATTTACTACTGATTGCATATGATCGTTTATGGGTGGGGCAGGGGCTCATTGGTGTGGCCTCACACCAATAAGCTGTTCATAACTGATCAATAGTCAATCCCCCCCCCCCCCTTTTTCTAGATGCAGCGCTGCATCTGGCTGTGGGCTGTGTGGCTCTAGACTTCAGTAAGATTTCGCTGTTATACTGGAAAACAGATGCAACTTATTTGGGAAGCCCAATAGAGCAGAATCTGTCAGCAGTGATTTATCTTTGCGTTAGATTAATGATGCATGCAAGTTTGCTGCAAACTTTGCAAAACGGTTGTAAAAAGGAGAATTATTCTCACCGTTAATTCGGTTTCCATTAGTCCACCATGACGGCCCCAACTGGAGGATGACCCTTGACCTCCCAGTGGCTACCAAATAACTACACCGGCCTTGGATGCAACCCATTTATTGTATGTTATTAATGCACACAGAACAAATAGGCAATTTAAACTTTTTCAAAATACAGGGTGGCCAATATATATGGGCCGTCATGGTGGACTAATGGAAACCGAATTAACGGTGAGAATAATTCTCCTTTTCCATAGCGTCCCCCCATGACGGCCCCAACTGGAGATGTACCAGATAAACAATTAGGGGGGGACAACAGCTTGTAAGACCTTCCTTCCGAAGGCTGGTCTCTAGCACTCTGAACATCTAGCCTATAGTGTTTGGCAAAAGTTAGGTGAGTAGACCAGGTAGCTGCTCTACATATGTCCTCTAGTGAGGCACCACGTTTCTCCGCTCAGGAGGCTGCCACTCCTCTGGCTGAGTGGGCCCTAATAGTCCCTGAAATGTCCAAGTTGTTGGCATCATAAGCTTCTTTGATGACAGTTCTGATCCACCTGGCGATGGATGCTTTTGAAGCTTTCCTGCCTTTGTTTTTTCCTTTAAATTGTAGGAGAATTTTGTCGTCTTTTCTCCAGGACTTGGTAACTTCAAGATAATGTAGAAGGTATCTTCTGACGTCCAGTGTATGCCACTTCCATTCTTTGGCATGTTTTGGGTTCTGACAGAAGGAAGGTAGAATAATCTCTTGGTTACGATGAAAGATGAGGCTACCTTGGGTGTGAAGGTTTTATCTAACATTAGCACGATCTTATCCTCACACAATTTAAGATAGGGTTCTTTAATCGACAAACTTTGGATTTCCCCCAAACGCCTAGCTGTTGTTATGGCTATGAGAAAGGTAAGTTTTAGCGTTAGTTCTCTAAGTTTAACCGTCTCTAGAGGTTCAAACGGTATTTTTGTGAGGTAATCTAGTACTAATGAAAGATCCCAATTTGGGATATTTTGTTTTATATGTGGTCTTAGCCTAGCAGTAGCTTTGACAAACCTTTGGATCCACCTGTTTTCTGCTAGTGGGGCGTCGAAAAAGGCGCTGAGGGCTGAAATCTGGACCTTTAAAGAACTCGTCTTAAGGCCCTTGTCAAATCCTGCTTGCAGGAAGTCTAGCACCTGTGAAATATTAGGGGATAATTGGTTAGGAGGAGTCCTGCCACAAAAGGATACAAATCTTCCCCATATCCTGGCATAGGTTTTGTGAGTAACTGGTTTGCGGCTTGCTTTGAGTGTGGAAATTACCTTGTTTGATAGTCCTTTGGATATCAGCAACATCCTTTCAGGATCCATGCCGAGAGCTGGAGGGCCTGTGGATTTGGATGGTAAACTGGACCCTGGAACAGAAGATTGGTTAGAGGTTCCAGCATGTCAGGTTCTTCCAATGCCATCTTCCCTAGCCACGGAAACCAGTTCCTCTTTGGCCACCAGGGAACAATGAGAATAACCTTCGCTTGGTCTTCTCTGATCTTCTGCACAACTCTCGGTATGAGAGGTATAGGAGGAAAGGCATACATCAGACTGACTGACTGACAGGACTGACTGAAGGCATCCCTTTGGCAAAACGGAGTATTTGGTTCTAGAGAGAAGAAATGAGGAACCTTTGTATTTTTGCTGGAGGCAAAGAGATCTGTTACTGGTTGTCCCCACTTTTGTGTGAGACGTGTAAAGATGTTCTCGTTTAAACACCACTCGTTGTGGTCTATGACCTGACGACTGAGATAGTCTGCTATCAGATTCTTTTCTCCCTTTAGATGGGTGGCTGAGAGGGAGCGGATGTTGGTTTCTGCCCATGCAAATATCTTGTCTGAGAGACTGAGGAGATCAGGGTTTCTGGTACCCCCTTGATGACGAAGATAAGCCATGTTTCTCCTTCAAGTTTAGAGTGCTGGCTCTTAAAGTCTCTAGAACAGCTCTCAGTTCTCGGAAGTTCGAGGAACGGGATCTGATTGACGATGGCCATAGACCTTGAATGGGAAGGCCTGCTACATCTGCTCCCCAACCTGACTGACTTGCGTCCGTCCGGATATTTATCACTGGCCAGGGATGCCATGATACTCCTCTTTCCAGGTTCGAAGTGTTTTTCCACCACTCCAGGGGTTGCTTGACCACTTCCGAAATCTGAATCTTTTGATTCAGGTGTTGGGGATTTTTTTCCCAGGAGGCCAATATCCAACTTTGAAGGGCTCTGGTGTGACTTTGGCTCCACTGTACACTTTGTATGGAAGATGTCATAATTCCCAGGATCCTCATGGCTTCCCTTATTGTGCAATGATTTCTTTTTTGAAATATTATAATCTGTTGTACCAGTCTTGTTGCTTTTTCTGGCGGTAAGAAGGACATCTGCTGGATCGAGTCCAATAATGTTCCTAGAAAGACAACTTTTGTACTTGGGGTTAGTCTGGACTTCTCCAAGTTTATCATCCATCCTAACTGTTGTAGGATCGTCATTGTGACATCTCGGTGGTGTATTAGCTCTTGTCTTTAACTGGCCACCACTAACAAGTCATCCAGGTAGGGGATGACTAGTATCCCTTTCCGCCTCAGGAAAGCTACCACTTTGACCATAATTTTTGTGAATGTCCTGGGGGCCGAAGAAATCCCAAAAAGCAGCGCCTTGTACTGATAGTGGACTTCCTCTCCCCAAGGCGATCGTACTGCGAATCTGAGGAATTTTTGAGATTTTAGATGTATTGGCACATGGTAGTACGCATCTCTTAGATCTATTGTACACATAAATGCTCCTGGTTGGATCAGGACGGCTGCCGAGCTCACTGTTTCCATCTTGAATTTTCGATAATGTACGTACCTGTTCAGATTCTTCAGATTGCAAATCATTCTGAAAGTGCCATTCTGTTTTTTTATTAAGAAGAGGGGAGAGTAGTGTCCTTCTTTTAATTGTTTCTGAGCTACCGGGATGATGACATCCAACTGAATTAGTTTCTGTATCTCCGACCATAGTAAGGCTGAGAGGTTCTCTGAGGGCTGCTCTATCAGAACAAATTTTCTGGGAGGAAGAGAGGTTAGCTCTATGTGGTAACCTTCCTGAAGAATACTTAGTATCCAGGGATTTGATGTAATCTGAGTCCATTGTGAATGGAACTTCAATAGTCTTCCCCCCACCTTGGCGTAATTGTTTTCTGTACGCTGGGACAGAGTTGCTGGCACTGAGTAGGAAGCCTCTTCCTCTCTCTCCTTTAGGGTAGCTCCATCTGCCCTGTTTGCCTTTTCCTCTGAAGGGCTGTTTTCTGTCCTTGGAGTCCCGAAAGGGCTGTTTCCTTGGGTTATTCCTGGATTCCGGAAACCCTTTCTTTCTGTCCACCGCTTTCTCCAAAAGCGTGTCAAGTTCAGAACCGAATAGATATTCCCCTTCGAATGGACATAACTTTGACTTCGATCTGAAATCACCAGTCCATTGGCGAAGCAAAGTGATCTTCTGACTGAATTGGACAGTGCACCTTCTTTGGCGCTTACCCTTACTCCTTCCGCTGAGGCATCTGCGATGAAGGCTGTAGCTGCTCTTAATGTGGAGAACGTACTCAATAACATTTCTCTTGGAGTACCGTCTCTAACATGACCTTCCAATTCGGTTATCCAGTGAAAGAGGGTGCGCGCCATGGATGTCATGGCAATATTTGATTTTAGATTTAACATGGCACACTCCCATGTCTTTTTTAGAAGGCTGTCCGCCTTCCGATCCAGGGGATCCCTTAGCTGGATTGCGTCTTCGAATGGAAGGTCCGTCTTTTTGGTCATTTTGGTGACCTGGATGTCAACTTTAGGAGTAGAGTTCCAAATTTTGGTTTCCGCTTCATCAAAAGAGAGACGTTTTTTAAACTCTCTAGATATGGAAATCCTGCTCTCCGGCTCTCTACATTCTTCAAGTATTAATTTCTTGAGGGTGTTATTTATTGGAAACACTCGCCTCTTTTTAACTTTAAGAAGTCCGAATAACTCATCTTGAATAGATTTGGTCTCTTCTATCTCTTCAATTTTGAGGGTATCCCTCATAGCCCTTAAAAGTGGTTCTAGATCTTCGGATGCTAGTAAATATCTAGACTCCATTTTACTTGCTGAATTTGAGGGCCCTGGCTCCATATCAATAGATTCCTTGGTCCTTTCTGAGTCTGATGCGGAGTCCGACATGGATTCTATAACCCTTTGTCTTTTATGTGGAGGCTCTTGAGGTATAAAAGCTGTTATGGATGATGCTATAGATGTTTTAACTTCGTCCCTGATAAAACTACGCATTTCATCCACAAATGAGGCTCTCTCTTCTCTGAGTAGGTTATCCACACAGGTTTTACAGACTGTTTTTTTGTAGTCCGTAGGGAGTTTTTCTAAGCACATATTGCACTTTCTTGAAGCGGCTTTCTTTGTGCCTGACTGATCTTTATCCTTAGCTCTCCCTTTTTCCTTCTCCTTTTCCCTGGGATCCTACCAAGGAGAAGGAGAAGTAATTAGTCCTTAACCGGACACCTTATGTGATAATATGGGGATATGTGGGTGACCCACCACCCTATCAATAATTAACCCTACTTACAGGGTTCAAGGATATGAGATCCAGACTCGAAGCCTCCATGCCATGTGTCTCCATATTCCCAATTGTGGGACCACTGATATCAGCAAGCCTAAACATTTAACAGAAATGTGTGATAGACTCTGACATTTAACAATGTGGAGTATAAGTGAAGGAGTACCTTGAAGTATCTTGAATAAGGGATACACTGCACAAGCTCCTAAGAGAAATATACACATGTATATAGACCTAGATCGTATATGATACATATGAGGCAAACATACAGCATGTAACTGACCTTGATGGCTGGGAAATGCCTAGAATAGCGTCCGATCTCAGAGTCACTTGAGTCAGGGCTAGCATGCAACTATTAGACCTCAGATCAACGTGAATACCTCGCTTTTTAATCTCACCGCTCCACGCTCCTGTTTCCGGGTCGCGCCATCGTGACGTCACATCTGGCCCCGTCATTTCCGGCGGAAGTCGTCACCAGTCGGACTGCGGCCGGTCCACGTGACTTCCGCGATGGACGCGCTCCGGGTGTCCTTAGCTTCACGGAGCTGCGGGCAGAGCCGGAGGAAATGGCGTCTCTGTTTGTGGCAGAGGAAAGGACCGGAGTCCGATCGAGGCCGAGACTGCCTGGGGTAAGGGACAATTCCCTGCGCCACTTATGGTCCCCCCTCACCGTCACAACTACTGGGGATGAGGAGAGAATTCTCTCTACTCCCTGCCCTGTGTACGGATGCCGGGGTGGGGTATTTAACCTCTCTGCTTCCTGTCCCTACAGAGGTCAAGGGTCATCCTCCAGTTGGGGCCGTCATGGGGGACGCTATGGAAAAATGCTGTAACACTCTGGGGCACATTTACTTACCTGTCCCGTTGCGATCCCAGCCATGCGTCGCCCGACGAGGATTCGGGTCTGCCGGGATTCACTAAGATCGTGCGTCCAAATTCCTGCATCTGTCGCTTCCCCCGCTGAGGTCCGTCAAAGTTCACCTTCTTTTTCCTGGTGTATGTGAGTGCTGATCTTGCAACACAATTTGCTTTTTAAATTCTGCGGTTTGTCCGAATCAGTCGGGTTGTCAAGCCGGCGCCGATGCGACACAATCTGATCACGTGCGCCAAAAAAAGGGGAAGTTCTGGGCATAACGGGAAAAAATTACAAAACCCGACGAAAATGCGGCGTTCGGACCCTTAGTAAATGTGCCCTTCTGTGTACTGAGGGCCAAAATTACACTAATTATTTATATAGCGGTCCACTCTTCCCAGTCAGAGAAGCCCTGAAATTGCTTTATTTATACCCACATGATCTGTGCTTAGGTCAGAGATTTTATTAAGCTCTGGGATGTTTTAAAGGGAACCTGTTATCAGAAATGGCCCTAACAAACCACTAGCAGTATGTTGTCAGGCAGTTAAACAGCTTCTAGATTATGTCATAATCTTTCATGGTCCGGTTTGGTGACATCCTCCAGCAAATCAACTTTGAAGTGAGATGTAATTTAAATGTATAAAGTAAGGGAGGTGGAAAGTTAAACACTGAAGTCAAGCTCTCCTTGCCTCTGAACACCTCCTCCCCTGTGATTGACATCATGCGTCGGACTTTCAGGAGTTTTGATCAGTGATGTCCCTGGACACAGTACATTAATTACAGTAAAGGGGGCGTTCTAACTATGAAGAACACATTGCAGATGTTTCCATACATCTACAATGTGTTCTTCAGACATATTGTTCTTCAAATACTATTGGGAAGAACACCGTTCGGCATGCATGTCTTCGGATAAGTTAGCAGATGTACGGAACATCTGCAATGTGTTCTTCACTGTGTTCTTCACTGGGTTTCCTTAACTTAAATGATCCTACTTAAGTGAACTTAAGTGTTCACTCTGTTCACTGTTTTCATTGTATTCTTCACTGTTCTTCACCGAATTTCGTTAAGTAAATGCTCGATCTCGAGCTGGCGAGATACTTGTCCGAGCAACAAGCCGTTTCGAGTATGCTAATACTCGAACAAGCATCAAGCTCAGCCGAGTATACTCGCTCATGTCTATTTTGGGTCCCAAAATCAACCTGACCAGTCTTCTTTAAATAAGTTTCAGAAAGTAGCACAATAGCTTTCTCTGTGTTAGATTGACTATGAGGCTCGAGTGATATTCGCTGCTAAAGATCCCCTTTCTATTTGACAAGGCGCTTTCCCCAAGTTTTGCAAGTTATATCTGCATTTAGCTTTTATATTAGTAAAACAGAAAATCGTCATGCAAAATGATTACTTTTGTCAGAATGCTAGGTGTACCGTTGAGAATATACTGAATCTGTTTGTAGATACAAAATTGAATGGCAGGAGAGGAGTGCTGGCTTCCCCCCCAGAAAAAAGATAAAAAACAAACATAGATACACACATATCAACCTGCTGAGGAGCAATCCAATACTATAATTTATTCGCTAACAGCACAGATAAAGCTATTTACATAAAAAGACAGATGATTACAAATAATCGTTTTATGAAGTATGTGACAAGAATACATCTTATTTACAATGAAAGCCTGAGGATCTCAAGTGGCTTGTGTTAAAAATCACAAGAAAAATAGAAAATGCGTAAAGAAGTACAACAGTTGTTCCTTCCAAACTCTTGTCTGCACAACTATCATATCCCACAATGCCATGTAGGTAGTACAATCACTTATCTGTTTGAGAAATGTGGACTTTGTGAAACCACTGTACAAAGTACATGCAATTATGTAGCGGCAAAGACTGAGGAAACAAATCTCAAAATCACATGATTTCAAGATAATCATACCAATTTTGGAATATAAGAAGATCCAATTGGAAGAGAAGATATGGTTCACAGCTCACAAACATATTCAGCGATGATTTCCTCTGAGAAAGAATATGTAACACTAGAGATGTGAGGGAGATGTATTAATGTTTCCATCAGGGACGTAACTACAGAGGTAACAGCCATAGCGGCTGCTATGGGGCCTGACATGTCAGGGGGCCCTGTCATCCAACCTGACACACTAAACAGTGGAGAATGTACAACATTATATCCATATTATGCTGAACCTTGTACAGCATAATATGTATATAACATATATGTGATGTATATACACTGTATCTGTGATGGGTATATGGTGTGTATATACTGCATGTGTGTATATATGCTGTAGGTTTCTATAAAAAATAGACATAGCAGTATTCAACCTAAGATTCAGAGTGAGGTCACACACACCTCCTATTTGTTGATTATATAGCACACTACCCATCTACTCTATGTTTAAGTCATATAGCTCCTACTATACTGTCTTTCAACTTATTGTGGTGTACCTAAAGTGCAACAGTGTAATGTCCACAGCAGAGTGCCCCCTTAGTGTAATTTCCACAGCAGAGTGCCCCACTTAGTGTAATGTCCACTGAAAAGTGTCCCCTTAGTGTAATGTCCATAGGAGAGTGCCCCCCTTAGGGTAATGCCCAGCAGAGCACCCCATAAAAAATAAAGTTAGTACTTACCCTCCGACTCTGTCCCGTGGCATCCTCTTCTCCCCGGACCACCTCCTCGGGTTTCTGGCCAGGCCGGCATATGCATATATATGCGATCTGCTGGCACAGAACTATGACATCAGCAGGCACAGACACTGCCGCGTCTTAGTTTCTCTGCCACCAGATAGCATAGACATGATGTCTGCTTTCTTGATATGTGAATGAATTAAGGTTATGTGGCCAACCCCTTTAAAGGAGACCTGTGACCAGAATTTCTCTGGTAAGCTTAATGACAGTTTTATATAGCACTATGCTAACTCTTGCCCATACTGTTTTTAACTAAAATTTTATTTTTTCTGTCATCAGAAAATTTACTTTGTAAGCCTACCTAGCACCCTCTCAGAATGAGCAGTGAGTCACAAGGGATGTGTATTATTCAAGTGAGTCACTGTGTCTCCAGCATGTCCCTGATCCCCTCCTTCACTTTGACTCACACCATTCTCTGCTCTGCCAAAGGGACATTAACTGAGAAAAACACTGCCTCACATGAATATCACATGTCCCTCGGGACTCATGGCTCCTCTGCCACAATACAAAGTTCATTTTCTGGGGATAGGAATTGTCCATTTTTTTAGCTAAAAACCAGGGTGTGCAACAGTTAGCCTAGTTTTACAGGAACTTGTTATTAGGTGAAAATCTTGTGACAGGTTCCCTAAAACGAACGTATCTTTTATCAACCTCAGTAACTTTAATGATATTTTTTGTATGTTTGCTCAATCATCTCATATCTATGTAAAATTGGAATTGCTGCTTAACAGTAGTGTAAATCTACCTCCGCTGATATACTTTCTTTGCTTGAGATGTTTATGAAGTCCTACATGTCACCCAGATGAGAGCTCACTGGACAGTATGGGCTGTACCACACAGGTTCTCCAAGGGGAGACAAAAAATGTGTATGGCAGCTAGTGATTATAAACAATCAGGATTCTTTTCAGACATATAATGAAGATGGCGGCACAGCCTCCCTGACTATATACTAATGGGCACTTACTAACCATCATATAAAAAAACTTTGGATATGTCATAGGGCAGGCAATTTAAAGTCCTTCTGTAATTATATTGGTTATCTGAATCTTGATCCTTTCACTGCTATTCAGCAGCCTTCCCCCTGCTATTAGCCTCTGTCAGTGATCCCACAGATGGCCATCTGTATTCTCTGTGCTGAAGACGAGTGAGAATGTACATGTGAGACACACTCCCTCTCTCCCTGCACTCACTCATGTGCTAGCAGAAGCCCTAACTAATGTAATAACAAAACACCTACACTCTTATCTCTCTCTGTACACCCTCTGCTTTCCCTACACTTGTATATAAACAACTAATCCACCAGAAGTTGCAGTTTCTGCACAGTTTTTCATACCACCCCCTCCTTCACCTCATGTTTCCCCCTTCACCAGAACAGAAATAATATGCTCTGTGTCCTATCCAAGTCTCCAATCAGCAGATTTAGATAGATAACTAGATAGATATGAGATGGATGGATAGATACATAGATACATAAATAGATAGATGATTGAGACAATAGAAGGTGTGATAGATGGAGGGGAGGGGTGGGACATTTTGTTATTACTCTTTTCTCTAGTTACACCACAAAAAAGGAAATAAAAATGGTGACAAATTGATACAATAAGTATATTGGGAAGTTGTACAACTTTTACTTAAATAAACAATATCAATTATTTGCTGAAAGTGGACAACCACTTTAAGTTAAAGTATTTGAAAGAAAGCATATTCTCAGTATATAAAATAGATTCTTAAAGGGAACTTGTCATTTTGTCCTTTGTTCCTTTGTTAGTGTCCTTATCTGGACAGTGACATCATTGGGGACCTTTTTGATCATACCTATTGATCCCCTATTGCCTCTAAAGGCCTCTGCTGAAGGGTATATGTTGCTCAGCAGGAGGGAGCAGATGGAAAATATATAGTTTTCTGCATCTTTCCATTCTGCGTTTTCCACAGTATACAATGTATAATGTCGAAGGCAAGACGGATGCCTCGTCTACCAGTAAATGTCTTTACCATTGTTTCTAATCCAAGAGGCGATGTGCTCCGGATAACAACGTGGGTCAACCGGTAATGCAGTTGAACCAAAAATCTAGAAAGGATTCCTCCAAGTGGAAGCGATTATGCCTGAATCCTTTCTAGATTTTTGTTTCCACAGTATATATCTATAGATACACTCGGCAGCTTTCCTGCCATATCTGCTGAAGTATACAAAAGACGTGATGTAGATTTAGCTTTAAAATTTATTCTAAATTTCATCTGTACAGCCTCATTGAAATATGACCTATTTCTCATGTTGTTACCAGACATGTTTCTTTTAGTAGGGACTTGCTACCCAGTCTTTGTTTCTCATAGTTTCAGTCCAGGGGTTATTTGTGTATGTGAATTCCATTACAACCACGTAAAGTATCATTGCAGTGTCAGTTTTCTTTCTTTTATTTGTCTGAAAATTCCTGCTCTGCCGATTTGCTCCAAATCGGAGACTTTCTTTCTTGTAAACCAAACCACTCCATTTTACCCTTCAGGAAACTTGATACTGTGAATTCAGATTTATAAAGCTTCACTTTCAGTTTTTATTATTATTTATAGAGGACCATTAATTCCATGGTACTGTACAATCAGTAAGGGGTTCACATACATTACATTAAGACAAAAACAAGTACAAAATACAATACTACAGTGATCAGGAGACAAGTGGTAGGAGGAACCTGCCCATGAGGGTTCACAATCACAAAATTTCCAAATCTAAACCACATTTATTCCACATATGTTCCAAATGGGTTTCTTAGAAATGTCTCAATGGGGGGAAATTTATCAGTACTTCTGCACTAGTTCTCTGATGTACTGCAAGAAATTGTGATAAATTATAACTATGCCACCTCTCAGTCCATGTGGGCATAGAGTGGGTGTAAAGGGGCTCAGCCGTCGGCAGATTTCTGGCGGTTTATGGCTTTCCTGCATGGTCCCCGTACAGTTTCTAAAAAACAGCGAAAATTCACAGCTGAATGTTCACAGATTTTTATGCGAAACTACACCAGGTTGGACCTTGTGTAGTTTTGTCTGACAGCACAGCAAGGTCTTAGCCTCATGATGTATCCGGTGGGGAGGACTTTATCATACGCCGGTGCAGAGAGTGCCAACATATGATACATCTCTCCCAATGAGTTAGAACTAAGGGCAAAAGGAAATTTTAGAGCTAAGATCAGCCAAAAAGCACAAACACATTTATTGATAATATATTTATGTGTTGCTAACTTTTTCTATCAGTAAATGTTGCTTATGATACTATTTGTTTATCCTAATTTCAGGTTCTCTGAAGAGTCCACTCAGCCGAACAGCCCTGACGTTGGTCGGGGTGAGTGCCTGCGTGTTGGCTGTAGTGTGTGGGTCGCAAATACCCTGCCCACTCACCGTGAAGGTCACACTACATGTGCCAGAGCACTTCATCGCGGATGGTGAGAGAGTAAAGGGCACTAAAGAGTGAGGTTTTACACAGTGGAACAAATTAATAACAAAATGAAATATTTGAAGAAACTTAAGTGATGAAATGGAGTGACAGATGCAGCAGTAAGAATATTTAAGACATTCAATTAATATTCCATTCTAAACTTTTTCCCACAGTCAACATAACCCTGTATGTCGGTAGATGTGATATGTGTGTCAATGTTTATCACATATTCTTGGGTGAGGAGTAATATAAAGCAAAACTGTAAATGGCCGGATTTTACATGGTGGCACTTTCCAAGGTATTCGATAACAAGGGGCCAATATACGCTACTTTAGGCTTCGACTGTGTGCAGATGCTCTGAGCTAGCCCCACAACCTATGGCTAACTCATGGCCCCATAGCCTTCTATTAGATGTGTTCATGGCTTCTACATTTGACAGTTCAGGTATTTTATTCTCCCTGGGTGTATTAAGAAACCACAAAAATTGGGAGGGGCATGAGGGATAAAGTGTACATCAATTTCAATCTAATTGTTTAACAGGCCCTTCCATATACACACGTTGTTTCTCCTTAGCGAGACTTTGAAAGTGCGTGGTGTCTCCTCAGCGATGCTTTTCTTGGAAAAATATATATAAATTTGCTTACTTTCTTTTATAAAATTAAGGCTACATTCACACTAGCACGTCAGCGCACGGGAGGTGAGCTCTGCTTGCCTCCATCCCCTCTTCATTGAGCACCGTAACACATGGCGCCGTAATACGGGGAAAGATAGGGTATGTCCTATCTTTTCCCCAGGTACGGAGCAGTACATGGATGCACGTGTGCTGCACCGCACTGCTTCGTAACATTTTGCGCGCCCATTGATGGCCTATGGGGGACGTATATACTACGGCCGTATATATACGTCTCCCAACGGTCGTGCAACGGCCGTGTGAATGTAGCCTAAGGAAGGCTACATTCAATCTTGTAAGTCTATATCTAAAGCAATCTTGTAAGTCTATATTTTTCCTTTTTAGTTTCTTTTTTTTTCTTTTTGTTTTGGATGAATCATCACAATTTTATGTTTTGACTTTTGGTGGAACAGATCAAAATTATTAATAGGTGAAACTAGGGGACAGAATCGTTTTTATTGAGTCCCGGAATGCTGGTATTCAGAGTTTTAAAAATTAAGACTGCTGGTGATGCATGCACACTGAGACTCCTTGCGCACTGCAAGATTTGCAGACTATCAACTGGTGTCACCAGTGAGAGATACACGGGTGGGACCTGGCTACAATGAGTGTGCATAAATTACCGGAGTTCAGCCCTCTGGAGAGCTTCTCCAGCTCATTTGCATATTTTTTAAAACTCTGTATTTAGATAATGCCAGCGTTCTGGGATGCTAAAAAAAAACAATTCCATCCCCTAGATTACATGACGAGCAGGGAACTTACAGCAGTTTGCCATCAGTATATCTGATGGTAGATGCCCTTTAAACAATAACATTTTTTAAACCTAAGGGGTTCTTTGTCAAATCATTGCAAAAAAAATTATAGGGTTTTTAAAGGAAACCTGGAAAACCCAGTGGGGTAAGGCAGGTGTGCTTTGGCCTCCGTTATCTGTGTCACCACAATGAGTTGCCTATAGGTTTGGCCTGCAAGCCCGAGGTTATGGGACATGATTGATCTAATTAGTAGTCTCCTTGGACCACCAGATTTCACATCACCTTGGGGCATCCATGGGTTGTCATAGCGGCCAGTAACAATCTGTCATTCAGCTTAATCTTTAATAGTCTGCCAGATGTCTTACAGTTCGAAAGTATATTGACAATTAAATAATAATTCAAATAAATATACATTTAAAAAATATTTAAAAAATAAAAATTTACAAACCACCTTTCCCTAGAAAACAAAATGATAAGTATATAAAATGATGAATATGTTAAGTATTCTCTACCTCCAAAATGTCCGATCTATCAAAATTCCCCTGCTATCAACAATATAATGGGGGAAAAAAACTTCTGCTATTCTAAAAAGCATAAATATTTGCATCAAAATGTCATATAGGTCTCAAAATGCTATCAATGAAAAGATCAACCCCTCCTGCAAAAAATAACACTTTGCACACCTCTGTACACATCAATAGAGGAAAGATTATTTCATTTTGGCCAAACACTTTATACATATTGCTACCTTTTTGAAACATTGGGGCAGATTTACTTACCCGGTCCTGTCGCGATCCAGCGGCGCGTTCTCCCACGAGGATTCGGGTCTTCCGGCGATTCACTAAGGTAGTGCGCCCTATGTCCACAAGGTGTCGCTGCTGCGCCGAGGTCCACTGGAGTCCGCAGGAGCTCACCAACCTATGCTGGGTGCAGGTAAGCCCGTGTCAAGCGACACTGTTTTTTTTAATACGGCGGTTTTTCTGAATCTTCGACGGCCACGCCCCCAATTTCCGTCGCATGCATGCCGGTGCGCTACAATCCGTGCTCCAATTCAGGGGAAAACGTCGCAAATCGTTAATATTCGGGAAACCCAACGGAAAAACCTCAATTCGGGCCCTTAGTAAATGACCCCCATTGTATCATTGCTATTGTGAATATGCCAGCCTTCTCCTTAGTACTGACTATATACAGCTTGAGGCCAGCTGCCTATCAATATGTTCAGCCCGGATATGTGGATCCCACGGACTGCAAACATTCCACAGGAAGGGAGTCCTTGCATCATACTGGAATGTGATGTGAGGATTCACTGCTCAATGGACAAACTGCAGTGCTGGCACTATAGTAACTGTTATAGTATCGGCACTAAAGTGGGTTTAGCAGGTAAGTCCATATAATATTCCTGTATGATGCAAAGACTCCCTTCCTGTGTAATATGTGCAGTCTGTGGAATCGGATCAATATGCAGGACTGAGAAAGGCTGCATTGGAAATAAATGTCACTCTTTTCTTCACCTATAATTAGATTGCTGCCAAGGATACAAGACTGGTTTACTGAAATAGCAACCATTTTATTGTGCTGTGCTCTTATATCCTATAAATAGATGGATGGATAGGGAGATAGACAGAGGGATAGCAGACTGTGCCAACGGTGCCAGGACCAGGAGGCCACCGAGGATGAGGTCCACTTCCTGCTACGCTGTTCTAAATACTCAGCAGTGAGGGACACTTACTTTAGGAGACTCTCAGATCTCCTCTCGGGCTTCTGCTCCATGGAGGAGGGAGAGAAGATCTTCACCCTGCTGGGGGAAGAAGAGACCACTAGGGCCATAGCAACACAATGGGGCACATTTACTTACCCAGTCCCTGCTCGATCCCCCATCCGGACTGTCCAACGAGGATGAACTCTGCCGCGATTCATAAAGATCATGCCACCAATATCTTGCATGTGTTGCTTCCCCGCTGAGGTCCGCTGGAGTTCACCATCTTCTTTCCGGTGTATGTGAGTGCGTGAGTGCATTTAAATTTGAAATCCCTTGCTAAGTCCGAATCAGTTGGGTTGTCTGACGGTCACGCCCCCCGATTTGTGTCACATGAAAGTGGCGCCAAAAACCCCTGTTAAATGCAAAGCAAATTGAAAATAGTCAGGAAACGGAAATGTGGTCTGTGGACCCTTAGTAACTGTGCCCCAATATGTCACTGCCTGCCATAGACTGAGAGACGTGTGATACCAAGGACTATAAATAACACCTAATGTCTCACTTCATCCTGATCCTCGTGATCCTGCACCCCACCGCATCCCTCACAATCCAATATTTTATAGATCCTTTGGCAATGTTAACTTGTATTTGATCCTGCCAATAAAGCTTCATTGAATTGAATTGATAGATAAAGTGATAGATGGATGGATAGAGAGATAGACAGACAGACAGACAGAAATTTAAATTTCATTTAAGGCAAACCAGATCTTCCTATACCAGAATGTAAAATATGTTCGGCTGAGAAAGTGAACACAGCAGGATAAAAGGATAACGCTACGTTTAATAAAGTTAAGCAGCCAAAGTATTTAACTATGAGATAGGAAAATGTGTGAAAACAATACTAATCTGAAAATGATTTCTGTTGTTGTGCATAGATGAAAAACTTTAATGATTCTATCAAAATGCTAATAAAAATGAGCAACTTGACAATTAAAGAACAAAAAGTTCTACAGCAGTTGAAAAATAACAGCAACGTTGAGATCTGAGAAGGGGGAATCAGCAGCGGCGCTCAGCAGGTCCCAATGCGACATTTACAATATTATAACTTAATGAAGGGCGTATTAAATAGGAGTCCAAGTGAAAAGATGAAGAAAAATAACATAACACGTCTTCATTTCAATGCAAGTGTTTTTATTTCTTTTTTTTTTAAATTTAAATACATTTTATTAAATCTGATTCCTACCGGGTTGTGAATCCCTCCAGATTTCATTTTCTTACCTCTATAAGAGGTAGAACACAAGCTTACGGAACTTTATGAAAGACATGTGAACTGACACTATGATGTCTTTGTAAGAGATTTGAGAATTTTTTGAGAGTAATTTATTATTTATGTCTTTCAAGTGACAATAAACATTACAAGGGGAGGTTCATTTTATGCATTATATTTACTTTGTTAGACTGGATTCACACTACCGTTGCCCGCCGTACCGTAGCACGGCGGGCACACGGCAGCACGCGGGGAGAGCTCTTCTCACCCCCGCCCCTCTCCATAGGGATACATGGCGCACGGCTCCGAATGCCATGAAAAAATAGGACATGTCCTATTTTTTCACGGGGTACGGAGCGGTACGGTGCTGCACCGTACCGCTCCCGTAGGGCACCATGCGCCCATTGACTTCTATGGGGGACGTATATCGGCCGTATATACGTCGGCCGTATATATACTTCCCCCTTGCGTTAGTGTGAATGCAGCCTTATATCTCTATATAATACAGTGTACAGGTTAATGGCTTGTAACAAGATGAGCTGCCCCTATAGTCACCAGATGAAGGGTTTACTTTCTTTTTTTCCCAAAATGCTGTGTATTGTACAGGTTGTCCAAAAAACTGTGGATTTTTGACTGACTATTTATCTTTAATTATTAGTTATATTTTTATTAATATTCTTGGAACCATTATACATACACAAATACGCAGTTTAAATAGAGCCTGTCGTCAGGAAGGTCATTTTTACATGCTGACAGGTTCCAATAGACTCGGACATGTTGTCTTTGTGATGCATCTGAATAATTCTATTGACATTACTTGACTCCCTACCAGCAGCGTGTAGTGAGTCCCACAGGGGGAGTTGGCAGTTCAAATGACACAAGTTGTCTTCTCCTCAATGCCACCTCCCTCCTCCTTGCTCATTGCCCTCCCTCAATCTCTCTCTCTCCTTACCCACCTGGGACTCACCACACACGCTGTAGTAGGGAGCCAGGTGATGTGAATAAAACTTATATAAACTACTGAAATGATTCAGAATGCTGGTAAAGGCATTTTAAAATCAGGATCAGGTTATTGGAACTTGTCACCAGCTAAATATCACATGGTAACAGGTACCCTTGAAAAAGAAACACTGCAAGCAATACTCTGCCTCCTCCTCTCAGCGCATTGTGTGGCAGTCTTAAAAGGGTATTCCAGGAATATGCACTATTTATATACAAAAAGGGCCTTAAAATCTAAGCTGATATGTAATTATTGCTATTTAAAATTTAGCTCCCATCAGGCAAAAAATGTTGTGGACATCCACAATTTTTGTGCTGAAAAAGCCCCACTTGGCTTATACTCAAAGCAGGTTGCACAATGTGATGCAACAGGTTCACAGTTTTTGGGTACTAAAATAACTTCTCTACAGATGTCCATGCAATTAAAAAAATAAATGTTTCCCTTATTTCTAATTCCCTAGTAGAATATTTTACCTTTCAATACTTTTGACTTAACTTTAAGATATTCATTATGTTAATTTTTTCAACATATTTTAATAATTAATGTCCATTTCTAATCAAATGTTGATTGACTTTAATAATAACAGATTTAGAATGTGTTTTTACAAAAAGGTCATTTGTGATAAAGTTAAAGTCATCGGTTTTGAATTTAAAGATGAAGTTTAATTGGCTTATTAGCTAAGATCATGATGAAAATACAAGCTTGAACAATTCTATAGCTGTAAAAACAATAAAGTTTTACTGTCTTAAACCCAACAGGCAAGCAATTTGGATATTAAAGCCAACCATCTGGTTTTTTTTAATCAGAACTTTTTTTTTTAAGGCAGAGAAAAACAGCGCCCTACATTTTCCATTTTTGAATAAAGACACAACATAAACATACCGTAAATGAAATAGCAAAAGCAAGGGCTTAGAGATTAACGACCGTTTCCAGGGCACAGCTGGGGTTCAAATGGACCATGGATATATTCATACTGGGCTCAGCCGGGAGCTATATGAACAATAGGATAACAGCCCTGCCTAGCCTTCCCTTCCCACCCCTTCCCTGTTCTGGTGAACCTTGTCTAGCGAGTGCAACTCCTTTGAAGGCAGTAGGTTCCAGCTTATATTCTGAATAACCTGACTATCATGTCATGAGACTAAAAGTGTCATATGCAGGTGTGTCAGCTTAACAACTGTATTTAAGACAAATAAGTGACATATATCCACTGCCAAGGACATCTCTGGGAAATGATTCCCTGATCCCAATGGATGACCTTTGAATATTTGGCTCCTGCACAAGGCTGCATTTTGGGTGATCTACACAAAAACATTCAACTAATAATGGAATATCAATAAATCTCTGTCCATTTAATATTCTTCCATCACTTACCCTGATGTCTACTACATGCTGCTTCCTGCTTGTCGTAGCATTATGACAAAGAAGTAAAAGCCTTTGGTCAAAGAAAAAGCATGGTCATACAACAAATGCTTCTCCTACTACTGTTTGAGAATGTGCCGTAATGATTTAGAACAAAGTTTTTGTCTTTCTGAGACTGTATATATCTGGTCGTCAATAGTTAATATAAAAGTTTTATACTGTAGTTGCCAGCGGTCCTTGATATTCAGTGACTGTGCCAAGTTTCCAAGATTTGCCTCAGATATCGTATTTTTACAACTAATGAACCTTAGAACTTTTTCTTTTCGGCGTGTAGATGTGATTTTAATAACCCATTTATATAACTTACACCATGCAGTTAATTCTAATTGGAAAGGAGATTTCCTAACACAAACAGTCCAAATTAGGAAAGTTCATTGAACATAATCTGGATGTGAGCATCATGTGTTTGGCTCACTCCCTACATCCTGATGACTTTTGCCAGGAACATCCTAATGATGCACGGTTAGTTGCTGCATTGCAGTAAATAATGTCTGGGGATACCTCATTCTGAAATGATATATTGATACTTTAATCTTACTACCTCCAACATTCCAAAATACACTAGATATGAACATTTTGATGATTTTTTTGTGTTGTTTTTGTATCACTTGGGAGATGAGAATTGAGTAGATAGAAGAGACAATTATATAGTTATCAAGTTATCGAGTTGGAAGGGATGAAGGGATTGGATATTAGAGGTAGGGGTTTTAAAATTGCAAAGGCAAGGATATCTCTTAGAAACAAACATCCCTTTTTACACCTATACAGGGTGTAACAAAAAGTTCTGGACAGTGAAATATCTCACGAAATACACATTGGATCAAAGAACTATAAATATAAGTGTCAAATATTTTTCAAAAATATATATCCAATGATACTAAAATCGGCCCCTTATCTCCACCCTCTGGGGGTGGGGATGGGGGCAACTTAAATGGGAATCCCTCACTGTTTCTCGCAGAAAAAAAAAATTACATTGATTTGCCCTAGATCCTTTTTAAATTGTGGTGACAGTTGGTGCTGTAATCACCAAAAATCTAAATGTCAAAATGAATTAATCTACCTGCGCTTTCCTTATTTTACAGTGGTACCGGTAATAATATATAGAATTCCTGAGCGGTTTCTTTAACTTCCACTAATGGATATTCAAGTCCGCTTTCTGGTGTTCACCTTGATAATCCAGAGACCAGTTAAGCTCCCAGGAGGGTAACTGCCCATATTTTCCACAAATTATAGTTGGCAAGAAAGCAGGGCAGTCTCGACCAGTGCTGTTCTCCCACTAAGCAGCTCCGTCAGAATGACGTCACTTGAGCTACTGATCGCCCAAAGGAACACTTTTTCTCAACGCGTTTCAAATGTCACCAGGAGAAGTGTTCCTATTGGCGATGCGTAGCTCAAGTGGCGTCACTCCGATGGAACTGCTCAGCGGGAGTACAGCCTCTGTCCGGTGCTGCACTTGCCAAATATGGTTTGCGGAATATACTGACAGTTACCCCCTTGGGAACTGAACTCTTCTCTGGATTATCAAGGTGAACACCAGAGCAGACTTGAATATCCATCACTTGAAAGTTACAGAAACCCCTCGGGAATTCTATATATTATTACAAGGACTACTTTAGAGTTCATCATAGTATCAGAACAGCGCAGGTAAACAAATTCATTTTGACATGTTTTTATAATTGAAGGGTTAATGTGAGCTTACCCCTTTTTGCTGCCAGCAAAGTCATTTAAAGCCACTTATCCACAACTGATTTTTTTCTGCATGCGCCATTGAAACTAAATTGACTCGTCAAAAAGCTAACTGTGTTCAAAATTTTCGAAAAAGAAGACATTTTGATAAATACACATCAGATCCCAAATATGAAAATTTGACATATGCAATATTTTTCAAAAAGCTATCCAATGTTGCCAAATTTCAGCACTTAATGTAAAGCATTTGAAATTTGAAAACTTTGCAGGCAACAAGAAAAATCTCCATCTTCACAGGGGAGGAGACTCAAGTTAATCAAGTATTTTTCATGTTAAATCAGTACCCTGAAGACAATAGAAAAATACAACATCCATGTCATTGTTTCTGGGTTACGCTGAATATTGTTTCTGCATAAAATATTAGATTCCCCCACCTCACCTCTGGTCAATTTTACTATAATTGAATAGATTTTTATGAAATATTTGTCAAATTTTTTTTGTTTTTCTGATCCAATGTGTATTTGTCGAGATATCCTATTTTTCTAAACAATTTTTACACATTTTGATTTTTGGCATAATCAAAACCATTTGAATCAATGTAATTTTTTCGTGGGGTATTATGATATATTATAATATGCAATAAAAAATATATTTTCCCATTTAACATTTTAAAGTTGACTCCCAACCCACCATACCAACCTTCTTTGTTACACCCTAGGTATATATATAATTCTCAGTTAATACATGATTTAAATAATCAAATTGCAGCCATTAGTTACCCTGCCCTGTCCCTTAATTTAATTTATTATTTTATTACTTACTCCGGTTTCTGAATTGAGCTACCACTAGGATGAAGGATTATAAACCAGGATTATAAACCAGGCAAGAAAATTTTTTTTCCTAAAAACAAGAACGTAGGAAGCTTAAAGAAGAGCAGACCCTGCCAGAGGGGTCACACACCAGTATGTCAGTGGATTGGTTTACAATCCTTCATCCTGGTGGTAGATGTCCTTCAAAGTTATGCAAATAATAAACTGTTTACATTTCACAATGAACAGCTTTGCAAGAAAAGGGGACATAGAATTACCTACATATCAGGAAAGCATTTGAATGTTAAAAGCTTATTTTAACAGTTCTACTGCTCTCTGAAAAAGTATGTAAGTCCATAAGACAGGTCCATGAAAAAGAACGCACTTTAATATAATAAACCCAAGATAATCATGTAATTAAATAAATGTGATCAGAAATTATGTGTTTTCATTGTAATAGAAAAATATTCACAGTTTAAAGCAATTCATTGATGAACAAAAGACTCGTAGCTTTTTGTTATCTTAGCACGTCATTTTCCGATTACAATAAGGAATAATTTCATTATAAGAAAACTGAATAGCCATAAAAACACTACAAATGTGTAAATACATAGCTATTATTAAACACAATAGAGCAGGTAAATGTATTCATGAATGTTGATTTAGAAAAAGCTGCAACTTTTTTCTTTTATTTCAAGCTCAAAACAAGAAAACAAATTGATATATTAAAAAAAATATCATTGATTCTTTTATTACAATACATAATATTCATTCCCTTTCAACGTTGGAAATTGATCTACAGTTAGAGATAATGTTAATGGAAATGTTAATAGAGAAGTAACAGGAATGCAGTACGTGCAATATTTAAACATCGTCATTAGTGTTTTTTACCCACAGAAGTAGTGTCCTCCTGGAATCTACCCAGACTATAGGGAACGCTGTCCCACTAGTGGACAATGCTACTTGTAGAAAAGACAAGACAAAGAAAGGATACATGCCAAGTGACCAAGACAATACATTCTTTATTCATATATCAAAAAAAACACCACAACACAAGAAGAGAATAAAAACCATTAAAAATGTGAACAATCACAGAATAATCTACCACAGGAAAACCAAACATATGATAGTGTTAGTGATCCTGGGACCACCAGCTCCCCATGAAGACTAAAGCCTTATGTAACACAAAAAGATACAACAATATTATCCTATAAGGGATTACACATTGGGCTAGGGAAAATGCAGTACCAATATATAATGTAAGCAAATCGCAAAAAAAGTCACAAAAAAGGGGGGTATATTTTGTATAGAGCATGAGAGTATACAAGCAAAACTAAATAAATAAATGGTACCACACTGCTAACCTAAGTCAAGATATAAGCAAGTATTACCTGTGCGGCAAACATACACACAAGAGGGAGCTGGGGATGACCGCCCCACGCGTATCGCCACCTGCTGTGGCTTCCTCAGGGATATCTGTATGGTGTGGTGCGTCCATTTATAAAGGAAGATCCCATGTGTTGGCAGTGAGCTAAATTAGCTCACTTCCAGCATCAAGCACTCAATGTGGTGCAACAGAGAAATGTGTCCCCGTGTTCTCAATGTGGTGCAACAGAGAAATGTGTCCCCATGTTCTAAAAAGTAAACAAACCAGAAACTGGTACAGTAAATGCATGCACAAAACGGGGGATGGCATAAAATACTACATTGCAAATAAATTGATTACAAAAGTGGCATCTATAAAATTGTGCAGATCATATGTATGAAAAAAAGGTACAAAATTGTATAGAGTATACATAAGAAAATATATATGCAAACAAGGGGGGAATGTACATAGAAAGTTTGTACAGTGAAAATAGTGTAAGATAAAAATATAAAAATCTGTGTATGTGACACAATATTGTATAAAAAATAAATAAATAAATGAATATTGAAAAGTGAACTAACCTTTAGCATGTAATATACTTAAAAAACTATAGAACATATAATCTATCACTCCACCAATCAACACATACATACTATCATGGGCCCATGCATCATACATTCAACCAAACAACCACCATGTGCAGAATGAATCTGCGTATTAGGGATAAACAACATTATACGTGATTAGAAGATGTCAATATAAACTGAGTGGTTGCATGGACTACGTGCCCATAAAGTGCCAGTGCATGTGCAACAATTTAAATGCTAAATTGTAGTACAGTGAAGAAAAATGGATGGATGAGGGTGAAGTAGTCAATGCCAGGTAGGATACCCACCCATGGTATGATGCTCATAGGGATCAACGGAATATAAAAAGCGGACAAGACATTCAAGACAATTCAAGAACATTATTCAAATCAAAGATTAAATATAATACATATGGGTACTTATGGTATATACAATATCAATAAAAAGGTATATTTGAGTACAGAGTGCGCAATGGGATACAATAGGACATGAAAGGGAGGGGCCAGCCACGGAGGGCCAGCAGGAGAGGGAGAGAGTCCACAAAAGAATGACTATGGTGGTCGTGAGCAGGTAGAGCCTGGTGGCTTCCGTGGTAAACGAAGCAAACTGATGAGATGCATCCATTTCTAGAATGGCTGTTCAGGAATGTATCAAATAAGTGGGTGTCCAAAATAATTTGAGGAATCTAAAGGAATCTAAGAATGAGAAGGGTAAGTACACAACAACTTGCTTATGTGGCCATGGTGGATGTCCCGTGAAGAACACAAGAAGTGTCATGTGAGTGAAAAGTATACTCACCTGAATGGATTGATACAGGTGCTCACAGAAGAGTGAAAATGATGTGTGATTCAAGTGAGGGTGGTGGCCCAGTGAGAAAACAAACGTGACATGGATACCTACCTGCCCTGACTTATCATGTTGTAGTGAATGAAAGTGAGATGGCTCCCTAATCCAAGTGAACCCCATGAACATAAAGTGAGAGAAGGGGCCAGTTCCAAACTGAAAAGGAGGAAGAGAAGAGGCCCATGCAGCGTGAAAGCAACCACAAAGTGCTGGAATAGAAACTGAAATATGTGTATGGGTTGTAAAGAATTGTGTACCTACCGTTTGTAAAAGCCTGTAAAGAATAAATCCTCATTCATCCCCCGAGGGGCCTTGCAGTCCAGGCGATAAATCCATTTTGATTCTGCCCGTAGAAGGGCCGGTATAACATCTCCACCTCGGATAGTTGTTTGTATTTTCTCAAGTCCAACCACCCGAAGACCACGTGGACTACCCCGGTGTCGACACAAGAAATGTTTTGCCACTGTTGTTAGAGTCTTCCCTTGTTTGGAGTCTTGGTCTGCATTCATAATGGTGGAAACATGTTTTTGGACCCGCTTCCTCAGTTCTTGTGTCGTTTGGCATGTATAACAACTGACACGGGCATTGTAAGCAGTAAACTACATTTCTGGAGCGGCAGTTAATGTAGGAGTATAGTCCATGTTGTTCCTGATTGGAAGGATTGAGAAAATTCTGACCTCGCAAAATTAGAGGACACACATTACAATCCCCGCAAGGGTATGTTCCCAATAGACGTTGGCCATGTCCCAGCGGTGTAGAAGGTCTCTGAAAGTGGCTACGTGTCAAAGAATCACGAAGATTTTTCACCCTCCTGGCTACCATACGTGGCTTGTCAGGAATGTGGGGTAACAATCTGCTATCACTCTTAAGGATCCCCCAATTTTTTAGGAGTAGGTTGTACACGTCACTTGTAGAAAAGAGACACTGCTCTCTTCCATTGATTTCAAACCGGAGATCAATCGTGCCACATACTGTATTTCCCATTGGGAATCCTTTACGTAAAAAGATGCTTAGATGTTATCATTGATAGATGTCTAAAGCATAGCAAGTAGTGGAGTTATCTCTTCTCCTGGTCAGTACTGAAGGATTACATTTCATCTACTTGATTTTTTTCTTATTTACACAATAATTTAGACACTAATTACCAATTTGACTAAAATATTATTAAAATGTATTTTAAATGAGATTAAAAATGAATAAGAAGATTTTTGACCCATCAGCGAAAGATGTTGTCTGGATAATCTGGAATTCTTATAATATTAGCCTTGTTTTGAAACCTTCATACCTTCATTTTAACTGAACGCACAGTACGTCGAACTTTGAGGCAGATGGGCAACAGCGGCAGAAGACCACACCGGGTGCCACTTCTTTCAGCTAAGAACAGGAAACTGAGGCTACAATTTGCACAAGCTCATCAAAATTGGACAGTAGAAGAATGGAAAAACGTTGCCTGGTCTGATGAGTCTCGATTTATGCTGCGACATTCGGATGGTAGCGTCAGAATTTGGCATCAACAACAGAAACAGATCCGCCTGCCTTGTATCAACGGTTCAGGCTGGTGGTGGTGGTGTCATGGTGTGGGGAATATTTTCTTGGCACTCTTTGGCCCCTTGGTACCCATTGAGCATCGTTGCAATGCCACAGCCTACCTGAGTATTGTTGCTGACCATGTCCATCCCTTTATGACCACAATGTACCCAACATCTGATGGCTACTTTCAGCAGGATAATGCGCCATGTCATAAAGCTGGAATCATCTCAGACTGGTTTCTTGAACATGACAATGAGTTCACTGTACTCAAATGGCCTCCACAGTCACCAGATCTCAATCCAATAGAGCATCTTTGGGATGTGGTGGAACGGGAGATTCGCATCATGGATGTGCAGCCGACAAATCTGCGGCAACTGTGTGATGCCATCATGTAATATGGACCAAAATCTAGGAATGCTTCCAGCACCTTGTTGAATCTATGCCACGAAGAATTGAGGCAGTTCTGAAGGCAAAAGGGGGTCCAACCTGTTACTAGCATGGTGTACCTAATAAAGTGGCCGCTGAGTGTATGTCCAAATGCGTTAAATCACTTCCACTTGGGATGTACAGGTACATCGATTTGTGGCAGTAAGTTATCAGATGTATATTTTTCACCAAATAGAAATATAACAACTCAGTTATCTAAAATAATCTTTACTATTGTATTGTGAAATATGGCCATTACCCTTCACATCCAGAAGGCACCATTTATACCTGTCACTGCACCAAAAAATAGACTAAATTTCAATTTCACAAACCGATGAACCTTTTTTTTTTTTTTAAAGTAATTTAGAACTTTCAAAGTCTCACCCTTGAGTTTAAGGTCTTCATATAATAAAAGAGAACATGGGCACAAAGTCAAATTAATAGCAGATTAATGATGCTACATGAAATATGATGATTTATTTCTATTGCTACTGTTGTATTGATACAAAAAATATCTAACTTTTAAAGTGCAGAACTTTTTTATGGATACTTCTACTAATGTAAAGTGAATCCTTAGTATCTGTAAGATCCTATGAAAGTCATTATGAACATGATAGTTTTTCCGCAAAAGTTTTTGTTCTATACAGATATGTATAAGCTAACAATGAAATAGAGGATAAATGTCTGATTGGGGGGGGGTTCTCTTGTGACCCCCACTGACCAGGAGCCAATAGATCTCTTGTATCCTCCATGTGAATAAAGTAATGGTGCACATGTTCACTCACTGTGTTATTCACTTCTATAGGGGTTTTGGGGATTCTTTGGGGTTCCACTACATTAGGTGGTTTGTAGTAGGTCTTTGTTTTTTAGTCCCTGCCTAATTTTCTGGTTTAATCAGTGATCAATGATCACGTGATATTCCCCAATCTTGTGGAAAGTTTATAAACCCCAAAAGCAAATACAAAAAGAAATTCAGCCTTTAAAGAAAATTATAGAACATATAGGAGGTTTCTAAAAAGTGCATAATCAAGTCAAGTGTCTCAAATAGGTTGTCAGAACTCCTGCAGTTTGACTTCTAACGGCTAGTAACACACCTGTTTTGCTCTGCAGTAGGCATTGCGTACATCTTGCTACGTTTTTGAGCTGGGGATATGTTTCAGATATTGTTGGATTGACAGACCATTTAGCTACTAGAGTGGCCTTCAAAAACTCTATGTATACTCACTCCTAACTCTATTGAGTACTGGTTAGACTAGTCTCTTTTAGCTTTTCTGTGTTTTCTGACTCTTACTTGGACCTATTTGCCTGATGATTCTGTACCTCCCTACCATCTTGGTTTTGACCCCATTACCCATGCCTTGCTTTTGTCTGTTTGTCTCTCTATATATCTGTTATATGCAAATACCCAAAGTAGAGACTGTCATCCAGTTGTTATCTGCGGGTGAGCACAGTGTGTGAAAGTAGGCAAGGGCAGAGGTTGGGGGAAGCACAGGGCTTGCACCTATTCCCTGTATTAGGTTTTCCCGATTACAGGCAGTCCTCAAGTTAATTACAGGATAGGTCCTGTAGGTTTGTTATTAAGTTAAATTTGTATGCAAGTCGGAACTGTATACATCATAATTGTAACCCCAGACAAAAATCTTTTTGGTCTCTGTGATAATAGGATTTTAAAAATGTTCGGTTGTCATAAGAACCAGGATTAACAATAACACTTAATTGCAGACATCTTAGAGAACTGTTACAGCTGATCATTGTAGCCTAAGGCTAAAGCACAGTAAATTATAAACATCCAGCGGCCCGTTTGTAACTCTGGGACAAGTCAGGTGTTCTTAAGTAGGGAACCACTTGTACTGATATTGACAACCATTTGCAGCTGCCTCTGGAACTAACAGAAAGAATAGAGCTGAGTCCATTCTCTGTGCAGTGGTCCAGCTGAGTTTTTACAGAATAGCTCACATTTGTTACTTAGGTTATCAATATCAAAACCCATACATAATAAGCTCACAATTTCTAACCTAATGTAACATTTATGTAAAAAAATAAACATATAAAATTCATCCCATCCTTTAGATTGGCCACCAATATCAGCTTGTTGGGGATAAACAGTAAGTAACCGTTAGATAGTGAAAGAGTTACTACTTCTAATTTTAAAATCTTTCTCTAGTACTAGATCATCCTTATCACCTCCACAATTGTTATGTCTAAAGAGTTTATACAAGAGATTTAGTCTGCATCATAATTTTCTAATTCTATTCCAAAATTGACCCTGCTGTAACTTCTTATTTCAGAATCTAAATGTGAATCAAATTAATTAAAAAGGTAGAATGTATGCAGGCACCTAAACAATAAAACATCTGCAAACATTGCTTAATGAATTTCTTGCTTGGCTAATTCCCTCAATAGGATCAGTCTGTAGAAGCATCCTCCTGGATGTACCCCCTGAGGTGGTTGGTTGTACTGTGGGGCAGGTATACATAGTTTGGATACATATTTTGTAAAATCCGCACTCTTTCATGAGATATTTCCTATCCAATACCTTTCCATTGCTTTTCTAAACCCCCTAATGGCAATTGGATTTACCAGTTTAATATTCTTTTATATGTTTTTGTCAATATATAATAATAAATATTAATTTATATTTAATAATATTAATGTAAGAATAATAATAATTATTATTGTTATTATTATTTAGGTTACATAAGTTTTATAGCCAGTTCACTAAATAAAATGGTCTAATTTTTCCTATTCTTAATCCCTTCAGGATGCAGCCAGTTTATAGCTTAAGGCCCATCCCCATTTTTTGCATTCTGGCATGTGTCGCTTTATATGGTTATAACTTTTGAACACTGTTACTTATCAAAGCAAGTATGAGATTGGTTTCTTTTTTTAGGTAAAACCCATCTTGAAATTTGTTATACGATTTCTCCCGAGTACAGAGACCCCCCCACATGTGGCAGTTACTTGTTTTATGGGCGCACAGTGAGGCGCAGAAGGGAAGGAGCGCCCTGCAGCTGCCAGGATTTTAGTTTCCTCATTGGCCCTTTTTGTAGGCTATAAAATTTTAGATTTTTTGTAATTGGGGCCATGTGATGCCATTTTTGTTGCAGGAGGAGATGCTTTTTCCAGTGTTACCATTTTGGGGTTGATATCCCCGACTTTTGAAAAATTATGAACTTTTTTGAGCAGTAGGAAAGCATCAATTATGTACTGGATTTTTTTCCTTTTTTTTTCTTGGTATTCACCGTATAGCCTAATAATCATGTTATCTTTAGTCTATGGGTCAATATGATTAAAGGGATACCATACTTAGATTTTATGTCTTACGTTTTACTAAACTTGCCAAATAAAACACCCTAATTGGGGGGAAAATCTATCATTTTTGCATTGCCGTCTTCCAAGTGGCATAACATTTTACTTTTTTGGCTACGGAGTTGGTTTCATAGTTTCATAGTTTCATAGTTTATACGGTTGAAAAAAGACACTTGTCCATCAAGTTCAACCAAGGGAGGGAAGGGATTGGATGAGGAAGGGATTTAGGGGAAACAATTCTATATAACATAACCATCAATGTTATTTATGTGTAAAAAGGCATCTAGACCCTTCTTAAAGCTCTCTGCTGTCCCTGCTGTGACCAGCGCCTGAGGCAGGCTATTCCACAGAGTGACAGTTCTCATAGTAAAAAAGCCCTGTCGCCTCCGGTGATTAAACCTTGTTTTCTCCAGACGGAGACAGTGATGGCTTGTCTTTTTTTTTAGGGACATGTTGTAATTCTGGAGTACATATTTTTTTTATCCCTTTTTATTGCATTTTTTGTGGGATGAAATAATAAAAAATCATAATTTTTGGTGGGTTTTTTACATATTTTTTTTACGGTTTATATGTTTATGGGGTCATAAACAAACAATCATCTGATTGCTTGTTCATGATAATACCCTGCAATACTGATATATTGCAGGGTATTTGCTGTGTCAGCCTATGCATAGTGCCTTTAAGATGACCCCAGGGCTGCCATAGAAACGGTCGGCAACCTCGATGGCGCGCGGGGGGGGGGGGGGCATCAGGGGGAAAGACCCCCCAAAGGCAGTTTAAATGTTAGTTAATTACAGCCGGCACTGTATGTATGCTGATGCCGGTTCGGCTCAGACCTCGAGCTGAACCGGCCATCTTACACACACTGCCTGCAAACAGTCCTTGGGTCCTGATTGGACCTCATGACAACCATGACAGCAATTGGCACCCCCAAAGATGGTGGTGGGGGGGGCCCATCGTGGGGGAGATACCCCCTGGCATGTGAATTAAATGCCATGGTTGCACTGCCTGTAGATTTCATGGGTTAACCCGCAATCGGAGCCCATTTAGACTGAAGGTGTTACACTGGGATGTCAGCTACTGGCTACAGCTGACACCCAGTGTATTCCAATGCCTGATCAGCTCCGATCTCGAGCTGAGCTGGCATCAGCTCTGTGTCCAATATATCGGACGATGACCGCTATGTTACATAAGGGGTAAAAGGACATCTACCATCAGGATCAAAGATTGTTAATCAAGCACACTTACAAGTGGGTGTGTGCCCCCTATGGCAGGATCTGCTCTTTTAACTTATGATGCTCTTATGTTCACAAAAACACAGCTCATTTGCTTAATTATTAAAGCCTGCTTTGTAAAAAAAGGGCATAAGAATCTAAAAGAAGAGCGGATCCTACCAGAGGGGATGCACCCCAGCTTGTAAGTGTGCTTGATTTACAATCCTTCATCCTGCTGGTAGATATCCTTTAAACTTCATCCTTCTAATACAACACACTCAAGTGTTCCTTCCTCGTGCATGTGGATATGGCTAAAACAATGTAACAAAAGGAAATCAGGCCACTTTGAGGCTTCAACATTATTTCTTTTATTCTCCAAAGATGAACATAAACATAGCATCCACAACGGCTCTACCTGATCCTTTATCAACTTCTAAAACTTGAATCTAACATACATAGTTTTTCTTATAGCCAATCGTTGTTATACATTATTACAATGAGAAGTGTTGGTCCAGTCATGTTATCCAATCACAGGCCCAGAACATGTGACCAGAGATATGTTTATGTAAAGAAGCGGCGCAGGAAGAGAGGACAATGAGAAATACTGCGTCCGATTTGGATGCCATGTTCATGTTTATCTTTTGATTTTGGAGGAGAAAAGATACCGTATTTTCCGGACTATAAGGCGCACTTAAAAGCCTTGGATTTCCTTGGAAATCCAAAGTGCGCCTTATAGTCCGGTGCGCCCTATATGAGGCAGCGGACCCTACTTACATAGAGGTCCCCGCTACAGGAGACAGCAAATCTCCAGCGGGAACTGCAGACCACGCGGCACGAACAACTCTGCCGCGTGGTCTGCAGTTCCCGCTGGAGATCTGCCTGTCCCGGTAGGGGGATCTATGTAAGTATTCTATTCTTTACCTCCCCCTCACCTTCCCGCTCACCTCCCCGCGTTCCACGTCTCGGCGTCGCGTCGCGTCTCGTCGTGGGTCTCCGCTCCCCCGGACCTCCGCCACGCCCCCGACCCTGCGCCTTATAGTCCGATGCGCCTTATTATGGAATTATTACATATATAAGGCGCATAGACTAATGCGCCTTTATTCGGTGCGCCTAATGGCCGCAAACGGTATATTGCTGAAGACTCGAAGGTGAGGAATTTCCTTTTGCTGCAACATAATGTCATGTGAGCTTTAGATGCAGCAGACTGACATTTTATGCTACATACATATTTTATAGTGTCTTAGTAGATGATGATGTATATAGACACATGTCATTCAAGTCCAAGATGTAATCCTACAGTGTTGATTCACAGGAAGAAGAAAGAAAAAGACAAAAGCATCTGCCTATGACATTTAGAAATTGTGACAATTATTTCCTTCCCGACTTCTTTTATGACAGTCAGAATAAGTTCCCATGTCTTTCAAGAAAGGAGAGATGAAATCCCTGTGTCATGGTTACAGGTTCTAGGTCTGAAAGAAAATGATTAGAAAGAGTGCCCAATAATATCACTAGCATCTTAATATGCAGACCCAAATTATAGAGGTAATATTATATTTTAGTAGGTTTAAAGAAAGATATCTTGTACAATGATGATTCAGACATTTGGGGGCTACTTTCCATTATGGAGTTCAGCGCAAGGAATAATGTCATTTGATTTTTATAGATGGACATTTTGGGAAAGTGTTGATACCAAAAATGTTTAATATTTAAGTTGTTATTTTTATATCAGTTTCAAAAATGGGTGATTTGAGCTTTTAGATCAATTTTAATTTTTTTTGTATTTTTAGACCTCCTTGGGAATTGAACCCTAAGGGATCTAATCGATCCTAACACATACTGCAATACTACGGTATTGCAATACAGACAGTCCCCGGGTTACATACAAGATAGGGTCTGGAGGTTTGTTCTTAAGTTGAATTTGTATGTAAGTCGAAACTGTATATTTTATAATGGAAGTTCTAGACAATTTTTTTTCTTTTGCCCCAGTGACAATTGGAGTTTCAAAAATTTTGGTGTAATTGGACCAAGAATATCAAATAAAGCTTCATTACAGAAATCTTACAGCTGATCATTGCAGTCTGGGACATATAGTAAGCATCCAGAGAGCTTCACCAGAGGTCACAGTGGGCGAGGGGGCCGTCTGTAACTATGGGTTGTCTGTAAGTCGGGTGCCTTAAGTAGGGGAACGCCGTATATGGGAAATTTTTTGCACACGGCACACTATTAAGATCGTGATGAATGACAGGCATGGGAGTCTCACATGGACTCCTGCGGTCACAGTAACAGGTGGTTGCCCCCCAATGATGTCTGAGGGGCCATAATTCCACCCAAGATGGCAGTATACCCACAAGCCACTGGCATTTAAATGCCCATGGCGGCATATAAATGGTAATACCATCGTCACAGATGTTAGCAGTGGGTATTTTTTGCACTATGCAGAAACACCCAGTGTGTATGAAGAGCCCTTGAGCCCTCTTCATATACCAGGCCGCACCATGACATTGGGAGACATCATGGTGGGGCAAGAGGTTAAATCAGCAAAATTTTGTTCTCATAACATGTCATATTTTCACCAAAGAAAGCATCAAAAAGGTTTGCAACATTGTACTCCGTGTGTTGTCAGTCTAGTGAGTGTGATATGCATCTGTCCATCTCTTGACTCGTCCCATAATTTTATTTGCATTAGACAGCTGTGCCTGGTGGCTATAATTAAAATTCTGTTTTTTTTTCTGTTATCTAAGGTCACATTTGTGGTAAAAAAAATTCTGTATATCTTTAAGCACAAAAGATTTTAATGCCCGCATTTTATATATGGGTTTCATATTCTGCGTTGCAAAGGTGTCTGCTAAAACAAGTCCCAATTCTGACAACTTTATATTAAACAGTTAAACAAGTAACTCCAATTTAATAAGTCATTTTTCACATTTTTTGGACTAGTTGTTAGCAAGTCTTATATTCAATTACATAGCGTGCTATGCGAAAGGACCCTGCATTGTGCAATATCACATCAGAGGCACTTTATCAATTCTGTAGAGAGTCAAAGGCTTTTCTGCTACAAAGAACTAATGGCTTCCTTTTGACATTTGTAGATAGGCTTGACACAATCGAAAACTGAGGAAAAGTAAGCCATCCTTAAAGATACTTCCGATTATAAACCAACGTTTTCATATGAATAGAGCAGATAACTATAGGAAACTTTTTTATGAAACTTATTGAAATCAGTTAGCTTTCCCTACTTTTAGGAGACAGGAAGTCCCCGGGTTATGTACAAGATAGGGTTCCGTAGGTTTGTTCTTAATTGAATTTGTATGTAAGTCGAAAACTGTATATTTATAATGGTAGATCATGACAAAATTTTTTTTGCCCCAGCGGCCAATTGGAGTTTCAACATTTTTTTGCTGTAATTGGACAAGGATTATCAATAAAGCTTCATTACAGACACCTTACAGCTGATCAGGCAGTCTGGGACTATAGTAAAGAATCCAGAGAGCTTTACCGAGGTCACAGTAGGCAGAGGCATCCGTCTTAACTATGGGTGTCTGTAGTTGGGTGTCCTAAGTAGGGGACCACCTGTATTTTAGTTAGAAGTCTATGCAGGGGGAGGAGGGATAGTAAGATAAGAGTTGCTGTGAGGAAAGTCCTGATCTTCAGTATGCTGCAGCTTTACACTTTTCAGAATGTCTACCCAAGAAGTGTATAGAAGGTTGGGTTGTGTTATGTAGGGATAGGGGAGGGCAGTAGGGAATGCCCTATTAGGGCCATGTGTGCTAATTTCACAAGCCTCAATAACAAGATGAAGAATTAGAACGGAAAAGGTTAAAAGAGAAATAAGCCAATAAGTAAAATAAATGGCTACTCACGACTGGGCTGTTGATTTGGAAGGTTAAATTATTACGAGGATGTATATAAAAAGGAGGTGTTGAGCTTAACGTGGCATTAAGTCTCAGTACATGATCTCATCTGTGTATGTCTAGGAGTCTGTATAGATGCGAGAGTAAAAAAGTAAAATATAAAAAAAATATAATAGTGTCTGCTTACTGTAGTGTTTGTAGTTTTAGCCACATCCAGGGTTGTGTTACTGGAAGCTTTGATTGACAGCTGCCAGTCTTTTTCCTGAATGGGGGGTGTCATTTAAATTGTGTATCTGCTGTGGGTTTAAGTGAAGGTTGGCTGCCAGTATCTTCTGGGGTCCAGGAAACAGCATTGATACATGTTTGCCCAACCCAGGTTTTCTGGATTACTAGTCTATTGGCACTTGTTCCTACCTCGCTTTGCCTTTTACTTAACATATATGTGGATGTTGCACATTTATTTGATAATCTCTTGATACAATTTGTATCTCCTGCCTCTTGGATTGACTCCCTTGCCTGATCTCTACTTTTTTGTTTGTTGCTCAGTGTTATTTGTTTCTTTTCGTATTGACATCGGTCGCTTCAGTTATACTCTTGTATTATCAAAGCTGGGCAATCCGGTAGGGACCAGGGTTGGGGTGAGATTAGGCTGCACACATTTCTCTATTATGACAATATGGGTTGTTACAAGTTCTTAAAGAGAACCGACAGGCAAATTAACCCCTCAACTAAATTATTTTCATAAAGACATTAGAGAGCATTGCCTCTATCCCTTCATTGTCCTTACATGTCTGTAAACTTAAGCAATGATGTCCTAAAGCGTCGTATGCAATGACATGTGAGAGTTCAATGAGTCATTATCATATTCAAGCTGTCCTCAAGTTATCAATGAGGGGAGGTACGTCCACAACACCCCCAGTGCTTGATGACAGCCTGTATAATGCTGGAGGTATAATAGTGTAATGGTCCTCCATGTGCCTTTGTGTGGCGCCCCCTGCAGCCGTGGGTAATCGAGATACTCCATACACATGACTGACAGCCGTACTTATATGTGTGTGAGGTATATATGTTGTTTGTAATGGCTCCCTCATGTGCCTCCTGGTTGATGGTTGCCCCCTGCAGCCTGCTGTTGTGTGTGTGTGAGGAGAGGTTACAACAGGCTCCAGACAGCATGTTTAGCAACATGTCAGGTAATGTGTTAGATGATTTTCTCACAGTTGTATTAGGAGGATTGCAAGCATGTCAGAAGATGAAAGCACAGACACCAGCACTGTTAGCATACATTACACACAGACATGAGCACAGGGGGAGGAGAGGGGAGGGGGAAACGAGGGTGACATCAATGCAGTGACCAGCCCTTACAATAAAGAACAGATGATTTATAAGATTAATGTATGATATGGACTAGATAAAGCTGGGATGGGATCCCTGTGAGTGCTCCAACAGTAGTAGTGACAGAAATAGGGACACAGACCTGAGACGGTGTCTTAAGTGTAATTGAAAAAGCAGGAAAATCAACTACAAAAAAGTTAAAAAAAATGGTGAGTGAATTATAGGACTACCCCAGAAATAGACTTAACGGTCCAAAAAAGCAAAACTATTTACAACTAGTCTGGATGATAAAAAGGGACACACTTCTCTACCCAGGGCCGGATTAAGGGTGGTGGGGGCCCCTGGGCGCAAAATCTGGTGGAGGCCACCCGATGAGTGCAGCGTTAATACTGTCCTCGCTGATCCATCCCCAGAAAAACACCTCATCAGCGCTCATCTACCAGCCAATACACGCTACACGCACGATCCCTGTAACAAAGTATAGTAGCCTCACCCAGTAACCAATATACACACAGCCGGCTCTATCCCTGTAACAAGCTACATACAGCCGCCCTCGCCCACAGTAACACAGCTGACATACAGCTGCCGCCCCCAGTAACAAAGCTTACATACAGCCGCCTCATCCCCCACTAACAACAGCTTAATACAGCCACCTCGCCACAGTAAACACAGCTACATACAGCCGCCTCATCCCTGTAACACGCTACATAAATCGAGCTCATCCCTTGTAAACACAGCTACATACAGTGCCTCGCCCCCCAGAAACAGCTACATACACGCATCATCCCCAGTAACACAGCACATAAGCCACCTGCCCCCAAGTAACACAGCTAAATACAGCGCCATCATCCCCAGTAACAATCTCCTCAGCCGCCTCATCCCCTGTAACACAGCTACATACAGCCGCTCATCCCCTAGTACACAGTACATACAGGCCACCTTTATCCCATAGTAACACAGCTAAACAGCCAACCTGCGCCCCCGTAACAAAGCTACATACAGCAGGCCTCATCCCTGTAACACAGCTACATACAGCTGCCCACACCAGTAACACAAGCTACATAACAAGCCGCCTCATACCCCCAGTAACACAGTACATACAGCGCCCTCATTCCAGCAGTAAAAACAGTAATACAGCCAACCCCCCCCAGTAACACAGCTACACTAACGCGCATCTATCCCCAGGATACACGATAATCACAAGCCACCTCAGCCCCCAGGTAACACAGCTAACATACAGGCCGACTCACCTCACCAGTAAACGCTACATACAGCCGCCTCGCCCCCAGTCAACACAACTACATACAGCGCCTTTGCCCCCAGTAACACAACTAACATACAGCCGACCTCGACCCAGCTACACAGGCTACATTAACAGCCACTCATTCCCCTTAGTAACATAGCTACATTACAGCGCCACACCCCACGTAACACCAGCTACCTTACAGACCCCTCGCACCAGTACACAGCACATATTCAGCCGCCTCATTCCCCAGAGTTACACAGTACAATACAGCAACTCATCCCCAGTAACACAGCTACATACAGCCTACTTCAGCCTAGTAACACAGCTATACAGCCGCCTCATTCCCCAGGTAACACTGCTACATAACAGTCCGCTCATCCTATGTAACACAGCTACATGCAGCGCCTACCCAGTAACACATCTACAACACAGCCGCCTTCTCCCTGTAAAAAGCAATACAGGCCCGCCCAGTAACACAGCTACATACACCGCCTCATCCCCAGTAACACAGTACATCAGCCACCTCGCCTCCCGTAACACAAGCTAAATACAGCCGCATCATCCCCCGTAGAACACATCTACACCGACAGCGCCTCTCATCTCCTGTAAACACAGGCTCATACAGCCGCCTCATCCCCCAGACACAGAAACAAGCTAATACAGCACACTTCCCTAGAGTAACCAGTACATACAGCACCCTCGCCCCAGTAACAAGCAGCTAATACAGCCGCATCATCCCCAGTAACATAGTACATCAGCGCGCTCATCCCAGGACACAGCTAATAAAGCAACCTCGCCCCAGTAACACAGTACAAAAGCGCGCCTCATCCCAAGTGACACAGTACATACGGCACCTCTCCCAGTAACACAGCTACATACAGACCTCTTAGCTAGCTGAACACAGCTACATTACAGCCGCCTCCCCATCACCAGTAACATCCTACATACAGCCGCTCATCCCCAGTAAAACAAACAACAGCCTAACCAGTAACCACTACAGCGCCTCATCACTAAGTAACACAGCTAACATACAGCGCCTCGCCTCATCCCTTAGTAACACAGCTACAAAGCCGCCGCCCCCCAGTAACACAGCTACATACAGAGCCTCGCCCCCAGAACAAGCTACATACAGCCGCCTTAGCCACCGAGTAACACAGCTATACAGCCGCCTCTGCCCCCAGTTCACATACCACGCCTCATCCCACACAGACAATTCGCCCGACTAACCCCAGTTAAACACAGTACATACAAAGCCGCCTCCCCCCCTCACACCAACATCCCGTAACCCGAACACAGCTAAAGGTACCGTAACAGTACACTGCCTCGCCCCAGTAACACAGATAGCAATAACAGCCGCCTATCCCCAGTAACACAGCTACATACAGCCGCCTCATCCCCTAAGTAACACAGCTACATACAGGCCGCCCATCCCCAGTTACACCAATCGCGCGCCTACACACTGCGCCTCGCGCCCCGAGTAACCACACAACAAGCCTGCCAATAACAGAGAAATCAGCCGCCATCACTCGTTAACACAGTCGCCTCGACCCCTAGTAACACATTTATACTAAAACCTCACCCTACCGATATGGAGTCCCATGTAACAATACACCTCAGCCGCACCAGACACCCAGTCCTGCGGTTTACAAGTCAAACATTATACACTGATATCTAAACACATAAGTTAGTTCTACACTTTGGTATGCTGTGCACCATATATATACAAGGATACACACAACATTATGTATCCATATACATTATACACTATACAACAGAGTATCAACAAAACCATTAAAAGATATACACACATAGGTAGATATACATACACACATTACATGACCATAGATACACATACATGCAGTTTTAAAAACACCATATACACACAGGAATATACACACATACAGCAAAGACCACACACATTCCGTATATACAGCTTTCACACAACAGTTCAGACACAGGCATATACTACAACACATACACACATAGAAACATTAATCATTATAATTTAAATGTGCAATATATTGGCTGATTACAAATATATGCGTTTGTATAAATTAAGTATATGCAACTATACACCCAGTAGTATAATTAAATACAGTATATAACATATACACAGTTAGTTGCATGTGTACACATATACACAGTATATATACAGTAGATGCATGTATACCAACATTGCACACAGTATATTACAAGCATTATATACACAGTAGGCAATATATTACACATTTACACATTATAAAGTAGTAGTATACCAGAAGTACTTATATCAACAGTAGATAGGCATATATAATACACAGTATATACACATTATACACGTAGATGCAATATACATAGTACACAGTATATACAATATATATACAGTAGATGCTATATACTTTACACAGTATATACAATTAATACAACCGTAGATGCATAATGTAAGTACACAGTAGATACACATATATACACAGTGAGTTAAACAATGTAACAGATATAACATCATGAATTCACAGAAGATAATACACATGACGTATTATAAATATACAGTAGATGTGTATACACATATTAACATTATATACAAGTAGTAGAGTGTATACACAATACACAGTATACACAGTAGACAGAGTAGATTGCATATAACACATATAACAGTATATACCACCATTATCACACAGTAGAGCATTAGATTACAATAACAAGTATATTACACAGTGTACCACATAGATACACAAGATACACAGTATATACACCACAGTATATGACTGTATATCCATATATTTCACTGATAATAATAATCTACAAAAGAATATTTAATGCATATATACACAGATAAAACATACTGTATAGAGTATCATACTTAACCTTTATGGTCGACCGGCTGTGGGTCAGCTGGGTGTTGGGGGTTGTCGGTATTGTTTCAGCGACAGGAGGGGGGTTGGTACGGGCAGGGGGGGGGGTGTGTGGTCGGAGGGAGCTGGCCTCTTCGCTGGGGGGGGGGGGAGGGAGAGAGCGGGAGGGACACCATGCTCTTCGGGCGGACCATGCTTATTCGGGCGGGGGGGGATCGCGGAGGACAGCGTCTTGGGGGCGTCTTGAGGGGGGGGGGGGGGATCGACGGGAGGAAGCTGCTCTTGGGCGTCGGGGGGGGGGAGGGGCGAAGGGGGAGCGGAGCGACAGCTTGTTTTATGGGGGGGGGAGCGGGGAGGCGTTTCTTTGGGGGCGGGGGGGACGGGATGGATGTTTATTCAGGCGGGGGGGGGGGGGGCGGAGGAGGCGGCTGATTGTTCGGGCGGGCGAGGTGGAGATGGAGCGGAGGGCGGCTGCTTGTTGGCGAGGCGGGGGGGGGGCGGGGTAGCGGAGGAAGGCGGCGCTTTCGGGGCGCGGCGGGGGGATGGAGAGGAGCAGCAGCATTTTCGTTGGCGTGGCGGGGCGGGGTAGCTTGGGGGGAGAAGAGCGAGGCACGGAGGGGTTCGGCGCGGCGGGGGGAGGAACGGCAAGCAGAGACGCGCGGAGACGTGGGCCTCGGGGGAGGGGTGGGAAGGCCGGGAAATGCAGAAGCGATGACCCGGCCTGCGGGGAGGAGGGTGGGGGACCTGAGCCAGGGGGCGGACGGCATCAGCCAAGAGCGTGACGGCGCGCCTCCGGGCGCGGGCCCGGCACCTTCCGGCGGTTGTCGGCCCGCGGGTGCATCGACTATAAGGCGCAGGGTCGGGGGCGTGGCGGAGGTCCGGGCGGAGCGGAGACCCACTGACGAGACGCGACGCGACGCCGAGACGTGGAACGCGGGGAGGTGAGCGGGAAGGTGAGGGGGAGGTAAAGAATAGAATACTTACATAGATCCCCCTACCGGGACAGCAGATCTCCAGCGGGAACTGCAGACCACGCGGCAGAGTTGTTCGTGCCGCGTGGTCTGCAGTTCCCGCTGGAGATTTGCTGTCTCCTGGTAGCGGGGACCTATGTAAGTAGGTCCGCGTGCCTCATATAGGGCGCACCGGACTATAAGGCGCACTTTGGATTTCCAAGGAAATCCAGGCTTTTAAGTGCCCTTATAGTCCGAAAATACGGTATCTTTTCTCCTCCAAAATCAAGATAAACTGAACATGCATCCAAATCGGACGCAGTATTTCTCATTGTCCCTCTTCCTGCGCCGCTTCTTTATTACATAAACATATCTCTGGTCACATGTTCTGGGCCTGTGATTGGATAACATGACTGGACCAACACTTCCATTGTAATAATGTATAACAACGATTGGCTATAAAGAAAACTATGTTGTGATTCAAGTTTTAGAAGTTGATAAAGGATCAGTTAGAGCCGTTTGTGATGCTATGTTTATGTTCATTTTGGAGAATAAAAGAAATAATGTTGAAGCCTCAAAGTGGCCTGATTCCTTTTGGTTACATTGTTTTAGCCATATCCACATGCACGAGGAGGAACACTTGGTGTGTTGTATTAGAAGGATGAAGTTTAAAGGATTCTACCACAGGATGAAGGATTGGTAAATCAAGCACACTTACAAGCTGGGTGCATCCCCTCTGGTAGGATCCCTCTTCTTTTAGATTCTTATGCCCTTTTTTTACAAAGCAGGCTTTAATAATTAAGCAAATGAGCTGTGTTTTTGTGAACATAAGAGCATCATAAGTTAAAAGAGCAGATCCTGCCATAGGGGGCACACACCCACTTGTAAGTGTGCTTGATTAACAATCTTTGATCCTGATGGTAGATGTCCTTTTACCCCTTATGTAACATAGCGGTCATCGTCCGATATATTGGACACAGAGCTGATGCCAGCTCAGCTCGAGATCGGAGCTGATCAGGCATTGGAATACACTGGGTGTCAGCTGTAGCCAGTAGCTGACATCCCAGTGTAACACCTTCAGTCTAAATGGCCTCCGATTGCGGGTTAACCCATGAAATCTACAGCATGCAACCATGGCATTTAATCACATGCCAGGGGTATCTCCCCCACGATGGGCCCCCCCCCACCACCACTTGGGGGTGCCAATTGCTGTCATGGTTGTCATGAGGTCCAATCAGGACCCAAGGACTGTTTGCAGGCAGTGTGTGTAAGATGGCCGGTTCAGCTCGAGGTCTGAGCCGAACCGGCATCAGCATACATACAGTGCCGGCTGTAATTAACTAACATTTAAAACTGCCTTTGGGGGGTCTTTCCCCCTGATGCCCCCCCCCCCCCCGCGCCCATCGAGGTTGCCGACCGTTTCTATGGCAGCCCTGGGGTCATCTTAAAGGCACTATGCATAGGCTGACACAGCAAATACCCTGCAATATATCAGTATTGCAGGGTATTATCATGAACAAGCAATCAGATGATTGTTGTTTATGACCCCATAAACATATAACCGTAAAAAAAATATGTAAAAAACCCACCAAAAATTATATTTTTTATTATTTCATCCCACAAAAAATGCAATAAAAGGGATAAAAAAATATGTACTCCAGAATTACAACATGTCCCTAAAAAAAAAGACAAGCCATCACTGTCTCCGTCTGGAGAAAACAAGGTTTATCACCGGAGGCGACAGGCTTTTTTACTATGAGAACTGTCACTCTGTGGAATAGCCTGCCTCAGGCGCTGGTCACAGCAGGGACAGCAGAGAGCTTAAGAGGGTCTAGATGCCTTTTTAACACTAATAACATTGATGGTTATGTTATATAGAAATTGTTTCCCCTAAAATCCCTTCCTCATCCAATCCCTTCCTCCCTTGGTTGAACTTGATGGACAAGTGTCTTTTTTCAACCGTATAAACTATGAACTATGAAACTATGAAACCAACTCCGTAGCCAAAAAAGTAAAATGTTTGCCACTTGAAGACGGCAATGCAAAAATGATAGATTTTCCCCCCAATTAGGTGTGTTATTTGGCAAGTTAGTAAAACGTAAGACATAAAATCTAAGTATGGTATCCCTTTAATCATATTGACACCTAGCTAAGATAACATGATTATTAGGCTATACGTGAATACCAAGAAAAAAAGGAAAAAATCCAGTACATAATTGATGCTTTCCTACTGCTCAAAAGTTCATAATTTTTCAAAAGTCGGGGATATCAACCCCAAATGGTACACTGGAAAAGCATCTCCCCCTGCAACAAAATGGCATCACCTGGCCCCAATTCAAAAAATCTAAATTTTATAGCCTACAAAAAGGCCAATGAGGAAACTAAAATCCTGGCAGCTGCAGGGCGCTCCTTCCCTTCTGCGCCTCACTGTGCGCCCAAAAACAAGTAACTGCCACATGTGGGGGGTCTCTGTACTCGGGGAGAAATCGTATAACAATTTCAAGATGGGTTTTAACCTAAAAAAAAAACCAATCTCATACTTGCTTTGATAATTAACAGTGTTCAAAGTTATAACCATATAAAGCGACACATGCCAGAATGCAAAAAAGGGGATGGGCCTAAGCTATAAACTGGCTGCATCCTGAAGGGATTAAGAATAGGAAAAATTAGACCATTTTATTTAGTGAACTGGCTATAAACTTATGTAACCTAAATAATAATAACAATATAAATTATTATTATTCTTCATTAATATTATTAAATATAAATTAAATTTATTATTATATATTGACAAAAACATATAAAAGAATATTAAACTGGTAAATCCAATTGCCATTAGGGGGTTTAGAAAGCAATGGAAAGGTATTGGAGGAAATATCTCATGAAAGAGTGCGGATTTTTACAAAATATGTATCCAAACTATGTATACCTGCCCCACAGTACAACCAACCACCTCAGGGGGTACATCCAGGAGGATGCTTCTACTACAGACTGATCCTATTGAGGGAATTAGCCAGCAAGAAATTCATTAAGCAATGTTTGCAGATTTTTTATTGTTTAGGTGCCTGCATACATTCTACCTTTTAATTAATTTGATTCACATTTAGATTCTGAATAAGAAGTTACAGCAGGGTCAATTTTGGAATAGAATTAGAAAATTATGATGCAGACTAAATCTCTGTAAAACTCTTTAGACATAACAATTGTGGAGGTGATAAGGATGATCTAGTACTAGAGAAAGATTTTAAAATTAGAAGTAGTAACTCTTTCACTATCTAACGGTTACTTACTGTTTATCCCCAACAAGCTGATATTGGTGGCCAATCTAAAGGATGGGATGAATTTTATTGTTTATTTTTTTACATAAATGTTACATTAGGTTAGAAATTGTGAGCTATTATGTATGGGTTTTGATATTGATAACCAATAACAAATGTGAGCTATTCTGTAAAACTCACTGGACCACTGCACAGAGAATGGACTCAGCTCTATTCTTTCTGTTAGTTCCAGAGGCAGCTGCAATGGTTGTCAATATCAGTACAAGTGGTTCCCTACTTAAGAACACCTGACTTGTCCCAAGTTCAAACGGGCCGCTGGATGTTTATAATTTACTGTGCTTTAGCCTTAGGCACAATGATCAGCTGTAACAGTTCTCTAAAGGTCTGCATTAAGTGTTATGGTTAATCCTTGGTTCTATGACAACCGAACATTTTTAAAATCCTATTATCACAGAGACCAAAAAGATTTTTGTCTGGGTTACAATTATGATGTATACAGTTCCCGACTGCATACAAATTTAACTTATAACAAACCTCAGGACCTATCCGGTAATTAACTTGAGGACTGCCTGTAATCGGAAAACCTAATACAGGGAATAGGTGCAAGCCCTGTGCTTCCCCCAACCTCTGCCCTTGCCTACTTTCACACACATGTGCTCACCCGAGAGATAACAACTGGATGACAGTCTCTACTTTGGGTATTTGCATATAACAGATATATAGAGAGACAAACAGACAAAAGCAAGGCATGGGTAATGGGTCAAAACCAGATGGTAGGGAGGTACAGAATCATCAGGCAAATAGGTCCAAGTAAAGAGTCAGAACACAGAAAAGCTAAAGGACTAGTCTAACCAGTACTCAATAGATTAGGAGTGAGTATACATAGAGTTTTTTGAAGGCCACTCTAGTAGCTAAATGGTCTGTCAATCCAACAATATCTGAAACATACCCCAGCTCAAAAACGTAGCAAGATGTACGCAATGCCTACTGCAGAGCAAAACAGTTGTGTTACTAGCCGTTAGAAGTCAAACTGCAGGAGTTCTGACAACCTATTTGAGACACTTGACTTGATTATGCCCTTTTTAGAAACCTCCTATATGTTCTATAATTTTCTTTAAAGGCTGAATTTCTTTTTGTATTTGCTTTTGGGGTTTATAAACTTTCCACAAGATTGGGGAATATCACGTGATCATTGATCACTGATTAAACCAGAAAATTAGGCAAGGGACTAAAAAAAAGACCTACACAACCACCTAATGTATGTGGAACCCCAAAGAATCCCCAAAACCCTATAGAATTGAATAACACAGTGAGTGTAACATGTGCACCATTACTTTATTCACTGGAGGATACAAGAGATCTATTGGCTCCTGGTCAGTGGGGGTCACAAGAAACCCCCCCCCAATCAGACATTTATCCTCTTTTCATTGTTAGCTTATACATATCTGTATAGAACAAAACTTTTGCGGAAAAACTATCATGTTCATAATGACTTTCATAGGATCTTACAGATACTAAGAATTCACTTTACATTAGTAGAAGTATCCATAAAAAAGTTCTGCACTTTAAAAGTAGATATTTTTTGTATCAATACAACGTACAATAGAATAAATCATCATATTTCATGTAGCATCATTAATCTGCTATTAATTTGACTTTGTGCCCATGTTCTCTTTTATTATAAGACCTTAAACTCAAGGGTGAGACTTTGAAAGTTCTAAATTACTTTAAAAAAAAAAAAAGGTTCATCGGTTTGTGAAATTGAATTAGTCTATTTTTTGGTGCAGTGACGGTATAAATGGTGCCTTCTGGATGTGAAGGGTAATGGCCATTTCACAATACAATAGTAAAGATTATTTAAGATAACTGAGTTGTTTATTTCTATTTTGGTGAAATAATACATCTGATAACTTCTGCCACAAATCGATGTACCTGTACATCCAAGTGGAAGTGATTTAACGCATTTGGACATACACTCACGCGTGCCACTTTATTAGGTACACCATGCTAGTAACAGTTGGACCCCCTTTTGCCTTCAGAACTGCCTCAATTCTTCGTGGCATAGATTCAACAAGGTGCTGGAAGCATTCCTCAGAGATTTTGGTCCATATTACATGATGGCATCACACATTTGCCGCAGATTTGTCGGCTGCACATCCTGATGCAATCTCCCGTTACACCACTCCCAAAGATGCTCTATTGGATTGAGACTGGGACTGTGGAGGCCATTTGAGTACAGTGAACTCATTGTCATGTTCAGAAAACCAGTCTGAGATGATTCCAGCTTTTATGACATGCGCGCATTATCCTGCTGAAAGTAGCCATCAGATGTTGGGTACATTGTGGTCATAAGGGATGGGACATGGTCAGACAACAATACTCAGGTAGGCTGTGGCATTGCAACGATGCTCAAGGGGTACCAAGGGGCCAAAGAGTGCCAAGAAAATATTCCCCACACCATGACACACCACCACCAGCCTGACCCGTTGATACAGGCAGGATGGATCCATGCTTTCATGTTGTTGATGCCAAATTCTGACGCTACACATCCGAATGTCGCAGCATAAATCGAGACTCATCAAACCAGGCAACGTTTTTTCCATTCTCTACTGTCCCAATTTTGATGAGCTTGTGCAAATTGTAGCCTCAGTTTCCTGTTCTTAGCTGAAGAAGTGGCACCCGGTGTGGTCTTCTGCCGCTGTTGTCCCATCTGCCTCAAAGTTCGACGTACTGTGCGTTCAGTTAAAATGAAGGTATGAAGGTTTCAAAACAAGGCAATATATAAGATTCCAGATTATCCAGACAACATCTTTCGCTGATGGGTCAAAAATCTTCTTATTCATTTTTAATCTCATTTAAATACATTTTAATAATATTTTAGTCAAATTGGTAATTAGTGTCTCAATTATTGTGTAAATAAAAAAATCAAGTAGATGAAATGTATCCTTCGTACTGACCAGGAGAAGATATACTCCACTACTTGCTATGCTTTAGACATCTATCAATGATAACATCTACATCTTTTTTTACGTAAGGATTCCCAATGGGAAATACAGTATGTGGCACGATTGATCTCCGGTGTTGAAATCAATGGAAGAGAGCAGTGTCTCTTTTCTACAAGTGACGTGTACAACTCTCTAAAAATTGGGGGATCCTTAAGAGTGATAGCAGATTGTTACCCCACAATTCCTGACAAGCCACGATTGTAGCCAGGAGGGTGAAAAATCTTCGTGATTCTTTGACACGTAGCCACTTTCAGAGACCTTCTACACACCGCTGGGACATGGCCAACTCTATTGGGAACATACCCTTGGGGGATTGTAATGTTGTCCTCTAATTTTTGCGAGGTCAGAATTTTCTTCCAATCCTTCCAATCGGAACAACATGGACTATACTCCTACATTAACTCCGCTCCAGAAATGTAGTTTACTGCTTACAATGCCCTGTCAGTTGTGTATATACATGCCAAACGACACAAGAACTGAGGAAGCGGGTCCAAACATGTTTCCACCATTATGAATGCAGACAAGCTCCCAAACAAGGGAAGACTCTAACAACAGTGCCAAAACATTTCTTGTGTCGACACCGGGTAGCCACGTGGTCTTCGGGTGGTTTACTTGAGAAAATCAACAAACTATCCAGGTGGAGATGTTATAAACCGGCCCTTCTACGGCAGAATCAAAAATGGATTATCGCCTGGACTGCAAGGCCCCTCGGGGATGATTAGATTATTCTTTACAGGCTTTTACAACGGTAGTACACAATTCTTTACAACCCATACACTATTTCAGTTTTCTATTCCAGCACTTTGTGGTTGCTTTCACGCTGCATGGCCTCTTCTCTTCCTCCTTTTTCAGTTTGGAACTGGCCCTCTCTCTCTCACTTTATGTTCATGGGGTTCACTTGGATTAGGGAGCCATCTCACTTTCATTCACTACAACATGATAAGTCAGGGCAGGTAGGTATCCATGTCACGTTTGTTTTCTCACTGGGCCACCACCCTCACTTGAATCACACATCATTTTCACTCTTCTGTGAGCACCTGTATCATCCATTCAGGTGAGTATACTTTTCACTCACATGACACTTCTTGTGTTCTTCACGGGACATCCCCACATGGCCACATAAGCAGTTGTTTGTGTACTTACCCTTCTCATTCTTAATTCCTTAGATTCCTCAATTATTTGTGGACCCACTATTGATACATTCCTGAACACCATTCTAGAAATGGAGCATCTCATCAGTTTGCTTCGTTTACCACGGAAGCCACCAGCTCTACCTGCTCTCACGACCACCATAGTCATTCTTTGTGGACTCTCTCCCCTCTCCTGCGGCCCTCCGTGGCTGGCCCCTCCTTTCATGTCCTATGGTATCCCTTGCGACTCTGTACTCAAATATACCTTTTTATTGATTGTATATACATAAGTCCCAATGTATTATATTTAATCTTTGATTTGAATAATTTTCTTGAATGTCTTGAATGTCTTGTCCGCTTTTTATATTCCTGTTGATCCTATGAGCATCATACCATGGGTGGTATCCTACCTGGCATTGACTACTTCACCCTCTCCATCCATTTTTCTTCACTGTACTACAATTTAGCATAAATTGTTCACATGCACTGGCACTTTATGGGCACGTAGTCCAGGCAACCACTCAGTTTATATTGACATCTTCTATCACGTATAATGTGTGTTTATCCTAATACGCATATCATCATTCATGCACATGGTGGTTGTTTGTGTTGAATGTATGATGCATGGGCCCATGATAGTATGTATGTGTTGATTGGTGGAGTGATAGTTAATGTTCTATAGTTTTTTTAAGTATATTCCATGCTAAGGTTAGTTCACTTTTCAATATTCATTATTTATTTATTTTTTATACAATTTGTGTCACAACACAGATTTTTATATTTTTTCTTACACTATTTCACTGTACAAACTTTCTATGTACATTCCCCCCTTTTTTGCATATATATTTTCTTATGTATACTCTATACAATTTGTACCTTTTTTTCATACATGATCTGCAAATTTTATTGCCACTTTTGTAATCAATTATTTGCAATGTAGTATTTATGCCATCCCCCCGTTTTGTGCATGCATTTACTGTAACCAGTTTCTGTTTGTTTACTTTTTAGAACATGGGGACACATTTCCTGTTGCACCACATTGAGAACACGGGACACATTCTCTGTTGCACCACATTGAGTGCTTGATGCTGGAAGTGGAGCTAATTTAGCTCACTGCCAACACATGGATCTTTCCTTTATAAATGGACGCACCACACCATACAGATATCCTGAGAAGCCACAGCAGGTGGCGATACGCGTGGGGGCGGTTCTCCCCAGTCCCTCTTGTGTGTATGTTTGCCGCACAGGTAATACTTTGCTTATATCTTGACTTAGGTTAGCAGTGTGGTACCCATTATTTATTTAGTTTTTGCTTGTATACTCCTCATGCTCTATACAAAAATATACCCCCCTTTTTTGTGACTTTTTTGCGATTTGCTTACATATTATTGGTACTGCATTTTCCTAGCCCATGTGTAATCCCTTAAGGATAATATTGTTTCTTTTTGTGTTCCATAAGGCTTTAGTCTTCATGGGGAGCTGGTGGTCCCAGGATCACTAACACTATCATATGTTTGGTTTTCCTGTGTAGATTATTCTGTGATTGTTCACATTTTTAATGGTTTTTATTCTCTTCTTTGTTTGTGGTTTTTTTTTGATATAATGAATAAGAATGTATTGTCTTGGTCACTTGGCATGTATCCTTCTTTGTCTGTCTTTTCTACAAGTAGCATTGCCACTAGTGGGACAGCGTTCCCTATGTCTGGGTAGATTCCAGGAGGACCTACTTCTGTGGGTAAAAACACTAATGATGTTTAAATATTGCACGTACTGCATTCCTGTTACTCTCTCTATTAACATTTCCATTAACATTATCTCTAACTGTAGATCAATTCCACACGTTGAAAGGGAATGATATTATGTATTGTAATAAAAAGAATCAATGATATTTTTTTAATATATCAATTTGTTTTCTTGTTTTGAGCTTGAATAAAAGAAAAAAGTTGCAGCTTTTTCTAAATCAACATTCATGAATACTATTTACCTGCTCTATTTGTGTTTAATAATAGCTATGTATTTACACATTTGTAGTGTTTTTATGGCTATTCAGTTTTCTTTAATGAAATTATTCTATTGTATTCGGAAAATACGTTCTAAATAACAAAAGCTACGAGTCTTTTGTTCATCAATGAATTGCTTTAAACTGTGAATATTTTTCTATTACAATGAAAACACATAATTTCTGATCACATTTATTTAATTACATGATTATCTGGGTTTATTATATATTAAAGTGCGTTCTTTTTCATGGACCTGTCTTATGGACTTACATACTTTTTTCAGAGAGCAGTAGACTGTTAAAATAAGCTTTTAACATTCAAATGCTTCCTGATATGTAGGTTAATTCTATGTCCCCTTTTCTTGCAAAGCTGTTCATTGGAAATGTAAACAGTTTATTATTTGCATAACTTTGAAGGACATCTACCACCAGATGAAGGATTGTAAACCTCCACTGACATACTGGTGTGTGACCCCTCTGGCAGGGTCTGCTCTCTTTAACTTCCTACGTTCTTGTTTTTAGAAAAAATTTTCTTGCCTGGTTTATAATCCTGGTTTATAATCCTTCATCTAGTGGTAGCTCAATTCAGAAACGGAGTAATAATAAATAATAAATTAAATTAAGGGACAGGGCAGGGTAACTAATAATGGCTGCAATTTGATTATTTAAATCATGTTAACTGAGAATTATATATACCTAGGGTGTAACAAAGAAGGTTGGTATGGTGGGTTGGGAGTCACTTTAAAATGTTAAATGGGAAAATATATTTTTTATTGCATATTATAATATATACAAATACCCCGAAAAATTACATTGATTCAAATGGTTTGATTAGCCCAAAATCAAAGGTGTAAAAATTGTTTAGAAATAGGATATCTCGACAATACCCATTGGATCAGAAAAACAAAAAAATTTGACAAATATTTCATAAAATCTATTCAATTAATGTAAAATTGACCAGAGGGGATGGGGGAATCTAATATTTTATGCAGAAACAAATAGCGTACCAGAAACAATGACATGGATGTTGTATTTTCTATTGTCTTCAGGGTACTGATTCCATGAAAAATACTTTAACTGAGTCTCCTCCCCTGTGAAGATGGAGATTTTTCTTGTTGCCTGCAAAGTTTTCAAATTTCAAATGCTTTACTTAAGTGCTGAAATTTGGCACTTGGATGCTTTTGAAAATATTGCATATGTCAATTTTCATATTTGGGATCTGATGTGTATTTATCAAAATGTCTTCTTTTCGAAAATTTGAACACATTGACTTTTTGACGAGTCAATTTAGTTTCAATGGCGCATGCAGAAAAAAATCAGTTGTGGATAAGTGGCTTTAAATGACTTTGCTGCAGCAAAAAGGGGTAAGCTCACATTAACCCTTCAATTATAAAAACATGTCAAAATGAATTTGTTACCTGCGCTGTTCTGATACTATGATGAACTCTAAAGTAGTCCTTGTATAATATATAAAGAATTCCCGAGGGGTTTTGTAACTTCAAGTGAGGGATATTCAAGTCTGCTCTGGTTTCACCTGATAATCCAGAGAAAAGTTTCAGTTCCCAAGGGGGTAACTGTCAGTAATTCCGCAAACCATATTTGGCAGTGCAGCACCGGACAGAGGCTGTACTCCCGCTGAGCATGTTCCATCGGAGTGACGCCACTTGAGCTACGCATCGCCACATGAACACTTCTCCTGGTGACATTTAAACGCGTTGAGAAAAAGTTTCCTTTGGGCGATCAGTAGCTCAAGTGACGTCATTCTGACGGAGGCCTGCTTAGTGGAGAACAGCACTGGTCGAGACTGCCCTGCTTTCTTGCCACTATAATTTGTGGAAAATATGGGCAGTTACCACTCTGGGAGCTTAACTTGGTCTCTGGATTATCAAGGTGAACACCAGAAAGCGGACTTGATATCCATTTTGGAAGTTAAAGAAACCGCTCAGGAATTCTATATATTTTTACCGGTACCACTGTAAAATAAGGAAAGCGCAGTTAGATTAATTCATTTGACATTTAGATTTTTGGTGATTACAGCACCAACTGTCACACCTTAAAAAGATTAGAGGGCAAATCAATGTAATTTTTTTTTTCTGCGAGAACAGTGAGGGATTCCCATTTAAGTTGCCCCCATCCCCCACCCCCGAGGGTGGAGATGGAGGCCGATTTTAGTATCATTGGATATATATTTTTGAAAATATTTGACACTTATATTTATAGTTCTTTGATCCAATGTGTATTTCGTGAGATATTTCACTGTCCAGAACTTTTGTTACACACCCTGTATAGGTGTAAAAAGGGATGTTTGTTTCTAAGAGATATCTGCCTTTGCAATTTTAAAACCCCTACCTCTATATCCAATCCCTTCATCCCTTCCACCGATAACTTGATAACTATATATTGTCTCTTCTATCTCCTCAATGCTTCATCTCCAAGTGATACAAAAACAACACAAAAAATCATCAAAATGTTCATATCTAGTGTATTTTGGAATGTTGGAGGTAGTAAGATTAATATACAATATATCATTCAGAATGAGTATCCCCAGACATTATTTACTGCAAGGCAGCAACTAACCGTGCATCATTAGATGTTCCTGGCAAAAGTCATCAGTGTAGGGAGTGAGCCAACACATGATGCTCACATCCAGATTATGTTCAATGACTTTCTAATTTGGACTGTTTGTGTTTTGGAATCTCCTTTCCAATTAGAATACTGCATGTGTAAGTTATATAATGGGTTATTAAAATCACATCTACACGCCAAAGAAAAAGTTCTAAGGTTCATTAGTTTGTAAAAATACGATATCTGAGGCAAATCTTGGAAACTTGGCACAGTCCCTGATATCAAGACCGCTGGCAACTACAGTATAAAACTTTTATATTAACTATTGACGCCCATATAAACAGTCTCAGAAAGACAAAAACTTTGTTTCTAAACATACGGCACATTCTCAAACAGTAGTAGGAGAAGCATTTGTTGTATGACCTGCTTTTTCTTTGACCAAAGGCTTTTACTCTTCTTGTGTCATAATGCTACGACAAGCAGGAAGCAGCATGTAGTAGACATCAGGGTAAGTGATGGAAGAATATTAAATGGACAGAGATTTTATTGATATTCCATTATTAGTTGAATGTTTGGTGTAATCACCCAAAATGCAGCCTTGTGCAGGAGCCAAATATTTCAAAGGTCATCCTTGGGATCAGGGAATCATTTCCAGAGATGTCCTTGGCAGTGGATATATGTCACTTATTTGTCTTAAATACAGTTGTTAAGCTGACCACACCTGCATGATAACACTTTTAGTCTCATGACATGATAGTCAGGTTATTCAGAATATAGCTGAACCTACTGCCTTCAAAGGAGTTCCACTCGCTAGACAAGGTCAACCAGAACAGGAAGGGGTGGAAGGGAAGGCTAGGCAGGGCTGTTATCCTATTGTTCATATACTCCCGGCTGACCCAGTATGAATATATCCATGGTCCATTTGAACCCCGCTGTGCCCTGGAAACGTCGTTCTCTAAGCCCTTGCTTTTGCTATTTCATTTACGGTATGTTTATGTTGTGTCTTTATTCAAAAATGGAAAATGTAGGGCGGCTGTTTTTCTTGCCTTAAAAAAAAAAGTTCTGATTAAAAAAACCAGATGGTTGCTTTAATATCCAAATTGCTTGCCTGTTGGGTTTAGACAGTAAAACTTTATTGTTTTTACAGCTATAGAATTGTTCAAGCTTGTATTTTCATCATGATCTTAGCTAATAGCCATTAACTTCATCTTTAAATTCAAAACCGTGACTTTAACTTTATCACAATGACCTTTGGTAAAACACATTCTAAATCTGTTATTATTAAAGTCATCAACTTTGATTAGAAATGGACATTAATTATTAAAATATGTTGAAAAAATTAACATAATGAATATCTTAAAGTTAAGTCAAAAGTATTGAAAGGTAAAATATTCTACTAGGATTAAGAAATAAGGAAACATTTATTTTTTAATTGCATGGACATCTGTAGAGAATGTTTAGTACCCAAAAACTGTGAACCGTGTGCATCACATTGTGCAACCTGCTTTGAGTATAAGCCAAGTGGGGCTTTTTCAGCACAAAAATTGTGGATGTCCCCAACATTTTTTGCCTGATGGGAGCTAAATTTTAAAGCAATAATTCCATATCAGCTTAGATTTTAAGGCCCTTTTTGTATATAAATAGTGCATATCCTGGAATACCTTTTAAGACTGCCACACACATGCGCTAGAGAGGAGAGCAGAGTATTGCTTGCAGTGTTTCTTTTTCAAGGGTACCTGTTACCGGTGATATTTAGCTGGTGACAAGTTCCAATACCTGATCCTGATTTTAAAATGCCTTTACCAGCATTCTGAATCATTTCAGTAGTTTATATATTTTATTCACAGCACCTGGCTCCCTACTACAGCGTGTGTGGTGAGTCCCAGGTGGGTAAGGAAGAAAGAGATATGAGGAGGCAATGAGCAAGGAGCGGGGTGGCATTGGGAGGAGAGACAACTTGTGTCATTTGAACTGCCAACTCCCCCTGTGGGACCACTACACGCTGCTGGTAGGGAGTCAGTAATGTTCAATAGAATTATTCAGAGCATCACAAAGACAACATGTCCGAGTCTATTGGAACCTGTCAGCATGTAAAATGACCTTCCTGACGACATGCTCGCCTTATATATGTAATAATTCCATATATAAGGCGCATCGGACTAATGCGCCTTATATTCGGTGCGCCTAATGGCCCGGAAAATACGGTATATTGCTGAAGACTCGAAGTGACGGAATTTCCTTTTGCTGCAACATAATGTCATGTGAGCTTTAGATGCAGCAGACTGACATTTTATGCTACATACATATTTTATAGTGTCTTAGTAGATGATGATGTATATAGACACATGTCTATCAAGTCCAAGATGTAATCCTACAGTGTTGATTCACAGGAAGAAAAAGACAAAAAGCATCTGCCTCATGACATTTAGAAATTGTGACAACTTTATTTCCTTCCCGACTTCTTTATGACAGTCAGAATAAGTTCCCATGTTCCTTTCAAGAAAGGAGAGATAGAATCCCTGTGTCATGGTTACAGGTCTAGGTCTGAAAGAAAATGATTAGAAAGAGTGCCCAATAAAATATCATAGCATCTTAATATGCAGACACCAAATTTATAGAGGTAATATTATATTTTAGTAGGTTTAAAGAAATGATATCTTTTGTACAATGATGATTCAGACATTTTGGGGGCTACTTTCCATTATGGAGTTCAGCGCAAGGAATAATTGTCATTTGATTTTTATAGATCGGACATTTTGGGAAAGTGTTGATACCAAAAATGTTTAATATTTAATTTGTTTATTTTTATATCAGTTTCAAAAATGGGTGATTTGAGCTTTTAGATCAATTTTAATTTTTTTTTGTATTTTTAGACCTCCTTGGGAACTTGAACCCTAAGGGATCTAATCGATCCTAACACATACTGCAATACTACGGTATTGCAATACAGACAGTCCCCGGGTTACATACAAGATAGGGTCTGGAGGTTTGTTCTTAAGTTGAATTTGTATGTAAGTCGAAACTGTATATTTTATAATGGAAGTTCTAGACAATTTTTTTTCTTTTGCCCCAGTGACAATTGGAGTTTCAAAATTTTTGGTGTAATTGGACCAAGAATTATCAATAAAGCTTCATTACAGACATCTTACAGCTGATCATTGCAGTCTGGGACTATAGTAAAGCATCCAGAGAGCTTCACCAGAGGTCACAGTGGGCAGAGGGGTCCGTCTGTAACTATGGGTTGTCTGTAAGTCGGGTGTCCTTAAGTAGGGGACCGCCTGTATATGGGAATTTTTTTGCCACCGGCACACTATTATAGATCGTGCTGAATGACAGGCATGGGAGTCTCACATGGACTCCTGGCTGTCACAGTAACAGGTGGTTGCCCCCCAATGATGTCATTGAGGGGCCATAATTCCACCCAAGATGGCAGTATACCCACAAGCCACTGGCATTTAAATGCCCATGGCGGCATATAAATGGCTAATACCATCGATCACAGATGTTAGCAGTGGGTATTTTTTGCACTATGCAGCAAACACCCAGTGTGTATGAAGAGCCCTTGAGCCCTCTTCATATACCAGCTGCCGCACCATGACATTGGGAGACATCATGGTGGGGCAAGAGGTTAAATCAGCAAAATTTTTGTCTCCATAACATGTCATATTTTTCACCACAAGGAAAGCATCAAAAAGGTTTGCAACATTGTACTCCGTGTGTTGTCAGTCTAGTGATGTGTGATATGCATCTGTCCATCTCTTGACTCGTCCCATAATTTTATTTGCATTAGCAGCTGCTGCCTGGTGGCTAATAATAAAAATTCTGTTTTTTTTTTCTGTTATCTAAGGTCACATTTGTGGTAAAAAAAATTCTGTATATCTTTAAGCACAAAAGATTTTAATTTGCCCGCATTTTATATTGGGTTTCATATTCTGCTGTGCAAAGGTGTCTGCTAAAACAAGTCCCAATTCTGCAACTTTTATATTAAACAGTTAAACAAGTAACTCCAATTTTAATCTAAGTCATTTTTCACATTTTTTGGACTAGTTCGTTTAGCAAGTCTTATATTCAATTACATAGCGTGCTATGCAGACTAATGGACCCTGCATTGTGCAATATCACATCAGAGGCACTTTATCAAATTCTGTAGAGAAGTCAAAGGCTTTTCTGCTACAAAAGAACTAATGGCTTCCTTTCTTGACATTTGTAGATAGGCATTGACACAATCGAAAACTGAGGAAAAGTAAGCCATCCTTAAAGCATACTTCCGATTATAAAACAAGTTTTCATAAATGAATAGAGCAGATAACTATAGGAAACTTTTTTATGAAACTTATTGAAATCCAGTTAGCTTTCCCTACTTTTAGAGATACAGGAAGTCCCCGGGTTATGTACAAGATAGGTTCCGTAGGTTTGTTCTTAAGTTGAATTTGTATGTAAGTCGAAACTGTATATTTTATAATGGTAGATCATGACAAAATTTTTTTTTGCCCCAGCGGCAATTGGAGTTTCAACATTTTTTGCTGTAATTGGACCAAGGATTATCAATAAAGCTTCATTACAGACACCTTACAGCTGATCATTGCAGTCTGGGACTATAGTAAAGCATCCAGAGAGCTTTACCAGAGGTCACAGTAGGCAGAGGCATCCGTCTTTAACTATGGGTCGTCTGTAAGTTGGGTGTCCCTAAGTAGGGGACCACCTGTATTTATAGTATAGAAGTCTATGGCAGGGGGAGGAGGGATAGTAAAGATAAGAGTTGCTTTGAGGAAAGTCCTGATCTTCAGTAATGCTGCAGCTTTACACTTTCTCAGAAATGTCTAACCCAAGAAAGTGTATAGAAGGTTGGGGTGTTTATAGTAGGGACATAGGGGAGGGGCAGATAGGGAATGCCATATTAAGGGCATGTGTGCTAATTTCACAAGCCTCAATAACAAGAATGAAGAATTAGAACGGAAAAGGTTAAAAGAGAAATAAGCCATAAGTAAAACATAATGGCTACTCAACGACTGGGCTGTTGATTTGGAAGGTTAAATTTATTAAGAGGATGTATAAAAAGGAGGTGTTGAGCTTAACGTGGCATTAAGTCTTAATTACATGATCTCATCTGTGTATGTATATGGAGTCTGTATAGATGGAGAGTAAAAAAGTATAAATATAAAAAAAATATAAATAGTGTCTGCTTACTGTAGTGTTTGTAGTTTTAGCCACATCCAGGGTTGTGTTACTGGAAGCTTTGATTGACAGCTGCCAGTCTTTTTCCTTGAATGCGGAGGGGTGTCATTTAAATTGTGTCTCTGCTGTGGGTTAAGTGAAGGTTGGCCCTGCCAGTTATCTTCTGGGGTCCAGGAACAGCTATTGATACATGTTCTGCCCCAACCCAGGTTTCTGGATTTACTAGTCTATTGGCACTTGTCCTACCTCTGCTTTGCCTTTTTACTTAACATATATTGTGTATCTTGCTACATTTATTTGACTAATCTCTTGATACTCAATTCTGTATCTCCCTGCCATCTTGGATTTGACTCACTTTGCCTGATCTCTACTTTTTGTTGTTTGTTGCTCAGTGTTCATTTGTTTTCTTTTCTTATTGACTACTCGGTCGCTTCCAGTTATCCTCTTTTATTATCAAAGCTTGGGCAATCAGGTAGGGACCAGGGTTGTGGGTGAGCTTAGGGCCTGCACACATTTCTCTATTATGACAAATATGGGTTTGTTACAAGTTCTTAAAGAGAACCCGACAGGCAAATTAACCCCCTAAACTAAATTTATTTTCATAAACTGCCATTAGAGAGCATTGCCTCTATCCCTTCATTGTCCCTCTACATGTCTGTAAACTTAAGCAATGATGTCCTAAAGTCGTATGCAAATGACCTGTGAGAGTTCCAATGAGTCATTATCATATTCAAGCTGTCCAGCTTATTCATGAGTGGGAGGTACAGTCACACCCCCAGTGCTTGACTGACAGCCTGTATAATGCTGTGAGGTATAATAGTGTAATGGCTCCTCCATGTGCCTTCTGGTGCTGGCGCCCCCTGCAGCCTGTGTGTATATCAGATACTCCTATACACATGACTGACAGCCTGTATAATGGTGTGAGGTATAATGGTGTAATGGCTCCTCCATGTGCCTCCTGGTGATGGTGCCCCCTGCAGCCTGTGTGTGTGTGTGTAGGAGAGGTACAACAGCTCCAGACAGCCATGTTATAGCAACATGTCAGGTACATGTGTAGCTGATTTCTCTCACATGTGTATTAGGAGGATGCAGCATGTCAGAAGATAAAGCACAGACACCAGCAATGCTTTACTATACATTACACACAGACATGAGCAGGGGGAGGAGAGGGGAGGGGGAACGAGGGTGACATCACTGCCATGTGACCAGCCTCATTTACATAATAAAGAAAAGATGATTTTATAATGATTAATGTATGAATTGACTAGATAAAGGCTGGGATGGGATCCCTGTGAGCTGCTCCAACAGGTAGTAGTGACAGAAATAGTGACACAGACCTGATGACAGGTGTCCTTTAAGTGTTATTGAAAAAGCAGAAAATCAACTACAAATAGAAGCTTAAAAAATGGTGATGAATTATAGGACTACCCAGAAATAGACTTAAGGTCCAAAAAGCAAACCTATTTACAACTAGTCTAGGACTGATAAAGGGACCACTTCTATACCCAGGGCCGGATTAAGGGTGGTGGGGGCCCCTGGGCGCAAAATCTGGTGGAGGCCCCCACTGAGTGCAGCGTACATACTCGTCCTCCTGCTCACTATCCACTATCCCCGCAGAAACACCGCTACATACAGCCGCCTCATCCCTAGTAACACAGCTACATGCAGCCGCCTCACCCCAGTAACACATCTACACACAGCCGCCTCATCCCCTGTAACACAGCTACATACAGCCGCCTCGCCCCCTGTACACAGCACATACAGCTGCCCTGCCCCCCAGTAACAGCTACTACATCCCCTCATCCCCACTACACACAGCTTAACATCCAGCCACAACCTCCGCCCCCAGTAACAACACTACATACACCGCCTCATCCCCTGTAAAACACAGCTACATATCATCCGCCCTATCCCTGTAAACACAGCTACATACAGCTGGCCTCGCCCCCATAACACAGCTACATTACAGCCGCCTCATCCCAGTAAACACAGCTACATACAGCCAACCCTCGCCCCCGCCCCCCCCCCCCCCCCCCCCCCCCCCCCCCCCCCCCCCCCCCCCCCCCCCCCCCCCCCCCCCCCCCCCCCCCCCCCCCCCCCCCACCCCCCCCCCCCCCCCCCCCCCCCCCCCCCCCCCCCCCCCCCCCACCCCCCCCCCCCCCCCCCCCCCCCCCCCCCCCCCCCCCCCCCCCCCCCCCCCCCCCCCCCACCCCCCCCCCCCCCCCCCCACCCCCCCCTACCCCCCCCCCCCCCCCCCCCCCCCCCCCCCCCCCCCCCCCCCCCCCCCCCCCACCCACCCCCCCCCCCCCCACCCCCCCCCCCCCCCCCCCCCCCACCCCCCCCCCCCCCCACCCCCCCCCCCCCCCCCCACCCCCCCCCACCCCCCTCCCCCCCCACCCCCCGCAAAACACCCCCCCCCCCCCCCCCCCCCGCCCCCCAGCTCCCCACCCCCCCCCCCCCCCCCCCCCCCCCCCCCCACCCCCCCCCCCCCCCCCCCCCCCCCCCCCGCCCACCCCCCCCCCCCCCCCCCCCCCCCCCCCCCCCCCCCAAACCCCCCCCACCCCCCCACCCCCCCCCCCACCCCGCCCCCCCCCCCCCCCCCCCCCCCCCCCAAAACCCCCCCCCCCCCCGACCCCCCCCCCCCCCCCCACCAACCAGGTTTTGTTGGTGATGTCTTTCCGTGGGTTTTTTTTAGGTGTGTTTTTTGGTTTATTGAGGGGTGATATGGTTTTTTTGTCATTGGTTTCTTTTGGTGGTAGGAATGGTAGTTTTGTAAGGTTTGTTGGTGGTGTTTGGGTGGTACTTATGGTGAATACTTGAATTATGTGTTTATGTGGTGTTTTTGTGTTTTATGTATTTTATTTAGTATGTTGTTGGGTATTTGGTTCACCACCATCTACCCTCCCTCCGCTCATCCCCAGTAACACATCTACATACAGCCGCCTCATCCCCTGTAACACAGCTACATACAGCCGCCTCATCCCCAGTAACCAGCTACATACAGCCACCTATCCCTAGTAACACACGCTCATACGCCACCCTGCCCCCGTAACACAGCTACATACAGCCGCCTCATCCCCCTGTAACACAGCTACATACAGCTGCCTCACCACCAGTAACACAGCTACATACAGCCGCCTCATCCCCAGTAACACAGCTACATACAGCCCTCATCCCCAGTAAGACACACAGCTACATACAGCCACTCACCCCCAGTAACACAGCTCATAATACGCCGCCTCATCCCAGTACACAGCTACATACAGCCACCTCGCCCCCAGTAACACAGCTACATACAGCCGCCTCATCCCCAGTAACACAGCTACATACAGCCGCCTCGCCCCCAGTAACACATCTACATACAGCCGCCTTGCCCCCAGTAACACAACTACATACAGCCGCCTCGCCCCCAGTAACACAGCTACATACAGCCGCCTCATCCCCAGTAACATAGCTACATACAGCCGCCACATCCCCAGTAACACAGCTACATACAGCCACCTCGCCCCCAGTAACACAGCTACATACAGCCGCCTCATCCCCAGTTACACAGCTACATACAGCCACCTCATCCCCAGTAACACAGCTACATACAGCCTCTTCAGCCCTAGTAACACAGCTACATACAGCCGCCTCATCCCCAGTAACACTGCTACATACAGCCGCCTCATCCTAGTAACACAGCTACATGCAGCCGCCTCACCCCAGTAACACATCTACACACAGCCGCCTCATCCCCTGTAACAACGCTACATACAGCTCTCGCCCCCAGAACACAGCTACATACAGCCGCCTCATCCCCAGTAACACAGCTACATACAGCCACCTCGCCCCCAGTAACACAGCTAAATACAGCCGCATCATCCCAGTAACACATCTACTACAGCCACCTCATCTCCTGTAACACAGCTACATACAGCCGCCTCATCCCCAGTAACACACTACATACAGCCACCTTATCCCTAGTAAACACATCTACATACAGCCCCTCGCCCCAGTAACACAGCTACATACAGCCGCCTCATCCCCAGTAACATAGCTACATACAGCCGCCTCATCCCCAGTAAACAGCTACATACAGCCCCCCTCCCACGTAACACAGCTACATACAGCCGCCTCATCCCCAGTTACACAGCTACATACAGCCACCTCATCCCCAGTAACACAGCTACATACAGCCTCTTCAGCCCTAGTAACACAGCTACATACAGCCGCCTCATCCCCAGTAACACTGCTACATACAGCCGCCTCATCCCCAGTAACACAGCTACATACAGCCGCCTCATCCCTAGTAACACAGCTACATACAGCTGCCTCATCCCTAGTAATACGGCTACATACAGCCGCCTCGCCCCCAGTAACACAGCTACATACAGCCGCCTCGCCCTCAGTAACACAGCTACATACAGCCGCCTCGCCCCCAGTAACACAGCTACATACAGCCGCCTCGCCCCAGTAACACAGCTACATACAGCCCGCCTCGCCCCCAGTTCCCAGCTACATACAGCCGCCTCATCCCCAGTACACAGCTAACATACACCGCCTCAACCCCAGTAACACAGCTACATACAGCCGCCACCCGCCTCACCCAGTAACACAGCTACATACAGCTGCCTCCCGCCAGTAACAACAAGCTACAGCCGCTCATCCCAGTAACACAGCTACATACAGCCGCCTCATCCCCAGTAACACAGCTACATACAGCCGCCCATCCCCAGTTACACAAACACCGCTACATACTGCCGCCTCGCCCCCAGTAACACCCTACATACAACACGCTGGCCCCGAACAGATCACATACGCCCTCATCCTCAGTAACACAGTCGCCTCGACCCCATATACACATCTTTATATAAACCTTCACCCCTACCAGATATGCAGTCCCATTTAACATACACCTCAGCCGCACCAGACACCCAGTCCTGCAGTTTTACAATTAAACACATTTAACACTGATATATACACACATAAAGTTCTACACTTTGGTATGCTTGCACCATATATATACAAGTATACACACACATTTATGTATCCATATACATTTATACACTAATACACAGAGTATACCAAACTCATAAAGTATACACACATACGGTATATATACATCACACACATATACACTGACCAATATACACATACATGCAGTTATAAAACAACCATATACACACAGAATATACCACATACAGCAACTACACACATCAGTATATACAGCATTTTCACACACATCAGTCACAGACAATATACATCATACCACATACACAGCATATAAACATAATCATTATATATTTAAATGTGCACATATATATGCTTATACAAATATATGCGTGTATAAATACAGTATATGCAACTATACACAGTATATACATATAAATACAGTATATACACAGATGCATGTATACACATATACACAGTATATATACAGTAGATGCATGTATACACATATACACCGTATATACACATTATATACACAGTAGATGCATATATACACTTGTACACAGTATATACACATTATAATATACAAGTAGATGCATGTATACCAGTATATACACATTATATACACAGTAGATGCATATATACACATGTACACAGTATATACACATTATATACACAGTAGATGCATATATACACTTGTACACAGTATATACACATTATATATATACAGTAGAATGCATGTATACACAGTATTACACATTATTACACAGTAGATGCATATATACACATGTACACAGTATATACACTTATTACACAGTAGATGCATATATACACATGTACCAGTATATACAATTATATACAGTAGACTTAATACAATTACTATCTACAGTAGATGATGTATACACATATAACATATATACACATTATATACACAGTAGATGCATATAGAGCACTATACCCGTATATACACATTATATACACAGTAGATGCAACTATACACATATACACAGTAGATACAACAGTTACACAGATATACACATATCCACATTATATACAACAGTATATATACTGTATAACTATATTCACTGTATTACATATATACACACAGAATATACTCATATATACACAGATAATACATACTGTATGTAATGTATATACTTACCCTTTTATGGTGACCGGCTGTGGCGTCAGGCTGGTGTTGGGGGGTCTGTCGGTTGCTTGTTCCGACAGGAGGGGGGTTGTACGGGCAGGGGGGGGTGTTTGGTCGGAGGACGGCTGCCTCTTCGCGGGGGGGGGGGGGAGGGAGATCGCGGAGGAACACCTGCTTGCTTCGGGCGGACCTGCTTCTTCGGGCGGGGGGGATCGCGAGGACGTGCTTCTTCGGGGGGGGGGGGATCGCGGAGGACACTGCTTCTTCGGGGGGGGGGGGCGGGGAGCGGAGGACAGCTGTTTCTTCTGGGCGGGGGAGCGGGGACGGGCTGTTTCTTCTTGGCGGGGGGAGGGATGGATGTTTTCGGCGCGGGGGGGGGGCGGAGGACGGCTGATTGTTCGGGCGGCGAGGGGGATGGAGCGGAGGGCGGCTGCTTGTTCGGCGCGGCGGGGGGTAGCGAGGACGGCTGCTTCTTCGGGCGCGAGGGGGATGGAGCGGAGCGCAGCTTCTTGTTCGGGGGCAAGGCGCGAGCGAGAAGAAAACGGAAAGGGGAACATAGGACAGACAGGCATCGAGATAGTCAAAACACAGAACAGGAGATCGTGTGGTGGGGGGAGCACGGAGGACGGCTGCTTGTTTCGGGAGCCGGTGGGGGTTTGGATTAGTACGCGAACTGGTTGGAGCGGGTGTTGAAGGTCCTTGTCCATTCCTCATGATTGTTCTGGCTTCTTCGAGTTTATTCTTTTACCGTTTTTTCCAGGGCGGACGGCGCCGCCATGCACTGAGGCCGGGCGGGGAGCGGAACTTGTGCCGGGGTCGGCGGAATGCTCAGGCATTGGCGGCTGGGAGGAAGGGGCCGGGGGGGGGGGCAAGATATAGGCCCCGCCTATAATCCGGCCCTGTCTATACCTAATGTTAACCAGATAACCTGACTGGATGTGAAAGTACAAGTTTGCAGTAACCACAATATAATACATTTTAGTTTAACTTTGTTAAGTGTTCAGTAGAGAGACTAGTACAACTATTCAAAAGCCAAATAACAACATGGCTAACTAAAACAGGTAGTAAATGACTAAAACAAGTTACCAACAAGGTGTTATAGGATTATAGAAAGATAAATATATCCTGCAAAAGACAAAGGAAATAATTATTCAAAATTATTTATGAATAACATAAATAATAGAAAATGTAAAACTGAAAGTGTGGGCCCTGTGAAAAATAATCTAGATGTGGGATTATGAAGGAATTAAGAACTGTGATAATCAGAATAGTATCTGTTCCAAAGGATTGGTTTATTGCAAATGTGAGACCAATATTGAAAAGGGGTCTCTAAGAAGCTATGATTGATTATCTGAGTGATAATATGCTAATGAGCTAATAACTCCAAATCAGCATGGGTTATGTGAGGGATTATGTGAGGCTGTATGATCAGTCAAACTCGATGCCTGTGCTGGGCATTTAGAAGCCAGAACTGAACTCTGTATGTCAATTTAGTCCTAGCTAATTAGCGTTAGGAGAAGTTCTAGACTGGACCTGGGGAGGGACCATTACTTGTGGTTATGTCAAAAAATGTCAAGTTCATTATAAAAAGGAAAATAAATTATCATAGACCGACAATATAAACAACGAACACTTTGTAACATGTTTACAATAATTCAGAACACTTAATAAGGAGTCAGCTAGAATCCACCGACACAATACCTCCCCCGCCCTGACCCCCTCCAGTCAATCGCCATTAGGGTCAAACTTCAGGAAACATTAATTGAATCAAGTACAGCTACTCGCTAAGGGATCAAAATTGAAAAATGGACTAGTTAGTTGTGTAAATTGTGACTGGGAAATTGCACAATAACCCTTATTCTTAGACTTGTCAGGATAACCCCTACCTTTATATATCAAGCTGTTAAAGGCTAGGGCTGAATTAACTTACTCCCTTCACATGGAAAATATTATGGGCTACAGTAGATCGGGCATTTTAGGACGCAGAGATACCTAATAAGTTTATGATTTTTACTGTTTATTTATATTTATATCAGTTCTAAGGAAAGGGGTTGTTTAGAATTTTTTTTAGCTTTTTTATTTTTACTATTTTTCAGACCCCCTAGGGCAGTGGTGGCGAACCTTTGGCACGGGTGCCAGAGGTGGCACTCAGAGCCCTCTATATGGGCACCCTTGCCATCACCCCAGGGTAGAGTTTGTCAAACAGAACTCAAGACCTCTTGCAGTCCAAGTTAGCCCAGGACCCTAGACGGAAACTACAATGATAATCCAAACTTGTTCTCCTTCTTTCTATTGTATTGGTTTCCTCAGGTGCCTATACAATTTAAACCTGTGAAAGAGCTGGGATTAATAAGTTACTGCTTAAATTGTCACATTGGCACTTAGCGAAAAATATGTGGGTTTGGTTGTAGTTTGGGCACTCGGTGTTTAAAAGGTTTGCCATCACTGCCCTAGGGTACTTTAACCCTAGGTAGTCTGATTGATCCTACCATATACTGCCAGACTACAGTATGGCAGTATATGGGGATTTTCCTCCTCATTCATTGCAATTTGCTAATCCCAAATTGTAATCAATGGGTTAAAACGACACATCATGACTGATCGCCGACCCCCGATGATGTCAAAGGGAGTGACTATCTTTACCAAGATGGCGGCACCCATACAATGGACGGGTGTCACCGGTAAGTGTTTGCTGCAATATGCACCAAAAACTTACCGGCTATGGAGAGGGCTCAGCCCGTGCACCCGTACCCGTACATCACACATTGGGAAGGGGGTTAATGTAGATAAATGTAATGCTAAGCATATACAGTATATGGTAAATAGTTTAAATCAACTGTGGAAAAAGGCCTTGTAACATACTGTATATACTCGAGTATAAGCCACAAACCTTGTTTTACCACAAAAAACTAGGAAAACCTATTGACTCGAGTATAAGCCTAGGGTGGGAAATGCATTGGTGCCAGATGATGCCTCCCAGTAAATAGTTAGCCAGCCCCTGCCCCCCAGTAATTAACCAGCTCATGCACCTCTGTATATAGCCAGCCTTTACCCAGTAAATAGCTAGCCCATGCCACCAGTATGTAGCCAGCCCCTCCCCCCCAGCATATAGCCAACACATGCGCCCAGTATATAGCGAGCCAGTCCCCAGTATATAGTCAGCTAGCCCTTAGTATATAGCCAATCCCCAGTATATAGCCAGCAAGCCTATTCCCCCCAACATATAGCAAGCCAGCCTATACCACACAGTATGTAGCTAGCTCCTAGTATATAGTCAGCCCTTGCCCCTCAGAATATATAGCCACCCCTCTGTGCTCCCAGCATTTAAAAAAATAAAGTCAATGCTCACCTTTCTAGAGGTCTAGAAGCTCTAGACTAGGACATATTTCACCACTAGACCTACAACACATGAATTACTGAGTAAAGTTTTGGCTAATCTTGTTTAAGAATGGCATAACTAAACTAGAGCGGGTATAAAGAAGGGTGTACAGGGTAATAAGAGGAATATGTGGATTAGAGTATTAATACCGGTTATCAAACTTTGGGTTATTGAGTCTGAAATACGAGGTGATCTAAATATAATCATAAAATCATTATGCCCCATGCACTCCTTTCTGGTAACTTCTAGAGGAGAAAGTTTCTTTAATGACCCCTATGGAACTCGCAGCATACGGCTGTTGTGATGGTTTATACGCTGGGTAAGTAGAAAAGGTCCTGGAGGTCTTCCTTGAATAAAATATCAAATGTTATGGGAACTAGAGTCTTCATATGAGACGTTGCTCACCGGATTCACCATGACTTCCATATGTGGAGTTGGGAAGGTATTTTATAATTGGAGGTATGCTCGAAACTCGTAATTCTTAGTGTGACCTACAGTACATCTGGTATAACTGTCCTAAGTATATCACATAGATGTTACATGTCATAGTAGTAATTGGATCCTTGTTGGAAATACCATTATGAAGAAGATTTTTCTAGATAGTCCTGTCCATCAGGAGGAAAAGCTGTTCTCGTTAGGTTCAGTAATGCCCTTTTTAATGCATTTAACGATTATTGATTTGGCAGCAGCTGCTTGACATAGTTTTCTACAATTCATCCTATTACCGGCCATTATCCCTCAATCTTTTTCACATCTGTTTTGACAATTTTTTTAAAATTCTGTTTAATATTCTATGTGGTTCTGACATGTGTTTTAATTTCATTAGTGCTTGACCTTTTTTACACATATTTGTAATTTTGAGACTCAGTTTAGGTTACAAATACAATTTAACATAATGCATTTTAATACGTCCTAATTTCATAATATGTGCAGATATGAGACATTTTATTGTCTATTCCACTTTAACCTAAATACGCTGAAATGAATATGGTCCAACACTGACCCCTCTGGTAACTTCCTCTTACATCTTTAAATCTTCGATACATTTGCACCTATTTTAATACTGTACTCTATTTCGTCAGTCTATTAATTTTGGGCATATATGTATATACATAGATTATGTTACTATTATTCTCTGTAGACCTTTTTTAATATTTAAGCTATTTTAATATTACTTTACTATTATTATTATTTTTTAAATCAGAAATAAAGCAGCATTATTTTCACAATACAGGCGGTCCCCTACTTAAGAACACCCGACTTACAGATGACCCCTAGACACAAACAAACCTCTGGATGTTGGTAATTTACTGTACTTTAGCGTTAGGATACAATAAACATCTATAACAGTTATCACAGGCGTCTGTAATTAAGCTTTATTGTTAATCCTGGTTCTTATGACAAAATCCATTTGTCACAGAGACCAAGAAAAAATTTGTCTGGAGCTACAATTATAAAATATACAGTCGGAAGACTTACATACAAATTCAACTTAAGAACAAACCTACAGAACCTATCTTGTACGTAACCCGGGGACTGCCTGTAAATTTACTTCTCCAGGCTACAATTTGTCACTCTGATAATTTATTTTAGTTTTTTTTTCTAAATCCTAAAACCTTTTTTTTTGGGGGGGGGGAGTGGGAGGGGCAATTTAACATACCTTGTACACCAGTTTTCTGCCATATAAAACATGTACAAAGCCCCAAATATAGAACATAACTTAAGGCAAGAAGGGCAATGGGCCATATTTACTATAGTCTCTATCGGAAAAGCAGTATAGCTGAAATCAGGTCTATTAAATACAGGCAGTCCCCGGGTTAAGTACAAGATAGATCCAGACAAAAACATTTTTGGCCCCAGTGACAATTGGAGTTTAAAGATTTTTTGCTGTAATGGGACCAAGGATTATCTATAAAGCTTCATTACAGACACTTTACAGCTGATCTTTGTAGCCTGGGACTAAAGTAATAGCATCCAGAGAGCTTCACCAGAGGTCAGAGGTGACTGTCTGTAACTATGGGTTGTCTGTAAGTCGGGTGTCCTTAAGTAGGGGACCGCCTTGTACTCCATACTCCCATATAAATCCCCCATTTATATTTAGATCTAACAATTTTTATATTATTTAATTTCTCTGTTCTCTATTTCATTTAATAAATGCCAAATATTGCACAATATTTTGAGTAAAAAAAAAATCAATATTTTTAATTACCACAATTTACTAGAGGAATTGATTTAAAAACAAAAAAAAAAGTTTCTATGTTTTATTTTATAATTGATCAATTCTTTGTTTTATTTGGGTTTATCTCAAAACCTAACACTATATTCTGAGATGTTATTCTAGTTTCCACACAAACCAGGAGTGAGATGGCGAAGATATTAGAGACTATGTAGCCTGTGTTGATAAACCTGGCTTAGCAGGCTAACCACTTTCCAAGTTACTGTTTTGTGACTTTTTAAAGCCAGAATTGCTCGGTAAATATTCCCAAAAGTATATTCTTATCCTGCAATCATACCATCAGCCATCTGTACCTTACTTATTTTTAATCCACTTGATATATATTCACATTAAGTTGCATACAATAAAGAAAGCCATATGTCTACTGGATCATTTGTTTGGTCAGACAGGTCTACAGGGGAGAAATAAGCACAAAAAGTTAAGAAAGTTTTAAATCAACATTTTTTAATGAAAATCAGTACTAGAAGGACCAGGACCTGATTTTTAAAATTTGCCCTGTGTCATTATAGAAGTAATGCTTTAACATATCCAGGGGAGTTTGAGATTGTTTTATGATCACACATTGTACTTCAAAGTAATAGACAAATTTTGATTTATCAAAAATTTCTAAAAATTATTCATTTTCAAAGTTCTACATTTTCTGCTTTTTAGGCAGATAGTCATAGCACCCAAGTAACTTTATAACTAACATTTCCCAAATGTCTGCTTTATATCGGCATGGCTTTTTATACCTCCTCCCTCTTTTCTAGGTTGCTAGGTTCAGAATTGTGGGTGAAATTTTTCTCATTTTTATGAAGATCGCAAAAACCCTTATTTAGAGGCACCTCCTCAGCTTTAAGTGACTCTGAGAGGCCTAAATAGCAGTAAAAGCCTGTAAATTACACCATTCTAGAAACTGCACCCTTCAATGTGTAAAAAACCAACTTTAAGAAGTGGGTGAACTCTTTAGATGTTTCACGGGGGTTAAAACAAAATGGAGATGTAATTTACAAGCTGTAATTTTTTTTTAGACAATTTATTAATTTTGACCAAAAATTAAACTGTCACAAAGTATTAAATGACAAAAAACTCCACAAAGTTTGATACCCATTTTTTTGAGTACAAGGACACCCCATATGTATTGGTGACTGCTGTATAAGCGCACGGTTGGGCATAGAATGGAATGATGACCATTCAGAGCAGATCTGCATTGTCACATTTTACAGGCTTTACAGCGCGGGAACTACCTGCATCCTATGACGTAGAATCACGCCAGGGTACTGGAAGGGGTTAAATGCTTTAACATATGCAGGTAATTTTGAGATTGTTTCCTCATCACACATTGTACTTCAAATTAGTGGAAACAATTGGATGATGTATTTTGCATTTAATTATTAAAAAAAATTTAATTTGGAAAAAATTTTGGAAAATTCTTAATTTTCAAAGTTCTAAATTTTTGCTGTTCAGGCAGATAGTCAAAGCACCCAAATAACTTCATAACTAACATTTCCTGAATGTTTGCTTTCTGGTTAAATTATTTTTTAATGCATCCTCAGTTTTCTATGATGGGGCTTAGAACTGTGGGTGCAATTTTCACATTTTTATGAAAATCGCACATATATATTTACAGGCACCTGCTCAGTTTTCAAGTGACTTTGAGAGTGGAAAACCCCATAAATTACCCTATTATATAAACTGCACCTCTCAATGTATGGGAAACCAGCTTTAAGAAGTTTGTTCACCCTTTAGGTGTTTTGCAAGGGTTAAAACAAAATGGAGGTGGAGTTTACATTTTGTAATTTTTTTGGACCAAATATTTTAAATAAATGGATAAATTGATGAAAAGTTCCATAAAGTTTGATACCCTATTTCTCCCGTGCTGATACCCCAGATGTGTTGGCAAACTGCTGCATGGGCACATGGACATGGAATGGAAGGAGCACCATTCAGAGCAGTTTTGCATTTTCAAATTTAAAGGGAACCTGTCACCAGGAGACCCATTTTTAGCACTCCCCCAGTCCCCACAGAGCACAGTACATACACTGCCAAAGTGTTTTTGTATTAAAAATTGGTTTTACAGAAAAAAAGATATGTTATATTGTACCTTCATTAGCATCTGCTGTGTGACTAGGCAGTTGCCTTTTGGGAGGGGCTGGAAAGGAGCAGTTCCCCCCCACCCTAAATGGGGTGCTAAAAATGGGTCTCCTGGTGACAGGTTCCCTTTAAGAGGCTGTAAAATGCTTATATTTTTTCTAATGTGGACATATGTTGGTTTATTTTTTCCCATATGAGAGCCACTTTTCTAGTACATCATTTAGGGGGTTTAAATTGTCAATTGATGATATTTTATTAACTCTTTCTTGTTGCGGATAAGGGTAATTCTGATTTAGGGTTTTTAGCTTCTATGTTATCTTTATTCTGCGGGTCACCACGATTATGGTTGACTTGTTTTGCATAATATGGAACTCATTTGTACAGATATTTATTTGTTTATTGTTATGTCATATTCTAAGAGCCATAACAATTTTATTTTTTGTATACAGAGCTGTATTATGGCTTGTTTTGTTGTGGGACAATCTAAATATTGTAATTTTTCAGGGCTTTTGCTAATTTACAGTGTTTAACTTGTGGGTTCAGTGATAATATTATTTTATTCTACAGTTTGTTACGGATGTAGAGATACCCAATATGTAGTGTTTTGTGGTGATTTTCACTTTTTTAATTGTAAAATTTGATTTTTATATGGGATCTTTATTAATTTTTTAATTTTATTTTTTAATTGGACTTATCAAAAAATCTTTTTTATGATCACTTATTCAGTCTAATGCACAGCAATACTGCATTCTGCATAGACTGGCAGGAGCACTGATAGATCATGCTGAAAGCACAAGGTCGGAGGGTAATTAGGATTACTTTTTTATTATTGGCTTTTGTTATTATGGATATGCACTATACTTTATATTTGATATTTTCAAAAAATCCTAGGATAACAGTCTTTTTAACTGATGAACAAATGTCCACTTATCTGGTGCCATTGACTAGTCTAGTGTGTTTGAAAGGGTGGGAATGACTCTGTATTCTTGTGCGTGACATTTAACAGTAAGTTTATTTTTGACCCAGCATTTTATCTGACATTTTATTTTGTTCAAAAAGCTTTCAGAAAGTTAGCTGTTTCAGACATTTTTTTGACATTCCACACTTATTCCCAAAACTTATTCCACATATTCAGTAGTTTGGTTTGAATATCTGAATCTTTTACCATCACTATTAAGCATTTTTTTCACTTATTGTTTCTATTGTGTTCCATTAAAAACAGTATACTTGTCAGGGATATCTTTGTTCCTGTGTGAACATAACTTCCTATAAATGTAACCATGTTGTCCCTTAGGAACAAAATGGTTGACCTTGGATATGACCACGGCTGCAGGAGTGATTGGACAAAGCAACAAATTTGTCTCTCATATGAACTGTCCAGGAGTTACTGCATGTCCCACAGTTGTCCTGCGGTAATAAACTCTGAATCCATGTGGTAAGGCAGGACTCAATTGCGCAAGGATAACTATCTTGGTTTTAACCCCTTCCCGACATTTGACGTAATAGTACTGCATGGCGGGAGGTGCGTTCCCGCAAAATTCAGTACTATTACGTCAAGCTTCTGGCCCCAGCTCTTGAACGGAGCCAGGGCCAGAAGCTGCAGGTGTCGGCTATATATTTTATAGCTGACACCTGCCTCTAACACCCACATAAAGAAGACATTTGGTGAATGTTAGTTATTACGTTTTTTTGCTGTAATGACTATGTGTGGAAAAAGTAGAACATTTTGAAGTTTGAAAATTGAGAATTTTCCAAATTTTCACCAAATATCTGATTTTCTCATAAATACCGTATATACTCGAGTATAAGCCGACCCGAGTATAAGCCAAGACCCCTAATTTTACCACAAAAAATGGGAAAACCTATTGACTCGAGTATAAGCCGAGGGTGTAGTTTACAGCCATTTAGCCCCCTGTAGTATACAGCCTGCCCCCAAAAATAGGATAAGTAATGTCATGTATGTACACAGTGACTGCACCAGCAGCAGAATAGTGAGTGCAGCTCTGGGGTATAATACAGGATGTAACTCAGGATCAGTACAGGATAAGTAATGTCATGTATGTACACAGTGACTGCACCAGCAGCAGAATAGTGAGTGCAGCTTTGGAGTATAATACAGGATGTAACTCGGGATCAGTACAGGATAAGTAATGTCATGTATGTATACAGTGACTGCACCAGCAGCAGAATAGTGAGTGCAGCTGATGTAGTACAGCTTGTGCTTAGGTCGGTGATAATTTTCTGCCAGTTAAGTAGGAGATTCCATCATTCCTGAGGTGGTCACTGACAGCAGACATTACTGTGATTACTTCTGGATCCCTCCCCATCCCATTACCTTATGTCACTGAGCGACGTGTCAGAACGTTACATGAGATAATTCAGAGCGTTGCAGATCTGTCAGTCTCCCCTGCCCCCCAGAAGTGACCCCCAGAATAAATGGCTGCCTCGCTTACGGTAAGGAGGGTGACCCTTCCTAGGAACCTCCGCGGGAATGAAACGCGTCTCATCATTAACTGATGCATCAGATGTGACAAGTCAGACGCGTTAAATGTAATACTTCAAGATTATTATGAAAGTGGAAATCCATTCATCTTGTCGCTGCCGCAACGAAACGTCTGTCTGGTTTTAAGGCCGCAATGAACTTTATTGATTATGAAAAGTGCAGACAAACTCTGCCATCACTTCAATCTATCAGCAGAAGCGGGGAGCGCCCAAAATTAACTCAGCCTTAAAGGGGTAAATCCAGGAAATTGTTTTTTCGGAAATTTGAAATATTTTGTACAATTTTTGTGCACAATTCCTGACCTCAAGAAAAATGTCATACACTATTTCCCCTGTGGGGGCGCTGCTTCACATAGATTACAGCAGATCAATATGGTCCCAGCAGGAGGACATTATGGGCTCAGGACACTACTACATGGTATTACATTTTTGACTGTTCTTCCAAAAAAGGCATTGCCCTCATGGACAACCCCTTTAACCCTTTATTATGCCTTTTTCTGATTAAGCTCTGCTCAGTGTAATACAGTTCACCCAAGTGCAATGTGGTGTCCAGTCACTGCTGCACTCTTAGATCTCTACATTAAGATGCTACATAACTGCCCTGCTCGGTATAATACCTGGTTTCTGGTTACATCCCACCACAGTCAGACATAGCTGAGGTGCAGAGAGCACAGAGCACAACAGTGTGAGGACATGCCCCAGTGCACTTAGAGAAGCTACAATCCTGGAAAATAAAATAATATATCACAGTCCTGCTGCTACTAACATCATAAACAAAGGTCTGTTTACACATCTCTCCAGGGACAATATAGAACACTGTCTGCAGAGAGCACAGAGCACAGTAGTGTGAGGTCTGATTACACATCTCTCCAGGGATAATACATAAAACTGGCTGCGGAGAGTAAAGAGCACAGCAGTGTGATGTATGATTACACATCTCTCCAGGGACAATACATAACATTGGCTGCAGAGAGCACAGAGCACATCAGTGTGAGGTATGATTACACATCTCTGCAGGGACAATATATAACACTGGCAGCAAAAGTGTTAGGTGTGATTACACATTTCTCCAGGGGTATTGCATAACACTGGCTGCAGAAGAGAGCAGAGAGAACAGCAGTGTGAGGTCTGATTACACATCTCTCCAGCGACAATACATAACACTGGCTGCAGAGAGCACAGAGCACAGCAGTGTGAGGTCTGAATACACATCTCTCCAGGGACAATACATATCACTGGCTGCAGTCTATATAGTTAATATTACAGATTCCTCTTATAAATGCCCCTTTCTGAAATCACATGGTAAAAGAAGTATTAATTGTTGACAGAATTCTGCGATGTCCCTCTGCGGCTTTGATACATCATTTATTTAGCATTTTAGAAACAGCAATCACTTTGTTTCTGTGACTGGACATAAATTTAGTTAAATGAGAAAAACATAAATATTCCCTGAAAAGATAAAAAGTTAAAAAGAAATGAAGAAAAAAGAAAAGAGAGAAAATAATAATGTTAATACTTTGTTAAAATGTTCATGGTTTATAGTTAAATATTTAGTTTAAAGTAAAATAATATTTACAAATACTTTTTTCTTGCTTATCTCTGGTTCTCCATCCCTCCCCCTCCTCCCCCATCCTGACGCCTCCATTTATTTTTCATGGTGAGAAAAGCTCCTGGTTGTGAGCGGTAAATTCACAGTAACTTGTGGCAGGAGTTTATTTTTGGGCCACTATAAGGCAAACACATTATATGTTGCTAAAACATGGATAACGCTCCCTCTAGAGAAGCCTAAAGATGGAGGGGGAAACAATCGCACATCTGGCGCCATCTCCGGAGCAGCATCCCATCACATTGTACCGTGAATTTCCTCCACAATGTGGTTTCAGGTCTTGATTATTGGAATTTTGCAGGAAAGTGGAAGGACGTAGTCAAATGCAGGCGACCACCGGGCGATAACCTTAATGATATATCATTTTCCTTGATAGTCCTTACTGTGAAAACTAGAGGCCGGATATTGCCAGAACACAATGTAATTCTCACGGAAATATTAGGAAGATCTAGAACACTGGAGAAACTATGTAACAATGTATCCAAGTGTCAATGTATTGTGTAACTCCAATACCTGTATCTAATACAGGGAAATCCCAAGAATCAGGTGTAGCAGGCCAGAATAACCCTGTCCCAGAGTATACCCCCTCCTGGCCAAAGTATAGCCCACCCACAAGCCAAAGTATAACCCACCTCGTCCCAGAGTAAAATCCCCTCCAAGCCTGAAAAACCCTGTCCCAGAGTAAAATCCGCCGGGTCAAAGTGTATATTCCCCCCAAGGCCAGAGTACAGAGCTCCTCAGGGGGGTGGAGATAGAAAAATCCTCAGGGGGGGCATAGGTAGAAGTATCCTCAGGGGCAGAGATAGAAGGATCTGCAGGGGGGGGCAGAGATAGAAGGATCCTCACGGTAGAGAAATAGAAGAATACTTAGAGGGGTAGCGATAGAAGGATCCAAAGGAAGCAGCGAAGATAGAAGGCTCCTAAATGGGGTGGAGATAGAAGGCTCCTCAGAGGGCGGAGATAGAAGGCTCCCCAGAGGGTGGAGATAGAAGCCTCCCCAGAGGGCGGAGATAGAAGCCTCCCCAGAGGGCGGAGATAGAAGGCTCCCCAGAGGGTGGAGATAGAAGGCTCCCCAGAGGGCAGAGATAGAAGCCTCCCCAGAGGGCGGAGATAGAAGGCTCCTCAGAAGACAGAGATAGAAGGCTCCCCAGAGGGCGGAGATAGAAGGCTCCTCAGAGGGCGGAGATAGAAGGCTCCTCAGAAGGTGGAGATAGAAGGCTCCTCAGAAGGTGGAGATAGAAGGCTCCTCAAAGGGAGGAGATAGAAGGCTCTTCAAAGGGCGGAGATAGAAGGCTCCTCAAAGGGCGGAGATAGAAGGCTCCTCAGAGGGCAGAGATAGCAGCCTCCTCAGGTGGCAAAGCCACAAGTGACAGAACACTGAGAAACTTATTCATAATTTTCTTAGCAAAATATTGATGCTGTAGATGTTTTTATTGTATCCTGGAGAAGGGGGGAAAGCTTGATCCTACTGATAAGTAAGTCCATTGACAATCTTTCTTAAAATCAGAGAAGAAAATGCTCAAAGAAAACTGTTAGCCCTGGAGAGCTGTTCAATCACCTTAGAGTAATGGATTTATTTTCCAGAATTGCAGCTGGACTTTGGCCTCACACTGCTTTGCTTTGTGTTCTCTGCAATGAAATAGTCAACAGTCTCTCAATTTTGCTTGGAGTAAAAGTGAAGTACATTAGTGTTGGAGGTGGGGCGCTACGCGGTCTGGTTTATCAGCAGTGGGATTGGTGGGATAATGAGTATCACAGTATTAAAGAAGCAACATTTTATAAGAGCACAGCAGTGTGAGCACATGCACCCAGTACACAAACTCCAGCTGCAATCCTGGAATATAATTCCAAGCCTGAAATGTAACTTTTCATATTATTACATAGTAACAGAAATAACGCAGAGCTGTGTTTGCTCCATCTCTAGAGAATATTAGCAGTTATTACTGTTCCCAGCAAACACTGCAGCTCAAGAACGATACAACAATCCTCACTCTGCTACAACTGCTCATCCTATTAGCACATTAGGGGCTGTGACCCACTTATCCTGTGATCCTGGTTACAATATTAGGTGTCGGCGCACACAGCCTGATCACTAGGTTTTTTTTTTTTTGCAGGTCGACTGCTGATTTGTTCTCACTTGTGTTATTTTCTACATGTTGGGGGTAATTGTATCCAAATGCAGTCACACCGTGTGTCCTCATATAGATGCTGCACATGTGAAGAATGTGAAGTTTGGAATCTATTCATAGAACATCTAATGGAAATCTACCATCATAATCCATCCTGATAAACCAGGGACATTACTCATAGATCCAGGCACCGGGACTGTGGCATCTTCTTATATGTGTTATCCATGGCCTCATTCCTTCTATAATCAACTTTTATAATTATACTGATGAGTCTGAATGGGAGCCCTTCCGTGCTGCAGATTCAAAGGCTGTTACATTGCACAGGAGCACTTCCCCCTCCTACTGTGTTAGATTACATCAGGCAGAGGGAAGGGGAAGTCACAGGGAGCAGAGGGAGAAAGGAGACAATGTAACAGAAAGGGAAGGTACTAAGTTTCATGCAATAGGATAGATGCAATAAGACTTATGTCTCTGTTGTACACAAGGTAAGTTATTACTCAGACACCTTCTCTTATGAGAAATAACCCAGGGTGCATTGCTAATAACCTGGCATTAATTGGTACAATAGGGTCAGGACATTCATGGTCAATTTTGACACCTTGAAGACAATACTAGGGCTAAAATCTAGCGGCTGCACGAAGAAGAAGCTGGTGTAGAATGGAGGGAGGTGGGAATTGGTAAACTGGCCAATCGGAGGAGGTGGGACTTGTGTAATGGCCAATGAGAAGAGGTGTGACTTGTGAATTGGCCAATGGGCGGAGGTGGGACTTATGTAGTGGCCAATTGGAGGAGGTACGACTTGTGTAATGGCCAATGGGAGGTGGTGGGACTTGTGTAATAGCCAATGGGAGAAGGTGGGACTTGTGTAATATGTCTATTTTCTACATCAATAATTAAAAAAAAAAATAGAACTGCCCCCTGGACCAGTGTCTGTGACTAAGCTGAGAAAGAGAAGTAAGTGCCAGCTGGAGACATTACTTTCCGATCCAAAAAACATGAGTCACAATATTCCTTCATCAGCTGATTATCCGCAGATTCAAAGAACGTTTTTCACAGGAAGCGGCGGCTATGGCGCCAATAAAACCCCTCGGCCTCTCTGGCAGGATCATCACTTCTTGTTTATCCAAAGTTTTATCCAAATACCATCAAACGCGGGTGTCAGAGAAAGAAAAGAAAATCTCCCGTTTTTGGTGAACATCCTTCTATGCTCCTTAATTTATTAAAAACTTAAATTTTTTTGTGACTTGAAAAGTGGTTGATTTCCTCAAAAAGCCTCAAACTCTTCCCCGGAAGAAAGAAATAAAATATATTTCACATTATACAATGTAGCCAAGAATCAAACTGAGGTAGATGGAAGCCCCCAGCACAGGAGACTAGAAGGACAGGAGCACATCTTCTACCAAAAGTTTCTAAAAAGTTCAGTCGATGTTGTCGGAAAAAAAAAAAAGTATAAGATAAAGACAACTAGAAGTAGAAGAGAGATATTCATGAAATATAAAACTACCGGTATATCATGAACTAGAAATAATTTTTTTATGAAAAGTTTCAACAAAGTGCATGTTTTTTTAAACAAACAAAAAAAAAGAGTAAAAAAAAAATCTCCAAAGCCGAAACGTCCTGAATTCTTATTATTTTAAATTTTTGAACTTATATATAAAAGGATATAAAATATATTAAAATATAAATATATTATAAGGATATAAAAGGAAAGTAGCAACATTTAACCTTCTAAAAAAAAAAAAAAAAAAATCAGAAACATTTAAAGTGAATTCCTTCAAAAATATAACATAAACCAAGCCCTAATGCAATTTGGATATTTTTTTTTGTTATCTCCCCAACAAAAAAAATGGTAGATTAAGAAAAAAAATGTATGCAGAATAAAGAAAATGTAATCTATAATATATCTATAATATATAAAGGCCAAACCCAAAAACAGAAGGTGACTGAAAGCAGGAAAGTACAAATTTTTACATTCCAACAGCTAAAAAGTTTTTCAGACATCTAAATGGTTTAGAAAAGAACAAAAAGAAACAAACAAACAAAAAAATACCGTATATACTCGAGTATAAGCCGACCCGAGTATAAGCCGAGACCCCTAATTTTACCACAAAAAAATGGGAAAACCTATTGACTCGAGTATAAGCCGAGGGTGTAGTATACAGCCAGCTAGCCCCCTGTAGTATACAGCCTGTCCCAAGTAGTATACAGCCTGTCCCCAAGAAGTATACAGCCTGCCCCCAAAAAGTATACAGTCTGCCCCCAAAAAGTATACAGCCTGCCCCCAAAAAGTATACAGCCTGCCCCCAAAAGTATACAGCCTGACGTCATCAGCAGCGACACCGCTACATCATATTGTGCGCCCGCCGGCAAGTCGCATAGACGCGTCTGCCGGCACGTGAAGATAGAAGATAGAAGCCGCCGCAGAGGATCGGGAGCTGCCGCCGAGGACCAGGAGCCGCCGCCGAGGACCGGGAGCCGGAGGGTGAGTATTACGTTTTTTTTTTATTAACTCGTGTATTTTTTTTTAAATTAACTTGTGTATAAGCCGAGATTAGGTTTTTCAGCACATTTTTTGTGCTGAAAAACTCGGCTTATACACAAGTATATACGGTACAGATATATTTATATGTATATAAGAAAATAAGATTTAAAAAATTCCCCAAGAGAATTCTGAATTTTTCCTACAGAGCAAAACCAGAAGCAGAATATGACAAGTTTTTACAAAGTGCCAATAAGATTGTTACAGAGGATTTTTTGCAAAAAATTAAAAGCAAAAGAAAAAAATCCAAAACTAGAAATATAACATTACACATTTAATAATGAGTTTCAGAGAAACGTTGATGTTTTTGGATAATTCTGCATTTAAAATAATAATAATAAATATAAGGAGCCACAAGAAAAAAGTGCGCAAAACGTAAAACCTAACATGCTCCATAATTGAAGACGTGAAGCCTGAGCATCTGTGAACCTTAAAGCATAAATAAGAGATAAATCATTAAAGTGATTGTTAGCTCTTGGGATCAGGGCCCTCACACCTATTGTTCTATATGACTATGTTATTGTTCTGTTATGTCTTATTTTAATAATATATGTCCCCCATGTTCTGTAAAACACTACATGATGGCAGTATAGGGATTATTATTATTAATATTATTATGTCACAAATGTGGGAAGATCCAACAATTTTTTCTCCAGACACTAAAGAGTTAAAAAAAAAAATTCAAGTTAACTAATGGCGCTTTGTTTTGTTTTATTGGTTTCTATACTGAGATCTCATGTAGCGTCTTATGATTTATTGCTCCGACCAATATTTGACTAATTATATTTATTCTGTATCCCCCCCCCAACCACCTCCCCCAAAACACTGATGATCTTTTTTTGTTTTTACTTCAGTGGCTTTTTAGAAAAACTCTTACCATGTCCACAGTAAAATAATTTATGCAATAACCTTTATCTGTTAATAAGGCAGAACTTGTGCTTTGCTTTAATTCCCTTAGTATTTTATTTCCCTGAAAAAAAAAGAAATATTATATCCTAGAAATCCGTAATCAGCAAACTATAGCACATGCCAGGATATCGGCAAAGTCTACAGAGCGGAGAAAGAGTCAATGTTTGACTACAAGTTTACCTTTACTTCCGTCATTTTCTAAAGATTTTTCTTTTTCAAAAAAGATTTCTTAAAAATCTGTGCCCCGGCTGATGACGATACATGGTACAGGGTCAGGAGGGGCTGGGATGTCTGCAGTGTAATATTATCACATGTTATGGATGATACATGGTACAGGGTCAGGAGGGGCTGGGATGTCTGCAGTGTAATAATATCACATGTTATGGATGATACATGGTACAGGGTAACACTTGGATATGTTAAAGCGTTTCAAAGTTATAACCATTTATAGTAACACAGGGCAGATTAGAAAAAATGGGCCGTGTCAGGAAAGTGAAAAGTGGCTTCGGCGTTAAGGGGTTAAGGGTTAACATAGCTACATTTATGGGTAATTATCTTTATAGAGGGACATTTAAATAGCATCCATTAGAAGAATGTTTATATATGGCAGCTGAAGAAATTAAAATATAATTGTCTACATGGGGATACCCCTTTAAGATGCCAGGAAGGTCTATATTTTCGTTTCTAATAATTACGAGGGTCTCAATGGCCTACATCTCGCAAACATTTAATGTTTGACATAGATACATCATATATTTTAGTGGAAAGAGACCTTTTTCTAATTATATCAAAAGCTATAGCAGATTTCTAGCTGAATACTACAACAGTCATGAAAAGTTAAGAGGGAGGGGCTGTAGAGCAGTCCAAAGCAGAAACCTAAGAGCACAGCAGTGTGAGGATACCGCCCCAGGAATTTGGAGGCTTCAATACTGAAATATTTATTAATTGTTTTACAATTAATGTCTAACAACAAACACAAAGGGGCGCATTTACTAAGGGTCCGAACAGCGCATTTCTGACGGGTTTCCCGACTTTTTACCATTTTGCCCTCAACTGCCCCAGGTTTTTGGCGCAAGCGATCGGATTATGGCGCAACGGCGCCGGCTTGCATGCGACACAAGTCGGGGGTGTGGACGTTGGACAACTCGACTGATTCGGACAAACTGCAGAATTTAAAAAGAAAATTGTGTCACAAGATCAGCACTCACATGCTTCGGGAAGAAGAAGGTGAACTCCGGCGGACCTGAGCAGGGAAGCAACACATGCAGGAAATTAGATGCACGATCTTAGTGAAACGCGGCAGACCCAAATACTCGTGGGACAACGCACTGCGGGGATCGCAACGGGATGGGTAAGTAAATTTGCCCCAAAGTGTATTATCTGGTTTTCCTGTGTTTTTGCATTCCTGTTTTTTAACTTCCCATCTTTCACAAGCCAATTTACAAAGACATATAAGGGCTTGTTATCTGTGCAACACATTGTATTTCCTAGAGGGGCCAATTAATATTCCGTGACACTGGGAATGTAGAAAAAAATTCCAAATGTGGTCCAATTGGACAATTTCTAATGGGCTTTGTTTTTATGGCTTTCATCTTAATACCTCAAAAAACAGACTTTGAGTGATCTCTATACTGAGCTGGATACGGTGTAATTTATTTATGGGATGAGATGATGTTTCATTGATACAACTTTGACAGTTGTAAAACCTGTTGATCAATTTTTATTCAGATTTTTATGGTGGCATTTTGACTTTTTTTTTCATTATGCCGTTCATAGCATGCGATAATCATTTATATATTTTGATAGATCTGACATTTTAGGATTTTATGCTTTAGTTTGTTCCTTGATTTATATATGTGTTGTAGGGAAACATATATAGGGATGATTTGAAATTATCCATTTTTTATTTTGTTCATATTTTAGTACCTTTTTTAAGCTATTAATTTAGGCCTCTTAGGGTACTTAAACCCTAAGGAGCCTGCTCATACATACAATATTCTGCAATACAACTGTATAGTATATTTCTAATATGTTGTTCCTATATTACAGTCTGTATTAGATAGTGCTGAATTACAGCTATGGGAACCTTTTACAGGCTGCCAGCTGTCATAGAAACCAGTTAGCGCATTCAATTACGTAATGGAGAGTGATGATTGGCGGACAACATGGCAGTGCTTGTGGGCTGGAGTTCAACCACGGCTCCTAAAAGGTGAACTGCAGTTAGCAGCATGTGTCTGTTGTAAAATACAGCCACGAGCCTTAGTCATACACCTCTTCACAACGGTTCAAAGTAATTTTATGTTGGCCAAATGTTAAACAGCTCTGCTATCTTAAACTTTCTACAAAAAGATCATGGTCAACAGTGATGACAGTTTCCCTATAAATTCGAAAACCACAAAAAAAAAAATTTGAGAAATAAGTCTGCAGAAAAACTGTTTGGTTGGAGTATGAACTGGTTGATTGGTTGAGCAGCCTCTCTTATAGAGATGAGTGGATCCAAACTTTCCGTTTGTGTTTGGGGTCTCTTTGTATATTGCCAGATACAGAACAGCTAATATGGCAAATTACTGTCCCTAGCTACTAGCTATGACACTTCTGCCAATGAAAGCCATGGCTAGTTGCTAGAGGCATTGATTAACATGTCTAGTTGGAGTATGAACATTTATAATGTCTCTATGGAAAAGGTTATAAATGTAAATACAGTTTTTGTCACTCAACCTTCCAAAAAACAAAGGACACCAGCCGGTGGTCTTTAGCAGTTGATAAAGTTGCACATCTCATTAATCCAACCACCTCCACCCCCCACCCGCAACGCTCTTTATGAAAGATGTACCTGGCCGTAATTATAAAAAAAACCCACACTTACCAATTTACCGTTCTCATGGTGATTGTACAACACTCCAGTTAAGCTGGGCTTCATTGTGCATTACCTTGAATCTACGGCAGTAAAGTTTGGAGTGTTGGACTATGATGGCTTCACTTGTACCTATCCATAGAGTACGCCACCCAATAAGTTTAGTTTAAAGTATTACTAAGGTCTAATAGGGTGATTTGGAACACTAAACTGCTGTTCCATAAGGACCTGTGGCTGATTTAGTGTCTGAAATCAACCTGACAGGTTCCTTTCAATATTATTGTTTGGAAACCCGTTTCTATCTTACCACATTGATTACCAAGGTTCATATATTACACATCTGGTGTTTTGTATACTTTACTAGACTTCCTTATACTTTACTTATACTTTCGATAAGTTATTATTTTAATACATTTTATGGGATTCCTAATTCTGAAAAGATTTCTATACATAGCATCTAAAGAAAAATTACAGAGTTTGGTATGACTACATCACTATAACATGGTTACTTGCATGGAGTCTTATCTGAATTAAAAATTGGAAGTTGAATTTATGAAACATTTCATAAAACTTTATGTCTTTGTAACTTTTGATTAGACACTTACCTTGACCATTTTTTGGAAGTTATGGTCTTAAAAAGCAATGCATCTCAGAAAATACAGTATAGCATCTAGACGTGACAAACATTGACACATTGTGTGGGCTCTTAATTTATTGAAGAAGATTTTGACTGTGGGGAAAAGTTTAGAACAGAATATTGATAGTTGATCTGAAGAATCTTCAACAACAGCATCAACCTTTATTTAACTGACTGAGCAATTTATCATTCAGCTACGAAATATCAAAGAAAAGGTGACCTCAATACAGCTAAATGCTTCTTTGTGCATTTATTGACTTCAATATTCTGGCATTTTGCTTGAGAATGGAAGATTAAAGCAGAAGGACCAAGTACATTGCAATTATGTCATAATTAACAGGGAGTTATTTGCAGACCTAACAAAGTCAATTACTTAAGAATTCAAAGCAGTTTACAAGATGGTTAATGCTTTGGTAGTATTATTTTGTCTTTTTCTTTAAAACGTGGCAAAATAGTCTACTTACTGAGCCTGCTCTTTAATATACTGTGCATGAAAGAATTATTATTTCTTAAATGAATCTGTATTATACATATAGAAGGTTAATTATCACATGCTGGTGAATGGTGTGCCATAATATGAAACCCCTCCTCCTGCAGTCCAGATATATCACAAGGCTCCGTCCTCCTGACATATCAGGATGGTGGCTGAGCCCTCCAGCAATTCTATGCCGGGCCGTGCCTGGTGTAGAATTACACTTTAACCAGGCATGAATGGGTGAAGGCAATCACTTGTGCGCAACCGCGGGTGGCAGGAATGTTCCCTCCCACTCTGAAGCCTGCTGCCACCACCCCCATTCATGCCCCTCAACACTCACTTGACATGGAGGTTGTTTAAATGGATAAGTCCTCACAATTCCTGACATTGTGCCAGAGTTTGCATTTATTTTTATAAACTACATTGGTACTCAGAGTGAAGAGTCAAATAAGTGTTCCTTATAACATACAGGGTTATATCATAGTATTATAGTATATAAGGCCGGAAAAAGACGCAAGTCCATCAAGTCCAACCTTTAAGAATTAAATAAATGTTTTATCCCCATAACCCGTGATATTTTTTCTCTCCAGAAAGTCATCCAGGCCCCTCTTGAACATGTACATAGAGTCCGCCATAACAACCTCCTGCGGCAGAGAGTTCCATAGTCTCACTGCTCGTACAGTAAAGAACCTTTGTCTATGTTGATAGTAGAACCTCCTCTCCTCTAGGTGTAGAGGATGCCCCCTGTCTATGGTGATGGTAGAACTGCCTCTCCTCTAGGTGTAGAGGATGCCCCCTGTCTATGGTGATGATAGAACCACCTCTTCTAGGTGTGAGGATGCCCCGTCTTATGGTGTGGGAGAACCTCCTCTTCCTCTAGGTGTATAGGATGCCACTGTCTATGGTGATGTAGAGCCTCCTGTTCCTCTAGGTGTAGAGGATGCCCCCTGTCTATGGTGATGGTAGAACCTCCTCTCCTCTAGGTGTAGAGGATGCCCCCTGTCTACGGTGATGGTAAAACTGCCGCTCCTCTAGGTGTAGAGGTTGCCCCCTGTCTATGGTGATGGTAGACCCACCTCTCTTCTAGGTGTAGAGGATGCCCCCTGTCTATGGTGATGGTAGAACCACCTCTCCTCTAGGTGTAGAGGATGCCCCCTGTCTATGGTGATGGTAGAATCGTCTCTCTTCTAGGCGTAGAGGATGCCCCCTTGTCCTGGTCACAGGCCTAGGTATAAAAAGATCTTTGGAGAGATCCTTGTACTGTCCGTTCAGGTATTTGTACATTGTAATGAGGTCTCCCCTCAGTTGTCTTTTTTCTAAACTGAATAATCCCAAATTTTGTAATCTGTCATTGTATTCTAATCCCCCCATTCCCCTAATAATCTTGGTTTCTCTCCTCTGTACCCGTTCCAGTTCTACTATGTCCTTTTTATACACTGGTGCCCAAAACTGTACACAATATTCCATGTGTGGTCTGACCAGGGATTTGTATAAGTGAAAAACTATGTCTTTATCATGAGAATCTATTCCTTTCTTGATACATCCCATAATTTTATTTGCTTTAGCAGCAGCTGCCTGGCTCTGGTCACTAAAATTAGGTTTACCATCTACCAATATCAATAATCAAACTGCTCTAATTTGCTGACAATGCTGTAAAACTTGACTGCTAAATTATTTCTTGATATGTAGAACCAAGAACACACAGGTAAGAAGTTACAAAAGAGTACAAACTGAAATACAAGCTTTGACATGAGTGAAGAAAGTATCCCAGGAAAGGCCTCATGTATACGACAGTAAATGTGTGCCATGAGCTAGCCGCTGGGGAACGCTTTGCTTTCGGGCCCCAATACAGTACAAGTAGAAGTAGCTGGGCCTTCAACAAGACCATCCCTACCATATAATGTGATGTTTTTGCATCAGTGCAGGGTATGGAACGGTTCATGACTCCACCTCCATGACTTTATAAAAGCTATTTACATCTCACTTCAAAACTGATTTTCTGAATGGTGCCACCACACTGAGTCATGAAAGTAACAGGAGCTGGAAGGTGTTATTCTGTTTCACAACATACTGGTAATGGTGAATTAGGTCACTTTCTGATAACAGGTTCCCTTAAATACCTCAAAAAATAGATTTTGCATGAAAAAATGCTTATGTTTACTGAGCTGGGTAAGTTGTTATTTTTTATGGGATGTGACGATGTTTCATTCATACAATTTTGACATTGTATCAATTTTTATTCAGATTTTTATGGATGGCAAAATGGCAAAAAAGTGTTCATTTTGACTTTTTTTTCATTATGCTGTTCAGAGCATGAGATAATCAATTTTATATTTTGATAGATCGGACATGTTGGGAAGCAGCAATATCTAACATGTTAACGCTTTTGTTTGTTTCTTGATTTATATATGTGATGTAGGGAAACATATATAGGGATGATTTAAAATTTCACTTTTATATTTTTTTCAAATTTTAGTACCTTTTTTTAAACTATTATTTTAGGCCTCCTAGGGTACTTAAACCCCAGGGCCCCTTCCACACTTGCGTTTTTCACACGTGCTTTTGACGTGCAGAACTTGCATTGCACTCTGACCCATTGTAATCAATGGGTCTTTTCAGACTCGCGTTTTTTTAAACGCGCGTTTAAATCTCAACATGCTCTACTTTTGCAAGTCACGCGCGTGAAAAACGCACCATACAAGTCTATTGAGATGCATCAAAAACGCATTGCACTCTGAGACACACGCAAGTGCAATGCAAGTGCAATGCGTTTTTCACACATCAATTGCCATAGAAAAGATAGAGCTCAGTCCTGAGTCCATTTCACGCGCATTATCTGCGCTGGAAATTGCATTGAAAACGCGCGTGAAAAACTGAACGAACTCTGACTGAAAACTGATTGAACTCTGATGCAAAATGTGCGTTTTTCGCTGACCAAACCCTGATCGCACCCTGATCAAACTCTGACGTGATCTGCAATGCAAGTGTGGAAGGGGCCTAAGGAGTCTACTTTTTTTATACAATATACTGCAATACAACTGTATTGTAGTATATTTCTAATATGCTGCTCCTATATTACAGTCTGTAATAGATAGTGCTGAATGACAGCTATGGGAACCTCTTACTGGCCACCAGCTGTCATAGCAACCAATAGGCGCCCTCACATGAAGTAATGGGGAGGGCTGATTGGCGGCCAATATGGCGGTGCTTGTGGATTGGTGCTGATTATGTGCCACGGACCATTTCAACCACGTCTCCTAACAGGTGAACTGCAGTTAGCAGCATGAGCCCTATTATAAAATATCAGTTATCATTATTAAAGCCATGCTTGATGTAATAGGGGCTACCTTACAATGTAGCTTAGAGGTAAAGTTTACCATATCTTTTTCACAAAAGGATTGTACATCTTTACACTATGTTAAATGGTATCAGCAGATATGTCTAGAGAATTATAGTATCATATTTTCAATGTTCTTACTTGCACCTTTATAGTACTTACATTATTAGTATTCATACTATTTAGTTGCGAAAAAAAATCAAATCCCCATCTCAATAATTACTGTAAAATAATTAAAAGGGGAAAGTACAACTTTAGTGCCACTGAAATAAAAAATCATTACTTAGGGCTTCCCATTCACCTTACACTCATGTCTCCACTGCACGTCTCCTTACTCCAGTGGAATTACTAAGAGAGTATAGATGAGCGGACCTACCTGGGTGTCTGCTGACACCAGAGGAAATGCCAAGAGATTGGCTCAGTGACTTAAGGTTATGATTTGTTGAGCAGCCTCTTTTATAGAGATGAGTGGACCCAAACTTCCCATTCAGTTTTGGGGTCCGCATGTGCGCCACACAACCAAACTTTTTGCCAGATTGCCTGCTGAATAGCTAATCTGGCAAATTAAGGTCCCTAGCTACTAGCTATGGCTCTGAATGACCGATGTGACACCACTGGTGAATTAAAACCATAGCTAGTTGCTAGAGGCATTAATATGTTGGATTGGCTATTCGACAGTCAATCCGACTATGTTCAGGTCGCTCGGGACACAACCAGCCCCTACCCAAACAGGAAAATTGGATCCACTCATCTCTATAAGAGAGGATGCTTAACCAATCACCATCTTAGGTCACTGGGCCAATCTCTTGGCATTTCTTCTGGTGTCAGTAGACAGCCAGGTAGTTAAGTGTCACAGAGACTAGAAGTATGAATAATGCTGAGAGTAAGAAGTAGGAATATATATTTTAATGGCACTTTAATCCCACCCATCATCTAATTTTGCCACTCAAAAAGCAGAGTCAAGAGTCCTGCTCTCTGTATTGGCCCCCCTTTTTCTATGGGTTGGAACCTTTTTTAACTCTCTGTTACTGTATTCAGTCTTTGTTCACTTGAGAAAGGGATCCCTCACCACGAAATAAAACCTATACACCCACCTCTGAGTGCGCCATCCTTTTGGACCACAACCACTGACCACTCTGTATTAGCCCGTCCCAGGAACTGCATCTACACTCACATTCTCTTCAATGAGAGAAATTTCTGTGGCTGAAGATGAAGGATAACCTGGGCGGCTGTAATAAAAGTTCTAAGTGGACGTAATCTCAGATATGTGAGAAAACACAAAAAAGGAAGACAAGGGTGCTAAACCCTGGCATAATACATCCCTCTGAGGGATATGGTGATAGACAAGAGATGCAAAATGAATACACATTAAAAGAAAAAATCCTGCTGTAGCATCCAACATCCTCTAGGTGCCTTTATCCAGGTTCAGATTCATTCTCTAAAAGATGAAAAAAACGGTAAAATGTAATTTTTTTCTCCAGCTCATATTAAAAAAAAAATACATTCTTTAAGAGACTTGAAATATATTCCCTAGAGTATAAAATCCAGCATAGGATAGTCACTGGAGTGATGCAAGAAGAGTATATATCTTATATTTAGCAAGTGTAAAAGTAAAACTATCACTAAACATAAACACAACACTTGCGGCAGCTAGATCTATCTTGAAAACCACAAGATAAAAAAAAACTGCTCAATAAGCTGTCAAAATGTTATATATCCATTAATAAATCAGCATGTATTTGCTTTATTTTTCACAAATAGCAAATAAAACATGAAATGTATACAGTTATGCCAATAGATCCTGTAAAAATCCAGACATTAAATTCTCGGATCAAATTAATTTATCTGTGTCACTGTTAAAATTGTTGGTTTTTATCAATTTATTGATATAAATAAGTAGCAGTAGTTAACTCGTCAATACAACAATGCTGAAAGTACAGTAAGAAAAAGCATGGAACGGATTTATATTATTATTACTCCAGTGTTGCTTTTAGGCATAAATTTGGGTTCTTGAATTACGGTTATCATAATGATCTGTATTGAGGAAATACAATAAGAAGAAATTGAAGAATTAGTACATTGCTGGTCTAGGTCTATGGTACCAGCAGTCTGGCACAAATACACATGAGTAGCACCTACTTTATAACATATTTTCGGAGGGTGGTTTAACTGAAAGGGGCATGGCTTAAAATGTAACAGTGTGCTCACAAAATATGTGAGGTAGAGTTACATATCAGGGTCTGTTTATCATACCGCCCAATAACCTTGGCACATGTTTCAGCTTTGTGTTTTCAGCTCTGCAATATTTATATGCAATATGAGAGAACATTTATAAATACAACAGGTGAAACACGTTATAAATACTTCACCAATTTTCTAAGTAAATATTTCTAAAGGTGTCTACAAATGAATTTTAAATATGTGTAAAAATGAGAAATGACACAGGTAAAAAGTACTAAACACATGAAGAAAGGCAGCTGTCATGTCACCATGTGAAATCTATCAGTAATTATAAGGCAAACTTGCCACTTAGTGAAGAACACGTCTCTAATATCCAATGTAAAACAGTGGGGCTCATTTATTAAGGGTCCGCGGGCCGCACTATCGTCGGAATATCCAACGATTTCCGATGTGCGCCACATTTAGTAGGTCTTTTTGTCGCACACGATTGGATTTTGACGCATCAGCTCCGGATTTCACGCAACACAAATCGGGGGGCGGGCCATCGGATGATTCGACGGATTCGGACAACGTGCGGGATTTAACATCTCAAATTGTGTCGCAAGACATGCAATCAAATACTTCGGGAAGAAGAAGTTGAACTCCGGCGGACCTGAGCGGGGAAGCGACACATGCAGGAAATTGGATATTAGTGAATCGCGGCAGCTCCGGAATCTTCATCGGACAAAGCACCTCGGGGATCGCGACCGGACGGGTAATTAAATGTGCCCCAGTATTTCATTAACCAGAAACAACTTATGGGGTATAAAACTAGTCAGCCATCTCAAGATCTTCAACAGCCTAAAACTTTTTGATAGCATCGGTTACAGAAGAATTTGCAATTTACTGAAGGTAGCAGTGAGCACTATTGGGGCCATCATTCGAAAGTCAAATATTGTTTCACCATAAACTGGCCCTGCAGGTGCTCCCTGCAAGATTTAAGATTGAAAAGTGAAAATAATTATCTGAACGCTTGTCTAAGGGCTATGGACCAACTGTAAAGAGATACTGAAAGATCTGGAATCAGCAGGTACATTGTATTAAAGACAATAATTTGTACTGCTTTCAACCTCTATGGCGTGTAAGCACATTTGACTCCATTGCTGAGCATGTTCATATTAAATTTACTGAACAACCTTAACACAAGCTTGTGAAATAATAGGTGACTGAAATCGTGTTAAAAAATGTAACTCTTTGGATGCCATAATACACATCTATTTGGAGGCCAAAGAGCACTGCAAATACACTATACCAGTGGTGGCGAACCTATGGCACGGGTGCCAGAGGTGGCACTCAGAGCCCTCTCTATGGGCACCCGCGCCATCACCCCAGCGCAGAGTTCGCCAGACAGGACTCAAGGCTTCTTGCAGTCCCAGGCAGCCCAGGACCCTAGAAGGAGCTACAATGATAACCAAATAATTTTCTCCTTCTTTCTACTATATTGGTGTTCTCAGGTGCCTATACAATGGAAACATGTGACGGAGCAGGGAGTAATAAGTTACTGTTTGAATTGTCGCATTGGCACTTTGTGAAAAATATGTGGGTTTAGGATGTAGTTTGGGCACTCTGCATCTAAAAGGTTTGCCATCACTGCACTATACCAATGGTGAAGTTTTTTGTGGGAACATCATGGTGTCGGTCTGTTTTTCAGCAAATGGCGCTGGAAAGTCATAGAGAACCCAGTATCATAGAAATCCTTGGCAGATCTTATCTTGCGCATTTTAACCCCTTAGAAAGGAATTAGAGGGTAGGCATTGGTACCCACAAAGGTGATTGTAGGCTGCCATTGCCAGTCTAATGAAGGCCCCAAGGTCTGCCTGTATTGTACAGTAGAAAAATAGATAGTATTGGGCGGCACGGTGGCTGAGTGGGTAGCACTTCTGCCTTGCAGCACTGGGGTCCTGGGTTCGAATCCCACCCAGGTCAACATCTGCAAAGAGTTTGTATGTTCTCTCCGTGTTTGCGTGGGTTTCCTCCGGGTACTTCGGTTTCCTCCCACACTTCAAAACATACTGTTAGGTTGTTTAGATTGTGAGCCCCATGGGGACAGGGACCAATTTGATATGCTTGTGCAGCGCTGCGTAATCTGTGTGCACTATATAAATAAAGAATTATTATTATTATTGTAAAAATGTATAATTTGTAAAGCGCTACAGAATATATGTATATAAAGATTATTATTATTATTATTAATAAAAACAATTTCACCTTCTGAAAAAGCTTTGTGCCAAGAGCAAAGTCAGACTCATTTCCATTGTCGATCCATTCTGTTGGTCCTGTCATGGATTGACAATACTATTGGGGATGGACTCCTTACATCACCATGATCTACAGTGTAAGCAGTTCCATTTTTTTTCACTAAAGAGCAGAGCCGATAAAGTATTCAGAATTTCAGTCAGAGAACAGAGGACTTGGAATGGTCTGTGGTTCATGGACAGACTACGGCAGTGTGATTCTACTGTTAGGGTTTTAGATTTAACACATTCATCTATTTTCACTAGGATTAAAAATGATATCTGGCTGATGTATTGCATAGCCATTCCTTTTCCAGGTCTGAAATTCTCAATGTAGGGATGACTGACCCGACAGAGAAGTGTTTGTGTACCGTGGAGTCTTTTACAATATACAGGCGGTCCCCTACTTAAGAACACTCGACTTACATACGACCCCTAGTTACAAACGGACCTCTGGATATTGGTAATTTATTGTACTTTAGCCCCAGGCTACAATAATCAGCTATAACAGTTATCACTGGTGTCTGTAATGAGGCTTTAGTGTTAATCCTGGTTCTTATGACAATCCAACATTTTTAAAATCCAATTGTCACAGAGAGCAAAAAAGTTCTGGCTGGGATTACAATGATAAAGTATACAGTTCCGATTTGAATACAAATTAAACTTAAGAACAAACCTACAGACCCTATCTTGTATGTAACCCAGGGACTGCCTGTAAATATCTTTTCATGTATAAGAGACTCCAATATCTCACCAGAGCACCAATACCCTAGCATGTAAAATATTAAGACCAGCTCAGACACATGGTCTACTTGGTTTTACAAAAACAGTCATGGCTTAAAGTTATTTTTTATTTTTCTTATGTTTAAACCTATTTTTATTGTGGAAGCCACATACAGTGCAGAAGAAAGAATATAATCTTGGAGATGGGAACACAAATCAATCTGAGAACAAGAGAAAAGAAATAACGCTTTGTCCCTCAACATCAATATGTCTCACCAGCTTTTCTGTTTTATTTTAAGTCAAACAGACATATAACATTCCTCCTTTTCTATCTTTATTAAAATGCTAAAATACAATCAAATATCAGTAAGGGAGAGAAGTGGAGCATAATAAAACCACATAGAAATCAAATTTTTTTAAACTTTTTTTTTTGTCCACCTCTGGGGCTTATCATAGTATATAAGGCTGGAAAAAGATGCAAGTCCATCAAGTCCAACCTTTAAGAATTAGACAAATGTTTTTTCCCCATAACCCGTGATATTTTTTCTCTCCAGAAAGGCATCCAGGCCCCTCTTGAACATGTACATAGAGTCTGCCATAACAACCTCCTGCGGCAGAGAGTTACATGGTCTCACTGCTCTTATGGCGATGGTAGAATTGCCTCTCCTCTAGGTGTAGAGGATGCCCCCTGTCTATGGTGATAGTAGAACTGTCTCTCCTCGAGGGGATCCTTGTACTGTCAGGTATTTGTACATTGCAATGAGGTCTCCCCTCATTCGTATTTTTTCTAAACTGAATAATCCCAAATTTAGTAATCTGTCCTTGTATTCTAGTGCCCCCATTCACCTAATAATCTTGGTAGCTCTTCTCTGCACCTGCTGCACTTCTACTATGAGCTTTTTATACACTGGTGTCCAAAACTGTACACAATATTCCATGTGCATCTGCCTTAGTATTAATTACTTTACAGAGCTTAGTATCATCTGCAAATATTGAAACTTGACTGTGTAAACCCACTACATTAAGAAAAATACCAAAGAAAGAAGGGGGTCCGTGTGCCACTCCACTAATAATGTGAACCTTATCTGAGAATGTGCCATTAATGACGACCCGCAACATTAAGATTTCCAGTTCCTCCAGACTTCTGCCATTAGTGTACATGCACTTTATATGGTTTTCCCTATCCCTATTCCTTTGGTTCTTATTCTCTGATCTCATCCCAGCCCTCCTTCCTTTCCCATTTACCATGACTCTTCCTAGTGTAGTTGCCCTCCCCCTAGGTCTCCCCCTTGGCATTGGAACAGTGAAAAACTCATTGCACATATACAGTATGTATGTCAGAATGCGATGTATTTAATACATTTAATAATAATAATTCCTTTATTTATATAGCGCTCACAGATTACGCAGTGCTGCACAGAGCTTGCCAAATCAGTCCCTGTCCCCATGGGGCGCATAATCTAATCAACCTACCAGTGTGTTTTGTAGTGTGGGAGGTAACTGGAGGTCCCAGAGGAAACTCACGCAAATACGGAGAACATACAAACTCTTTGCACATGGCGACTTGGATGGGATTTGAACCCAGGACCCCAGCACTGCAAGGCTGTAGTCCTAACCACTAAGCCACCATGCTGCCCATGATGTGCCAGCCATTCAAGTAAGCTAGGCACTTCATGCTGCCCTCCACACTGTAAATGTTACAACCAATAATGGTTGAGGTGGCGGGGATGAAAGTAAGGCATTGGGGGAGATGAGAATTTAGGAATAGTTGCAAGTAGAATCTCTTCAGTACAGTCTCACATGTACAAGTATTTTTAGGACACATCCACAGTGATGGGGGATGCGATGAACAAACTTCAACATGCTTCTGGGTCTGTGGGGGATTAGGGAAAGGATGTTGTCTCTGGTTGGTGTAGCTCAAGTGATGTCTTCTGTCCACAATATGAACACTCCAATAAAACTACGTAATTGTCATCTGAGAACAAAAATGTAAGGTTATTTTTGCTGTCCTATTTAAAACCAGTATTTGATAGAGAGACAGAAGTTGAGTTTAGTGCTCTTTTTTTTTTTTTTTTTTTAGAAAATCCTAACAGGAGAGTGTGAAAGTCTCCACACATGATGAGTGACAATTTATTGTTTGCTCATATGTTAAGAGAGCTGCCTTACAAGGTAGCTTAGAGGCCATATTTTCCTTATATCATCCTGAAAAATGTATTTGCTTATTTCCCAGAATCTTCCAGTGGAGCATCAATGGCTGTAAGTCTCCACATGCCTGCAAGGCAGTCTTCATCGGCAAAGTCTCTGTAAGGAGAGCTCTTACTTCCCCAACCTATTGGGGGGTCCAAATTGCGCACTTTCGTCGGATTTTCCGATGATCGGATTGTGACGCATCAGGGGAAAAAATCGGTGGGTGTGGCCGTCGGACAACCCGATGAATTCGGAAAAACCGCAGAATTTAAAAAGCAATTTGTGTCGCAAGATCAAGCACTCACATATACCAGGAAGAAGCAGGTAAACTCCGGCGGACCTCGGCGCAGCAGCGACACCTAGTGGATATCGGGCGCATGGACCTTAGTGAATCCCCGCAGACCCGAATCCTTGTCGGAAAACGTACCACTGGATCGTGACTGGACCGGGTAAGTAAATGTGCCCCATTGTATCTGCACACTGTCATTTTCTCTCCTAAGCCTGCTGTAATAGAACTGCTTGAATATGCCTTTACATATTTTCTTAGACTCTTAATAAATGTATTATTTCAAGCTTTGTGATGTTTCCATCGTCTATATCAAAGAATATTAAGAAGCAGTTGTAGTGTTCAAACAATTTTTTTTTAAGTACGTCTTTCAGCCCTTGACATTTTTGAAAATGTCAAACCACTTGAATCGATCCGTAAGCAACAAAAAAAGAAACGACAATTTCAGTAGTTGTTACAAAATGTTATCCATTGTCAAAGTTGGAGAATTTCTTGAGAATATCTTTGAAGACATGTTAGAAAGTGATCATTCAAATACTATATTTTATAATACCATGTAAGTAATAATCCTCTTTGGATCCTGTTTTTCCTTCTCTGCTTTTAGATTTGTTTAGTCAACAGTGGACTATAATCCACCAATTAACAGTGATTGGGGGAAACCTTGGCATCACGGTCACTAGTGATTAGTGGGGTATAATGGAATACTGTTGACCTTTGATGATCCAAAAAATCCAATTTTTTCAGTTGGGGATGGAAAACGGGGACACCTCCCACTATAGATAGGAATCCTCTAATAGAACTAAAGTAGAGGGGAAGTTTGTGTTCATGGTGATACAGTATGTACAAACAATGCAAAGATAAATATCATCTTCCATACTTCATTCCTAACTCGCTTTTCATTTGATGAATTCTGTCTTGCTAGCAAGATGAACAGAAGCTCACTAAGGTGTCAGATTACATGAGATGCAATGGGGGAGCATGTAAAACTGTTCTAGTTGCCCATGGAAACCAATCAGAGCTCAGCTTAAGTTTTATAAACAGCTGTGGGAAAATTAAAGCTGAGTTCTGATTGGTTGCCATGGGCAAGTAGAACAGTTTCGGTCTCAGCCTCCTTGTAGATCTGGACAGGGCATGTTCTGTATAATCTTATAAAGTCCTGAAGACTATAGTAAATACAGTAGGCTATGCCTTTCATGGCCCCGCCTGCCACCATCCAGTAGCTATCTGCCCCATCACTTAGGTATTGTAAATCTCCCCTAATAGGCGGCATTTACTAAGATAGCCTCAATATCACTACCATCCCCGTCAGCGCACCAAATCTGCTAAGATGCCCTGGATCTCTTAGTAGGTCCTGACAGTGCAAAGAAATGAATCTCCTGCAGGTCAAGGTCAAAGCCTAATACATTTGTCCCAGTATATTTTATATAAAAACAGTTCTAACTTTACCTTTATTTTGTGTTAGATTTTCTATATTTTGCTATTAATGTATGAAGTCCTTAGGATTCATGAGGATTCATTTGAGAAAATGTCTCTCAAAGGTGTCAAGCACTTGTTAAGGGGGTATTCCTACAAAGACAAGATTCTTATTTGTACTCAGGATAACAAAATAACACATTCTCTAATTCAATTTTATAAAAAAAAATACAGCATTTTACAGATAGAGATATTGTTCTCCTGTCTAATGCTGAACTGAGCTAAGCTCCTCTTTGCCTCTAGCCCCCCCCCCCCCCCATCCCGTGTATTCCAGGACAAGCTCAAACACACACATACTGGGGCACATATACTTACCTGGTCCCGATGCAATCCCACGGTGCGTTGTCCGACGAGGATTCGGGTCTGCCGGGATTCACTAAGATTGTGCGTCCGAGTTCCTGCAGGTGTCGCTGCTGCGCTGAGGTCCGCCGGAGTTCACCTTCTTCTTCTTGGTGCATGTGAGTGCTCGAGCTTGTGACACAATTAGTTTTTTAAATTCTGTGTTTTTTCAAATCCGTCGGGTTGTCCGATGGCCACGCCACCCGATTTCTGTCATGTGCAAGCCAAAGCCGATGTGCCACAATCCGATCACGTGCGCCAAAAATACGGGGCAATTCGGCGCAAAACGGAAATATTCGGGAAACCCGACGAAAGTGCAGCAATCGGACCCTTAGTAAATGAGCGCACTGACTTTTGCCGGCAAACTACTGCAGCATTGTGAGGAGAGTAAAGCTACAAGCTACAGGCAAATAAGGTCTTTATCCAGGGGAGAGGGAGGGAGGTATACAGTAGAGCTACCAGTATAAAATGGCTGTGATAGAGCGGGGAATATCATGTGTAATATGCATCTCATAGATCTCATCCTCTCTCATCACTGATCTGTCTCATCTCTCTTTTAAAGTGTCAGATACTAGTAGAATGTTCAGAAGCTAAATTAAAGTGTATATAAACCTGTACCTTGATAATTTAACCATACTGTCAGCTCACAGAACTAGAGGAATCATAAAGTGTCTGCTTAGTGAGACCACCCACACTCTGGAATTTTACACTGAACATCACAGAGAGATAGAAGCTAAAACAGCTATAAAACTGAGTATAATAGTAAAGTAAGGGGGTTAAAATGTGTAAAATATAGAAATTGAAATCTGAGAATTTTCTTTCATGGGCAAACCCCTTTAAGAACAGAGGCCATGCTGTAAACATAAACAGCACCTTAGGCATTCTTTACAGACAGTTGCATTTAAAATGCTTTTTAAATGTACCAAGAATTTCAAGTATTTTTAAAATAACTGTTTATCATTTTTTTCATCTTGTAGCATTTGAAAAATGTGTTTTTTTGTGTGGTATTAAAATGTTGAGTATCACAGAAAAACCAGTAAGAATAATTGCCAGACAAATTGCATATGCAGAGCAACTCCAAAAATAGTCTGCCTAATTTAAATAATTTGCTTTAGGATGTATTTTTGTCTGCAAAATAGCAATAGCCACATACAAACAACAGAAAATACTAAATATCATGCACTTTCAGTGTGTTTTGGGTTATTTGTGCTCTTTTTAAAATCTAGAATGCTCTAGATATGAATTTTCTATTGAAACAAAAATGCCACTTTTCTGTTGAAACAAAAAAGAAGCCACATGAATTCCCTCCGTGTCGATTATTTTTCTGTTTCTGAAAGGGTTTGCGACCATATTTACTAAGAAGTCAGAGCTTCTTAATGGATACGGTTGGCAAACCCCCAGAAGTGTGAACTTTAAGACTGGTTTCTGAAACACCAGTCTTAATACATTCCCCCAATGTGTTCCCCCAATGTGTTTGCATAGGCCCAGAAAAACATAAAAAAACCTAAAGAGAACCTGTTACCACATTTTCACACAGTTAGTGACAGGTTCCTATGGAGCCCTATTAACCAACTGACACCCTTCTTTTGGCTAAAAATAGTTTCCCCTACATCCACATAAATTAACTTTATATTATATCAGAGAAGGCTTGTCCTGTTGGGCTGGCCCCTCCCCTCTACTTCTCCCCATCCCGCTTCTCAGGATGTCATGTGACCAGAGTAACATCATTACAGGTCCTTTAGTCTCCGAACATTAGCAAACTGTACACCATGCATACATCTGATCACAGAAGCCTCCATGGACTTCTTCTCTTCTTCTATAGATTTATACTTCTCCCCATACTCCATGGAAGCATGCTGTGATTTCATGTGATCAGAAACATACATGGGTTAGACGATGCAGATGTAACATGACCTTTAATGATGTCATCCTGTTCACATGACTTTAAGTGCCCAATGATTTAACAGAGCTCTCCATACAGCAGAATATCATAGCCTGTCAATCAGGACCAAGGAGTCAGGGCAATGCAAGTAACTCGCGAATATGCAGGGCTCCATTGGACTCAAGTAGTGACATTGAACTCACATCAGGTGATTTGCATAAAAGTTTACAAACTGATTTTTATAACATAGCAGCTATAAAAATGAAGCATAGGGTAACCATATGAAGTATTTATTTTGGGTGGGTTAATTTGCACAATGGGTTTATTTAAATGACCTAAAATATTTGTGAAGCAACCCCCAGTCTTGTCATCATTTGGGGTCCAGTTGTTTGAGGGATAGGTGATAATTTAATTTGACCATTATACCCCTTAGGTCAAGATTATATCACAACTGTGCCAATTTAAAGTGGCACCTGGCCAGTGTGTGTTTTACGTTAAAACATTTAATACTAATGAAAATACAATAGAAAATACTAATAATAACTGTGTGTGAATCAAACCTTATATGAACAAAATTATTTATAGTATCATATTAATATTTCTGCTATTTATGGGGTTTTCAATAATGAAATAAGAAATTGTGAGAAACTTAAAATAAATGTACAATTGCCCATTTCCTCCCATATTATTTCAGTGCCACTACTGTGTTTCCTTGGCCTCAGGGGCACCACAGGGGTAGCGCCGGGGTAGCAGCGGTTTACATATTGCTATTGAATATTTTAATACATTTCTTTATTCCATTCCCTCTTCTTTTGGACATTTTTGGTCATGTAGTCTAACACTAGAAGAATGTAGAAGACATAATGGAAGACATAAAACATGTGCCAATAGTACAAGTCGTTTTAAAAAATAATAAAACCTATGAAATATATATGATCAAAGAAAAATGCAGCTTTTCCTACTTTTTGGCACTTTTTATTCCTCCTTTCAGGCCTAAAATTAAATTCATTTTGAATTTTTTGCAGAATCTGTCTGGATTAGACTAGTCGTGCTTCAGATTACACAGATCTATAGAGAGGGGAGGGAGATGTGAGCAGGGGTTGGTGTGATGAAAGGCACAGGCATAGACAAGCTCCTGAAGCTAAATAGTAAGGTTCTATCTCACCCCAGGGGCTTTATTCACATCATTTCATGTAAGGCCGTTTCTATAATGTCATGGAGAAGCTTCTCTACTTTAGACCGGCTGCAGACAAACATGATCAGGCCATTATAATGAACCTGTAGGTCTAATACCACAGAGTGAGCACATTGCACACCTAAACATTACTACCAAGTCGGCAGGCAGGAGTCCTTGCATCCTATTTGTGTATGATGCCAGGCCTCCTGTTTTCTACTATGGGGCACATTTATTTACCCGGCCGCTGGAGATCAACAAAAGTGCATTGTCCGATGATATTGCACTGTGCCGCGATTGACTAAGATCGTGCGCCCGATATCCTGCATGTGTCGCTTCCCCGCTCAGGTCAAACAGAGTTCACCATCTTGTAAGTGGTGCATGTAAGGGCATTAGCTAGCGACACTATTTGAAAGTTAAATCCCGCTCTTAGAACGTCCTAAATTTGTATTGCATAGAAGCCAGCGCAGCTGCGCCAAAAAGCAAACGCATGCGCCAAAATTCCAATGTAGAGACCTGTTAAATACCTGTCCGAGCCGTGTAATCTCCAAAAACGGTGCAAAGTCCGATGAAGGTGATTACTGCGACCCTTAGTAAATGAGCCTCAATGGGGCAGATTTACTTACCCGGTCCATTCGCGATCCAGCGGCGCGTTCTCTGTGGAGGATTCGGGTCTTCCGGGGATTCACTAAGGTAGTTCCCCCGATGTCCACCAGGTGTCGCTGCTGCGCTGAATTCCCTCGGAGTTCACTGAAGTTCACCAAGCCAGGCCGGGTGCAGGTAAGCGACACATTTTTTTTTTATAATACGGCGGTTTCTCCGATTCCGATGGGTTTTCCGAAGGACACGCCCCCCCCCATTTCTGTCGTGTGCATGCCTGTGCCAATGTGCCACAATCCGATCACGTTCGCCAAAAAACCGACGTAAAAACGCGTTTCGGGCCCTTAGTAAATGACCCCCAATGTGTTCATTCTGTGGGTTCGGACCAAAATACGGGTCCCTTATCATAGGCTGCTCACGTTCCTCTGCAGCCAGCCTTATATTGGAGAATTTATAGCATTCTCTCTCCACCTGTCAACAAAATCTGTTTCATTTTTGCATTAGTGACTTGAGCACTAAAATTGGGAAATCAGTTCAAAACACAATAACAATAAACACAAACACAATAAAAAGAAAAGAAAAAATAATAAATTAATAATTTGCAAATACATAAAAATAATGTAAAAAATCTAAAAAGTGACAGTTTTTTTGAGAGATTGATTAATAAATTTGCTATTAAAATACTGGTGCAACTAGTGTGCCCTATTATTGCTTCTGTTGTTTTTTTGGGGGAAAATAACTATTCATTCCTGTAGGCCAATAAACGCTACACAGATTTCTTTATTGTTCCTATACTGAATAATATCTATCTGCATAAAATGAAAATATTACTTGATAATTATCAGATTTAACCTAGACGCCGCCGTACACAACTATAGAGTCTCCTTTTATAGGTAATTAAGCCTTTTCCGTTTCCAGCCCTTTCTCTACAATGACTTTTTAATGATTCCATATTATTTCTTAGTGTGCAGAACTGTCATATTATATGAGTCTTTAAAGCATTAATTGCCTTTGCTGCCTGCGCAGTATATTTTAGAAATCTCACTCTCAGGATAGGTCCCTCCGTCAAAACTATAGAGCTCATAATTAACTTAGGGCTAATGTGATTTTGCTTGAAATATGACTATTATATGGACAAAGGGAATTAAGAACTTGTATAGGCAGAATATTGTAGAAGTTGGCAGAAATCAAGAAGGGTTGTATAAAGCACGACATATCCACACCTACTGCTCTGCTTTATGTATAGCTTCTCTAATGCACCACTTTATATTATGTATCAGTTCTGTGTCTCAGGTTCTAATCAGCTGTTTCTTAAAGGGGTATTTGGGCAGTAATATAATAAAATTGCACTTATTCCTAGTGTTGTTCAAAGAGGAGTAGAAATCATTTGCCGCTAACACTTTATCTGAATCTGATGATTCCCCAAATAACTGTGCACTTTATAGGCAGTGATATACCAATTATGGATGTAGACTATGCAACTTCTATTGGATTCATTAGGGACGAAGAAGACATGGTGCTGATCTTCTCCTGCTTCCAAATATTAAATGTTGTCTTTAAAAGTGGATTCAACTAAGGGAGCTCAATGCAATGAGAATCTTACATATTGTATTTAGTTTAGCTGTATTCATTCATATACAGTGAGCTCCCCCTAGTGGTGACTTCCTGCAGCCAGCTTAATAACTTCAAGGAAACCTACCATCAAAATCAAATATGATAAACCAGGGACACTTACTCGTAGATCCAGGAGTTATGACTGTGGCAATATTCATATATTTGTTATGCATAGCTTCCTTCCAAAATAAGATTCACAGTCTGTCTCACTTCCCCACTCCTCCTCAGCACTTCCCCCTCCCTCTGCCTGATCTAATGGAAACGGAAATTTCAGCACATGTGTGAGGGGGACACTGTTCCTTCACACTGTAAAAGTCTGTGAATCTACAGCACAAAGGGGGTTTGGTAACACCCCCCCAGAGCCCTTCTGACTCATTAACATAATTTTAAAAGTTGATTTTAGAAGGAAGCAGGCCATGGATAACAAATATAAGAAGATTACCACAGCCACGGTGTCTGAATCTATAGGTATTATGCTTGATTTAGATTTCCTTTAAAAACATACAAAGTGAATAAATTAATACCAGTAGTCTGATGTAGATACACCTATGTACAAGGCAGGTGCTAAAAACGGGGAACCAGTGAGTATACAATAAAACGTAACACTTTCATTACACAGCTGGAGGCAAATGGCACAGTATCCGCCGCTGGAAATCGGTAATGGTAACAGATTTTAAATTAGTAAAGTGATATATTTGCTTAAAGACACTTATAAGGTGCACTTAAAGTTATTCTGAAGAACGAGTAGGAAGAGAGAGACAACTACAGTCACGTTCACTGATCTGCTGTAAAACATAACAACTACAGCAGCAAAATGGAATAAAACCTTTATAGACCCTAAAAAAAACAAAATTGATGAAAATCAATAGGAGAAACACTGACTAAAACGGTATATGTAGTCTTTAAATATTCCTAGCTGTTGTATTTATGCGTCTACATGTAAGGGTCCTCTAAAGAACAAAAAGCACATACCAAATCCACAATACAACCTACATACAGGTAGAGCATGCTACTGAGTGTCTGTTGTATGTGCTTACACCATTATAAGGCAATGGGGCTTATTTACTAAGGGTCGCGGCCGCACTTTCGTCGGGTTTTTTGGTTTTGAGCGGTTGTGAAAAGTATTTAACAAGGGATTGTGTCGTTTGCGATTAGATTTTGGTGCATCTGCGCTGGCTTTCATGCGACAGACATCGGGGGTCGTGCCGTCGGACGATCCAACTGATTCTCACTGAGCGCGGGATTTAACTTTCAAATTGTGTCGCAATCCAAAGCACTTACATGCACCAGGAAGAAGAAAGTGCACTCCGTCGGACCTGAGCGGGGAAACGACACATGCAGGATATCGGGCGCACGATCTTAGTGAATCACGGCACATGGCATTATCATCGGACAATGCACTTTCGGGGAACTCCTCCGGACGGGTAAGTAGATGTGCCCCTATGTCTCTCATACTGATGATTTTACATGGAACTGCTGAGAAAAGTCCACATTTTTAAACTTTTTTTTAAACACCCTAAAGGGGTTGGCCACTTTACTTTCATACTGTGTTTGTGTGTGCGGTGGGATGGATATAAGGTAACTTGCCAATCTTACATTTTACATCTATTAATATACATCAATTTACATCATTAATAGTTCTGCACTATTTTACGATCTATAAAATAAAAGCAGTAGTTCAGAAATGTCTGTTACCTCATCACCTCATCATCATTCCTGTCCATAGATGGAGGGTCATGTGATCTCTATCTGTCCTTGTACAATCTACCTTCCAGGACCTTAATCTTGCATTCATGAATATTATTATATGGACAGTTAGAGATAACTTTATATTTCAAGAAAGCGGAGCAGAGCTATTAAAGGGGTTGTCCGAGACTGTATAAAAAAAACCCCATCATGGCTGGGAGGGGGCTGCTTAAAAAATAAACATTTACTTACCTTCCAGCACCCCGTGCTGCCATCTCTCCAGTCCGTGCTCCATGTAAACAAGCAGGGGCACAGATGCCGCTCTGCATTCAGCTTCCGGTCGGCCAAGGTAGCCGGCTATGCCCACCCGTCCCTATCCCCAGCGCTGTATATGTGGGCAGACACCTCACCCGGATAGTAGCTGTTTGTTTACATGGGGCAAGGGCCAGAACGGCACCGGGATGTAAGTTAATTTTATTTATTTTATTACATTTTATTTTATTATTTTTTAATTTAAAAGCAGCCCCTTCCTGGACACCATTGTTTTGTTTTTTTCATACAATCTCTGACAACCCCTTTAATAAATATATATTTGTAACTTACCTTTTATCCTGCCTGCAGGTATCACACAGCAGGTAATTGTTTCAGATTCATCAGATGAGTCACTGTAGAAGTCAAGAGAAAAAAATCTTAAAGATGTAGAACTTTAGACTTTTCTAAAGCACAAAGTGACCTAATAACTCACAACAGTATGTTGTCAGTATGAGTAACACTTCACAGATCATGTTTCTTTCAAGACCATTTTTATTTATTTGGTTAAATAAAGTCATGCAGGTGGAAAGATTAGGACTAAAGTCAAGCTCTCCTCACCAAAGAATGATCACTTCACTGTAATTGACATCAATCACTAGACTTCAGGAGACCCGGATGGAGGACCAAGAGTTACAGCAAAGAGGACATGCTGACATGGGGAGAGCTTGACTTCAGTCTGAAACTCTCCTCTCCATGACTTTATACAACTATTTTACATCTCGCTTCAATGTTGATTTTCTATATGATGCCACCACACTGGACCATGAAAGAAACATCATCTGAAAGGTGTTATCCTGCTAGTGGTTTATTAGGGCAATTTCTGATCACAGCTTCCATTTGTATAGGGTACTTACTGTGGGGGCAGCACAGTGGCTTAGTGGATAGCATTACAGCCTTGCAGCGCTGGGGACCTGGGGTCAACATCTGCAAAGAGTTTGTATGTTCTCTCCGTGTTTGCGTGGGTTTCCTCTGGGTCCTCCGGTTTTCTCCCACACTCCATACTAGTAGGTTGATTATATTGTTAGCCCCATTAGTGACAGGGACCGATTTGGCAAGCTCTGTGCAGCGCTGCGTAACAGGTGTGTGCTATATTATTATTATTTTTTATTATTATTATTTTATATTATTATTATTTTTTTGTTTAAACAAAAAATGATTAAACCTTCATGTATTCTGATAATTAATGTGATGGACCCTGTGACTATAATCTGGCAGCATCACTACTGTATAACCCGGACAATACACATCAGCCTTAGTAAGCTCTTCACATTTCCCATGGCTTCCCAGGGATATTATTAGAGCACTCCAACTTATGAAGTAAGTGATTCTAGTAATAGAAGTATATCAAGGGACTGCTGTGTGTGCAATATCAAGTGTAGAGTCACCTCCAGCTCATCAAAGGTGAAACTACACCTAGTACCACTAGTGAGAAGCTCTACTTATAGTTACCTTGTTAAATATTGTATAAAATTATGGGATTAGGCAGTTAACGAAGAACAACTGTAGTTCCCAGCAAAATATTTTATTTGTTGGAACATAGTAAAAGGGGTTGCTAAAGGAAAAATCCATCACGATAAACCAGGGACACTTACTCATAGATCCAGGCACCATGAATGTGTTAAACTTCTTATATTTGTTGTCTATGGCCTTCTTATTTCTAAAATCAACTTTTGAAATTATTCTAATGAGCCACAAGTGCAATTGGGCGTTACCTGAGCCTGTCCGTGCTTTAGCTTTACAGGTTGTTACAGTGTGCAGGAGCACTTCCCCTCCCCATGCTTCCTCTGCAGTGCTGTAGTTATACACAGGAAGTTATAGCACACAATGGGAGGGGGAAGTGCTCCTGCAAAGTTTAACAGCCTGTGAATCTACAGCAAGGAGGGGCTCTGGATATACCACCAATAACTTAAAGTTAATTTTAGAAGGAAGGAGGCCATGGAGGACAAGTATAAACAGATTACCACAGTCACAGCTAAGAGTAAGTGCCCTGGTTTATCTTGCTTACTTATGAATTCCTCTAAGCTGCTAAAAATATGGGTTAGCATGTAGTCTCACCACTAGTATCAACATTCAAACCTCCTCACTGTTTCTAGTCTGATGTTTCCCTGTGTCAATGTGCTGGTGTCATTGTAAAGATGGACTCAGTGGTGTAACTAGAAGCTGATGGGCCCCAGTGAAAAGTCTGTGCCAGGAACCGACTATAATGTAGGGTTTATAGTAATAGTCTTCTCATATGGGAATGCAACACCATAAGGGCCCCCTAAACCTCTTGGGCCCAGGTGCGATCGCAATCTCTGCACCCCCTGAAGTTACGCCCCGGGATGGACTAGAAAGCAAAGACTAGTGGAAGATCTGGGAAACCTCATAACAGAAGAAAGAGGGGATGGGTGAGTTGAGTATGTATTTTGGTATGCATTGGGTAAGAGGCTGTTAGATAGACAACCCCTTTAAGAGATACTTTTACATGTATAATAACTAGGGTGACAATCCTATTTATTGTGCTCTGTAATTTGCTAAAGTTATTACTAATTAATTTCTCTCCTAATAAAATGAAACTCATAACCCTACCACATCGTTTTATTGTCTATGGATATAAAGTGATGATGTTTGAAGTTTTTGATCTTCTTTTGCTTTTACTGCTTGATCTGCAGGGAGTAGCTTTGTGATAAGTGAAGGAAGCTTTCTTGATGTATCAAACTGGGTAAACCCCGCTCAACTGTTCCTCTACTATCAAGCAAATGCCAGTTCTCCGTGGGTGCGTGATCTCTGTGGCCAAAGAACAGTAGAAGCTTGTGAGCATATATGCGAGCCCGAGACAGGTGAGTCAAGGTTGGACCTCATAAGACTCATTAATGTAATTGTCTCATTCATAATGCAAGATGCCCGAGGCATGCATACTTAGGTATTACTTTACATTCCCCAGGGTACCTGAAGTATATGTTATGTCTAAGGAAGCTACTTCCCTAGGAGACTAATGAAATGATTTAAAGGGGAAATGTCAACTATTTTTGTTTCGGCTCATTTATGTTTAGTGATTTTGACATTTATTCGACCAGATTCCATAAAGGAAAACATCCTTTCATCCATAGGAGTTATTGTCTGGGAATAGATAATGGTTATGTGTTTGCACAAGCAAAAAACTCTATTGGAATCAGTAGAAAGTTCAGGGCAAACTTTGACACTTTGGGGCACATTTACTAATGGCTTTGGGCCAGTTTTCTGTCAGACTTTGCACGTTCTTTCTAGTGCAAACCGAAAGCACAGGTATTTAAAGGAAACCTACCACTTGAAGTGGTAGGTGTAAGAAGGACATACCGAGCACCAGCTCAGGGAGAGCTGGTGCTGGAGCTTATTTTTGTTAGTGTTTGTCAACAAAAAGCGTGTATCACGGTTTAAAACACTTTTAAACTTTATGCTGAGCTGCTTTGGCGCACAGAGAGCGCGCTCTGCACCATGCGCGCGACCGGTGCGTGCGCCTACTAAGGAAGTGAATGACCCGCGGAGCGGTCGCGCGCATGGTGCACCGAGCGCGTACCTCCGTGCGCCAAAGCAGCTTCGGCTATAAAGTTAAATCAAGTGTTTTAACCGCGATACAGTCTGGTTTAACACCACTAACAAAAATAAGCTCCGGCACCAGCTCACCCTGAGCTGCTGCTCGGTATGTCCTTCTTACACCTACCACTACAAGTGGTAGGTTTCCTTTAAGAAGTGTCCGCGCCACATATGTGTCATACGTGACCCTTTTGTGTTGCGGCTGCACTATACCCGGTTTGACACACATTTCTGAACATAAAGGGTTGCATTACATTGCTGTAGAGAAAATTTGGCTCTATTCATATAAACATTGCTTTATTTCATGGTTATGGGCATTTATTCATGCACAACAAGTCATTTATGGGTTAATAGGATCTTGTTTTTTTCTGATTCCAACTATTCTGTTGCTGTTGTTACTGGTTTCATTGTTCTATTTCATGACCTAGTTCTGGCCAAGTTGTTGGATAAAAGGCTTGAAGTATGACTAATACTTTGTTATACAGAGGAGTTCATGACTGATGCATTCACTACAAGGTGTTGTGGCTGTATATTAAAGGGATTGTCCACTTTTCAATAAATCTGCTCCATTAAATAAGTATAAGTACCTGTACTTTTGCTTCCTTTAGAGCTTCAGCCTTTCCCTGCTCTTCCCATGCTGCCCTTTGCATACATACACAACTTCTTATTTCTTACTCCTTGAGTCCGTTCTTATGGCGTCTCCCACTGTGCCTCTTTCTCTCACAGTCCGTCTCATTGACAGATACAGGACGAGGGGGGCAGGATAACTCACAATCTACTGCTGTAGCCCCTCCTATTCATCAGTGTTCAGACATGTAAACAAAGATTCATAGAGAGTTTGCAGGGATGCTGAATCACTTCAACATTCAGGGATTATTATAAAGACATCAAAGGCAATGGCAACTGATGTAAAAGAGTAGCAAAACCCTTTAGGTTCCCTCACCCCCCCCAAAAAAAAAAAAACATGGATGACAGTAGTTATGAATTGTTTTGATTTTTCTAAATGTGGCAGTGTCCATTCTAATAATTTCAAATTTTAAATATTAATCATTCTAATAATTTCTTTATTTCTATAGCGCTATAAGATTGGGCAGCACTTTACATATCATGGCTAAACATCTCCACTTGGACTTGAGCATTTAACACACTGAGGCCTATAGAGTCTCAGATGTAGCTCTTGGCTTTTTGCAATTTCTCATTTCACAATCTGACCTTGGGGTACATTTGCAGGGACCTCCATTCTGTGAAGATACATCACTGTCAGGAATGTTTTCCACTTTTAAATTATGTTTCTCACTGTAGAATGATGGACTTCCCACATTGAAGTAGAATTATCGACCTTCCCACATTGATGGCAACAATTAATACTGTAAGATTATTATGTCGTTCCTCTTTGGCACAGGCAAGAATCTAAAAGCTTCAAAGGGAACCTGCCATGAGAAATTGCCCTAATAAACCACTACCAGTATATTGTCAAGCATACGAACAGCTTCTAGATCATGTTTCTCTCATACCTCAGTGTAATGGCATCATCTAGAACAGTGATGGCGAACCTATGACACGCGTGTCAGCACTGACACGCGTAGTCATTTTTGCTGACACGCGGCCGCCCAGCGCCCGCTGTCCCCCCCTCCCTGTGTAATGTGCTACCCCTATGTTAATGTCCCGCCGCCCCCGTCCTTGTGTTTCTGTCCCTGTGCAATGTGCTCCCCCTGTGTTAATGTCCCTGTGTAATGTGCTGCCCCTGTGTTAATGTCCCGCCCCGTCCCTGTGTTTCTGCCCCCTGCTTACCTGTCCGGCGCCGCGTTGGTCCGCCCACCTTCTGCAACTCCTCCGGCTCCTCCAGGCTGCAATGCGCGCTGCTTGTCAGGTGACTGAGGCGACCTGACGTCAGGTCACGTCAGTCACGTGACCCGAGGCGCGCGGTGCAACCTGGAGGAGCCGAGCCGCCTCCAGTAAAGCTACAGGGAAGAAGACATCACTGGGTAAGTATGTACGTTTATTATTATATTATATTTAAAGGGAGGGTGCTAGGGGTAATTTAGTAGTAAAGGGAGGGTGCTAGGGGTATTTTAGTAGTAAAGGGAGGGTGCTAGGGGTATTTTAGTAGTAAAGGGAGGGTGCTAGGGGTATTTTAGTAGTAAAGGGAGCCGCAGGGGTATATTAGTATAAAGGGAGGCCGTAGGGGATATTTAGTAGTGGAGGCTAGGTTTAGCGGAGCCGCTAGGGTATTTTTAGTAGTAAAGGGAGGCGCTAGGGGTTATTTTAATAGTAAAGGGAGGTCGTCTAGGGGTATTTTGTAAAGGGAGGTCCTCGGGGTTATTTTAATCTAGTTAAAGGGAGGCCGCTAGGGGTATATTTAGCTTAGTAAAGGGAGGCCGCTAGGGGTATTTTTGGTAGTAAAGGGAGGACGCTAGGGGTAGATTTTAGTAGTAAGGGAGCACGCTAGGGTTGTTAGTCGTAAGATGTGAGGACGCTAGGGGTAAGTTTTTATGTCTAGAAAGGGAGGCGCTAGGGTATTTGTAAATAGTAAAGGTAGGCTCGCTAGGGGGAATTTTATAGTAGCGGAGGCCGCTAGGGGTATTTTAGTAAGTAAAGGGGGGCGCAATAAGGGTATTTTAGTAGTAAAGGGAGGGGCGCTGCTAGACAGTTATTAATAAGGGCGGGCCGCTGTGGACCATGTGATTAATAAGGGGAGGCCGCTGCTGGACATGTTATTACAAAATTAGGTTTTTCCTAAAGGTGACACAGCACCCGAGTTATGCTCGTTTATTTGGCGAATTTTGACACACCTAGCTCAAAAGGTTGCCCATCACTGATCTAGAAGATACATTTTTGAACTGAGATGTAAGTTAGATGTAAGTCAGGGAGGCAGAGAGTTTAACACTGAAGTCATGCTCTCCCTGCCTCTGAACACCTCCTCATGCACCAGACTTCAGGAGATCAGGTCAATGGTAGGAGGACCATCAATTACAGTATTAAGAGGGTGTTCTAAGGCAGGGAAAGTTTGACTTCAGTGTTAAACTCTCCGCCTCCATGACCTCATTAAACCAATTTACATCTCACTTCAAAGTTGATTTTCTAGATGATGCCACCACACCATCATCTTGAAGTTGCTCAGCTGCTTGACAACATACCCCTAGCATTTTTAAGCCAATTTCTGATGAGCGGTTCCCTTAAAAGAGAAGGGACCTAATTTCCCTAAACACAGGTTGCACAGGTTTTTTTTTTTACATGCAGCCAAACCGGAAAAAAAAACTGTGATTCAGCACATGATTCTGTCAGGGTGCAAGGTAAGTTATAACACAATTACAGGCGGTCCCCTACCTAAGAACACTTGACTTACATACGACCCCTAGTTACAAACAGACCTCTGGATATTGGTAATTTATTGTACTTTAGTCCTAGGCTACAATGATCAGCTATAACAATTATCACAGGTGTCTGTAATGAAGCTTTATTGTTAATCCTGATTCTTATGACAACCCAACATTTTTGAAATCCAATTGTCACAGAGACCAAAAAAGTTCTGGCTGGGATTACAAGGATAAAATATACAGTACCGACTTACATACAAATTCAACTTAAGAACAAACCTACAGACCCCATCTTGTATGTAACCTGGGGACTGCCTGTATATTGTAATGCACGAGCACAGAAAAGGCAGAAAGACATTTTTACAATGCAGGTGTGATGGGCTTCTGCAACCTGTCTTTAGTCAAAATAAGGCTCCTGGTGACAGGTTCCCTTTAATACCAAGGTTACAATTGATGATCAAATAATTAATCAATTGGCAGCACCAGGTTGGTACTCATAATTCAAGTAGAATCTAGGGCAGTGATGGCGAACCTTTCAGGCACTGAGTGCCAAAACTACAAGCAAACAAGAGATATTTTCACAAAGTGCCAAATGCCAATTCAAAGTAATTCACAGGTTTCAAACGTATTGGCGCCCTGATTACACCAATACAAGAGAAAGAAGGAGAAATTTAGTTTGTTATTGTAGTTTCCCTCTAAAGTCCTCTTAACAGGATGAATCATGGGTCCGGAGAAGAGGCTACAATGATAATCAAGCTCTGTCCACACCTCCTTGATTCAGGTCTTGAGTCCTGAATGATGACCTTTGTAGTGGGCAATGCCCTGGGTGCCCAAAGAGAGGGCTCTGAGTGCCACCTCTGGCACCCGTGCCATAGGTTCACCACCACTGATCTAGAGGGTACTTAATTTCACACAAATTTTTAATTTTATCTTTGAGGGAATGGTGGGGGGATATTCATTTAAGCATTTTTTGCTTTTTCATGGGTAAAAAAAGCTAAAATCTATATTCTGTATGAATATCATCACCTAAACACTTCCTACATATGGTACTAGAATCAAGCTTTTTGGAGAATGGAGAATGTGTCTCTTCTGCCTGCTTTCCATCTGCGGTTTCAGGACCTTTGGAGGTCTTTCAAAGGTCCTGAAATGGCTTGTGTACATGTATATTGATAGTCGGAAAAGGTGAACAAGGATTTTAGAGGTGAAGGTCCTTCTCAGTATAAAATTTGGTGGGTGGTTTTGGAGGCCATGGACCCCCTAGAAGGCTTGAGCCCAAAACGCCTAAGTTATAATCCATTACTCGACAAAGGCTTGGACTCTGTCTGCTGCGGATTCAGTAACGTTTGTGGATTACATTTTAAGACATCCACCTCAAAATTTAAATCATGTGACGTAATGTGCGGTCATATTCCAGGATGCTCAGGACCAGCAAAGTTCTCCTTATCTTTCTGTTCACAAGATGGGCGTCCACCATTTTTCCCATAATTTTACCAGTTCAGATTCCCGTAAACTAGACACAAGATTGCTCACAATAACTTTCTATTTCTGCCAAATCTCACGTATTTATATTGTTCTTTACAGACCAACTATAAACATAAGTGTTTGGTTATTGGTTTTGTTAAAGCCAATTTATAGCACGTAAAATCTATAAGATTATGATGCGAGTGATAACATTACTGAACACATGCCACAGATCTAATCCAATATCTACCGTAATTCCCCTCGCAACAATATAATAGAAGTGCAATTGGCGGTAATGGTGTATGTACTAAAGCCTGATTACATGTAAATGTAACCAAAGTGCAAAATAAATTTACAGAAAGATACTTAAGGAAGTTCCTACATTTCTAGAGAGATTTTTATTATTACCCGTATGTACAATGTTATGGTTTCTCTCTTTAAAAAAAAAAAATGGAATAAATATTCTATTTCTTCAGATGCTTCATCGCTTCTTTTCTCCACATTGACCTGAAAAATACTAAGCAGTCTGCTAGGTAATAGCGCAGGGAATTTTTACTAGCAATAACCACAGGAAATATCTATCAATTCCTACTTACAACAGTACAAAAATAAAGTAGTGTAAAAGCCAAGTGCCAAGGCGAAAACTGCCTTGACATTTACTGCTGCCTGGAAACTAAATAGGTGTAAGAAGTGTATGAACCAATACTGAGGAATAGAAATTGGCTTTCTCTCCTTGTCTTCCTATGGACAAATCCGTTTCTGCAAGTCACTGAGTGTATTTACTGGCTATTTATACAGCAAGGCAAGCGGATATGCATAGTGTAATGCTGAACGAGCAGAACTCGGCACCGGATAATGGCCAGACTTGGGTGAATGGGACACATTTTTCATGTCGGTGAGGTAGGCGCAATGATTTTCTGGATAATGGCTCAAATTCACAAAACAATATTTCACTGTTACACATAGTAGAATTAAACTTTGAGGAAAATACGCTTTATTAAATCTAGCTCTGGTTATCAGGTTTAATAAATTTAATATATGTATTGCTGCTGCAAAAGTTATTTCTAGAAGCCAAGGTTCATCACATCTAGATAAAATAAATACATAGATGAACAGTGATGCCACTGTTTGGGAATGGACAGGGATGTAAAATGCAAGGATGAAAAACACAGACAGTGAAGTTTATAGCTATGTCCCTTCCCACTCTAAATGGTAGATGACAACTGGTTGACATTCCCTTCTTGTGACAAAGTAAAAAAAACCATGGAGACAAAACCATGAAAAACAAACAGAAGAATAGTCATACAAACACAGGTCAAAACCGAAAGGACAATGCAGGATAGAATCAAGAGGCAAAGGGATGCTCAGAAGACAAGCAAGGGTCAGAAGATCATAAATAAAAGCTCTAATCAAATATTAGAGATCCAAGACTAGCAAGGAAGGAATGTGATTGGGGGAGGCATCTGTCCATCACAGCTAGCTTAAATTAAATCTACCATCAAATTCACTCTTTCCTTTAAAATTATGCTTATGAGCCTGAAGGGCTCCTGGAGGTGTTACATGAGTCCCTTCAGCTTCACAGGCTGTTACACTGTAATCCCCTCCTTTCTATTCCCTCAGCAATTCCCCCTCCCTTTGCTTAATGTTCTCACTGCAGAAAATGATTAAAACTTTATTTTAGAAGGAAGGGGTTTATTGAAAACAAATAATAGATTACCACTGGCACAGTGCCTGAATCTAAGAGTAAGTGCCCCTGATTTATCCTGCTTAATTTTGATGGTAGATTTACTTTAACTGCCTGCAGCCCAGAAAAAGTCAGCAGGAGACAGATGGGTGAGGTGGAAATCAATTAAGAGACTAGGAGAGGAATATGTTCAGACTAGTGCAGGGCATAATGCAAACTAAGTTCTTTAAAGGAAACCTACCATTTAATTTCATGCCTTATGAACCATGAAAATGCTGTAACTACACTGATGCAGGCACATATCTTGTTTAATCCCTGAACCAAGTGGTTTTGCTGAGAAAACAATGATAAAATTATGATAATGAAGCTCTGTCACTTCTGTGACTGGCTCTGCGCTTTTCCTCTTACATTGAGTATGCACTGCACCAGAGAATGATGTCATCACTGTGCTGACCCTGACAGGTAGAAGTAATCAATCGCTGCACCATCCCCCAGCTGATGTGTATGAGTGATCCAGCTCAGGTTGATTAGTCCTGTCTGGACAGTTTAGAAAACTCTGTGTTTTGTGTTTATCAATAGCAGACTGAACCAATCCAGATTTACCAAGGTCCTGAATGTTGTAATTGTTATTTCAGCAAAACCACTCAGCTCGGGGATTAGAAAATATATGTTTTTGCATAAGTGTTTCTACAGCATTCTAAAGGTATGTTTGGTTTATAATGCATGAAATCAATTGATAAATTTCCTTTAAGTGCAGAGGACGGTGCTGAAGAATAGACAGATGTTTTTTGTAAGGCTTATAAAGATGAGTCCATGTGCTGTATGTGTTCCAATAAGAATATTGTTCTGGACTCTTTACAGATTTCGTCCTATTCATTGCAATAACAACACTGAAACATCTACAGTAGAACTGACATCCACAGCATTGATTTTGTGCATAAATGGTCGGTTGGTTATGGAAGTAGGAAATAACACTTTGATAGCCGCATAAAGTAAATGTCCCATGAATCCACAAAAAGACAAAACTTCTTGCTATGCCGGTTTCTAAAGGATCGGAGAAATAAATGTTCTTGCCATCATCAGTAACAAGAAAAAATAATATGGAAGGAGGAAAATAGAGTGTGTACAGTATGCTGTTCCGGGTGTGATTCACTCACTGTCAGATTGGTCCGATTTTTCTCTACTTACTGCACAGAAATTGAGTTTTCATGATTCCTGTGGCGAAGAGCCAATATGCTTGTTGGAAGGGAAACAAGGAGCAATCTATATGTGACAGGAGACGTTTAAGCTGGTGATCTCAGTAGAAACATATGCCAACTACATAAAATGCTAACGTTAAAATCGTATATTTTGGCAATGTGGCCATGTTGGATTGTGGGTACCACTCATCATGAGTAAAACACATGAACCATAATTTTGTAAACCTGACATATTGGGGTTCATTTACTAAGGGCCCAATTCGCATTTTCCCAACGTGTTACCCGAATATTTCCGATTTTCCATGAATTGCCCCGGCATTTTGGCGCACGCGATCGGATTGTGGCACATCGGCGCTGGCATGCACGCAACGGAAATCGGGGGGCGTGGCCGAACGAAAACCCGACGGATTCGGAACCGCCGCATTTAAAAAAAAAAAAAAATGTGTCGCGGGACTTGCGCTTAACTTCACTTGGTCCGGCTTGGTGGAGATCAGTGCATTCCAGGGAACTTCAGCGCAGCAGCGCCACCTGGTGGACGTCGGAGAAACTACCTAAGTGAATCCCGGCTGGACCCGAATCCACCGCAGAGAACGCGCCGCTGGATCGCGAATGGACCGGGTAAGTAAATCTGCCCCATTGTAATGGGAATATCTCAATGTCCTTTTCATGCAGATTTATGGCACTCATGTTAAAGAGGTTTTTTCTGTCTACTAAAAATATAGATAAAAGGGCTGGTTACATAACAAAACCATACTCAATGGCCTTTAGCCCCGTTACATTGTACATTCTCTGATTTTTATACATGTTTATGCTTGTTTGCTGTTTTATTATCAGAATTTTGGATTCATCTGGGAGAAAAACATAAATGTACTTACTTGCATTTGTAAATGTGTCAACAGGCGAGTGCAGCTGTCATGATGGCTACTCTCCGGATCCAAATCACCCACATTTGTGTGTCCGCAGTGACTGGGGACAAAGCCAGGGGTATGTTACTTCAAAGTACATTGATTTGTATGGTGACTTATACAGTGTCGGACTGACCCACCGGAGCAGCAAAGGATCCTCTGGTTGGCCCAGACTATAACCCAATACCAAACACCAGAGGTCTAACAGTAAACAACCCACTTTGAAGCCTAGTAGAGTGTACTCCCTTAAGCTAGAGGTATGGTGGGCCCACAGGATAAATTAACTTGTCGACCCAAGGAGACCCAGTCTCACATTGGGCTTGTATGGCTTTTGAGAGATTTGTATTGAAACAGAAATCAACATTTTGCCAAAATGTATTGAGGGAATGCAATAGGACTGGCCTTAAGTATGCACTCTTCTTAAAAAATCTTTGTCTTTGCAATTTATAAAAACAGAATTTTTATGCATGGTCAATGTATGATAGAGATGAGCAGATGCAAACTTCCCATTCAGGGTTCAGGTGCGCCCCGTGTGACCTGGACATATTGCCGTATTGGCTGGCGAACGGATAATATGGCAAATTTTCATCCGTAACTATTAGACAGGAATAAGATGCACCAAAGCGGATAAACCTTGCCAATCATAGCCTTGGCTAGTTGTTAGGGGCGTAAATTTGCCAGATTGGCTGTTCGGCAGGTCACATCTTTACCCGAGAATGGAGCCTAAATACAGAAAATATACAAATCTTCCTTCATATTTTTCCCTGTTTAGGTCTGACTCCTGGTTGAGGGTTACAAATACTGATCTACATAACTGACTTGAACACCGCTTAGTGGTCTTTACATATATGTATATTTGTCAATTGTTTTAGGCCATGGCCATACAACACCCTGGAGAGAGGCTATGATCTGGTGACAGGACAACAAGCACCTGAGAAGACCCTTAGGTAAGGAGTTCTGCTATGAAATGAAAGTGGATGCAATAAAAATATGACGCGTAACTAATATTATGATATATATCTTTTTATTATGCAAACAACAACCTGTATTTGCTGATAGTGAACAAGCCCTGTAAATGGTTTTGCAAAACCACATCGGGATAAAAAAAAAAAAATAAACTGTAAATTTTCATTAAGGTTTTCTATGGATTTCTGAACTGTTATATTTTTACCATGGGAAGCTGAAATATCCTATCAAAATACACATCAAAACTATTTCAGAAACCTTGTGTAAACCTTGAATAGGACTTTTTGAAATTGAAAAATCCATAACAAAAACTACCTAAAACTACCCACTTGAACTGTCGATCTGTGGAATAGCCTGCCTCAGGCGCTGGTCACAGCAGGGAGAGTAGAGAGCTTCAAGAAGGGTCTAGATGCCTTTTTACACCTAAATAACATTGATAGTTATGTTGTATAGAATTGTTTCCTCTAAATCCCTTCCTCATGCAATCACTTCCCTTCCTTGGTTGAACTTGATGGACAAGTGTCTTTTTTTAACTGTATAAACTATGAAACCTGTGAGACCACCTTTCCCAGATACTTAAAAGCACCCTACTCTTAAAAAAAAGACGGTTAAAAAAAGACACTTGTCCATCAAGTTCAACCAAGGAAGGGAAGTGATTGCATGAGGAAGGGATTTAGAGGAAACAATTCTATACAACATAACTATCAATGTTATTTCGGAGTAAAAAGGCATCTAGACCCTTCTTGAAGCTCTCTACTCTCCCTGCTGTGACCAGCGCCTGAGGCAGGCTATTCCACAGATTAAAAATGAATTGCCATTACAATCATTCTATTCTCGTTAATTACTTTTAAATTTTAGGCACAAAACATATTCCATATGTAAATTGTTCAAAGTTAAATTTCTAAGACAGAAAACCTGCCATCAATGTTCCATTTGGTACGTGACTAATTGTTGCCGTAAATTATGTTCTTATCAGTAATTCATCATTTTGTAGGCCTTAAAAATTTTATTTACAAATATTCCTAATATCTCCATTTCCTTTTAGTGCCATTAAGAAAATAATAATAATATCCGGTTTCTTATAACACCTTCCCTTGAATATTCTAATCTGTTTTGTGTTAATAGATTTCCATAGCTCAGCTTTACCTACAGATAAGCACATTTTCTCTAGCCTATCTATAAACTAATTGACCTTGAAAGTGCTGGGTTCAGTGCTCCCCCTATGGCACTGCTGTGACTGCTTCACTATGAGCAGTTTGGTGTAGTGTTTCATTAACTACGTTCACTATTAAAATAGTCCCTAAAATATCCCTAAAAAGCATGTAAAGGATATCACAACTATATGTATTCATTGTGCCACTGCAAGACTGATGCTTAGTGCAGTGATCTCCTTCACTTGCCCAACGTTACAATTTAATCCCGTTGCTTGAGGTTTGGTACATTAATCTCCTTGACACAGTTTAATGAGAGTGAAAATTAATCACTGGTCCCAAGAGATATTCGGCTTTTGTGGTGTGGAACGACGTACAGTATTCGGAGTGCAGAAAACAGGAAGTTGTTTATTTTGCTTGAGGTAGTAAATCTTCTTCGATAAACCTCCCGGAATCAGATTTAATTACACAATGGTTAACCGTGGCTTTTAACTTTTTTTTAACAAGTGTACATAAATTTATAGCACCACACATTTCTGTAAAATCATTTATTAAAATTAAATCTTTTAAGGCCTCCTAATTTCTGTTAATTTTTGTAGAAGGAAACAGTCTATTATTTTCTAATTATAACACTAATTCTAATGCCACTTTCCATGTGAATGCCCCATAATTGCTGTAACGGGTGTTCCTACAACCCATGTCCTGGGTCGCAGTCGCACCCATGGCCCTCTCTCTCTCCCCAGGAACCCCCTCTGTATGTCTGTTCTTGCCTTGATCCAGTGCTGGTGGGCCAGTGGTCAGGCGCATCCCAGCCTCCTAGGGCACGTTTGCTTCCAGAGATTTAAAGGGCCAGTGCACCGATAATTGTATGCCTCAGATAAAGCTTATTCCATGCCCTGTGTGCTAGTCTTGATTTCCCATTGTGACCTTGGTTCTGTTCCTGACCTCGCTTCTCTGCCGCCTGCCGTGACCTCATGCTTTGCTTTTGATGTTGATCCTGTGCTCCCTGTCTCAACCCCCTGCCTGTCCCCGATTCTGTACTACGCCTTGGCTGCCACCTCTTTACGGCGGGCTCTGGTGTAAACCAGATGCCCCTTAGACTCCACTCCCAGTTGTCGGCTCACATCATCCTCCGCGGAGATACAGAGGGTCCTCTACCACTGATCCTGACAATTGCTATACTCTAAACTGGTCAAACCTGGCAGATATTCATTCTGGTGGAAGTTGAGCAATTTTGGATTTACTGAGGCTGTGGCCTCTCAGTATATCTGGCGTGTAGTATAAGATAGGGGAAATGAAGACTAGCATTTAAAATGGTCTTAATAAATTCCCACAATTGTATAAGAAATTTTGTCCATACATCCAATACATCATGATGATGAGAAATACTAAAATAATAGACCAGGCCTTCGGCAAGCAAAATATGTCTCTGTAATTCTGGAACTGTGTGATAAGAGGTAATTAATAGGATGTAAACTAGACATTTGAATATTGACATAATGATAGAGTAAATAATAAAAATCACATTACAGAAGTTATGTTTTTGCAGTTATCAGACAGCATGGTGCAGTTGTGTTATGTGGGTATCTCCATGTAGATATAGGATGATCTGTTTAGATATTTTTATACAATGCTTTGGTTTAGAACCCTTGCATAGTAGTGAATACTTATTAACCTCAAATACAGATGTAATGAAGCCGGGTCTGTTGTCCCAAAGAACAAAAGAAGGTGTATCTGTACGGTAATATGGTGACCACCTATAGCCATGTAAAGGAAATTTATAAGATCCAAAATCTCATCCAAAGTAGGAGTTTTCTAAGGTTTTTCCTCCTAGTTTGACGACTTGTCATTGTATTCTAATCTACTTATACGCCTAATTACCTTGGTCATCTTCCTTGCATTACAAGGAGAGCCACTGATTTGGATAGGCAGCATGTCTGAAGAGGACCCTTCAGGGGCCATGTATGTACTGGAGGGGCTGATTCTTGGGATTACAAACAGAACAATCCTTAGTTTGATAACCTGTCCTTGTATTCTAATCCACCTGTTCACCTAAACAGCTTGGTTGCTGTCCTTTGTACTACTTGAACAGCATATGATTTGAATAGGCAGCATCTCATACTACATTCCCTATAAAGAGGCCATATAACGGCAAGTCATGTGTTACAGAGGCCGACTGTGGGGCAAAAAAATCGTCAGATCAACTTCCACTTAAGATGAGGTTGGAATGGTGGAAAACCCATATTAGAATCAGTAATAAGTCATGTTGGGTGGGTGAATTGTTTTTGTTTGTACTGTTTTAACTTCTTAATGCAAAACTTAATGAACAAAATAAATAAATCAATAATAGCAGAATGAAAGGTGCAGTGAACGAAGGTATAACGGACATTTAACGTATCAATTAAAAATCCAATTGACATCAATGTAAATTTTATAAGTGATACATGCCTAACTGACCATAGCGGATGACATAAAATTTACATTGGTGTCAATGGGATTTTTAACTGATATGTTAAACCTCCGTTCTTTCCTTTTTTTAACGGAGGCAAGGGAACGGAGGCAAGGGAACGGAGGCAAGGGAACGGAGGCAAGGGAACGGAGGCAAGGGAACGGAGGCAAGGGAACAGAGGCAAGGTACAGAGGTAAGGATCAGTAGTGTGAGCTGAGCCTAAGAGTTATCATCTACTGGTGATGCTTTCCTTTCAATTAGCATTTTAGTTGTGTATTATTAGAGGCGATTTTCTTAGAACAACAGCTACTACAATATATCTTGGAGATAAAACACCAGACACTGAGCCACCTGCTTAATAAGAATTTCACATATTATGCAGAAGACAAATCTGCTTGGTTATAAAAATTTGCAATTTATAAAAAAAAGGCATTGTAGCAATATGCATATCATATACCTTACTAGATCATACAATTATTCCTATTTTATGTTATCATAGTACAAGGGACACCCAATTATGTTTGGGTCCACAAGAGACACAGCAAAATTCCCTTTTGCCAACTTACAGCAAGGTGGTTTAGGGTTAGTAGTAGTATTCTCCATACTTTTGGTAGTTTAGGTGTATAAACCTAATATCTCTGATGGTCTAAGGTAGTGAAGGTGAACCTTTTAGAGGCAGAGTGCCCAAACTACAGCCAAAAACCCACTTATTTATCACAAAGTACCGACAGGGCAATTTAATCAGCAACTTATTGCTTCCTGCTCTTCCACAACATTCAATCGTATCGGCATATCGAGGACCCCAATACCATTAAATGAAGGAGGGGATATTCAGATAATCAATGTAGCTTTCCTCCAGGGTCCCCTTGAGCAAGAAGAATCATGGGCAGAAGCTCCAATGATAACCAGCCTTGTCTACAGCTACTTCCTCTTCCTGCAGTCCCAGGAAGTGGCTGGAAAACTCTGTGCTGGGGTGACGACCAGGGTGCCCACAGAGATGGCTGAGTGCCACCACTGGCACCTGTGCCATAGGTTCGCCACCACTGGTTTAAGGTGATGAGGTAGTGAATAAATATTATATACAGAGGTTATTGGAAAACACATTGGTAATCTTTACATGTATGATGGATAAGCGGGTTTAGAAGCAGTGACCCCCATATCTAACAGATACTGGCTGTGTTATACAACTGACACCCTATATTAATAGCCATGACTGGTGATAGTAGAAATCACAGCTTTTTAACCCCTTAGATACCACGGTAAATTATGATGGTGGCATCTAAATTGCATGGGAACTGTCATCCAACTTCATAATGGATTGTAATAGCAGCAAGGAGCTTATTGAAGGTCACAGGAAGGAATATACAATACGTTATCATACACAAGTAGTGAACAAATGATCTCCTGTTCACACATCCTAGGGTTAAAAAATAAATCAAATTATATTAATCACAGTGAATCCTGTAACAGAACAAAAAATAATACTACTCTCACTACTTTTTGGTCACTTCTACCATCCCTACCAAACCAAGTTAATACAGATGTCCTATAAAACCCAAACCCAAAAATGTGAACTTTTTTTTTTAGTTATTGGACCCAAAAAAATGTAATAATATAAAATAATATAAAACTGCTTTGTCTTCAAGGGTTTAACACCACATTTCTTTTTGGTTATTACATAAATATATAATACAGTATAGAATTGATATACACTAAGCTTCCCCTAGTGGCAACACAAATATTTTTTGCACTCATAGCAAAGTGTTTGGGTGATTACAGAGTATTAGACTCCCACATTTCCAAGTGTGGCCATGCAATAGCCAAAGTATGTAGATTTAGCAATAATTTTTTATTGCTCCTATTAGAACACACATAAATGTAACAGGGGCCATGGATGCAATGTGTCTTATTAATGGATTTATTTTAAATTGATGAAATAAAATTGTTACCATATATACTCGAGTATAAGCTGTGTTTTTCAGCACAATTTTTTGCTGAAAAAACTCCACTCAGCTTACATTTCATGATAAAATAATAAACTTAGTGTTCACCCCAGCGTCCTCTTCTCCTCGTCTTCTCCCTGCATCTCCGACTTCCAGCAGCGCAGGCAGACGCACGTCTATGATTTCTGATGTGCACACTCTATGTTGGACATTTTTTCATGAAGGAGGGCTCTGTAGGCCATTGAATCATAAATGGGGTCTCTGCTGAATATTTTATTCATGAGGGGCTGCTGCTGGATATTTTATTAAAGAGCTGCTGCATTTCCCACTGTTGGATTATACTCGAGTCAATAAGTTTTCTCATTTTTTTGTGACATAATCAGGTGCCTCGGCTTATACTAGTGTTGGCTTATACTCGAGTATATACAGTAGTTTATGTTTAATACAAGGTACTATTAGGTTATTTTGTTGCCATGGCTTCCCAGGGTCCTGTGGTTTTCCTCCACACTCCAAAAACATACTCTTTGATATTGACCTAGTGATTATACTATAGGCTTGTAAAGTACATGGTACAAACTCATCACCTGGGGTTAATTTGTTTAACTCACGCAATCTTGCACTCACCTTTCTCTCAGGTTACAAATTGAGCATAAATCTCACCTACACACAGGCCATACATATGCTGCCACCACCTATTGCAGTGATGGTGAACCTTTTAGAGACCGGGTGCCCAAACTATATTCGGATCCCACTTATTTACCATGAAGTGCCAACATGACAATTTAAGCAGTAACTTATAGATACCTGTTCTTCCACAACATTCAATCGTATTGGCCGTCCCTGAGGCCACCAATATAGTTGAAAGCAGGAGGACAAATGCAGGCATCATTCTCTCCAGGGTCTCTCTGTACAAGAAAAATCATGAGGACCTCAAAAGATAATCTGTCCCTGTTCACACCTTCTCACTCTTCCTGCATTTCCAATCAATCAAGGGTGTGTCACCTTAAAAGAGCATTGAGAGCAGCAGGAGAACTGAGAAATGCAGGAATATTCTAGTCCTGTCTGATGAATCTATCCTGAGACGGAAGCCTGGGTGCCTACAGAAAGGGTTCAGAGTGCCACCTTTGGCACCCGTGCCATAGGTTCGCCATCACTGACCTATTGCATTCAGGGCCAATATGTAATCCACTTACATTGGTTCTTGTCCCTCAATCAGTCATCTTGTTATCCCATCAGACATCCCATCACACTCAGCTCTGTAGCAGTCACACAGCTAACACTTTACAAGGCTATGCATTCAAGACTTTAGTGCTTCCAAAGGGTAAAAAGATACAAAATACAGAACCGAACAAAACAGCAAAACTGTTCCGACATTAAAAAAGTTAAAAAAATAGAAACATACAAGCTAAAGTAAATTCGGACTTCCTTGGAGGTAGGAGAAACATGGAACACTTTCATTCTAGGCTGCCTCCTCCATGTGAACATCCCTTATCTGTATACAGGCGGTCCCCTACTTAAGAACACCCGACTTACAGACGACCCCTAGTTACAAAAGGACCTCTGGTAATTGGTAATTTACTGTACTTTAGCCTTAGGCTACAATGATCAGCTATAACATTTAATAAAGGTGTCTGAAATGAAGCTTTATTGTTAATCCTGGTTCTTATGACAACACAATATTTTTAATATCCAATTGTCACAGAAAAAAAAAAAAATTAGTCTGGAGCTACAATTATAAAATATACAGTTCCGACTTACATACAAATTCAACTTAAGAACAAACCTACAGAACCTATCTTGTACGTAACCCGGGGACTGCCTGTATCACATTATCTGGACACAAAAAAAAAGATTAAAAAGATTTTAATTGCCCTATAGTTTACCAATTTTTACGATATGATGCGGTACAATTACATACTTTAGCTCAGTGATGGCGAACCTTTTAGCGGCCGAGTGCCCAAAAAGCAGCCCAAAACCCCCCTTATTTATCGCGAGGTGCCAACCAAAAATGAAAGCAGTAACTAATTGCTCCATGTTCTTCAACAACGTTCAACCATATTGGCCTCCTGAGGACAGCAACACTGTAGAAAGATGGAAAATTTTCATCATTTTAGCTTCTTTCCAGTGTCCCTCTGTACACAGAGAATCGTGGGGCCAGCAGGAGGTCCTCCAAAGATAATTCAGCCCTGTCTACTCATTCCCCCTCTTGCTACAGTCCCTAGTAACAAAGTAAGTATCAAAATATGACCGGAAGCCGCATCTTTTAAGTTGCTTGGAACTGCAGGAAGATTCTTTGAGTCCTGTCTGGTGCGCTGGGGCGATGGCCCGGGTGCCCACAGAAAGGGCTCTGAGTGCCACCTCTGCTTTAGCTCATAGAAAATAAAATTGCCACTATATTGAGGACAAGGACTACATGATGGAATATTTGTATGGTACTGCACAATATGTTGGTGCTCTATAAAAACTCAATATGGGTAAAACCGACTTTGTTACATATATATCTTTTGGTGCTTTGTATGTACATTATAGCAATAAAAGGTTGTTAAAGAAAAACATCCAATATGGTCATCAAGCAGCCATAGTATTCTATTCATACTGAAGTAGTCATAAATGATATAGTCAGCCAGATGCTAGAGTTATAAAATAGGCGAGTAGCTTTGAAGACCATTGTCGGCAATGTGATTATTTTTACTTACTATAATGGACATCATACTGCAGTTTATAAACGTTGAAAAATTCAACTTTTAATGAAGAGAATGTGCTGGCACATATCCATGGATTCAATAGTGCCAGGTGTCTTGTAATATAAAAGCCTTATGATGAATACAAACAAAAACCATTGCCAAAACTGAGCCTTGTTTATAGATTAAAAAATATTTTCATGCTGTCCATAAAGTTTACAGCTAAGTATAAAATTCAATCTGATCTCTGATTGGCTGCCATGGGCATCTTGAAAAATTCCGGTCTTCAGGGACAAATTTTGGGCACTTTTTTGGACCAGATTTGCTCATTCAATCTCCCTTTCTTTTGAGATTCTATATTCTTGGGCATTTATAGTGCTGTATTTTTGTCCGCCGAATGTACATACTTGTTTGCTTCTTTCCGGTGTACCCATAATATAATGAGACTTGTTCTGACATCGCAAAGTTATCATGGCCTATTGTGTTCTGTGTTCACATTTGTTTTAGTTTCTTTTGCTTCTTTTGTTTTTCTGTTCAATACCTGTTTATGACTCATATGCGACTCTGCCGCTTGTTTGACCTACATGTATTGTGTGCTGATTTGCTGTTCTTCCATTAAAATTACATTTGATGGATAAAAAAACAAGGCTCTGGATAGACCGAAAGGAATTATAGATTGTAATATTTCCAGGCATAATGGCAGTCATTCTGCTATTGACTTCACATATTTTGCATAGAGCCTTATTATTCTGCCATTTTCAAGTTACATTGTGTGTTCCAAGAAACGGGAATTTGCATATAAAGATCTTTGATTCCTTTTCCTGCAGCTGGACCTCTACTTATTTACTCTGTTCCTCTTTTAGTCACAACGCACATTTATTAATATTTTCATGACCTTTCTTTGTGATCTCCTAGAGATTCTAAAATCTGCACATGGTTCCTCTTACCGTACTGCAGTCTCTGAATTTGACCATGTTTCATTTTATTTTTTGTTCGTTCAAAAAATTTGAACTATGGGTTTGTTCTTAAAAAGAACTTGGCACACTGATTTGGGACCCTAAATCAACTACAGGTCCATCGGCCCGCATTAGGTCTCTAAGTGTAAAAAAATAAACATTCTACTTGCCTAGTAAGTTCGATAATCATATTAGACTTGTATCTGCAGCTGTGCCCGTCGCACGCCTCTTCTTGCGATGCTGTGTGCAGCTGGGATAAGACCCGGTGGTTAGTGCCCCAAACCGCCATGACAGGTTCCCTTAAAGTTGAATTTGTATGTAAGTGGGAAGTGGAATATTTTGTAAAGTATTTTTTTTTTTGTTCCTTGGATTTTTTAGAATTTTGGGCTGTCATGGGAACAATGGGGCAGATTTATCAAGCAGTCTGAAAGTCAGAATATTTCCAATTGCCCATGGCAACCAATCACAGCTCAGCTTTCATTTCACCAGTGCTCATGAATATTTTAAAGGGGAGCTGTGATTGGTTGCCATGGGCAATTGGAAATATTCTGACTTTCAGACTGCTTGATAAATCTGCCCCAATGTTTCAATTCAGGGACCTTTGATAACTATTGTGTTGACCATTACATTCTGGGGGAAAAGTTCACTAAATTACCCCAATCAAGAGAGCACAATGGGCAGAGAGAAAGTCGGGGACCGCCTGTATCCATATATAATGTATTATAATTCTCACAATATGACAAAAATGTCCTTACTTTAAAGGGGTAGTTGTCCAGGATTAAGAATTTTCTTCCCATTCGTAGGGGCTGATGTAAAATAACAAAATAAGTTATGCCTATAGTATATCACTCCTCTAGTCAGAGGCAATTAAAACTGCCATGAGTCCTGGGTGGTGTGAGTATTTTAGCCCGTACAAGACCGTAATTCACTTCCTATATATGGTACTACTACAGAATTAGGCTTCTTGGGGAATGAAGGATACATCTCTTCTCCATGCTTTTAATCTGCGGTTTCAGAACCTTTGGAGGACCTTCAAAGTTCTTAAAATGGCTCTTGTGTACATTTGTTTTGAGAGCGTGAACAAATATACAAGGATTTCATGGATGAAGGTCCGTCTCAGTATAGAATTTGGTGGGAGGTTTAGGTTACCATCGGCCTCCTTAAAAACTTCGGATCCAGACTATGACCCAAACTGCCTACATTCTAATCTACTGCCTCCAGTCCATCACAGCGCGCCACCTCCAGTCACTACCTTTCTATGTTGGGGAACAGAGGTTACAGTGACGACATCACTGATGACTAAATGACAACAATGAAATAGGCAATATATAATAAATCAATAAGGTAGAGCCGAGGACACACAAACCAAAAATATGTCATACACAGCTTGGATACTCTTTTGCCTTTAGACCAAAACAGAACATCAAAGGATTCAATAAGGAAAATCGATGAGCAAGGTCAAAGGTCAATTCCTTCTGTTGTGTGCAGCTTATAGAATTTCACAAAAGTAAGTGGTGCCTCTGGAGATTCGATTCAGGGAAATTAAATTCCCTTCAGCACAGGACGTTGAACCTTTGGTTTGGGTTCTTAGCTTTTGAGACTCGAGCATGTTGTCCATGTACTTTGTATTTACCATCATGCTGCATATGTGATTTTCAGAAGCTGAAATAAAGATTCTAATGGTTTTTAAGAGACAACAACATCTTCTCCAGCACTAGTTATTTAATTTTTTAAAGTCTTAGCTTTTGAAGTTTAGCATTCCAAGATTTTGTATCTCATAATGCTTTATGTGACTCCTGTCTCAATGTTTTGGCGTTGATAAAATTTTGTTCCACCTTTAAAATATTGATGAGCAATCCATAGAATAGATTATCAATATCAGATCATTGAGATCTAACACTAACTGCCCTACTGGCTCTGTTCTCTGTATCACAGTAACAAGATGATTGCCCCTTTTCTAATCTCCTGTAAGGAGGGAGGATGAAATATTTTTGACCTTGCATCACCTGAAGAACATATTTTTCAGTCAATGATTTTCTGAAAAACAGGATTTAATAAATTCCTCCCTGAGATAAACATAAAATATCATCATGCTTCTATTAGCTACTGGGCTAAAAGTTGTAACTCAGAGGAATAAAAGTGAAGAAACCCATTCTGTGTTGACATGTGTGGTCTCACACAAAGCACTAAAAATAGAGGTTTGGTTCCCCAATATGAAGCTTTTAGAATTACTCTTGTAGGTTCCTATCAGTAAAGGCCCTCAGACTTGATAAAAGAATTTTCTCTGGATAGAAAAATATTCTGCGTAGTTGAAGGAGAAAGATTCATTATGGAATCCCTTGGAGTTTCCTTTTGATAAGGAAACTCGAAGGGAAACTCCACTTATTATCTCTTATCAATAAATAGTTGCACCAAGGCCATGCCCTAAACACCTGGAGCACTGTTATCTATGCCGGGACCTCCTCCCTCTCCTCCCTATTCTGCGTCTCAGAAGACTAATGGTCTTTGGTAGGAGAGGAGATGTTGAGAATTGTTCTGGAAGCCCAACAGGGGGAGTGAGGTTCTCCGATGACATAGCCCGTTAATTTATTCTCCCCCCTCATTGCGCTTACAGTCCCACCTGGTCCTGCTTTCCTCTACAACATGCTGCCTGCAGATTATAACGCTCGGGGCAGGTGGATGACTCCCACTAAGTTATCGTTGTTTAATTGGTTGCTTCTTATTAATTTGTCTTCTAGCCAGTAGGATGAGGCCTACACATAACCCCTGGTATTCTTGGAAAAACAGCTTTAATTTTAATGGGAAAAATAATATTTGTATCACCTAGACTTTCAATTTAAGAAAAAGTTACAAAGGACAAAATACTATTTAGAAACTGCTGGTCAAGAAGATCTACAAGTCTTTACATATTTTAGATTTCTTTTCTTGACTAGCAGTTTGTGAATCATTTGATTTGAGTCTGTTCCTACGGCTTGGTAATTGTCAGGACACTGCAATAACTTGAATGGGCAAATTGTTCACTTATGAGATATCCTTTTACTACCTTCCGTACTTTGGTTATGGTCCAGTTTCCCTGATTGATTCTATAAATATTGTGTAGCATGTGGAACCATACTTTAATAATATACCAATGAGGAGTCCAAAAACACTAATATGCATGATAAAGGACATCTACCATTAGTTTACTGATGGTAAACATGCCCTATTAAGAAGTTCCTCCCATAATTCCTGCAATACAGGGTTAAAAAAATTATTCTAATTAGCCTGGGGGGCAGGAACGGGCGAGACTGCAAGCCCAACGGGGGAGTGAATAAATTAACAGACAAGATGCTCGGAGGTTCTCCGATGACATACCCCGTTAATTTATTCTCCCCCCTCATTGCGCTTACAGTCCCACCTGGTCCTGCTCCCCCCACAATACATAGAGCAGGTAATAGGCAGGACTTTTATCACAAAAGGTGGTGGGAGTAAATTAAAATATGAGGATCTCTGAGGTGATCCGGTGATGTAGCCGGAGTGACCCAGGCTAGCAATCCAATAGAATAGTAATCACAGTGGGCACCCCGAAGCACCACACGTGGGGCAGGCATAACCAGTTAAAATAATTTTTATAACTCTATATTGCCGGAATTCCAATCGTTCCTCAGGAACTTCTAAATAGGACAAGTCTACCATCAGTAACACTTATGGTAGATGTCCTTTAATATTCATATTGGTGTTTTTGGACTACTCTCTGAACTCCTTGAATGATTGTTGAACCCTTCTTGGTACATATTTGAAGTCTGGTTCCACATATGGTGCACACTCTTTTTTGAGTCAATCCTTGGACCAGCAGGCAAACTGGACCATAACCAAAGTAGGAAGAAAAAGGACTTACCACATTTTTGTGCTTTAGTAAGAGTAAGAACAGGGACTTCACAGTGAGCAGATTTGCTAGACCAGTTTTGAGATTTTTTTTTTCGGTTTCATTGAAATTTACTGAACCTGCTGACTGAAAGTTATCCATGGTATATGTATTTTTACATTTGGATGGCTCCCTATAATTAGATGCTATTACAGTGTATATCGGGGTCTTTACAGCACCTGCATATAACCTTATTTTATTATTCTGCTTGCTCTCAGATATGTCCCCTAAAGAGGTGACACTTCAAGTCATTTATGAGAACACGGGTGACTTATTTAATATTCTACCTTACATGTCTGGCCTCCTACACAGTAATCTTCAAAGACCTTGACAGGGCTATAAAATATTCTCTACCATTTTATACAATTAGTCCATTGGGTTTCTTTTGTCATTGTTATTTGGCTTTGAAGTTTTATGGGTCAAGTGTGCGGCTTTTTGTCCCTTCTTTAGATGAATTAGCTTGATAGCTTATAATAGGACCATAGATGTTTGATATGTCGCTTCATTAGATACTTAGGCTTCTTTTAGCACATTTCATTATATTTTCCTAGTTCTCTGTCTACGTTGCTTTTTGTGTCTAAAATAGTAGACAGCTGGGAACTCATTAATTCTATAAATGCTCCGTCTTTTTTAAAAGAGAGGGAGCCCAGGTGTAAGAAAGACAGACAAGAGGAGATCAGCCAAATACACACGGCATGTTATGAGGTACGCGGCGCCTCTGTGTTATTTGGAGAGTAGTGTCTTGTTCCTATTATAAAAGCTCCTATCAGTCCGAAAACAGGAGCACTTTTCAAGAACAAAACCAGTCATATTCCTGTATTATAGAAGCTGAATTAATTTTTGCAACAAATTCAAAGCCGTAGTATCAAGAGGACCACCAAACGGGTAGGAATAGGTTTTTTAAAATTCCCCAATGGCCATCATAGCGATAGTACAGCTATAATTATACCGTCTTAATGATTGGTATGTTAAGCGCCTGTAAAGAAATAATAGGATCTGGGAGATAAGTAACAATGTTTCTTCACCAATGGGCTTGACGTTTTGGCAGGGAACTAAGTCTTTTATCAGGCCCTGAGGACAAAATGAGTCCAGTGGTGAAATGGATGATGGAAGATTTCTACTTTACTAGTAGATCGAATGAGAGAGGGATTTACCATGATCTATCATGAATTACTATTTGTGGAATGTGCCAACCCGGAGTGGGGACGCCTCTATGACACCTCCAAACCAAGTGGGTCGGGTGAGGAGTGGGCCAGGAATGGGTGTGTTTTATAGCCAGCGCCAGGATCCTGGGGCAGGTTATAGCACAGTTTTATGCCAGGCCGCATAGATAGTAATAGGTTACGGCCTACAGGTCTATCTCGGGCACATCGTCCTCCGACAGTGGTGGCTTCTAGTTCCCTCCTTTGAGCTTATTTATACGGTGCTGTGTGTGTCTCCACCACGTGCTGTCACCAATGTACCTATTGAAGGACATGAGACAAATACCACATGTGATAATTTGGCAAAACTGTGTGTACATAGCCAAACACCTACATCTGGTTAAAGAGGTTGGCCACCTTAAGGAACATTTAACATGGTAAGTAATAGGGTCACCTATATTATTCTTTCCCTGTTTAACCTCCCTTGGAGCCTTCCACCGGGAGGCTATGGGAATGCCAGATTATGTGATCCTGCAGCCCAACACCTTGTTAGGTCTCTGCTGGCTTCCAGCAGATTGAGGTTCTGTGCAACCATTACTTTCTTCACGCCCCCTCTCCTTTGAGTTGTGGAAAGATGTGCCAAGGACATCCCAAAACTCTCTGGGTAAGTTTAACAAATAAATATAATATGAATTACCCTTTTGCCCTTTTAAACTTTTTTTTTAAAGGTGTTCAACAGGGTGTTGCAGTGGTAACTTCCCATTTTAATAGTGGATTGTTATCTCACCCGTATAGAATTACACAGCTGCATAGGCAGTAAGGTTAAAATAACTAAACCAATTAAATATAACTCATTATAATTGTTGATTTGATTCATCCAGCGGAGTTGAGGGTAAAATAAAGCCTACTACATTGTCTTCATAAAAAAGTAGATACTATTCCGACTTCATAAAACATCCATAAACGGAAGCTAGGGTCAAACACCCATGTAATGCTTGCTAACCTCTGTACAATATCCAGCACTTCATGTCGGAAGGCGTCCAAATCACTTTTAAATCCTCTGCCTATGGACCCTAATATAACTAATATTCGCAGGCTGAACTCTAACTGGCTAATTGTGAGATTTTGGCGTATATACCAAGCAAAGACAGTAATTGAAAAGACTTAAAAAATAGATGTCAGCACTATCTCTGATTGCTTCTATACAGGGTAGTAAATTATAAAGTGATTTCTCCGATTCCTTTTCACAAAAGGTATTGGGTTCTCAGGAATAGTTATTACAGGAGGTCGGGCTTTACATATGTTTTTACACTTGATTAGTCACCAGGTTAATCCTCTAAATCCTCCGCAGACTCCATCTCAACATACATTTTCATTAGAACATATTACACAACTTCACCACGAATTTAATGTTAATTTATGCGGCGAGCCGATGCTTTGCAGAAATGACAACAAATTAATTGCCACATTAAACAAACCCCTAGCCCCAAGCAAAGAGAAGACTTGTATTAATTTTTCGAATATGGATGAGAAAAAGTGACTTTGTTTTTAGATGATTCTGGAATAATATTTTTCTTGAGATTGTAGGGCTCATTTACTAATGGTCTCAAATTGCACTTTTGTCGGACTCTGTCTTTTTCGGGGCTTTTACAGGTATTTAACAGGTGTACACGTGGTACACGTGATTGTTTTTTGGTGCAGCTGTGCCGGCTTCCATGCGAAGCAAATTGGGGGGCGTTTTGATTTGGACTTATCGTGGGATTTAACTTTTAACTTGTGTCGCACTCCAATGCACTTAGATGCACCACTTAAAAGAAGGTGAACTTCATTGGACCTGAGCGGGAAAGCGACACATACAGGATATCGGCGCACAATCTTAGCGAATCGTGGCACAGGGCATTATCTTCAGACAATGCACTTTCAGTGAACTCCGTCGGATGGGTAAGTAAATGTGCCCCAATGTTGGGTGTTTTGTAGCAGGTTTGGAATGCCCCGCAATGACCAGCCTCCACCACGTTTCAATGGGAATAAGATCTTGGCCTGGGCAACAAATAGAGTGTTTCACACTGACCTACAAGTCATCTATAAGCTCTCGATATCAGGAGGCGAGTTACAAGCTGTACCGTATGTTCCTGGACACTGACCCAGTGTGTTGGAAATGTCAGAGAAAAGTTCCTTCCTACACATCTTTTGTTTCTGCTCGAATCTTTCTTCTTTCTGGAGTGGGGTTTGGGATGCCATTTGTGTAGTTACAGAGTTTGCCTTACCAATGGACATGGCTTTGTTGCAACTTTGGACCTGATCATGTAAGGTCACACATGTGCACAGCTCGTTATATCCCTGGTCATATGATGTCACACAGGTGCACAGCTCGTTATATCCCTGGTCATGTGATGTCACACAGGTGCACAGCTCGTTATATCCCTGGTCATGTGATGTCACACAGGTGCACAGATCGTTATATCCCTGGTCATGTGATGTCACACAGGTGCACAGCTCGTTATATCCCTGGTCATGTGATGTCACACAGGTGCACAGCTCGTTATATCCCTGGTCATGTGATGTCACATAGGTGCACAGCTCGTTATATCCCTGGTCATGTGATGTCACACAGGTGCACAGCTCGTTATATCCCTGGTCATGTGATATCACACAGGTGCTCGGTTGGATAACCCCTTTGGGATCCAACATAATCTGATCTCTTTTTAACACCAATGGATTTTATCCCTTTCATTTATGGTGCCAATGGTGGTCAGTGTTCATAAACCTTACCTGATATTATCTTGACAAGTATTTCAAGAAACCCATCTTTAACCCTGTTTCTATTTATGGCAGGTCGACGTACAGCTTGGGACAAGGAGTGTGGCTTCCAGTTAGCAAAAGTTTTGTTGTGCCCCCTATGGAATTGTCAATCAGTCCATTGGCCAGCTGTAAAACTGATGTATTGGTGACTGAGGATCCCTCCGATGTCCGGTAAGAAGAGTACAAATATAACCCTGTAATAACGTATAATGACGATTTAATATTTTATTTTGCATAAATGTAATGTCTATACTAAACTGCTTTATCTAGGTTAACAATGCAATTAATAACATAATATCCAATTATATCCAATTGGATCCAATATTGGGCTATTGCTAAATTAACTCCTGGAATTCTAGCCCCAGGAGTCTAGTGGTTTTGATCACCACATTAAGTTCCTAACTCAAATATTTAGGGCCTCATTCACACTCAGGATCCCTTTAATTGCATATAATTATTCATACTTCATCCCCTAGTTAGGCTGCATGTCACAGCACTACCACCAAGCAGTGGTTATTTCCCCCCTCTAGGTCAGCTCTTCGCCAAAGAGGCATGGATGCAAACTGCTTGCACAGGTACTTAAGAAGTGTCCAAGCCACATTGGTGTGGAATGTGACTCATTTGTGTCGGAGCCGTGCTATTCCCTTCGCAACAAAATTTTGTGCACTGAAAGGAGTGTTCCGGTAAACTGTCAGACCGTGCGCCAGATTTATCATGCAGTGTCCGACAGAATTGTGTTGCACGCCCCATGTTAAAGGTGCCCCAAAAAATAAGTTGGTGCACTCTGTCGGAGCAGTGCAGCAGGCACCAGATTCATGAAGAACGTGCGCCAGAAATCCCCTGCACTATACACAGGTAAACTGCATGCAGTAAATGTGGCCCTATGTGTCTACAATAAGGAATATTTACGATAAATATCAATAATCAAACAGGAAAGTACATTTTTTCCCTTTTTGCACATACATGGCTCTCATGAAACAGTGAAAATGTAAGTTCAGGGGCAGCAGTGGTGACGCATGTGGCTGAGAAATAGTGACAAACAAAAGAGGCAGCGGAGAGGAGCCAGGGAAGGTATTCATTTGGATCAAGGTCGGAGTAAGATGAATAAGATAAATGAGGAAATAAAAAGGAAAAGGGATCCTGGAACCACAGAGATATTCAAGAAGAATAAAACGGGGACATATAAAGGGGATCGGGAAAGGGGCAGAGTTCATGGCTGGGGACAGGGAGCCCAGAGAGCTCATAAACATGTCCCTGTGATGAATATATCTGAAGCATCAGATGCTCCGAGTGATCTATAACTCACATGACTAAAGCTGAAGTGAATCGTACGCAGAGAATTTTTTATAGGAGGATATAAAACCTATTCATACAGATACATTTGATGAAAATGTAAATGGTAAAGCGTAACAAAGCGGAGTATATTGTGTCCATAGAAAGTGGTAACGCGATAGCGGACGGCCTTGGACGGCAGCCATTGCTAAGTGTTCTTTGGCAGAGAGTGCAATGAAAAGTTTCGGATGCGGCAGAAATGCATGAATGGGTGGATTTCATTTTTTTGTCATCTTTGTAAGTTTTACGGGCTGAGGGCCATCTTTCCTTGCCAGTCAAGTGGATAACGGATTAAATCCGGCAGCTATAATATCGTTACCCTATGTGATAATGTGTTATTGATGGTGAAGCAGATGTCACAGGTAATAGATTGTTATGTTGTTACATTTCCTATCATTAGCTGTAATAAGTGCTTGATAGACCCCAGCCCCTACTCCAATGTGTTATACACAGGCAAGTTCTATAGAAAGCAGACAAGATGATCCTTACACAAATCATTATATAGAACACTTCCTCATTTCTTACCAATGAGATTACCTCCATGACTATTTTTCACTTTAGATTTGCTGGTTTTCATAAATTTGGTTTAATATAGTTCATAATTCTACAGATAGGATCTGTCTTACCATATCTTGACACGTTAAGACATTTAACTAAAAAGATGATCAGCTTTTCAAAACACTATAGTTCTGAAATACATTGTCACATACTTCTATACTCTATGGATACTTAAAGGGTTTTGCTCATGAAAGTAAAGATCTCAAATTTTAATCAACCAGTGATGTATAAACAATAAAGATTATTTTTAACCCCCTTACTTTGTAATTTTACTCAGTTTTATTGCTGTTTTAGCTACAATCACTCAGTGATGGTCAGTGTAAGATCCCAGGCACTTCATGATCCCTCTAGTGCTATGAAATGTGGTGTGCTGACAATGTGCTTAGATTATCAGGGTACAAGGTTTATCTAAAATTTTATTTCGCTTCTGAATATTGTACTAATATCTGACACATAGAAAAAGAGAGATGAGATAGATCTGAGATGAGTGATGATGAATTCCATGAGATGGATATGACATACAATGACACACTGTCAGCTCTGCTATATCTCAGCTAAAACACACATAGAGTGCCTCCCTCCGCTGCATAGTGACCATAACTGTAGCTTGTAGAGTAAACCCTGCACACTGCTACATGCTGGGAAAAAAGTGGCTGTGTCTGAGCCGCAGTGTGCAGATAAGAGAAGCTATTCATGAGAAGAATATGCTCTGCCCGACCAAAGTCAGAAGATTTACCATCTGATCCAGGAGCAATGGAAATTGTGTACTGCAGGACTGATGGAGACAGGTTGGACATATATCTGTGAAATGCTGTATTTTTGTTAATAACAGTGAATTAAAGAATCTTGTATTCGTGGGAATACCCCTTGTATCATAAACAATCTCAATCTCTAAACACCATACCAATAAATATATATAAAGATATATGTATCTATAATATAGCTAGAGGGTCTTTTTCAGAATCAGGGCCCCACACATACTTAAAAACAGTTCCAATTTTTAAGGCACAAATATACCATATATACTCGAGTGTAAGCCTAGTTTTTCAGCAACAAAAAATGTGCTAAAAACCCAAACTCGGCTTATACTCGAGTTAAAAAAATATAGGTTTTACCAGGTGTTTGTGGTAAAATTAGGGGCCTCGGCTTATACTTGGGTCAGCTTATACTCGAGTTTATACGGGTAAGTGTTTCTTAATACTGTATACAATTATACTTTCGTTTTATATTTTTTTTTATAGGTAATTTAAAATTATGAATAATATCTGGATATACAGAAAGTTTTATACTTTGAATGTCGATTCTCACCTTCCCCCTAATTTCTCTATAATTTACATAGTATAAGAAGTGGGAAATGTGTGATGACAGGAATATGCTGATTGTAAGTCCCGTAGGAGGGTGCTATGGGAGGCTACATGCAGCTGCAAAAAACAAGCCTGTCACTTATTGCGCATCCTCCTTCCTATGATCAAGAAGTAAACTCAGCCGCTGCACTGAATAGAGAAATCCATTTCCCAGAGAGTCTGTATTGTGTGCAGTAAATGAATCATGACACGCTTACAAACAACACTACAACACGTCTCCTATCCACAGGTTTGGCCGCCAGTTAGCAGGAATAAAATGGTTAATTCTCTGGGGGTTAATTTCACTGTCATGAGAAGGACACCATTGAATTAATGCGGGTCAGTTACACAACAGTCAATCAGTGTAATACAGTTTTCTCATTGTATTCAGGCATATAATGAATTTGGTGGCTGGCCAGAATTATTTCGGCTCACCCTCTGAACCGGGTACAACCTGTGTGTTATTCAGGGGATCCTGACAATAGTCAGTGCAGCATGGCACACACTTCAATTTTATAAAGTTTAGTTCTTTTTAAAACATAATATAAAATAATATAAGATAATATAAAAAATACTTACAATTAAATATCTTACCACATAACCCACAGGCAAAGGCAAAATCCCATCCTACAGAATCCATAAGTCAGCCATATAGAGAAATATGGTCATGCAGGACATTATAGAGCAAGAGGGAGCAGATTGCAAATAATGCCCATTATGCAGACAGCATGTTATAGAGCAGGTGCGATTGAGCAAATTGTACACAGTGTCCTATCTGCAGGCAGCATGTTATAGAGCAGGAGGAGCTGAACAGATTGTGCATAGTGTCCTATCTGCAGGCAGCATGTTATAGAGCAGGAGGAGCAGAGCAGATTGTACATATTGTCCTATCTGCAGGCAGCATGTTATAGAGCAGGTGTGATTGAGCAAATTGTACACAGTGTCCTATCTTGTGTCCTTTGTTAACATTTTGTAAACATCTTGGGCAATTTATAGTGGGTGATCTGGTGGAAACACCCAGTGTGTTATTTGCAGTCTAAGCTGTAACAAACAGTGACACTGTAGTTAGAGGGTTTCTCCAGTTACACATCATTCATTTTCACTTGTTTTAACTGAAATCCCTTCAGGTCTTCCGTAAAATCCAATGTACATTTCCAATATGCACAAAAAAACATTATTTTTTACCACTTTTTACCTTAAAGGGAACCTTTAGGTGTCCCAGCTGAAATCTGCCACAACCCACCAGTAAAATCATTCCCCAAACTTTTTCTGCCCTTTTCTATGTTGGCCCCGGCCATCGCGGCTTCGCTCCACTCATCAACATTGTGGTAAGGACAGGAAGTGGACATGGGGAGATGTCTTCTCAGGCTGAGATATAAAGAGACACAGAGCTTTCAATCAAAAGAAGGAGGCGGGGTTCACTGGCAGCCTGGATAAATATGACTCTACTATTCTGAATATGACTATTTGTCTTCTCATTTGCATATCTAAAAAATGCCTCAGTGGCAAATAATTTTACATGATATGGGGAGGAATTTTAACCCAGTACCAGCAGGTCTTACTGGTGTGAGGGGTAAAATTCTGGTATCAGGTCTTTTTAAACATATATGTTTAACCCCTTCCTGCCGTTTCCTTTTTTTACATGCAGCGCAGCAAACAATTCACAGCAGAAACTATTATCATTTGCAGGATTATCAGCCACAGAAAGTAAGTGACACATTTTAGATCACAACAACCCCCCAACACCACCCTTTGACCGCAGCAGAATGATGACATAACAAGCCAAATGTGACTGGTTTCTGATGCTTTCAGAATGGTTGCGGCCTAGTCTGCATGGTCTTTAATCGAATCTTATGATCTTCCTGTGAAAAACCTGAAACCTCATCTGGTGAACATCTACCTTACTCCAAATAGAGCTCGAGACTGGAGAAAAATCTAAGTAGAGCCTTGAGACAACTTGTGTATAGATGCTGGATAACCACTGCTTTAGATCCTGTAGCCATTCCACAAACACATGCAGGCAGGTTAGACGAGGGGTACCCTCGCCTCCCATTCTGGGCCAATAGCGATCAGCGATATGTGTATCTTTAAGATACACATATAGCTGGTTGCTGGATGCAGCCGGCGCCCTCTATGACCCAGGCGCGGTATTGCGGGACAGACCATGCATGGTCCTGAGTCCCAAGAAGTCATTGATTATAATAATACAGACATTTTGGGCAGTAGCCCGGGGCCCATGTTCACCCAAACCACCGCTATATTTTATTCAGAGAAGGACCTTCACCCATTAAAAATCCTTGTACATCTGTTCCTGCCCTCAAAGAGCCATTTCAGGACCTTTGAAGGTCCTCCAAAGGTCGTGAAACCACAAATTAAAAACAGACAGAAGGGGCACATCCTCCATTCCCCAAGAAGCTGATTCTTGTGCCATATATAGGAAGTGACTCCAGACTTGTAGGGGCTATAATATTCCTACTGACCAGGGCCCCTGGCTGTCTTAATCCTCCCCTGGTCTCAGGTCGGGCAAACAGGTGGAATATACAGAAATATTTGCTTATTTTGTGGATTAGGGATCATTTTGAATACCTGTACCAATTCCTTATCGGTGACACAAACTGCTTGTTGTATGAGTTATCATTTCACCACCGTGTAACAGAATATGACATTATCTATTTTTTGCTGGGTTACTGTGTACAGAATAAGTGTTCTGGTTCAGGAAACAGCATTGAATGGTCAAAATATTGTAACCTGGAGCCACTGTAACCGGAGGGATCAGTGATTTGCATTGTGAAATATTAAATGTTATTATATCTTTGAAGATAAAGGAAGTCTATTTGGCATCTCTGAAATATTCGCTACATGACTGAGTTTGTTAAAGGGGTTGTCCAAAGTATATAAGGTTATCCTCTATCCTCACGATAGGTGATAACTAGCTGATTGGATTAGAGTCTGACTTATGGGATTTCCACAGATCTGGAGAACGGAATCCAGTTTTCACTTGGGTGTAGTGGCCACGCATGCGCCCTGATCCATTCATTGTCTATGGGAGAGGTCAGAGATAACCAAGCGCTATGCTCGACTATTTCTGTAATTCCCATACAATTTAATGGAGTGGCAGGAAGCATCCTCGGCCTGCCGCTCCACTAATCCCTGTGCCCTGGAGACCCGGCTATGACCAGGTCCCATTCTCATGATTGGAAGGGGTTTGTCACTGATCAGCTAGTTCTGTGTGAATAGGAGATAACCATATATACTAGGGACAACCCCTTTAAGCATTTTAAAGGGTGTCTAACAGCAGTTTAAAGAGTTTCTACGGTGTCTAACACCATACAAGGGTGCAGACAGTGTTATGTATAGCTTTCTGTATGCAGTTAGCAGCAGAAGTTTGAAAATGCATTTATATTCTAGGATTGTAGCTGGACTAGTCTTCACTGAACACAGCACAATGCCTTTTCTCTATTAAGTCCAGCTACAATCTTGCAATTTAAATCCATTTGTCACAGTCCTGCTGCTACTTACAACATACACAAGGTATGGTAACACAGCTATCTGGGGCCTGCAGCATTGTATGGTCATAACTCATGACGGATTCCTCAGCGTCCTATCCCAGGTAGTAATTCTGCTCCTTTCCCTTATACAGGCAGGAGGCCCTTTTGTCCACACACTTTGAGTCAGTTGATGACCTTCTTTCATCCTTTGGTCCGGTGCGGGATTGCTCATTCAGCAATGGCGGCTGTTCCCGTAATTTTAAGTGCGTCTCAGAGCGCAAGGTGGATTCTACAGGATGTGTGGTGAGTCGGGTTCTACATTTGGATTCTTTTTCATTATAATCATGACCTTCGTTTTTCCTATCTTTATTATATTGTCATGGTGTAAGCTTCTTCATGGTTGGCAGCAGGTCATCACACTGGGGGAGATTTATTAATCTGTCTACGACACATTTCTGACATAGTTTGCATCACTGTCTGCATCATATTTTTAAAGGGTTTTTGGCAGTTTTCTGGCTCTCCTACAACTAGTTCGACAATGGGGGTGTGGTCTATGAAGAGGGGCGTGGTCTCCTGCCAAAAAGTTCCATGTGCCAGAAATACTGCTGACCCAAATTTTGTCCTAGTTTCCTGGCATAAAGTAAGCCAACTAATAGGAGGTGCAGAGTACGACTAGACGGCATTATACTATGATTAGACTGTCTAGTTTAACTATGCCTCTTGCCACACATTTTATAAATCTGCCCCACTGTCTCACGAACCTGCAACCTAAAAACATCTTTACCAATTTTCAGGGGTTTTGGTGGGGGCAGACAAGATATTAATAGGTCAACACTGTGTACTGGGGGAGCAGGACGAAGGGATAGACTTGCACCTGCACAGTGTAACAGCTCGCGAAGCTACAGCACAGAGGAGCTCTGGTAACACCCCCAGGAGCCCTTCTGGCTCATTGGCATAATTTTAAAAGTTGATTTTAGAAGGAAAGAGGCCAAGGATAACAAATATAAGAAGGTTACAACATTCACCGTGCCTGGATGTATGAGTGAGTGTCCCTGGTTTATCATGATGGATTTTGATGGTAGATTTCTTTTGGGCTATACCCATTCCTGTAACCATAAAGAATCAATAGTTTCTCTGCTATTATTCCCCGAGGTTATAAACCACAAGACAACCTGGTATAGAACATCCTTCATTTACATGGCGAAGCCAAATTGTTATTTCTTCCCACCAGGATAATAAGCACTAATCCTTATCGTGCTCCGCCATCGGTCTCCTACTATCTGTAACACACCAGAAGGCTGAGGGCAAGGCAGGGACACCCAATCCTGCGGATTATCCTTTCTTCATTTGTAACCTCTTTGTGGGGAAACAGGACGTTCTCAGCAGGAATCCCCTGGTCACAGCTCCCTATAAATAGTCTCAAGAATTTGCCAGGAACATAAGAGACAAGCAGGAAGTCACCGTATAGAAGATTTTTTTATTTGTATTGATATATAGAAAACTAAAAAGATCATTTATGATCACCTACTGGGAATCTCTGTGATGTAATCGGAGCGTAGATCTAAATTGGACAGACAGCCAATAGTAGCCCAGGACCGTTTACTACGTTACCTGTTTATACAAACAGAAATCAAGTAAAAAATAAACCTGTTAAAAAAAAAAATTCTGGCTATAACATACTGTATAAGGCTGCATTCACACTGCCGTATGGGGGCGTAAATACGGCAATGTATATATGGCATATATACGTCCCCCATAGATGGCAATGGTAGCTCGGCGCCCTACGGGAGCGGTACGGTGCGGCACAAGTGCCCTATGTCCTATCTTTTCTCGGAATATGGCGCCGTTACCCATGTTACTCTATGGAGAGGGGCGGGGGTGAGCGGCGCTCCTCCTCTCCTGGCACCGACGTGTGCCCGCCGTGCTACAGTACGGTGGGCACACATCAGTGTGAATGCAGCATAAATGTAGTCAGTCAAAAAGTATATAAAATTCTAATTGTTTTATAAAATCTGCAGACACAGAAGATTAGGAGGGAAGGTATTTTAGGAGCTTGGGGGCTTATTTTTAATGGAGGCGTAGATTTTTTTTTCCGGAGTGAGATTGAGTTGCACATTCTTCTTCTATTGTACTGAATATCTCAAACCTTTCCTAGACATCACAGGCCTCATCACACATAGTACTCAACGTCATCTATTGTATTCTCCTTCTTCTGAAGGTGCAAATATTACAAAACCCTGAGAATCTGCTGTTTTCTATACTGGTTACCAAAGTATCACTTATAGAGCCAAATATAACCAAAGTTATAATGTTGTTAAAGGTTAGGTTGGACTATGTAGTCTGCGGGTTCAATTTTGTAAAACCACAAAATGTGCAGCTACTATTCTGTACAATTTCGATGTCTGTCTACTATTTTTGTATTTTAAAATTATACATATTTTTATATATATATATATATATATATATATATATATATATATATATATATATGTATATATATATATACTGTAGACAAATAGAAAAAAAACATCATAAAATGTGCATGTGCAGTGTGCACTTCTTTGCTGTATTCTTAGTGTTGAGGGAGTCAGTGTGTAACAGCCAGTAAAGCTTTTCAAATTATGCTAATGTGCCTTAAGGGCTCTGGGGGTGTTACAAGAGCCCATCAGTGCTGCAGAGTCACAGGCTGTTACAATGAGCATTACATTACTTAACTTAACTTCTCTCTCCCTCCTCCCTCTGCCTGTATAATCTGGCAGCAGCAGGAAAGGCAGGGGTGGTGGGGTGGGGAGTGAGACCTGCTCTGCTCATTGTACCAGCCTGTGAAGCTTTAAGACTCATTAGAATAACTATAAAGGTTGGTTTAAGAAGACAAGAGGCCATAGATAACAAATAGAAGAAGATTACCACAGTCACAGTGCCTGGATCTATGAGTAATGCCCCTGGATTATCATGATGGATTTTGATGGTAGGTTTCCTTTAACTGTTTTTGTTTTTGCCTAAAAAAACATAATTATATAAATCAATAATAAACACTTATTCCATAATGGCAAAAAAGAAATAAAATATATTGAAAAATGATTGCAATAATTCCAAAGGAGGCAGAACTCTGAAATCTGTTTACATCTTTGTGTCTCTTATCTTTATTTTATCATTTTCACATTTTTTTTGATGGGTTGTTTTTATGTATATTTTAGATGTATAGCAATTATAGAGCAATCACTGGATGTTATTTTGACACTTTATTTTTGTAGACTGTTTTTTTTTTTTACCTTTCTTGTTTGCCCTCCATGCATCTCTTCAGCTGACAAGCTGTGATAAGATGAGGGCTATGATTTTTGTTATTTGATATGATGTGCTAAGTCTCCTGGGGAAGTCTGTGTTATACCCTAATTAAAAAGAAGCCAAATGACTCATGAATGTTATTAAAAAAAAAACAACTAGAAATCACAAATTAAGTAGATGGAGATGCTACAGCTATTCCCCCAAGGGCAGCATTACAATACGAAGCAGACATTACTATTATTGCCTGAGGCAGCTCCACTTCTCCTGTCCAACATCACTCGATAGACTGAGATGCCACGGTGGATGTTAAGCAGCTGCATTTATATTAAAGCATCTAATAAATAGTAACACAAAGCTGTTACAAATCCCATCAATACACTAAAAATCTGAACACAAAGGATCTTTCTGTTATCAGGGTTGTAGACAAATTCCTATTTCATGTACCCAAGTGTATTCATATGAATTTCTAATTTATATACCGAAACTTCTAGGTCATTTATGGTGAACCTTTAACAGACTGAATGCCCAAACTACAATAAAACCCACTTATTACTCACAAAATGGCAACAAGGCAATTTAAAGGAAATCTACCACGGAAATACATCACAATAAACCAGGGGCACATACTCATACATCCAGGCACTGTGACTGGGGTAATCTTCTTATATTTGTTATCCATGGCCTCCTTCCTTCTAAAATCAACATCTATAATTATGTTAATAAGCCTAAAGGGCTCTGGTGGGTGTTTTCAGGGCTCTTCATTGCTGTAGCCTCACAGGCTGCTATAATGAGAAGAGCAGGTCTCCTCTCCCCTTGTATTTCCTGCTGCTGCGAGATTACATTGGCAGAGAGAGAGAGCAGGGGGTTGGGTGAGACATGTTCTGCTCATTGTAATAGCTGGTGACTCTGAAGGGAAGAATAGATGCTCGGCACTAAACTGCAGACTTGGACGGCATATACTCATAAAATCTTCTTTATTCAATATGAAAGATAAAAACAGAACACATATCCACAGAGACCAACATACGGACCTATGCGTTTTGGCTGGTTAAGCCTTATTCATGGTCTGTAACTCTGTAGCAGGGAGAGGCTCTGGTAACGCCCCCTGAGCCTTTGAGACTGATTAAGAACAAATCAATAAATATAAGAAGATAACCACAGTCACAGTGCCTGGATCTCTGAGTAAGTGCCCGTGGTTTAACTTAATATAATGAATAAGATCATGAAAAATTTCAGATTTCCTTCTAAAATGTTTTTTGGAAAGATTTTTTTTGTAAAAATACATGACTGCATAGATATAGATTGGTTGGACTTGATTGTTAAATTACCGTAAAAATACCAAAGTGTTTTAAGTGACTCATTAACAACCATTGGCGCAGATGTGTTGACAGCACATGGTGGTCCGATATTTTTACCTTGTTTCTTCCTTGCTCTCTCAGTGCCCTAATGGATTAAAGCCAATGAAGGATGGAAGCGGCTGCTATGATTACACCAAAGGAATCGACTGTTCAGACGGTTCCAACGGAGGCTGCGAACAACTTTGCTTACAGCAGATGATATCCCTCCAAAATGATCCAAATGAGAGCGCAATATACATGTTCTGTGGGTGAGTGAATGGAAAGAACCTACATAAATCAGATATGGGGAAGTGGTGAGGGGTCAAACAAGGTTTCCCCATTATATAATCCGTGTCCCCATAGGAGAATTGTCACAAAAAGTCTCCATGTGGCCCCAGACTAAAGGCAACCACAAAAAAAAGTTCTGCCTCCCATAATTTATACTTGTAGTCTGTTGATTTATTTAGGAGGACAAAAAGGGAGGATAATAACTCCCAGGAGGCAGATCTCATATTAGCAATAGTTACCTATGTGATGCACTTGGGAGGCATCATGGGATCAACAGCAAAGCAACAGCAGAGGAAGAGAATATCTAAAATGTATTTACAGAAGCAGACTTGGTTTTTAAAGTATCCCCTGAGGAAGCGACGGCGAAACGTGCGTCTGTGGGGGTCTGTGGTGGTGTGGTCACTCCTGGGTCTCCTGTAGTGTAACTTACAGTCTGGTTGGTACTTGTGATTATTTGCACTTTGATCTGAATGATAAAATGTTATTCCTTTTGTGATTGATTTTATAATGAGTATTGTACCTTTGGACTATTGCCGGACTATCATTAAATTATGGATGCACTTGCACTTTTGTTATCTGTGAATTGTACCGTATGTATTGGGGACCAGGAAGTGTACCTCTTCATAATCTGCCACCACTGTGTGTATTTTCAATGGGTGTTTTTAGGTCCTAGTGACATTGTATTATGTGTAATAATAAATTGAATAATTTTGGATTAGCTTGGTTTTCTGATCTATTATAAACTGTACAGTGGCAATTCAGCTTGGTTGTAGCTATAAATGGTTTTAAAGAAGACCTGTCAAGGCATTTTGGGATATTAAACTACCCACAGGTCCTTATTCCCCTTCAGCTACTTATCTTGTTTTGGTGCTCCCCGCACCCCCTACCTCATTGAAGTCCTTTGTAGCGCGGGGATCTTAAGAATTGGGTCAGATGTGTCTCATCGGACCCATCTCTAGGTAAGTACAGGCAGTCCCCTACTTAAGGACACCCGACTTACAGATGACCCCTAGTTAAAGACGGACCTCTCTGCCTACTGTGACCTCTGGTGAAGCTCTCTGGATGCTATTACTTTAGTTTCAGACTGCAATGATCAGCTGTAATGTGTCTGTAATGAAGATTTATTGATAATCCTTGGGCCAAATAAAGCAAAAAATTTTGAAACTCCAATTGTCACTAGGGGAAAAACATTTTTTGTCTGGATCTAGAACTATAAAGTATACAGTTTCGACTTACATACAAATTCAACTTAAGAAGAAACCTATGGAAACTATCTTCTATGTAACCTGGGGACTTCCTGTATAAAGGATTTTTTTATAGCGTCCAGAGGGACACTTTGGGACAATAAATCACTGGTCCATGAGGACAGGTCCTCTATAAGTATGTACTACACGTAAAGAAATCAAAAGATTAAAGGATAATTGGGTGCAGGGTTTCTGATAAAAACTGGAATGAATATATATATACAAATGTTTGTATTCGTTATCCCTATTTCTATTAGAGTGTACATTTGTGTACAATTATTATTATTATTATTATCATGTGTCCATGCAGTTGTGTGGATGAATATCGACTAGCACCAGATGGCAGATCTTGTATAATGGTGACGGATCTTTGTGACGGTTCCAAATGTCTGCGCCCAGAAGGTCACCTGAACGACACATTGTTTGGAGAGATGCTTCATGGCTTTGATAACAAAACCCAGAGAGTCAATCAAGGTCAGGTGTTCCAGATGAGTTTCAGGTGAGAGAAAATACAAAGACAAAGTCTACATTTCCTTTTTTTTTCCATTTCTATCTCACCTGAACAAAACATGTGGGCATACATTTTAATTATTCATATTTCCAGCTTTTTAAGAAACATAAAGTATAAATTTATAGCAGGGCTTTAAATCTGTTTGGTTTCATTCCGGAGTGGGAGGTAATTCCGTGTGGAACTGGGCAAGAGATGGTGCACTGTATATTAAGCCCCCGCCGATGGGGCACAAAAAAAAGGAAGGTATATATAAATATTATATATTGATCAAATAAAAAGTGATGAAAAGGAGTTACCACTGGGTTAAAACTTTTCCAAAAGCCTAAAAATATGCTATGTCATCAATTCCACACTGTTTCAGTGCCAGTCACTTATTCATGGCCACTTTTAGCATTTAGTAATTTACCACTAAATCTTTTTGACAAATTTTTTCAGATCAGTCATATTCATTGGAAAGGCAAGTTGCGTTTTGGTCAAACCTCCTCCCAGTTGCGTTTTGGTCAAATTTCCTTCCAGTTGCGTTTTGGTCAAACCTCCTCCCAGTTGCGTTTTGGTCAAACCTCCTCCCAGTTGCGTTTTGGTCAAACCTCCTCCCAGTTGCGTTTTGGTCAAACCTCCTCCCAGTCGCGTTCTGGATGCGTTTTAAAACGTGACAAAAACACCACGTGTGCCGCCGGCCTTTAGCTCCAAAAAGTGAAAGACTGAACTTGTGGACGCACCTTCAGATTCAGTGTTTGTTAATCCTAACAAACAAAATCGGTTTCCACTGTTTGTCCTCGGTCTGGGATGGAAAACACGTTGAGTACGGCTCAGGTTTCTTGCAGGTGTTTAATCTTAATTGGCCACATGAATTATTGCCTGCAACTGCTAAATGCATTGTTTTGTTCCTGTGCAAGGTGATGAATTATCTTATCATCCTGAAGGACATGAATTTCAAGGGTAATACACTGCAGGTGGAGCCTTACCGTGAATTAAAGATGTGGAGATCACACTATTCCCCCACACCTTGATGAAAGTGAAAATGTTGAGGCATCCTAAGCATTTTCCATTAAACCGCACAGTTGGGAAGAAAAAGGTGTTCTGAATAAATAATATCCCACTTGTAAATTAACAGATATAAAGTTGCAGGTCTAAAGTTTATGTGTGTATTATGCATATACTATGTCTTAATATCAATGATTTGCTAGGCTATACATCTAGTAAATCAATGAAAATAGTTGTTTGGGGCAATTATATTCAATTTGTACTTACTCCTACATTGCATACGACCCCTACTTACTTGGTGAAGCTCTCTGGGTGCTGATAATTTACTGAGCTTTACCTCCAGGCTGCAATGACCAACTATAAGGATCCTTGTACGCGAGTGAGTGTGATACATCAAACTCGCATCACAGGGGCATCGTGTGCTGGAATGACCATCCCAAACGCTGAGAATCGTAACTGAACTGACATGTAGAGTCCAATTCCGGTTGCACATCATCGGACTGGAGCTTCGAGCACACACTGCCGCTGTGATGCCAGTTGGATGCATCACACTCGCTCATGTACAAGGAGACTAAGGTCTCTGCATTGAAGCTTTACTGGTAATCCTTGGTCCGAAGAAAGCACAAAATTTGGAAAATCCTATTGTCATAAAGACAAAAAGAAATTGAAGTTACACTTAGAAAAGCTGTTCCAACTTACATACAAATTTAACATAAGAACAAACCTACAGAACCCATCTTGTACAGAACTGCCTGTACTGTCAAATGTATATGGACACATCATACAATATCGTAGCAACATGTCAGATATCGTCTTCCAAAACCATGGGTGTTGAATGACATATTAGAGCTATACAGCTGTCATTTTGGAGGTGAGGCGTCTGTGGGAGTATCAGCCCATTTAGCCAAAAGAGCATTTGCAGTGTGTTAGATGAGCAGTTGTTACTTTCATTTGATACTTTGAGTTATCTCGAAACTGATCAATGGGGTTGAGGTCAAGGTATTGTACAGTCACTTGAGTTCCTCCACACCAACCCCTCACACTCTTTGGCCCTTGATTGTGTAGTGTCAAAACTATATGAGACTACTGGGGCATATGTCTTTGGTGCTAGGTGCTATAGCCTGCGGCAGTTCCTGATGCCCTTCGTTTATCAGGGACGACAGCCCATTCCTGAATTATGATTATTTCAGGGCTTGTTCCCCAGAAAACTGGTGTACATGCTGTGATAAATGTTCCCAAAGGAGTCCTGGAAAACCCTCTGGGTGCTAGGACAAAAGGATTGCTGGTTCCAGCAACTGTGGTGCTGGAACTTCTGTCCAGGCGGCTGTACCAAAGACTGGGGGACCACCGTCATGTTGGAACCAGGATCCAGAACATGGTAAGTGCACTTTTTTTTTACTAACCCTGTCCTGGCAACCAGGGTTTTTTTTTTTTTTTGCCAGGATTAAGTGTTCATTCACACACGGTATGCCCGCCGTGCAGGCATTTTGCCGTGTGCTGGAGAGGAGGAGGAAGTGACCCCTCCTGCCTCCATAGAAAACAGCAGCGCACGGATGCACACTTGCCGAAAGATAGAGCATTCTCTATCTTTTTGCGGCCCGGATCGGTGCCACACATGTGTGGCACCGTATCCCCGCCGTGCCGCTAATGCCATCTATGGGGACTTACATGCAGCCGCATATACGTCCCCTCAGACGGCCCGACTGATTCCGCTATATCCATACATGCTCTGAGCAAATTAAATGTAGCGCTGCCGTCGTTACATGACTTTGCCGATCTCTATTACATCTTCATATTCTTCTTAACTCTCCAAAACTATTTCTGGTTTATATCAGCCATGGAGTTGTGGACATGTTGATGCATGTCTATGTATATTAATATTACAGAATCATCAGGATAATGTAATCAGTTTTATCCTGTTGCAAAAAACACAGATGCTGCCGTTCGCCCATAAGGCAAAAAAAGGAGCAAAGTAATTACAGAGGAAAAAATAAATTAGACGGCAGCACATCCTTAACACCCTAAGCATTAGGTATTCAGATTTTAGGTTGGAAAGATTTCTCAAATTTGTTACGATGTAATATTCATGTTTGTCTTTAGAGATCACATTCTCCGTCATACATAATTTATTAATGACTTGATTAAAGCGCTCGGTGGCACAGAGGATGATGTGTTGTAAACACATAGAAGTGGCGAAAACGACTTTTTATTAAATATTGTATGTATAGGATAACATTCACATCTCGTTGTGGCTCTCTGTTACGTCGGGCGGATTCTTGAAGTACCCTTACACATACAGTGGGATAAGATGTCCTGTTACTTCTGCCCCCCCTAAAAGCGGGAGGAAGATTGAACATCAGAAGCAGCCAAGGATTTGCTGTTGCCAATGTTCGGGGTGTTGCCTCCAGTGGTGTCATTGTGCTTAAACTGATAGATACATCACTGGGGACCTCCCTGAGCATAAACACAGTGGAGGCCTAGGATAGATGCAATACAGTTGAATCTGTCCCCCAGGCATTGCTCAGCAGGAGAAGACAGGATAGAAAGATGTAGCTAGCTGCGTTCTTCCATCCTGTGTGCATACTGAGCAGACGGAGACAAAAAAATGTATGTCTACACGCACATCCACACATAACAAACTGATCTATTGTCGCTAGGCTACATTAACAAAACACACTCAAGGTTCTTAGTTACATTTTGATGAAATTGCTTAAAGGGAACCTGTCACCAGGAGACCCATTTTTAGCACTCCCCCAGTCCCCACAGAGCATAGTACATACTCTGCCAAAGTGTTTTTGTATTAAAAATTGGTTTTACAGAAAAAAAGATATGTTAAATTGTACCTTTCATTAGCATCTGCTGTGTGACTAGGCAGTCGTCCACTGGGAGTGGCTGGAAAGGAGCAGTTTCCCCCCACCCTTGGGAAACAGCTTCTCCATGTGACCTTTTCAAATATATGAAAACACCCATCACTTGGCTTAGCAACGCCCCCTGCTAATCTACAGCCAATGCCGAGTGTGGGGAGTTATTCATATATTTGAAAAGGTCACATGGAGTAGCAGTTTCCCAAGGGTGGGGGGGGAACTGCTCCTTTTCAGCCACTCCCAGTGGACGACTGCCTAGTCATACAGCAGATGCTAATGAAAGGTACAATGTAACATATCTTTTTTTCTGTAAAACCTATTTTTTATACAAAAACACATTGGCAGTGTATGCTCTGTGGGGACTGCTAAAAATGGGTCTCCTGGTGACAGGTTCCCTTTAATGTTGACCTAGGTTTAGTGGCTCCACGACAAAGCACTAGCAGGAACCAAGACCCAGCAGTCCACCAGTACCCATACTGGCAGGCTCAGCACCTCAGAAACAGCAAAGCAGTAACATAATGGGGCACATTTACAAAGGGTCCGTTGGACGTATTTCCATCGGGTTTTGCAAATTTTTCCGTTTTGCACTGAATTGCCCTGGGTTTTTGGCGCACGCGATCGGATTGTGGCGTGGACATCGGATAACCCAACTGATTCGGACAAATTGCAGAATTTAAAAACCAAATTGTGTCGCATGATCAGCACTTACATGCACCGGCAAGAAGAAGGTGAACTCCAGCGGACCACAACGGAGAAGCGATACATGCAGGAAATTGGATGCACAGTCTTAGTAAATCGCGGCAGCTCCGAATCCTCGCCGGACATGCAAATTGTGTCACAAGACAATGCACTTACATGCACCAGGAAGAAGAAGGTGAACTCTGTCGGACCTGAGCGGGGAAGCAAAACATGCAGGATAGCGGGCGCATGATCTTAGTGAATCGCAGCACAGTGCATTCCGGTCGGACAATGCACTTTTGGGGAACTCGTTAGGACAGGTAAGTAAATATGGCAGAATAATGTCCTCAGATACTTGTGTCCTGGTTTAAGGTCTCTGAGTTGTCTCTTTCGATGACCCATACGCCCCCCGTGCAAGGCTTTCAGCCCCAGTGTTACCTTTGAAATATACTCAGGGTTTTAAGAGTTATTCTAGAACTTTAATATTGATGGTCTTAATTTGGGAATCTTGACTCCCTATAACTTTTGATAGGATAATATTACATCTAAACAAGAATTTATGTTTAGTCCTTAAAATGTTCCTGTGTTTTTCATTGTTTTTGAAAACCTCTATAAATCTCCATTATAGGGTAACCTCCTTACTCCTACACCATAACTCCTGCATCTCCAGTGCTGTTTCTTCAGATGGATTTTAAAAAGTCAGCAGGAAAACAGTGAGGTAGAAGGGACCCCTCACTTTATCCACATTACAGCACATTTAGAGAAGAAACGAAAAAGGTCTTTAAACAAGAAATTGTTGGCATTAAAATATAGTTAAAAAAATTAATATTAAACCAATCTACACACAGCAAGAGAACAACAAAGTGAAGGCCCATAATTAGATTCCAGCAAGTACAGAGGCTAAATAATAATATTACATGAACAATGTGGGATATTACAATGTAAATCATGTAAAATAACATCCGCTAGCATATTAATGCATATATTAAATTCCCAATACTGTTACCATAGACAAAGTGCAATAAAAGTATAATATGACACTAAAAAAAAAGAGTGAATAGTAAACCAAGTATAATTCATGGATTCCGTTCCCAGTTTATCCCATGGGTATTACTGGGGTCTTACTGGATGTTTGACTTCTTCAAGAAGTGTGTAATAATAAAAAAGGCAATAAATACAGTATAAATCTATGTAATTACATGAAAGAGTTCCTAATGTATACAGAATATCTGTGGCATCCGGTACATAATGCTGGGGGCACATGCGCTTGTAATGCTAGAGACCATAGGTAATATAGATAATATGTATTGGGGGATATTTATCGTGCACCAGCGTATGATTGCCCCGCGGCTCCATTTTTGCAGCGTGATACATCAAGAGGTTTCCATCTCTTGATACATTGGGGCAGGCTGCTGCGCAGTGTTTATTGCGCGCCAGGCAGGTCACATGTGAAAAGTCGCAGGCAGCAGTGAGGGGTTGGGGGGACGACATTCAGAAGTCTGCTATGGGCCCCTGCCTTTGTTTCTAGATTCTAAAGACGGTGGGGACATGTTATGGCCTTGGGTGACTATAAGAAGTGGATGCAGACTGAAAAAGTGATACTTCGAAGACTCCTTATATACTGGGCTTGTGTATATTAATTCTGAACATCTTTCTCTTAGCACAAATGTTAATATAATGTCTTATTGCTTTTATAGAGAGAATAACTTCATCAAGGATTTCCCACAGCTCGCGGATGGACTCCTTGTTATCCCTCTTCCAGTGGAAGAACAGTGTAGAGGTGTTCTATCTGAGCCCAGACCGGACATACTGCTGCTTACAGGTCAGAACCAAAAGCTGACAACTTCTATGGTTTGGGGAGCACTTGTAAGGTGCACTGTATACTTTCCATAATGGATGTACACTGCTGATGTGATCATGGCGAAGCCTTTTTGTGCTGCTGCTTGTGGATCAAATTTGTATGAATTCCATCCAATCAAAATCACTGCAGGTTCATCATGTGATCTCAAACAGGCGTGAGGCGCGGTACAACTACCCTGCCCTGCACCCATGTGTCCATCATGTGACCGTGGACTGGATTATGGTCAGGTTTTTATCCAATGAAAGTGAGCAGTGAGTGTTAGTAAACAAAAATCTAAAAAAAAAACTCTTTAAAGAAAATCTACAACCAGATTGTAACCTCATGAGCCATTCCTTAGCTCCCAGCAGCGATAATATGGACATACCTTATGTATATTAGCAGTGTTCCTGTAATGCAGGCTCTGGGAATGGACCGGAGAGCCCCTAAAGCACTTGTGACTGCCTCCATCCTTTCTCTGAAGTCTTATGGCAACAGTGAGTATGGGCTCTGTGCTGCCATAAGATCGGGGGGTAGAGCACAGAAGGAGCACAGAAGGAGAAGGGAGATGGTCACAAGTACTTAGGGGGCGTGTACAAGCTAGGAGTCCAGAGGGGCTCTGGTGACCCCCCACCAGATAAGGATAAAAGACCTTCCTGTTCTAGTGAACCATGGAAGGATGCTAAAATGAAAATCAGAGTGTGTCCTCCGTCTTTCAATCGTATTGGTTTTCTAAAGATGCCATAAAAATGATAAGCCATGATGGATCAGTTAGAAAAAAGTTACTGCTTAAAGGGGTTTTCTGGGATTATCTAGATAACAGGGCTGTGGAGTTGTAAAAACAAAAAAAAAACGTATGCTCACCTCCATTGTCACTTCCATTGTCCTGCGCCGAATCTCTGGACAGTTGGTCTGTAAACACACAGCAGCGCAACACTAAAGTGCACCAGCGCAGGACAAAGGGAGCGACTGAGGAGGTACGCTTTTCTTTTGTTTGAACAGTCCCCCCAAGCCAGTTATCGAGATTTTGGTAAGCTCGAACGAGCCTTTTAATTTGCAGTTTGTCAATAAATAGGTGGGTTACAAAATTGTAGCCGCGTGACCCTATATAAAGGAACCGTATATACTCGAGTATAAGCCTACCCAAGTATAAGCAGAGACCCCTTATTTTAACACAAAAAACTGGAAAAACCCATTGACTCGAGTATAAACCGAGGGGGGGAAATGCATTGGTCACACCCCCAGTATATAGCCAGCCAGCACCTGTAGTATATAGCCTGCCAGCCCCCTGTAGTATGTAGCCTGCCAGCCCCCTGTAGTATGTAGCCTGCCAGCCCCCTGTAATATATAGTTGCCAGCCTCCTGTAGTATAAAGTCACCAGCCTCCTGTAGTATATAGTCAGCCCGTAAAAAAAATTAACTCCGTACTCACCATTCCAACGGCCCAGGCAGCTCCTCTTCTATCTCCATGTTCACGGCGGGTCCGCGAAACATGGAGATAGAACAGTTAGCCGAGTGGAGAATTTTCTGCACAAAAATTGAGCTGAAAAATTTGGCTTATATTTGAGTATAAAGGATACATTAATAGCACAAGGTGACCCTATTATTATGAAGTTGTATTTTTTCTTTAGGGCAAAAATAACATTGCACGACTAGATGGTTAAACTGAGTGACCCTTTTGTGTAGAGCACTGCCCATAGTACGGTACACGCTCTGATGTGAGGTGGACAGGTGTCCACCTGAATTTCTTCCAACAGTTCCACACAATAAATTAGAAGTAATGGTGCTGAAAACATTGTTCGTCGTGTATTCATTGTCCAGAAATAATAAAAAAATGGGAAAAAGTGCTGTATGATTAGAATGTTCTGACACTCCCTCTGCTTACCCTTATTAGGTGAAGTGAGATATAATGAAGCAATGGGATATCCTGTTGTGCAGCAATGGAGAGTCCGCAGCAACCTTTATAAAGTGAAGCTCAACTCAATTTCATTGTCCACAGGTCAGCAGCTCTTTAGATGATTATTTTTCTCAAAGTTTTACTGAATAGAACCTTGGAAAAAAAAAAAAGAATATAGAACGTTATTTTTAAAAAATTAACCCCTGATTGCAATATTTTCTTTTTTTTTGGTTTTGCCCTTTTGAAACCAAGATTATTTTTGTATTCTCATTTACACGGGTGTATCAGACACTATGAAGAAATATTTATTAAGTACATTACTCACACAAAGATATAGGAAACTTTTATTGTCTATTTTTATCCCATTCTTGTTTTACACCACATACCCAATTATTTTTTTTTCAAGTGACTTTATAATGTATATATATATTTTTTTTTTTGTAATGTGCAAGAAAATGTATTTTCAATCTGATTAGTTTATCCTTTTAAAGGAAACCTACCATCTCGGATCTACCTATTATGGTAGATCCGATGGCAGGTTCAACTAATGAATGACATGGGGGCCCTTTTTAGGGCTAATCCTTGAGTGGCCTGTAACTTTATAAATCGTTTTTTCACCCAATATACAAATATCTGAAAGAGGCTACTAGGGCGTGGAGTAGCCCGAGCTGAAGCTACACGGTGCGGTTACTCCATGCCTACGAGTATGCGCAGCCGCCGGCCCTCCATAGAGTCTCTATGCACAGCACGGACGAATGCGTGCAGCTACCGGGAGATCAGATCTCGTAGTAGGAGGATCCAGAGAGGCTACTCGGGTGTGGAGTAGCTGCTCCGACTACTCCATGTCCCAGTACCCTCTTTCAGATATTTGCATATTAGGTGATAAAAGATTTATAAAGTTACAGGCCACTCAAGGATAAGCCTTAAAAAGGGCTCCCATGTCATTCATTAGTTGAACCTGCCATGGGATCTACCTTAATAGGAAGATCTGAGATGGTAGGACTCCTTTAATAGACTTTTGTAGACTTTTTAGGCACCGTGACTGTGGTAAACTTCTTATATTTATTATCCATGGCCTCCTTCCTTCTCAGATCACCTTTTATAATTGAGATTGAAGGGCTCCTAGGGGTGTTCACAGGCTTCAGACTCATCAGCATAATTTTAAATGTTGATTTTAGAAGGACGGAGGCCATGGATAACAAATATAAAAGATTACCACAGTCACAGTGTCTGCATCTATGAGTAAGTGTCCCTGGTTTATCAGGCTTGACTTTGTTGGTAGATTTCCTTTAAGTACACTGCTTCTCTATTTGATGATCTTTGACTCCCTATTCATACATTGTCCCCTCAGTCCAGCTTTAGCTGTGGTGTACCACATTATTTTTTTTTTGTCATTTTTGTCAAATATTTGTTACATTATTCTTATGTGGTTTGACTGATTTGAAAAGACTCATTATGAAGCCATGCATTGTGCTACATATAATAGGGCTTCTCTTACAGGATTTGCCAACGTGTTGAAGATGATAAGCCCCCACAGTAGTCGGGAAGAATTACAAAGTATACTACAGATGTATGGCTCTCATTATATTTCAGAGGCTCTCTATGGTTCAGAGCTTACCTGTACCATCCGATTCCCCAGCAAGAAAGTTCAACAGCAACTGTGGCTTCAATATCAAAAAGGTAAGTTACAGAAATATAGATATAAAAAAATACCTGGATTCAAATAATTCAGGATTTCCATGAGCCTGAGCAGGTGTCCGATGCATCTAGGAAAGTATGCTATCACATAATATTAAATTATATATCACTGAAATTTACACCATTCTTTTTTTCTTTCTTTTTTTAAAATTTAAATAATTTTTTGTTTTCCGTAAAAACATTATTACAATCGCAAAAAAAACAATAATACATGACCCAACAGTATTTATACAGTTATACATATGTTACTTAATGGCAATCTATTGGTAGATTTCCTTTAAAAGCCATCAGCGGCTTTGCTGACGGAATTTTGTGTCCTAAATATCCCACCATGTACTAAGAGAAGGATCCGGTGAGACTGCCTGTGCAGTACTATGAAGCCGGAGATGTCCCCTGGCTTCATTGCGCATGAGCCTCATACACACACAACCGTACTATGACAGTAGGACACACTAGGACTAAGGCACACACAACCGTACTAGGACGTTCAGGGACATCCGAATGTAGGAAGGTGTTAAAGTATTGAGCATCATTTGGCCACATAGGGCCTTGGATGCCATTTTAACTCATTACCAAATTAGTTATTTTAACATGTTATTGTAACTAAAATCCGGCATGCTGTTTATTTTTTCAACTGTACAGGCGGCCCCCGGGTTACATACAAGATAAGTTCTGTAGGTTTGTTCTTAAGTCAGAACTGGTATATTTTATAATTGTAGTTTATAAAACTACATATAGGAAGACCCGAGGCTACCATGACGATGTATCGCCGCTCCCCGATGACGTCACAAGGAGCGACGATCCTCAGAAAGACGGCGGCGCCCATGATCAGGGGGGGAACACCCGCGATCGTGCTGGCACCGATCGCGAGTGTTACCGGTAAGCCTTTGCTACAGTATGCAGCAAAGACTTACTGGCTATGGAGAGGGCTCAGCCCGCGAGCCCTCTCCATGTTCCCGCCCCCGGCATGTGATGTAATACTACGTCACATGTCGGTAAGTGGTTAAAAATGTTAGATTGTCCTAAGAACCAGTATTAAAAACAAAGCTTAAATGCAGACAGTACATGATAACTGTTACAGCTGATCATTGTAGCCTAGGGCTAAAGAACAGGAAATGAACAACATCCAGACGTCCAATTGTCTGTCGTCAGTAAGTTGGGTGTTCTTAAGTTGGGGGCCACCTGTATATCGTAGATGAGACCTATGGTCTGTAAATTGTTAACAATACATCCCTGTCCCATGAACCCATATCCCTTTTAATACACAACAATTTCCTGCCGTCCTTCGAAGTAGTAGATGGATATTACATGCCGTTATTTAGACTACAGTTATCACCTATCCCATGGATAAGCGATAAATCTGACAGTTAGAACACCCCTTTAATTAATCTTAGAGGTTTGTTTCCATTTTGCCATTAAAGTCTGTCCATCGTTGTAAAATATGCTTAATTAAATCCACAGCGAGTCAATGTTATGCGAAAAAAGAAGAAAAAATCCAGGGGGTTAAATATTTTTTTTATAGGTATTGCAATTGTTCTTACTAGTGGAAAAGAGTTATTCCCATAATAACATATTAGGGAATTGCTGCTGCTGATATTTAAAGTGACTCCCAACCAGAGACGCACTATAAATGCAGGTTGTAAAAAGAAAGCGGCAACCCCATTTCTATGGGGAACACTTCAGCTTTTCCTTCACACGCGTTTTTATACATCTTCATGGATATATAGGACCTTTACTCTTCTTGCTTTTCAGCTACAGTTTCATTTGGTTAATATTATAGCTTATATAATAACTGGAAAGAATGCAGAAATATCATATATGATATCACACAGATTTCATACGACCCCCCAGCATTGCGGATATTTTATTGTATCTGCAATGTCTGTTTTTCTGGATACTTTCATCTTGGGATTTTCCATATGCCTCGGAAACATTTTTAGAGTTATTATTTTTTGATGTAGCGTAATATCTATAGGTTCAAGAATCAATAATGTAACTTGGATAAAATTCTAATTAGATTGAGCTTCAGAATGTCAGTTCAGTTCAGCTGCTCTGTGTTCTTGCCGGTAAATTCTCCAGAGTATGTTAGTACACACTTGCTTTTGTGCAACGTGCCTTAGGGTCAGATCAGTCTTACAATCAATGTTTTTTAAATCGAACAGACCCTTTTGTTTATGGCTTTTTACTTTAAGCACTGTAATACTCAAAGAGAACCTTTCATGCAAATTAGCCTATCCAAAATAAAGAGTTCATTAAAAACTATGATTAAAAAGTCTATCCCTAAATGGTTCATTTCCATGGTTGCAATGTTACAAAACTCACTTGATTGAGTCCTGCATATTAAAATGTACTCGCATTGCCCTGGTTCCTGATTGATAGTTTTCAGGGCTTTGATATTCTGTTGTGGGGAACATTGAAAGAGAGCTCTGTTACATCATTGGGCACTTAAAGTCATCATCAAAGCTCCTTTTACATTTTCAACGTCTACCCCATGTATATATCTGATCACATGAAATCACACATTGGGGCTCATTTATTAAGGGTCCGTGGACCACACAAACGTTGGATATTCCGACGATTTTGGATTTGCGCCACATTTAAAAGGGTATTGTTGCACATGAACGGATTTTGGTGCAATTGCGCCGGCTTTCATGCGACACGCATCGGGGGGCAGGCCGTCAGACGATCTGACGGATTCGGACAAAACGTGGCATTTAATTTAAAAATTGGGTTGCACGCCAAGCACTTACATGCATGGTGAACTCCGGCAGACCTGAGTGGGGAAGCGAAACATTCAGCAAGTCGGGAGCATGATGTAAGTGAATCGCGGCACAGTGCATTGTCATTGGACAATGCACTTTCGGAATCTCCTCCGGACCGGGTAAGTAAATGTGCCCCCATGTCTCCATGGAGGATGGGGAGGATTAGAAGTCCATGGCAGCAGCTGTGATTTCATGTGATCACATACATACATGGGGTACAGTTTGCTAATGTTAGGAGGCTAAAGGACATGGGGAGGAAAAGATGGGAGGGGCCGGCCGAGCCGGACACTACCCTCTGATTACCAGAGCTCCTTCATGCTGTTGCTTATATTGTGCAAGAAAACCTCCCCCTTCCCGCTCTGTGCTGAAACTCCCTCTATTGCCATGAGGTTACAGCTGACAGAAGGAGGAAGAAAGCACTGAAGGAGCAGGGGGAGAGAGACAGTGTAGCAGCCTATGAAGCTGCAGCATCAAGGGGCTCTTGTAACGCCCACCCACAGAGCTCTTCATTAGCATAATTTTTAACAGTTGACTTTATAAAGAAGGAGGACATGCATTACAAATGTATGGCAATTCCCACAGTCACGGTGCCTGGATCTACGAGTAAGTGTCCCTGATTTATCATGATGGATTTTGATGGTAGATTTTCCTTCCCTATTCTTGCTGAAAAATGCTTGGCCATTGAACCACAACTGGTGCTGCTGTGATTGGCAGCTTGCCTTGCAGAGCGTAGTTCTCTTGTAGGAGCTGGGTATGTTTTCTGTGGAAAGCTTGGAGTATGTGTGTGTCAGGTATGGGCTGAGTGATTGATGGCTGTACCAATTAGACCCTGGGGCATCTTTCAGGAACTTCATTTAGAGGCACTCTTTGTTTTGTACTTTTACTCTTGCTCTGTTATCTCTCTACTCGTTTGTTATCTGTTTCTGTACCTTGCCGCCATCTTGGCTTTTATTTATCTGTCCGTTTGTCATCCATTCCTATTCAGTGTAGGGAAAATCAGCCAGTTGCTGCATGTTTTAGCGCAGAGCCTAGCAAGTAGGCAGGGACAGAGGTCGTCTGTGAATTGAGGACCTGCACCTTTTTCTCAGTCTTGAAAACAACGTTATATTCATTACATATAGCAGTTTACAATAGAGGTCCCTGAAAGCAGTTTTAGGGGTGTTACTCTGTTCTTCCTCAGGAAAAGTACATACAAACAGTACTAATCTTATAAATGCACCAGTTGGGCTTGTTGCTTTATTGGGTTCATTTGATCATAGATTCCATTGTTCACAATTCCAATTTTTATCAGAATAATGAAATGAACTTTGGTTTGTCAGCTTTAAATAGTCCTTTCCACAATCAGGGTGGAAAGAAAAAGGCAACAGGAGACGGCGGTTCGAGACTTCCCTCCCCGCACCGGCCACAGAGCCAATAACATTACCCAATTATGTGCAATTCCCATGAACTCTGAAGTGTGCAGCCGCACCGAGAAGCAATCGGCTGCACTTCGCACGGATCACGGAAATTCACCAGAGCCTGGTGACATCACTGGCTCCCGAACTGGGGTGGGGAAGAGGACAGTAACCCTTCTAAGATGAGTCAATAAACAATAGATGAAGGAGCCCAGAGGAGCACAAGTGAGCACCCTCTTCTCCGAGCCCCTCATGTTCATTTGCACAATTTTAAATGTTCCTTTTTTAACCAAATAAGGCCATAAAAATGAAATAGAAGACCAGATTGGGACACATCAGCATGTGTACATGATCCTGCTGGTAGACTTTCCCCTAATGATAAGCTAATAACAGACATACAGTATACATGTAATGCTTGTTTCGACTTGTAGAAGGTACACTTTATAGTCACTCTCCAACTGTTTATTGCCATAAATTGCTCATGTCACCATAGAAACTATTGTAATGGATGGATAGCAAATGATTATCTCTGAACTTCCCTTCAAGACGCCCTGCAGAAAGCCTGCATACAATGTAACTTACAGTCACCAAGCTGGATATATAGGCCTTGAGTGAGCACAAATTAAACCTTATTGACTTGTCAGTCTTTATCTATGTACCTAGGGATTGATGAGACGTAGTGTGAGCATATACAATCTGTAAGAGGAGGTTCCCCGCTTGGGTCCCCCTCTAGGAGCTAAAGAGAAAAGTTAATAACAGAAGATACGGCTGATTTGAAGATGTCATCCAAAAGAAACTTATCTTGTTTTGAGAATCAATCGGTTCCATTGATAGTGGTGCAGTTTTACTCATTTTCTTTGCACAGTCAAGGGGTGTCAGTGATGCTCATAACAACCAGTCAAATAAGCTTTTTTTATTCTGCACCTGCCTTTAAAAACATAAAAGTTGCATTCTGATTGATCATTGCCTTCAAAACTTTTACTTCTTTTATGGGTCCAAATGATCACATTTGTGAAAAAGGGAAAAACATAGCATTACATGTCTTCTGTCTATACGCAGATGCCTATTTGTTGCTGTTTTTTAGTTCAGGCTTTTAACTGTTTTTATTTTTTTTATAGAGTGCCACATAGACGTCAAGGTGATCTAATATACAAAACTGGTCATTAAACTAAAAAATGTTTCCGCTCTCTTTTTCTTCCTTTAGTCTGTACCACCGATGCCAATCATTGGCGGATCCATGCTAAAGGTTGTGGGTTCGGGTCCCCTAAAGCATATTCCAGTCACGGGTTATAGTTCAGTGTTGGAGTTCACCTCCACCGCTAACACCCGTGATCAGTGCTGGCACCGATTGAAGGTTTTAACCATTGTTTGCTGCACTTAAAGGTTTAACACCTACAGTCACTGCCAGCACCGACTGCGGGTGTTAGTGATCGGTTGGGGTTCGGTTGCCCAGACCAAAACATTTTTCCAGATTTGGCTGAACCCACTGAACCTGAACCTTTTTGGTTCCACTCATCCCTAGTTGTAACTTATTTTTAAACAAAAAAAGATTTTTCCAGCATATGACCAAAATATAGAAAAACTTCTGTTAAAACGGAACTTTAAAGTTACTGGCAAGAGCCTTTGACAACAATTCCAACGATACCTGTATCGTGCTGCTGGCCTTTTTCTAGCCTGAGAAATGGTCTGGTATATTAGCATTTCTTTTAAAATTATATTCAGCTATTAATTAAGTAAGGTTGATGTCCTGGTTGTGACATCAGCTTAGGACACTGAGGTCAGAGCATAGAGGGCATACATATAAATCAGGACCGCATGTTTGTAATTGGCCGATCTGAAGCATGTGATGAGTCACAAGCTTGTGACTGCACTAAATGTCCTTTCCAGAGGCCTTTCACATGAATCAGAACCACATGTTTGTAATTGGACAACATGAAGCATGTGATGAGTCACATGCTTGTGACATAACTCAAGTTCCTATTTTCTTTAACCCCTCTCCTACAGCCCCTCCCAGCAACAAGCCTTCTGTCATCTCTAGCTGTTCTATACAGTTCCCCATGGTTACCAGGAAGCATGGCAAAAGGAGATTAGCCTGCAAAAACACCTGCAGATAGCCAATTAGAGTAAACTTGCTTATTTTTGCTTGGTGCAGAGTTAGGAATTTTTTTTTATACTTTACAGTTGTACTTTAATGTAACAAGTGATGTGTGTGATCGTTATGTAATAACATAGAATTGTTTTCCTTAAAAAAGATGGCTGTTATCAAAATGAGCAATATGCTGGAAAAAAAGGTTTCTTTGAATATTTTAATCTAATATTAATACTAGTAACTTACTGTTACTCTGTTGCAATGTGTCATGAATGTAACTTTTCCCAGGAAAGATTGTAGCTCATAACTAAGCAATTATTGTATGACCTCATGCACATAACTGTAAATGTCAACCGTGAGCCAGCCGCAAAAACGTTAGCTAGCTCACGGCTGCCACTGACTTCTATTAAGGATGGTCACAGCGCAGAGACCACATTGTATCTCGACAAAAAGAGAAAAAGTTTTTTTCAGCTCACCCATTTCTTGTAGCCACGTGTTGAGAGCCGGTGCTCGGACAAACTGAGCCGATTCAGTGCATATTCAGAGCTGGTGGAAGGTATAAAATTTAACCCTTTAGAGAGTATATTCATTTGTACACTGGACAAAATGCATGCTGACTGATTGATCACAGAAAGATTTTTATTTTTGTCAGGATTAGATATTGTGTCTATTTGTTCTTCTTCGTTTTTTTGGTTCCATTTACATTTGTGTTTTCTGCCAGATCTCCGACACCGGTTGCGTTTTTTGGATTCACTGTTGTTTCCCCGTTTTTTGGACCTCTCCTGGTTTGCATGCGCTGGAAAGACACATTTTTGTGATGCTGTTGAGATGTAGCATTTTCAGAGTCTGAGACATCAGTATAGGCATCTGAGGTGTCATATTCAGTTGAGCTATTCAAAGATTTATAGCTTTTGCGAACTGTATTTTTCAAGATGCATTTCGGATATCTATTTGACTTCCACGTGTAGACTTTATTTAGATCATAGTCTTTTAAATCTCTGTCAAATTTGCTTTTCTTTGTTAGAGTGATGGAGTCTTCTAATTTCTGTAAGGTGTTGTTTAATTTGGTCTGTAGATCATTGAAATCAGGGGAGGACTCATACTGTGCTGCCTCCTGTTGTTGTATTTGAATTTTGCTGTTTAGATCGCTGAGTTTTATTTCTTCTTGTTTTACCAATAATGCAATTAATTTTAAGGAGCAGTCTGACAATATTCTTTGCCACTCGATGGTAAAATCATCATTATATATGTTGGTCGGCATTTTTAGTATCCTTAAACCTCTTGGTATCATTTCATTTTCCAAGTACTTGGTCAAATTTGCACCATCTATACAAAACAACACTAATTACAAAATAAACTCGTTTATAAATTGCAACTCTACATATGTAGTGTATTCTATTATTTGTAATGAATGTTCGCTGCAATACATAGGTAGCACTAAACGGGCTTTGAAACAGAGAATAGCAGAACATATATCAGGGGCTCGCTATGATCCATCCACCATGCATGTAGGAAGCAATATACGTAACATTGCAGCAGTTTCCAGACACTGCAGGGATTTACACAACGGAGACACTTCACATCTATCAGTAGTACCCATAGAACGGGTTAATCGCCCTAAAAGAGGTGGGGATTGTATTAAAGCTCTCCGAAATAGGGAAGCCTACTGGATATTAACCATGAAAACTAGAATACCACTAGGTCTAAATTCCAGGAATGATGTAATGTACATTTACTAATCATGTTTAAACCATGCTTTTCTTTACTCTGTTTTTTTGATGTTTTCCTGTTGCCACTCAGCTGCATTTAATTTGTGACGTGTTGTCGACTTCCTTTTCCGCCCACTTCCTTTCCTTTTCCTATATAACTTTTTACATAGTATGGTGATGTGTTGACTATGATTAAGAACAGCATTTAGTTCGAAACGCGTCAGTTTCTGTCATTACCATGGTACCTTTTTAACCTATTTTTTAAAAGGATGAAATAAAAACTAAGTTTTATACTTATGATTTAATATATTTTTTGCCTGGTTGCTGGATTCACCTACTTTTCCACATTGTATCTCACTGTGCCGTGACCGAGACTGGCGGCTACTGTGTAAATGATAGGGTCCTATTCTTGTCCCCGATTTGTGGCGCTCAGAACCCTACGTTTTCAGTAATCTAGGCTGTCTAAGCAAGCAATGCGGTAGCATACTCTATAGGGGAATGATATCACAGTATGAGCCTGTAATTATATATCAGGTAGATTTCAGACGACCTTACACTCTGCTGTATTGGAGTAACGGTAACCAGCACCCAAGCAGCTCCGACTTACAAAAAGTATGTATCAAGTGAGCCATATGTATGGGTTTTAAAACAGCAGCTGCACGTCACTATAATCTCCCTAATCTATGGGTAAAGACATAAAAATATCCTCTTAGTTGCCACTTGGCCAGCCATGCATATGGAAGTGCCAGTTTATCAGCATGGATACAGCTCGAGATAAAAGCCATAAATCCAAGTTGTATTACACAGCTGTGAGACTCAGTCATCCAAAAAACCAAATCATTTGCATTATACTTTAGAGTTCTCATTTAAGATTCCGACCGGGGTCATCCAGTATTGACAATCCAAGACCTTCGAGCTCCTAATGCAAATATATAGAACAAATAAAATGATTGCTGCATTATTCTGTGTGTCAATGCTGCGGCACGACTCCAACCGCCCATGAAATGTTCCTCTCTTTTCAGGATGCGGGTTGTCTTCTGTCTGATATCAGTCGGAGGGCACTTAAGGAATTAAACACTGCTTTCTTCTTATTTCCCCTGTCTACTTTTATATCCTTCACTCCTATTGTGCCTAATAAATATGAATACTAATAGGCGGCTCTTTTTAACTTATTTGCTGTTTGCCGGCTTCAATGTCATCGATTTAATAGCAAAGATAAACCGTGTTTACTGATTTTCTCATATTTTTCGCATTTTACATCCACTATATCATTGGTCTGGCAAGAATATTGATATTTATATACTAATCTCATCCTTTGTACGACCACTCGAAATTTAATTACCCGTTATCCACTGTAATATATGATCATAGACCGGCGGAGCTTCTTTGATGTTTTGCTTTTAAGAATGTGAGTGGGTAATTTTATCCCTCTACACTTCCCTTTATGAGTCTAAATGTTCAATAAAGTTTTGTATTGTAATGTTTTCGGCAGTGCCGCACATTACTTGACTTGGAGTGTCCTTGTAATTGAGTGCTGATAGCTCCCTTGAATACGTTAATTACTTATATTATGTTACATTTAGTCGGATTCATCCTATAATAATCCAGCGAGTCTTTATGAAAAAGGATTGATCTCTCTTCATCAAGATTTGTTAGTTTTTTTCCTTTCAGGGAAAAAATTTCTGATCATAAATGCCTCCAATTCCAAAACCTATGATTATCTCGATGACATGGAAGACCTGATTTACTGTGCACTATTATATTTAATGGAGTATAAATTATATAAATTGTGTAGCTGTGAGGATAGGTAGAGACCACAGTATCAGCTACATCCATTGGCTTCCGAAACTTCAACCTCTACCATGTGTACAGAGAACGAGCCAACGAGTGGCAAAGCATAAGGAGGGACATGTGGTCCAAGGCAAAAAGGGGTAGTAGAGGAGAGATTAAAAAGTTTATACAAGAATATGTTTCCTTAGCCCAAAATGGAATTGGCACATGCCTAGCAGCAACATGTAGGGAAGGTAAGGGGACAACAGGGGCACTTCTTTACATGGAAGGTAGGTATAAAGGTAAATGTTGATGCAGCAGTGCGGGGGCATTGAGGGAAGCGTAGGCTCGTGCCTACCTACTGCCACTGGTTCCCACACCTGTTCTGCAAGTCCTGACTCTTTGCATTACATATGCGTTTCCCAAGTCATGATCTCAGCTTGGGTAGTAAGAAGACTCCTTACGGAGACTGCCTCTGCAGTCATGTGGAGACTTACAGCCATTGATGCTCCACTGGGGGATTCTGGGAAATTATGCAAATATGTTAATGTTTTCCAGCATGGGATATGGAAAACATTGCCTCTTGTTGACTGTGTAAGGTAATTTACTTAAAACAAACCTGTCACCAGGAATGTTCCTCTTAGCTGGTGACATGTCCCAATAGCCTTTGCTATGCCGATTTTAAATATGCCTTTGTCAGCATTATGAATACGGCAAAATTTCACCATACCAGTGTGTGGTGAATCCCAGGGGGTGGGGGGGATATCAGTTGTCTGTTTCTCAGCCTCCTCGATGCACTCCTGTCACCAGCTAAAAATTAAATTCCTGGTGACTTTAAGGCGACTACCTTACATAGTAGACAGGGGGTAATGTTTTCCATATCCCATGCTGGAAAACATTTAAGCATATTTGGAAATTTCCCAGAATCACCCAGTTAAGCACCAACGGCTGTAAGACTCCATATAACCGCAGAGGCAGCATTAAAGGGGTATTCCCACAAAGAGAAAAACAAAATTACATATTCTCTAATTCACTGCTATTAACAAAAATACAGGATTTAACAAATATATTTCCAACCTCTATCGGTCCTGGTGTACACAATTTGGTTGCCCCTGGATGCGGCCGTAAATCTTCTGACTATGGTTGAATTCTTCTCATGAATAGCTTCTCTTGTCTGCACACTGCAGTGCTCTCGGCCTCCTGCCTCTCCCCCTGCAGGACCAACTCAGACACAGGCACTTCCTGCAGGCAAGCAGCAGTGTGCAGAGACTTATTCTACAAGCTGCAGACAGATAAGGTCTTTATTCAGGGGAGGGGGCAGTAGGCATATAGCAGAACTGACTCTTTGTGCATTATATATGATTTAGGAAAGCTGAGAGTGTCATTGTGTGTTATATCCATCTGATGGAATTCATCATCTATTATCCTTCATCTCTGAATTGTTAAATCTTTTTTTTTTCTATGTGTCAGATTGTTGTGTAGACTGTTCAGAAGCTAAATGAAAGTGTAGATAAACCTGTTCCCTGATCATCTAAGCACTTTGTGAGCACACCGCATCTCATAGCACAGAGGAATCATGAAGTGTCTGCTTAGAGATTCCCTGCCCATACTCTGGGATCTTACACTGACCCTCACTGAGTGATAGGAGCTAAAACAGCAATAAAACTGAGTACAATTGTAAAGTAAGGGTTAAAAATAATCTTTTTTGTGTAAACATCACTAGGGGATTAAAATTTGAGAACTTTCTTTCATGGGAATTTTTTTTTAATGGTAAAGTCTCCATTGCCTCCTTCTGTGGGCTGTATACTGCACTCTCTTTCATTTGGGGTGGGATCTCACCTTATTGTTTTGAGGCAGTTTTTGTACTTTCAAGGTTTGCATGCTGTTCTCCCAATGAGAAGTGTATTATTATTTTATGGGGAACCACCTTTATTCCTCCTGTTTTTTATTGGCATAGTAAATGCTATTCTAACGGTTTTATTTTAATTATGATTAGTATGTGATTTTTCACTATTTTTTTTCCTGGCATAAGTGACTTAAGGACACCCGACTTGCAGACCTCTGTGACCTCTGGTGAAGCTCTCTGCATGCTATTACTTTAGTCTCAGACTGCAATGATCAGCTGTAATGTGTCTGTAATGAAGCTTTATTGATAATCATTGTTCTCATGACAGCACAAAATTTAGAAAATCTAATTGTCACAGGGACAAACATTTTTTTTTTGTCTGGAGCTGCAATTATAAAATATACAGTTCCAACTTACATACAAAACCCAATAACCTATCTTGTACGTAACCCAGGGACTTTCTGTATAGCCAAGAAATGTTTTCCTTATCTAATCCTGAAAAACTTCTTTGCATATTTTCCATGGCCTTGGCTTCTTCACAGACATAGGGGCAGATTTACCTACCGGGTCCATTCACGATCCAGCGGCGCGCTCTCTGCGCTGGATTTGGGTCCGGACGGGATTTAATAAGGTAGTTCCTCCGCCGTCCACCAGGTGGCGCTGCTGCGCTGAAAAGCATCTGAACGCGCCGGAATTCACCGAGGCCGGCTGAGTGCAGGTAAGCGCGTCCCAAGCAACACATTTTCCGTTTTTAAATGCGGCGGTTTTTCCGAATACGTCGGGTTTTCGTTCGGCCACGCCCCCCGATTTCCGCCGCGTGCATGCCGGCGCCGATGTGCCACAATCCGATCGCGTGCGCCAAAATCCCAGGGCAATTCAGGTACAATTGGCGCAAATCGGAAATATTCGGGTAACACGTCGGGAAAACGCGAATCGGGCCCTTACTAAATGACCCCCATAGTCTCTGCCTGCCATGCACACGCTTTTCTCAAGCTATCTCGTGTAACTGCCTCTAAATGGAGACTTATTTTAGAGTTAGATATCTGTAGTCCTGTGGTGAAGGCCAGATAACTGAAAGGACGAAAACCCCACACTTTTGACCAAGGTAATAAGCCATAGTGCTCCATAGACCTCTGTGGCAATAATGTGATCTTCTGGGAGGTCTAGCAGTCTTATACTAAATCACCCATCCTCTATGCAATGAGAGTTATGATACACAGGCTGCCCTTTCTTGGCTCTTTTAAGGGCAAAAGTAGCAGTAGGTCAGTCTATAGGAAAAAAAGGGAGGTTATGGAGAAAAATGCAAGGATTACTGTATATATTTGTGTAGCCGAAATTGTGCTCTATGCTGATGGACAGAAGTTTAGCGTTATGGTTTGATCATACTATGATTCCCAGCTGCTATTCCCATATATAACATTGCAACCCCCTTCGCTTTCATGGGCTAGTAAAGTCTTTTAATAACCCTTTATACTCCATGATGGATGTCACCAAGAACTAGGTTGCAGATGTGCTGCTCTCGTTAAGATTTTGTACTCATCAGGTTCCTTTTATGTGTTTTATTCTTACGAATTTTAGAAGTGATCATTGCAGAGGTATACCAGACAAATTAAAGTCTGTAGATACTGAGATCGGGGACAATCCCGGTATATCCAGAGCATGAACATCTGCACTTAGGCCCTGCGGTCATAATTAGAATAAGTAGATAAGATTAGGGTGAAGGAGCGTTCCATTACTTTTAATGGCTCTTTACATCTCTTCCCCTTTAGGCCGTCAGAATTTACACTGCACTCTGGTCTTTTCTATGCTGTGAACCATTCTAATTAGTCAGTTCTCGGAGAGGTAACATGTCTTTATCAAGACGCAGTACCCGTAGTTGCATGTCTCGGTAAAGATATGTCAGCCATCTCAGAACTTTGATTAATTAAAGTTGTCCTCAGCATCAGAAGACTGTAGCGCCGCGTACTTCCTTTCAATAATTATCTCTTCTGTACAGATAAAGAGTTTTCGGTGACTTTCAGGAGATCCCTGTTAAAGAACAACTGTAAAGTATAAAAACTTTTGCCTAATTCTGCACTACGCTAAAATAAAGTAATTTCTCAATTTACTCTCATTAGCTCTTTGCAGCTGTTTTCCTGCTAGCAGGGCTTTTACCTTGTCTCCCTGGCTACTCTCGCTACTTTTGTTTATCTTGGTTGCCAGGTTGCCATTGGAATCCATATCTGTAGCTGGAGAGCAGTAGAGGGTGGATGGCTCTTGTTAGGAGGGGGGACTAGCATAGGTGCACTTGAAGATTGATTATCTCCGGCACTGAGAAGTCTTCAATTTCAAAATTCTTTATTTTTCAATCCAAGATTCATAAAACACAATCCATCCTCAATTAAACACCACCTTATAGTGGGAAACCAGCCTACCTAGCATAGGTGCATGCTCCCAAGATGTTGCTGCTGGGTGCAGGTGAATATCAGTCCAGATAATTGCTGGCAACATGAAAGACCTTGAGTGATATCACAAGCATGTGACTGATCACATGATTTGGGTCATCCGAGTTACAAGGAGGAAGTTGCCCCATGAATTGTAAGTAGTAGTGCTGGGTGTGTTTGAAAGTTTGGATGTAGCAGAAATGTGTTTGAATGCATATGCACATATACATACATACACACACACATACATATACTGTGATGTTGTCATGTGTTCATCTTTTTATTCCTATGTAGGCGTTTTATGGTGTAGGTGGACATGTATTAATATATTACAAACTCAAAATAAACCAGTGTGGTGTGTATGAATGATCCTCAAAGAGATACAGGTTAGTTCAAGTAGGTACAAAATTTATTAAAGACACCATTAAAAACATTTAAAACTGCATGAAAGAAGTTCATGCACACAGAGGGGAAGGTTATGATGCAACCAACAAAGTACCCTCCACATCACCCCCTGAATATAACAATGCAGAAAAAGACAAAATGCAGAAGTAAGGATGGCTGGAAGCAAGTGGGTATATAAATCATGGTCTACAATGAAGGCACAAATAGCCGGTAAGTATATGCACCATGTCTTGCTAGTACCAAAGCCAAATATTACCTAATTAGGACTGCATGCAGGGGATGTGTGGCTACGAGCCCCACGCGTATCGCCACAGTGTGTGGCTTCCTCAGGGGTGATTAAACACTGGAGTGTCCAAATATTTATACAAAGGGGTAGTTGTGTTGTCAGCCAGTAGCGGCCGTTCTTACCTAACTTCCGCCCGCAGTTGCGGCGTCCGCGAACCTCTCGCGTCGTCACCCGAACCTCGCGCACGCGCAGTCACCCCGGTCCTCCTCCTCCAATTCGGGGGATATATTGTTTTCTTTGTGATGTAGTAGATAATGAGGAAGAGCTCCCTGCCTTGCCCCTGTCCTGATTGGCTAAGCTGATTGTGCCCTCAGTTCTCTGGCCTCACTGCCCTTCACTAATGTCACAACCTGGAAATCCCGCCCACTTCAGTAAAAGCTGAAAGTGTTGTATAGATAGACTCATATATCTATTAGACCTATATCCCAGGCTCTCTCCAGCTGTGATAAAACATTTTTTTTTGTCAAGTAACTTTACAATTACGCTTTAAGTTTTTCCTGTGCTTTTGGGAGCACAGTTTTATTTCAAATCATTTTACAAGCAGTTTTTTAGTCTATTGCACCATGGTAACTAGTTTTACAGTTTTGTACATTTATTTATTGGAACAAGTTATTCCTGTACAGAAAACAACCTAGAAAGTTTTGCAGCAACCAAACCTTCACCCTAAAAGGAATCTGTCTGCAGTTTTGACCATACAAAGTTTAAGCTTGCTCACAATTTGTTAGTCTGCAGCCAATTGCAGTCTTTTTCTGTAACAAAATGACATGTAGGAATCCTACAGAAACAAAATTGGGGATGAAAGCATTATCCATTAAAACAAATGTCTTGGGCCAGTGAACCTAGAGGCAGCACTCAGAGCCCTCTCTGTAGGCACCAAGGACATCACCCCGTCAAAGTTCACCAGACAAGGCCTCCCCCTGCAGTCCAGGGAAGCCCAGGACGTACTACGCTAATATGACTGCCTGGGACTACAGGAGGACATAAAAGGTGTGGACAAAGGTGGATTATCATCGGACCTCCTGCTCTTGGTGCCCAATTCTTACTGTTCAGGGGAACCTGGATGGAAGCTACAATGATTATCTGAATTTTTCAACCTTCTTTCTACTGCATCGTTGTCCTATAGACACTGATACGAATGAAAATGTATGAATACTGCTTAACAGTGTCTTAGTCTGCATAATTAGATAATGGATCCTCAGCAGCTCAGGTGCTGATGCTTCACAATGACCTATCACTCTATGCTTCCAGATCCAGTAAGGACTACCATCACTGCAGCCAATCCCTGATCATAGAAAGAGACTTCTATAACCAATCATTTACTTCAGGGATGAAATTCCATCAAAGCACCATCACTGGTCCAGGAACTACATTGTGGTAGAGGATAGGGCTCCACTGAGGTATAAGTGGTGCCATCTCTATCTCTGCTAATTCCCCCATACACATGCATGGCCAGTAGATAGAAATCATTAATAATAAAAGGGAATTATACAGTGTCTCACAATACAGTGTCAGAAAGGCAACATTACGTTCTTGCAGTTCTGTGCTTCTACGGATGACTACTAATGTATAATATATAAATATATACAAAAAGAGGTATATGGAGGTCCAGAACAGTTTCCTATGGGTCCTATATCACAGTTATGTACAGAATGGGTCTGTATTATAGCCATGCGCTCATACCAGTAAATTCTATGTTTAGTTAAGAGAAAAAAAAGACTAAGATCTGGTGTTTTTGTGAAATCTATTTCTTTACTTTATGATTTCTATCTTTTTGTCCTTAGCAATGTCTTTTAGAGTGTACAGTTAATGACTAGACATGAACAGATGGCAGTGGTTTTTACCTTGCAGAATATAATGATAAATCAACAGTTGTCATGTAGTAGGGGAGCACCCACCGGGTTATCATTGGATGGAGCTTAGGGCTATACTGAAATGCAGAGTCGAAGGAATTGTCTTTTCTTTAACCTTAACCCTCAGCAGAGAGGAGCAAGCACTGCCAGAGGGAATCCTTATGTTAAGCCTAAGAATTGCCTTCATACCATCAGATGCGAAAAGAATTTTCAGATCTAAAATACTGGGAGAAACAGATGGAGAGAACATGCAGAGGAAATTCCCTAGTGGCACAGATCAGGATAGGTTACATTCATGGGTAGGTAAACAGCTGTAGGGCAAGTGGAGAAAACTGGACAAGATGAATGTGTCCCTTTATAACGTATGAGGTACAAAAACACAAAAATGGTGCAGAGAAGTATAAGAGTGGAATGGGAGCGCATATAGTTACAAAGGGAACATCCTTACATTCCATCATTGTCCCTTCAACGAAGAGGACCAAACAATGGTAACTGGCCAAGTGACAGGAATCTTTCTGGAACGTTTCTTAAAGGGGTATTCCCATCTGGGCATTCCCATTTAATTTAAATCATTAGCCATATGTAAACATTTCTTCAATTGGATGTTATTTAAAAAAAAAAAAAAAAAAAACATTCTTGAGCTAACCACTCACTCGCGTGAACCAACAGATCCAGGGCGTAGTATCATCTGTGTAGTCTGGTGCACGAGTCCTCCAAGAGATTTGTCAGAGATCCCAATGTAAATGCCAAAAAAGATTTGTAGATGCAAGATCGGCACTCCAATTGCTAAAGCATCTTCGTAGTTTATTCCATATACGTTTAAAAAAGGTGCAGAGTACAAAGGTCCTACGCGTTTCGAATAAAAATTGTATCGTTCGAAACGCATAGGTCCTTTGTACTATGCACCTTTTTTAAACGTAGAGCAAATAGAAAAAAACGTTAGCTGCTCACCTACATCCGTGTCCGTGCTCTGGAGTACGTCCGGACCTCGACGTGCACATGTAAGAAGAAAGTCGAAAACTCCGGCACCGGAAATTTCTTAAAAAGTTGGGGGGGGGGGGGGGCGTCTTTTTATGGCTCGCCTCAGGCAGCAGACAGGCTTGGTTCACAACGACAACACTCCATATCTGACATTACAATACAGTAACCAGTTTTCCCAAATTAAAAGAATTGTTGAACGTAATTTACCCATTCTCATGGATGATGGGAAATTAGCACAAATCCTGCAAGGGGGATGTAAAATAGTACCACGCAGGGCCCCAACATTGGGTAATCATGTTTCCCCGAGTTTGTTCAATGATCATAGAGGGCATAGTGGTAAACCTACCTGGCTGAATAGCAAGGGTTTTTACAGATGTGGCACACATCCGTGTACCACGTGTAAATTTGCTAAAGTCACGAAGGATTTTTCTAACACAGATAACACTACGACACATGAAATTAACAGGCATTTAAATTGCAACAGCAATTATGTAGTCTACGTTATCAGATGTAATACATGTGCCGTGATGTATATTGGTTGTACTGTCAGGAGATTTAAAGAGCGTCTTACAGAACATCTTAGAGATATTACCAACATCAGAAGGGGTAGTTCATACAACAAACATATGTCAGGAGCTGTCAAACATTTTGTGGAAATACATCAAGGTAGTGTCTCAAGTTTCGAAACTTTTGCCATAGAACAAACACATAAAGGAAAAAGGGGAGGAGACAGACAGAAATTATTACGGAATAGGGAAGCATTTTGGATTTTTCATTTAGACACAAGAATACCAAAAGGTTTAAATTATAGACATGAATTTTTGTTCCATTATTGATTTCCCAGTCACTAACCTCTTATTCCATTCCCATTTTTCTGTTTTCCGATTTTTATATGAGTCATTGACAAAAGTTTTAGGTACGTTTTTCTTGGTTTTCTGTACACTCAATATGCTGTTCCTTCGGTTCCCCCATGTTTCCGAGTGAACATACATGCACTCTTTGAAACATCCGCTAGGTGTCGCAGTTTAGAAACACAATTCCCATGACGGACTGTTTCCCTGGATACCAGATACAAAACTCCCCACCTTGACACGCAAGCGCATTAGACATAACTTTAATTGACCGACCGCCGGCGGAGACAGTTTGATACTTTGTAACAAGCCCGAGGTTGGACTCTGGGGAGTTTCTCTCTGCAGGTATTTCATCATATGTTGTAACATTGTAATACAACATAAATGTGGGTATTTCTCTCATTCCATCTTTTTTATATATTGTATTTTACTAAAATTTTTAGGGCCTATATGTAGATTCCGGATGTACGTGATTCACGTCACATGATCACCGGTATAAGAGACAACACCCTATTTTCTTTTAGTTAGCCATGACTAAGGGTGTAGCATACACCAGAAACGCGTAGGCTTTTTTCCTTCCACACAGGGTCTTTTTGGTGTTGCGTTAATGGATGTCTATAACAATTTTTATGGATTTGAAAAAGAATTTTGACGAATAAAATTTGCAACTTTTTAAGAAATTTCCGGTGCCGGAGTTTTCGACTTTCTTCTTTTTTAAACGTACATGGAATAAACTATGAAGATGTTTTAGCGATTGGAGTGCCAGTCTTGCATATGCAAACATTTTTGGGCATTTAAAAAAAAATGTAGAATTAGAAAAGAGATAGCTTCCTTGGATACGACCACCTTACATTTTGGCAGCAATGGCCAGACATGCGTTCTTGAGCCCTGCCTGACCACATGGATTCAGCAATCATTACTGTTGGACCTGCAGTAACTCCCAGACATTTCATATACAAAAACCTTTTATTTCTTTGTGCAATCACCCCATCAGAGGTGGTCGTATCCAAGGACACGGTCTTGTTTCTAACGGACCATATCACTACATTTATGGGAAATTATCTTCACACAGGAACATTTTTTTAACAGCATCTAACTGAAGAAATGTATATATGTGGCAGATTAATAAAATTGAATGTGTATGTCCAGACGACAATACCCCTTTAAGGTTGATTTTAAGGCTCACCACACAACGGTGTGCTGAAACGTACTGCAAACAGCAGAATGTTTGTGGCCAATTTCAGGCGGATGGGGGTACGGTGAGACACGGCGTCCGTACCGTGACCGTACGTAATAGAAGTCACTGGTGGTCGTAAGCTAAATGTAATTTGTGCGGCTACCTCATGGCTACCATATATAGTTGTGTGCATGAGGCTTTAACAACAAATGTTTAACATTATTCCTTGTCGGCCCACCAATGTTAGAATCAATAAGTCATCCTGTAGTACAAAACTTTATCACACTTTGTTCTACATTGAGTTAAGTATAATACCAGTGCTGAAATGAGCGGAGGTATGAGAAATCAGGTTACATTAGGGGGTCTCATGGCACTGTTAATTCTACCTGTGTGTTTCCTAACTGGTTATTAATAGGTTTAATTTGTCTCCAGTCCCTGGTGTCTGCTCAGTTTGAGAAGCTGATGTTCCTTATCACTACTTCCCAGATTCTGGCTCTTGCAGAGGACACCAAAGACATTAGACCAATTATATCCCCGCTCACTGCACTTTCGGTATATGAAAAGAAGAAGATAAGGAATGCAAATATATGATTTTTTGTAATGCATAGGAGCTTTTCAGGGCAAGTCTGATTAACGTTAATTATCTTGTGTGAAACCAAGTTATTCATTTATGTAAGCTTCGATAGAAGTTGTATGGAAGGTGTGGCTGGTGTAAGGGTAGGGGAGTCACCACTTTAAGATTGTGCCAGATCTGGCACAGTTGAAAAGCAATGATCACTAAGAAATGCAAAGTAATGCAAAGTACACATTGCCGTCCGTGCTCAGCTCCAGTTGTGCATCCGTTGCGTTTTGTCTCCATGGTCGCAAAAACATCAGCCCTGGTTTTTCTGCCTTATCAAATAAAAAGAACTGATGTTTCTTTGTTTTATTGCGGACCCATAGACCACTTTTGACTTCCGTGGTCCCCAGTGTGATGGCATCATTCAGAAAATCAAGGTTGAAGTGAGATGTAAATTGGTTGTATAAAGTCAAGGAGGCGGAGATTCTAACACTAAAGTCAAGCTCTCTCTTCCTCAGAAAGCCCCCTTTACTGTAATTGATGGTCCTGCATCCAGAGACATCACTAACCGGATCTCCTGAAATCTCATGCATACGGTCAGTCACAGCGGAGGAGGTGTTCAGAGTTAAACTCTCCGCCTCCTTGACTTTATACAACCAATTTACATCTCACTTCAAAGTTGATTTTCTGGATGATGCCACCACACTATGAAAGGAACAAACAGTAGAAGGTAGGACATGGGCTGACAATATACTAGCAGTGGTTTATGAGATCAATTGCTGATGACAGGTTCCCTTTAAATACCAATAAATTCAAGGTTTTTTTTAGCCTGAGGATGAGCACCTATTTGTATGTTTCTTTTCTGGCCATATATAATATTGCCTGAAGAGTTTCATATCAGCATAATACAGATGCATTGTAGTATATGGGATGACAATGGACGCAGGGTTACAGCTGGGGGCAATGTGCCATTTCTACAGTTCCATATTCAGAGCAGTTTCTTCAGTTCCATATTCAAATAAACGTAGCCAAAATTTATTGTGTGAATTCAGCCTTAAAATCATTTTTTTAATCGATTTTAAAGCTGTCAACCAGATCCAATGTCTATGTTATATAGAGTAGAGGTTAGTCACTACTTGTAGTACAAACCACTGCCTGCATGAGGCCTGATGTGGGTTGGGCACTATAGGTTAATTGTAGTTGTGTCATCTGTTCCTATGGTAAAACATAATCAATGTAGTAGCCATTTGCTTTTACTGTTATTACTTTCCAATTCAAAGGTTAGGTCCTAATATTGTATGGATTTTTACTTTATCTTGTAGATGAGCTGTTACAAAATATGGACTAAACTGCTTGCAATAAAAAGTGTAGATTCAAGCCCCCCCAGAGACAAAACGTTCAGCACTAGAGTAGATGATCTGGTAAGATGATCCAATTTCCATTCCAATTTGAACCAAACCTTTTTTCAGGTTCTCTCACTCACTTGGTATATATAGATAGAGCCACTGGATGCTGATCTAGGCCAAAGAGATACCTCTGCCATCGCACATGCAGGATCTACTCAAGGTAGACAACGCGTCTTCACCGACTCTATCACTGCCTAGCAAACCTGCCAAACACAGCATAAGAGGACGTGGTAAGACCACCACACTAGCGAGCTTGTCTGTCACATGGCACTAGATGAGAGAACAGGGTAAGACCACTCCATACACTAAGCCAGTGGTGGCGAACCTATGGCACGGGTGCCAGAGGCGGCACTCAGAGCCCTTTCTGTGGGCACCCGGGCCATCACTCCAGCGCACCAGACAGAACTCAAAGAATCTTCCTGAAGTTGCAAGCCACTTAAGAGACGCTGCTTTCAGACATATTTTGATACTTGCTTCTCTACTTACTACTGTAGGAAGAGGGAGAATGAGTAGACAGGGCTGAATTATCTTTGGGGGTCCTCCTGCTGGCCCCACGATTCTCTGTGTACAGAGGGAAACTGGAAAGAAGCTAAAATGATGCAAATTTTCCATCTTTCTACTGTGATGCTATCCTCAGGCGGCCAATGTGATTGAAAGTTGTTGAAGAACATGGAGCAATAACTTACGGCTTTAATTTTTGGTTGGCACCTCTCGATAAATAACTATCATATTTGACAAACTTAGGGCATATGTGGGAATTAGATCATATGCACATGTGTATGAATTAGGACTGAGCATTTGAAAGATATCCTTTGAACCACACCATACTTAAAAGGGAACCTGTCAGCAGATATTGACTGAATAAACCATAATGTTTTCAAACAAACACAGATCGTGCTTCTTTCCTGACCTAGTGTGGTGGGATGTTCTGGAAAATCATCTTTGAGAAGTAAATTGTCATGGAGATGTAGAGCTCAGCGCTGAAGTCAGGTTCGCCTTCTCTGTAATTGACAACCCTATGTCACGAAACATTACTCAACACACTCTCCTGAAGTCTGATGCATGATGTCCAGTGAAGGGGGCATTCAGGGATGTGGAGAGCTTGACTTCAGAGCTAAACTCTGTACCTCGGTGACTTTATACAGCCAATTTTCATCTCCCTTCAATGCTGATTTTCTGGATGATGACAATTTAGATGATTTGCTCTTATACAACACATTAGAATCTTACTCAAAAGCCAGATCTGAAGAAGATTCTGTTCTGGGGTTGAAACACGTGTTGCCTAAACAGAGCAGTTCCTTGATCCTAACATTAGTCTCCAGGAACCTTCCAAGCTATCTGTACTGTCCCATAGACTCTGGAGTGCAGGATACTGGATGCCATAATGTTCACCAGATAATTATCATCCTGAGATGAGAGCAATACCTACCTTGCTTTTCACCAGCCTACACCCTTGTTTTCTCCTCGTCTTCCCTCTCAAAACCCTGTGACCCAAAGTTCATTTTCTGCCTTCCCAAGTGATTGTCCATCTACTCAATCCTGTATGACCAGGAAAATCACAGTGACAAAGTCAAGTAAGACCCTGTGATAATGCAAGAAGATTCAACTACTTGCTTTAGTATAGCAGCATGTCCACCACGCCATCTACACAGATCCAAGCACATTTAGCTGTGACTCGACTCCCAGGCTGAAGGAGTGGCGGGTATACCAGACAATTATATTTCACTATTGCTGTAATAATTTTTTTTTTTTTAAGGGAAGGGCGGTATAAGGCCACAAGGCCACATGAGCAGCCCATGGAAAGGGGCAAAAAAAAAAAAAAAAGCAAGGCTGATGGAATTTCTTTTCGAATCAGTCATTTTTAATTGCAAAATGATGCAAATTGGGCTAAAATAGACAGAAGCTAACAAGGGATTGCTGTATCATTTGTGACTTGACTATACAGTGTTCTACGTGTCACCAGTGCTTCCCTCCGTCATTCAGACGGGTTTTTTGACATCAGCATGCTATCCGTTTTTTTTCCCCGAAAGATAGCAATACTTTCCCATTGATTTCTATGGGTCTGTTCACATCAGATTTTTTTTTCACTGATGTGCAGACCGTGAGAAAAGAATTGCAGCATGCACTATATTATTTCTCACATGCAGACAACGGATCTCCATAGAAGTCAATGGAACCGAAAAAAAACACACACACACACAGATGTCATCTGTTTTTAGTTTTTTTTAATTAGAAACCCATTTGGCTTCTCTGCGTATGTGAAAGAACAGATGCAGATATAATAAGGTCTGAACACCTATATCACATTTCCGCGTTTTAGGAGGACAAGCAAGTCTGAATAAGCCCTTAGCGTTGTTATGACCACATAACATAAACCAACAGAATCTGAAATGGAGTAAATATTTACTAAACAATCTGATCTGTATAAAAAATTAAGCACGAGAAGGTGTCACAGCGCACAGCTTGTTACAATTTTACATACATTGTCATCATACAGGTCCCTTAGGCTAGAGCGCTGCGGCTAGATATACTACAAGGTTGGGAGAACACTGCACAGATGCCGCATGCGTCATTCCTGTACGGATGATATTCCTCCTATTCCTGATCCATTTTTTACCTAAAAAAAACCCTGCAACAAACCGCGTGGTGTGAACAGAGTCATATATAACATCAAAACAAACATTTGCTACATATGATAAAGTGCACAGAAGGCGCACTCTCTGCGGACATCGCTTTGGGATGTAAATCGCTGCAAAATTAAGAGTCAATAATACTTGGTACGCGAACCACTCACTACAGGGTTCTCTTTATGGCCTGAACAAAGCCAAGGCCGGTGGAGGTTTTTGAACCACTTTTTCCTTAGCGTTAGCAAGAGATATTTTACCAATCGATATAGAAAGAATAGCGGACATGATAAGAGCTGATGTTGGAAACTAGAATATAATTTTAGAGCGATACTCCCTACAATAAAGACCATTGATTTCTTTTGCCTATTGACACCTAAAAGCCTCTAGTATATGTTAAAAACCTTAAGGAGAACGCATTGTACATGTGATGGTGGGAATATGGTACAATCGCTTCCCTTCGATTATGACTTGAAGTGGAAAATGCTAAGTGGTTTATAGATTGCACCTTTATTTTCCCTAGATCAGCAGTGTAAGGCCCCATGCACACAACCATATAAAAACGGTCATTTATACGGCTGGAATACGGCCTCATGCATTCCAATAGGTAATACGGCCATCCATGTACATGGCTGTATTGTCCACCATACCGTACCGTAAGCAAGTCGTATAAAAGTATATAGAGCATGTTCTATTTTCCACCATATTTCCATTCCATACGGCCCATAGTCAATGGGAACTATGGGCTAAATATGTGCTGCATACGGCTGTGCACCGTATACTGCCGTAAATATGTGCAGTATCCAGAACCAGTGGGCGCGGCATTCTGTCAGAAGCCAATAGTCAGCCATCCATCATCTGCCAGCCCACCGTATTTTATACGGACACTGTGCAATACGTTGCCATGCAATTGCAATACGTCCCGTATTTACAGCCAGAATACAGCCGTATATACAGAACAGAAAAGACTATACGGTCATGTGCACGAGGCCTAAGGGATCTACACCAACTTGTATCAAGGTGAGGAATACCTGCGTGTATGGTAACTGTAAATTTTAATACAGTGATCCCAACAATCTAGCACCAACAGCTGACCCTTAGGAGTGATAGAGACTCCAACGGGACAGGTCAGTCCCTCTTTAATTAAGACACTATACCCTCCGCTTTTGGGAAAATGAATAATTTCTTTCCGTCCACTATCAGCTACAATTAAGTCTCCCCGTGCACCAACGCACATTCCTGCAATACAACGGAAGTCTTCATTCTCTGAGAAAAAGTGACTTATTTGACGACCCAGTTGCCCGTCAGCTCCCACTGAGCCAATGGAAAACCCCCCTTCAAGGTTATGTTCATATTGACGATTTTCCAGATTTAGACCCAATCCTTGAGTGAAGTATACAGTCCCTTGCTGGTCACATGTGACAAACTTTGGCCGCACAGCACTACACAGTCGACTGTATTTGACAACTCCAAGGCTCCGGTCTACAGTCAGGCACCATATCTTTCCTCCTTCCACATCAGTCACAACAAATTGACCTGAAGGCATGGCAGCGATTCCCCATGGTTTGCTTAGTTGACTTCTGTGGCAGGCAATACAGTGGCCTTCCATTGTATATACCTTTACAGAGTTATCATAATTGTCTGTCACGCCTATAAGTCCATGGCAGTTCATAGTTACGGATAAAGGAATCAAGTTGGGAAGATCTGCCCCAAGGAAACTAAGCACAAAAGTATCGATTCCAGTAGGGCTACGTCTTATTTCTCTCAAAAACCCTTTTCTGTTGAACACCTGAATACGGTAGTTACCCCTGTCAGCCACTAGCACCTCACCCAGGGCTGTCACATGGATGCTGACAGGTAGATTAAACATTCCTGGCATGTTACCCTTTGATCCCATCTTCCTCAGAAACTGACATTGTTGTAAGCTACATGCAGTATCCACAAGTTGGACAATGGGTGCTGAAGTACAAGGCTGAACATGGCTTGCATCTTCTGGCAATGGCTCCACGTCACTGTTCATAGCCATGGGAAACTCGTCTGGATTAGGGTCATCCAAATTTATATTGTGAGGTTTCTTGATTACCTGACCTACCTGCACAGGACCAACATGTCCCACCTTGAGAAACTCTACATCTTGTAGTGTCAAGTTTTGTGGTAAATTAGCCACTGGGTTGGGTTCTTCTTCCTCGAGAGACTCCTCCAAAAGAGCAAGATCAGATTGTTTCATCTTTAGCATGAGGTAGTCACACCGTGACACAATCTGTACTTCAGCTATGCTGAGAAGGTAAGCTTGCTCGTCCAGAACCTGATTGTTTAACTTCTCGACTTCATACAAAGACGAAGTAAAATGCTTGCGTGATCGTGCAAGCTCCTCCTGTACATTGATTTCCTCTTTACTGTAATCCTGCATAACCAATTTGTACTTACACTTGACATGTGAGGAGAGGCTGTCTAGAGAGGATTTCCTCTTCTGCAGGTCCTGAATGGACTGTCTAAGGCTAGACAGCTTGTCCTGAATACTTTGCCTTCGCTCATTTGCCGCATCGGCCATTGAAAGTAGGATGTGATCTGGAGAATGATGCGCCTCTTCTCCACAAACTTCACAGATCACTAAAGAGCAATCTTTGCAGTACCTCCTTGGTAGCCTTTGGTTGCACAGCTTGCACATTAACCCCGTCACAGCTTGGCCCAGTTCTGCAGTGTTCATAATTTTCAAAATAGTCAAGTTATCAGTCAACTGAGAGGAATTTGTGACACGCGTTACCCGACTACAGAAAGGACAACGCACTCCGTTAATAGTACTGGCTAAAAGCTTCTCGAGGCACTGTTTGCAAGTGGTGTGACCACACTGCAGTAGCTTTGGCCTCAGCTGCTCCTCAGTGTATGTCTCCATACATATGGGGCACTCAAGAACTTCTCGAAGGCCATCAACATTTACAGATGGGGCAGAAGCCATGGTTTCCTGAGGGGACAAAAAAATATGTTTATTAAATATTTTTAGAACAATTAATAAATATATGTATTGTTTTGTTTTCAAACAAGATTGTAAACTTTAAAATTAGGGCTTATTTACAGGAATGTATGGTGGCCACATTTCATGGCCTGAACACCGCTCCGGGACAGGACTATAAGCATCGTGGTTTTACATGATGTAGGGAGTTGCTGCTACCTACCCCGTTTCCCCAAACCTTTACCTGTGTTTACAATTATGAGATACCCAGACTCCTATGAGCTGGAAGCATATGGCTTTTAGTCCAGGTTCCATTTGGCTTTGGCTTTAAGCACAGCGGTATTGTGGACAAGGTTGCTCCAATAATAGAATTTTGAGTGCAATACGATACTAAGAGAAGTAACCTGATACCGATACGATATTCTCATCTGAATTCAAAATGTTTAGGGTACAGAAATGCAAACATTCTGGTGGTGGGGCTCAGCACGATCACATCAGTGTTTCCATTGAAATGCATGCGATCGGTAACAACCAACCAGTGTTTTGCACGGAGAGCTTTCGTTTTTGTTATATCTACAGGCAGTCCCCGGGTTGCATATAGTATAGGTTCCAAAGGTTTATACTTAAGTTGAATTTGTATGTAATTCGGAACTGTATATTTTATAATTGTGGATCCAGACCAAAAAAATTTTTTGTCCCACTGACAATTGGATTTTCTAATTTTTTTGCTGTAATGAGACCAAGGATTATCAATAAAGCTTCATTACAGACACCTTACAGCTGATCATTGCAATCTGGGACTGAAGTAAAGCATCCAGAGAGCATCAGCAGAGGTCACATTGGCTACCGTCTGTAACTAGGGGTCGTCTGTACGTGGGGTGTCCTTAAGTAGGCCTGTATTGTAAAGGTTGTCCTGGTAATGTGAATATAAAATGTATCATATATATATATATATATATATACGTAGGCAAGTGTAAAGGGTAGTGGTTAAATTACTGTAATGCTATTGCAAAAGGAGACTGGAGGTTGTGGGTTCAAATCCCATCTGATCATAACATAATTCATTGGACAAAATCAAATAATTTAGAAGCCCTTGGAGATGTAGAAATGCCACATATGGACAGTTCATGATGGCCCCACACATCTATTCAAAGAGTACCCTCTCTTCTGCTCCAACGGGATCTGTAGAACAAAATAAATACTTCAGGACCCAAAATTACAGAACCTGATACTGAACTGTTCTGAGCTTAAAGGAATTATCCACTTTCAGCAAATATTTGATATGATTTGTGTAAGAAAATGTTTTACAATTTTCCAATATACATTCTGTATCAATTGCTCATGGTTTTCTAGATCTCTGCTTGCTGTCCTGCTATAGAAAGCTACTATTTTTTACTTCCAGTGGACAGAAATCTGTCCATGTGATGTGAATGAGGTGCATGAGTCGTCATTACCACACGCTGCATGTCCATCACATCACATGGACAGATTTCTATCCACTGCAAGTAAACATAGAAGCTTTCTATAGCAGGACAGCAAGCAGAGATCTGGAATTGACACAGAAAGCATATTGGAAATTTGTATAACTTTTCCTTACACAAACCATATAAAAAATTTGATGAAAGTGGACGACCCCTTTGACCCCTTACCAACATGTGATGTAATAGTAGGTCACACGTTAGCTGCGGGTGTATGGAGAGGGCTCACAGGCTGAGCCCTCCCCATACAAGGTGGATGTTTGCTGCATATTGCAGCAAACACCCACCAGTAACACCCATTGTCCGTGCTGGCAACAATCGCAGGAGTTAACCATGTAAATGCTTTGCTGGAGGCATCTAAATCCCAGCGGCGACATACTGGATTTGATTGCCCCCCCCCGTGAGGTCATCCCGGGGGGGGGGGGGGGGGGGGCCGATCGGTTACTATGAGACAAAGAGCTGAAATGGTCTTGTTTTACACCATATATTACAATGTGCGATAGCTGATGTTTAAAGTCCCCATACCCTGCCATACTGTAGTACTGCAGCTTGGGTAGGCCGGGTGACATTGAAGATTCTGCAGGAGTAACCTACTCCTAAATGACTAATCTAGAAAACCTATTTGAGGATTCAAATCATGGAAAGCCGTGTGTACGCAGCGACCATTTAAGAAACACGGAGGCAAAACTAATAGAGAGAAGCAATGCGTAGCTGCGTCTTAGCTAATCTCACAGTTGAACACTTACAGCTCTACCCCTGCCAGCAGCTCCGTGCGATAACAGCAATTTAGCGACATCATTGAAAGCTCAAAACAAGAGCGATCTGTTGGCAGCTACAATATTCCCTTTCGCTAACAGATAAATCGTTCACCTCGGGTCATGCTTTAGAAATGGCGCGAGGAAACGTGTTAATATTGTGGGCGCGCTCCAGCTGTGGAATTACATACAAGCCGTGCATAACTAATACGTGACCTGTTATGTCTGCTTGTTACTCGGCATCACCTGGAGCCTAGAATTAGCAATGTGTGCAGAAGCCCGCGCCGGCCCGCAGAGGAATTGTCGCTTCACATAAATTAATGACATGTTTTTTTAGTTTTTATTCGGTAAACTGCTGGTGTTGCTGAATAGAAACATCTCATACAGAGTTTATGTCAGTCTTACATAAGCAAGAAACATCCCCCCAGGAAGGACGTGCTGCCTCTAATAGTGTATTTCTAGGGCTAACTGCCCAAAATAAGTATTAGCTCCGCCAGCAAACAATGGCGCCAACAATTCAGATCAGAAATCAGTCCCCCCCCCCCCCCATAACAATGCTTAAGGGTCTCTCAGAGCGACCAATCAGATCACTTGTCTCATTTTATATCCTGGTATGTTGTGAGCCCTGATAAGACTATTATAACAATATGTCCATCACATTGTCACCATCATCCCCTAAAGCAGTGATGGAGAACCTTTTAGAGCCTGAGTGCCCAAACTTCAACCAAAAGCCACTTAATTATTAAAAAGTGCCAGCGCAGCAATTTAAGCAGTAATTTATTTCTCCTTGTTCTTTGACAACTTTCAATCCTTCAGCCTCCTAAAGACACCAACTCAGTTGAAAGGAGGAGGGCAAATCCCCCTATCATTGTAGGAAGATTCTGCAGGAAGATTCTTTGAGTCCTGTCTGGTGAACTTCATGCTGGGGTGATGGCCCGGGTGCCCACAGAGAGGGCTCCGAGTGCCGCCTCTGGCACCTGTGCCATAGGTTCGCCACCACTGCCCTATAGGTTTGGTGCAGATTCCATGGGGAATGTAGGGCATTTCATATGTCAGAATGTAAGAGATGTCACATGTTAAATTCCTACGGAAATCAATGGAACGTGGATTGAGACTCTTTTTTTCAGTGAGAAACCAATGTAAAATCATTCATCTGAATGGTGTCATGATAAACTAGGAACACTTCCTCACAGAACCTTGGAACCTTGCCTGTGCTAATCATCTGTTATCCATCGCCTCCATCTTTCTAAAATAAACTTTTAAAATCATGCTGAGGGGCTCTAGTGGGTGTTTCCAGAGCCCCTCAGTGATGTCTTTTCACTGGTTGTTACAATGAGCAGTGCAGGTCTCTCTTCCCCCTTAAATTCCTGCTGCTGCTGGATTACACAGACAGTGGGAGGATGAAGAGAGCAGGGGGAGAGAGAGACATGTCCTGCTCATTGTAACAGCCTGTAATGCTGCAGCACATAGGGGGTCTGGTAACAACTCCAGAGCCTCTCCAGCTCATTAGCATAATTGTTGATTTCAGAAGTATACAAATATACGAGGATTACCACAGTCACAGTGCTGTTTAACTTTATGTATTTTAACCCCTTAAGGACGGAGGGTTTTTCGCCTCATTTCTCGCTCTCCAACTTCAAAAATCCATAACTTTTTCATTTTTCCGTGTACAGACCTGTGTGAGGGCTTATTTTGTGCGTAACAAATTTTACTTTCCCGTAATGTTATTTATTTTAACATGCCGTGTACTGCGAAGCTGAAAAAAAATTCCAAATGTGGAAAAATTTAAAAAAAACCGCACGTGCGTCACGTTCTTGTGGGCTCAGTTTTTACGACTTTCACTCTTCGCTCCAAATAACACGCCTACTTTATTCTTTGGTTCGGTGCGATCGCGGTGATACCAAATTTATACAGGTTTATTGTGTTTAATACATTTTCAAAAATTAACGAATGTGGTAAAAAAAAGAGAAAATTTTTTTTGCCATCTTTCTGACGCTAATAACTTTTTCATACTTTGGCGCACGGATGTGTGAGGGGGGTCATTTTTTGCGAAATGAGGCGACGTTTTCATTGCTAAACCCCTATTGTACCGTTTTGAGGGTCGGTGCGACATTTTGATCATTTTTTATATTTCATTTTTTATGTTATGTAAAAGGTGTAAAAGTCGCTATTTCGGACATTTGGGCGCCATTTCCTTCCCGCCTCGGAGGTCACCACCGGCCGTAACCGTTTTTATATTTTGATAGATCGGGCATTTTGGACTGCCGTACCTATATTTCTGTGATTTTTACTGTTTGTATGTTTTAATATCCGTTCTAGGGAAAGGGGGGTGATTTGAACTTTTACTATTTTATTATTAATTTTTTTTTATTTTAAACTTTTTTTTTCTTTTTTTTTTCACTATCTTTTAGACCATCTAGGGTACATTAACCCTAGAGGTCAGATCGCTGCTACCAATATACTGCAATACTTCTGTATGCAATATATGGCATTTTTGCAGCCCATTCATACAATGAGCCACTGGCTCATTGTAACGAATATGCAGCTGCCAGATAGCCTCGTGTCAAAAGAAGCACAGGCAACCATGGCAACTGATCGCCCCCCCCCCCGATGACGTTCGGGCGTGGCGATAAAAAAAAGATGGCGGCGGCCCATGCGCCGCCGGTCTTTTAAACCCGACCGCCGCCGCGACTTTGCCGGCGGCGTTTTTAGGGGGTTAATAGCCGCGCTCGGTGCCAAGCACCGACCGCGGTTACTAGCGGTGGGGGTTTTATGCATTATGCAAAAACCCCCACCTCTGTATGAAGAGGACTCAGCCCGTGAGCCCTCTTCATACATTCCTTATACCTCTGCGCCGTAGAGCTACGGCGCAGAGCGTTAAGGAGTTAAAATCTAACAGGATGAAGTATTGTAAACCAAGCACACTGAGGTACTGGTGTGTGCCCCCTCTGGCATGGTCTGCTATTTAAGCTACTTAAAGAGGATGCACCTGCCTATGGAGCGAGCGGGGCGGTCCGGGGGAGAAGCAGCGCCTCGGATCGCCCCCTCATGAATACACCGGACAGCTTTGAGCATTGTACTCCGCCGCAGTGTTAGATAGCGTTACTGGAGGTTTCCGGTAACGCCATCACTCTAACACTGCTGCGCTTGTTTTAGCACCAGGAGCACTTACTTTAGTAAGCAGCTCCTAGTACCGAATTTCTGGGTGACAGGTCCTCTTTAACCCCTCGCTGTTAAGAAAAAAAAAAACTTTAAAATAATGCAAATGAGTCCAAGGTGTTCCAGGCTGCATTAACACCTACGAAGTCTGGCCCCCGCCAGGGGCTTTTTGTAAAAGCCAGGGCATAAGAAGCTAAAAGAAGAGCAGGTCCTGCCGGAGGGGGCGCGCACCAGTGTGTCAGTGTGCTTGGTTTACAATCCTTCATCCTGTGGTCATTTTCTTTAAGCCTCTGGAGCAGTTGTCTCCATGTAGCGCTGCTTCAAACTGTCTATGTCTGTAGATTTACCTCCCGGCAGCTACAGGGACATGAGCCATTTGCTCCCAGCGCCACATGCTGATCATGAGGGAGTCAATATTTACTCCCGTCATTGCAGCATGTGAATTAGACCCGGGACTCACCACGTGCTTCATCTAACTTTGCGCCTATCACATTCCCTAGACCAGTGATGGCGAACCTATGGCACGGGTGCCAGAGGTGGCACTCAGAGCTCTTTCTGTGGGCACTCAGGACATCAGCCCAGGACAGCATTCACCAAACAGGACCAAATCTATAAAATCTTCCTGCTGTTCCAGGTAACTTGGAGAGAAGCTATAATGAAAGTCTCAATTTGCCCTCCTTCTTTCTACTGTATTGGAGGCCTTAGGCGGCCCATACAATTGAAAGAAGTGAAAGAAGTGGAAGAACAGGTAGCAATAAGTTACTGCTTAAAATGCCACATAACGGTAAATAAGTGGATTTTGGTTGTAATTCGGGCACTCTGTCTCTAAAAGGTTCGCCATCACTGCCCTAGACCAAGCACAGTGCTGGGGATGAGAATCCTTGCATCATGTTTCACTATGACACGGGCTCCCATACCCAGCATTGTGCTGGTTCTGGGGAATCCGACCAACACATGGTTATTTCCACATATTGAGCACGATGGTGTGTGCCAGCCTAACTCTGGGGATTAGGAGACCCTGCCTTGAAGCGCCACTGGAAGGAGGTGTAAAGTCACTGCTTCCTGGTCCCTCCTACCGGATAAATTATTTTTACACAGGAGCAAAAAGTTAGTAAAAAGCATCACACAGCTAAGAATACATAGGGGCACATTTACTAAAAACTATGTGCAGTGTCCTGTGTAGTGTGCAGGGGGCGACCAGATTCAGGATTTGTGACGCCCGTTCTTCATGTATCTGGTGCCCCCTGCCCTGCTCTGACAGAGTGCACCACTTTTTTTCGTGCACCTTTTACATGGGGGGTGTTATGTCGGACATTGCATGATAAATTTGTGAAAAACACTGAGAAGAATACTGTCATAGGCTGGGGGGCCACTAGCGGGGGAATCTAGATGCAGCAAAAAACAAAAAAGTTAAAAACACGTGGTCCGTAAAACTGATCGCCATCTATGTTTTCTTTATTCCGGCAGATTTATACCCAAACTGCAGCAATTGCTGAAACAATGTTTTTATATGTGGTGGGAAATTTATCTGTGCGTCTACACCATAAATTGGCGTGCAGGCATTGAAATAATGCGCAAAGCAAACAATTGTGTTTGCGGGCTGCTGCGTTTTCCATGCTGTGGCGTACAGTGTGTGGACGGAGCGATATGATAAACGCCCGCTATAGGTTGTATGTGAAATTTTTTGTCACCATAAAGTGATGCAGGTAAACGAATTGTTGGAGGTGGACTCGCAGAAATTATTTTTTAAGTGCCCACACCAATGATCCGGTTGCGCAGATTGCGCCTTGTCAAAGCGCTGCAAAACAAAGGACACGTTGTATATTGTGCAAGATTTGTGGGTTGGTCCCTCGGCATTCAATAGAGGGGGGGGGGGGGCGGAGGCAACATGCGTTATACCTTTTAACAACGCAAAACACGTGCCGCTACTTACCATAAAGCAGGGATTTGGGGCGTTTCGTTTCATCCGATGATTTTGTGAAACGTTAAAACACAAAGCAAATACATTGCAGAGTCACAGCCTGAGCCCCAACCCACCTGGCTGCCCTATACTGCTGCCCTGGGGCAGGTGACTTGGCACACCTGCAGCCCTGGCCACGCCTCTTTATTAGTAAGATCTAATGGGGTTTGGTTGCAGTCACATGACAGGTGCAGTATAGTGGAGACAGTGCCATGTATGCAGCGCTGTATACAAGAAACACGTCCTCTCCCTATACACACAAACTACACACCTGGCCATTACCTGCCGCCCACCCCCGGACACTGCGTGGGTCACATCACCCTCCCGTATAGACACACGGGGCCAGCAGCTTACCTGCATCTGCTGCGCCACTCCCCAGCCTGGCCGCGCGGTGACGACACTTCCTGCTGCCGCCCAAAGCATCATGGGAGATGTAGTTTCGAACGGCACCATAGACTAGGCGGAAAACTGACCGAGCAGTGTGAATACTGCTCAACCATGTGTGACAGTCAGTGTCCAGCGGGGACATTTGCTTCATTATAAGAAGCCGAGTTAATAAAAGTTAACTTTACTTTTTTGTGTACTGGTACAAGCATATACACAAAGTCACCTCAGGAGGGTTAGAAGTTTAACCCATTTCTTCTGGGGTTTTATCATGACAGTTTTCACTCTCCTTCTTCCACAGGCCCTAACGTTCTGATTATTCTGTTTAACCTCTTAAAGGAACATTCCAGTCACATATGATTCTGTTATGCATGGGACAGGGCCAGGAGGGAAAGGAGTCAGGCCTGCACCCTGCATTATTCAATGAACTAACTTTGATCTTGTTTTTTGCATTTCCATTTTTCTGTCCCCACTTTCAGAAATCCATTTTTTCGGAGCTGTATGAGGGTTCGGTCTCTGCAAAACACATTGTACTTCCTAGTGAATTTAATATCCCATGCCATGAAGCTGGGAACAAATTCCAAATGCAGTGAAATTGAGGAAAAACACATTTGCATCAATTTCTTTTGAGCCCTGTTTTTACGGTTTTACTGTGCGTTCCAGATGTCACCTCAGGGGCGTAACTTGAGGGGATGCAGAGGGTGTGATCATACCTGGCCCCAAGAGGTTTAGGGGGCCCTTATAGTGTTACTTTCCCATATGAGAAGACTATTACTATAAACCATACATTATAGTCAGGGGCCTGGCACAGATTTTGCACTGGGGCCCATCAGCTTCTAGTTACACCAATGGTCACCTCTACTTCTTTGGGAAGGTGCAATCACAGGGATACTAAATGTAAACAGGTTTTATTATGTTTTAGTAGATTTAAAAAAATTAAAGTCTGTCTTATAAAGAAAAAAAATCTTTATTGTTTATTATTCTGTGGCCAATAACATTTCGGTGTATGGACCTGTGTAAGGTGCCATTTTTCACAGGATGTGATGACATGTAAAATGCTTCCATTTTAGGGACTGTACAACCTTTTTATCACTTTTTATTAACCCTTTAACAACCTGTGATGTAAAAGCACATCGGCTGCGGGTGCATGGAGAGGGCTCACGGGAGTGAAAAATGGAAATGTAAAAAAAACAAAAAAGGGCCAGGTCGTTAAGGGGTTATAGGACATCTACCATAGATGTGTATTAGTAAGAAATTCCTCAGTTTATTATAACTCTATATCCTGTGATCGTGGAAATATAGATTTATAAAAGTTATGCTAATTAGCCTCCTGCACACATTCTAGTACTAGCCGTTGTTTCTACAGATAGCACACAACACTGTGGGGCACATTTACTTACCCGGTCCTGTCGCGATCCAGCGGCACGCTCTCCGACGAGGATTCAGGTCTTCCGGCCATTCACTAAGGTCGTGCGCAAGATGTCCACCAGGTGTCGCTGCTGCGCCGAGGTCCGCCGGAGTTCACCAACCTATTCCTGGTGCATGTGAGTGCTTGATTTTGCGACACAATTAGTTTTTTAAATTCCGCAGCTTTTCTGATTCTGCCGGGTTTTCCGACGCCCCCCCCCCCCCCTCCCCATTTCTGTCACGTGAAAGCCGGCTCGATTGCGACAAAATCCGGTTGCGTGCACCAAAATCCCGGCAGAATTTGGCGCAAAGCGGAAAAATTCGGGCAACCCGACAAAAGTGCTGCCACTGAGCCCTTAGTAGATGAGCCCCAATGTATCTGAATGGGCTCACACACATGGCCGTAGTTTCTACTCCGTTGTGTGTGAGTAGAAACTTTCTTGCCCAAGTTTTCCAAGCTGTAACACCTTGTTTGGAGCCCGTCTGTCATCAGCCGCTGAGCGCCGCTCACACACCAATGACAATAGAAAAAGTCTGTCCAGGCCACAAACTTGAGCAGGAATTGGACCTGCTCTATAATTTCTTGTGCTGGCAATGGAATCCAAGGCAGTGGGCATGAGCCCGAAGAGTGCTAGGCACTGAAACAACAGCCCAAGTAATGGTTGATTGCCTTATACAGGCGGTCCCCTACTTAAGAACACTTGACTTACATACGACCCCTAGTTACAAACGGACCTCTGGATATTGGTAATTTATTGTGCTTTAGTCCTAGGCTCCAATGATCAGCTATAACAGTTATCACAGGTGTCTGTAATGAAGCTTTAGTGTTAATCCTGGTTCTTATGACAATCCAACATTTTTAAAATCCAATTGTCACAGAGACCAAAAAAGTTCTGGCTGGGATTACAATGATAAACTATACAGTTCCGACTTACATACAAATTCAACTTAAGAACAAACCTACAGACCCCATCTTGTATGTAACCCGGGGACTGCCTGTACTGCGAAAAAACATAAAGAAGATGTACTGAACATGCTTATAAAAAAAAAATTGGCTCAAAAGTCTTTGTACCAAGGGTCCTCCTGTATAAAGAAACTAGTGGCATGCATTGGTGGGATTTTGACCCATTCTTCCACAAAGACACTCTTCTCATCCTGAAGGTTCTGTGGGCCCCTTCTATGAGCTCTGAGCTTTAGTTACTTAGTTCCATAGACTTTCTATTGGATTCAGGTCGGGTGAGGGAATTCTAAGAACTTTATCCTCTTTCTCTAAAACCAGTTGAGTTTCCTTGACAGTGTCTTGCAGTAATGTCCACCCTAGTTTCATCTTAATCTTGGGAGATGGCAGCAGATTTTTTTTATCAAAAATATCTCAGTACATGTGTCCATTCATCCTTCCTTTAATCACATGATGTATGCTGAAAATTACCCTCACACCGTGATCTTCTCACCTCCACCTTCACTGTTGGTTCAGTGTTTTGGGGGTGATAGGAAGTGTCTGTTGGCCAACATGTTGTGTATTAACCCCTTCCCGTACGGCGCGCGCCGGGTCCCGGTGCATGGAAAGGGCTCGTGGGACCCGGCGATCCGTCGACAAGGTAGCCTCGGGTGTTCCGAATACCCGAGGCTACTTTGTTTTAACCCATGCATTACAATGTGCTAATTGCACATTGTAATGAATGGGGAGTAAAATCCACATATACTGCCATACTGTAGTATGGCAGTATATGATAGGATCGATCAGACAACCTAGGGTTAAAGTACCCTAGGGAGTCTGAAAAATAGTAAAAGTAAAAATAAAAACAAGTAAAAAAAAAAAAATTATAATAAAAAAACCTAAAAATTCAAATCACCCCCCTTTCCCTAGAACTGATATAAATATAAATAAACAGTAAAAATCATAAACACATTAGGTATCGCCGCGTCCGAAAATGCCCGATCTATCAAAATATAATAACCGTTTTTCACTGCGTTTAACCCCGTTACGGAAAATAGCGTCCAAAGTCGAAAATGGCATTTTTTTGCCATTTTGAAAAATATAAAAAAATTCATTAAAAGTGATCAAAAGGTCGCACAGTCCCAAAAATTATAGCAATGAAAACGCCATTAAAATTCGCAAAAAATGACACTACCCACAGCTCCGCACACCAAAGTATGAAAAAGTTATTGGCCCCAGAAGATGGCAAAATAAAAAAGAATATTTTGTACAGGAGGTTTTAATTTTTTTAAATGTATGAAAACATTATAAAACCTATACAAATTTGGTATCCCTCGTGATCGTACCGACCCAAAGAATAAAGTAGACATGTCATTTGGGGCGCTCAGTGAAAGCTGTGAAATCCAAGCCCACAAGAAAACGTCACAAATGTGGTTTTTCACCAATTTCACTGCATTTGGAATTTTTTTCCCGCTTCCCAGTACTCGCCATGGAATATTAAATACCATCACTATGAAGTGCAATTTGTTACGCAGAAAACAAGCCATCACACAGCTCTTTATGTGGAAAAATAAAAAAGTTATAGATTTTTGAAGTTGGTGAGTGAAAAATGGAAGTGAAAAAACTAAAAAAGGCCAAGTCGTTAAGGGGTTAAGTCATCCAAAGAGTTCAATTTTGACCTGCCTTTATTCTCCCAGGATTTCACAGACATGTCTAAATGTCGTTGATCAAATTTTAAACACACATCAACTTGCCTTTTGTTAGCAGTAGAGTCATGTGTGGTGGGTGTGCATACGGGTCATGGAGGTTGAGTGTATTACTTATTGTCTTCTAAGAAACAATTGTATTCGATGATCCCAGGTCCTTTTGTAGTTCTTCACAGGTGGTCCTCGGCTCTTGGACAACTCTTCTGATAATACTTTTCACTCCTCCATCTAAAATCTTACAGGGAGTACCTGGTTATGGTGAAATGATCTTCTTTTTTGGTTATGGCCTAACAGTGTTCACTGGAGTTTTCAGTAGTTTAGACATTCTTCTGTAAAAAATGCCATCTGTATGTTTTGTAACAATAAGGGTGATGTCACACGTGGCGTTTTGAGCGCGTTTTTGGCTGTTTTTTAAGCAGTCCGTCAAAAAACGCATGTGTTTTTTGAAAACGCATCCGTTTTTGACAGGTTTGACCAATTATCTAAATTCAAACCTGTTAAAAACGCGTGTTTTTTTTGATGGACTGCTTAAAAAATGGGCCATCACCCTAAGGTTGCAAAGCTCTTGAGACACCTCCCCGTTTTTTCCCATTGGGAGATGTTTCTTGTGTGGCGCTTTGGTAATGAAACATCTTTTTATTGGCCATCAGTTGAACCAGCTAATATTATTTTTCACTAAGTAGCAGGATTGCTTTCTAATTACTGACCGATTACAGCGGATGACATGACTTTACTGGCTTTTTGCAACCCTCTTTCTTCATATGTTCCATGATGTTTTCTTGTGTCATTTCTCATTATTATTTCTCATTATTACACATAATTTAGGGACTTCGAATCATTGTTTCATTTCTTTGCCAGCGTGATGAGTTGTAACCCCTTGAGAAATATATTTACCGTAATATGTTCAATACTTAATTCAATATGTGTTCAATACTTAATTCACCCTTTGTAAGATTTCAGTCTGAATCCACAATACCACAGTAAATTAATGTAAAAAACGAAAAAAAAAATTGTAGATCCGAAGGGTTTTTTTTTTTAAGAAGGTGGTTTTCTGGTGAGATTAGATTACATACATCTTTATTGGACAATGTTGTGCTTTTATTTTCCAAAAATAAAGACTTCTGTATGTTGGCCTTGGGGAATAAGAGGGATGGATTCCTTATTGTAGAGACTTTCCTGTAATGGACTATTATGTTCAATAGAAATCCTGTGCATTGGCAAAGTGGGCAATATTAAAAACTCCTGCACTATTAGATGTCATCTCAGCCTGATATGATTAATCTACAATGTATTTTGAGTAACTCCATTGGGACTAACTTACTTTTACTATTTTAAGAATATATTACACCTTTGAATTTTTTTGCCTGTATTTCCTGTATTATAAATAATATAACTCAGAGACTTAAAGGGGTATTCTTATCGTGGCATTGACATTTAATTTAATTCTTCTTCCATTTACATACATGTCTTTAGTTGGATGTTCTAAAATAAAAATGTACATGTGAGCATACCATTTCCCATAAATGTAGTCATATTGTCCTTAGAAACAAGATTGTTGTCCTTGGATACAACCATCTCTGCTGGAAAGATTGCACAATGAAATTAGATTATTTTTTGCATATGAAATGTCTGGGAGTTACTGCATGTCACACAGCAGTCCCGTGGTAATGCAACCTGAATCCAGGTGGTCGTATCCAGGGACAGCTTTCCCATTTCTGAGAGTCAACATGATTACATTTACCTTTTTTTTTTTAAAATAACATATAACATAAATTGTTGTTCCAAAAATGGAAATATAAAAACAAAAAACAAAAAGTATTAAGTTGCAAGTTTTGATGCAGGGGCTTTTGCACAAAATTGTGCGCCCCTCACACCACTTTTCTGAAAATTGGGCATTTTGGGGATAAGAAGGGTTTAGCCTCCCACATTGCTTTAATACATAAAGTGCTATAAATTATAGTTAAAAGCTGTTCCTAATTCATCAAAAGGCTTACACCTCTTACATCAGCTAGAACAAAGCGAGTTTGTAGCCTGGTGGCAATAGATCATTGTGTGATGAGTGGATGTGCGGTCTAGTTCTTTTATTTCTTCCCATGTTGGATTAGCCCCAAACAATCTTCTATTGCTTCTCATTGATAGGAATGGGAGGCAGATTTTAACGCACTTACTCTGTCTCTTTCTCACTTCTGAGGACATTATAGAAAAGTAATAGCCACCAGAAGTACACAATGAAGTTTCTAGGCCCCAATTTCAAGAAGGGTCTAGATGCCTTTTTACACCTAAATAACATTGATTATATAGATATGTTATACAGAATTGCTTCCCCTAAACCCCTTCCTCATCTTTTTTCAACCGTATAATCAATTATACTATAAACTAAAGTATATAGCACTGGTCTCTTCTCTTTTTCTGTTGTAATGTCACAAAGTTTCTTCTTTACCATTTAGACTGTGTCTATATCAGGAATAATAGCTATCTCTCTATATGAAAATACAGCGGGATGCTTTGTCCTGCTCCTTCACCTTCTGAAAGCAGGAAGAGGAGTAAACATTGTTATCAGGCAGTGATTGGCTGCTGCAGATTTTCAGGGTTTCCCCCCAGTGATACCATAGTCCTTATATGGACATCCCAGATCACACGCTCGGCAGAGGCCAGGAATGGGTGCAATACTTTAAATCCATCTCCCATAGGCTATTGACAATTTATATACTCACTGGGAGGGAGCAGAATGTATACTGGGCAGACGAAGGCAAAAAGGAAGTGATGTCACACAGGTGCACAGCTCATTAAATCCCTGGTCATGTGATGTCACACAGGTGCACGGCTCTTTATATCCCTGGTCATGTGATGTTACACAGGTGCACGGCTCATTATATCCCTGGTCAAGTGATGTCACACAGATGCACGGCTCATTAAATCCCTGGTCATGTGATGTCACACAGGTGCACGGCTCATTATATCCCTGGTCATATGACGTGACACTGGTGCACGGCTCATCATATCCCTGGTACTGTAAAGTCAAACAGTTGCACGTGTGGGACATCACATGACCAGAGGTATAACAGCCTGTGCACATGACTATGGACCTGTTTATAAACAATGATCCGTACCACACAAAGACTTAATAAAATATAAAAAAACACAAATACACAAAAAAAAAACCCCCACATATTTGGTATTGACGTGTCCGTAAAAATCTGTATAATTAAACAGAATTGTTGTTAAAGCTGCATGGTGAACACAAAAAAAAAAAAAAGATCATTTTTAATTAATACCCTTAAAAATGCTCTAAAAAGTGATTAAAAATGTTATGCAGGGGGCGTGGCCAGCCATGGAAGAGTGAGGACGCACGGAATCTGAGCTCCGCTGTGCACCCCTCTTCATCCAACGCCATCAGGCATCCGGGCATGGGGAAACCCACCAGAAAAAGGCTACTTAAGACCCCACAAACGAAATCGACAACCAGGAAGGGTATTGGCCATTTCTTTACCTCCACTCCGGAGAACATGGACCTTGTGCCCCCGACCACGAGGAGCCAAGATGGCCGCCACTGCCAGCCAAGCTCTCCACTGCGACCAGGCACAACAGAAGCTGCGCAACACGTAGCCCTCGAAACCGGGCCGACAACGGGAATGGACACAGCTCCGACCTTGCCCAGTTGCTCGGCACCTCTCCCGGGTGGACACCGCCGGAGCCAGCGGCCCGCGCCGCAGAAGGTTACAACAGAAGCTGCGCAACACGTAGCCCTCGAAACCGGGCCGACAACGGGAGTGGACACAGCTCCGACCTTGCCCAGTTGCTCGGCACCTCTCCCGGGTGGCACACCGCCGGAGCCAGCGGCCCGCGCCGCAGAAGGTAAAGTGGCGCACACCGAGCCTGTAGATCTGGCGCAGCCCGCGACCGATCCCCGAGCCTCCTCATCCCTGCCGCCGACACAGACAGTGTCCCAACCGCGATCCCTCGTGGGCACATCCATAGGGACAGAACAGACTCCCGACATGGCCCACGCCAACACCCAACGGCAGGTACCTGACAAGGAGCCAGAGGAAGAGGTGCTGACTCCAGAACAAGGAGCAACGAGGGCCAATAGCCGGGTTGACACCCCAAGAGGAATCCAGCTTACATCTGGGGCAGGAGTTCCAAGGCCTTCAAGCCCCAGCAGCTCAGGCCCAGGCCAGAAGCCTTACAGTGAGTACGGGGCTGGAGTCCCCTTAACCTCCCCCAGGCAAGAAGCACCATACCTTGGGGCTGTGCCCACTTCTGTGCATACAGGACATATAACTAATCAACATGTGGGAACAATCACCACTCCCAAGGCACAGCTGCATGACCCCATATGTACACAACCTACTCCCACTGAGGAGAGAATACCCACCTTGTCAGACCTCCACACCTTGCTTGCCTCCTTACCTACTAAGGCTGACATGTCCAACTTCGCTGCGCAGATAACCGCCGACTGCAAACAGGAATTTGCTAAACTTCACTCTGAGATCTCAATGCTCTCCAGTAGGATTGATGTCCTGGATCAGGCCAAATCTTCCACAGAAGCATCACTTGAGACCTTACAAGACACAGTCCTGCGACAACAGACCCAGCTATTTGCCATACAGCAACATATAGATGATATTGAAAATAGAAGCAGACGCAACAACCTGCGCATCAAGGGTCTTCCAGAAAGCGTCTCACAAGCTACTCTGTTCTCGACATTAACCACCATTTTTAACGGCATCTTAGGACGCCCACCTGACACATACATTGAAATTGACAGAGCACACCGCGCTCTGAGACCCCCTGATCCAAACGCTCAAACACCTAGAGATGTCATCTGTCGGATTCATTTTTATGCGTTGAAGGAGCAGCTTTTGTTCAAAATCCGCTCTCAGAAACAGATAACATACCAAAGCACTGTCATTAAAATCCTACCGGACTTGTCCCGCTATACGCTAGCTCAACGGGCTGCCCTCCGACCCTTGCTAGACATGCTACGGGAAAGCGACATACCCTACAGATGGGGTTTCCCCTTCGCTTTACAAGTCCGCCAAGGAGGCAAGGAATTCTCCCTTCGCTCAGCTGACGACCTGCCATCCTTCCTACGCGACCTGAATTTACCTGCAGTCCACTTATCTACGTGGCCCTCTTTTTCCATACCACCCAAAGGAAACATCAACCCACATTCAGCCAACCTGACGCCACTGGGCCTCCCGAAAAGAAGCCCCAGGAAACGTCCTCATCGTCCCAACGGTCAGGATTCCGTTCCTCCACTCGGACACACGGGTCCGAACCGCCACAGCAACAGTCCCTGAGTCTGAATCTGAATGCTTCTCCTTCTCATGAACCTGTACCCTTCCTGATGTAATGTATACTGGTTTGCCCACTTTAGCTAGTATCAACATATTTTTGTCATTGCCTGATGGCCTATATTCTTGCCATCCTATCCAAGGGGGTTCACTCACGGCTCAACTGGCTAGAGTCTACCACCCCGTTAGTTTGAGGATCTCGGTCGACACTGGTTGTCAGTCCGACACCCTCCATAACACTTGTTATTAGTTACTGCTGCAGCTGCCCTTTTCCTTGAGGCGCTGCTCGTGTCTTGTTTTTTGTTTTGTTTTTCTTCCCCCCCCTTTTTTTCCCACTACTTTCCTTTTCCCCCTTTCCTCCCCAACCTAATCCCCATCCCCCTCCCATACCCTTCCTCAAGTATAACAATTATCTCAACGTCTAACTCTTTTCTCCCTTAGTACCTAGAGGTGTGGGAATTCTATAACGTGATAACTCACCTTACCGATGGCTGACCTCAAGATAGCTTCCTTCAACGCCCAGGGACTCAACTCCCCCTCCAAAAGAGCCCAGGTATTGCACCACTTCCACAGGAAAAAGGTACAAATCTTATGCCTGCAAGAGACACATTTTAAAGTTGGCCATTCTCCTTCGATGAGACACAAACACTATACCTCCTGGCATTTTGCTAATAATCCTCAATCACGCTCCTGTGGAGTGGCCATAGCGATACATAAATCCCTACCCCACACAATAATTGATTGTACAGTGGACCCCAACGCCAGATATCTCTTGCTTACCATCGACATAAGCGGTCACATTTTCACCATTCTCAATGTCTACGCACCCAATCAGGGACAGGTGGCTTATATACTTAAGCTACTCGACGATGTACTTCCCCTGATACGGGGTTCTGCTATACTATGTGGAGACCTAAACCTAACCTTAGATCCTACCCTTGATAATTCATCGGATAAATCCAGCATCGCTTATTCAGCTCTGAAAAAAGTGAAACGAGCCCTCAGACACCTACAATTGTGTGATGCCTGGAGGATACAACATCCCTCGGATAGGGATTACAGCTTTTACTCTTCCCCACATGGTGTTTATAGCAGACTAGACTACATCCTAACACAACATAGCACTCTTCCATGGTTAGTCTCCACTTCCATTGATAACATACTCCTCTCGGATCACGCACCAGTTTATTCCTCTTTTAGACTACTTTTCTTGACCAAGCGAGAATGGTCGTGGAAGCTAAACGAATCACTTTTACTAGACCCCCTTTGCACTGCTGAAGTGTCTCAAACTATAAACAACTATATTCAAGAGAGAGAGCAGGACACAACACCCCTCTTGACTAAATGGGACACACTCAAATGGCTCATAAGGGGTGTATTCGTCAGACACGGGACCCGCCTGAAAAGGGAAAAGGCTCATAAATTGCAATTAGCCCTACAAAGGGTTTCCTCCCTTGAAACGCAACATAAACATGCACTAGGGACTTCCACGCTACGTGAATTACAGATGGCCAGATTGGAAGTCAGACGCCTGCTTGACCTGGCATATGGTGGAATGCTGCAAATTTGCCGCAGTAAGTTTTATGAATATGGCAATAAATGTGGGCAAATGTTAGCTAGAGCCCTAAAGAGAAGAGCAGCCCAATCCTTCATCTCAAGTATTAAGTCTGCCCCGAACACAATAGCACACTCTACCCCAGATATTTGTGAGGCTTTCCAATCCTTCTATGCAGACCTATATAATCTCCCGGCAGCCCCACCTCCCACCAGAGACATGAGCATACACCCCCCTTCCCCGTTTACCCCCCTCACAGTAGGAACCATCTCAGCCCTAGAACAACCCTTCTCACATGCAGAACTAGAGGCGGTGATCAAAGCCCTCCCTGGAGGTAAGAGTCCGGGCCCTGACGGATACACAGGGAAATTCTATAAACACTTCCTGCCCATTTTGAGCCCTATTCTACTGAAAGCATTTAACAGTGTCTCCCCGGAATACCCCTTCCCCCCCCAGGCTACTTCCGCACATGTCGTAGTCATCCCCAAACCAGGCAAAGACCCTCAATCCTGCACTAGCTATAGGCCAATTTCGCTCCTAAATGTAGATCTTAAGATTTTTGCCAAGCTTATAGCCAACCGATTGAACCCCCTTTTGCCAGATCTTATTCATAAAGATCAAGTAGGGTTCGTGCCTGGCCGAGAAGCCCGCGACAACACCATAAAAACCCTTGACATCATAAAATACGCCCAGTCCCATAAGATTCCTATGATGATACTGTCCCTGGATGCGGAGAAGGCCTTTGATAGGATCTCATGGTCCTCGCTAAGAGATACACTATGTAATATAGGAATTGGTCCGGGTTTCACTGCCAAAATACTGTCCCTATATAAAAACCCATCAGCCAGATTAAAAATCAATGGTACCCTATCCGCTCCCTTCTCCATCAGCAACGGAACCCGACAGGGATGCCCCCTCTCCCCGCTCCTATATGTTCTGGTGATGGAGCACTTGTTAGGAGCCATACGCGACGACCCTAATATCCAAGGTATCTCCATCGCTGGAACCGAGTATAAATGCTCGGCTTTTGCAGATGACCTCCTGGTCTATATCACCAACCCTACCCAATCCCTACCAGCCCTGATGTCTACACTTTCAGTGTTTGGGAAATGGTCCAACTTTAAAGTTAACACGACAAAATCCGAAGCACTGAACGTATCACTCTCCCCCTCTGAAGTTACAACCCTTAGGGCAAACCTCCCTTTTGCATGGCCCTCTGGGGGCATTACATACCTGGGTGTTAAGATCTCCAGCGACCTATCCAAACTGTTTAACAACAACTTCTCCCCCCTCTTGGCCAGCTTCACCTCAGACCTGGACACATGGCGGAAAAAAGACTTCTCCTGGTTCGGCAGGCTAAACATTCTCAAAATGACCCTCCTACCTCGATTGCTATACCTCCTACAAACCATCCCCATTGCTATCCCCGCCACCTTTTGGGATAGAACCAGAAAATGCTTCTCCAAATTTGTCTGGTCCACAGGACGCCCCAGAGTGAAGAGAGAAACTCTGATACTACCAAAAGATAGAGGGGGGGTGGGTCTACCAGATTGTCGCCTTTACTACTTGGCAGCAACACACGCTAGAGTGCTTGACCTTTTTCATCACAAACACTCCAAAACATGGGTTTCACTGGCACAGGGTATTTGCCCCAGGGAAATTTCCACCCTTCCATGGACCTGGTCCCCTGCTTCCAGAGATGCCGTCCCTCTCTCATTTTCTACCGAACACACACTCCGAATTTTAAAAGGTCTGGGTTCTAGGTACTCTCTGGTGGACAGGCAAGGTCCCCTCACACCCATCACAGACAATCCCCTCTTCCCACCTGCCCTCCACAAAGGCGAATTCCTAACGGGTGCACAACATAAACCCCTTCGTTTCACACATGTCCTGGCGAGTACCAACCTACAACCACTCTCAGTGCTTTTACCAAGCAGCACGCCAACAGCCACTCACCACTTTCAATATAATCAACTCCAACACTTTCATACCTCCATCAAATCACACTTCCAACTCTCTCGCACCTTGACACATTTTGAACAAATGTGCATGGCACGCTCTCATACGCCCCACGCCCTTTCAGAAATGTACAAAATATTAACCACTCCCGACCGCACGTCCACACCTCCATTTTGTAAAGCCTGGGAAAGAGAACTGGGGACGACATTCACAGAGGGACAATGGTCACAATGCTTCTCCTTAGCTCAGAGAGCAGTTATAGCCTCCAAACACCAAGAAACCAGCTACAAAATTTTGACAAGATGGTACAGGGTACCTTCGCTTCTACACAAAATATATCCAACAGTCCCGGACAGATGCTGGCGTTGTGGGTCTGCGAGTGGTACAATGTCCCACATTTGGTGGCAATGTCCTCGCCTACAAAGCTTTTGGTCCAATGTACTCCGAGTCATTGAAGAAACCACAGGCCTTAAAATCCCCAACTCCCCTGAGGCAGTCCTATTATTTATGTTCGACATTCCCGTCTCAACATACAAGAAATCTCTGGCCAAACATCTCTTGCAGGCAGCTAAGACAATAATTCCACGGAAATGGAAATCTGACTCCCCTCCCACTTTGAGTGAATGGTTCGGGGAAGTTGCCCTGACGCACAGAATGGAGGAATTGATCGCTCAATCTCCAAAAGATCGCACACGATTTTCAAAAACGTGGTTTCATTGGAAGCAGTTCCTGGGCTCCCAGTCTTACCGCACACTTCAAGATTGAGGTTTCTGTGGAAGTGGTGTAACTGGGGAAAGAAACAGCTCGACTACACTTCTAGTATCACCTAGTGCCCTTGCTACCCCCCCATCCCTCCCATCCACTCCTATCCCCAGTCACCCAACCTTGTTTTCCTTTTCTACCCCCCCCCCCCTCTATCTTTTATCTTCCCTACCTATACTTGCATTGCATAGCGGCAGTTTTGCTTGTTTTAACTCTGCCACAATTATTATATTTCTTCTGAGAATAAGACAATGTATAGGCAGAGGCCGGTTCTCACCATTTGTTCTTGCTATAAATGCCTTCTCCTTACCTGTTTAATCTGTATGTTGACTTGTTAACTATGCATGCCCTAAAGGCAATAATGCATTATCTTATGTTACTTTGTATGTACCTTAACTCTCCCAATAAAACCTTGAATGATAAAAATGTTATGCACTCTAAAATAAGACCACTAAGAAGAACCACTGAAAAGATGGTGATGCTAAAATAAACAAGACTTTCTCCAAATTAGTTTTTATTCAGTAAAATTGAATCAAAACACAAACACCCCACATATTTGGTATTGCTGCGTCCGTAACAATCTGTTTAATAAAACAGAAATGTTACTGGGCAGCATGGTCAACTCCGTAAAAACCCAAAGAAAGGCTCCGAAATAAAAACTAATACCCTTTTAAAAAATGTTATTTAAAAATTTTACTTGCACCAAAATAAGACCACTAAAATGAACAAAGCTTCATGCAAAAATAAGCCCCTAACCAGATTTGTCAGCCGGAAAAATAAAAAAAGTTGTGCATTTGAGAAGATGGTCATGCTAAAAATTAACAACATTTAAAATAACAAGCCCCTATATGTCCACATTAAAAAAAATACATATACAGGCAGTCCCGGGGTTAAGTACAAGATAGGTTCTGTAGGTTTGTTCTTAAGTTGAATTTGTATGTAAGTCGAAACTGTATATTTTATAATTGTAGCTCCAGACAAATTTTTTTGGTCTCTGTGACAATTGGATTTTAAAAATGTTGGGTTGTCATAAGAACCAGGATCAACAATAAAGCTTAATTACAGACACATTTAATAACCATTATAGCTGTTTATTGTAGCCTAGGGCTAAAGTACAGGAAATTACCAACATCCAGAGGTCCGTTTGTAACTAGGGGTTGTCTGTAAGTCAGGTGTTCTTAAGTAGGGGACCGCCAGTATATATATAGCTTGTACAATTTGACATTTGCAAATCTGCTCTGAATTGCGTTCCTTCTATATCCGGCGCCAAAAACCCCTGTTAAATGCGGCGCAACTCAAAAATCGCCAGGAAACCCGACGAAAATGCGATCTGCGCACCCTTAGTAAATGAGCCCCACTGTGTCACGAGAAAACAATCTCAAAATCCCCTGGATATCTTATAGCGTTCCAAAGCTATAAGCACTTATAGTGACACAGGGCAGATTTGTTAAATGTGTCTGCGTCCTAAAGGCCAAAATAGGCTGAGTCCTGAAGGGGTTAAAGGTTGGAATTGATGGACTTGTGTCTTTTTCCAGCCTTATATATACTATGATACTATGAATTCCGGCATTCATATGCTGGATACGCTGTTTGTTGGATGCATGTGTAGTTGAAGAATCCATGTAATTTAGCAAGCACCATCGACCCGCGTCTACGCAAATCAAGCGCAAACCCGGATAATCAACTATTTCTACATGTTCCTCAGGTCACAGTGACAAACACAATCTAGAAGAAAAAAAATCTATTTAGTACATTGATGGCAATATGAGAAATCATTTGACGGTGTAACACGTAACCTTTAATCAGACAAAAGAAATATGAATTCACTCTGCAGAGTCTGACGGATCCGGAGCTCGCAGAACGACTTCTAAATAGACTTTGGATTGTATGTCCTGACATTTGGACATTGAGGAGGACACGGATCAGGATGACCACATGCGATAAGCAGCAATGAGAAATGATTATTATACATACGTTACATCGCCAGTGACTACCAGGCTTTATTATCAAGCCTTATGCTGAGAAATCCTAAGGACATGACATGAGTCCAGCTGCTTGCTGATTTTCCGTAATGCGCGCTGGTGTGCGAGATATTTTGGATATTTATTGCCATGGCAACCTAAATACTACCCTAAATTAGGATGTGAGGTCTGGAGCATGCATACATGACTTGGGAAGGTGAAGATGTCCTCCTTTTCTTTCTTCACGCTCCGTTTTCCTTAACTTTTTTAAGCACTATTAAAAAAACATCACAATAGGACAAGATTATTAAAAATACATCACAATAGGACATGATTATGCGCTGATTTTATATTAACATGTCTTGGTAACATGTAGTTTTGATTACATTATAATATAGTTGGTAATATCTGCAGTGTTTTCTTAAGGAATTTTAATCTGCGAAGGTCTGCAACATTTTTTTCATCCGTGTTATTGTTTTCCAAAGGCCAAATAACCTGTGTTGTACTGTACTCAGAGACTGAAATCTGCATGAAAGGAAATCTACCATCTTACTCATCGATCTAGGCATAGTGACTGCGGTAAACTTCTTATATTTGTGATCCATGGTCTCCTTTCATATAAAATCAACTTTGAAAATTATGCTAATGAGCAGGAAGGGCTCCAGGGGGTGTTAACAGAGCCCCTAAGTGCTGCTGAGGCTGTTACACTGTCTCCCCCCTCCTGTGATGTAATATCACTGCAGCAGAGGAAAGTTCAGCAAACAGTGAGAAGGGGGAAGTGCCCTGCACACTGTAACAGCCTGTGAAGCTACAACACAGAGGGGCTCTTCCTCAAGAGCCCTTTAGGCTTATTAACATAATTATAAAAGTTGGTGTTAGAAGGAAGGAGACCATGGATAACAAATATCTTTGAAGATTATAACAGTCATGGTGACTGGATCTATGAGTAAGTGTCCCTGGTTTATCATTCTAGATTTTGATGTCAGATTTTCTTTAAAGTGTAGAGCAAAACCACTCAGCTCAGGGATTAAACAAGATATGTTTCTGCATCAGTGTAGCTACAACATTCTCAAGGTATGTGTGGTATGCAATGCATGAAAACAAATGATAGATGTCCTTTAAACATAGAACCACTGCTAGTGCAACGTCATGCAAAGCCAGATTCATGATTCACATTTTTTAAATAATCGCAAAAAGTCGCAAGGACCCTCCCCTCCCCTCTTGGCGTATGGGCTGTTGTAATTACTTAAAAATAAATCCCAGAGAGAATTATGAAAGTTACTTTAATAAATTTAAAAAACAGTGGAACTCCAAACGCAGTCATATAACTATCGCACAGAGGTTGCGTAAGGATAAATCTCCCATAGTGAAATACCATATATACCCAAACTTGGCTTATAGGGGGGAAAGCGGCTGCATAACGGGGTGGGGGGCCAGATGTATAACAGGGTGCGAGAGCCGCTGCATAACGGGACGGGGGGCCAGATGTATAAAGGGGTGGGGAGTGGATTCAGGGGGTTGGCTATATACTGGGGCACAGAGGCTTCTGGTTATATACTGGGGCGTAGGGGCTGCTGGTTATATACTGGGGCACAGGGGCTGCTGTTTTTATATTGGGGCACAGGGGCTGGCAGCCTATATACTGGGGCAGAGGGGCTGGCAGGCCATATACTGGGGGGCAGGGGCTGGCTGGCTATATACTACTGGGGGGCTGGCTGTATACTACTGGGGGGCTGCTGGCTATATACGGAGGGGTGAGGCTGTAACCAATGCATTTCCCACCCTCGGCTTATACTCGAGTCAATAGGTTTTTTTTTTTTTCAGTTTTCTGTGGTAAAAATAGGGGTCTCGGCCAGGGCCGGATTAAAGGAGGGGTTCATGGGGCTGGAGCCCCGGGCCCCCCCCCCAGTCTCCAACAGAGTTGCTGAGTCGCTGACTGTCTCTGTGTGCAATGTGCAACGGCCAGTGGCCGCCCGCAACACACATAGGGGTCTAGTGAGACACAGCTGCCTTCACTGGGGGAGATTGCCAAGATCGCCATTTTCTACAGGGGACTGTAGGCTAAAGTCTACAGGGGGCTAGTGGCTGTACACTACAGGGGGCTGGCAGGCTATATACTAAGGGGGTTTGGCAGGCTATATACTACAGGGGTCTGGCAGGCTATATACTACAGGGGTCTGGCAGGCTATATACTACAGAGGGCTGGCAGGCTACATACTACCCGGCGCTGGCAGGCTATATACCTCCAAAAACATTGTTGGAAGGGCCCCCACCAGTTTGCGCCCGGGGGCCCCCACCACCCTTAATCCGGCCCTGGTCTCGGCTTATACTCAAGTATATATGGTATACCTTATGCAGGCCCTGAAGGGAGGGACAGGACTCTCAGTTCTAGCAAGGTTCTAGGAATACAATGATACAATACCCTTCGGGCCCTGCACCATGTATTATTCAATTAATTAGTTTTCACTCTAGTCTCGTCTAACTTTTTACTGACCTTTTAGACACTTTTTCTAGTTTCGGGTTTCCTCCCCCATTAGTCAAGCACAGTACGAAGCAGACAACTCGGTTCATAGTGTATCTTCCACATTTCAGGCGCTACTGAGGACTATGTCTGCCTTTTATACAAGGGTAGAAATCCTCTTTAAGGAATAATTCATAGAAATAAGAGAAAATTGGTCTAGACAGTTAGGTAGAGACGGTTTGAGGCTCACTTTGGGACAGATTTTGTGGATATATAAAGTGATTTTTGAAATCAGGGAGAGTTGGATGAAATAAAGGCTCTGTGCAGAGAGGCCAGATGTGTGTAATCTTATTTATTATTATTTTTTATTTTTCTGTGATTCCTATTTATAGTTTTGCTGTAAAATTGTAATTGAAAGGAAGCCATAACATAGGGTGACTGTTCCATGTCCCACCAGTAGATGGCAGCAGAACACTACATGGACAGAAGGTCCGCGTTCAACCTATGACCTTAGCGTTACTAATGCATGAGGATTGACCTGTACTCATTTTGTTTCCATATTTTCGTACATAAATTGCATATTATTTTAACCCTTTTTTATTATTTGATCAATTCACTGAATTAACGGACAGTGCAGGTCTGAATATAAGTCTGTCACCTATCCGAGTCGTAAGGAGTTTTCCTTAAATTGATATATTTGTAATGATTTATGAGAGACAAACTACTAGAACGAGGACTTTCCTCCCTTACTACTCCTCAACACATAACTAACTGACAGAAGTAGTTCATACTGAACGAGTATTTGTAAAAGAGAATTATAATGTATCAAGAGCAGTGGCGTAACTAGAAGCTGATGGGCCCCAGTGCAAAGTCTGTGCCAGGCCCCCGACTATAATGTATGGTTTATAGTAATAGTCTTCTCATATGGGAAAGTGACACCTTATCGGCCCCCTAAACCTCTTGGACCCGAGTGTGATTGCAACCTCTACACCCCCTCAAGTTAAGCCCCTGATCAAGAGAAAGGTTGTATTCACATCCTGATAGTCTGCACTCTCCTCCTTACTTACCATTCATGGATCTCAGACAACCACATTCTTTCCTCTCCTGGTCCCTGTCTTGCTAGGTAGTACAATTAAAAGTCTTGGAGAGCCATACCAGTTTGTGTTTTGGAATATTGCAGGGCCACCGGACTAAGTTTGGACCAACAGTTCCAAGAACATTTTGGGAATAGGAACTGCAGAGTGAGGGGGGGGGGGGTCCAGGCATTGAATTTCTTTCTGCAAATGTCATTATTGGTTCAGTAATCTGAAGTAGTGAATACTGGTGGAGCTGAGATATGATATTCTTCTTTGAAGAAGGTGACCACCTTTAGTCCTGACATGCGAGCGGGTCCTTGGTGCAGTGGCATGTAAACTGATTTAGTCCAGGTCACCTGGAGACCTCAGAAAGAACCAAATTCATCAATAAAAGTAATGGCTCTCGGTAAGAAAGAAGAAGGGTCAGAGAGGAACAGTATCATCTGCATACAACCCATACAGTCCTCCCTGGGGCCAATAGATGTACCTATATAAATGGAGTCGCTGCAAAGTTTAAGTGCGAGGATCACCAATGCAAAGATCAGAGGCGATAGAGGACTACCTTGCTGGGTGCCTCTGTGGGGAATTCCGGAGAGAGTTCCCCATTAATCAGTAACTTACTCTTAAGGGATTGATACAGAATAGACAACCAGTGGCAGAAACAGGGGCTGAATTTACAATTTTGTAGACAACCCATGAGAAATGGCCAATCTTCCTTGTATTGGCCTATCTGTGTTACCTCCTGCACCCATCTGATGTTATCTTGGGTGGACCCGCAAGGCATAAATCCCGTTTGATTGGGGTGTATAAGAGAAAAAATAACTTTATTTCGTTTTTTGACTAGAATTCGAGTCTGGAGCTTGTAATAAGTTACTGCTTAGATTGCCATTTGGCAGTTTGCGAAAAAAAATATATGTGTTCTAGTTGTAGGTTGGGCACTTACTAGCACTGGGTTATAGGAAGGCATAATTATATAGATACTGTAGTTGATGTGAAATAGTTCTCAATGGGCCTATATACATAAATGATTTAGAATGTGGCCCCCCAACCATATGGTGCCAGTGTTTCTGATAGGAGGCTGTCAAGGCATATGTATTTGTATACTGTGTATTTATGCCCTTCATAAGTTCTCTATTATTCTTTGTAGAAACCACAGAATTGGGCAGCAAGAAAGAACTGAAGTCCATGCCGTTCATCACTTACCTCTCAGGTTTGCTGACGGCACAGATGTTGTCTGATGACCAGCTAATCATGGGAGTGGAAATCCATTGCGAAGAGAAGGGTCGCTGTCCATCCAGCTGCCATTTGTGCCGAAGAGCCGGCAAGGAACAAGTCAGCCCCATCCCTGTGCTCCTAGAAATTAACCGGATCACTCCCCTATACAACCTTATACAGGATAATGCTACACGAGAGGTAAAAATCCACCAAAAGATTTACTTTTTTCATCTTTTTACATCTACTCAGAATACTATAATATTTATCTTTATTTATATTGCACCATCAAATTTCACAGCGCTATACAAATTATATTACATGCTACATTTTATTATAGAGCAAAGGTAATCATTTTTTATGGATATGCAAACCACCAGCAACTGGATGCGGACTTAGACGAGAATTTGAATAAAACAGGATAGGCATAACATACTGAACGATAAGGGTCTGACTGTTGGGATCCCCACCGATCACGGGAATAAGGCGTCACATTCTCACTAATGGGTGGAGCGGCAGGAACTCGGCTAACTCCAGCACTCACAGTCAGAGGATGGTGCATGTGAGCACCCATTGTCGAGAATCCTCACCAATGAGATAGTGAGCTATCCTGCAAATAGGGGATAAGTTTTAAACTTGGATCCACCCCTTTAAAGGGTTAGTGGTGACTTCATTTGCTTTTGACCTTTATAGAATGTTTATGATCCGTTCAAAGGTCCCAAAATATCATGTGAACAAGGGTTGACAACCACTTTAAATGACAAGATCACCATCCACATTTTAATAGATTTGAATGGCACAACCTGTGTTTGGGAATAGGTGTGGACTTTGATGTGGTTGGTGAGATAATTCCATCCAGTTTCCCTATAAATGCAATTTGCCTCTGTATGTGTGAGTAGAATATGAAGTATTCATTAGATAAGAATGCTGCTTTTAGCTTACAGATGAGAAATGTCTTGCAGCCCATATCTGTGTTTATAAAGCAGTAGAATCAGAGTGGAAACTAAACCTAGTTTTTCTGCCCATTGAGTACAGTTGGCAAGTTACCTAGATTGATATCTACAGTGAATGAATACCCTGGCTGTCTCCTAGTGATTTATGTAATAGTAAATGATTGCAATGTTGTACATAAATATTACAAATGACATATAAAAGCACACGAGTTAAATATTTCATCTACTACAAATGAAATGTTAATGACATGTATATTAATTGAAGGCGGATGTGCTCTTTAAATAGTTTATTTTAATGCACTTATAGTTTGATCAGCTGTCGTGTAGGATTTTGTAGGGCAGGATCCTGTCTCAAAGTAAAGACAGGGAGAATGGATGAATTATAAAATCTTTTATCTGTATCATAAAAGGGTTTTACCACTAAAGATGTGTATCTATCTACAGAATAGTGGACAAGTGTCTGATTGCTGGGGGTCCACACACTGAGACCTACAACCAGAATCGAGGCTTACAAGTCCTGAGGAAATAATGCTTAGCAAAAGTCAAAATATGATCAATCCCTTACTCACACCGTACAGCAAATAGACCTCACGTCATGGGTGCTCGTGCCTCTCCGTGTGCCCCGTGCACCACTACAGCTACTCACCCATCCTCGCTCCTGTTTCGGGGTCCTCGACCGTGCACCCGCGTCCCAGTCTCCTAGGGCGCGCGCCAGCTTCAAATGATTTAAAGGACCAGAGCACCGTTAATTGCCGCTGTCCTTACCCAGAAACCTATTTAAAACAACCTCTCCCTGCCGGATCTTCGTGTCTAGTGCCGTTGAAAAAGCTTGTTCCCTGATGCCCTGCATTCTTTGTGTGATTTCCTATTGTGATCCCGGTACCGTATTTGACTCTGATTCTGTTCTGTCTTCCCTGACCTGTTGCACCGTTCCTGAATGTCCTGACCTCCTGCCTGTCCCCTACTACGTCCTTGCCCAATGTCTGTGTACCTCGCCTTGGCTGCCACCGCAAACCAAGCCGCACCTGTGTAACAACCTTGTGGTACCTCGACACAGCAAGTCGAACCCACTTTGCGGCAGGCTCTGGCAGGCTCTGGTGAAAACCAGAATTAAAGTGCCACTATTTAAAATATGCCACCTCCATCACATGATGGTTGGCGTTGCGTGGTCTCTACCACATGATAAAATCAAACTTTATCAGCACTAAACATAACAGCATCAGAACAGAGTGTGAAAGGAAGTCCTGATGTTTACTTTTCAAAATGGGCACTGGTACTCATGGTCGACCTTGTGCTATATTAAGGGGGTAGTCCCAAGTTTCAGCGTTATCCCCTTATGTTTGACCCTGTCCTCTAATAAAGGGGTAGTCCCAAGTGTCCACAGGTTAAGGGAATACAATCTGATCACTGGGAAGTCCTATTGCTGGGACCTCCGCCAGTCACGAGAATGGACCCCTGCAGCTCATGAGAACACTGGGTCCTGTTCTCATAAAATGATGGAGCAGAAGATTCTTACACTCCATTCATTGTCTATGGGATTGACTGAGATAGAGAGCACAGAACATTTCAATTTCTGGCATTCTCAGAGACATCTGCTTGACCACCCGCCCCATCATTTAGTGAGAACAGCCGGACCCCCAGCAGTCATAATGTTATTCCCTGACCTGTGAATAGGAGATAGCAATAGAACTTAAGGCAGTCCCATTAGCTTCAATGGAGCTCTAGGATATTCCCTTAGCAGAAGTCCCATACAAGTGAATGGAGAACTCATACTGTGCACTTTAAGGGATTTAAGATCTTGTGATTGCTGGAGGGCCAAGCAATCATACACATATCCCCTGTCCTGTGATTGGTCGGTGTGTCTTTACTGGAAATATCTCTTTGAGGGCATGTTTACGTATAGTGATTTACATATAGGGATTTTCTGTCCCAGAATGTGGAGTGTATTGCTGTACATCATTGTGGATGGTTTTTGAAATCTGAAGCATATATTGATTTGTAGTACAAATTATAAATACACATCATGTCATTGTAGGTTGCGTTATTTTTACATTGGATTCCACCTTTTATAAGGGACCGGCATATGAGCCAAACCCAGGTTATATACAAGATAGGTCCTTTAAGTTTGTACTTAAGTTGAATCTGTATGTACATTGGGACAGGTATATTTAGATTTGTGAATCAATGGAGAATTGGATTTTTAAAATGTTTTGCTGTCATAGGAACCAGGATTATCAATAAAGCTTCATTACAGACACCTTACAGCTAAATAAAGTATCTAGAGAGCTTCACCAGAGGTCACAGTGGGCAGAGAGGTCCATCTGTAACAGGGGTCATCTGTAAGTTGGGTGTCCTTAAGTTGGGGACCGCCTGTATATGGTAATGCACAAATGTGCTGTTCCCAAAAGATGCTCCATTTTTAGTTGCTCGTCATTTTGACTTCATTCATCAAGGTTCTAAATGAATGTCACAATTTGATACTCTTTAATAATAATCATCTTTCTTTTTGCAGGCGTTGAAAAATGCATTTATGAGCTTATATTGGTGTTCAGGAAAAGGGGAAGTCATAGACGATTGGTGTCGATGTGATCTCACGGCTTTTGATGAGAATGGATTACCAAACTGCAGTCCTCTTCCATCACCTGTGTAAGTTCTAGTTATTCAATTTCGTGACTGTCACAATACTCTCGATACTTGTCCATCAGGGTTTCCATTCTAATAGTATATATGACATATTGACTGTGAATAGTTTCTGTGAACATCCATGTGACATTTGTGGAGATTTAGTAATTGAGCATCATCCCTTCAGTTTGCCATTAATTTTAACATACCTAATATTTTGAGATCGGGCAATGACCTTTTATCCTTTTACATAGAGGTATTGTTTACTTTTGTCCATCTGCTATAACTAGAGATGAGCGAGTATACTCGTATTAGGGTTAGCGTACTCGAAACGGCTCGTTGCTCGGACGAGTATTTCGCCTGCTCGAGAACGAGCTTTCACTTAAGGATCATTTTAGTGAAGAACACAGGGAAGAACACATTGCAGATGTTTCCATACATCTGCTAACTTATCAGAAGACATTAGTGCAGAAAGGTGTTCTTCACAATAGTATGTGAAGAACAATATGTGTGAAGGACACATTGCCGATGTTTAACACGGGTCATTCTCCTATTTGAAGTTCCACGAATATTCCATTGAATAAAAAAAACGAAGAAACAGGACTGACTTCCTTATTTCTCAATAAAATGACACATTTTATTGGTCCCCTTTGTCCCCTTAAAAATGCTCGAGTCTCCCATTGACTTCAATGGGGTTCATTATTCGAAACGAGCACTCGAGCATTGGGAAAAGTTTGACTCGAGTAACGAGTACCCGAGCATTTTAGTGCTCACTCATCTCTAGTTACAACACGTTCTATTTCATTTTTGCAGGTTCCGTCTCTCCCCCGGCATGGAACCCTCCAGCACTGTGGTTGCTCTTGAATGGTTTGACGTCCAAGCTGCTATAGGAACTAAAGTTTCAGATTACATTCTCCATCATAAAAAAGTAGATGAATACACAGATACAGAGCTATACACAGGTAACACAAATGCTATTTATTTCAATGTGTTTTGTTCGGTTGCAGAACTATACAGTAGTAGGGTCCTTCCCAAGCTACAATCAAACAAAATGTCCAGGCACACTTGATAAATTGCTTAAAAGTGAAGATTCTTTATTAAGCAGACATTGTTCATAAGTTAAAGATTCATCCTGCCTTTATAAATTGAAGCACAATGGTGCAATGATGGGAGTAACACACCACATAGCACTTCTGGCTCATTAGCATAATTATAACAGTTGATTTTAGAACTAAGGAGGCCATGGATAACAAATATAAGAAGATTACTACAGGCATGGTGCCTGGATCTATGGTTCCTGGTTTATCATGCTTCATTTTGATGGTATGTTTCCTTTAATTTGTTATATAACCTTAAATCACCTGGTCTATTGATTATCGAATGGTGCATGCCCTTCTTTTGTTTCCCTTAAAACGATTTGTTTCAACAAATGGGGCATTAATGTGAGGGATGCCACTGTGAGAGTGAGGAGAGAACCAATAAAACAAGGGGTAACCAAGTTGTAGGAGTAGTCATTGGCTTAGTTAACCGAAGTGCAATTTCCTTGGCAGCATGTAAGACCTGTTTTCTGTGATGTTCTGTTGGCAAAACAGGCCAGGGTTGTATGAGAATACTATGGGGTTTTTGTACAGCGAGCATCGGATGTAATCATACATCAGATCACTTCAGTACTGTGATAAAACCCAATTCATTACTCGCCAACTGTTCTATTGAATTAAAGGGGTATTCCCACAAAGACAATTGTCTTAAATATACTCAGGATAACAAAATAACACATTCTCTAATTCACTGTTATTAACAAAAATACAGCATTTCACAGATATAATTCCAACCAACCTGTCTCTATCAATCCTAGTGTACACAATTTTTGTTGCCCATGGATCCGACCCTGGATCTTCTGAGTTTAGGGTCGGCAGGCATATTGTTCTTCTGTCTGACGTTGCACTGAGCTGCTCTCTGTCTCTTGCCCCCACCCTTGCATTCCAGGACGAGCTCACACAGCCACACACTGACTTCCTGCCGGCAAACAACAGCGGCTTTGTGAGGAGGGAAAAGCTACAGACAGATAACGTCTTTATCCAGGGGAAGGGAGGGAGGCATATAGCAGAGCTGTTGTGTATGTTATGGCTGTGAGTAGTCTGATAATGTCGTGTGTAATATGCATCACATGGATCATCGTTCATCTGTGATCTGTCTCATCTCTCTTTCTGTGTCAGATACTAGTGAATGTTCAGAAGCTAAATTAAAGTGTATATAAACCTTGTACCCTGCTAATCTTACCACATTGTCAGCACACAGCACTAGAGGAATTATGAAGCGTCTGCTCAGATGCAATTTTTTTACTGACCATTGCTGAGTGATGGGAGCTAAAACAGCAATAAAATGAGTAAAATTGTAAAGTTAGGTGTTAAAAATAAACTTTATTGTGTAAACATCACAAGTGGATTGAAAATTTTGAGTATTTTCTTTCATGGGAAAACCCCTTGAATGGATTAGGCTTTCACTTAAACCCTAGTGCAGACCTAATGTAAAACTTTTTGGGGTATCAACTTACTCAAAAAATTGGCAAAGAGGTGAAAAATAAAAACAGTTCCTGGGGACACAAATATACTGTCCTACTGTATCATTATAAGATGATATCTTCCCAAATTAACACATTTTTATTATCATCCCATTTAGGTTGTGAGCCCTCATGGGCAGGGTTTTCCTTCAACTTCTTAAGTTTAGTTTTTGTATTTTGTACAAACTTTTTTTTTTTTTTACCTGTCTTGTCTCACCTTATCTGACGTAATTTCAATATAATTTTCAAAATATGCATCAAATCCACATCACGGTGTGGAACTGATGCATATGTGATGCATATTTTCACTCTTCCATAGACAATGTATAACATATGCAATTATCCACGAGGACGGGCATGAAGGCTATCTCCACATGTTGTGGATTCAATGCAGATTTTGGTGCGGAAAACCTGCAGTGTAATACAGTAAGATTAATGTGATTTGGAAAAAGTCATCTAGACAATGCATTTTTATTTCACTTGGAAATTATTTCTCAGTGTGGAGAATAAAATAATTATGGTGTTACTTTTCCAGTGCATCTTCGCAGATTTTTCCATATTTTTTGCATTGAAGTCTATGGGAGAGTGAAAATCTGCATCATAACCGCAGATATTTGCTTAAAATGTCGTCAGATCAAAACAGGTCATAAAAACGCAGGCGGAAAATCCACGTAAAAAAACACACACAAAAAAACCCTGCAACACTAAGTCTGCATGTAGTCCGCATGAAAAACTCATGTGGATTTGCCGCAGGTCAATCCAGAACATTTGCAGATAGCCGAAAAGTAACATGGTCATTATTTTATTGTCAGCACTAATCAACACTTTCGACATGGAAAAAAGCGTCATCTACTACATTACTTTTTCCTAATCATATTCACTTTAATACTACTGTATTATTCTGCGGATTTTCCTCAACAAGTGCAAATAGCTTTAAAGGACATCTATCACCAGACCAAGGATTGTAAACCAAGCACACTGATGTACTGGTGTGTGCCCCCTCTGACAGGATCTGCTCTTCTTTGAGCTTCTTATGCCCTGGTTTTTAAGAAAAAAAAGGCTTTTAAAATTATGCAAATGAGCCTGAGGGGCTCCAGACTCCATAGGAGTTAATTATTCACAATTATTATTCACAATTATTAACGTTTTAACACTCTGAATTTTGCTTGCTCATCTTGTGGCTTCAATAACATGAGAAATATATTTTCTGTGTCAATATAACTACAGCAATATTAAATCTATGTCTGAAAATATAAAATTGAGAAAAAAAGTGTGTGCTCACCCCTTAAAACGCTTTGCCTGAATGGAAAACTTAGTCCTTTCCCGAAGCAAACTTGTAGAGTGGAACATAAGAGAAAGGACCAACAGCATCAGAAAAATTGATCAAATAATTAAAAGGTGACGCGTTTCGGACTTTACAGAGAACAGGTCCTAGTTGAGGCTAACAAGAAGAGGAGCAAGAGGAGGAGCACCTCCTCCACAAGCACATGTGACAATAGTCATGTGATCAGAGGGAGGAGCACTGGGTAATGGGTAAAACAATATTCACTCTATGAACAAGAAGAATATTATAGCAATTTCTGTTATTTGCTATTATATTCTTTTCATTCATACTGTGATTTTTGTTTCCTACTTATCTGGTTGTCCTCCCCCTGATCAAATTGTCACACATGCTCATCAAGAAGATGCTCCTCCTCTCACTCCTCTTCTTATGTTGGCGTGTAAGTATGTCTGTTCTCCGAAAGACGTCTCCTTTTTATTATGTGATCTCTTTTTTGTTGTTTTTTACTTGTATTTTCAATACAAGGATGGATCTCAATTTAACTGACTTTGCTGGTGCCGTTGGATCTTTTTCTTCTATTCCACTCAAGTGTATGTATTTTTTTTTCTTAAATTTACAATATTTACTGTATTTTTTCTCAATGTGAACCCTTTTCCTATTAATAAAAAGTGATTGCAATGTTGAATTTTAAGCCACATAACTTCTTGGGCATGTTTTTTTTTTTTTTTGTTATGTTTTTTTTTTTTTTTGCTCGTTATAAAGTTTTTTTTATGGTAGTGTACAATAGGCCAAAACCAGAAATTGTGAAAATTATTATCGTATATACTCGAGTATAAGCCTACCCGAGTATAAGACGATACCCCGAATATCACCACCAAAAATAGGGAAAACCTATTGACTCGAGTATAAGTCGATGGTGTAGTATACAGCCAGTCCTCCCTGTATGCCAAGCACAAAAAAATAAAATAAGCTTAATATCCTCCAGGGATACTCACTCACCCCCAATCCTCGGCATGTCTCCCGATCGTTAGCGCAGCTCCTCTTCTTTCTTCTCTTTGCTGTAATAGCCGGCAGAGTTGTGTCCATGCGATCTGCCGACGGGCACACCCTATGATGCGGCGGTGTCGCCGCTTGTGAAGATCGGGAGCCGTGCCAAGGATCCGTGCACCGGAGGCTGAGTATTATGTTTATTTTTTTAATTGACTCATGTATAATTCGATGTGAGGTTTTACAGCACATTTTTTGTGCTGAAAAACTCGGCTTATACACGAGTATATACAGTATTTTATTTTTTATAACACATTTTATTTGATTTTCAAAACTTGAACATTCAAATATATTGTATAAAAGGTCCATTAACAGCAGGTGAAGATGAATTGACAATGCATATCAACAGCATTTATAAAGTTTTTGGTTTAATCATGACTAGCCCGCGGCTGGTAGGGCTGTAAGAGGTCAGAATAGCGCAGAATAGTGCATGGGGAGAGGGTGTGTGTCCTTCCTTTTAATCTTGACCCACTATTTCCACTTACATTTCTGTCTCGTCCCATTCATTCGCTTGTGTTTATGTCCGACAGTTAAACCTGTGGCCAAGAGAGGGGGCTCCTGCATCAGATATTCCGTCACACCAAACTAAGACTTTGTTCCTTGCCATCTGATCTCTATTCCACAGTTTATGTGTTTCCAGTGCAGCTGAGATATTATCCATGGAGAGAAGAGGAGGCACCTGAAAAGGGTAGAAAAGCTACATACGTAGCTGCAAGGTGTAAAGAACCCAAACCTAAAATACCAGGCATTAAAAAGAACCTACAGGCAGAAATAACTGATGGGCCAATGTTCTTGAGATGTTTCCTCAAAAGTCGTGGAGGTTTTGGATGGTTGGTATTGTTACATGCTGCATATTTTAGATTACTTTATTGATGTCTACAGTAATTCGGCGCAGTGACTCCACCATTCATGCCCCCTTCCCCTTTATTATATTACCTTAAACAGAGCGACCAGGACCTCCCCTGTGAGATAGAGCAGTAGGGAGGCGTCATGTTACACTCGGAATTGCTGACTAGCTTTCCTTCATAGCTTCTCAGGCCAGGCACAGTCTGAGGGGACTCATTCCATCCCTGTTTTAAAAAGCAAACATAGCGCTGGGGGTTTTACGAAAGGAGAAAGTCACTTAAGGACACCAAGTGAAACCAGAGCCAGAGAGAATTAGTAGCAGAAGGGGGAAGGGGGTCCTTCAATAATGGCCATACACATCTGATGCAGAGCATACATACAGCGCTCTGTGAACTGTTATTAGCACTGCTCAGTATGCAGACGGCACAAATCTATTTATTTGAACACATGTGCTCGCTCCTAATGAAGACAAACAAACGGGGAAGGCCGCTTTCCTTCCCATAAATTTTACATCAAAATATTTTTGTCTTGTATAAAACACAAGAAGCAGGCACCGCTCTGGAGTGTTCTTATGCAAATAATTTTATAAAGAGGCACATTTTTAGTATAATAACAATAATAAGCTGTATTTATATAATGCAGACATATTCCGCACTATAATAATAGAGAAAAGGTAATATTATATACACAACATTTATCAGTGCGGAGAATTTACATATGCATTTGCATATGTACGGAAATGTTCTGCTTTGGAATCAACTTAAAATCTCTTGCCGTGCTGATGCGAGAAAGGAATTGAATAGTTTAAAAACCGAGGAGAATCATAGGTGTATGCGGGGAAATTGACCTAAATGTTACAATTATTACATTATTACTTTTTCTATAGTTATTATCACTGTTTAAATCATTAAAGATATCGCGTCTCATTTACTAAGGGTCGGCGGACTGCACTATCGCCGGAATATCCGACGATTTCCGATGTGCACCGCATGTAGAAGGGCTTCTTGTCGCACACGATCAGATTTTGGCGCAGTAGCGCCGGCTTTCATGACACGAATTGGGGGGCTGGACGTTGGACGATCCGACGGATTTGGACAATCCGCGGGATTTAACATCTCAAACTGTGTCGCAAGACATGCACTCACTTGCACCAGGAAGAAGAAGATGAACTCCAGCGGACTTCAGTGGGGAAGTGACACATGCAGGATATTGGGCGCACGATCTTGGTGAATCGCGCCGGACTTCATCCACGTCGAACAGTCCGGATCGGGGTATTGTGACAGGACCGGGTAAGTAAATGTGCCCCATTGACTCTAGGATTTTCTCCATATAGATGTCAGTACTCTGCAGTTACCTTTAAGGGATCCTCAGCTCTGTCTTTGGGCAGATTTACACTGTCGATGTTTGTCCGTGAACCATGGACCTTGAAACGTCCTGTGGCATGGACCTTCATCACTGCTGGCGACTGAACTCCGATGATCTTACCAAATAGAGATATGTGATTCCCCCTTTAAAGGCAAACAGAACAATTCCCATATAGTGCTGTTCACCCGTCTCTCTTTCCAAATTTATGCCATTTTCTGTTCTGAAAGTGTTTCTCACTAGAGGTAAAGTTGGCCGAGACTATTGTCTCTCTGTCTATACCCTGAAGTTCAATTCAATTCAATCTGCCACAGATCCCATGATGCACCATCAATAAATGCCTGCTAAAACGTCTAGGTTTATATATAAGACACACCGGATTATAAGGCGCACCTGATTATAAGGATGAATGACCAGCAGGTGGCAAACCTGTGCACAGTTCAAGGCAGCTGTTGTCTGTAAGTGGTTCATATATAAGGCGTACTGGACTATAAGGCGCAACTTTATTTTCTGAGAAAAACAAAGGATTTTTTGTGCGCCGTATAGTCCGAAAAATACGGTACTCTAATTTGGCTCCCTGTGTCACTATCCCAGCAGTCTTCCAGACTTTGGCACGCTGCCCAGCCAGAAGTGCTCAGGGTCATGTGATGTCACATGGCCCACTGAATGGGTGACATAGGTCCCATGAACTCTGGCACTTTTGGCCAAGCTCCTTATGCAGAAGACCAAAAGACCACCATGAATGGAAGCAGGGTAAATAAATATATATATATTTTTTTATCCCACCTGCCCTGACCCTTAAAGGGTTTTTTAAGGATTCCTGGAAAACCTTTTAAGGGGTGGAGTTGGGACAATCAAATACATTTTTCCAAACTCATTACACAGCAATGTTGGGAGGATGCAGAGTTTTCTAGAATGACATAATTTAGTCAAGAAAAGCATTAAAGGAAACCTACCACTTGAAGTGTCAGGTTTCAGATGGAAATACCGGGCACCAGCTCAGGGTGAGCTGGTGCCGGAGCTTATTTTTGTTATTGTTTTAAAAGGCTGTATCGCGGTTTAAAACACTTTTTAAACTTTATAGCCGGCGCAAGGAGGTACGCGCTCGGCGCTTACCATGCGCGCGGCTACATAGTTTAAAAAGTGTTTTAAACCGCGATACAGCCTTTTAAAACAATAACAAAAATAAGCTCCGGCACCAGCTCACCCTGAGCTGGTGCCCGGTATTTCCATCTGAAACCTGACACTTCAAGTGGTAGGTTTCCTTTAAAGTTGTGTTCTAGGAATAAGTATATGGGTCATTAAAATCTAAGCTAATGTCTAATTAGTTGTTATTTAAAATGAATGCACCTTTAGAAGAAAATGCTGTGCTTTAATGAAGAATAAAAATGCTACTGGCCCTTTAACCAGTCTAATTCTATGTAGTTCTATTATTGGGATATTGCTACTCACTTTTCAAGTTTTTGATGTTAACATTTGGTGCTAATTTAAGCGTTTTTTTGAGTAACTTACTTTAGCACAAATGTACTTTACTGCTTCAATTTCACATTAAACCAATTCCATACACTATCAAATTTAAGCAAAATTCTTAACAGACTCTGCGAATCACCGTACGATCAGCGTTTATCTTATTTCACTACATATTGAGCAGAGAGAGAATGTAAAACATCTTTTAAATTATATATTACATTATATTGTTATTTTAGACTGACGTGGAACATTAAAAAAATTCTTACCCTTTTTCCACAAAATAGTCGTTGAACTCATAAATTGTTGATGGTATAATTTGGATGATTGATCCCTGCATTAGCCTGATTACTATTATAAGGATCAGAAGGCTATTCCTCCCTCTGGGATGTTAAATTGACAGCTGTCTCAGTGATGGTAGGGGGTTGGATGGCCTTGCAACCTCACTTTGTAACTATGACCTCAGTCTGCAGATTAAAGAGTCCACTGCTGTTTCTCCGTTTTCAGGTCTTGTCCAAATTTATCACCGTTGTAATTTTTAGCTCCTTTTCCCACTATGTTGACACATATAAAAAAAAAAAAAAAACAGGAATAAGGTCTGAGAATAAGGTCAGTGCTTTTGAATTATGGAAGAGAATTTTTGGATTTCCTTTGGAATGCTAATGATTGAAAATTACAAAGGATCGAGTTACTTATTTTATGAGCAGGACCTGATACCAGGATGGTCTGTCATTCTTATTCAGAAGTGATGGCAACACATCTGTGAGATGACACTGCGGGGCTCATTTACTAAGGGGCCGAATCGCCGGGTTTCCCGAATATTACCGTTTTGCGCAGTTTTTCCCTGAATTGCCCCAGGTTTTTGGCGCACGTGAACGATTGTGTCACATTGGCGCCGGCTTGCACGCAACGGAAATCGGGGGCGTGGCCGTCAGAAAACCCAACGGATTCGGAAAAAATGTGATATTTAAAAAATTATTTGTGTGCTTGACACGCACTTACATGCACCGAAGAGAAGAAGGTGAACTCCGGCGGACCTCAGCGCAGTAGCGACACCTGGTGGACATTGGGCGCACGACCTTAGTGAATCCCAGCCGACCCGAATCCTCGTCGGAGAACGCGCCGCTGGATCACGACAGGACAGGGTAAGTAAATGTGCCCCTGTGAGATCTCCTTTAAACATACATTTAAAGTATATTATAATGTTATATTTTAACGACTTACAATAAAGCTTAAAGTTACAATAAAGCTCATGGAATTTTAGTCCTTGGTTTTACAACACTGGGAGCAACAATAGAGATTATGTCCATCACTTTTAAATTTTATAATTTGAGATTAGGAGTACAGGCGGTCCCCTACTTAAGAACACCCGACTTACAGACGAACCCTAGTTACAGACGGACTTCTCTGCCCACTATTACCTCTGGTGAAGCTCTCTGGATGCTTTATTTTAGTCCCAGGCTGCAATGACCAGCTATATGGTGTCTGTAATGACGTTTAATAGATAATCCTTGTTCCCCAAAATTTTGAAAATCCAAATGTCACTGGTCCAAAAAAAAAATTGTCTGAAGCTACAATTATAAACTATACAGTTCTGATTTACATACAAATTAAACTTAAGAACAAACCTAAAGAACCTATCTTGTATGTAACCCGGGGACTGCCTATATCGATCTAGGCAAGGAGATGCAGACCACATGTTGAAATTGCAACTTTTTAAAACTTTACCAAACTTTTGCACAATCTCACTACGTAACATGATAAAGCGACAACATTGTGTAGCATTTGGATTGTTTAGAACAAAACACAGAACATTGTAAATTCCGCCCAATGTTGCTCATACGTAGCCAAAAAAACACAACTCTTACTAGGTAAGCATTACTGGAATCCTTTCCAGCATTGTCTCTTCTGCTGTAATCCAAGCCTTTGTAAGACGCTGATGTCATGGGCACTGCTTTGTGTTTCCTTGATTGCATGAACTGAAGTCATGATGTCAATATGCGGCGAGGACGCTAGCTGCTCATTAGATCATACAAACTGCATTATACTGTAGCTCAATACGTTTTTTATCATTTACTACAACTTCCTTCCTCCTATTGAAAGGGAAAAACAGACTCTCCCGTTAACGAAACGTAATTAACCTGATGAAGTATCTTCTTCAAATTAGTGGTTCTTATAAGCATCAAGATCAAGGAGGGCTGGCAACTTAGCATCTTTAAAATAAACACCGCATTTACAAAGCATATTTCAAAATAAGTTATCTCTATGCAGGAAAGTTATGTGCTGCTTATTTTAATAACTTTCCTATAGAGAGGAGAGAGGCCGATCGCGGGTGGAATATGGGGTGTGAGTTTCGCTGCACGCCGGAGTATAAGAGTAGGTTATACTCTGGCGTGCAGCGAGACTCACACCCCATATTCCACCAGCGATCAGCCTCTCTCCTGCCTCACTACAGTGGCCCAGTCCTTCTAACCGGCTCACCCACTACTTAAGGCATTTTATCCAAGACCACTAGGTCTTTTAGATCCCACCTCAGCCGAGCATATGAGAGTCTCTACATTGCATCCAGCTCTAGGGGCAGCGCGCACCAATATACGTGTTTTTTGCACCTACTTCTCTTTCATTTGAGAACCTGGCGCCGTGGGATATCACCTGGATACACACTACTGATCTGAAAGATAAAAATGGTACATAGAAATACAACACAAAAAATCTTAAAGGGAACCTGCCACAAGGAGACCCATTTTTAGCACCCCACAGTCCCCACAGAGCATAGAACATACACTGCCAAAGAGATTTTGTATAAAAAATAGGTTTTACAGAAAAAAAGATATGTTATATATCACCTTTCAATTTCCGCTCTCCATGTGTCCTTTTCAAACGTATGAAAACACCCATCACTTGGCTTAGCGATGCCCCCGACTCCTCTATAGCCACTCCCAGGGGATGGGAGTTATTGATATATTTGAAAGGACACATGGAAGAGCGATTTCCCAAGGGTGGGGGGGACTGCTCCTCTATAGCAACTCCCAGGGAACAAGTGCCTATTCACAGAGCACATTGCATTGAAAGGTACAATATAACATATCTTTTTTTCTGTAAAACCAATTTTTTATACAAAAACTCTTTGGCAGTGTATGTACTATGCTCTGTGCTGACTGGAGGGATACTAAAAATGGGTCTCCTGGTGACAGGTTCCCTTTATAGGACTTCTACCATCATTTTGACTGATGGTAAATGTGTAGAACTCATATGCTCGCTGTCTTCAGATGGCACCGGAACTGCTCTTCTGATGTCCAGGATCGGAACAATATTCAGGAAAAAATAGATATAAAGTAGATATATTGCTTTGACTTTAATCCTGCAACATGTCCTTAGGCTTCCTGAAAGTCATGCTTGGTGGTAAGAGAGCTGTTACACAAGGTTACTAAAGAGGCACAGTTTTCCTTATCCCATTGTAGTGTACAATTGTGAACATCAAAGAGGGTGTTTGTGGAATCTTTATGTAGTCGGTGCCCACGTTAAAAGTAAATCTTCATTTAAAATACTTGTCTACATTAGAAAAGTGGGAAACATCTTAGCATGTTATAAACATAGTACAAGAAACATAATATTAATGATTATCTCCTGCAGTTCCGATGCTACCCAGTAGACTTGCACGTGTGACCTTCATGTGACCAATTAAGTTGTTTGGTCTAAACTTTAGAGATTGATTATGTGGGATATGGAAAACATTCTCCCTCTTCCAATGGGGTCCTCAAAATGTAAAATATGTACTATATTTTTCGGACTATAAGGTGCACTTAAAATCCTTATAGTCTGGTGTGCCTTATATATGAACCGTACTTACAGACAACACGCCTTGAACTGTGCACAGGTCTGCCACCTGCTGGTCATTCATCCTTATAATCTGGTGCGCCTTATAGTCCAAAAAATACAGTACATCCATAAATGCTATACTTCATATGAATGAGGCTCACATTCACCTGGCTGTGTAGGGTCTGCCATCTGGCCACATTGACCTGAAAAGCTGATGCCCACAGATCAGTGGAAATACAGTGAACTTTGAAAGCCTGCCAATTCTGAGAATGAATGGGTGGTGCCGTGTTGGCATAGAACTGTGTCCCCTTTACAGTGTTTTCTCTGAACAGATATTGGCCCAGAGGAATTGTGCAGCAAAAAACGGTGGAGGGGACTGGTGGCTCTATGCCAACATTGTGACCTAATAATTCTCAGCATTAGCAGGAGTTCAACATCTTGAGTAGATATTAGTGGACCCGAACTTTAGGTCCGGCTGCTCCGCCTATTCATCTGTGATTGGTGTCCACCAAATTTCCACCTGGCCAATCACAGCGATGACAAGTTGTTAGGGATGTAAAGTTGCCTGATTGGCTGCTCTGCAACACATCAAGCTCAATGTCTGGGAGTTTGGGAGCACTATGTCTGCTGCTGAACAGAGGATGCCAAACTTTACCCCTTACTGTTCACTGTCTTTCCACTGATCAATGGCCGCCTGTAGTGTAAGTCCTTTGCAATAGATGTCGGCAGCTGCAGCACTTGTACAGTCATATACAAAAGCTGTGCAAGGAAAATTTAGAAGGGGCTACAAGAGTTAAAGTTTCATTGTGAGCAAAGAAGTTTTTCATTTTCAACTCCCTAATTGTTTTTTTTTTTTTTTTTTTTGCCATCCTTAGGATGATAATAGGTTGAGCGAGATGAATATCTTTTTTTTTCAACCTTGCAATGTACGTAGCTTATCCATTTAATAACAAAAATAAGGTGACTCATGATCTCCTCTGATCACGACTCAGAAGCTGTATTACTATCTGACATTTCAATTCCTAATCCAAAACAATGCATATTCGTCATCTACCCACTACCACCCAAAAAATTATTTAGAGAACATTGAAGTCACCGACTCCACCCACCATCAAGGAGTAGGACACTCATGCAAACGCTACAAGATTTATCTAATTGTATGACCTGTTTTCTTTCTAAAGAAAAAACTGAATTTATTTACTGCTTAACAATACTGGATCTTTCAGACACCCATCTGTAGCATTTATTAAAATTTGGGCTACGCTGGATGGACACATTTCTGATTTTCTTTCATGCAAGTTCATCTGCATAGTCCCTGAAAACAAATCTACTGGCAGGATCATGTATTGTAAACCAGGAACACTTACATGCTAATTTGTGTCCCCTCTTCCATGGCCTTAAATTTATGCTTATTAGCTTGAGGGGCACCGGTCTCCATAGCTGCTTATTGAGCCTGGAGCCCCTCAGGTTCCTAAGCATATTTTTAAAGACTTTTTTGTAAAAACCAGGGAATGAGAGAGCGGATCCTGTCAGAGGGTGCACACACCTTCATGTAAGTGTACTTGGTTTACAAGCCTTCATTCTGGTGGTAGATTTCCTTTAAGAATAACCCCAAATCAGGTGTTTTATTTTTTTGCAGCCATCCTTCACTTGTGATTTAACAAGGTTTGTACTGGTGGACAGCAAAAAAAAATGCCCCCCCCCCCTCTTATGCCACCTCCAAGGATTGGGACAGCATGTGGCATGGGGCCTATTTACTTAGGGTCCAGTGGGCGCATTCCCGTCGGGTTTCCGTCAGGACAGGAATTTAGAAGGGGATTGTGTTGCACGCGATTGATTGTGGCACAGCTGAACTCTCTTTCAAGCGAAAGAAACCTGGGGGGCGAGCCGTCGAAAAATCCAACTGATTCGGACAGAGCGCGGGATTTAAATTTAAAATTGTGTCGCAAGCCATGCATTTACATGCACCAGGCTCCTTAGGACAGTTCTATGTATATTTTTGGAGCTTTGCTTCCCATCAGATTCATTAAAGTGACTGTGGCCCTTTAATAAATGTTCTTATGGTCAATTTTCTGTCTGGGATTTTTTTTTTTCAAAAAGTCCCAAAAAAGTCTCAAGACAATGCATAACAAGTTCCAACACATAGACCAGCAGGGGACTGGAGTAACTATGAGACTTTTTATAAGACTGAATCTGGCTTTGCACGGTGTTGCACTAGTAGTAGTTCTATGTTTACCCCAGATTAATGCAGAGGTGTATATAGTACTGTGAGACTTTTTAGCAGTGAAAAATCTAAAAATCCCAGGAAAACCAATGATAAATAACCCCCCATATAGTAGATTTAACATCCTGAAAATAAATGGTTGGCTAAAATTTAAATCTCAAAAAGTGAGAAAAAAAAGGGTCCCATTGCTTTCTATGGAAGTCAGTGGTCCGCAGGTGGTCCATATTGCAATTTTCTCTCATGTAGAAAATAGATCAGTAAGCTACCCACAATAATCACGGATATCATACAAATGTGAAAAACACTCTGTGAATATTACCCATGTGTCCTCAGCCGAAATAGCTCAACTACAATATACTCTAAGGATAAAATATAATTTACACCAGCAGAAGAAATCTAGTAAATGAAAGACAAGGGAATAAAAGTAACACAATAGGCGATGGATCATATTGATGTATGATAACAAGAATTGGATGACCGTATATATTTTCAGCCAACATAATATTGTCACAGTAAAGCTGGCGCCAATGTAATCTGCTTGGAAAAACTGTATACATAAATCAATAAACTAATAAGCTAATGGAGAAATACTAACGGTAATCATGAAACTAAGCCATTGAAGAGAATACAAATCTGTCACCAATGAGGGATTGTGCTAGATGTGGAAAAAAAAGAAAGTTTGCTTTATGGGAAGAGAACAGGGAAGCACATCATTGCTCCCGAAGAGGAAAATCGAAATGTGCAGGACTAAAGTTATATTTTTATCAATCACATTTTACATTTTTTACATACAAACTCTATCCCTGTCCCCAATGGAGCTCTCAATGTAATCAACCAGTATGTTTTTTGGATTGTGGGAGGAAATCGGAGGACCCGGAGGAAACCCATGCAAACACAGAGAGAACATGCAAAATCTTTGCAGATGTTGACCTGGGTGGGATTTGAACCCAGGACCCCAGTGCTGCAAGGTAGGGGTTAGCACTATAGCCTTGCAGCGCTAGGGGTCCTGGGTTCAAGTTCCATCCAGGTCAACATGTGCAAATATTTTGTATGTTCTCTCCGTGTTTGTGTGGGTTTCCTCCAGGTCCTCCAGGTTTCCCCCCACACTCAAAAACATACTGGTACGTTGAATAGATTGTGAGCCCCATTGGGGACAGGGACTGATTTGGCAAGTTCTGTGCAGCGCTGCATAATCTGTGTGTGCTATATAAATAAAGGAAATATTATTAACCACTTCATAAAATTCTTCATTTAATTTGTAACTTAATTTTTAATTGCTTTATTACTCGCATCCACTTTTTGATTTTTAGCTTGTTCTAATAGCCTATTCTATGCTAATTTCAAAAATGCCTTTGTCATCATTACGAAGGCAGGGGAGGGAGGGGGATGGTGTTGAGGAGAGGAAGAATGCATGAGGAAACACAGGCACACATAGGCTGCAGCTCACATCCACACACAGGCTGCAGCTGCCCCTCCCCTGGGACTCACCACACACTTCTGGCAGGGAGCCAGGTAATGTGAATTAAACTCATATAAAGTATTGAAATTATTCAGAATGCTGACTAAGGCATTTTTTAAATCAGCATAGCATAGGCTATTGGAACCTCTCACTAGCTAAAACGACACGGTGAAATGGTGACAGGTTCACATAAATTAACAAATTATGGTCAGCTGAATTAATGTTATTGGTCATCAGGTAATGTGTCATTTTTACAGTGGGGGCGGTTTAGTGACATTAAGCTTCCACTACAAAATACAGCTATGGCAAGCAGATTTTCCAGAGACTTTTATATAAAAAATTAAGGAATTGTCAAAAGTTCATGATTTTACCATCAAAATCCATCATGATAACCCAGGGTCACTTACCCATAGATCCAGGCACCGTGACTGTGGTAATCTTCTTTTAATATTTGTTATCCATGGCCTCTTTTGCTTTTAAAATCAACTTTTAAAACTATGCTAATGAACCAGAAGGGCTCTGGGTGGGCATGTTACAGTGTGTGTGGAGCACTTTCTTTTTCTCACTGTGTGAAATTGCAGCAGGGAGGTGGGAGGAGTAAGTGTTTAGGGAACAGGGTGAGGGGGAGAGAAAGGGTTACAGGCTGTGTTACTGATGCCTGGTCTTGCTTTGGCAATGCCCCCCCCCCCAATGGCTTCTGCCTCATTATCATAATTTTAAAAGTTGATTGTGGAAGAATAACAACTATGAGAAGACTACCACAGTCACGTTGCCTGGATCGATGAGTAAGTGTCCCTGGTTTATCATGCTTGATATTGATGGTAAAAAAATACAAATCGTGGTTTAAAACTTAGCTTTTACTGAATTCGTTTAAAAGTGAACAAACAGTAATCTGGCTTCAAAGAAATTGTGTGAACGCACGGTTGCCCATCTCTGTGGGCTGCACATCTTGATATGTAACAGGTAAGTATCTACACTCAAGTTTCCGGGTGTTCCTCGGTGGATCAATGAGGTGATTAAGGGCACCCTATGTCCATATAGAATGTAGAAAAGAAAATGGAAAGAGGAGGAAACAAGGTGTTGTAACTAGAGGCATGGGAGGCAAGGGTCAAGCATGACTATCACTCTCCCTGTTAATGCCCTAGGTTCAATTTCTAAAACACCCTGTTGGCCTAACCTCGGGGTTGTGACCCTAATTGACCACGAACCCCGACCGGAACCTTACCCTAGATACCTAGCCCTGTTATTGGACCTAGTCTAGAGGTATCGTCCCAGTCAGTTGTCTGTATGTACAAGAGGTATATTAGATGGTCCGTATGTACAAGAGGTATATTATATGATCCTTATAGCAAGAGGTATGTCCAAAGGGCAATTGCGCAACCAAATCCCGACAGGGCCTGTTTCACCCTTTTGGGCTCATCAGGGGATAATGAGGTCCGCATTGGGAGCACCCTTACACTATACTGGTAGATGGTGCTGGGGTAGTAAAACTCTCGCTTCAACTAGCCTTTTCCTTCAGGGATATCACCACTTTTCCTACACACTATTACTACAGTGCAAGGGAGAGTTTTACTACCCCAGCACCATCTACCAGTATAGTGTAAGGGTGCTCCCAATGCGGACCTCATTATCCCCTGATGAGCCCAAAAGGGTGAAACAGGCCCTGTCGGGATTTGGTTGCGCAATTGCCCTTTGGACATACCTCTTGCTATAAGGATCATATAATATACCTCTTGTACATACGGACCATCTAATATACTTCTTGTACATACAGACAACTGACTGGGACGATACCTCTAGACTAGGTCCAATAACAGGGCTAGGTATCTAGGGTAAGGTTCCGGTCGGGGTTCGTGGTCAATTAGGGTCACAACCCCGAGGTTAGGCCAACAGGGTGTTTTAGAAATTGAACCTAGGGCATTAACAGGGAGAGTGATAGTCATGCTTGACCCTTGCCTCCCATGCCTCTAGTTACAACACCTTGTTTCCTCCTCTTTCCATTTTCTTTTCTACATTCTATATGGACATAGGGTGCCCTTAATCACCTCATTGATCCACCGAGGAACACCCGGAAACTTGAGTGTAGATACTTACCTGTTACATATCAAGATGTGCAGCCCACAGAGATGGGCAACCGTGCGTTCACACAATTTCTTTGAAGCCAGATTACTGTTTGTTCACTTTTAAACGAATTCAGTAAAAGCTAAGTTTTAAACCACGATTTGTATTTTTTTGCATAATTCATAGTGGGCTTAACTGTTTCTACCGAGCACTTTGTGCTGAAACATTTTTGGATATTTGTTGATATTGATGGTAGTTTTTCGTTAGAAGCTTTGAGTTACTCGCTGAAGATATGTGATATCGTAAGCAGTAATGGGAAACGCAGACTGATTATAGAATGCTGTAGGTGAACCGTGCACGACATGGAGTGGCTGTATTATTCTCCTCAATGAGTTTGTATTATGTTTGTGTCTTTTTTTGTATATTGCCAGGAGAGTCCCTCAGCCTCACTGATGATTTACTGTCTGGATTGGGTACGGCTTGCATTGCAGCTGGGAGAAGCCACGGCGGGACGTCAGACAACAATCTTTACTCTGTCATTTTCAAGTGCTTGGAAGCAGACAGTATTTACAAGTAAGCTGAGACCAATTATAGAAGGAAATCAATAAGCTAAATATATTGTGGAGGACAGCTGCACACCCTGTAGCGTACAAGAAGGAGCCACGCTTCCTTCAAATACAGAATCTTTTACTAACTTGTTTGTATGTATTATCTATAAGTGGACCTATTTGAAGAAGTTGTCCCATCAAAAAGTTGTTGGATATGAGTCAGGGAGTAATACTGTACAACCCCACTTTAAAGGGATACTTATATCATCCGAAAGCCAATAGCGTGTCCATAGCCGTACACATGGGTATATGCGTCACCTTGACTTTAAGTTTACAGTTTCTCTCAAGTGACCAATTGTGGAGAGTGACTGTCTGATGCCTTGGACATCGGCGCTGTCTGAATCAATGCTCATTGTAAAAGAAAGGCTCATGAAACCAGCACATGTATGTAGGAATAAGCATCACTGTCCAAGCAGTTATCTTAATGAATTTGGACCGGAGCATAAAATGAAATATACCAAAACTCCAAATGACCGAATGCGAACCGTCCACAACATTTCACATATGCAGCTAGTGTCAGGTTCCCATAGAGCCATATTAACTAACTGACACCTTTATTTTAGCTAAATGTTTTTCTCTTACATCCCCATAAATCAAATTCATGTTATACTACCTGGCATCATAGGGGTGTGCCCTGCTCAGTCAGCCGCTCCAATCTACTCCTCCCCTCATCCAATGCTTCTTCTTAGCATTCTGCACTTAATATCAAGTGACCAGGGTGATGTCATCTAAGGTCCAGTTAGCAAAGTACCCCATGTATGTATCTGATCACATGAAATCACAACACAGCTCCTATGGACTTCTACTCTTCCCCATGCCCCCATGGAGGCATGCTGTCATTTCATGTGGTCAGATACATACATGGGGTAGACGTTACAAATGTTACTAGGTAAAGGACCTTAGATTAAATCACCCTGGTCACATGACATGAAGTGCCCAATGATGTAATAGAAGTCACTCAAAATTCCATACAGCCGCATGTCCTAGAAGTAAGACCTGTCATAGGTAACAAGGATGCAAGCCAATGCAAGTAAGTTGGACTCACTTAGAGTGATTGGACTCACATCAGGTGAGTTGCATATAAGTTTAAAAACTGATTTTTTTGAACATTGCAACCACGGATGGGAACTATTTAGGGATAAGGGCAACGCTTTTTAATCATAGTTTGGGTGCATAGTTTGTTTAAATGGCAGGTTCTTCTAGAAGACGCCTTTAAAGAGAATCTGTCACCATTACTGAGATGTCCATATTAGGAAATAGTTTTTATTGCTTATGAAATAACAATTGTGGTGCGTTTCTTTTTAGAACTACTGTATATGAAAATGTGTGGGGATACTCCCCAATGAGATGTCACCCTTTTTGCAATGTATTTATAACTTGTTATGAATGAATGAAGAATTACTAAGAAACAGGGTTCTGATTTATGAATTTATGGAATTGTTTTGTGATGAAGGAAACAATTAAAGAAGTTAAGGAAAAGTTATACAATTTTCCAATACACTTTCTGTATAAATTCTTCACTGTTTTCTAGATCTCTGCTTGCTGTCCTGCTATAGAAAGCTTCTATGTTTACTTCCTGTATTTTGAAATCTGTCCATGGTCATGTGATGTCACACAGGTGCAGGAGCCATTATCACAAAGAGTAATCAGAACCATGTGATAATAATGGTTTGTACACCTGCATGTCCATTACATGACCATGGACAGATTATATCCACTGAAAGTAAACATAGAAGCTTTCTATAAAAGGACAGCACACAGAGATCTAGAAAACAGTGAGGAATGGATACAGAATGTAGATTGGAAAATTGTATAAATTTTTATAACACAAACAATATGAATTGTTGTGGACAACCCCTTTAAGTATTGTAATATTTACTTAAATATTGTATTTAAAGAGGCTGTATCAAGTATTATTTTTATCCACTATCCACAGGATCACTAGAATGATCCCCCACTTATCACATGAACTGGGATTCTTTAATACTACGGGAGTGTCATAAATTACCAAGCATACACTTTGCTATCTCCAGAGCTACCATTGACTGTCAATCGAAAGGGAATTGCAGTAAACTTAGCACAACCCCTTTAACCCCTTGACGTACTATTCTGTCATGTTGTTAAAGTAATATAGGAGCACAGCTAAGTTAAAGTAATATAGGAACACAGGTGTTTTCTGTATAATGCAGAAAACACCCACGACTAACACCCACAATCGATCATGTGAACCATGTAAATGGCAACGGTGCATGGGCTCCACCATCTTGGCTTGGATCGCCACCCACCCTTGAGGTCATCTGGGGGGCGGACCCAATCCATTGCCATGACAGCTGGGAGCCTCTGTTAGACTTCTGAAGATTCTGTAAGCATCTTTCCACAAATAACGCCAGTAATAAGATATACTCGATTGCATCCACACAAAATTTTACAATGAGGCCTCATGTACAGAGCAGGACCTTATAGAAGTCCATTTGAGCCATTGGAGAGCTCCATACTACGAGACATTTCAGTGTGTACATTAGCACTTAAGTCACCCATTCTTCTTGTAGTTACACATGTACTGTGTATATTTCCACAATCAAAACCACACACCTAATTTTTATTATATTTATTTTAAATACCTTGTCTCTTTTTTTCATTTCTTCTGGTTTTGTCTTCTAAAAAGGGTCTAGATGCCTTTTTACACCTAAATAACAGTGATGGTTATGTTATATATAGAATTGTTTCCCCTAAATCCCTTCCTTATCCAATCCCTTCCCTTCCTTGGTTGAACTTGATGGACATGTGTCTTTTTTCAACCATATAAACTATGTTACTATGATCTTTGGTTACTTTTTAAATACTCTACATGTTTGCTTTCCTCTTCCTATGTTATAGTGCTATTTATAATTATTATTTTGCCATGTTGATTTCTATTGAATTATCAGCCTTCATTGCTGACATCAACTGTGAATGAATATTTGACAGACTGAAGCCACCAATTTAAGAAAGTAGCAAATTGGACTCTAATTCCCTACACAGACTAACAAAAGTTAAGAGCCTCAAAACAAAGTGACAGTGAAGCTGGAATCCGGGTCATTTGACAGAACAGTTTGTTATATACAGATTGAATCCTTTGGTCATTGATTGGTGTGGACATTATATGCCAGTAGTGTATGGAGAAATACTTTACTGTTTGGATAGTTTACTAGGCAGCTCACCTACAGACATATTTGGGCACATTTATTTACCCATCCCGTTGACGCCGCCGATCCGGAATGTCCGACAAGAATTCGGAGCTGCCGCGATTCACTAAGATCGTGTGTCCAATTTCCTGCACGTGTTGCTTCCCCCCGCTGAGGTCCGCCGGAGTTCACCTTCTTGCGCCACAATCCGATCGTGTGCCAAAAACGTGTGGCAATCAGGGCAAATCAGAAAAAAATTTGAAACCGAAGGAAATGCGTCGTACGGACCCTTAATCAAAGTGCCCCATTATTCTTTACATGTTCTGTTGGCTGGAGTTGTCCGGGGATAAAAAAAAAGGATTCTATATATGGCCAGAAAAACAAAGTACATATACCCACTTTCTCTGGCCCTCCTGTTCTCTGGCCCTCCAGCCATCACTGCAAGCCTCAGTTTGTAAAAGCTGGTTGTATTGTCCAAACTAAAGACGAGAGGACCGAAGGGTCGGGTTTTGAGTTGGGGTTTGGCCTTCTGACCCAGCATATTGCCGGCCAAACAGTCTGTCTGGGAAATTAATGACCCTAGCAACTATCCATGGCTATGATTGGCCAGGGGGTTTCCATCCTCTTGCTACTGCCTGAACTCCTGTTATAGGAGTTATAACGATGAAAGCAGCTTTCAATAAGAAGAACATTTGTCAGACAATCACTTGATAGCCTATATAATACTTTCAGCAGTGGCAGGCATTCTATTAGGCTATGCCAGAAAGATGCCTAATTCAAAAGAACTCGAGTCAGGCGGAGCTTCAAAAGAAGTACCCTCAATGACTGCTTTAGAATCCCGATACTGTGGTCATGAATGGGTCAACAGATGGGTTACTGAAGATGTCTAACACAATAAATGTGGTTTAAGGCATGTAGATCAGTTTTGTGGAACTTATTTCACCAGTAATTGACAATATATATGCTCAGTTTACAAAACCTGATTAAAACATTTCAATACATTAATAGTATTATAAAGATTAAAAACATGGAAGTCTATGCTAAGCTTCTAACCACACCATGTGTTCAAGAGCTGTAATCTTCACATGGGATTGCAAAATTATTTCACCACACTCCGAGATGTTTGGCATTGAAGCAGGCAAAGTAGTCGAAAAAACACGGCCAAACCCTAACTCTGGCCAACAGTTACGCAATATTTCTTTGATGTCGCGCTCGGAACAGGGGGTTCCCCGATGGTTATAAAAATACTCTACACTGTTAATTCATTGCAGAGAATAGTTTATCTCCAGCAGTGTCTTACAAACTTCTGCCGGCAGCCTGGTGTAAAAAATTAATTTAATACTTCCTTGACCGCTTTCTTCTACATGGTATTCTACTGAAACATTAAATGGAGAGAAAACTCTAGACTTTTTCATGTATAGATCTTAAAGAGGTTCCCTTGGTGTAAAAAAAAAATTGATATATGGCTGGGGGCTTTAAAAAAAACTATTAACCACTTATACTTACCTCTTCCGGTGATGCCACAGCCACTCGGCCATAGTCGCACACATACATTAACCGGAGTTCAGGCAGTAGGTCGGGACGACACTGCCAGCCTCTGGAGAGAGTGACCAGCATTGACGGGCGGTGCTGTGGGTGAACGGGAGTGAGGAGAAAGGTGAGTATAGGTAGTAAATTGTTTTTTAAGCCCTTCCCAGCCATATTCCCAGTGGAAGAACAAACAAGTTCTAAGGGGTCAGTGAAAAATATATATAAAAAAAAGTTTTTGCAAGCAAATATTTGATTAGGGCCACCTGTAATACGGAGGCAGACTGATGGCATGCAGAGGTGCAGTGACCCCAGGAACCTGCTGCATTATAGAGACGTGCCATGGAGAGCCATGACCACCAGTATAGGACATTGTCTAGATGCTTACACTGGGTGAGGTCAATTACACTGATCCTATTTAAAATGACCCAATATTGTTCATTGCTTCCTAAAATAATTCTTTTGGAAATGTAAGAATTATAGTTACGTTCATTTTTAATGTACTGTCTCTCTCTACCACAGGTTTAGTCTTTTTGCCGTGGACACTCACGGACGCCATTCAACCCAAAGTTTAGTCACACTCCGTACTGCTTGCTCTTTAGTGGATGATAGTAAAGCTGAAGGTAAGCATCACATCATGGACAAAGTATCAGAAAGCTTTATTACTATGCTATTATGATGGTTAATGTTAAAATTCAGTAGAAAAGGAGAACCTCCATGACCCGTGAAGATCTGTTGTCTGAGATTTAAATCCTATGGTCTCCTTTACTTCACAAAGCAGTCTATAAGATGGATTTGGTATTACAATTTAGTCTCAATCCACAGAATTCCAGAGAAATTATATAGAGAGAATTGCTGCTGTTTGCTGAAAAAAAGAGAAACTTTTAAAATGTTCAATAACTTTTCAACAAACTTTGTATAAATCAACCCTGCAAGCAACCACAGGCAGTCCCCTTAACTTAAGAACACCCGACTTTCAGACAACCCCAAATTACAGCCTCTCTGACCTCATACCTCTCGGGCCACTGTGACCTCTGATGAAGATCTCTGGATGCTGGTAATTTACTGCACTTTAGCCGTAGGCGACAATGGTCAACATAAGAGTTGAAGGCCAAATTTTTCAAACTTCTATTGTCACAGAGACAAAAAAAATTGGATTATGCTTCATAAAAAGAGAACCCGTCAGCCAAATTAACCCCCTAAACTAAATATATTTTCATAAACTGCCAATAGAAAGCATTGCCTCTATCCCTTCATTGTCCCTCTACACAGGCCCGGTGTCAGCACCCGGCTGACCCGGGCAAGTGCCGGGGCCCCAGAGCTCCAAGGGGGCCCACGACGAGGATGTGGCGCCATATTACGGGGCACAGGTTCGCAGCTGACTGCAGGAGGTGGGAGGGGAGGTAGTGGGACGGGACGTCCCTTTAACTCCCTTGACTGCTGCTAAAGGAACTTAGCAGCCCCGCCCCGTCCTGCCCACCTCGCATATTGCCGGCTCGCCCTGCGCTCCCTGGCCCGCCCTGCGCTACCCGTCCCGCGCGCCTTCCATCTGACCTGACCTCGCATCCAGCCCCGTCTGCCGCCTCATGCCGGCCTGGCAGAGCACCTCGCGTCCGGCCCGGCCTGCACGCCTGATGTCCCATCGGATCGCCCTCTCCTACCCGGTCCACTTCTCCTGCCACCAAGTCCCGACCGAGTGACATCCAGCTGGGGTGAGTAGAATTGATACATATGTAAATGCATGTATATGTGTGTTTATGTATGCTGTATATACTGGATGTGTGTGTATGGTGTATATATGCTGTATACCAGTGTGTATGTGTTGTATATACTGGATGTGTGTGTATATATGCTGTATATCTGTGCGTTTGTGTGGTTACTGATGTTGTGTGTATATACTGCTGTATATCGTGCGTTTGTGCTGATCTACTGGATGTGTGTGTATGATATGCTGTATCTGTGCGGATGTGTTGTATATACTGGAGTGTGTGTGTATTATCGCTGTATATCTGTGCGGATGTGTTTTGGGTATTTTAAATTTCTGTTTTTTTAATGTCGCTACATAAGTTCACTGTTAAGGGGCCCACTGAGGCTCTATCGCCCAGGGGCCCACTGAAACCTGGAGCCGGCCCTGCCTCTACATGCCTGTAAACTTAAGCAATGAGGTCCTAAAGCTGTATGCAAATAACCTGTGAGATGTCCAATGAGTCATTATAATATTCAAGCTGTCCAGTTCATGACTGACAGCCTGTATAATGGTGTAATGGCTCCACCTGGCGCCACCTGTAGCCTGTGTGTATGAGATACTACTATACACATGGCTGACAGCCTGTATAATGGTGTGAGGTATAATGGTGTTATGGCTCCTCCATGTGCTTCCTGGTGCTGGCGCCCCCTGCAGCCTGTGTGTGTATGAGATACTACTATACACATGACTGACAGCTGTAATAATGATTGATGGTATAATGGTGTAATGGCTCTTCCATGTGCTTCCTGGTGCTGGTGCCCCCCTGCAGCCTGTTGTATGAGATACTCCTATACACATGACTGACAGCCTGTATTGGTTGGTGAGTTATATGGTGTAATGGCTCCTCCATGTGCTGTCCTGGTGCTGGCCCCCCTGCACTGTGTGTGTAATGAGATACTACTATACGCGATGACTGAACAGCCTGTATATGATGTGAGGGTATAATGGTGTAATGGCTCCTCCATGTGCTTCCTGGTGCTGCGGCGCCCTCGATCAGCCTGTGTGTGTATAGGAGAGATACAACAGCTCCAGGATGCAGCCATGTTATAGCAACAGTCAGGATACTTGTGTAGCTGATGTCTGTGTCTCTGTGTATTAGAGGAATGCAGCATGTCAGCAGTTGCAGCACACACACTAGCAATGCTTTACTATACATTACACAGATATGAGCAGGGGAGGGGGTACCAGGGGTGACATCACAACTGCCTCTGACATGTGACGCCTCATTTCATATTGATTTGGCAATGATTAATGTATGAAATAACCAGATAAAGGCTGGGATAGATCCTTGTGACTGCTCCAACAGGTAGTGGGGACAGGACTAGTGGCAAGACCTGATTACAGGTGTCCTTTAATGTTACTTCACTGCACCTGTTGAAGCCATACCAGCGTATTCATTGGTATCATGGACATAGCAGGTAGGCGACCTCTACAGAGGCTACTCGGGGGTGAGTATCCTTAGCCCTGGAGCTTTATTGGCTACTCCATGCCCCAAGTACCTCTGCAGATAATTAGTATAAAATATATAAAATTAAAAGCGAGGCTAAAATTTTAGAAAATAGTCAAAACTTTGTAGGGATAGGGAATCTTTGTGAATCTACCTGCAGTATCTAATTAAGTAATTACATTCCTAATTGTAGATTTCCTAACCAACTGACCTATTCGTAATCGGGAGATGCCCTGTACTAGAAACTTGTATATTCTTATTCTTATATCTTAATAAGCAAAGTGCTTCTTTCTGCTTTTTCCGCTCTTATTTCTTGCATAATTTTCTGCTGGGAAGACAGACAGAGGCTCATAGTTGTCCAAGTCATTTAAGCCCTATGCAGTCGGTACGGAAGAACTAATGGTCCTAGGGGCCAGCCCAGGGGTAACCAATAAAAGTGTACTTAGCTTGATCCATCACCATCGTTTCCTAGCATTGCAACAATCTCATGGTTGGCACTGCCGACCAACAGAAGTGTTGTGGGGTCAGTTTGCAGCTCATTTATGTTGGTTCTGAATATGAACACTATTTTAGCCGAATGGAATGATTTGACATTATACCTTATTACATTATGTCCACAGTATAAGGAAAGCTCCTATGATAATAATCTTGTGTACTGTCTGAAATCGCTGATCGAATTTATACATTATATAACGGGTAACCATTGGCAGGAGCAGCAGATAGCATACAACCCCTGTGGAAGTATCTGCTCAATGCTTCTTCGAGTCCAGCATCACTAACATCGCGTATAGAAGTTTGGAGACTTTGTGTGGCGCAGTGAAGATGAGCTAGGACCTCGGTAAGAGAAAATATTCACATTCATCGTGATGATGTTATGGGATCACGTAATATGCTTATGAATTATGTTTTTTTAGATGTGGGAGGAGTAAGCAGAATGTAATAGAGACATACTGGGAACCTCAAGGCAACTGGGTGTCATTGGGGGTGCCACCAGCACCAATATGGTTTTGACTGCGGCACCTAACAGATTTGTCAGCTGTGACCATAGGTGTAGACTGCTTGAGGAGCGACTAGTTAGGTGGAAAGTAACCCAATGCTCCAAAATCACAGAGTAATAAAAACAAAATCGGAAAACTGATTTGATTGACTTTAGTAATCATTGTCTCCGCCTCCCTGAGTAATGTTAATTGCTCACAGTCTCCCCTGTAATGTACGCCCAACCAGCCTTCCCAGTAGTGAGATGCCCATCAGCCTCCCCCATTAATGTAATGCCAACAGCCTCCCCAGTAATGTAATGCCGCAGCGCCTCCCCCAGTAATGTAATGCCCAGCAGCATCCCCCATAATGTAATGCCCGGCAGCCGCCCCCAATAATGTAATGCCCAGGCAGCCTCCCCCAGCAATGTAATGCCCCCCCCCCCCCCCCCCCCCCCCCCCCCCCCCCCCCCCCCCCCGCCCCCCCCCCCCCCCCCCCCCACCCCCCCCCCCCCCCCCCCCCCCAGGGGTGGGGGGGGGGGTTACCCCCCCACCCCCCCCCCCCCCCCCCCCCCCCCCCCGAGAATCCCCCCCCCCCCCCCCCCCCCCCCCCATCCCCCCCCCCCCCCCCCACCCCCACAAACGGACCCCAACCCACCCCCCCCCCCCCCCCTCCCCGTATGTAATGCCCAGCACCTCCCCCCCCGTAATGTCTTCCCAGCAGTCTCCCTCCCCTAAGGTCCCCCAGTAAATATAAATACCCCTCAGCCTTCCCAGCACTGTAATGCCAGCAGCCTCCCCCAGTAAATGGTTGCCCAGCAGACTCCGCCAGTAATGTAATGCCCAGCAGACTCCCCCAGTAATATAATGCCCAGCAGCCTCCCCCAGCAATGTAATGCCCAGCAGCCTCCCCCATTAATTAAATGTCCCATGCAGCTGTCCCCAGTAATGAAATGCCCAGGCAGCCTCCCCCAGTAATGTAATGCCCAGCAGCCTCCCCCAGTAATGTAATGCCCAGCAGCCTCCCACAGTAATGTAATGCCCAGCAGCCTCCCCCAGTAATATAATGCCCAGCAGCCTTCCCCAGTAATGTAATGCCCAGCAGCCTCCCCCAGTAATGTAATGCCCAGCAGACTCCCCCAGTAATGTAATGCCCAGCAGACTCCCCCAGTAATATAATGCCCAGCAGCCTCCCCCAGCAATGTAATGCCCAGCAGCCTCCCCCATTAATTAAATGTCCCATGCAGCTGTCCCCAGTAATGAAATGCCCAGCATCCTCCCACAGTAATGAAATGCTCTGCAGCTGCCTTCCCCGGTAATGTAATGCATACTGCAGTGTCCCCATAGTAATGATATGCCCCATGCAGCCACCCCCCAGTAAAGAAATTCACCATGCAGCAGTCCCTCCTAGTGATGAAATGCCCTGCAGCAGCGCCCCACACCCCCATAATGAAATGGACTAAAGAAGCCCCTCATTGTGTAAAAAAAGTGCAGTACTCCCCGTGGCTCCTTTTCCAAGACAGAGATGGGTCCATGCACGCTTCCTGGTGTTGCCACATTTTATAGTGTGTACGCAGGTACAGCATATGGATGGATCTCTGCCCGCACTGTTATGTAAAGATGTGAGGGAAGAAAACCCAGCGCCAGAGGGTAGGTATGTAAGTTTATTTTTTTTATACGCTCATGTATAAGCCGAGTTAGGTTTTCTGCACATGTTTTGCTCATATATATTTACACAAATATATATGGTAAATAATTGCATTTTATTTACACGTCATTGCCATCTGTGGGACACAACCTGTTCAGACTGCACTGAATAATGTGATCATTTATTGGGAGAGTCAGAGCGCTAGTTACTGTTTTATGACACAGCAGATAATAGTGTGTATAGAGAGTACTTAGTGCTCGCCTTACACCCTTACCACGACTGTGCCATAATACTACTACAGCTCATCAGTAAAGATGTTTTAGTTCTTGTCCAGCCAAAAGAAAGATAATCACTATCCCTTCATAAAGCACATATTTATGTATGAGCTCCTCTCCTATTAGTACTTAAACCAGTACTTACTACTATACCTAAGGTAACTTAATATTCATTAAGAAGTTGTAATAAGCACTGCCCATGTAAAGGATATTAACACTTGTGCTGTAAGGTCTTTGCTATAGTTTGTCTTCTAATTCCCCCTCATTTACAATTGTGTTGTTTAATGCCCTTTAAGCTCATGTTTTACTTTTATACATAGGCAGAATTATGTTAATGTTACTACAGCATGCAAAAGGAAGTTACGGTATTTTGTGAAACACTAAAATCTCTCACCCAGTACAGTTCTATTATTTAAGATAGCGGTTTAAGGGATTTCCGAAATAAAAATTTCACCATCACAAAACATTGAATCGCACAGTGCACGGAGTGAGAATTAACACATTACCACATGACAAGACGTTCCACATGAGTCACAATGGAAAAGCTACGGTAATTACGCCATTTGAGGACAGTGATCATGTTGTCATGCTTTGGGGCCAGCCATGAAGGCTCAGATTAGGTGATACAGCTTAGATTTATTAGATTCTCTTTGTTTAACACATGTGCTAATTGGAATGTTTCATTCCCATGATAACCCTCTCTCATGAAGCCACATAATAAATAGTTCAGCTCCTTTATTCAGACCATCGTAAAGACATGTAAAGCTTTCATCTTCAGCTTCAATTACCACTTATTCTTATTAATATATCACTGGTTTATAAATGCTAATAAACTATTGACAGAATATAGCAGCATAGAAATGGAAAATTATATTAACAGAGTTTTCCTATCAGATGTTTATGGCATATCTCCATTTAACTCTTTGGTCTTCTTTCACTTCATAAGTGACCTCAGACCCCCTGCCCGAATGTACCAGCTCTCAAGCTGCAGACGGAAAGTCCTTGCATCAATATTGTGGTATAGTGCTAGGACTCCCATTCTGTACTAAATGTGCAGTCCGTGGGATCGGTCCAACATACGGACTCGTTTCCACGGGTTGCACATAATCATGTGCAGGAGGCCTTATAAAGAATGCAACTGTTTTGGTATCATTAGTATCCAACAATGGCAGGTAACATCTTTGAACCGATGGGATGCAGGACCCATACTGTACCCTGGGATGGCTATAGGGGGTGGCAAACTGGGCATGTGCCCAGGACCCCCTGCCCTGAAGGGGCCACTTTGCCATAATTCCTGACATCCACAGGATGTCTATCGGAGTAGAGAATAAAGTAGATATTTTGTTCCAAAACACACAACTTTCCCATGGTATAGTAGCTAAACTTCTCTTAAGATGAGCTACTAAGATGAGCCAAATGGTAACCTCGAACCCTTTTTGGAAAAAAAAGTTAAAAGTTATAAAAGAAAAAAATTAAAAACACAACCAAAAATGACCCATTTCCCATAAGAAACTATATAGTGTGTTAAAAAATACAATAAATTTAAAAACCACAAAATCGTTAAGGTTACATCCATATCAACCTTAGCTAAATATATATTGCATTATTATGCACATACTGTGAAGGGCACACAATTGCAATATTAATGCTTCCTACCTACCAAAAAGTGTAAAAACTGATCAAAAAGTTGGATACACCCCAAAAGAAATCTAAGCATTATCCTATCCCGCAAGAAAGCATAATATTGTTTTTTTCATTGAGAAATAAAAAAAATTAACAGCTTTAAGAATATGGAGACACATAATCAAATGAGTTTTCCTTAAAAATGTGTTGTAGTAAAATACTAGCAAACCGGTACATGTTTGGGATATCCTTTATCATACGAACCTACAGAATGATTTTATCTTCTTTTAATTTAATGGTGAACTGCTCGATTAAAATGAAAAACACGTGTCGGAATTTCCTTTTTGTAACTGCCCTGGAGGATTTCATTTTTATCATTATACTATTTGTCAGGCACCAGGGGTAATAGACCCACCGGACCACTGTGGACGATGACGTAAGCCCCTGGGAGCGGAGTCTAAGTGGCATCCGGTTTTCACCATGTCCATCCATAGGCACGACTTTGTCCATGGTGGCGGCCAAGGCTTAGTACAAAGTCGTGGTCGGGGACAGGCAGAAGGTTGTAATCAAGGTCACAACGGGAAATCAAATCAGGATAATCGCAAAGGGCTTGAAATTCAGCTTTCTCTCAGGCATGGAAGCACAAAGATCCGGCAGGGAACACAGGAAGGGGTTGGTAACTTATCAGAATTGGCAGCCGGCCTCGAAAGCGGGACACCACCGGAGTCAGCACTGGATCGCAGCGAGGTAAGTAAGCAAGCGGGGGGTCGGAGAGGCGGAGAGGCGGAGAGGGGCACGGGTGTGCCAGTGACATTATTTTTTCCTAAAAATTTACCTATTCGAAAAAACAAGTCCACGAAATACAAACCCTCATATGCCCATGTCAGATTAAAAGTAAAAAAAACTTTGTCGGTTGAAAGTTGAGCTTGGAAAAAAAAACAACAAAAGTGCAGTTTCCTGAAGGCTATTCATAAGGCGTTAAAGAAGTTGTTCATCTGGTAAAAATGATTTAAAAAAGACAATGTAAAATATAATAAAAATTCTCATACTCATCTGACCGATCCTCTTCCACCCAATGCTGTTGCTTCCAAATCTCTGCTTCCTGGTTCCTCCTGATGTACAGGAAATGACTTTTTCTGCATAGACATAAACCTCTATCTTATAATTTTACCGGTGAATTACAAATTTAGTTTGGTCACTCTGTCTTTTATTACCTAATCCAAACCCTGCCGTCACGATTAGAGAAGATTTCCTGCTTGTCCTGTACTATATTGTTAGCAGCTGTTACCTTTGTTACGGCTACTTTTCTCTGCCTTAGAATGTAAAATTACTCGACATTACATTGTCCGCTGATACGTAACTTTCCTTATTTTGATGGAAAAGCTATTTCTGAAGAATTGCTCCGTCTAAGTGCCACCGACGTCTTTCTGATCTCTTCTATAGCTAAATACAAACATTGGGGTCTGTGAAACCTGCAAAATGACTGCGTATATGTTATTCACAAAGAGAGAAAGTGTTTCCAGATGTTTGGGCTTGAATGGGCTTTTCTCTACTTTCCATGTGGCCCTCCTTTTCCTATCATAACAGTGAGCTGGAAAGAGTTACAAAGCAGTAAGTCTCCTCTTCCCAAACTCCCTAATTTCTCTGTCCTGCCATGACCGTCTCATCCATAATTTGACATGCAGTCCACTCAATGATTTCATAGGTCATTTTCTTACATTCAGGTCACACCTTTTCTTTTCTGTACATCTGACTCATTTCTTTATTTAGAATATACAGACTTCAGATTTGTATGTTTTTCTGCATGGTTTATATAAGATACATAGATAGAGAAATAAATATAGAAGCTTTATTTATCCCAGAGGGTTAATTATTGCACCACAGCTCAATAAAACAGACACATACGTTAAATTTCATCTGGCCCCTAAAACCTTATTATATAAGTGTAATCGATGGACACAAACAAAGACAATGAGCCCTAATACTATAATAATAATTCCTTTATTTATATAGCCTACACAGCGCTGCACAGATCTTGCCAAATCAGTCCCTGTCCCCAATGGAGCTCACAATCTAATCAACCTACCAGTTTTTGGAGTGTGGGAGGAAACCCGGAGGACCCGGAGGAAACCCATGCAAACACGGAGAGAACATACAAACTCTTTGCAGATGTTGACCCTGGGACTTGAACCCAGGTCCCCAGAAACTGTCACCTGCCATCTTATTGGGTCCACCATAAATGGTGGCCAATAACTGGGCGAAGTTCCCTTCTTATGCCAACACGTAATAAGAAAGACATGCGAATAACACAGAGGGGAGGTCAACAATCCCGTACATTGCTGTCAAAATTGCATCCATGCATGGGTTAACTCAACGTTAACTCATGTGTTAACATAAACGCAATGCTGACTGCAATATAATCAGGAAAATCTCCTCTTCTCGGCTGTGAGCAGACCCTCAATCAAAGCCCACCAGGTGGAGGAGAGGCAGAACTCTGAAAGTGTGCAAGCCTTAACCCTTACGGGGCCAGAGCAGAGATTGCTGTCAGTAGACAAAGTAGCCAGGAATGGGTTAAGGCTATAGCTAGTTCACCTACATAGAACATGCCCTCTCTGTTGTGGTCCACTCAGCACACCTGGCATAGATGTAGTGTCAGGTGAGAAAAAGTCACAATTCCTGTCCGTGCAACAGGAATTGCAACTTTTTCAAGGCTTTTACTGTCGTGGAACCTTATAAGTTATTATCCACCTTTTGAAAAACCTCATCTACATGCAGGCATTCTGACTGAAATCCAAAACGCATTTACTGGCCTTCTTATTTTCTTCAGCATCGGGGTGTAGTTGTTACTGTAGAGGACCTAATGGAGGATTGTCTTGACCACAAAATCCACCGCTTTATTGAAAAAACTTTTAAAACATGTGCATAAATTATATAAAGAAGCTGTCATTGACAGGTTTCGGACATGTTACTTATCCTTAGTCATATTATCATATTAATGTGGATCTTTTCAAGTTTCCAAAACTTTGTGGAGTGTTCAGCCTTTCTATGGCTTGGACCTTGTTGGTAGTAAGGGGGGGGGGGGGCATGGCTGTGGAGGCGGAGGGATGAGGGCTGCTCACTCCTCCCCTCTCCATAGCGAGGCATTATGCCCGGCCATACGTAAGACGAAAGATAGAGCATGTTATCTATGGCGACCAGGTGCCACATGGAAAGTCTCTACCCAGGGGCCTAACTAGGAGAGGAAGGGCTCCATAGCAGACTTCTGAATAGGGCCCTCTTCCAGCTTAACCATATACATATTGCACTCATATATAAATAAACATATATTTCTTCGCTCATACACACATTTATACACTCTTACAAACATTTGCACACATAATTATATACACATTACATATACACACACATACCGTATCATATAAACATTACATATACACACATACAGTACCATATACAAAAATACAGCATATAAGCACACATACAGTATATACACACACAATATACGTATACAGCATATACACATCACAGATTCACACACACATACAGCATTTATACATCACAGATGCACACACATATACATCACATATACACACAAACTGTATAGATACACCACATACACATACAGGATATACACATCACAGATAGATACACATACAGCATATATACATCACAGATACACACACACGTGTACAGCATATATACACACATACAGTATATATACACCATATACACATACATCATATACACATAATAGATACACACACATATAAACAGCATATATAGATCACATATATATTATATACATATTATGCTGTACAATGTGCAGTATAATATGTATATAATGGTGCACATCCTGCATTCTTTACTGTCGGGTTGGATCACAGGGCCCTCTGACATTGCAGGCCCCGTAGAAGCTGATATTGCTGCTACCACTGTAGTTAGTAGTTTAGTTGGACTACCTTCTCAGTCAAGCTCAGTACATTGCATTACATTTCAGCGTTTTCTGCCAGTCACTATATAGTTGCAGTCCCGATTGTGGATAGTGGCATGTTGTAGAGCAGGAGGAGGTGAGCAGGTTGCTATATAGTTTTGAGGGGAAAGATTCAGTAGGCAGTCATTTGGTCCCAGGGGTTGTCCTTTATGCGATTGACAGCTCGTGATTGCCTTGGACATAATGAGATATAGCTCTTAATTATGAGTGGACTACCCCCATGACTAGATGGCTGCTTCCGAGCATAGAAAAGCAAATATATAAATTAGTAAATGACAAGTTGACATGAAAAATTTTCCATTCAGCATCAATTCCATTAGTGCGATTGCATTTTCTGGTAAGTTCTGTTTAAACGGTTCAGCGGTTCACTGCGTTTAGATATTTAGCATAATCATAACCCCGTTGATCTAATATTAAATGCCGGTCTCAGAGGGGTTGCCCAGTTTTATGGAAATGTTATTGTTTGCATAATTGAAAATGCTACAATTTTCAGAATAACACACGTATGGTTATAATACACAGCACCACATGACCATGGACATACGCTGGAATATGCAGTATCAATAAAGCTTTCAATTTAATGACAGCAAGCGGAGATCTAGAAAAATACAGAAAATATTTTGAGAAATTGTATACATTTCTATTTTACAAACAATATCAATAATTTACTGAAACTGAAAACTCCCTTTAAGGGCTGATTCCGATGGTTGTGAGTTCGGATCGGACCGGATCCCAGGCAAGCTCAGGGCCGGGAGGAGGAGGGTAAGAGCTCTTCACCCCTCCATAGGCAGAGAGGCAGCTACACGGCCCGGCAGGACACACAATCTTGTGAAAGAAGTTTAAGGATGAGACATCAATATTTCTGATAGCATTTGTAACTATTTAATACAAAGTATGATGCTGCCATCTTGGTCTATCCATCAGGCTTTGACCAAGGGCAGTAGACTGTCAAACCTTGTTGTCAGGCTTCTGGGGTAGTGAACCCACTGGACAACCACGGACGATGGTGTAACCCGACACCTGGGACTGGAATCTAAGTAGCACCCGGTTTTCACCAGAGCCCACAGCAAAGCGGGTTGGACTTACTGTGGCGTGGTACCACCAGGTTGCTCTACAGGTGCGGCTTTGTCCACTTTGGCAGCCAAGGCAAGGTACAAAGACATTAAGCAGAATCATAGTTGAGGACAGGCTGGAGGTCAAGACAGGCAGCACAGGATCGAAGTCGGGGACATAACAATAGGTCAAGGCAGGCAACGGGGAGCGTAGTCAGGAACGGAATCGGGGGCACAACAGGAAATCTCAAAACCAGCAAAGGGCATAGAACACAGCTTTCTCTAGGGCACAAGGCATGAAGATCCAACAAGATTTGCAGGGAGAGGCAGGATTATATAGAATTCTTGGAAATGGCCAGCGCCAATTAACGGTGCGGTGGCCTATAAATTTTCTAAAGCACCCTAGGAGACTCTAACTAAAACAGTCTAAACTTACCCTAAAATATTCCCTAGTTTATCATCCCAAACAGCCCCCTCAGCCCTGCTTATGGGCTTAAGGAGGACCTTTCACCGCGGAAAACCCACAGAGCAAATGTGCCCCCATAATCCTCCCCCCATACCCTTTCTCCCTAGTCGTTTTTTTTTTTAAATTTATGTGCAGTAAATGGATTTAAAACCATCCGACCTCTTACCAAGTAAGAGGTCGGATCGTATATCTGTCGCGCTGGCAATTGGCGTTATTCATTAGGGGGCGTGCCGACACACCCCCAGCACGCCCCCGCCAGCAGACACATTGGGGGTCATTTACTAAGGGCCCGATTCGCGTTTTCCCGACTTGTTACCGGAATATTTTAGATTTGCGCCGATTTCCCCTGAATTGCCCCGGGATTTTGGAGCACGCGATCGGATTGTGGCGCATCGGCGCCGGCATGCACGCGATGGAAATCGGGGGCGTGGCCGAACGAAAACCCGACGGATTCGGAAAAACCGCCGCATTTAAAAAAAAAAATCTGTCGCGGAGCTTGCACTTACCTTCACTCAGCCCGGCTCGGTGAACTCCAGTGCGTTCCGATGCCTTTCAGCACAGCAGCGCCACCTGGTGGACGGCGGAGGAACTACCTTAATGAATCCCGGCTGGACCCGAATCCAGCGCAGAGAACGCGCCGCTGGATCGCAAATGGACCGGGTAAGTAAATCTGCCCCATTGTGGAAGAAACCAGTAGCATCGCATCGCTGCCGGCTCTCCGTGCCGTTTTAAAGAAGCCCCGCAATGAGAATAAGCCAGGTTGCTCCTGGGTTCTCGTACAATGTGTCCGCTGGCAGGGGTGTGCTGGGGGTGTGTCGGCACGCCCCCTAATGAATAACGCCAACTGCCAGTGCGCTGGATACACGATCCGACCTCTTACTTGGTAAGAGGTCGGATAGTTTTAAGTCCATTTACTGCACATAAATTTAAAAAAAAAACAGCTAGGGAGAAAGGGGCTGGGGGGAGGATTATGGGGGGCACATTTGCTCTGTGGGTTTTCCGCGGTGACAGGTCCTCTTTAAGGGGCCTTATAATTTACAGTGAATACCTACTCCCTAAATGTCCAGTATTTTCAGTGTCTTTTTTTCCCCCAATTATATTCTATGGAAGTTGACACTTATGAGCAAAGAGGTTTCACGGTATTATAATAGGCTGCAAAAAGCATGTCTACAACTTCATAATTTTTCAAAATTTTCTATGAATAATGATGCTTTCTGAAGGATTTGCGGTAATATGCACATTACTTCTTTTCTTTTGTGATCACCTTGCCTTTACCGCCTGTGGCTTGTTTGTCACATAGATGTCTTACTTAAAGACAAATCTGTGGTATTTCTTGGATGTAAGCTGTAGGCCGAGACGCAACATCCCCAATTTTAATTCACCACAAATCTTCAGAATTTACTGTAGAAATATAATCATTTTGTTCCATAAGAGATTCCGGCACAACATGAACATCACAAGAATATTCATTGTTATTGTCCTAATTTACGGGACAGATTTAGCTAAGAACAGCTGAAGCTGTTAAAATGAAAGGACACAAAATTATAGGAATCTGTCACCAGGAAAGATTCTTTTTATTTAGTCATCTAACAGATGTCCTTAGAAAAACAATCCAGCAGATGCCTCTAAACACGCTGAGTGGTCATGGAAGCCTCCAAGATAAGATGCCCTCTATAGGGTACTTGTAGAAACACTTGGGACATTCTTAGCATGTCATTTCCTAGACTTTCGCAGAAGTTTCCATGTGGTCCAAAAAAGAAAATTAGCATTCCAGATAGATTTCACCTATACAGGCAGTAATTGAGTTAAATTTGTATGTAAGTCGAAACTGTATATTTTATAATTGTAGCTCCAGACACATTTTTTTTTCCCCCTGTGACAATTGGATTTTCTAATTTTTTTTGTTGTCGTGGGACCCAGTATTATCAATAAAGCTTCATTACAGACACTTTACAGCTGATCATTGCAGCCTGGGACTATACAGGCAGTCCCCGGGTTACATACAAGATAGGGTCCGGAGATTTGTTCTTAAGTTGAATTTGTATGTAAGTCGAAACTGTATATTTTATAATTGTAGATCCAGACAAAAACATTTTTTACCCCAGTGACAATTGGAGTTTAAACATTTTTTGCTGTAATGGGACCAATGATTATCAATAAAGCTTCATTACAGACACCTTACAGCTGATTATTGCAATCTGGGACTATAGTACAGCATTCAGAAAGCTTCACCAAAGGTCAGAGGGGTCTGTCTGTAACTATGGGTTGTCTGTAAGTCGGGTGTCCTTAAGTAGGGGACCGCCTGTAGTAATATCCAGAGAGCTTCACTACAGGTTAGAGGGGGCAGATAGGTCTATCTGTAAGTCAGGTGTCCTTAAGTAGGGGACCGCCTGTACTTTTACATGCAGTTATGTGAAGTGCCATGCCTCTATCAGTTTTTAGTATCTGATCTTTAACTGGTTACCATCCACCACAAACAGTGCTGAATTGAAAACATTTCAATACACAATAGGAGGATGGTTTTGACCAAAATTCACCCTCTGACCCTGTCTGTCCTAACTTCTGATTTTTTTCTGACCATCCATCAGTATCGCATGGCAATGTCTCTGTCCCCACTGGGTCAACTGCTATCCTCAACAGGACCATCGCAAGTGGAAATGGCCTTGCAAACTCTTCGCAGTGAAGATCTGATACTTGTATAGGGTTGAAAGGGTAAAACCTAGAAAGCTCAAGGATAATGTCATTAGTGATTGCCCAAATTTAAACCAGTAGGATAGCATGGGGGGGGGGGGGCTCACATTGGCTACTGGTTGTTGGTGAAAAGTCATTGGGAAAAGTTTGAACACCTCCGTAGGCAGTTAAAGCTCATAATAAAATTGTAATATTACTGTTTAAGTGATGGTACATAGTCAAACCAGCAGAATAACATGGTGGGTTCACATCACTGATGTTTATGGAAACCATGAGGTCCTACATAAGCAGAAGAAAAGCTCAAGTAGCACAAGCTGGCCTGCCAGGGTTCGGTAACTCAGACCATAAATTCTGCTTTGAAATATGTTAGTGCTTTTTGAAATATGATTTATTTTACATATTATTATTTTTTACTTTTATTATTTTGACTCAACATTAGGAAAGATGACCAATATGTAGCTGGAAATCAAAATTCAGTTGGAATTACTGTACTGGTAGAATTACTGTGGAATTAATGTACTTCACCTAGCGACTAAGTGTTTGATTTACAGTAAATTGCAACATGTGGCAATTAGTAGACAGTTTAGTAACAATAGTTATAGTACCGTATTTTTTGGATGATAAGGCACACTGGATTATAAGGCGCATTGTGAATAAAGGCCAGCTATGACGTCAAGGCGCATATGTAAGGCGCACCGGGTTATAAGGCGCTGGCAGTTTCCTGGTGGCTGCTTGGGTCCGGGGGCATGGTTTGGATGCCGAGCGGAGAGGTCGCATAGAGAGCCTGCTCCGCCACCAGCTCTGGTAAAGCGACTCTCCACAGCAGTGACCCGGCGACTATCAGCACCCTGAGTGCATACCCACGTGAGCTACACCCCGAATAGTCGCAGATCGTATTCGGCACCATCCTCTCCAAGCAGCAGCAAGGACACAGAGAGCAGAGGTGAGCGGTCAGACAGGGATATGACACCGGGTTAGAAGGGGGTCCGTGCACGCGGCCGATGAAGTCCCGTGGTTCGCGCTATGGCGCCAGTTTTTCGCTCCCCGCATGGACTTCAGTTCCCACTGGAGATTTGCTGTGAAGGGGCCGTCTCCAGTAGCGGGGACCCATGTAAGTAGAGTCCGCTGCCCTCCACCGCCTTACCTCTTCCAGTCACTGCTGAGTCCCCCTCTGGTACATCGGCCGCGGGACTACTGCCCTGCTCCGCTGCACGGAGGGGCACGATGTTGTTATCGCAGTGCCAGGGCACCGGTGTGGGGTATTGTGCCCATCTACAGTGTGTGCAGGGTGTTTGCAGGATATTGCTGAGCTCTTGCCGTTTCATATATAAGGCGCACCGGACTATAAGGCGCATTTTTGATTTCTAAGAAAATCATAGGTTTTTTTGTGCGCCTTATAGTCCGAAATATACGGCAAGTAGTAATGGATACAGAAAATATCAAAAAAGGATCCATTCTCCTAGTGGTATTTTAATGGGTTTTTGGTGCTTCTGAGTCATATAATGATATTAAGTCATTCCTAGATAAACTTGTTGAATATCTGGGCTGTTTGTAGTATAGTATGTGTAATGAATACTTATACTGCTTTACCCTAAGTGATCATTGATATTAATGGCACTAAGCCTCTGTCATTGAGATAATAAGTTTGTAATATGATGGTATTGATTATTGTAACTGTGACTGTGTAAACTACTTGTTTTTCATATGCTTTCTTTTTTGGACCATAAGACTCACCTTACTATAAGACAAACCTAAGATTAAGTCATCCAGAAAAAGCTAAAATTTAATAATTTGTGATAGGTTACAGACAAGCACAGAATTCACAGCTCTGCTACATCCACTCACTCACATACAAACATCCCTGTTATATCCATTCATTCACTCACTCACACATAACGCTGCTACAATCCTTCACTCACACACACCTCTTGCTACATTGACTTACTCAGGTTTGCTACATACATTCACTCACATTCAGCACTTGTACATCCAATCACACACTGTGCACTGCTACATCCATTCACACACATAACTCTTCTTCATACCCAGTTCCAGCTTCCCAACTTCTCTGGCCCCATCCCCTGGCTCCGTGCTGACCCATTACTGGCAGTGTGAAAGGTTTTAAGGGCCTTGCAGTAATGCAAGATGCGTGTGATCAATCCCATGCTTCTGATATCACTCTACGTCCTGCAGTGATACTCATGTTAGGAAGGCAGTGGTGGGGGGCAGTGCAAAGGCTCTGCTCTCTTAGAGATTGTCAGCGCTTCACCCGATCTCCAGGAGTGGGGTCAGGAGGGTCTGGTGGTCAATCCTCCTGATCTTCGGAACATAGGAGGCAGGCAATTTTTAGTAAAACTTTTTTAGTAAGACTTAATTTTGAAACATGTTGATGCATCATTTGTGACTCAAAACATTCCAAGGTTGCAGAAGTCCTTTACAATGTCCCACAGAAGTTTATTAAAACCTGAAGCCACTGCATTTTGAAAGTCCACTGAATTGATACTTATTAGTAATACCTTGTGTCCTGGTTCGGAAAACCTGGATTCATAACAATGGACATGTATATGGTTCTCACTCTTCTATATACAACCGTGCTTGACAGCATAGTCAATATATTGTAATTTTATTTATTTATGGGGTATACAGATCTTGATTTCCCTGAGGAGGATAGAATGCCTTTATACGGTGGCAATGGTAGAGTAAGAAATTGATCCAAAGAACTGGTATTTAGTAAAAGGTATTAACCCAAACAAAGAATGTACTTGTGTTAAATCCATACTTAAGTTGTAATTTAGCCCTTTATGTTTTGCTAATCCAATTCATTTTGTAACTTTTGATCATTTTCTTCTTAGGAAAGCCCACTTGGTTCTTAGAAGACTGGAAAAAGTAAGCAGCCATTGCTCTGGACTCCTACGGAGTGCACACATCCAACGCCGGATAGACAACATTCCTTATCTAATCTGTCACAGTGAAGACCTTCGAACATCAGGTTTTGTTTTGTATAGCATATTAAGGGACAGCAAATTCACATGTGAAGAGAAAATGGTATCCATGCCTCGGAATACGTATGGAGATTCTAAAGGGCGATGAACATGAAGGAGGAGGAACTCCATTCTCTTTGAAAGAGAATTGATGGTCATGCCAGCGTTATGTCATGAAAGCAGCCAAGAAACCGATCATAGCAACTGTTATAAACTAAGGACAGATACGGTGCTATGAAAACACATATCCATTTTAAAAAACTTTCCTAGGGAGAGAAAACTTTTTTTTAAGACATTTTTTTTGTTGAATCCCCAAGAAGAGTACCAGCAAGGCACTGCTCTCCAACTTACTCCTTGGATGGAGTTATCTCAAAGTTAACGTTTTCAGTTTCCCTTTTGGTTTTCCAATTAATGTGGAAATGATGCAGGGAATTTTATATTTTTCTTGCTTTTATAGATCTCTTAACCTGCTCATTTTTGTGCGTATTGTCCAACAATCTGTATGCATTAAACATCTTACTTCAGTACATACTATGTGTACACTGACTGTCGCAGTGCTCATATAACTGTAGTCACTCCATTGTGTTTAGTGTTTCAGACATCACAGAAATTAAGGTGATGGACTAATAAAGTATTGGATAACAAGAGGATGCAAAATGCAAAGCAGGGTAGGCAAATAAGCTGATCTCCGAAAAATGCAAAAACATTGTTAAAAGAAAAAAACTTTATCAAATGAATAAAGAATAAAACAGAAAGTATTGGTCTATGGAAAGAAAGTTGTGTAATTTTGTGTATTTTGAAAAAAGTATATAATTGCTGCTTTATTAAATAAATTAAGGGCCATATCCATTTAAAAAACATCTGTGTTTAAGTGAAAGACTTACTTCTGTAAGATAATATGATTTTTTTGTAGTTTCCTCAGGTTGGATGGTGAACTGAGGTGGAAGCCATTTCCAGTCTCTTCTAAGATTCTCAGTTGGGTTTTGGTCCAGGCTCTTTCAGATGTTCTGAAGCCTCTGCTTTGTTATTTTAGCTGTGTGCTTAGGGTCATTGTCTTGTTGGAAGGTTCAGCCCAGTCTGAGGTCCAGCGCATCTGGCAGAGGTTTCCATCCAGGATATTTCTGTACTTGACCACATTCATTCTTCCTTCAATTGCAACCACTGGTCCTGTCTCTGCCCCCATAGCATGATGCTACCACCACCAAGTGTCACTGCTGGGATTGTATTTGGCAGGTGATGAGCAGCTCCTGGTTTTCTCCACACATGCCGCTTAGAATTAACACCAAATAATATAATCTTCATCTCATCAGACAGGAAAATCTTATTTCTCATAGTCTGCGAGTCCTTCATATGTTTTTCTGTATACTATGCGGCTTCCATATGTCTTGAACTGAGGAGAAGCTTCCGTTGGCACACTCTGGCATAAAGCCCGGTGGAGGCTACAGTGATAGTTGACTTTGTGAAACTTTCTCCCATCTCCTTACTGCATCTCTGGAGCTCAGCCACAGTGATCTTGGGGTTCTTCTTTAACTCTATCACAAAGGTTTTCCTCCAATGACTACTTAGTGTGTCTGGACGGCCAGGTCACGGAAGAATGGTGGTAGTCCCAAACTTCTTCCATTTAAAAATGATGGAGGCCAGTGTGCTCTTTGAAACCTTGAGTGCTGCATACATTCTTTTGTAACCTTGGCCAAATCTGTGCCTTGCCACAATTCTGTCTCTTAGCTCCTTGGGCAGTTTCTTATACCTCATGTTTCTCATGTGCGCTGATATGCACAATGGGCTGAGAGGTCTTAAATAGATAGGTGTCCAACCAGTTTATTAAACAGAGCTGGACTCCATTGAAGGAGTAGAACCCTCTCAAGGAGGATCAGAAGGAAATGGACAGCATGTGAGTTAAATCTAGCATGATAACCAGGGACACATACTCATAATTTCAGGCATCATGACTATGTAATCTTCGTATATTTGTTATCCATAGTGTCCTTCATTCTGAAACCAACTTGTCAAATTTTGCTAATGAGCCTGGATGTCTCTGCAGGCGTTACCAGAGCTCCTACCTTATTAAGCCTCACAGGCTGTAACAATAATGTCTCATCTCACCAATCTCATCTAGCAGCAGCAGAAAGTACAGGGTGAGGGGGTAAGTGCTCTGCTCATTGTATTAGCCTGTAAACCTGCGGCACTAAGGGGTTTTGGAAACACCCACCATTGGCATGATTTAAAAGATGATATTAGATGGCAGGAAGCAAAGCATAACAAATATAAGAAGATTACCACAATAACTTGATCTATGGTCTATCATGCTGGAGTTTGATGGTAGATTTCATTTAAGTTTTCTGTAGAGATATTGTAGGGACGAGATATTAGGTAACTAACAAATATACATCTTATAAGAACTGTGCACTGTTTTCTGGATATGTAAAGTAAAGCTAAGGTCCTTTTGGATATTGTATACCCTGAAAAGTATTCATGAGTATAAACTTAAAGGGATTTTCCCATTAAATAAAGTTCTAAAATTTTAATCCCCTTGTGATGTTTACACAATAAATTTCATTTTACCCCCTTACCTCACAATTATACCCAGTTTTATTGCTGTTTTAGCTCCTATAACTCATAGAGTGTGGGCAGGGACTCTCTAAGCAAGCACATTATGATCTCTCTATTGCTGTGAGATGCTGGGGTGCTGACATTGTGCTTAGATTATCAGTATGCAGGGTTTATCTACACTTTTATTTAGCTTCTGAACATTCACTTGTATCTAACTCTCTAAAAAGAGAGATGAGACCCATGAGATGGATATAACACACAATGACACACTGTCAGCGTAGCTACATCTCAGCTATAACACAGAATGCCTCCTTCCCGTGGATAAAGACCTTATCTGTCTGTAACTTGTTGAGCAAACTCTGCATGCTGCTTGCCGACAGAAATTGTCTGTGTCTGAGCTGGTCTTGTTATGTTGGGGGTGGGCTGGATGCAGAGTTCACTGCAGTGTGCAGATAGGAGAAGCTATTAATGAGAAGAATCTGTCCTGCCCGACCATAGTCAGAAGATTTATGGTCAGATCCTGGGGCAATGGAAATTGTATACCAGGACTGATGGAGACAGGTTGGAATTATATCTATGAAATTTTGTCTTTTTGTTAATAACAGTGAATTATAAAATGTGTTATTTTGTTATTCTGAGTATATTTAAGAATCTTGTCTTTGTGGGAATTCCCCTTTTAAGGTCGTAGAAGTGTATTGGTCTTGGACAGTTAGAAATCACACGACCCTCCATCTCTGACTATTTTCTCAACAGGAATGGTAGCTGATTAGGTACCATATATACTACCGTACCGGGCCGCTGCTGACGTCATACTAGGCGCCACCCAGAAGAGAACAATGGCGGCGCCCAGCACGATGTTAAAGAAGACAGAAGACGGGCGCTGAAGCAAGAAGAGGAGCCGGGAAGCCAGAAGAGGAGCCGCAATGACATCGGGGGAGCAGCGCTGCGCATTGGGGCCACCGGAGGGTGAGTATATAAGTTTATTATTTTTTAAGTCAATTTTTTATTATTTTTTACTTGTATTGACTCGTGTTTAAGCCGAGGGGACGTTTTTCAGCACATTTTTTATACACAAGTATATACGGTAATACATATTTCTGAACCAGGGATGTAGATGTATATTGGTAAATTACCTTATATCCTGCACATGACCGTTGGTGAGTGGTCACACTTCTTTATTGGGAGGGACTTGGCACAACTCACCTTTAAAAAAAAAATTCTAGCCATTCATACTTTTTTCTTCCAGGAATATGGCCTTGTATTTTCTCTACTTTCCCATATTTATTATTCCTTTTGCTTTTAGGACAACAAACATAAAAAAGACCTATATAGATGTCACCAGATTTTACATTCCTTTTTTTATTTGCAACAGGGACCATGACGTGTGATTCTACTTGCTATGTGAGTGTGAGTGTGCGCTTCTTTACATCTGCTGGCACAATAAATTCCTGAGAAAAGATCGCTGAGCTTGTCCATTTTACATTTCAAAAAAATATGTCTTCAATAATGGATTGGCTTTAATGGAATGAAATTATGTAGCAGGATAAAATATATTCCATAATTCATAGTATGTCTATTATTAATGTCCACATGACAAAAAGTGTTTAATCACCAAATGACTTTTGTTATATGTAACTTATAATGGGGGGGAAGGCCACGATGGCCTCTGAGGTCCGTCATCCCGGTGAGGCTTTCTCTTGAATGTTTTCCAGATAATCCATTACACAATGTATTCATTTCTTAATTACTGATTGTCGTTCAAGGGTCTTCTTATTTCACCAATGCAACGGATTACAAGTAACATACAAGGTTAAGTTAGAATGTTAATTATAATATAAGAAAAGGGTGGGGGTGGGGCTGTGATCCTTTTTATATCTGATTTACATCCATTTTTATCTGATTTGTGTCCAGGCATATGTCACATATATCATGTGTTAGGAACAAGGGGAACAAACTGCTTACAAAGTCTTAATAAGTCCAGGTCGGATATAGTAGTATATAAGAGAGTTTTGCCTCAGTAAAAGGGGTTGTACCAAATTTGAATCCTTCCAGCCCCAGGTTTTTCCCATTTTCTGCATTTTAAATCCAAGCAAAACTATATGAGGGCTTCTTATTTGTTGGGAAATGTGTAATTCCAAGTGGCACCATTTCATATTCTGTGTTATGTACTGGGAAGCTGGAAAAAATTCCCAATGGTGAAATTTGCAAAAAACCCCACAATTGTGCCAATTTCTTTTACTGCACAAGATTTAAAGGAAATCTAATATCAAAATCAAGTATGATCAACTTTTAAAATGTAAGTTGCCATTGTTTGCGGGATGGAATGATGTTTTTATTTATACCATTTTGAAAACTGTATGAACTTTCAATCACTTTTTATTCAAATTATTAATGGAGGCAAAGTGGCGATTTAGACAGCTAGGCTATTTTCTGTTATTGAGCTTATCACCAGAAATAATTTAAATTTCAATAGAGCAGACATATTGGGACATGGTGATACCTTATATGTTTATGATTTTACTTGTTTATTTATTTTTATATGTGTTCTACGGAAACTATGTTGATTTGCATTTTTGTTTTTTATTTTTTTTATCAAATTTTATTTAACTTTTTTTTTACTATTATTGCAGCCCCCTTAGGGTACTTGAACACTTGAGGGGTTCTGATCATTTACACAATATACTACAATACAACTGTAGATTTATTGATTCTATATTACAGTCTGTCTCAGACTGTATTACAGACAGAATGTAATACAGAATTACTAATGACAGCTATGGGAGCCTTTAATAGGCTCCCAACTGTCACTGCACTCTCCGATGACTTTTAGGTAACATGGTCGGGTTTGACCATATCACCTAGCAGATTAATGGCCGCAATCGGTTCCAGCACAGACCGTGAAAATATCGGGCAGGTTCTAGCTGTGTAATACAGCTGATGCCTGCTGCATATGGAGTGGGCTCCATCCATGAACCCTCTCCATACTCCCTTTCACATCTGTCCAATTATATAATTACAATAAGTTATCGTGAAGGGGTTAAATGACACATTTTGGGTTATTATGATCACGGAGTTACCAAATTTAAATAGTTTGATTATGTTTTAATACCTTTGAAAAAACTTTTAAAACTTTGCATAAACAAGGCTAGCATCGCCACATTCTGACTTTTTCATACTTTGGTGTGAAGCAAGATGTAATTTGTTGCAGGGTGACATGATATTTTATCTTTGCCATTTAGAAACTTCTCTCCTCTGGGTGTAGAGGATCCCCTCTGTCTATGGTGATGATAGAACCTCCTCCCATTTAGGTATAGAGGATGCCCCCTGTGTATGGTGATGGTAGAACCACCTTTCCTCTAGGTGTAGAGGATGCCCCCTGTCTATGGTGATGGTAGAACCACCTCTCCTCTAGGTGTAGGGGATGCCCCCTGTCTATGGTGATGGTAGAACCTCCTCTCCTCTAGGTGTAGAGGATGCCCCCTGTCCATGGTGATGGTAGAACCTTCTCTCCTCTAGGTGTAGAGGATGCCCCATGTCTATGGTGGTGGTAGAACCTTCTCTCCTCTAGGTGTAGAGGATGCCCCCTGTCTATGGTGATGGTAGAACCACCTCTCCTCTAGGTGTAGAGGATTTAATGCAATATTCCATATGTGGTCTGATCAGTGATTTGTATAAGGGCAAAACTAGGTCCTTCTCATTTCATCAGAATCAATGCCCCTTTTGATGAATCCCATCATTTTATTTGCCTTATTAGCGGCACAGATATTATACTATCTGCCTATGTATTAATTACTTTATAGAGCAGTGATGGCTAACCTATGACACGCGTGTCAGTGCTGACACGCATAGCCATTTTCACTGACACACGGCTGCCTGAGAGTTAAGTTTCATCCTGCATGACCAGGTGCAGTAGCCGGGAGGCTGAGAGATTGCACTGAGCTTCCAGCAATCCCTCCCTCCTCCTCCCCCGAGCCGGCCCCTCCCCATGTGTGAGCTGTGCCTAGTGTCTCCAGTCAGCACAGGTATCAGCATGGGGCACAGCAGGAGAGGTGACCCGGCCATACATCCAGGAGGCTCCTCTGCAGCTCCTGATAGTTGTGGTGGGGGGAGGATGGCAGCACAGTCAGAGGCCACATCGCTGCTGCCTTGTGTGATGTCCCAGCAGCTTCCACCTCTACACTGACCATCTCCACAGCAGGGGCAAGGGAGGACAACGACTCTCATCATATAGTAAGTAAGGTCAGTGCACTGTATGATAGAAGACAGTCATCAGGGCTTGTGTGTCAGTTTTGTGATGTACAAGCCCTGAAATAATCGCAATCGCTATAACCAGTGAACTTTCATGACAGAAAGTTCACAGGTTACTAAGCATTTCTGTAACCGATCTATTACAATGTGCGATTTGCACATAGTAATAGATGATTGGGAAAATCCCCATATACTGCCATACTGTAGTATGGCAGTGCATGGTAGGATCAATCAGACAACCTACGGTTAAAGTACCCTAGAAGTTAAATCGTATACATATTTGTTATTTAAACTATAAATATCACAAAATTATGTTTTTTTGGCAAGGTGACACACCACCCGAGTTATGCTCGTTTTTTTGGCGAATTTTAACACGCCAAGCTCAAAAGGTTGCCCATCACTGTTATAGAGCTTAGTATCATCTGCAAATATTGAAAATCTACTGTGTAAACCCTCTATGAGGTTCAAAAGAAGGGGGCCCAATACTCATGTATTATGTTGCTCCCCAATGGTAACTTCAACCCAATCTGATAATGTACCTTTAATGGCAACCCTCTGTTTGCTATCACTGAGCCAATTGCTAACTAAATCACAGGTTTACCCCTTGTTCCTCCATTTTTCTCAATATTTTTGTGGTACAGTATCAAATGTCTTGGAAAAGTCTAAATACACTGCATCCACAGGTTCCCTCAGGTCCAGTCTAGAACTTACCTCCTCATAGAAGCCAATCAGATTAGTCTGGTAGGACCAATCCCTTATAAACCCAATGCCGTTGTTGGGTTATGTGTATCTAGATATTCCAGACTGACATCTCTCTCAAATATCTTCCTCACAATCTTTATCCTCCGTTTGCTGAACTGTTCACTATTAATATTAGAACACCTATTTTATTCTTATAAGTTCATCTGCAGTAACGAAGATATGGAGGTGGGAAATAATGTCTACAGGTTCAAATGTTGTCAACCAAACAAGCCTATTTCATAGATGAGAAGTAGCCATTCCTCAACATGATGCTCTGTGATAAAGGGATCTGTCTGGTAAGTAAATTCACCCCTCAAGATTAATTTCACACAATCGTTTATGGTGGCCATAAACTGTCTGCACAAACCGAGGCCAACATTTTTTTCCAAAAATCTTTGTGAGGTGTAAAAAAATAAAAGCGATTCCATGTAAACATACAATTTGAATTGAAAGACATCATTTGAATAAACATAACTTTATTTATATTATATTTGGTGGTAGTGTCCCTTTAAGAACATATCAGCATTGCATGTAATGAAGTATCATACATTTATGGCTGATTCCAAAAGTTAGCTTTACCATGCAATGGCACATTGCATATGAGCAGATACTAGTCTGAAAGCTACTGGTAGGAGATTGTCTTGTAAATCCGCCAAAGTTTAATATCATTATAATGAAAAAAAACCTGGATCATTCCATAAAACCTTTAACTCTCATAACAATTAGGTAATCTAAATAGTTAAATAATAGACATACAAAGTAATATACATTACCATACATGGTATTCAAACAGAAAAAAAATATGATTTTTTTTTTTTTTTTTTTTTTTTAACCATTTTAAAAAATTTCCGACCTGTGTACGGTATGTGAGTAATGAAAGAAAAATCTCATGACGTAATGACAAAATAATATTTAAAAACTGTATTGAAAGGTAAAAATAACTTAAAAATAACATTGTGTAGATATAAATTAAATGTATGACATTCTTAATAAATAAGCTCTACTATTTACATCTTTATATATTGCTTGAAGGTTTTCAATTATACTTTTTTTTTTCTCGAAAAAAAAAATTCTAAAATACAACAATACGGAGCAGCACAAATACACATGAGGTGTGAAAGGGTAAGGATGAGGAAATAGAGGAGCGAACATTACAGTTACAGTAGGTGTGAAGACATGTTTTTTTTAAGAGAAGGTCATTATTTCAGTTGTTCTTAATCAAAAAGACTTAACAAATTCCATAATATCACAAATAAAAAGTTCCATTACAAGACATAAATAAGGAAGAGCATTTTCCATAATAGACACACATTACATTTCTTCGGAGGAGATCACAGTTTGGATATGGAGACTAAGCATGTAATATACATAGAGAAGGCTACATACACAGAGCCATGTTCACACACACAGGCACGCTCACACATATAGAATATACATATACTTATTCCTAACAGACAGGAAATGTCCTAATAATCTGTATGTGGTGCATACTACTTACCATCTGCTGGTGTAAACTGGATTTGAGCACTCAGACCTGCCCTCAAAGCTGGAGAACAATTTGAAAATTCGGGATTACGGTTTTTGCGTCCTTGTACTATCATTTAAAAAATAAAGATGGGGGAGGAATTATCATCATGTTGTCCATGTGGTCTGGTTTCTGGTACTACTTTTTGGGGGTCATTTATCTTAGGGGTTGCTTTCTTTTTTCTCTTATACAGCTGTCCCCTACTTAAGGACACCTGATTTAAAGACAACCCCTAGTTACAGATAGACCCCTCTGCCCACTGTGACCTCTGGTGAAGCTCTCTGGATGCTTAAATTTAGTCCCAGGATGTAATGATCAGCTGTAAGGTATCTGTAATAATGCTTTATTGATAATCCTTGTTCCCATCACAGGACAAAATTTTGAAAATCCAATTGTTACAATTATATCCAAGAGTTACAATTGTACAACATAGCAGTTCCGACTTACATATCAATTCAACTCAAGAACAAACCTAAAGAACCTATCTTGTACGCAACTAGGGGAACTGTCTGTATTTGCAACTTTTTTTGGCACATTTGCACCAAAATTTGCAACTTTGGCACTTGCTTAGAAAAGATGCACATAATATATCTCTAAAATCCAGATGTACGAAAGAGTTGCAATTTTGGTGCAAATAAAATCCAGCCCCAAACAGACGCAGGAAAATATTTAGAAGGGGTTGCAGCAGAGTTTGTGAGCTGTCTGATATATCACCCTCTAAGATAAATCCAACAAGTCCAAAACAAAAAAAGACATGCAGAAGTAATCAGACTACAGATAAACAACCCCTTTCGAGTCATTCATCTTGTATGTTTATGTTTTATTTATTGTTGCAACTTTTTAGAAAATTTGCACATAACTTTTTGGGGCTATTTAAAAAAGTTGCATAAAACCAACAGACTCAGCTGCCAGATATATCACCCTATAAGATAAATCACCCTATAAGCTCAAAACCCAGAAAAAAAAAGAAAGGCACAAATGTCCACATTAAAGATGGAAAGCAGAGACAACATGAGGCTCAACTGATAGAAAAAGTTTCAACTGCACAAAAGTCTCAAAAACTAGAACAAGAAACCAGACAACACGGTGATACATTTTTTCAGAGGAAATGATAATCCCGTGAGCCCCTGAACATCAAGGATGTTTTATTTTCATCCTATTTTTTTTAAAGGAATCAGAATGGCTTAACAAAAAATAAAAAATCCCTAGTCACTCCTATCCAATTCTTTAAGGTCATTTGCCAGTCTTCCTTGTCCCTCTCAATAAAGGATGCAGTGACCCCCCTCAATCAGTGGTTGGCTGAGCAGTCATACTTCAACGTCAACATTGACCAGAAAGAAGATAGCACTGAGTGACATAGGAAGTTTCAGTTTAGTGAGGTATGACCTGTAAAACCATTATGACCCTTTCTAAAACGTATTACCAACTGAAGATCCCATTTTAAGGGTTTCCATCTAGAGGTGGTTCATGGATCTGGGGCCCAATTTCTTTTCTGGTACTTTCTTTTCAGAAATATCCACCTTTTCTGGGCTGCTCAGACATTAGAAAGTGGTCCTTCATAAAAAAAAAAACCTTTAAGTATATGTACTTTTTTAAAAGTCTAATGCATTGGACGGGGGGATTTATCACCACATTCTCTGGTTTCTTGGTCTTTTGAGAATTTATTTTTGTTGCATCTGTCACGTTGGGACTTTCTTGTCACCGTTGGGCAGTAGGTCACCTTCTGCTGTAGAATAGGTAGAAAAATACTATTCTCAACAGTTGACAAACTATTATTCATTGACAATCGCAACTAGCAGAATTGTGACTACAGCTTGGGAATACAAAAACTCTAATCAGTAGAAGCTTGGTACTGGGTCTTAGAGGCGAGTGTATAACAACTGTAGATATAAAGAGGTAATGTGTTGTCCCTAAGCTTTTTTTTTGTTGTTTTTAAATAAAAATGATTTGCTCTTGGATTGTAATACTAACGTTGACTGAATGCGTGTAGTAACAGGGAATGTTTTAAAGTTTTTTTCCAAGTTTCATACTGCTTAATTTAATAAAATATTAAGTAACTGGAGATATATTTAGAACTTTGGGGGGATAATATTCTATTTTACTACATACATCAGATCCGTATACAGTAAGCCCTCGTGAGTGATAGATGCTCAATTCATCTCTATGGCGCTGAGTATGGCACCTTTGCGACCGGCTACTCTCTTCATCTTGGAGTATGACAAAGGACCACTGCTCTCGTGATCCGTGAGGTCTCAGCACTGAGACCCTACTGATCAGCAAGTTAGCAGTTAGTAGTGGATAGGGACTAACTTGTACGGTACTGGTGGAGTGATTTCACCGTGGCCGTTGTGGAAAGGTATATTTTAGTTTGGGAAAAACCCTAAACACCTAAATATTACTACATATTAATCTAAATATTTGTTGCTGTAAATAATTTTTCAGCGATGCTAAAAAAAAGGCCAAAGGGATGGCACTGAAAAACTACCAATCTGTAGCCTAAAAGACATGACTTGAAGGCCCCTCAATGACACATCTATAGTTATATACCCTGTAGTTTTAAAAAGCTAGTCATCTAGTGACATACACATGTCAGACTGCTAAGCCCAGTGAATGATATTTATACGATCAACATGGCTGCAACAAGGAAAACAACATATGGACAAAGTATTAAAAGAATTGCTCCAAATAAACAATGGAGGATGGGTATTTTCTTAACGTATATTGATCCTAACCTCAGGGCACCCTTTTAGGATCTTCTCAAAAAATTCCTTTAACCCGAAATACATAAAAGTTGTTACAGGGTTTTCTGAACTACTTGACATGATCCATGAATTGAACATTGAATTTTGAGGGGTCGGCTGACCATTTCAAATAAGAAGAACAGCAAATGCTCTAATATATAAAAACAAAATACATTCTCAACTATACTGTTGAACTGGTTCTACTACTGATATCACGGCTCTCCAGGGGAAAAGTCAACTAGTTCTATACTGATATCATGGCTCTCCAGGGGAAAAGTCAACTGGTTCTACTACAACACGTGTAAACTGAGAACGCGCTGAATGACTTCATAGGAGAGGAGTATGAAAGTATCCGAAACATTCCGGGGCTTGTAGGGGGTCACATGATTATAATATATTATCGTTTGTCACCTGGTCAGTTCTGTCCTTATGTTTTACACATTAAGTGTAGTCGGAGGGGAGGGGGGCCCTACACATTCCATATGGCTGTATGTAGAGATCTCATGAGCGAAGCCTCTTCATATATTATTCCACTAATTGCAGGTGTTAACCATTTAGATGCCAGTGGCGTGTTGGGAGTGACATCATTGGGGAGCAACGTCTATATGAGGCTCCAGGACTTGTAATTTCTGCAGTTCTGTAACAGCGTGCTGGTGGCACACTAGTACAGATCACTAGCAAATCCACTATCAACTGCAATACAGTAGTGTTGCATCATATGTTAGGAGTAAGGTACTCGAAACGGCTCGTTGCTCGGACGAGTATTTCCCCTGCTCGAGAATTTAATTAAAAAAACACAGTGAAGAACAATGAAGAATAGAATAAAAACAGTGAACACAGTGACCACAGGATCATTTAAGTGAAAAACACAGTGAAGAACACAGTGAAGAATAGATTACAGATGTTCGGCACATCTGCTTACTTGTCGGAAGATACGCGCGGAACGGCAGCAGGGAGACATCAGGCACGGGGAGACATCGGGCAGCGGGGAGACATCGGGCAGCACGGGGGAGACATCGGGCAGCACGGGGGAGACATCGGGCAGCACGGGGGAGACATCGGGCAGCACGGGGGAGACATCGGGCAGCACGGGGGAGACATCGGGCAGCACGGGGGAGACATCGGGCAGCACGGGGGAGACATCGGGCAGCACGGGGGAGACATCGGGCAGCACGGGGGAGACATCGG